>OY754328.1:151173374-152423374 GCA_963573305.1 Pyrrhosoma nymphula
ATTCGGCTCCCTTCGAGTCCCTTCCCTGGGGATTCCCTGTCAACATGCCGCCCTTGAAAAGATAATCACTGCGGAAAATTAGCTCTAATCATTCAAACGAGTGGCACCTACCCATACCCATCAAAATGTCGACACGGCTTACAATAGTACCTACTCACGTCCAAGGTTGAAAACCACGTATTTTGGTGAAATATCGTTCTTGTTGGTAAAAAAAAGTTTTTGAAAATATTTCCGATTTCATGTGACATACTGAGTTAACCGTTGTTCCGTGCACCTACCACCCTCGCTTTATGAATAAATTTGCAACGCTTTCGTCATCCTGGACTTTCGCAAGTTAATTTCCAGAGAAATGTTTTTCCAAGAAATCGTTTTGCTTCTTTACAAAAATACAAAAATGAATTAAATTAAATATGCAATACTAAATGTGATTTAATTTCCAATTTGGAAATGATAAAGTGCAATTGAAATATGTACAAATCTGCCATAAAAATAGTTCCATATTGCATATTATATTCCTAAGGCAGTTTTAAGAAAACGCTTCGAAACATGTTTCACCGAATGAAGTTGTCAAATAGGAATAACTCCGAGTGGTGAGCAAATTGAAATGGAAGATACAAATTGAAAATAAGAAGTGACAGACTTGATATGAATCTTCAGAATCAAGAAGATGAACTGGTGAAGGCGTCTTTGGAACTATAAGTGAACTTGTGGATACATAGAGGAAGAGATCCAACGGGACGCGAAAAGCAAAAAATGGTCGATTATAAGAGAGGATGGATATATGAAGCCATTTAGACTCGGTTTCACCGTCCGCTAAGATATACTAGTCTGATCATGTGAGGCTTTAGTGGGAGATTGCTCTGTCACATCAAGCCTGTGATCAATTAACTCTGATGAAGATGATGATCGAGGCATAAAAACAATGAACAAGTACACCATGAGATTATACGCATTTTTTTAATAACTGAAAAAACTTTTGCTCTCAACACTTTTACTCGAAAGGCTTGGGTCGTTAAAAATAACCATAATTACTCATCAGCATTCGTATAGAATTAAAAGTGAACACCCAGCCCTGTTGGAATCACCAGTCTTCGGATTATATTCACGGATTTTTTTGCATTTTCCCATTTTGGTATTCAAAATTCCTCTAGGAGCCGTGCATTGACAAAATAAGAGATATTTCGAGAGTCCAACTCTGTTTCCCATTGTGAGTTGATCAAATTTTTAAAAAAATTTTCTGGTCCCAAAATTTTACTCTGGGGAAATTATTTACAGACAGCAATTTTCACTCCTGTGAGAGGGCTATGCGCAAAACGCCGTTCAGACATAATCAAGGTCTGAAAAAACATTAAAGCGAATTAAACACACATACACACACGCATAATAAAACAGGTATTATATTCAATATCATACCCCAAATAAGCGAACTAGCGGGAGAGACATGGTGCCGTTATGCCACAATAAAAGCATAGAGCTTTGAATCATCACGAAGGTTGCATATTCTGGTAATATATGAGTTCTTGTCCCAAGGGAAGGCGTCAGCATTCTCAATCGTGGCCTACTTTCAACTCTTCATTACGGTCCTCTTACCCCGAAGAGTAAGTTCGTCGATGGCCTGATGAAGATTTTCCCATGCACTTTCACTCTTTAGTATTCCGTGCGGGTCAATAATTGGTTTCCGTTTCCTTCCGAACTGTACCACCCGGACTTTTTAAACAACTCCGTCCAGGTGCCTTTCCTTTGGCGTTCATCCGTCCGACATCTCAGAAGCCTTTCTCTGAACTTAAGCTTTCTTTCAACGTGGCATTTTTTTATTTCGTAGGGGCAAAAATGGTAAATAAAGGATCTTGATGACCTTTAAAACACTCATCAGTGAATGTTCTATATTATGTTCTAAATGCGACATACCAGGTGCTCTGCTAATAGTCGAGGGTCGATCAGACGCCATCAGATACTTGGGTCTTAAAATCAGAAGAAATTATTAAGTGATCATGAAAGGATGGCAGGTAACAAGACAATCTCTAAGAATTGTTAGGGTAAAAGGGTAGGGTTATTGGTTTCAGGTGGTTTGAGCGAGATTTTTCCCTAGTCATAATATATACCATATTCGAACTTTATTTGTTAATTTCAGCTGCTGTAAGAAGCATGAAGTAATTGTTGTAATATTAATGGCACATTAGTATTATTATGCAACTAAAATTCTTATTAATTAACAAAATATAAATACATTAGTCTTTAATTTGACTAATTTCTTCACTCCGTAAGATGAAAACGATTTCACAACCGAAGATTTTTTTGCGATTCTGTAAAATTTACTGCGGTGAGTTATTGATTCATTTTTAAAAAGAGTTGAGAATAAATGCAAACTACACACCGTTAAATTTCTGTCGAGATCTATAGGTTTGAAATTCCTCATTTTTAAAATAAAGTCTCTCTGGAGTGCATATCCGAACCATTTCCCATTGAAAATGACTGGTATTTTTTGGCAAAGATCTCGAAAAGTATTACGGTAAGTGGCTGATATTTTGATATCTTTAGAAATGCGAGGTCATTTTCTTTATGACGAGTGCAAGTTCCTGGAATTTTATGTGAAGTTATATTTCGCTCAAACTACCTTAATTTAGTTTAAGTAAATATTTTTTTGTAACTAAGACCTTAGCTAGTGAAAAGAACTCATTTGAACTGATTTTTGCAAAAAGTTTTTTTCCCAACACTCGATGCAAAATGTAGTCTTTGAGGCAGTACTATACCTACTGCAATTAAAAATTTCGGTGAAATTCAAATCCGTCTATTTTAGGTGAGAACGAGAATTACATCGATCTTCCTCGAAAAATATATAACTGTAACTTGTGAATGATAAATATTGATAAATTACTTAAACCGACTACTGAAAGAAAATTGTTTATTAAAAAAGGAACACATGCAGCACAGAATGCCATGACCCTGTTTTTCAGACTATGTTAATGAAAGAAGACAAGAAAAAAAAATAATTTTGAAGCGGTTGCATAGGAAACTCCTCTTAATGAAAGAGCGGGTAAGACCTACATACTCTCAGTAATTATTAATTTGTTTATATAATTCATTTGGATTTGATTGATAATACATGTGTAAGAAATCAGAGGCCATCTCGTTACTTATTTAGCATCGTTAATATTAATAACTTAATGGAAGTCAAAGGAGTGAGACAACTCATCCCATTTAACTATCGTACAATGGTTATCCATTGGGAATATAACCGTTACTTTGAATATTTGTGAATTACACTTCATAATGAATTTGAATATATAACATATTTCGAAGGAAATGTGATATTCTTCAGTTCCTTTTCACTAATATAACAGCTTACTATTAACTTGAATTATTTCTTTTGAGGATACCAAGATATAGCCCTCGATATTCCCTTTACGAAGTTACCCACACATATTTAATTATTTAAGATGAATATTCCTGCTTCTATTAACACTAGGTACACTCAAGGTGCCGAGATTTTAAAATACCTGCATTCTAGGCGCAATCATAATTTGTTTGAAATTTGTCGCAGATAAATAACAAGTAGTTGAGGGCGTATAAGGTTTGCTCATATTATGAACATGTATCCAGGCCCAATCAGGCCTTATGAATGGGCATATACTTTATCAATAGGGCGCAGTGTTACTAAGGTGAGTTTCTTCTAACATAAAGCTTCCACAAATATAATTAAAATGGAATTTTAGGCATTGACCCTTTTATTGACTACGGCCAAATGATTCGTAAAAGTATACTGGGATGCATATTTTGCGATTCCCGCGTAGTCTCGTTCGTATCGCGTGTTACGGATGTGAGATATCGTATCTAGTTCCATTTGAACAGCACTCGAAATGAGTGCCGAAGTCATTCTGACACGGAGCAGATTTCAGTATGCATGAATTTATTCGCAGCAGCATGTCATGGCAAAAGATATTGATCGGAATTTTAGCGAGTACGGATGGTTAACTCTAGCTAATTAACTAATTGGTTCCTAGATATGCTTCAAACCCGTTCAATTTACAAACGGAAATGAATTGCACACACTCAATCGCCAACATTACCATTTATGCGATGCTATATCCTGGCAATAACGGCGCGAATCATCGGACAGGCTAATTACCTCGCCCAGGGCAAACACTTCTATCCAAGCGCCTTTAATGAGGTTAAATGCGATGGCCGAACTGTAATGGATGGAGAAGGAAATGCAGCGAAATGCCGATTTTTCCACCTCGAAGGCATCCCTCCTCATCCAAATCGGAAACTTAGGCCATAATTGTGCTTGCGTGGACTACGCTGTGTCAAGTCTGCCCCGTGATTCTGCGCACTCAGTCAGTTGAAGTGAGAGCTCCAATGCCGACTCCCTCATCCCTGCATTGCGCTATTGCACCACGTCCCCGCACCAAGCAACGCTGTGCCATTCTGCCACCGACGGGTGCTTCGTGCAACGAAACCAGTCGGAACTGAAGGATACACGCATTGTACTGCTGTAGCAAAACTGGGGGTCGCACCTTCTCCTCAGGTGTTATATGACAACTCGGGAAAACTTCTCAAGATGAAACGTCATAAATAATCTCCAACTGATACAAGGAAGATACTTTTCCATGAAAACAGCTAAAGTTTCACTAACAATTGAAAAAAAAAAATTAATTTGGCAGCCGCGTCACGAAAGATTTAAGAATTAGGACTGAGATAACTGAAAGAGTAAACTAAAGCATTCACTTGAATTCATCCTTGTATCTATTTGTCAACTCCCCTATTTAATATGCTTCTAATCAATTGATTTCTTCACATTTCCCTCGTTTGAGTATATCATTAACCGTTTATTTTTTATCTCCCGAGGTCCGAAGGTTTCTTCGACAGTCTCTGGCGTTATATGGTGGAACAGCATTTTAGTTCTTAAATAAAACTGCAGTAGTTGTACTGTCCAATTAAATTTTAATGTAAATATTACACTACACGCGTTTCGACGTTTCCTAGGGCGTCATCATCAGGTCTACCTAGACCTACCTACCCAGGTAGACCTGATGATGACGCCCTAAGAAACGTCGAAACGCGTGTAGTGTAATATTTACATTAAAATTTAAGTGGGCAGTACAACTACTGCAGTTTTATTTAAGAATCCGAAGGTTTTTACTGACCTAACACAAACTTGAATGTGGTACATCAGGCTATAGCGCTACAAAAATTGCCAAACCAGCATTATACCTACTCTGCTAAGTTTTCTTTAGGCTTCTCTCTTTACTTACACTTCTTTGAACCTTTATGTCACCGAGGAAAATTATAACGGAAGGGGTGGAATTGTAAAATAATTAAAATGCAAAAAGAAAGACCGAGAAAATACTGAATATGTGCATACTTAGAAACTAACAAAAGTTCGAGAGAAAGAATTAATAGAGAGCCGTGGTATGAGGCTGGAATGTACCGAAAAATTAATGGAAGAGAGAAATAAATCATGTACAGAACAAATAGAAACGCACTATGTGAAGCTAGCACCCTTGAGTGTATTAAATTATCAGACCTGATAACGATATCAACCGATGATTATAGGATCGATAAGAAAATTTAACAAGATAACGAGCGGTTCGTCTAGAAAACATTGGCCAAAAGATAATGCATTTTCCTATTAATGTTGGATTTTAAAGTTATCCTGTTCAATATTCTGTGCAGAAGGAAGTCTCCCTTAAAGTTATGACACCTAACTTAACAGTCGTGGAGACTGTAGTTTCGCTGTATTAAAACCTCGTAAAAATAAAAACTTATTTAAAATTATTTAAAAAAAATTACCTAAGCAATGCATGAATATTAGACCTTTGAATCAAGAGTAAATTTCAAATTTTGTGGAATTTTATTTTCTGAAGAGACTGTTGGGAGATGCATAGGTATTGATTCAGAAAGGGTTCTCAGCAGTAAACACTGTCGACAAATTAAAACGGAAAATATTTGGTCATTGAAGAAATCATCAACAACAAAAGATAAGTAAATTATTAAAGCCAACCTTTCTCTAAAAAAATCATTTATTGACTGAATTTTCACTAAAACCTGAAAAATGCAGTGCAAATGTTTTCACAAAACATGGGACAAATATAAAAAATCAAATAATACACGCGTTTTATGCGTAAGGGCTTGCCTGATAGATTGCATGGGAAACGCTATTTCATAAAATAGATATTCGATATGATAACGCTTACAATGAGCAAAAATATCGAGTAAAATTTCGAACAACATAATGTAGAAAGTAAGTTAAATTTTGTTTCTCTGTAGTTGGTAGGGCTCAATTAAATTTAAACCTTTTTGCATTGTAACAGAAAACACTTTGTAAATATTTCCACACCAATTTTTTTTTTTAATATTCAACCGACCTAGGTTTCGGCAAACATTGCCATTATCAAGGAAATATTTACAAAGTGTTTTCTGTTACAATGCAATCTGTGACAATTTTCCACAAACTTTCGCCTGATACTTTAAAATCTGTTAAACCTTTTTGTTCCTAACCTCAAATCATTTAATCACATAATTTATATCCTACCCGCTCACGATTGGGAAAGTTTTTACTCAAAGGGAAAGTGCACAGCGTGTATTTTTTCAGTCAGGCGCACGGGAGGAATTTGGAGCAAATCCGTGCGTTTCGTGCGTTCCCTTCGATAGGAAGGAAGAAGTCTCTCTGCCCCCCCACCCTGGGAACACGATGGAATCTCAATCTCCGCCGCGAAGCAGCAAAAGAAAGACCGATGCTCCCCTAAAAAGACCCCCCTTTTGGTCAGCTTCCTAGACGGCCACTCTTTGTCTAGATTCCCAGAAGGGTGCAACCTTTCTTGTGTTCCTTTCGGCTCGCTCGCTCCTTGCCCCCTTTAAACAGGCCGGACCCTTCTAAAGGACCCTTTAAACAGGCTGGATGGATGGGCGTGAGCGTGTCCAAGTGTTGTCAAATCTCCGCGTGTGGCTGGTTACGCGAAGGGACGTCTGAGCTAGCGCGAGGCCGTGTTGTTGTGCCCAAGTGTATACGCGCGTCGTACTTGTTCCGGAAAAGCCGGGGTGCTCCCAACGCCGCCCCGACCTTCCTTCTCCCCCGACCGTCCCCGGCAGAAAACCCCACTCGAACCCCCAATGGCATGTTTACAGCGCGGCACGCCCCTCTTGCCAGCAGGATTTACCTGGCTCAGAGGCCGAGGAATGGGCCCATCCCCGGCCCCGAAACCTACGCTCTTCCCCCCTCAACTTCCCTCCTCAGTTCCTCCCTTCGCCTCACTCTCCCTTCTCCCGGCGTACAGACGTTCGCTCCCTCCCCATCGCTACGTAGGCCAACTCAAAAGGACTGCGACCTTTTGAATTCCATGGCGCCGCTGTCATTTTCCTCTCCGGCATCGGAGCAGAATCCGAGGCCTATTGAATGAGGGGTCCTTTTAATATTTCACTGACGGCGTTCACTCGGCCGAAGGGCTTACGAGTGCTCCAAGGGATAGAGATGGCTCTCTCTGTGTGCGAGGGAAATCATTTCGTCAATCTCGAAAGTCAGCGTTAAAGCCAACGTGTGAATTAACCCTTGGCGACGAAATGAAGCTGCTAGCGTTGCAATTCACTATCTAAATGAGGACACACCGGATTTTAGAGACATTTCCCTCGTTAATCCAAGTAAGTAAATCGTCTTTTTAGTTTCTTTACTACCTATATAAAGAAAATTATAACCTCCTTGAGACAATTAAATCTGTCGCTAGAATAAATAAAACCTCATATTTTTCACCCGTGAATAAGGGTTTGCGGAAAGTAATCCCCCCGCCTATGGAGTTAATAAGCATTAGCCCACTTCTATGAATGTTGTGCGATATCGGCACCCCAGCGAATGTAGCAACTACTCCTAATGATAAACCATTTTAGTATCTCTTTCACTGCACTTCCAAATATATTCTTAGGCGTGCACCACCTTGCAAAATTCAATTTCAGAATCATGTCAACTAAATACTGTGAACTTTTCAAATTAAAATAATTAAAGCGGAAGTCGGAAAATTGAAAGATGTCGACATTTTGCGGGTCACAGCCACACCATGGTAATGCACTTGCAGGCTAAAGTGGAACTCGAGGGATTTAGTCACGCTTAAGTGAGTAGGGCACCTAGGGAAAGGAATTAGTGAGTTTTATTTTAATGATCGATGAATTTATAGTATCATTCTTTAGAGGGGTCAACTTACCACTATAATAAAATTTATTCGTAATTATAAAAAAGTGTGGTAAAAAAAAGAGAACAGGGAAAACAATTTCAAAGATTATTCTATGACTAGACAAAAAAAAATAAACTGCCATACAGCGAGGTATTCATTTCCGAAATTAAGAAACCGGCAATTACCGTTGACAATATAAGCTCATGGAAATACAAAAATAATATAAAGCATTCAAAAAAATTAGCAATTATAGACGTGAATACATTTCAAGTGGCAAACATGTATTTCACTCAAAATAATTAGAAAATAAAAGAAAAAAAATTGGATTTAAGTTATTTGCATTTTATCTTCCCTACTGTAATTAGCCTTATTAAAGAAGACTAAAAAAGAATCGAGCTCTTGTCATACTTTATTGGGTATCGGTTTTGAAATTATTTTTTCAATGATCACCGCTTATTAAACCACAATACATTATTAACTTTTTATCAGTTTTTGCGTTTTTTAATCTATATGAAGTGCAAGAGGAAGATATTTTTGCATCCCATACCAATTGCTAAACAACGGTTAAACTAATAATTAGAAAGAAATAATTTTGACGCGATAAAGTGCACTAATAAGAAGAGGATTTCGAGTAAAATGTTGCTCGGAAGTAAAAGGTGGATCGGGCACTTCTCGAGGCAATGTATTCTTCAGAAACGTATAAGAAGTGAAAACATCATGCGGAAGGCCGTAGGATAAGTACCTTGGACAAACCTTGAAACAACCAGGGGTGAGAGAATTAGCACAGAAAGTAGAAATACGGCGGTCTGCTTCTAATCAATCATAGGAGTGAAACCCTGATGAATACTCTGAAGGCGTGCGGATACGGTAAAACACCGAAAAAAATCCCCTCAGTGAATTTCGAGAGACAGCGCAGAGTGGATTCTCGTTTTTCCCATTGATAGGCAAAAGAGAATTTTACACCGCGGTGCACCCGGCAAGCACTCCACTACCGCCGCAGATTCTTCCTTTAAGTTAGTTTGAGCGAGATATTTCCCTAGTCACAATGGAGACCACATTCGAATTAGATATTTTTATTCCAGCGTCGGTAAGGAGTATGGAGTAAATATTGTAATATTAATGGCGTTCAATCAAAAATATAGTTATGTATGACAAAAATTCTCAGTTTTAAATAAGTATATTCCCATATGTCTAACGTGACTCATCTTTTCTCTGACGCTGAGCACCAATCCCCCACAACCTACCTCTCTAACCCCCCCCTCCCTAAACCTCCCTCCCCCACTCTACCGAGACTACCTATATAAACGATCTGAACTATGTTTTGAAGTGCCTGATGTTGATACCTTGCATCAAAACCGGTCGCCAATAAAACATCTGTGGAACCTGCCATTGTCTTTCCATTTTGAATAATCATGAAGGAGTTCCATCATATTTCACCTGATACCATTGAATTTATCATTTTTTCATCCCGTACGGTGAAATCGGCTTTACAATAGAAGTTTTTTGTGATTCCGTAATAATTACTGCGGTGAGTAATGGATTACTTTTTATCAATAATTGAGAAAACGTTAAAACTACACACCGTTAGTTTTTTTTGACGAAATCTAGGTGTTAGAAATTCCTAACATGTTCAATATTCTCCCTCTGGAGCGCACAGCCGAAATCTCTCCCATGTAAAACAGCTTATATTTACAGGCAAATTGCTCGTAAATAAGTTCCGCAATGGTTTAACATTTTGATATCAAATTGGAAAGATGAGTTTGTTTTCTTTAAAATGAGGTCAAATTCATCAAATTCTAGGTGAAATGATATTTCGCTCAAACTACCTTCACACCAACCTCGAAACCGATCTTGGTCGACGAGAGAGGTGTGCGGGGGAGTGGCGGGGGAAGGTTTTAGAGCATGTGTGTCGTCTTTGCTGCCCTCCCCCAACCCCCCAAAGCGCCCTAAAGGTGGAGGAAAGATTCGGGGGTGCGTACGCTTGTGCAACCCCTCAACCCCCCCTAATCTCAACTACTCCCGAACCTTTTTTTTTTCTTCCCCTCCTCTCTTATTCCCTTTTACCCCTGTTATATTTTCCGGAGAACCATCCCTCACAACTCCCCCAATGCCACCCCACACCCTCTTCTTCCATTCCCCCCTCCCCCCCACCTTCCCTCCCCTTGTCCACACACTCCCTCACCTCTCTTCCACCGTGCATCGATCCCAGCAGCCGGCGCCTACTCTATACATCTCCCCCCTTTAACCACCCACCCAACCCCTCCCCCGCAATCCCCTTCTCCCTGAAGCAAAAGAAGTGGTTTTTCACTCACTCGACCCGTCCGCCACGCTGCTCCGCTACGCCCGAGCGAGGCGGCTGAGTAGGGGTGGCTGTGGGGAGGGAGTGTGGGGGAGTAGTTATACGACACGGGAGAGGGGGAGGTCCCAAACGAGAGTTGGGGGAAGGAAGAGGGGTTGGCTGCCGTTGGAATTCCCTCAATCCTCCCCTTTATCCAATCCTCCCCCACTCCTCCTCCTCGATAACTCACACTCTGTTCGAACGTACTTTTTTATTTTATTTACCAGCAACCACC
Source organism: Pyrrhosoma nymphula (assembly GCA_963573305.1). NCBI lineage: Eukaryota > Metazoa > Arthropoda > Insecta > Odonata > Coenagrionidae > Pyrrhosoma > Pyrrhosoma nymphula. The sequence goes on from OY754328.1 coordinate 151,184,107, forward strand.
GAAAACAGTTCTTATATATAAAACTGATGATCTCAGGCCTGACCTCGTGGAAATTATGGATATCCATGATGAGAAAACCACCTTTGTTAATTCCACAAACTTTCTTACGCTGGCACGACGCGCGTTTCACCACACTGTGGCATAATCCTTCGGGTTCGCAGGCGAGGACGTTACCCCGCCGCGGCGCCACTGAGGCCGGCAAATATTCCTTCGTGTGAAATTAACCATTTGGGCGGTGATGGTGTGAAACGGCCTCATCATGCATAGAGCTATCGTAACCCTATCAGTCGCCAGTAAAATAATTAGTGGTTCTGGCAAACTGCTGTTTTAGAAATAAAGTTAGCATATACTCAGTTGTTGATAGATTATTCTCCGTTGGCCGGCACCTGATGTTGGCGCAATGTGCGAACATGAGGTACTACTGTCTCCGGCGTGCATGGTAAAACTTCCTTTTTTTAAAATGATATGAAATCATACAATTTTTAAGTTTCTTTCACCATGCATTTCGGTTTTTTAAACATTTACCAATTCCTTAAAAATATAAAACATTTAAAAAAATGGATAATGATGTAAAATATTGAAATGCATCGAGTATTAAGCTTTAAAAAGTGTAACAATACAATTTTATTAAATTCAAACGCGCTCTCAAACATTTAAAAAATAAGCGACGCGCTGCAAATGCAATGTAAAACCATTATTTATATGGTTAATTAAACCATTATTTTGGGGAGGCCAACGAGAAGAGAAGGATATTTGCTCCCTTCACGGCATGTGGGTTGGGCGGTTAGGAGAGGATTATTTCCTTGAGAAAATGGGCGCCGTTATACCTACTTCAGCTCCTAAGAAATGGCGCCAACCACAGCTCTACATCCCATTGACGGAATGAGCACTGCACTATTCTAATTGCACCGTTTGAATTCATGTGTAACTCCATTAGGAGTCGGAACTCCACTAAAAATCGAACCCGTGCCCCCTCTATAGAAAGCTAGAAATTTAGCCACCACGATCCCTGGTAGAATCACTGTGAATACAAAGATTCAACACAGACATGATGACAAACTCGAAATATAATTCTAATAGAAAAATATTTAAAATATGAAAATATTTACTACACATTTTATTGAACAGTTGAAATTAGAAGCTGCGAAATGTAACAAAATCTCTTGTTATTTCATTTGCACCCACTTCAATTAGATCTGTTAATCGATTAAGAAGGTGTGGCGTCGATTACACTCCTGTGTTACGGATTTCCTCACATTGAAGGCTGTTTTTGTGGATCTTGTTGCACAAAATAAAACTTTATTGGGTTTACGACGTGTTTCCACGCTCTCGCCTCGTTTTCGAGTCTCGATGACGTAAGCGCGTTGAAGCGCGTTGCGACACCAATAAAGTTTTATTGTGGCCAGCGAGAAGATATAATAATACAACCCAACATGAAAATAATGCGTCTGTCTTCGTGCTGGACTGCTCGCGTGGAATTGGCGTGGGAGGACATTTGAGTTGGGATGCATTATTCCCCCAGACGCAAACAAATGTTACCGCGCAGAACTCTGTTGATATATTGCGTAGCACAGGGTTGCGGGGACTACGCCTGATTTGCCCAGATGCGGCGATGTAAACAAAATAATATCACCGATTGAAATTGCCTTGATGGGAAAATATGTGATTTCGAATACGGCAATGACAATACAGCGAATACAGTAAAAATCATAAGCAGTGAGGAGTGTTTAAAACACTCCTTTCTTCTTCTTATGGATTCGGCTCATATTTAAAAAGACAACGACTTAAGGTGGTTTGAGCAAGATAGTTCCCTATTCATAATGGAGACCATATTCAAATTTTATTTTATGATTTTAGCGTCTGTAAGAAGCATGAAATAAATATTGTTGTATTAATGGCGCAAAGATATAGTTATATATGACCAAAATTCTCAGTAATTAAATAAATAAAGCTATCTAAGTCTCTAACTTGACTCATTTTTTCCCGCCGTACGGCTGAAAACCCTTCAAAACAGCAGGTTCTTTTTGCGATTCTGTAAAAATTACATTGGATAGTCATAAATTATTTTTTATCAATAGTTGAGAAAATATGCAATCTACACACCGTTAGTTTATTGACGAAATCTAGGTATTATAAATACCTAATTTTTTTAATATTCTCCCTCTGGAGCACAGCCGTAGCCTATGCCATGTAAAACAGCTTATATTTGTAGGCAAATGACTCGAAAAGTAGTTCGGCAAGGGGTTGATATTTTGATATCATTGGAAAGATGAAAGTGTTTTCTTTAAAATGAGGCCAAATTCATCAAATTCTAGGTGAAGTGATTTTTCGCTCAAACTACCTTAGATACCTTACAAATGAACTGGAATCGAGTCAGTAGATGTTTTAGTATCCTAAACTGGGAGGGTTAGAGGAGCCGATCTAACAATTATCTTACAATTCTAGCCCCAGATTACTTCTAAACAGGAGGAAAGCCAGGACAGAGACACTGGAACTGATTTGGTTCCAAGACTTCTTTTCCTCTCGCACGATTTGTGACCATAACTAAACTATCAGCTGCGCACAGAAACTGTTTAATAAAAGACAATTACGTCATACGTGTTTGTCACTAACTTACACAAAGTGCCCGTGTGCTAACTTTCCCACCACGCGCTCTTGTGATGGCTAATAAAATACAATATCCAAGGAGATTTAGAGGGATAAATGAGTGAATCAAAGGGTTAAGTTTCACGCTTACGTTTCACTAATATAAATGAAACATTATTGAAATATAAAACTATAACCTTAGGAATTAGAATAGTTGATATTGGAAAAAATAATTCGCTGTTGAGGACAGTTTAAATATAGTGCGACAAACTCTGCCCTTGAGTATGCGAACTGCTTCTAAGCACGTCACCTCGACGAAGATCGTCTACAGATTTGAGATGCCGATCTCGTAGGTTGATAAAAAGCGCTATGTATGAAACTTATTGCTATATTGAACTATAGAAAAACAGTCGTGGTAATAAATATGGATTGAATCGTCCTCCTCATTACAATAGCTCCATCAGAGTCAGCTGTGAATTTAACGGGAGAGAAAAATCTTCAGCGTAACCAAACCATTTACACTATCTCCTTCGAAGTACTAAAAAAATACAGAAGCAAAATTAATGTAATTTCATTGTAATTTTTATCATTTATACTTTCAGAATTCTCACCCATCAACGATTCCAATCAAATTACATTAGTTATCCTTTAATTATTCCGTGTTGTTGCTAGTCAATAAAACATTTCATTTAAAGGAGAAACAATTGGGGTACCAAATTTCTGCTACGCTATCAGAGCTATATAAATGCGAAAATACGTAGCATTAATGATGGCCATCGAGCAATTCTCCGGGAAATGTCCGGATCATAACGCCATGGAGCATCACATGCATCGGCTGCCCCACCATCCGCGCGGTATCATCACTGCCATCGACCGCGGACAGCCTCCCCTGACCCTCACCGATTTTCAAAGCCACGTGCTATGCATTTAAATATGGGACGCCAATTGCACTTCTTTTGCTCTCGAGCTCGTAACCCTGTCGGCGTGATTGATTTGCGGGGCGTGTTTGACATCCTTTGTCACTTGGTTCCATTAAACCTGCATCGCGTATGGGTCGTTATATAGTTTTTCTTAAATTATACACTTTTTGGATGATTCACGTCCGAGTTTCCATGAATCGAATGACCATTCAGACCGGACGACGGCATGAGTCAAAGGAATTAATTGAATGGCGTGAGATATCGTTTTAGACGAAAAAATTCAGCGAATCAATGAATAATGTTCCTAAGTGGGTCTCCAAATTGCCAAAATACAAAAATATAGTATGATCGACTGGCTGACTGAAGGGATAATTAGGGCGAAGATTGAGAAAAAAAACAGATTTGTCGGTGACGATATTAGAGGGATAGCTGCAATACCAAAAGAAGCGTTTTCCAGTTGGAGAGACGGAGAGTAGGTATCCTAAGTAAAAGTGTCAATAAAAAAGTGAAGAGTGACATTAAACATGAGCGTTGCGTTTTATAGTAGCGAAATCTAGACTACAAGGAAATGAGCAGAGAAAAGACAGAAGGATTTTTAAGGCTTGTTTATAGCATTAAGAAGAAAATAAATAGAGAAAAAGGAAGACCAGGAGAATTATTTGACATATTAGGACACAGGTATGGTTACCCTGAAGTTTTTTCCTCATACGTGAAGCAAAAATTAACTACTAGCACACGCTATTTTCAATAAGTGAAAGTGCAAAAAATACATGGAAAAACCTACTAAATATAGGAATAGTTTATAAACCCAATGATGAGAAATTGAACATTCACCTAGATATCCTAAACAATTACTTTTCCACTAGCAGAAAGTCATTTCCTCCGCGAACACTCATTAGCAATGAGACAGTTAATCTTGACAATCAATTCTTTTTTTCACACGTAAAGGCTATAGAAGTTACTAAAGCATGTAAAAGCATTATTTCAAATGCTAGGGGCTATGGTGAAATCCCTATGGATATTATAAAAAATTCATTACCAGTGCTATTACCCGTGCTTTTAAAGATCTTTGACTCCTCCTTACAACTAGGCATGTACCCAACTATTTGGAAAAGACCCTTGTTAAGGCCAATTCCTAAATGCTCTAATGCTTCCAATCCGAGTTACTATAGACCAATAGGATTACTATGTTCCACCGCAAAAATACTCGAGCGAGTAGTTTTTGACCAAATTAACACAAAAATTATCGAACGAAATTTGCTCGATCCAAGACAATCAGGTTTTAGGAAGGGACATAGTACTTAAACCATACTGCTTCGCCTAAATGAAGACATCAGGCAAGTAATGGATAATGGACAACTAACTGTGCTTGTTCTGTTTGATTTTTCACAAGAACTCGACTCCGTGAACAATGCTCTTCTATTACGGAAGTTAAAACGGTATAATTTTTCTGGCAGAGTAATCAAATGGTTCCGATCATATCTTACCGGGCGAATACATGCAGTAATAGGAAAAACCGGAGATACATCCAACTGGCTAAATGAGGACACTAAAATGGTGCAAGGATCTGTCCTCAGTCCATTACTATTCTCTTTGTTCATTAACGAACTACTGAGTTTCGTAATTCATTCCAAATATTTTCTATATGCAGACGATTTTATATGCAACTCTAGAAAGCCTAACACAGACTATTGCCAGCTTAAATGATGATATTGTCCATATTAACGCATGGGCTGAGACCAATGGCCTAAAACTAAATGAAAATAAAACTAAGGCTATTATTATCGGCAGTAGGAACCTTACCTCTAAGATAAATTTTCATTATATCCCAGCAATCACAGCCAAAAATAAAGCTGTCCCCTATGAAGAACACGTAAAACATCTAGGGGTAATAATGGACAGGAACTTAAATTAGAATCCCCACTGCCTAAATATAAGGAGTAAAAGCTTTAAAACTTTTCACCAATTATACAAATCCAAAAACCAGTTGCCTGCAAACTTACGAAAATCAATCGTAAATGCGATTATTTTCCCACATTTTGATTACTGTTGCGGTGTACTAAATAATATTAACGAAGAAACAAATAATAAGCTCCAGGTGACTATGAATGCTACTGTGAGATTTGTATGTAATCTAAAACTGTGGGATCATGTTACTGATTCATACAAGAAACTAAAATGGCTTAAAGTTAGAGAAAGACGGCTTTATTTATCTAAACTCTTCGCCTTCAAAATTTTCAAGTCAACCTGTTCTCCGTACCTCTTCAACTCCTCTATATTAAAAAAAGACATCCAAAACCGACTAACAAGATCCCATCATTTAGACCTACAGATACCACAGCACAAAACTTAAATGTACAACAAATCATACATCGCCACTGTATCAAGAAATTGGAATTCTCTCCAAATAGATGTAAAAACATGCGAATCTGTACCTTGTTTTAAAAGAAAATTATTTCATTCCATATTCATGAAAAACTGTTAAAGGAGAAAGTAAAAATAGATATAATTGTTGTAGTACTGTAACCAATGTTAATTTTTTTGTAAAAACTCTTGTATTTTTGCGTAGCATTATTAAAATAATGTATATTTTTGTGTAAACACTATCTTGTAAGCATTATTATATTTTTTAAATTTTATCTTGGGTAGATGATAATTACGGTACTAAAATGTCTGATTTACCGATAAGTGTCTACGACAATAAACGTTTTATTTATTATTTATTAGGGAAGGAGCCTTTTATTATTATACACTATCCCCACTCTTAACATTCCTGAGACAAATACAATTAAGCTAGAGAGATCAATTTTTGAACAGGTAGATAAGTATAGGTATTCATCCTTCATAATCAAGATATACGACAACAATAAAAAAAGCGTGACAATTACTCATAAAACACTCTTCCCACTTCGCTCCTTTTCTCTTCCGATTCTTTTTCCCATTCTCGCTCCTTTAATCACGGCCAGTGTCTTAACACACCCTGCCATGCGTTAAAATATCGTTTCTAAATGTGACAGGCAGATATAGATGCGGAATTCAAGGCCAGGGAACGGTAACTTAGGCGAATAACCGTCATTTTACTAAGCTTGATCCAAATTATCGATGATCCGGGTGAAAATGATATCGCCGTCCACTTTGCGTCAGTTTTTCTTTATAAATTGTGTCTGATTCGTTTAAACTTGCCGACTTCGGAGAAAAGAGTAAACTAGGCAATTTTTATCCGTTAAAAATTTACATGATAAAAGTAGAAATTGAATATTAAACGTTAGATGAGAACAATTCGAAATGCTATCTCATTTAGTTTTCACGCAGAAATACTTCCTCGGAGTGGATAAATTTTATTAGATTTGTGTAAAGGTTTTTCTTTTTTTCAGCCACTACATTGCCAAAGGCAAGGAATATTTACTAGATTAATTCATGACAAGCACCACTTAGTTCAAACTATCTGAAATAAAATCGTTCAAAGGCTAAGGTAAATCTTATTTCACGTATTCATTTTTCATTGGCGGTAATAGGGTAACCGCCGTGGATAAATACTTATGAGCACTTTGAAATTTGCGGAAAACAAATACCTACCATTTATTTAATAAAAACGTAATGGAAAATGCATCTGAAATGATTAGAAAAACTATTACTCCTTAGACATTATTTGCTCAGTTAAAAAAATCATGTCGAAATTTGGGTGTTCCATCTCTTCCCATCGGTTCCCTCGGTTAATGGGGCCTTAAATGATAATTTGTACCTTCAATGTTGAGCACTTCAAATGCTGATCAAACGCTGGCCTAAAAAAAAGAGGTATATAAATAAATATTTTTACTGCAAACATTACGCCGGGAGACGAATTTCGAGGGCGCTTTCATGGAACAACCTGGGGTATGTGAATGGGGACCGAAAATGATCTAAGAGCCGCTCCTTATTTACCCGGTAGGTGGCGTTAAACGCTGTTTTCCGACGCGTTTGTGCCTCCACTCATCACAACCGGCCCTCAAAGCGAAAGGAAGGAGAAAGAATACGACCGCTGCTTCACTGTCGTTTTTTTTCCCTTTCGGGCCCTGTTTGAGCAACAATTCGCCCCTCCCCCCAAACATCCTGGGGTCCCTGCATCGCTCACCGTGCCCCTCTCCTCCTTGCGAGGTCCCCCCCCCCGTCTGGCCCCCGCGGTCCTTCATTCTCACGCACTCGGGTCTCTCTCAGTCTCAGCTCTCAACTAGCCCTCACACTCTCACCATTCCACACCACCTCCGACCCTGTCCCATTCCTATGTGTGTGTGCTCGCTCGCACTGGGCCGCTCCTTCCTCTCACCGCCCGCCTATTCGGTCGGCGGCGGTGCTTTTGAGGGGTTCGGTGGGAAGAGCCCCCGGGCGGGGGGTGGGTGGGGAGGAGGACGTGGTCTAATAGGGGGGGGGGAGGGAAGGGGATGAGTGCGGGCAGATGGGAAGGAAGGAGTTGGAGACTGAGAGGGAGTGAGGAGAGTTGAAGTGCCGTCAGACTTCAGTCGTGCGGGTTTGAATTGGGAGAATAGCTGTCTTCACTCCTGGCCGGCCCTTGAAGCGGGAGACGGTCCTCGAAAACCCTTCTTCTCTTCGGCATCCTCGCGAATCAAAGCAGCTTGGCGAGAATCCTTGTCGGATTTGTCACTAGTCTGCTAAAACTATGTACTTAAAACAATTTTTCCTGTGATTAGATGGCTCATTAACACTCAGGGCAGGACATTTTTGAAACAATAAAGTTTGCATTTTCTTTTTTCATTACGGACGAATTAAATTAACTACAAGTGGATTTAACTAAGTTATTTTAATTATTCCGTAATGGATAACTCCTACAAAATCAACCACACAACAGATTCCTTTATTTTATTTCATTGTTATTTAAAATGTATTCTCATCCTCATTTTCCATTTATTCTACAGTGTAATTGCCTTTTGTGGTTATTTTTATACGAGATAGTTCAGTGAGAGGGTGATATATATTTTGTTTTGATGAAGGGCATTTTCATGTAGGATAAGACTAACCTCATGGATGAGTAAAATGTCATCGTGCCATCTATGTGCATACCTACATGGTTAGTATTTATTACCTTGGTATCTTTTTTAGGATATTAGAATATCAAATTAAAGTGGATATTAATAATTATTTAAGTTTTTCTTAACAATTTCCATTTTCAAAATATTGCATCAAAAAATCCATTTTTTATTCTCTTTTGCCAAGCAGATTGAGTAATAAAAGTGGATGAGTGTATTTCGGGAGTGACAGCATGTGTAAACGTGGTCAGAGCAAAGGAAAACTTAGTTTCTCACTTTTTATCGTATCCATTACCACGATATTGTAACTTGTTAATCGCATCAATGACAAAAAGCGTGGTAGGGCTAGATTGAAAATTTTCATAGCCATTGCTGGTCCATAGTTAGATACTACCAACTACTTTCGAAAAACATACGTTTATTTAACTGTTTTGTCTATCATTAGGCAGCAACACTAGCTTGAAATAAGGGAAGTACTTGATTAAAACATATCTATGGAACATTCTCTTGCATGAGAGTGAATCTTGGACGGTTAAGCAGCAGAAAATTAGAGCACACTGAAAGCGCTGGAAATATGTTAACGAAGAATGATGAAGATCAAATGGGCAGAGAAACGTCAATGAAGAAGTCCCAAGAAGAGTTGGGGAGAGACTACGTTTAATGCGCTTTCTTGTCTACGATCGTGGTTTAGTGAAAACTCTATGAAATAGTAGAGATAAAGTAACTGGACAAAATAAAAGGAGTGAAGTTTGGGAAGAATTCCCAAGTAAGATCAAGAATGGAATCAGGGTTGTTTGAGTGAAGACTCGGGAAGGAATAAAACCGTTAGCTCGGGAAGAGTGGATTGGAGAACGGCAGCAAAACAATCTTCGGATTGGTGACTGCTGGCGATGATTTTTCCTCAATGTATTCGAAGTAAATTTGAAGTGTTTGAGGTCATCACCGAGCACCAAAGCTCCGCTCAGTCTGGACGCGCAGGTGCATGCATGGCCACCACTCCGTGCACCCGTGAATTAACGCATTCGCCAGCCACTCAATTCACCCCGGCTATGGGCTTCGAATACACCCATTAACTCAGCCGAGTGATCGAGTGATTGTATAGTCCGGCCCACCCCTGCACACGGGTGTGCTCCGCCGAGGCAGAGCTCGAGCATTTTTGATTGCGTGAGCTCGCGTTTTGCCCGCAGTGACCAAACATTGATTCGTAAACCCGATCGAGCGCGATGTGATCTCGCCGCGCCTGCTTGCAGCGAGCACCCGAAAGGAAGCGAACCACTTTGGCTTGCCTTTGCCCCGCCTCACGACACTCCCGTGCGATCCTCGCACCTCTATTACTTATACCTAAGCGCCACTTCTCTCCCCTCCCACCCCGTGTGACTTCGACCGCCGATAATTTCCGATAGTTACTCACAAAAGTGGGTAGAAGCAAATTATTCCCAACCTCTTCTCATGTTCGTGCCCCGTAGCCACGTATTTCCCCAAATTTTACCCCTTGTGCCAGAAGAAAATGTTCATTATTTACATCTCTGATGCTGCTTCAAACTTACTTACGCCATTATTGAATCTACTGCGTGCCCCTAAACCATCAAGCACGTACTTCCTCACAGGGTACTAATACCAAAGGCTTGGAATCGCTGGGTGTAACAAACCGATGATCTGTCCATGGAGGAGAACTGTTAAGCAGTATTATATGTCCTGTCTAGGTGGTAGTTAGATTAAAAAAGGACCCTGAATTTATTAGAAAGAAGAAATACGACTGCATGTTTCGCAAATTGCTGGAAATAGAAATATTTATTACAACTTGCAGGCAAGCACAGGGACAAACCATTCATCGAATTTGCTACCAATTCCTGAAAATAATCTATATTATGATTAACCCAGAAAGATACGTCACCACAGATGATTTCCTAACCGACATTCATTTGGGGCAAAATAGTATCGGAGATAAAGTGTTCCTCACCAACTACTATTACGATATTAGTTACTTAACCAAAATTATTATCGTTCACAGAAAAAGGTTCAATTCCAAAACGAAGGGGGAATTTAATATCTATAACAATGCGATTTCGATTTGGATTGTATCACTATGCAACAGGGAGAGTTTGACGATTTAGAAAGAAGGATAACGAAAGAATGGAAGACGTTGAAGTGGATACAGAAGGATAGGTATAAAAACGACGATGGTAGATGTAATGCACATGGTAGGGAGTGAAAGAAATTTTCGGTGAAATGCGAAGGAGGAAACATAGATGCGAAAGATATTAGGTGACAATAGGGCGGTGAAGGATGAGGTTTAAAGGAGAGAACTTGAGTTCCCGTGCTGAAGACTCAAAAAGTGTAAGAAGATGACACCAAGTGTTGAAACCCGGGTCGTGAGAATTAAGATTTAAAGGAGTTAACCAAGTCCATTTTAATTCTTCCGCAATGGACAACTTCTACAAGATCAAGCCTACAACCACTTCCTTTGAGTGAATAATTTTGTTTATCGAACTTAAAATTGGAGTTGTTTTCAAAAGATTTCGGCCGCCTACAAAAACTTGCCTTAAGAATAGCAGACATAATGATACAATTTTTTCGTCGATTTTCGCATTTCATTTTAAATTTGGTAAGTTTCTTTTGGACCACAAACGGGCTATTCGGAAGTAAGATTGGTATTACTCCGCCGTGGCTGAGCACACACTCTTAGAAGGTCTCAGTTTAGACATCAAAAGGGCGAAAGTTTTATGCAAAGAAATCAGCTACTATCCACGGATCATCAGGGGAGCCATTGAAATAGAAAAAAAAAAGACCTAACAACCTAAACAGAGAAACTGGCTACAAACTTCCTTTTACGTGGAAAAGACTTTTTCAAAACTCAAGTATTAATTTATCATGCTACATATTAACCGCCGAAGTTTATTTATTTTTGATTGTTGATTTAGAAAGCCTGACGAAGCCGGAAGAATAGCACGGCGAAACTGTTACTTAAATAGTATAATTATATCGCAGAAATCGAAAGGAAACTTACCATAATGATACAATATTTCCATGAATGACCACGGTGCTGAACTCAAGTAGTATTTCTTTAAAATACCACCCATGAGAACGTGCGATTCGCAGTAGGAAAGGTGGATCTAGAGGCCCTCTATTAGGATCTAATCTATCTAATAATTAGGATCTATCCTAATAGAGGGCCTCAAGGTGGATCTTGGGACGGCGAGGCATTTAAAGAAGGATGACTCCATCACATACTGTCCTGAACTCCTTTCTTTTATAAATTTCTCAGTACCCTCCCGACATACGTGCACTCACTCTCTACTCCATTAAACAGTTCCCAGATTATCGCTCTCTCAACGCTCACTTTTTTCCCGCCTCCCATCTTTTCTTAATTCACTTCCTGAGAGCGTTAATCCGTTATATCTATCGCCTAACGCATTCACAAAACTGGCTCCATCTCATCTCTCTGAAAATAATTAGCACTACCTCTGTATTCAGTTCCTTTCTGGATTTTTGTTATTTTCTTTGTTGTGTCTGGTGTTTTCGTTTTTAAAATATATGTTCTGTTATTTGGGCCACTGTAAATTGTCAACTGTACTGTATGTGGACATTTTTCAAATAAAATAAGTTGCAGCCCAAGGAGGCAACCGGAAGGAGAAGAGCTCAGGATTTTCTCGGCACTTTTTTTTGTGAAGGAATCCTGGCCCTGGCCCTGGCCCTTTTGTGAAGGAAGTCCTGGCCCCCCCCTGGGGCGGGGGGCCAGGACCAAGAAACCGATAGCCTTTCAACGCCGCATCTCATCCGCCTAATGAGACTGTTTTGTGCGCGTCGATGACCATAAACTAATTATCCGCAAGAAGGGCCATCCTCTCTCACTGGCTGGCCGTCTGGCTGGGTCCGCGCTTTTCGCCTCCCCCCCTCCACTTCTCCAACACACCTGATTACATTTTGTGGCTGGGGGCGCGAAGGCACGCCGCAAAAGGTCAGATTGAGGGACTGGTTGAATGACATCTGATTGATCCACTGCCGTTAGCGGAAGGCCTTAACAGGTCCCTTTTTTCCTCCAATATCGGCGTATTACTCGGCTGAGAAAATCGTGTAACAGGACGCCTTCTGTCCCGAGAGAGCCACGGACACCGCCGATAGGGCAAGGGGTATTAGCGGCAGATAATCGCGGCGGGGACACAAATCGATCCGCCTTGCCCTCGCCGCACTTTGTTTACCCAGGAAATTTAAGGATTTTTCCTTTCATGGGAGATGTCATCAATCCAAACAAAAAACGCCGAAAATTCGGATACCTTATTCACATTTCGTAACAGCGATAATGGCGAGCGGTATCACCCGATTGCCAATCGAATCTGAGAGAGTTATAAACTGATTGGCTTAAGAGGACTACTATATACTAAAAAAATGATCTTTCGGGGAGAACATCTCTTCACCGACCACGGCTTACGGGCAACAAAGGATAATGAAAGCATTACAAGCTACATTTGAATTTATTTCAACATGTATTACAAAGGTTTGGTGGTCTACGCGCGCAAGTGTTACCAGCTAGTAATTTTTAATCAAATATTAAATAAAATCATGAAACAAATCCATTTATGACCAAAGGAAAAGTATAATTTCGTTTAAAACGTTAGTAGATTGTAATGCTATCGAATGCAAAAACGTTTTTGTCTCCACATTCCGGATGACATCTCGAACAAAAAAAATTTCAAATTTAAATTATGCAGTGTCAAATGTAATACACTTTATTCTACCGAAAATATTTCACGAAACATTATTTAAAATTTTGTTGAGCATTGCAACTTGTTTCTTTCCGCTGAAAATGAAACATTAACAGAAAAAAGAAACACAACTCCGGAGGTATAATGATAGAAAACGAGATTTATATATTAATCCAATTAATCAATCGTGTATAGCGAAATTAATGGCTATTCATTGAAGTGGCCCATACGCAATCTGTAGGATATATTTTATTTTATGGTTGCCCATTATTAAAGATAATGTATGGAAAAATGAGCACAAAATCTATAATTATGTGTCAATTTATACCAAATTAATTATTTTGTGGTGGTACGTTTCAAACGATTTTGATAGTTGATAGGTGTAAGTATTCATTACCAGCTCTTGTCCATTGCATAACTGGGTGGGCAAAAAAACTTAACTAGTCGTACGATAATAGGATATAGTATAGAGAAAGGAAAGAGTACTTTCCTCTTTCTTACTTTCTGTACCGTTATTAAATGAAGTATCCATTCCCACGTAAAAATGAAATATATAAAATATTCTAAAAAATAACTACAAAAATCCCTGACTCTTGTTTTCTAAGTTTCCACTATCAAAAGGTATGAGTGAAAATATTCAAAGGTAATTTTGATTGCAGTACAGTACCCAGCGGCACGTATTGAAGTCATCGACGAAAAGCTTTTCAGTTAGTGTGTGAGAACTGCATCTCAAAATCAGCGCAGGTTGGAATGACGTTGCTCACAATGCCAAGCTGCTATCAATTCAAAAGGCCCATTACCTAAATCAATACTTTGAAAACAACACGATTGCCCCTCATCGACTGGGTGATTTTTTGTGCTGATTTTTTCTACTTCACCAGCAATGCATTTCAAAATCTTTGACATTTACTTGCCGGAAAGCAGAGCCACAACCAAAGAAATCAGTCTAAGTTAAAATCGTATCCTCAAATGCAACACAAGTGCTTCACCTTCAGCAGATCATAGCCCTGCAGTCATCCGCGTCCATTTCTTCCTTCTTTAAAGTATGTACTTAGGTGAGTCATTCAGAGCAAACAAAGAACACAAAGGTCGACAAGAAGACAATCAGTGCATACCCAGACGGCTTCGCCCTTGAAAGTTCTCCGAGTTTCTTCGCATCCAAAAGAGTAAACAAAGCTTTTCTTCTTCACACCCCTTTGTTCACAATTAGCTAGTTTAACTTAGTTTTCTATTTCCGCCGAATCATTCGAAGAATTTTTAAAATAGGTATGTGTTTGTGATGAGGAAAAAGTTGAACTAATGTATCATTAAATACTTCAACGAGTATTGCATTCATAATGACCATGAAAATGAATAAGCTCAACGAAATGAAACTAGTATTTCCTTTTGTATTTTTGATTTAGAATCGAGGCACTATGGAACAAATGAGTTACGCAGTGTTTTACAGGAATAATAAATGGACCATCACTACGTAGGTTCCACTAATCTTTACGCAAGTAGTTATCTAAACATGCGTGACCTAATAATTAATAAGGGAAAATTAGATTCGGATTAATCATGTAAAACTTTCATACCAATACTTAATTTCCGATGTCCTTACAAAAAAAAGGACAAAATAATGGTCATGTTTTTACCGAGTAAAGAATATACAATCGTATCGTATAGGGCGGGAACCATATCCTGTTGGTTCCATTTATTGAAATACGATCTAAAATTGGGTATAATGAGAACGATAGTTAAGATTAGCGTTTTTCATTAGTCAAAACGAGATGTAACTAAAATATTTATTGGTAAATTTATTTCAAAACGATTAACATTTTATTAATATTGTTATAAATGCGGGAAATATTTATTTTTATATCAGTGGTACTGCTCCCACAGTATCAGGCTCCATTTTGGGTGACTTTTAGAGGTACGATATGCTTTGCTAAGGAAATACCCCGTTGCTCCCCCCTCCCGTGACTCCTGACTGTGACTATCTAATGCCTCAGGGCCTATAAGCTATACCTATGCTCTACCAGTCAAGCCAACCTTCCAGTTGAAGACTGTGGTTAACGACAATTTGTCGGTTAGGAGCCTCAAGGCCCGCTCGAACATCCAGGACACTAGACTCGGAAGATTACAAAGGACTCAGTTTCATCCATAGCCGTCTATAATCATCAAGGCCCACTTTTAAGATGAAACGGTTTATTTTATCTCCATCTCGACAATAGGTAAGAAAAACTGCCGGTAAATGCGGCATTCTTGAGGATTTTCATACTTTTATAACCCTTTATGGACTATATACCGTTGAGTATAGATGCAAGAAAAATTATGTCTAATGTAGAATCCTACTATTGACGATTTCTCTGACTAGTACGGTTTACCACTTATTGTTAGAAAACATAAGAAAACAGTAATCAAAAATTCTTACTGGCGTCGCTTGGATCGTAAACATTTGAAATTCGTTCAGGCATAACAATTTAAAATTGTAAAGATGGAATATCCACATTCGTTCGGAAGGCCGATCTTCCGAGGGGCTAGTTCAACGAGGAAGAGTTCAAACCGCGTCGATGAGGCCCACTTCGGCTGCACTCGAGCAATAACTTGACGACAGGAAAGCATCATTTGCGAGAATAAAGAAAATAGCGGAAGGTGCCGTAAAGCATCCTTGTAAACCGGATGTTGTTTCGAGGAAGGCGCTTAGAAATGTTCCTCGTCCAACCGGGAGGGGAAAGGGAGGCGGAGGGAGGAGAGGTAGCAGGGGAGGGCCGTCTGGTGAAGTAGATGTTAATTATGACGACGTAATGTCTCCGCCGCTGATGACGTCGCGAAAACTTCGCTTGTGCAGGGAAAAGATGTAGCGATATCATCCTCAGGTAACTACTTCCTGGAGCCCTAGAAATCACTTCGAGAATGGGTGGAAGAGAATACTACAAAGCCTTAAATATAGGTAAACAGCACGTAAAGATAAAAAGGAACACGGAAATAATGGAATATTTACGTTTAATTCGAACAATGAAAGTGATCGGAGCCATGATGATGCTGATCACGATTATGGAATATAAGGTTTAAAGGCCGCTTTACACGATGAAAGATTTTGTACAAACGAATGTACGTTTGTCTCAACGAAATTAGAACAGGTTCTATTTCCCGTGCAGGCATTGAGACATTCGCACAAGCGTTCATACAATTTGCCGCTTTACACGATACATTTTGCCTCATGCAAGAGTTCACCGAAGAGTTTGTACAAACAAATGTACCGTGTAAAACGGCCTTAAGACGCGGTCGTGATACCGGTTATTCACGAAAAAGGCTGAAAACTTGACGACCCAAAGCAAGCGCGGTTCTCCTCATTCAATTCTCCGACAGCAGGAAGAAAACCGCCTTAACTGTTCTTTTTTACTATATTTAGTTTCATAACTCTTATCCTGTGCTTCTCATTTTGCTTTATTAGTATTTTGGTGCTCATCGTGGTAGTCCTTATGTGAGAACTTGGTATCACTATGATTGTGTATTTTTGCAGGGGGTGCTTGTATGATCGGCAATTTCGACTAAATGTCCTTATTAATGCGATGTGAACAGCTTCTTATATGCATTTATTGCCTATGAATTAAAAAAAAGTTTTCTCCTTGTATTAACAAGTCACCCCTTCAATGGTAAACGTCAAGTTCGTCCAAAATTAGACGGCGTACAAAGTTTTTATTCTCCTTTCAAGTCTTCAGGAGAGGGCTTTTTGTTAAACAATGAGAATCAGCCTGTTTGAAATTCAAACTATGAATCCTTCTGCATGACTATTAACTTCGCACATTGCACAATATTCGCTCACGTAGGAAATCTTTCTGTAAATAATGTGAACCACAATATGAGCAGAATTTTCAAAGCATGGCCGAGCAGGAAAAATACAACTACAAACATTTTTTTAACCTGAGCATTTCCCGAAAGGACTTTAGCGATCTAAGCTTTTTTTTAAGCATTTACCGAATTTTCCCTACATTTGCCCTATTTTAGACACTGGCTAAGGCCCAAAAATGTATCCAATAAAATATTCTTTTCACATATTTGGTTGATTTAGGATTAATTGTATGGGGATATTAATCATTCAAGCATTCATCTCTACATATTTCTCGGATAAAAATCTTGAACCCCCAATTTTAGGTAGTAAGTGGACGTTGGTATCGACAGTAACCCTCGTGTCAGTCAAACAGACATTGTGCTGCCAACTTACTCTTCCCACCCAAGATTGTCACGCTCTATCACGATAGAGAACCTCCGAAAGAGATTCATCCCCATACTGACGTCACGCCGAACCATTCGGAGTAAATCTTTCAATTGAAAATGCTTCAAATCCTTGTCTTTAGGTGGCTTGAAAACGTTACGTGTAAAATGATAGGAGACTTAGTGCCCATCATCTACAGCCGCAATAAAGAGATAAATATCACTTTATAGATCGTAATAAAAATGTTCATTGCTGGACATAGCTATTACGTTGAACACCGGTGATTAACATCGGTTTGACCATACATTAAAGAAGAGAATGTCTATTGTAAGAACATTATCCAGTGACTTTGCATAAAGGGCAATGTAGACAGCATATAATCTTTGGCTTACATGCTATAGGATATATCAACACGGTAGCACGACAAAGACGTAATTTAACTAATCCATTGTTTTCACAATCGTGGCGGATGGACCCTTCTATTCTGTTCTTTACTCTATGCATCTATGCGTATGAACCAACGAGACATCACGCTTAGCCAAAACCGCGATCTGCGCCCTCATCACGCGCTGTCACGGCGTGACCAAATTCTTACCCCCTCCTCCCGTTAGCGGGACAGTAACGCACGGCGACGCCCGGGCGCGTTATCCCCCGTAGGAGACAAACAGATTCCCCGACGATATGGATGGATTATGCGGCCGATATGCATCGCCATCTCGATGTCATCGCCTCTGACAAACGTTTCAGTGCGGCAAGGTCGATATTGGAAAAAAATTGACCATCCGCACAAGCCGTATTGTACCCGAGAAACAATCACCACGGTTACAGATACGATCTCTTGTTCGTGGATCGCCACATTCCCGGCTGTTGGCAACGCCGCAGTCGCCGCCAATGTCCACAAACCAACGAACGGCAAGGAGGGGGAGGTGGGAGGGAGTTGAGGGGAAGGGCCCGCCCTCCCTCCCCCTCCCGAGATGAACCGGAATGTGCCGCCGGCGAAAGGAGCGGACCGGAGGGGCGGGGAGGGTGCCCGCTGCTCGCGTGCTGGCTGTGCTATGGCAGCAAGTGGATATGGCAACCTCTTGTTGCCTTCCCCTTCCTCTCTCTGTTGCCACTGCCTGTTTGCTGCTGCCCGTGCTGCGTGCTCTCTCTCTCGGCTTGCGGCCCGTGCTGAACCGGGTTTGAGGAGGAGCAAGGGGGGAGGGTGGGTGGAGGAAAGAGAACGTTTGAGGTCGACTTCCAATGCCGAGTGGCCTTCAGGAGAAGCTCAACAGCCCGACCGCTTCAAGAGAGAGAGAGGGCCAAAGCAACCGAATAGCTCTTACTTAGGCTTTCCGGAAATTCCTCCGGGTGTGGGCGGAGGGAGGGCGTTTAACGGTTGGGGGTGGGTGATGGGGGGAATGGGCGGAGGTGGAGATCGTTCCGGCTCGTGTTGTATCCGGACGAAGGTGTTAAGGACCCCGGAGGGAAAGATTCCGGCTTTATTTATTTTTTTCCTCGTTCTTCTTTTTAATTGATGCGGATTGGGCGTGAGCTTGTGAAGGAAGGAACGGGGTAGGGGGCAAAGAGCCGACCCCCCCTCCCCCTGCCGACCCGGCCCGGGGTCGGACACGGAGAGAAAACATTCGGGTGGGGTCAACACTCCCAAGGTGGGACGGACGCGCTGTCCGCACAACACTGCTGGACACCGGCTCGCGCGCGACTTTCCGCTTTTCTATCGGACGTTTCCATGATAATGTAATGAAAGCGAGGAAAAGGAGAAAGGATTGGGAATTCTGCGAGAATTTCTTTATTAAATCTGGCTCGATGCGTCTGGCGCTGCAAAAGAAATCCATCGCATGAATCACAAAGGGTATCTCTTGCTGGAGGCTTGAACCTGTCTTTCCATTCTAGGAGCCTGGGATCGACTCCCGTCAGTAGCGTAAAGTTTTCAATGGAATCTCGACCCTCACATATGTATGTGCCTTGTAGTTGGCACGCAAGCTCATACCCGTCGGGTGGGACACTAACCGGTGGTTTCCTTGGCGAATTTTCTTAAGAGTAGGCTAATGCCAATGCCGGGTTTCTCTCCACCCTTCCTTCATTCTTCAAATAATCCGAATCATACCAACCAACCCACCTATTCAGAATGATAAGTGATTGTAGTTGTCGATTGCTTTCTCTAATAACCAGCCAAACAAGAGTCACAAATTACATTTGACGTCTATTTAAGTGGATAAGTTTCGCCACCCGCCGGGCAATCATTGTCAGCTGATATCGTGTCATGCATGATACAGCTGGTCACACAGCTTTTGCTACCCAGTGTGCTTAATGCAGCGAGTTTCATTCTTAAGCATTTCTATGGCCGCCAACGGATAGGTGGCCAGGTTAGTTACACGCAGTGCTAGCGATTCAAGAGGTCGTGGGTTCGAATTCGGGCAGCGATGCTATGCTTCTCTTACTTCCTAGGCGGTACGATATAATTTTAAAAGTTGAAACACCTGAAACCGAATTCGTTAATTACTACTACAAAAACCACCGACAAACATAAAACCCAAGTCTACCTCGGCTACATTGAAATTCTCGCGACCTTCTACCGATCGTTAGCAAGATCTTTTTCATGTTCGCCAACTCGAAGGCCAAAATAATATGAATAAGAAGTCACGTACCAAGAGAAAATTTGTCCTTGATGATTTTAAATGTATAATATGCTCTACTGTTTCCTACCCACCATCCCATATAACCGTGCTAGACTATAAGACTAATTTGAGGAATGCCTGATTTTTATCATTCCGAGGATGGAGTACATTTTCCCATGAAAATTTTACGATGATAACCTAAGAGACTTCAAATACCTCCCGTACAAAATAAAGACGCTTACCTCACCACAAAACGGCCTTCAATAAAAAATGGACGTCTGAATTTAAAAAAAAGCTTAGCCAATCGATTTGGCGTGCTAGAAAAACTAAAATAATTTTTTTATCAATTTTAGTTTCAGATAGCGTTCCGTAAGAGAGGGGTAGCATTGCTATGTTGTTGCAAAATAGGAGAAAAATGTGAAAAAGTTAATGAATAGAAGGAAGTTAAAAGGATTGAAAAAGGCAAAACACACGGATTTTGAAATATCGAGGTACACTTGATGGCTGAAGTTAGTCCGGTAGATATTTTCATGTTCCCGCTCAGAGACGATTATGTTCAATGAGGTAGCTAGTATAGAGGAATTTTTGAAATTGTAACAAATCTTGTATGAGATCGTGACGCTATGGCCAGCATCCATCCACTAGGGTGGTCGTGTCTAAAAGGCGCAGCCGATATGAATCTCGACCCGGCTCCGAGATCAGTCAGCTCGCTCTCCCTCGATTTTCCCACGCCGAATCCGATCCACGGGGCTTCATTGGATGGGGAATGGGGGGATAGGGTGGGGGGGAGATGGGGGAAGGGTTTAGCGGGCAACGAGGGGAGCCCAGCGGCAGGAACACATGAGGTCGCCGCGGCACCAAAGATGTACCCACGACTGCATCGCATTATGATGCATATGAAGACGTTTCTTTCTATCACTCGCACCTATTATTAATACTTTGAAATCACACAATGATCATCATTCATCATAGGTGTCGAGCAAAGAGAAAAAGAAAAATCTTATCGCTGGATGGTGGACAGTGAGCGGCATGAAAGTCTGATCAATTTCCAAAACTGAATTGAGGAACGGGTACCAGAGTTACAGGTTCAAGCTAATGTTTGACGACCTACTTCCAATGACCTCACATATTCTTGGCACATTATAACCACAACCACCAGCAACGTAGTTGCCATAATGTCCATCTAATGCTAGCGTATTCTCCAATAGTTACGACTTAAACGTAATCATTATCACTGAATATATCAAATATATTTTGTGCAGTTCCGGGTGTAATTCTTAGTCCAGGCCACGATTGTAGATCGTGTTCTAGAGCAATATTTTCGCTTGAAATCGACGATATTACCACCTTCACACCAGTGTTGTGTTCCTCCATTTTGTGTTTCTAATATATATTTCTCCGTCCTTCTGATAGAAGAATTTATTAGTATTTTTAACGAATTTCTCAGGAAAATACTGTTTTAATTCTAAATTGAGTAATTGTCAGTACAGTCCAAGGAAACTGCTGCGATTCGGTTTTGCGAGAAATATATTTACTATCGAATCAAAACACCAAAAGAGCATTTTTCAATGTGCAAAGATGCTTCTTGCATGTGTTCTTCTCAACCTGCCGGATGTTTTACGATGAAATTTAACCAAGCGCAAAGTTATCTCTCCAATCGCACAAATAAATCACATGCCAGAAGTATACAGCATGAGAATTCTCCTTAATTTACAAGGTTTGCACAGCGCACAAGTGAATCAGGATGTGATACTGTTGATTTTTCTATTTAGGTTTCAAAATTGTTTTCTCAGTCAGATATTTTATTTTTTGAGTAACATTTCCTTTCAACGAAAGAAAAAGAGATAATTTTTCGACATATCATCACTGTCATACCAAATGAACAGTAAACTGGAAATGGACTATTCACGCCAAGGAAGTTCTTCTAGAACAGTGATTCTCAAACTTTTTTACTCCCCACACCCCTTAAAAATTTTTTTATGTTCTCACACCCCTTAAAGTAATCATTAAATTAAGATTAAAAGTGAAGGTGACCAAAAGAAATGTGCATCATCACATTTTAATAATATATAAACATTAATACGTGTGGAAAAGAAAAAATATTGCAACAAATTAAAAGTTTATTAAACCCTACAGAAAAGGTAGGTATCCTCAATATATTCAAAAAACTGAAAAGTCATCTCACACCCCTGGAATGCTATCCTGCTCCCTCAAGGGTCGCGAGCACTCTGGTTGGGAAACCTTGTTCTAGAAAGAGCCTTAAAACAAGCGAATCGTATTCTCAAATTACTTCTGTATGCCTACCCTTTTAATTAAAAAAACAAATTTGTGTACCACATTCACTGCCGAGTTGCAGTCCCCTATCCCTTATGTCTTCGGGCAGAACTCATGTCATTTTCCTCCGGAGAAAACTAATCCATAACAGCCTTCGTTGAGGGAACGACTACCGAGCCTCACAATTAGATATCTCTGGGTTCGGCGGCGCTAGTAATAAGGATAGCATCTCGGGAGTTTTTTGATGCGACAGGTCTAGTGCAGGCAGAAGAACTTGTGAATTGGAGTCTGTCACTTCGTCTTCGAAAATACGAAAGAAACGATGAGAGTAAGCCCCGCAGAGATTAGCCTTCTAAAGCACTCCGTGGTTCCCGGAAGAATTTGACAATTATATCTTTACATTTGTGTTGTTAAGACAGCACTCCGGTGATTCACTACCTATCTCAATATTTCTATTAAACAAGTGAAGGGTATAGAATGGATATTTATCAAGAGACATGGTGAAAATATGTATCTGACACTATGAATCACCCCCGATGTTACTAAATAAAAGAGGCAAACCATCATTTTTTCCATTTTTCAAATGATTTTCAAGAGATTACCAATTGATTTAACAAAACACAAATATCTGGTGGAATTTGAGAAACAGTCTATAAATATCGTTTCATACCAATTGCTGATGACCGATTCATTACCATAAAAAGAAATATTTAAGCTTCGAATATTCCTCATGTGTCCTACGAAGATGTACGAAGAAGAAAGAAATGTATACTGATTTTTAGTATTCTCTATTACCGCGCTAATTGTTGAGAAGCCTATTATAACTTCAACTTCATCTATAATTCGGTAATAGTGAATTAAAAATGTGAAGACAACAAAGTAAATAATACATGAGGATGATTTGGTTTATATCCAATGCATTCTTGATCTGTTGTTGATATGGGCTTTTTAAAAGGTATATTGGCAATGCTTACTCATATTTGATTAAGAATGATTTTTAATCAAGGAAAACGGAGCGGTGTCTTCGTTGGTCAACCATTAAAAATCCTTCTGCATGTTGGAATAATAATTTCGGAAAGCCGTACGTGTCACTTGCTCATTTTTGACTCTTAAAACTTCGGCATTTAGGGTAAGCAGGCTAGAACCTTCCTTTGTGCCGCCAGCGGCTTCGAATAAAGATGTTACGACCCAGAAATTTGCCAAGTTTCAAACAGGGTAGTTCAAAGACTTAAGCAAGTAATGCATCCGAGATTTTTCCAAGAGGTCTGCACACAGACCTCACATGAAGTGTACAATACATGTAGAAGCAGTCTGCAGTGACCACAATAAACATAACTCTAGTCCAATATCAGCGCATATTGTTAGTGCATTTTCCCTGAGAATCAGAAATTTTTCCAGACATATTTTGAACTATACCGATATGATTGAAACAAAATGAACGTATTGAATTCTAGCTTAGTGAATATAATTCGTAAAGATAGTTAATATCGCAAGGCATGCTCTGACTCGGGCCGTTCGCCTGGATTAGGGAAATCCTAAAGAAAAGGGCACTAATATTTGCGATCATTCAGATTCCCGTTCAAAAATTTGTTGCCTCGCGTTACGTACGCTTGGATGCGTTTAGCAAGGACCAATTAGAGAGACCTTCCCATCAAGGACGGCGAGTTAGTGAGCATTGATACCTCGAAAAGTTACGCCCAGGGAAGAAAAAGCAGCGACGCGGTGGCGAATGCTTCTTTTTCTCTCTCCCTCTTCCTCTCTCTCCCACTCGCCGAGTGAATTCAATGCCGTTTCAAGTGCGTGCCGTGTCGTGTGAGGGACTTCTCTTCTTCCGGCAGTCGAGAGAGCGGCGAGGAATCACGGGACGGGATATAAAGAGAATGAATGAAAAGAGCGGCGGCGGTCCCTCTTTTTTGCCTCGGGGCTTCTTCCTTCACTCGCCTGCCCGAACCCACGGTGACGATACGATGAGAGCGATCGCAACGGAATAGAGCAGAAAGTTTTAATGGGGATAGGTCGGCCCGGGTGGTCAATTGATTTCCACAACCATTCATCCACGACTTCTCCGACGACGCCCTCATATTCCTTCGAACGTATTCTCGAATTTTACATTTCACGTTTAGAGCGAATAATTATTCTCCCGTCATGTTAAAAGTTAGAGAATAAGTTTCAAACATAATTATATTAGGTAACAGTGTTCATCGTCCTATGTCAGATATTAATGGACAGTTTATAGTCTGCTCCAACCATCTTAATGTGTCTTTTTTCCTCGCATACTTTCTCTAATTAAGTCAGCATACCTCTAAACTCTTCTCATCACATCAAATATGCCTGTATTAAACCTGCTGCTTTTCTACAATCAGTGGCGGTGTTCAACATTTCCTCGCCATAAACTAATTGCTTCAACGTGATTTTGTGATGTAAAATTTTAAAGCACTGCAGGAAAGTGAAAGCCTCTGAAACTAAATTCACCCAGTCCAATGAATAATATTAAGCTGAACATAGTCCTAATTCACAGGTATTATACCGAATATAGTTTGGTCCGAGGACAGTCTCTGCCGGACAAACGATAGTGCGATTTCTAGATCCCTGGTATCCGGGGGCCTAGCCCATCATATTTTCCATCCTCCATTGTCATATTCATAAGACATACTCTCCTACTCCACAACCTAATCCAGAATTCGTCCTTTTACATCACTTTAATTAATACGATCACCAGTATATTGTACCTGGGTTCTGATTTCTCCTGAAAGTTTTAGTTCCCACTGAAGTCTTCCCCTACCACAACCAGAACTATTTCATCTTCAATTATCCGGCAAACAGCTCATCCTAATACATTTTACGTTGGGTACGTAATCAACGAAGAGATACACACAACAAAATTTATATACGCATGGTTTTAAATATCCATCAAGGCGGGCCTAGAACACGTGACCCTATGATAGGCCGACGAGGACTTAACGTCGACTTTTTCGCAAGTCGTCTTCTATAACTATTTTAAGTCCTCGTTTTTCTACTTACTTTCAACTCCAATGTCTCCTATCTGCTTTCATCCTCTTTACTGAACTTTAGTAATGAGCCCCTGTACTGAGAGTATCTGAACTTTGTTAATTTACGCTCCTCACGTAAGTATAAGCTAAATTTAACCTTAAGTATTAATTATGTTTTTACCGCATGTATTTTAATCCATACCCTGTCTAAAAAGTAGCTATTTGACCATATTAATCCAACATACATTTAGAGGATTTTTTCCAACACTTCAAAAGTCGGTTCTATGAGCAAGCCGGTCAGAGTGGATTCGCATAGAAACCTACGTTTGTGTATACCACGTACTCGAGGGAAGTGGTTTGGTTGGGCTCGGGTATTTCCCCTTAGCTGTCTGCGGAGTCCCTTTAAGTTCTGCCCCTGAGAAAGTCGTCAGCTGGAGTTCACCTGGGCGATGCTCGGAGGTCTAACCGGATTTATAACTGGGACCTTCCGATTAAGCCAGCGAGATCTCCATCAATTTGTCCATTTCGCCCCAGCATATGCACGCGCAACTGTAATGGAGCAGGAGGCATATTCTCAACTATACTTGACTATAAAGACACTTCTATTTTGGTACTTAATTTTGACCACAGCAAGGGAGTGGCTGGCAATGTTATGACTCTTATTTTTGTACATTAGTGCATTAAGTGATAGGTATTCTCCTTAAAATTAGAATACAATTTTGTTCCATCTTAACTTCTTACAATTAGAGTGCGTACTTGAGGTTTCGCGATGTTTGCTGGTAGTGCTTTTTGAACTGTGGGGAAGCCAGTTTCAGTTCTAAGGAATACCTTCGGATGGTTGCTCTCCTTAATTTGCTCGGAGTCGTAACAAGGGGAAGATACTGGCTCCTGCTCTACTGCCGGGTTTTGAACTTAGCTCCTTGGAATGGGCTAGCAACACAATGCCGGCCTCGGATATTGCGCTCGTAATGTCCCGGTTCAGTAACATTGTGGGATCAAATCCCGCCTCGGGCAAAGGTAGTCTTCGTCTTAGGAATTAGGTTTCAGGTTAGACGGTGCGAAACAACCTAATTCGTTGGAGTATCTCAAACCCAAGTCCAGAAATGATTTGATTAATTTTAAACATTAAAAAACAGCCGATGTCGGCCTTTCATTGAACATTTACAACTTAGAATCTGCAGCATTAACAAAATAAAATATGAAAAAAATGTGTTGGTAAATAGTATCCAAATAAAAACAAAGAGACAATAACATAAATAAATATTCTACAACAACATGGAAATTTAGGAAATCAGGAGGAAAGCGCTTTTCTAAGCTGGTGCTTGAATGATCCGAAGGTCGAGAGATCGAGGGAAGGGCAGACAGATGAAATGGTGTTGTACAAGGCAGGAAGCCTGTAAAAAAGGGATTGCTGGGTGAGAGAAAGACGGAATTTAGGTTGGTGTATAAGGTCGCAAGGCACGGTCGTTGCGTAAGGCACGGCTGGGGAAGTGAAGTAAAAAGTATGGGAGTATTTCAGTGGATCGGTACTGACCATTTAACGCAGTGTAGACAAATGAAAGGTCTATGATATTCCTACGGGTGGCCAGTGGGGTCAATGATAGAGCAGACATGATTTCAGTACGAGAAGAAATACGGAGGTTCGGTACGCGGTGACGGACTACGGAAATGAAGAAATTAACGGGGCAGATGCTTACTCTACCCAATTTCAACCGCTGCTTTCATTTTAATTGAATGAAATCAATAAGTATTGTCTCCAATTACGACGATAACATCACAGCGTGATTGTATCAGGCTACCGGTTCCCAAAGTTACTGACTTGTGTATGCCTTGCCAGGCCACCATCCAAGATTTGGGCACACCAAAATAGTTGAATTCAGTGCCTTATGCAAATGTGTTTACTACACATATTTATCTACTCATGCACGATTTCTCCGCGTACACCTAATTCTCCAAGCACATGCCCCAGGTTGGGAACTAGGCATTGAATGTCCGTCGCTGAGTCCGGTGGAGGTCAGAAAGATGGGACAACGAGCAGACAGAAAAAAAAGTCTCTCTTCGTCCTGGTCGTAAGTGAGGACAGTCCTGAGGGCGGGCACGGAGTGGGATCGGCCAAGGTGTCATGGGAATGCCGGCACAAGGCAGGAAAGGAGGAGGAGGTGGAGAGCCGAGGAAGAAGAAAAAAGACAAGGAGCCCTCATGCGCGCGCTGTTGCCACACTCACAACCATATCCCATCTCTCTCCCCCCTCTCACTCTCTCTCGCAAAACGCTTTCCCCATTCTGCAACTCCCCTCCCCACCTCCACCTCCCTCCCCTCCTTCCCGAAGAGCTCTTTGCCCTGCAGCCGTGAATTATAAATAGTTCATTTGCTACGTGCGTGATTCTTTTGCGTGGCCATGATAATTTGCAGCCTTATAATTAATTTTTTAAACCCTCTCTCCTCTCCGGGAAAGAAACAGGAGGCCTTCGCCGTCGCTTGGTCCCTTCCTCAGGGCAGGGAGACTTTCAAACTGCCATTTAAATGAGATGTGAGAAAAATGAATTCTCCCCGGAGTCAGAGAGGACGGAGTAGGATGGCACGGAGACTTTCTTGAATAAATACATATGTGCGCGCGCGATCGCCCTCCATCTCCCCTCCATCACATCCTCGCCCTCTCGGTCGCCTTAGGTGCCGACTCGGGATGGATTCTGGGAAATGGGGCGCTTAAACAAGTGAAGCCAAGACGCTCGATTCGGAGCGTTGCTTATGGTTCTCGGAAATATCGCTCGCTTAGGAAGGTGATAGCTTGGGGAAAGTGATGCAATCATCAAAATAAATTATTTCCAATTTTTATTTCATATTATTTCTTAAACATGCATTTCTGGACATGTGACGAACGTGGCGTATCTCGGGAAGCACTTCCTTTGTTTTGGAAATAATACTGCTGGGCATTGGCAGATCGAACCCCGTATTTCAGTGTTTTACCGTCAATCCCAAAACTGGATGGTAAAAACATCCAATAGAAATTATGCAGCTATTGGACAGAAACATAAAATACTACACCCTCTTCGTAACTTTCCATGTAAATATTGAGATTTTAATGTTCTAAAAAACACTTTCCTTCCCCATTTTACCCCTCCCGTTATTACCACGGACATAAATTCATTAGTTTACAAGGTTATTACCAAATCAATCTTAGTACGTGCTCGGTGCATAACGAATCAGGAAAGGGGTGACATAAAAAGGAGGCTGAATCCTGGGTTGGTGACGCTTAAATTAATTCGAATTAAACCAATTCAGATCCCCATTTTATATACGTTGTTCTCACCCGCGAAAAAAGGACATGAATATGATACAGGAATGTATATATATCGATGTTATTAGCATCCCTCTGTTTTCGTGTGAAGTTTAAGAACAGTCATTTTGTACTATTATCATGGGCTTTGTGGATAGCGCATACCATTCCAGAAAAAAATAAAAAACAGCTTTAAATCACATGTATCAATTAAATTGCAATTAGAAATCCTAACGTAGTGTTTTATAAAACTGAATAAGCGTAGATGTATTAGGATTATATTTCTTTTATCTTATAACTAGGGTTGCCATGAGGGTGAGGTAAAAATTCAGGACATTTCTTCGTCGTAATTTCATAATATTAACATAGAAGTGTTTTTACATAACTATCATTTGTACACTAAAGTAAAATATAAAGCAGACTTGCCATATTTGTTATTCCATATGGTACAAAATATATTGAGTGGAATTGTTTCTAAAAATATGCATTATTTTCTTGTGACCGCGATCCTCAGTTCATACATCAATGATATTTTTTTGACCCCTGAACTTATTTACTGACAATATTTTTCAATTCTTTATCATAATACTGCAGGCATTTCAATCAAATTATTCTGCTCCTACATGATTTCCTTAGCGGATTCATCTTTTAATTCATGTCATCAGAGAGAGATAAAAAAGCATCGCCGACAAGGTTGCCGCGAATTCAATTACTGCAATATTCATAAAATAGTTTTTCTGTTGGTGTAATGTACCATTAATATAACGTGTTCTATATTCTCAAAGCGGAAATAAGCGGATATATACATTGACAACTGTCAGAATTCTGTGTAACAGAACACTATACCAGCTCACTTTTAAAATTCAGGACAGTTGCCGAGGAACATTGAATATCTCAGTAATTCGGGTTGATCTCTTCCTGGTATTTGCATTATATATAAAGTTTTCATACAAATAAGACGGATTTTTGGATTTCAGTACCTTGAATAAACAAAGTCGAAGTGAAATAGGGATCAATTGCATGAAGTGCTTCAATTGGTACAGTGTCTTATACACATTGTTAGATATAGCTTTATCATGCTCCCGCCAGCTCAAGGTATTATTTAAGTGAACTCTAAGACTTTTCAAAGTATTCGAATAATTTACAAGGAGATTCTGTACTCATATTTTAGGAAGGTCACTCATAGAGATAAAGTGAAGATTGGAGGGACTGCCAAATATTATCGACTTAGTCTTGTTTAGATTTAGCTTAAGCCGATTAATGGCTAACCAGTCACAAATTGATTGAATATCTTTATTGATAAATTCAACGTCATGATCAAGTTCATATGGGTAGCTTTCAAGGTAAATCTGTAAGTCATCCGCGTAAAAATGGTATTTGCAGTGATATATGGAGCTGGTGAGGTCTTTGATGTATATGAACTATAAGGGTCCGAGAATTGAGCCTTGTGAGACTCCCCGGAAAACTGTTAGAAAATGTTGATTCTTTACCATCCTCGTATTTAACGGCCTGTTGTCGTTTGAACAGGTAAGAGTGAAACCAAAACAACACAGAGGGAGAAAACTTGAGTTGACCCATGTGTCTTAGTAGAATATCATGATCTACAGAATCGAAGGCTTTCCTAAGATCAAATTTAACCAGAATTGTGATTTTTCTTTCGTGTATTTATCGACGAATATCGTCTGTTGTTTTAATTAGTGCAGTCTGAGTGCTGTAGTTTTTACGGAACCACGATTGATATTTGTCAAAATATTTTAGCCGAGATAGATGGTCTACTGTAGAGTTATACACTAAGCACTGAAGAGGTTTAGAGAGAGCACACAACACAGCAATAGGTCTAAAATCAGACATATCTTTGGGCGCTAGAATTTTATTAATAGGACTGATGATAGCAGATTTCCAATGAGTTGGAAATGTGGAGTAATTTATGGAACAATTATAAATATCTGGGAAAGAATGTGTTCAATCATTTTAGCTTGAAAACCATCAACACCTGTGGAGTTCGATTTCAAAGGTTTTACCAAGCGCACAAGTGTTTCTGGGATATAATGCGGTAAGCACAGCCTTTCACTATCAAACGAGGAGAATAGTGAAGGATCAGTGAGCATAGGGCAATTGTCAGTTAAAGAAGAGTCATCAGATTTTTCATTCTGCTTATTTTCCTTGAAAGCTGGTGTGAGTAAGTGTTGAGGTCATTCGGGGAGAATGTAGTGTTGGATAAGGGTCTCCTAGATGTTCCGATACCGAGACGCCTTAACTCCTGCCAGTTGGATTTTACATCACATTTGTCCGAATAGCATTCATTCATTCATTCAAGTTGTTGGTGTGGAATACGTCACTTCGATAATACCAATGATAAGACATAATTGAAGGCCATTTCTAGACTTATATGATGATGCGGATAATAGACAGTGATTTCCCGATTTTAAACTTCCGCAGCGAAGATTCCTATCCTCTCTTAGATGGATATCGTGAACGATCTTTATATTTTATGGTGTCCCATGAATTTTTGGCTGATAGTTCCAGTATTTGAAGGCATCCTAAAGAAAACTCCAAAGAAAATAGACCTAACCTGTTCGTATACCGTATTCAAATAAAAAAACTTACTTCAAAGTATGAAACCACCGTTCTAGGGTCATCCACTTACGGAAAGTACATACATTGAAAATAATTGCAGGAACACTTGTATGTAGCATTTACGCTGTAAAACGCATTACGGGGAAATATTCAGCTCCCGATGTCATTTTGTAAAAGACGGACTATAAATAAATAAATAAAAATTACAGAAAATGTTACTGAAGATTAAAGTTTGTAAAATTCACACACTTTTTAATAAGATGACCGGTTTTATCCAACTTTAGACATCACCAGTTGTGATAGACTACTGATGGATGATCCCGGACGTCTAATTACAAATATTTGAAATTTCATAGTTTTTATCTTTTGCATTTGACATCTTTCTTGTAAAACAAACTTAAATTCAACAATCGCTAATGTAACTATCAAAGTATTATATTCTCTAGCGCGGGTGTAATAAAATCCTGACTAAAGCGCAGGGTCTGTAACGAATGTAAAGCAAACGTGCTGTTGTGCTGCGAAGAGATTAGCGCACTAGAGCGAATGAAAAACAACCATAGTTTTTCGTTTTCCGCAGTTTCTTCGGTGCTTCCCTAATTATCGGCTTCTCATACGAGGTAGGCAAACGGTTTTATGAACGGAGTCTTGCCTCCTCCACGCATGGATAAAGAGTCTCTTCGAACCTTCCTCCATCGCCTTAACCAAGAAAACGCACAATGACCGGCTCGCGAATAACGGGGAAGAATTGGAGGATGTGAACAGATAAGAGAGAGAGAGAAGGAAAAAAGAAAAATAAAAGTCTTCCACTCCCTCATCCAGGATTTGTTGCACATACAAACGCACTCGAGAATCGACTGCACTCGTGCGCCTCTGAAAACAAATGCAGGCAGTTGTGTGCCGTCTTACAAGAAGTGTCCCCTTCGCCGTCGATTGTCTTCCGAAAGAATGGGAGGTGGGAGTGAAAAGTTGGATGTGGATGGGATGGGGAGGAAGATGATCGGGAAACGAGGAGAAGGGTGGGGAGTGCTTATGGATTGGGGGTGTGTGGGGGGGAATGAAGAGGGGAGGGGGAGGAGGAGAAATAGAGGGGGTGGGGCGTTAGAGGCAGGGCATTGTTGTCGAAGGGGGACGACTTTGACCTCCATGACCAATCAACAATTCTAATGACTGCGAAGGGAGCGGAGGACTGACTCCGTGTCAACGGCACCAAGTGGAGTGGGGGGGGGGGAGGGGTGACAGAGAGAGAGAGAGGAGAGGCCTGTCGGGGAGAGGAGGCGGGGGTTGCGGGGGCATCAGTCGGGCACATGGGGGTAGAGAGAGGGAGGAGGCCGCCAAGGCAGAAGAAGCGAGTGTGTTTTCTGTTTTCGGGACGGGAAAAAAAGATTCTCCCCCCAATTTACAAGCCCAACTTGTCTCTCTCCGTGAAGAGGGGAGAGAAAAATTGCCGCAATCGAACGAGTCCTCCAGTTTGGCAGGGAACTTTTTTTTCACGGTGGCTCGTCAAAGCGCTATCCCAAAGAGCCAATTCTCTCGCCGTACGTAAACGCAGCGTCGCGGCAAATGACAAGTCTCTCTTGGAGAGGCCAATTCTCAAGGAGAGAGGTTGTTGTGGCGAGTGGGGAAGTGCTCGGTAGAGTCATCACCGCTGACATTGCCACTCAAGTTGCGTGCGTAGTGAGTTCAAGGGGTCAAGAAATGTAAGCATTAGGTGAACGGGCTCTGATGCATTACTATAATTATTTTGCATTGCATAGAATCCCTTATCTTTTGTGATGATGTTTTGGAATAGGACTCCAATTAAATATTTGTTAAAAAAAGATTTTTCGGCATCTTTTTAACCAGGAAGGGTTATGATTTAAAATTTATTTTATAATTTATAGAATGTGCTGTTTTACTTCATCTGATTAATATGTAACCGCCTTTCAAATGGATGTAACATGTTATGCCTTGAGCTCTAGCATTAATGTATTTTTTGTATGTTCTTAGTGGACGAAGAAGTCCAAGACCAATAAAACATTTCTATTTTATTCTATTCCATCTTAGGTAATATTTTCCTGCGATGCTAGATATTATTATTTGCATCAGATGCAGACTAAATCATTGAGTGACTGATCTTCCAGGTGATTTCTGTGAAAGAGTTGTGGAATTGGTTACAGATCTGAGCTTATGCTCTCTGAATAAGGACGGGCGTGCATGCATATCTAAAGGAATGTTTGCATTTAGTTTCCCCATAGTTCATACTATGTAGCTGTCTAACTCTAGTTTACAATATTTGAAAACTATGGAAAAAGCATCTATGAAAAGTAACTAGCTATGTGCCAAGGCATCAGAGACGTTTTACCAATATTAGTATGCTCTTCGACCAAAGGGAATGAAATGTACATCATAATATTAATTGTAATTCTCAATTGCATAGCACTCAAATTCTGATTCTCAGTGTGATAGTAAAAATACCCGAAAGAGAGCATTCGATAACCGTCATTCATACTTGTTGCATAGAAAGGAGAAAGTGAGTCTCCATGTATTGAACTTTTCCCTCGATGTTTACCGGAACCAGGAGGCAGAACCTAGTTAATAAAAAGCTTTCACTTTGGACTCCGGGCTGAAAGACGGAAAAAAGCGTCTTCCCTAACCCAGTGAAGCTGTTCTCTACGGAAAAGAATAAATCCAATCCACGCCGGGCAGAATATATTGGACGATGTATCAGAATACGCCATCATAGCGACCAAGATTGATCATGAAGTCACCAAGGACAGCGTTTAACTGAAACCAGTCTTTCGCTCGACGGCCGATTTCACCTTCAGTTGAAAGGATGATGCATTTTTAACTTCATTACAAAAGGAACATTGAGAATGGTTTGCGTCTCCTTTGTAGATCGAAAAACCATTTGTTAAAAAAATTGCAGCATTTCGGTGAAATATACACATATATAGAAACCTAAGAAAAAATCTTCTGGTGTTATCGCAAATCCTATTCTAGTTTATGCAAAAAATACTCGTAACAATAATACCTTTCGCATAGGAAAAGTCAATAAAAATTGCCAGCAAATGGACAAACACGTGAACAACGAGCGATATGGATCAATTGATTCATTGTTAATCGGCCAATCAATCATATACTACTCGATCGCGTCATTGAAACACACCCGCGGTGGTTCAACGTGAAACAAGATAATTAAGGCAACATCACATATGCTACTCGGGGTACTTTTCTACGTTAACACCACAAGTAATGATGAAAGTTATATTGAAAGATAAATATGTATAACAATTAAGTACAAAAGGACGTAAAACCATAATTCACACATGGAAGCCTTGGGTAGTGAAAACAATAAGTACGTCTCGAAATGTGAGACTACTACAATTTCTTTTCTCTATGCAGAAAAACGATTTAATAGACGTAGAGAATGTGACATGTGATCAACATAAAACTAATTTAAAGTAGCATTTTTTTCTGTATAATGGAAATTTTCACCTAAGTAACTTCCTTGTTGGGTATAAAAATGCCTCTATAAAGGGGGAATAAAAAGGCTCGCAAAAATGGGAAACTTTAACCACGACTTCGGGCCTGGGTACCATATGAATGCCAGCTATGATTTCCGGGTCTTGCGTAAGAGAGAGTCCTCGCAGAGAGGATTCAAACAACAAACCGGTGTAAATTTGCTTCAACTTCTGCAACCATTCGTGCATAAAAGACCGACATAAATGACACCGTAGTCAGATTCACATTCGGGCTCGATAAATTGTTCTGCAAGGTGTTTTGGAAACCGTGGTGAACCACTCTGTCGCCGTTCAAGGAAAGGAAAGAAAAAAACGCGACGATTTTTTCCGAGGCATTGCTTCGGTTCACACGGTTGGCCGCTTTCTTGACTGCGGCCATTTTGTGGCCAAAGGAGGTCACAGCATTGCGTGCCATTCCGAGCGGCGACGCTCTGAGCCGAGGGAGGAGAAGTCAAAGTATCCGTCGCCAAACGTCCAAGGTGCCGACACTTCACTTTAAGTCACCACCTCCCGGATCGCTTCGAATCGTTTCACTTCTGCCATTTGCTCCGGTCGCCGATCTTCAAAACGTTCGAGGCCCGTCAATTAGTCACACTTACGTTTCTAAAACCACGGGCGTCAATTAACGACGAACTTTTTTGGTTGGTGCATAGTTCGGCGCAATTCCCATACAGTTGTCACCCGGGTTCTTGACACCACTCCTCCTGTATTGTTCGGAGTAGGAATAAATTGCGCAATTTTGTTTATCGGTGATTTTACCGGACCCGGGGAGAAGGGAAAGTGTCGCGAAACGCTGTCACCTTCCCATTCCCCCGTCTGAGACCACCTACGATTCGGAATCGTGAGATTTCGCCCACTCCAAAAGTCCAAAAGCGTCCGTGAAACGTGTAAAACGAAGCGAGAATGCAAATATTTCATCAGTGGTCGACACCGCACCCGATCGGCTGAGAGATAGTCCATTGACCCATTGTTAGAATCTCCATTGACCCCTTAATATATGAATAAAGTAGAAGGTTTCCGAAACGGATGCACCTGAAGAAGTCACTGAGGAGGACGCGACCCCCTTAAGAATATTAATAATTGTTTTTTTCTCTCATTTTAGATCTGATTTCTACGTGATATTACGGTAGCGTCATGGTAATACCAACACGCAAAACGCCTTGCTAAAGTTGTGTAGGTGGAGTAGATCATAGGCGTATCTAGAAGCGTCTGAAGGGGGTGTCACCACCTGAAGGGGTGGTGATCCCCCGTTTTACATGGGGGCTAAGGAATGTAAAACGGTGAGTCCGGGAATATTAAAAAAATATGCATCTTAAAATGATGTTTTGAAGGTGTTCTATTATGTTGTGGAAGGTAATCTATAGGTGTACTGTTAGCATGCATTAAACATCAATTTTACGTTTTTTTTATCAATTGGAGGGAGGGGAGGGTGTTACAACCCACCCCTGGATACGCCTATGGAATAGATGGTAAGATGGCATGAAGGTATTGACAGGCTTTGCAAATTCAGT
The DNA here is from genome assembly GCA_963573305.1 of Pyrrhosoma nymphula. Classification (NCBI taxonomy): domain Eukaryota; kingdom Metazoa; phylum Arthropoda; class Insecta; order Odonata; family Coenagrionidae; genus Pyrrhosoma; species Pyrrhosoma nymphula. Next base: position 151,220,282 of record OY754328.1, read on the forward strand.
CCTCATAATTTTGAACAAATGTTTAACAGTCATTTCTGTCAATAACAGACATGCTTGCTGAAAAAACCTCAGCCCCTGAACTTAGACGTAAGTACTCACAATCATTGAATATGATATCGAATAAAGGAATTGTTTGAAGTGTACTAAGAAAGAATTAACGAAAATAGTGATGGAAAGGTTCAGCATTGCTATTTCGGAATTCAGTCCATCAATTATAACAATTAGATATGATTCGCAGTAGCAATAGTAAACAAATTCAAGTGGAGTAGCATCTAGAAAGTAAGGAAAGCTTACAGAAAATAAAAGAATGACTTTTATCGTCTTAATTTTGGAGAAAACTTGAGTACCTTCTTTCCAAATAGTAGATAGAGAATAAATGGGGGAATTGGATGAAACAACGTTGCTTGTAGTTCAATTCCTTTGAAACATCTTTCACTTCTCTTTTGACTCATCACTCATGTAAGTAGGTAGCCCAAAAGAAGAGGTAGCCATATAAACTGTTGTCCATGAGGCATCTGCCGACACTACCCGCCGCTGACTTTGGAGACGCAGTTGACTGGGAAGACACCGCGAAGTGCCTTCCAAATAACTCTTTCCGGAATACAATTTGTACGCGCTGGTTTCCGCTCGGAGCCCATTGGGTTTTGCCAGCCGACCTCTGAGCAATCGGCCATGGTGGAAAATCCAATGTCAACCTGGGGCATTCCATCACACCCACAGCACCGCTGAATAACCAGTTTGGAATTACATTCTCAGCGGCGAAAAATGCTCGATACCAATCTGGAATGCAGCGCAACGGTATTATTTACATTCAATATCGAAGGCGTACATTAGTACAGTCTGATGCACACAAATGGTGGCCATATAAATTCCCATTTTTTTTCTTTTTATTCTGTATTTATCTTGAGCCACCTTTTGTTAGTATTATCTCCAGTCGACAGCACCATCCAAAAATTCAGCATTTAAGAATTCTAAGTATGTCTTTCCAACGAAAGTTTATCTTTGGATATATAATATTGGGATGATAATTAGTCGCAATACTGGGACTGGCCACATGAAACTAGTAGATATCCACTCGTATCATACGGCTAAGCAAATTAAAAAAGTGATGTTAGCGTCCCACCACGGCACTAAGAACAAGCTTAATCATAATTCATGTAAGATATATCGACAAAATTTTACAGGATATTGTAAATCATGAATCTAGTAAAATAATGATAAGGGGTAATATCATGAAAAAAAACAAATGAATGAACAACTAAAAAAATATCCGCCTGTCATACTTGTAAATTTTACAGGATATTGTAAATCATGAATCTAGTAAAATAATGATAAGGGGTAATATCATGAAAAAAAACAAATGAATGAACAACTAAAAAAATATCCGCCTGTCATACTTAAAAAGATAGGCAAAGTATGAATAAGTATTAGCAGAAAAGCTCTTGGAGATGGTATATCCTCCGGCTTCACCACTACAATTTCTATCAAGAGGTTACGATTTGGCGGGCAATCAATTGACGTAATCTGTACACAGAAACCTGAATAATTGAAGCCATAATAATATTGAAATGAGTAAAATCAAATACAAAGTCACTTATGCTAAACAAATATCGGAAACGTATTGCTAAAGACTGACAACTACATTAATCAAGAAATAAAACTACATTCTACATCTCTTAATCTTGAAATAACTAAGGCGAGATGGGCAAGGAACACGAACGGCCACTACTCAGAGAATGAGAAAGAAAAATATATCTAAGGAAACAAAAATAACTGATTAATATAAGCAAGTTTAAATCAACCAAAGTAGCTCGCTACCGACATCGTTATCACTTTAAATGGCTCACTACGAAAGTGAATAGAAAAGTCGATCATAACGTCGTTCTTTAAATATGTAAGCCACAGATCAATGGGAAGTTTTGTTACTTAATATCAAATTATGAATCCTTTCCATCAACACCGAATGAATGAGCTGATGAATGGATTATTTGAAATGATGAGGTATATTAAACGTTAAGTGGTGCCGATTTTCTGCCTTATTAATTCATAACACGCATGCCAAACTCAGGGGATTTGACCACTTTAGCGAATTTTGGGAGAGTCTATTGCCACGTTTTGATGGTATACTTATGAAGTATGACGGCACTTCAATCAGATCGAATTACTTCCATGCACTCTGCCATGAAATTCTTAACTGTTATGCTTGAAATGGAAGTTTTCAAGTTAAACGGGTAGCCCACTGTTATTCTTCAAAGTGCTTCCTACTAGTGCAGACACTCATCTCTTTACAGGTACAATAAGCAAAATACGACTCGTAAAAACAGTTATATAAGAGGACAAGAAGTGGATTCCAAATCAAATAGCTGATACAGCTAATTTTGAATTGTGGGTTTCGAATTAAATCTAAGCAATGATGATAACTCCTAATCTCACGACTGGTTTCCTTGGTCACGTGGTTCTATTTTTTAAAACGAGAACACCGAAAGAACGCGTTATTAACGGTTTCGAAGAGTCGTTTGGTCTTTGAAACCCTCTCTGGCTGTGAACTTAAGATGGCAAGGGATCTCACAATGGACACGTAAACGAGTTGCTACTAAAAAAATGCAAAAAGGTTTTTGCGTTGCGCTCAGAACCCAAGAAGAAGAAGCTCTAGCAAGAATAGTTTAATCGAAGAAGATTTTTTAATCCGCTGGTTTCATTTTATCCAAAACATATTTCTCTGAGTTTACTGATGATTTCTTGTAGAATTTAGCACCTAAAAGTGTCTAGTAGCTTAATCATTAATGCCATTGATCAGCGGTAAATTTGTTTTGTAATTCATGAAATCCATATTCATTGAACAAGTTTCATTCATGTGTATGCCTCGATGTTACACGAGCAGGAAATATTCATGAATTTGTCGATGACCGGCTGACGGCCTGAATGAGAATTGTTTTGATCTGAAAACATTTTTAGTGCTTAATCGGTACAAAAAGAACTAATAGCGAAGAGTTTTCTATAGAGTCCACGAATGCGTCCCAAATTATAGTAATTACAAGGATATTTTCATAGGCTGAAGAATCAACTGAATGAGTTCCACGAGTAAACATACGGGCTCACGATAATGCACAGAGAAATACCAAGGTAGAAATCTCCATAATAATAATGCGTGCTTTATTCATCAAATTACAACAGGAGTTTAACGACAGATTTTTACATAAACTAATTCTGCTTCTGCTATACATGAAATAATATCAACAATTCTTTCAAATATGCGAAGCGTATAATACTAACCACTTTACCTCTTTTTAATTGGCAGTGAAGATGGCGCACTTAAGTGACATTTTATTCTCAAGTAGTCGAAATAGTCTCAGGCAAGAGTATGATTGAAGCGCATGAACTCAGAAAAGCAAATAATTAGTCGTGTTTTGTCAAGAAATTACTGAGTTACCTAATTAACAGAAATTCACAGGATATTGACACGCGTATGCACAGTCCAATTCTGAGAGTTTTCATGAATTATTCATGAATTAATTTACTAAGTAATTTACCGTGGAGCACCGGCTTAATGCTCCAAAATATCCTTCTGTTGGTTGTATTATAAACTGATTCACCGATTGAGTATAGGAGAATTGAAAATGGGGTCTATATCAATGGAATTTCACATAATTGTTCCCTCAATAAATTTCGAGAGTTTGCTAGGGATGGATGTAACTCCAAGGTGAAACGGTAGAATGCCCATTTATTTCTATCAACACTTTTCTCTACTACTCATTTCAAAACTCGTCGGTATCCGACCCAACTCTGCCACACACCCTAGAGGTGTATTGTAGGTACTATGTAGATATGATCTCTCATTTCGCATATCTTGATGGGTCCCAAAACGCAAGCCTACTGTACACAACGGTTTACAAGTTAGTTTTTCGTCACCCATTTGATTGAGTTAAATAACCTAAGCGTAACTACGCTAGGATATTCATTTTTATCTCAAGGCGGAAACCAATGGATTAAACTGCATTATTAATTAGTCCATAAAATATAATACATCATAGCTTGGCACTCAGAATAAAACTACAAGGGCTGTGAAAACATTTCATCTCAGGCTGTACGCTTAATGGAATCATATTGTGCATGGAAGAGCGGAAAGATGTTTATTTCTTCTTATCTCTATCTCACTGGATAGCTCTGCATTCTTTCTGCTTATCTGCTGAGTTCGCATCACTTGGTAAAATACTAGGAGGAGCATATGATTCTAAGTTTACCACTAGAGAACGATGGAATCCATGAATGCTGTCGATGAAATGCGAACGCAGCAAAACGGACTACGAGTCCACGATGACGTGTGTTGCTCGGCATGCCTGCTAACCCACCGAAAAAAAGGGGAAGTAACGCATTCTCAATTCAAAGCAGCTGCACAAGCGGCTAAACTGCGAACGGGGAATCCTTTCTCAGTAGGACACCTGCCTCGATTGAATAAACGGCTTCGAGGAAAGTACCGATCGGTCACTTATAGGTGTAGCGAAACTTGGTGGCACTCGCTTGTGAAGATCATGACGCAAAGGAGAGAAAAGCATACATGAGGTGTGGGTTGAAGCGGCCGAGCCTTTTTCCAGAGGACCCTGCGGGAGTCCTTAAATAACCTTGCTCGCTAATCAACGCTTGGTTTACGGTCAACATCCTCTAATCCTCCGCTGGTGAGTGCCACCAAGTTTCGCTATACCTTTACGTCTCCACCTAAACTACTCATATGTTTACCATTAAACACGATGCAACCGAAATATCAACTCCGCCGAAGCCTTATGCTGGCTATTAGCCGTTCATCAGTGTTTAGATCAAGGAGAACGTTATTATACTCTTTTCATAGTTCAAATATGGATCATCATGAATCATATTCGGTTAACCAGACTTCCAAGATTAGATGGGTTCAATATTAAGTTAGAGTATAGTTTTATAAAGATAAGTTTTGATAAAATAATTAGAGAGAGTGGTTTATTTTTTTAGTGATTCATCGGTGGTTTTTAGACGACTCCCATCAGTATTAAACTCTTGCGGTGGCTTGTAATGTAATGTAACGATATTCACTTATGTGATTTGCAAAAGAGCGTTTGATAAACTAGGATTTGAAAGTATGGTCACAATGCACTAGAGGAAAATGACAATGAAGTGGACTAATAAGACAACCAACAACTATTTCTCACAGAGCGTGAGTGAATTGAATTTGGATCGAAGTGGATGGGATGATATTGTCGGAAGTTTTCTGGCACGTCTTGGCTTTCTGAGAGTACTACTTCATCTACATCTACACACTACCCAGCAAGCCGCCTCAATAGGCATGTGGCGGGGGGTGTTAGGACACCAGCCGTTTACATATAAAAAGGAAACGCTCTAATGAAATTACGCCTAGCATTTATTGAAGTCCCTTATTGTTCGGGGGAAAAACGAATTCCCATGCCTATCCGTTTCGGCAAAATATCTCTCTTAATTTATCGTTTCTGTCGGACCTGGAAATATAGTGGGGTTCTAATATGATGATCTCCGTGTCGCTCTGAAAAATATCTATTCTCCATTGTTCAAGCAATCTAAGCCTAGCGCGCAGCCTCCGAGTCTCTAGCGGCTCCCAGCCTAATTCGTTTAACATCTGTGTAACGCTGTATGTACACCCGTAGCAGTTTTTGACGAATCGCGCAGTTTTCCTTTGTATTTTATTAAGTTACCGGATTAAGTCTTTCTGCACCGGATCCCATATGCTCGCTGCATATTCAATTTGTGGCCGGACGAGTGCGAAATAGCACCTCTCTTTTACTTTTTCATCCGAAAATCTTCCCACAATACGCTTGACGAATCCTAGCTTCTTCAGAGTTCTGCCACAAATATTTCTTATGTGTGTTCCCCACGATAGGTCCGAAGCTATCGTAACTCCTAGATACTTCACTTCATCTGTCGCCTTTATGTTAACACCATCCACAGGATATACATGGGAATAGTTGGACGACCTCCGCAAGAAATGTACCGCCGTGCATTTGCTCAGATTAAGTTCGAGTCCCCACTCTCGGCTCCACACATGAAAGTTGTTTAAATCCGATGATAGAGTTACTTCAAGGGAATGTTCCTGTAAAGGAGTTCCCGAATGAGGCACTTGAAACAAATAGCACATGGTGTCGAAGTAATGGCATGACGATGTTAGCCACGGGGAATTTTGTAGGGAGCCGCGTCGAACTGTGGAAGAAGACCGCGACGGCATGTGTTTTGTCTCGCTCGACACGCACGGCTTAGACCAAATTGCTCAGCAAGCACCTCTCAGTCAGAAGAACAACAACGAATTCAGCTCAGCGTCATATTCAGATCGATTACTTCCGGACAATGGCCAAGGATTCGTGCAAAAGTAATATGAGTCATGTTCAAATGCATTTTTGCCAATTAGCATCAAGATCGACTTCAAATTCCTGCCATACTTCATTATATATCATATCATGTTTAACACCTAATAGCGCACGTCTCAGATTTTCAAAACGTGTTTTTCATTGAGTGACAATTCACGGCGTTAACGCAACGAAGGAAAGCTTTTGCGTTCTTTGTGATTTAATGAGCATGATCCAGTCTTAATATAATTAAATGATGCATGGATGAATATTTTCATGCAAAAAATTCGAATTTGATATTTAGATATACAATTTTGTAGTCATTTGTAAGCTCACAGAATTGTTTTCGAAATGAAATGTTTGGTTTGTTCGTGTTCATATTTGGTCAATTTTTTCATGAAAAATGAATGCTGTAAAAATGATTCTTTACTGAAGAAAAATATTTTGTTGAATAACTATTTTATGTGCTAAAATTTCTACATGTCTTGAAGTAAATTTCATAAAAATGTAAATAGAGTGGATCCTGGAAATAATAGCAATAGATTTTATTCTGATATTCATCATCCAGGGATTACTTTGTCTTTATAAGAAGAACCGGTGGATTGCTAAAATACAAATGGCGATTTCACATTCTTTACAACGACTATACGGTATTTAAACGGGATAATCATTCGCGCGGAGAAAGTGATGCTCTCTCGTTTAAGCCTTATCAGATTCCATTAAATAGTGTTAAATCTAATACATTTACTGCAGCACATTTACTAGCTTGACTCACTTTAATGCGGCCATAAATCAACAGGAGTGTAAAAGATTCCCCCGGGGTAAATCAGCGGTTTATTTCTGATTTTGTCTTCTTAACGCTCGCTATAAAGTGGACTGGCATTCCGTGGACCAGGGTGAAAAGAGGAGGGTGGTTAAAAAGTAAACTCCAGCATCCACCTTCTCGTAACATAGAAGTCTAAGCTAATCATATCGTAAGCCGTAAACTGATGGCGAGACACGATTTGACCCAATACATGGCGAAGTTCAGGGTCACGTAGATGAACATATAGACAACAACAAAAAAGGAGTTAGCGTACCTGAGTAAGCAGTCAAGGAGGAGGCAACAATCGCCAGAAGATTCATCTGCAGAAAATAGTTCATCCTTATGTTTAATGTGTATAATTATACACCTGATATAGTGATATACACTTTATATATACAGTGCTATGAGGTCAGACGCCAAGCTATCACACTCCTCGCTGCACCATCAAAGCCCTACTTAAAGTCGTTGCACTTCCATCATCATTCCAAGAAAACTGCGAACAAAAATTTAATTTTAAAAACTTACATTTTCTGCCGTTTACTTTCTCCTCCTCACGTTCCACATGGTTGATAACCCCACCTTAGCCATCTCTATACTAACCTGTAAGGGAAAGATAATCTTAATGAGATATACATATTAAAATCCCTTATATTATTACTTGCATTGATAAACCTCAAATATTGAATATGTTCTACACGTGGAAATCCAATAATGTTCAGTGATTGTTCCACATGAAGGCAGAATGAATGAAAGAAGTGGCCTGAGAGGAAGAGACTGAACGATATTATGGGTGAATGGGATCAAATCGACTCTTTAAAATAAATAAAGTTGTATCAGGGAAAATGTGGTGGAATTCATTCATAGTAATGAAATTTCTTAGAAGTTTTCCACTTTTTAAAATTAAATATATGTTTGTGCGGCCAGTTGCGATGTAATACATCATTGCCAAGCACGTTATATATAAGGTGCTTAACAATGATGTAATACATCGAAACTGGTCGCACAAACCTATCTTTAATAAAAAAAGTGGAAAACTGCTAAGAAATTTCATTACGACTCTTAACAAGTTTTGGGAGACAAATTACTATATTGGAGAAAAACATAAAATCCAGAATCAATGACTTGCATTAAGCATGAAAATAACACGCAATATATTAGATATATTAGCAAAATGGTCGGCTTTATGCCAGTATTCATGGGTAACAATGAAATTCATACACGGTGAAAGGGCTGTTGAATCGTGACATAGATTTCAAACAATGTCCCTTTAGTTGGTGAAAAAATTGTTGGGATAAGTTATCGCGTCTGAATGATAAAAATAGCGTTGGAAATCCCTTTTGAACGCCTCGAAGATAAATCCCTCGGCCGGTTTTCCCCTCACTTCTTCACGTTTCCCATCCTCACACGCCGAACGCAATCGAAGCTATCTCCTCTAACTGATAGCACAGTGTGAAGGCGCATTGTCATGCCGTGTGTTTCGCCGGAGGAAGGAACGCGTGTGTGGTCACGCATTCGGAAGAAGAAGAGGAAGAACAAGGGTAGGGGCAGGGAATCGTACGCGGCGCTGTCTAAAGGCAGTTTTACACGGGGCACGTCATTGCGCAATCTGACGTATGTCCGAAGGCGCAGTCAAAATTGCGTCGTGTAAAGCGGTGAATTGCGAGAACGCATGCGAGAATGCATGGATGCGAGATGGCAAAATAGCCCCTGTTCTAATTTCGTTCATGCATTCGCGCAATTGCCCGCCATATTAGAAATTAATGCAGCTCTAACCTGCGCAATGACGTGCCCCGTGTAAAACGGCCTTTAAGGCCGTTTTACACGGTGAATGATCTTGCGCATGATCATTCGAGCATTAATTCGCGAATTAATTTCAATGATGACCTGAAAATTTACCGTTTTACACGGTGAATTCATTCCGTGAGTTTTCTGCGCAGACTAAATGCGCAGTGGTACATCTATCTATTGTAAAGGGTGATTCAAAAAGAATACCACAACTCTGAAAATCTGTATTTAATCAAAGAAACATGATGGAACCTTGGGTAATTAATCAATGTCAAGAGTACTTACAAAGTTTTTAAAAAGTAGTATGAACAAAGTTTTTTTTTCAGTAGAAAACAAGTTCATAGATGTTCAATATGACCCCATCCAGACACTCGAGTGACATCAACTCGATACTCCAACTCGTTCCACACCCTCTGTATAGCATCGCCGGCGTAACATTTTGGATAGCTGCAGTTATTCCTTCTTTTAGTTCCTCAATGTTAGCTAGTAGAGGTGGTCGAAACACTATGTATTTAGCATACCCCCAAAGAAAAAAATGACAGGGGGTGAAGTCAGGGCTTCTTAAAGGCCAGTGATAGAGTGCTCTGTCACGAGCTGCCTGGCGGTCGATCCATTGCTGTGGGTACCTTTTGTTCAAATAGGCACGGACAGATAAGTGCCAATGGGGTGCCCCATCATGCTGGAATATGAATTGACGTGTTTCTTCTTCGAGTTGAGGGAACAACATTTCCAGACAGGTTTGCCCAGTTACAGTTGCACCCTCGAACAAAAAGGACCAAAAACATTATTGGCTGAAATGGCACAGAAAACGTTCACCTTAGGTGAATCACGTTCATGCGGAATTGTTTCCCGCGGATTCTCAGTGCCCCATATACATACGTACATTGTGCCGATTGACTTTCCCGTTTGTGTGAATGTAGCTTAATCGCTAAACACTAGCTTCGAAATGAACCAGTCATCTGTTTCCATTTTCTCAAGGACAAACTCGCAGAACTCGATTTTTTTCACCTTATCAGCTTCAGATAGAGCTTGAACCAATTTAAAACGATAATGTTTCATTACTAACCTTTTACTTAGGACTCTCCAAATGGTCGGTTGTGGAATTTGCAGCTCTCTGCTAGCTCGGCAGGTCGATTTTCTTGGACTGCGAGCAAATGCTTCCTGAATGCGGCCAACATTTTCTTCACTCGTGCGCGGCCGTCCGGAACTTTCCCTTTGCACAAACACCCTTTCTCAGTGAATTGTTTATACCAACGTTTGATACACCACCTATCAGGAGGTTGAATACCATACTTGGTTCGAAATGCACGCTGAACAACTGTCGCCGATTCACTTCTGCCGTACTCGATAACACAAAAAGCTTTTTGTTGAGCAGTCGCCATATTTGCACTAAATTTGCAATGAAGGTTATGTGGCCAACAGCGCTCCTAGCGACCAAATGAGCAACTTCAGAGCTTCCTTAAATCGACGACAGAGAGCGCTCAGCTCTCCTTTTCTTCTTTTCAGGGTTCTCGATTTTCAAGGTTGTGGTCATGAATATACATATGGATCCTAAACTATCCCCCAGTGGGTGTTGCCAAACATTCCGCATGCACCGAAAAATCAGGACCAAGCAGATTGTAGCGCCGCCACTCTAGAGAAGGTGGTTCTAATAAGGAAAGACCGTGATTCAAATGGAGATACTGGAAATAAAGGTACCGGAATTGGCCTCCCAATTAAACCAGCCATTTTTGACACACAGAAGCGGAACCATGCCAACTGCAGCGCGACCTATCTTTTGCGGAAAGCTAGGCAACACCTTTGCCCGTACAGTTGTGCCGAAGATATAGATCTATATGTATATTCATGGTTGTGGTATCCTTTTTGAATCACCCTGTACATATCGATTACGGGAGATTTCCGACCAACACAGCTGTTTCGACAGACTGAGTATTTGTTTTGATGGCTGTTTACATAAATAACAGATGGATCATAATGACTTAATTTTAGCGGCCGCTGCTGCAGTGTGGTGGCAGCCACAATTTTGAATCACGATGGGAGAGCTGGAAGAAGAAGAATATGGACAACACCGTGGATAGAGAGAAGGAATAGAGGTCGAGGGGTACTGAACATGATTCAAAATGAACTGCTGCTGGAAGACCGTGAGGCGTATCGAAATTTTTTAAGAATGTCGGAGGAGCAGTTTAACTTAATTTTACGTCTCACCAGGGAAGACTATGAAAATTCTGACACGACGATGAGAGGAGCAATATCTGCTGCGCAAAGGTGACATGAAACATAAAAGCATTATGATGTATGATGGAAAGTATACGTAAATAAAATTATGAATACGACGGTAAAATAGCTAATTCTACATTCGTTTCAGGCTAGCTGTCACTTTAAGATTTTTGGCTACGGGTGAATCATACCGTCCCTTATGTATTCAACCAGGATTCATGAGAGTACTATCAGTATGATTATTCCAGAAGTATGCAGAAGTATTTATCGGAATATTTAAAGGTGAGTTACCTAATTGTTTTGCAGTTGAAATAGCATACAAAACTGAAGTAAAATCGTTAACGATACAAAAATAAAAAGATGTACATTCGGAATATTTTTATTGGTATTCACTCCAATTTGTTCTCGCTTTGTTGTGGTGATGTTTGAAAAATTCCATATCCTGTAGCATCCAAAACATTCTCGGTGAAAGTTACCTTAACAGAGCTCGTGTTGATTCAAAATTGGAAGGCCGATTTATAGGTTTTGTGAAATACTCAATTTTGTTATTTCAGGTACCATGCAAAACGGAAGATTGGGAGGGAATTACGACTGAATTTCAGACTATGTGGGATTTTCCGAATTGCCTAGGAGCTATAGATGGGAAGCATATTGCTTTTCGTCCTCCTGCCAGTCCTGGATCTTTTTGTTTTAATTATAAAGGTGGTCATTCCATTGTTTTATTGACTGTGGCTAATGCCATGTATACATTTATATATGTGGACGTTGAGGTTAAAGGCAGAGTGAGTGACGGAGGTGTCCTAAGGGAAAGCACTCTGGCTGCTGCAATCGCTGGAAGAAGACTCAACTCCCCAACGCGCAGGCCACTTCCTGGGAGGGTAATTCCTGTACCATATGTATTCGTGGCCGATGATGCTTTTCCCCTCACCAACAGGATTACGAAGGCCCCTTCAGAGATCTCACTATCACCAAGACGAATTTCAACTTTAACCTCTCCAGAGCTCGCAGGGTGGTGGAGAATGCTTTTGGTATCATCACCAACAGATTCCGAATATTTTTGACGACAATTAATTTGGCCCCAGAGAAAGTTGAGATTGTCACCTTGGCTACTGTGACGTTGCATAACTTTCTGTGTGAACATAAAGGGAGAGCATATACTAGTATTGAGGATGATGTCAGTGCACTGCTAGGGTTACCTCAACAAGGAGTTAATTGACCAACGAATTCGGCAACGGGCATACTTGTACGTATCAAATCAATGGTCTGCGAGTTCACTTCGTGGAATGAAGACATGATGGTTTCAAAATTTGTGTGGAATATAACGAAGTTTATTTTTGAAACCAACGAGCATACGTGATGAGTATAGTGAATATTTCAACTCCTTGTAATTTATGGCATTTGGTAATTTTGTAGGGAGAGGACACACGTGCACTTGGCTCAAAAATGTCACTTGCGAATTCCTATATGGTTATACCTTTTAATATTGATTATTTTACATTACACATTTTTATACAGTATACACCTTTTTATATCCTGTTTGGTGAATTGCAAATAAAACAAGGTGAAAAAGATAAATCCCGTACCTTTGCATTTTAATGCCATTATCATTTGTCTCTTTCAGAAACTGGGATTTTTTGATACAGGAAAGATATGGACTTTTTTGCGGAAACTGGTGACCAACATTATAGGTGGGAAAACGTTATACCGGTTACCTATACATTCTTGCGGTTATACTTTATAGAAGGGGTGTACTGTACTTTCATGTTTAAGCTTATGCATTAACCTTCATTGTTTATTTTCTACCATGCATAGCATACAGGTATAGTCAATAGTAATATACAGACATTTCTAGGTTCATAGAAGGTTCCATACATTGCCTATGTAAGTCCTAAGCTGTCATACTTGATCATGGTCTTAAACTTATTTCTTTAGCCTCCTGCTGATCCATATTCTATTTGTACCCCCTTCTTCATTCATCAGCATGATCATCTTCCTCTTGACCCAACATGTCCTATCATTTCTCAAGGCTGCACCTTCACAGGCATAACATGAGCTCATCCTCTTTCCTCTAGACTTCAAGTGTTGTCGCCATACATTGCTACACTACAAATATGTTGTCTTTGAATATTACTAGAAAATATCATAAAAACAGAGCAAGCATGACCTGCTATACATAATAATTGACAATTATGAGTTTGAGGGTGAAGGAAAATTTACCTACCCTGGAGTCATACTAAATATTGAAAATTAGGAATTCGATGACATCAAGCGAAGGGTAATATAGGAGGTAACAAGATGGCTACAGGATGTGGATGAAGATGTGAAGGTAATGGGAGTGAAAATATGGAGGGAGAAAGCAAGGAGGATGACAAAATGGAGGCCTATAGTACATGAAGCCAAGGCTCACATCGGGCTGTCGATTATAAGTATGTGCATTGCTCACCAAACATAATTATTTTTAAATTGAGTTAAGAAGTTTCTCTTTTAAATTACGCCATCAGACCATTTCCTTTAATTCCTAAATTAAAATATCCCAGGAGCACAGTGCTACCAATGCTTTTTCATGAAAAGTACCCCATTTGGGTGACCCATTATGGAACATATGCATAGGGAATATTGCTAATGATTTCAAGCAATTTAACTTGCTTATAATAATCCAGGGTTTTGAATGTTAAACTTAATGGCAAGAAATTTAATGTTTACAAAGAATATGTGAAGATAATACAGGAGATAATGTATGCACTGTAAAACAGGAGAACGTTTCCCGTCTCGCTCATACTTAATAACTACACTTTCAACCCATCCCATTATTTTACACTTTCAACCAGAAATTGGCAGCCACACAAGAGACAGCCCATTTACTTTATACATTCCTAAAATATCATGTTATTCAACATCAACATTAATCAAGGGGAGAAAGGTATATACTGTCAGTACGTTTTTACTCTCGTCAACTGACCTCTGCTTCATCCAAAGATGATATATGTGGTCGTACTTTGGAAGTATCTTCTTAGAAAAGACATGGAAGCAAAGTAGTAGAGTGACGGGGCCCGAACCTGAAACAATAAATTTAAGTTACATTCTGACGAGAGAACATAGTCTTTGGTTTGTAGCATTTAATGTCTCAATTGCAATGCATGTACTTACATCACATGCACCAGCTCCACTACAAAATTGAATTATCCCATGTTGCTGATTTTTAGTGCGTATTAATCAGTTACGCCATAAGTGGGCCAATCTACCACAAGCGTATGACTCGCATGGTATCAGAGTACCCTTTCCAAACTATTTTATGGAACATTTTTTCCTTCGATTCCCTACATGAGTTCTCAAAATGCAGAGTGAATTAAAGAAAAATGAATGTAGAGGAAAATTTTCCTTGTTTGTCCCCTGTTCCCTTCTTTGAAATGCTATCTATCTCGCTTATCATTCCCAGAACAACGGATTCTTAGTGCAAGGTCAATTTTAATTTACCAATAAATCATTTCACGCTTGGGTTAGCACCATATATTACGAGTAATAGGAAGTGGATAAAGGAATAAGCTCATGATGTGCTTTTACACCAGACTAAGAAAACTTCTTCGTACTACTGTGCCCTACGCTTAACTCGAGAAAGAAAATCACTTAGCTGTTAGTTTGGCCGACGGTAGCTAAGATATTTACCTTCATGTCTGCAAGCATAACCAGATACGTGGCTTTCCGCTCGTAGCGCGAAGAGCTTATAAGGGAACGTACAACACCCGTGCGAGGTCATCCTTAAGATGTGGAGATAGTGACGTGTTTATGACCTTACATCGATGAACAGTGGACATAGCCTCGTGCAAGCGGAGCTCGGTCACGTGTCCGCGGGAAGGAAATATTTATTGAAATCAAAACGCACACTCTGTAAAACAAAACACTATGACGAATCATTGGTGAGCTGAACAGGTGACTGGCCCGCAAGAGTTACGTGACAAATTATCTCAAGAAGGACCAGACCACAGTGCCCTTGGAGAAAGTGACCTTATGCTTCCAAATTAGATAGACTAACACACTGAAGGTCACGCAACGCAACAGAATTTTATAACTGTGATCCGTAATTCAGAGAAAATGACGTGTAAATCTAATCTTCAATCATGAGGGGACTATACGGTGCCGAAATATGGCTAGTCAAATTTCTCAGGTTCAGCCGTTCCCTTTCCTTCCGCATGAAGAACCTCGTGAGAATAGTTAACATTTACTACTGCGTGTGACATCTAGATTGGTAAAGGGATTTTAGAACACATTTAAAGGAGTGACCAGGTATATATTGAGTGTTCGAGTATATAGGGTGATATGGAACCTGCGTATATAGTTTTAGATCTAGGATCCACTATAATCATCCCCATTAAAATAAACGGGAAGGTAAATCTCTTAATTTCTTCTCCTACTAGCAAAACTCAGTGAAATATTAAAATATCGGGTTCTATATAATTACTCCACTGTTATAATATTCTTTTTAACCCTATATTACTCTTTTTTCCCTTTTAAAATATTTATTTGTGGACTGTGAAACTACAAAAATACATGGTACCCCAGAAGTCGTAAAACACAACGGGTACGGTGATGATAACAGACCAGAAATATTGGAAAGCTATGAATACATTTATAAGCACGTTTCCTTGCATTTTGCTGAACAAAAATCACTGGTGAGAACCCCGTAGTTAGTAATAGGCAATCAAATTTGCACACTAATGTTATTATTATTCTTAACTACCACTGTTTAGTCGGCGAAATCAACATAATGGATTCACGCGAAACTAGACTGAAACCTCTTCTTAGGTGCTTGCCGGCTCATCTGGGATATTTGATCATCATCATCTGAGTAATCTACCGGTTAACGGTAGGGAATTATGAAAGTCAGAGATTATCTTTGGAAAGTGTGATAAATAAAAAAAAATGAAAATGAGAAAATACCTATTGTAAATTTATTAAATATCTTGAAACTTAATAATGCAACATGTTGGCCCTAAATCATAACATTACGCAAAAAAATGAAAATATTTGGAGATTAAATTTATAGAAGTTAAGAGGCGGCTCTAAATGTGATTTTTCCGCAGTATATGACTGACCATTTAAGTGTATCCGCTGACGGGGTCCACGTTGCCTTGTTGAGAGCTTTTTTTAAAAATAAATTACCCCTTTTTGTATCATGCCCACTTATAATAGTTCAAAACATAGACATTGGTATAGAATACCAACGGAGCAATGCACCAACGAAGAAAATGGAATAGTAGTACATGATATATTGGCATACTCCTTGGTTATTTCTATAGTTTTTGCAACTCCACCGTTAATGCCAAGTCATTTAGAAATATGCAGGTGTAGTGAATAGCGCACATTGAATCACTAACCCAACGAACAGAATTGGTGACTCTTCTGGATATCGTATGGGTGGAGTATTTTGGCTGCTCCTGGTTCCTTGTGAGCTAAATTTCCATTAATGCAGCTGCAAAATATTAACGATCTATTTTACATTGGTAGCATACCTACAGTGTTCTGCATGCATGTGATGATTCGCCTCCTGACAATTATTAGCGATTTATGCTAATGCAATGATAGTCGTAGTCACACTAATAATAATAGAGTATAGTGTAAAGTATGTTGGTGACTACTCGACCCTGCCACACACCCCTGAGGTAGCTTGCAGGGTATTTTGTAGATATAGATGTAAATATACAATCAAATTATGGCCGGTGTATTAAGATGGCTGGTACGAAATTTTTAAGCGGATATATTTTCTTCATAATTGCAGTATTCATCCCTTTAATTTGGGTCTAAAATCCTTTGGAAAAAATGGGGGTTTTCGATGTAGTTTTTGAGATATTTAAGGTTTTTTTTAAACATGGAGCCTTATGGTGCACCCGGCTTTCTAAGGTCAATTTATTTTTTTTAATAATTAATTATTATTTAAGTTTCTACCATACCACCAAACCTGAAAATTTCATCAAACCTGAAATGATATGGATATCAGCCAACAATTTTTATTCTGAGAAAATCAACCTGTGTTATCGACTCATTTCCTCCGTATATACGAAAGAAATAAAATATTCTTTAGATTTTCAAATATTACGCGCGAAGTTTTGAGGTGCAACATCGAATCGGACGACGGGAATTATGGAAATTCAGGATTCCGCAGCAGATAACCCATCATAAGCAAATTTTGTGTATAAATATTATTTTATTTAGAAAATTTATTATTTTCATCGGGTCATTTAGATTGGCATTCAAAAAGGTTACGTATTAATGCTAATATTAAATCTAGAATATTTGTTCACGAGTGCATTCGTATAAAATGCTACGTTATGACTGACAATTTTGAAGCAGTTGGAGTAGTTACCAAAAAGGCAGTAAAAATATCTAGAATAGACTTCAATTGCTAAAAAAGATTAAGAGTAAGAAATAAAAACTATTGGATTAATAAAATTGATATTTTCGTTGCCAGTGAAATTAATTCACCTATGTGATTTAATTTATTCCTGTAAGTCAATTTAAACAAAATTTATTTCTAGAAGAACGCAGAAATTTAGCTTCCTAATTGATAATGCAATTTCCAGCCTTGAATGTGTTGTGATAAAAACTACGCTGCTTAAAAGCAGCATGTTTGATTATCTCCCTTTATCATCACGGGCTAGAATTGACTCATGCGCGTATTGGAGAAAGAAAGTTATTATCTTTAATCACACCAAAACAAACATGTATTGAAAAACATGCCTTTGCCCAAAAATTGGTCATGCATGTACCAAACAAATTATTTAGAAAAAAGCTTCCATGATTATCTTGAGCATTCCTTAAATTTTTCACTTACGTTACAGTTACGTACTCCAATAGACCAGGGATCCACAATGAACGATAACTTCAAAAGATAAGTTACTAATCAGAAACATTTTCAGCACAAAATGAACATATTAGCCTCTGAAAATAATAGCATCCAGGAACATCATCCATTATTCCAAAGGAAAAGTTTATCAACTTAGCCTTCCCAAAATCAAAGAGTCAAGATACAATTTCTCTTCCACCATGAACAGCTACAAATCTATCTCAGAGAATTCCCTTCTTTTTAATTCAGCCCTCCTTACAGCCAGAATTAATAACCATTATTTCTCAGTGAGCTAATATACACTCCTGAGGTCCAGAAGAGATCCCAGAAAATATTATTTATTCATCATATGATTACTTCAAATAACCTATTCTATTGCTATAGGAATTTATTATTATCAATCTCTGATTCAAGTTATCTTTCCATCCCCTATAAAAAAGTCAAAGCGTGCTCAAATTGATATGTAAACTTCATTAGACAAAATAACATAAGCGATATCTTATAATATTTTAAAATTATTGATAATGTTGATCACTCTAGGTATTCAAACAAACATGACAAAATAGGAATCAGAAGCAGTTCAAAATATTGGATTGCCTCTTACAGTCCTCGCGAAAGCTTATGGCGTTGCGCAGTAGACGATTTTCGGACTGGAAGGGTCTATTATCTAAAAACCGGTTGCCGCGGGTGGAAGGGTATCACTGGCGGGCTAATGTTTACGATTTTCGTTGCCAACTTTGAAATTTGTCATGTGCCTTCAATAAATTTGAATGCCCCCAGCTATTCCCCGCAGTGGGTTATGGAGTGGGCGTCGTCCCTTTGGACCTGAGCGCGCGCCAGGGGGTCACGGCCTGGGGATCTCAGGCCGATGCATCGGAAGTGGAATTATAGTTGCAACAAGTATTAACTATTATATACAATTTTAAACAAAAACAAATATCACATTCGTATTTCTTGCAATTTTCTTTTTTTTAAATAAATTACGGAAATTATCAAATTTATTTTTGCATGAAATGTATATATTCTCTCTGTCTCTCTAGAATATATATTCTTATATTTCCACTCTTTTATGTTCTCAATTTTCCATTTATTCATCGAATATACATGTATGGACATAGTGTCAATTTATGGCATTATCTCTTCAAGTTACTGCATTTCATTTTCTTATTTCAGTGACTAAAATTTTAGCTAGTTGTATTCAAAGTCCGATTCCATTCATTGAATTAGCTAAGTAAAAGAAAAATATAGAATGCACTGTTATTTCGTAATTTTATGTTATATGTCTTGAGTCTGGATTACAGAATTTCACGCGGCTGAAAATTTTAGCAGCGTTACTGAAAAACAACGGTATTGCGCGACTTTTGGTGTCCACTCAATCAGCGTTTCAGCGGAATCACGACTATATTTGTTATTAATGTTGAATTAATTTTAATGCGTTTAAAGTAATTGAAATGCCCAACTGTGAGTCATCGCGTAAGACAATCTATTCCACAGCCCTGGCCGCGAACGAGGTATGGGTCGGCTACCTGCTCCATGCTCCGCGACGAGTCGAATTGTCCAATACGGCTCGGAATTACATTTTTACGCTGAGACCCTATGTTGCTCATTCTGATTTCCACGCGCTCACTTTCCCCTCCGTCCCTTTCCATTACCCCTACCACACATTTCACCCCCTCTGTTATGCGTATCTAAAGGCCGTAAGCTCTCGCGAGGACTGTACCTCAGTAAATGCACCAGATCTCTAAAATTCCTTCCAGAAAAGTAGGTACCTCCTGATTAGGATTACTGCAGGCATCTATATTACGTCTTTACTTCTTCATGAACAGAAATGATTGGGAAAAATCTTTTGATGGGGAAAATCAGGCTAAAGTCATACTCAATGCTGATCCTAAACTACATATCCAGTGAGCCTTGCGACGGCTCACGAGATGCAACGCAATCCAAGGAGCAGGAGAGACTTCGAAACTTCTGAGCAAACGCTCTCCATCCATGACGCAATGAAGGAAATAAGGGTCGGACTTGCTGTTCTAACAGCTCGTCCACAAACTCGTGATGATTCCTAGCGGGGAAAAAAGCCATCCGTCGTTGGTTGTGGCGAGATTGTTTCGGCTCAAAGTCCTTCCCGGGCACGCGTGCGGGCTGAGGGTTTATCTCGTGGGCGGACGCACGCTTGCGCGCAGCCACATGGTGCCCGGCTTCCTCCTTTGGGGCGCGGATCACGTGGCCATGCGCTCGACACAAACGCTCAACCATCCGCATCGTCTGTGCACTTTGTGTGTGCACAGAGGAGTCAAAATGTCGCAAGTTGCAATCCGATCTGTTCCTCGTCCCTTCCCGAAGATCCCCGGTAGAGGGCGGTCAAAACTGACATCTGCGAACCCCACAATGATTCGGGGAATCGGTGAGTCGCATAGCTTGATTTTTGATGCAAGACGCAATGATATTTACAAATGCTAACCCAGATTTAACTCTGAGAAAAGGGTGTAAAACTACTGCTGTGTGTTATGATGAAGCGCTGACAGTTATTTGCAATTTACACGAGGTATCAATATCCGATTCCGCACCACAAATTAACTTTACTAATCAAGTTACTTTTAATAAATGGAATTTATATCTTTAAACATATGGTACGCGATACGGCATTTAAATTTTCGAATTTCAGCTCAAAATGTTCACATGGATATTACAAGGAATGCGAGCGCGTGAATCCGTATCCAATGTAGATTTCATGAAACCTCCATCTCACCATGTCATCTGCTTCATCACTGCCTCCGTGGATGGTCGAGGATCAGCACTTCCAAGTACGGTAAAGTTTACACGCGCTGTAATTTGATGTGCCGATAATTTCTTGCTACTCGATTTAATTTGTAAGGGCAACGCTATGCATTAATGGGGCAACATTTTATAGGACTCCTTAATTAAGACAGTGAACAGCATGAAATAAAGATAGGTTAAACTTGAGTGGCAAAAATAATGATAATATAAAACAGCATCCACTTTTCACCGAAATTTTGTATTCGATAATATCGGTTTCAACGCAAAGGCGTCATCCTTGGGTACCCCAGTGAGTATGCGTTGAAACTGGTTGTACCGAAAAAAATTTTTCTGTGTACGATGTTAACTAACGCACATTATTATTGAAGGTGAATTTTCGCATAGTAGTAGTAGATTCCATCAATTTCATGAAAAAACAACTTTATAAAGATATGAAAGTCGATGGGAACGAGCATAGAAGGCTTCAGTGCAAAAAAGTTTAAGTACTTTAAGTAGTGTTGTAGAGTGATCGTGACTATTATCGTAATGGATTCCATCTTAATCGAATCCTTTGGAACTTAATGTACGACTCAGAGTATTGTCATTGCAAGTTATATGAATACATGAGGCATGGAAATGAAGTACCTGGTAATAACTCGATGGTAGGCGAAGTAACTTTGTGGAATTTCGACATTATGGAATGAAGAATCACTTGGTCAAATACCACACGTTTATTTAGTCAACTGACCGCTTTCGATATTTACATCATCATCATCAGAGATGTAACCGGTCAGTTGACTTAATAAACGTGTGGAAATTACCAATTGATTCTTCATTTCATCAGTAATAATCTTCGCTCAAAAATAATTCAAAATTTGTATATATAACCAAAATGTATCCCGTGTTGATCGTGTCGTATTAACTTATGTATTAAGGTCATTGTAAGCGTTTCTAGACAGTCACCTCGGGGCTCACAGTCGCAGGATTACGCGAGTCACTCTTTCGACGTACAGTACAAAATAAAGGCAAAGTATGCCTCAATAGAGCTCAAACATTCAGCTAGACCTCCATCTACATATACAGTAAACAAGTGAGGCAACATAAACAACAGTTGCTCAGTTCAAATCCCTTGCTGCTTGAAGCCATGAATATTATTTCCGGATGTATCCTTTTTTCGGACGAAATAGCTTTTTTTTACATAATTGAGAAAACAAGTTCACGCAAAATTCATCAGGCGACGCGTATCGAGAAGGAAAAGAGATTTTCATCCCCGTCTGTTATTAAAAATAAGAGGATAAGGGTCAATATCCGGTATGATAACGGGGACTAATTATTTGGATCGGATCGCTTACCTTGCCTATGAAATACCATTCAAAATCATGACTTCTGGCCCTCTCCCTTAACGCGATTTCAGAATGAAAACTTTGCCAACGTGTTAGTGATTACGTGAAATCGCTTTATGTAAAATTAGGTTAACGCGAACTGATCTCGCCGATTCTCGTCCAATATTGCAAATTAACAATCTCCAACTGTAATTAACCGTGAAATCTGAGGGCAGCAATTATAGCGATGCAAAGAGATTGTGGCTGCGAGATCGATGCGGTGACGTCAGCTCCCGTGTATTTTGTCACAGTCCCGTCAGCATGGGCTCCAAGCGAGGCTAATGAGGCCCGCGATGGCCAGCTAATCGAAAGATCGGAATTTCCCGGTGCCGTGCCTGTGGGAATGGATCGCGACGGACACTAAGTAAATAGACGTGTGATACAGAGTTTCCTTCAAAAAGTAAAACTCAACCGCCAATCACGGTTTTGGTGGCTCTGCATCATCAGTGAAATGTATTACGTAATTAACCTTTACAGAAATATCACAGGAAAAGTTTTACTCCCGATCCGGATTTCGACGAGTGATCGTTATCATCAGGTATCGTGTCAGACTGATGATGACGATTGCACGTCGAAATCCGCGTCATAAGTAAAACTTTTCCTGTGATATACGCCAAAAACGGTGGAATTCACCACGAGAAAATTATTTTGTATATCATCGCACCCGTGCGCGTGACTGGGTACCATATCATTTGTGCAATCACAATGATTGGAAAATTTTCCTCTCATATTTCTGTAAAAGTTGGTCACAAATTAAATTTTATTATAATTCTCTCGCATCGAATTTACAAGCTTTTTAAATTTGTAGTATGGGATTGTAAGTGAATCACAGAAACTACACTGAATCAGCAAACCATCAATTCATCACATTTTATTACACTGCAGTGCGTCGAGGCTTAATATCGCACTTTGATACTACGCTTATAAGGGTCGTGATGAGCGAAATTTTCAATAAAAACAGGAATTTTGAGACATTATAAGCGACAATTCATATTCGACTGAATGTTAGAACTAATTGTTTTCCTCTGCTGTGCTTGTTGGTGAAAGTGTTCGTTAAATATGCCCTTGACTGTATGTTCGCTGAATCTTATCATCATGCTGTCGCTTTTTAGTGTAGTCCGTAAAAATAATCGTGGGATTCCGGCTTTGGCTCGAAGGCAAGCCCCATGCTAACTCTAAGGTAACTCCCGCATCACATCGCTGAGGTATACACCAGGGTACACTTACAGTGAGCTCGGACTTAAAACTCTGGCTCTAGGAGGCTCAGAAAACACACACGTGTTTACGAGGTTTTAATTCTCACTGCCGATAGTCACGTGGAAGACAAAAAATCATGCATAGGTGTAAATATTCCTTTGATTTCACTGACAATTAGGATTAATCATAAGAGGAGATTACTCGACGAATGCATTTATCAATCAACACTAGTGGTTGGCTTAATTTTTTTCATTTATAAATCAACATGGCTGTAAGCTTACGGCCATGGGAGATGACTGAAGCACCATTTCCAATGAATTATCGCATTTCGGCTTCAATTATAATTATTACGGTAATTTACTAAATATTATAAAAATAAGATGGGAAGTCACCAAAATTTCACTGTCATTCAATTCTCTCGGAATGTTCCCCGCCTTGGAAGAGTTTTTAGCGAAAATATTATTTTTTATTTATTTTAATATTATTTATATTTGTTAGAAAATTACGTTTTTACCCCACCCACCCATACATCCACCCACACATACATTATTACCTAGTAGTTTTAACTTCAATTTGCAAAAATAATAGTGGGAAAATATATGATTTGGTGGTTTGTGTCAAATAGAGGTCACATTTTCCTTTAAGTCGCCGGAATACGAATACAAAAAAAATCCAATCAATTCGATTTTCGGGCGGACCACCTTAAATGAAGAATCATCACTTAATTTAAAATCCAATGTCTCCACATTGCTCCTTGGATGATACCGTTACTTATCGATCCTCAACATTCCTCTTTGTACCTACGTTTGGTAAGTAATCCCTATAGACTACCAGCAGTTGGCCTTAATAAGCAATCCTCTTTGCTACTATGCCCAGCAACAGGCATCTATAGTACCTTCATTACTCCAGCACATAGCAGCAGCAATATCTCAGGATTGGGCGGAAGGCGGGTCAACTAGTGAAAAATGATAATCCATTCTGGGTGCATTTCTTCTGCTAATCCTTACCCCTACGTAAAAACTGACTAGTTAGTTCATTATTATGATATACAGCCAGCCGAAAAAAATTCTGAAATTGAATACGAAAGAAATGTAATCAAAATGAACTTCTATTGACACTTTCATTCATTCATTAGAGTAATCTACCGGTTAGAGGTAGGTCAGTCAGAGAACATCCAACGAACTCTTACAACGAGCCGTGCCTATTCTACCTCTAGTATTTCTTTCTTCATCTCAGCATAAGTCCTACCTTTCTTCATTCTGTCCATAAAACCGATTCTCTTCCTTCCCCTACCCCGCTCACCCAACATCCTACCCTCTATCACGGCCTTCAGTAAACCATCGTCCTTCATTACCGCTTCCAGCCACCTACCCTGCCTTTCCCTAATCTCATCTATAAGTTTCCTCTCCTCGCCCACCATGTCAAGCACTTCCTCATTTGCCTTCCTTTCCGTCCATTGCACCTCCATCCTCCTCCACACCCACTTCTCGAAAGGCTTCAGCCTTTTTTCGTCTTCCTTTCTCAAGGTCCACGTTTCTGCCCCATACAACGCCACACGTCTTATCAAGCTCTTCACCAGCCTCTTTTTTACATCCTTACTTAGGGTTCCCGTCATCAGCTCCCTTCTATTATTGAACGCTTCTTTCGCTAGCGCTATTCTCCTCCTAATGTCTTTGCTACTATGTCCTGTTTCTTCTAGCGTACTACCCAAATAATTAAATTGTTCTACTAACTCCAGTTTGTGACTTCCTACTCTTATCACCAGCCTCGCTTTATTTGTCGTAGAGAATCTATTTCTTTGTTTTCTTATTATTATTCAAATTATTTCTTTAACTTGCCCGTACACCTCTTCCTCCCTATGGTTGCTTGTAGACATGTATACCAGTACGAAATTCGTCGGGTGTGCTTTTATTTCTACCCCTATCCTGATCAATGTTTACCACCCTAAGCCCCAATTTTGTGTTCAGTACCATGCATACCCCACGTTGACTCTCATCTCCCCCACTATAGATTACCCTGTAGCTATCACTCCAATAGTCCCCGCTTTCCTTCCATCTCACCTCTCACAATCCCAAAGCATCTATTTTTCTTTTTTCCATTTCCTGCTTAATATTTTCAAGCTTCCCGGCCCTCATCATGGTCCTTAACTTCCAAGTTCCTCTTTTTACCGCTGTTTTCCTCCTCTTTTTCTTTTTTTCTTCTTCTCCCTCCTATCCCTTGTTTCCGCCGATGATGATGCTGTGCAAGGATTTTGAGTGATGACGACCGCGGAGGCCTTGCCTCCCACGCTGCCGGGCACGACACCCGCCCTAGTGGGCTACCTATCGTCTGGCTCCTACCCTTCGACCTATCTGGCATGGGTGGCCCTACCAGGAGCAATAGAACTTGCTCCTGCCAGTCCAGCTCGAGGGGTCATTGGAACGCACAAACCCTTCCACCACGTCAAGGTCGTAGTTCATGGAAGAGATTGACACTTTATGAAATCAATTTGGTATAGTCCACAGAATAACTTATTTACTTTACAACGCGTTTCCACGTCAAAGCCTTATCTTCAGGAACACATCACACACCGACATCGTTGGATATTTTCAATTGACACATTTTGAGCAGGAGAGGTATGAAATAATACGTTTTTACTATACAGTAACTAAAATAATATAACATCTTTGATTCCTTACCCTCTACTTGAATTATCAATGAAAAAAATAACGTACGTACAAGTACGTAACGTGAAAAATACTCTGGGGCAGGGATACTAACACGCTCAACCCCAAGGAGTTTCTTGCGAATGGTGGATGACATGAAATCACATATTTTTTTTCATTAAATTTTTTAAATTTTTATAAATTATTGAAGAATATGTTTTTCCTTGATAAAATTGTAAAAAACAACAAAGTCACTTGCTTGGGGGGAAGACTTAACAAATATAGTCTCAGTGTTGAAAGGTTTAAGGTACAATATCTTAACATGACTTATAAAAATCATTCAGTATATTACTCGATTCGATACGAAATTAAAAAGGGGAATGGCCCAAGAAAGGAACGATGTGGGACTCTTCTGACGGAAGTCGGCTTGCGGATGCCAATAGTCTGGTGTGGGACTAGTGGGACTGGAGGAAGGCGAAGAGTGAAATGACGGGCTTCCTCCAGACTTGTCGCCGGGGTGAAGCGAATGAGGTTAGGCTCGTCTGTCAAGAGGAGTGGAGTCCCAAGTATGGCGCGGGATATTGGGGGGGGGGGTGGAGGGCTCGGGAGGGGGGAGAGGGAGGGAGAAGGGCATCACACAGAGAGGGAGCTGGCGAAGGAGGGCGGGCGAGCAAGGGGACCACGAGCTTGTGTTCGTACAAGTGTGTTGTGCTTGTGTGTCACTTTGTGCCTGTGGCCATGTCTAAATGAGAAGGGGAAGTGGCCGAGAGGTTGCGGCGGAACCATCCAACGCGCTTTAATCTCGCCGCGATCAGCGTTTCCGGGCGGGAGTGGAAACCCGTTTATTCCAGCGAGTCTTCGCGATTTCACATTTCCAAAATCTCAGGAAATAACTGAAGGAAAAGTTGCTCCTTGAGTCCAATAATAATAACAAAATGTTGGTATTCTAAGAAAAATTTATTTTAGAAACCAAGCCTAAATGAAATTTTTATCAGAGCTGAAGGACCATACTTAGCGTCCTGAGTCAGCGATGCCTCTATTATAGAACTCTTCATACTTCATTTTGCATCAATCTTATACATGAGAATCTCCGTTTTTTATCGAGAATTTGTGCGCCCTGGTCGTGTGTCATGGTTGCTTCGCCCTCACCACGGCTATGCAGTACATGGACAGCTTCAAAACTAATTTTTAATAGTGATTTATCACAAAACATATGTATAGGTACATACTTGCTCATCACGAAGTTCCCTTTAGAGGTAGGCAAAGTCATAAGAGCTCAATTATTGGTGTTAGACCAAGATAACTGTCTACATTTCAATAGTCTCCTCCACACTGCCCTGAGAAATTCCCTTGTTCTTGAGACTCAAAATACTTCTCCTCTTGAGAGTCTCTTACACCACATTCATTCATGACACGCTTGGGTTACGAAAAGGAGACTCTATAGGCTTAATCTCGCCCCAAAAATAAAGATATCTATCAATATATTTTCCTCTCACACCATTCACTTCTCTATCATAAATCTTTTTCACTAGTTTGAATTGAACACGCTCAGCCATTCTTTTGACATGGCAAAACCAACAAAGCACGCTTGTTTCATATACATCCAATACCGGAGCATTCAATCCACATTCTTTCATTGCCCACATATTCCTGGTCCCCATCCTCCCACTTTTACCGCAAAAACTTCTCAAATAATTCATAGCCTCGGTATTAACCCTTCAAATTCTAAAATAACTAAATATATGATTTCGAGAATTATCGGGAAATACGATTTCCTGGGGGGCCATTCTCTTATGTTCTCAGGATTTCCGCGCCTGGACAGAGACGAAGTTTTGACGTCAAAGCCTCTAAAATTTCAAATAGGGCCATTCAAAAGTTGAGATTTGTATGGGGGCAGTAACGTCACATCGACGGATTTTACGAGGTTCGACCGTTTCGAGTCCTTACTGAATAAGGGCCCTGATCTCAATTTCCTGAGGTGCTAAGGCGATCCGGTTGGTGTTGTGCTTAGTTTTAAATTCCAATCCTAAGGGGTCGGGTTCGAGCCCCCGTAGTGGTGGAGAATTTATTGTGGAATCCCGTCATCTGCTTTCATGCCATCTGGCAGAGATGGGACGTTTAACTGTGGACCCCTCGGCACATTTCGTCAATAATAGGCTACGCTGACGCCAGAGACCTTATTCAGTAAGGACTAGACACGGTCGAACCTCTCGAAAGCTGTGGATGTGACGTCACAGCCCCCGACAAATCCCAGCTTTTGAATGGTCCTATTTGAAATTGTTGTGGTTGTGACGTCAAAATTACGTCACTATTGATGCTCGGAATTTCCGAGGCTATACCGAATAACAACCCCCCATGTTTCTCTCAAGTTTTTTGGGCGGAATTACGATCGACGTTTCCTGACGTAACGGAGACGGACGCTGTTGTGCGCAGAGCATGGTGATTGTAATATGAAGCTATTACGATGGCTGGACGTTGACGGTGTCGTCGACGGACAATGAGCGAACCTTACCAAAGTCTACCTTTTTTGTCACACCACGTTACCGGCAGCTAATCATAGGAGGGCTATGTTTCACGAAAAACTAAATTTCATTTACAGATTGACCATATTATTTTTTAACTTTACCAGGACACATAATTAATCTTCTTGAAACACTATTTGTCGGTAGGTTTACTTTTTTTTATCTGTAGGACAATCTGTACATGAATTTTACTTAATTTCATATACTGATTGTCCAAATTAATTTTTAACATTACAATAACACATAATTAACGTTCTTGAAGCACTATTTGTCGGAATTCTAAGTGAATTACGTATAATTTGTTTTTAAAATGTGAAAATAATCTGTCACTTCACAACCGTTTGCAAAATCTGCAAGTAATTGGCGCTGATATTATCGTCAATCGTAAAAAACACTCCTCTTTTCGACGGAAAGACGATGGAAAACTGAGCGCCACCGCCCGATGACGTGACGTTAGAAAGCGTCGATCGTAATCCCACCCTTACTAAGTTGTCTACGTTAGTCATGCCCTATTCCCTAATCTATCCTCATGGGCACAGAAGTGCTTGGTTTACTGTCGCCTACACAAATAACCGAAAAATCGAACGGATCCAAAATGTCGGGAATTCAGAAACCCTACATATGTGAGACCGTGTAGATGGGGGGAAGAGAGGGGGGGAGCCATCCAACACGCTTTATCTAGCCTCCCGACACCACCCCCTCTCTCGTGCGATCCGCTCACTACTCACTCACCCCTTCTTCACCACCTCCTCGTCCCCTTTTCCGAATGCCACCCCCTTCACCCCCCGGCCACCGCCATTATGCGCCGAGAAAACCGGCAATTGTTTTATCGATCCTTTCGGTCGTGGGGACCCTGGGGGAGGGACCACGCGTAAACCAATGGCACGGAATTTCACGGCGGAAGTAGATGATGACGACGGCGGTTAAAATATTACCCGCCAAAATGGATCATTTTCGTATAAACGATCGCGTGTTTATGCGCTGTTTTAATTAATTGTTCCAACTGTGCCGGCGTCTAGTGAGTGAGTAAGGGACCCCAAAATGCCCCGAATTAGCGAAACTCGACCGAGTCGGATGGAGGCACGGAGAAGGATAACCTTCGCCCCGGAGGCAGTGAAATACTGTTATTTTGGAAACCCAATGCTTGGAAAAAAGTTAACGATTTTATTTGACGTGATTAAAGGCTGTTCTCCGAAAATCCCACAGACCAAGTGTTTAATACTCAAAGCTCGGACGGTGTTTTATAAATTAGTTCTCGCATTCCTCACAAGAAAGAATTATTTTAAGTCTAACGTGTAAATCAAAGTACCTAGTATACCGTGGTTTATAATTTAATTCTTTCCGATAACGCTGAAGTTAATCGATTTAAAGAACTTCGAAGCCGACTGGTATAACGTCAGCGAGAAAAATCAATTTTTTAAATAAACTAGAAAGATTAAGAAATATTACTAACTATATTTTTAATGAATTCACTGACCTACAGATCCTTCATTGATGGTGAAACCTAAGACGAAATTATTATTATTATTATTGTTCGTCACGTGATAGAGCTGATTTATTTTATTTGCTATTTATTCAGCGAATTGTCATCACGTAATGCTCACATGATTTGTATTGCTCATTAATCTACGTGACATTACATAGTCTATTAAAATCGTCATTATAGAACGACAATAATTTCAGCATACTGAGGGTAAAGTCGAGGATTTCCCGTAAAAGAATCGAGACGGAGTCGAAATAAACTGCGAAAATAAGTTTAGTTCGATCACGAAAAGTAACTGGAGATCTACTACGCTGACTCATAATGCATGTGGAATTGATACGGTGAAAGAGAGCACGCAAATGCTCTACAAGCAATCATTAAAACCATTATATCACTCTTCTTCACAAATGAGTGCCGGGGGATATCCGATGATATGTGGCGAAATCATTTTATAATCGTCGGTCCGAAAAAAAAGGTTGTCTCTCTCCAAAATCGATCCCAAACCCTTTCCTCAACCAACAACGCTGGGACTTCACCCGCAGAGCGGAATAACTCCCCTTCCCTATTTCCTTCCACCTCGCCACCCCCGCCCCTCAATACCCACCCTTTTGTTCCCAACCCCCTCACCGCTCGCCTCAAGACAGACCCCCCGACCCTCCCCGGCCCCATTCTACGACTCCCTTCCCCATTAGAAGACCACCAGGGGAAGGATAGGGGAGGTAGTGTTCAGTGTTCGTTCACTGTTTGGGGGGTGAAATAGATGGGGGTAAAGGGGCGCGTTGGTTTGGCTTGAGAGGGGAGTGGTGGGAATGGAGGAGAGGATTCGGAAACTACAAGGAGAGAAGGGGGGGAAGAAAGAAAGGGCGGCAGAAAATCCAAGAATAGGGGACCAATTAGGACCCGTGTTTCGAATCTGAGCGTCAGGTAAGTGGGGTTCAGATCTATCGTGGGACTAAGTTGTGGGCTAATTGTTAGGGTGTTGGCCCTCTCATTGGCTGCGGATGACCGAAATAAATGCCTTCTTCTTCTTGTCAATTTTATGGTATGGGTTATAGCAGGGGTCTCCAAACTTATCGTACCGAGGGCCACAATGGGTACTTGAACACTTTTCAGCGGGCCGTAGTGAAAAAATAGGAAACTCTAGATATTAGTTTTATCGAATTCATAAAATTGTATTAACTAATTACAGAGCATGCGACATTAAATTATCGTATATTGATGACGATGAACACTACCAGCAAATTCTCATATTTTCATCACACCACTATTAATATGAATGATGCTACTGTGTTTGATGTTTTAAAATAACTGAGATTTAAATTTTAAAACGCTAATTATTTACAAGTAGCGACCATCCAAGTAAAAATCATGCGGCGCATTTCCGTCTTCTGCAGGCCGAATAAAATCATCTTGCGGGCCAGATGTGGCCCGCGGGCCGTACTTTGGAGACCCCTGGGTTAAAGTAATAGCATCAGACTTAGCTGTATTTTATTCTTAAGGGGGTCGATCTCAGGGCCGTCAGGCCCCTTCCAGAGTCTCATACGTAGTGAGAGCATTCAAATGTAAAATGAGCCAACCGTTTTAATTACGATGCAACTTTTATGTTGTGAAGCGGCATGTAGGATGAAACCGTCGACAGTTTGCAAAGTGGAGTGGAGGACCTAAACAAATCAATATTCAGATTGATGACTGTTGGTAGTGTAGCTTTTAGCGATAGTTATTACGTGATTGTTAAACAATCAAAATGCGAGCTCGTTTACATAAAATACCAAATGAAACATATATTCGAAAGGGGAATCCTTAGATGTTTTAATTGATTTCATTCCTTTTGAAACTTTAAAATGTACATATTTTTCAGATTCATCTTCCAATACCGAACGCCAATCGCCTCCTAAGATCGCCATCAACGGGGAATTTACCACGCAAATCACAGTATCTAGCGCACAGCAATAATTGATTTTGGATTAGTATGATTCACGTTGTGCTGCTCCTCAAGTGAAGTATCATCATACAAATTTGGCCTGCTGCATTGTTCAACGGCTGATCACTCGGGGCTGGTTAAAAATGTATGTCCTATTAAAAAATTAAATGCCGTGAGGGCTGGTATTAAAAATGCAAATGGTATTTTCCGGCTCATAAGACTAGTTTTTGCCACAGAATCCAAAAATGTAACCCATCAACATTGTTTACGAAACCCTTCGATAATGTTTATGGTCAAACAGATACGCAATCTTTTACCAAATGCAAAAACAAATATGGTGGCATGGCGTGATCTGGAACGTTATCGTACTTATTTTTACTTACGTCTCATTATTAGATTCATATCT
Organism: Pyrrhosoma nymphula; assembly: GCA_963573305.1. Classification (NCBI taxonomy): domain Eukaryota; kingdom Metazoa; phylum Arthropoda; class Insecta; order Odonata; family Coenagrionidae; genus Pyrrhosoma; species Pyrrhosoma nymphula. Next base: position 151,252,575 of record OY754328.1, read on the forward strand.
CGCAGAATTCAGGTCTCTCGGCAAAATCTCACTTTGAAATTGATTACATAGGTAGCATGAAGGTTTTCCGACAATGAGTGTTTTTTTACAGTAAAAACGTTTTTAGTCTTGTAAACTGGCAAAAGGGGTTTATCAAATCATTCATTTACAATACATTCCATCGATATCAATGCATGACAGCAAATTTACTATTTTGCCCTTATGCACACGTCATTTAGAGATTCAGGCACATGTCTATATGATCGACAGCAAACACTGAAAGGTCTTGTAGACCGTACAAAGCGAAAATGCAGTAAAAAGCGAAACCGGTCACAATAAATCCTATCACTATGGAAGTTGCTCAATTTATAAGTGCAGTCACCCGATAAGCTCTCGCAACGGTTCCTGGCGGAGACCTGGGCGACAGAAAGGGAGGTTGAAGATGAGTGGTGAAGGGGAAGAACGGAGTGGGAGGGAGGAAGGCAGGGGAACCAAACTATTCCTAAAGCTAATAGACAAGTGCGGAAAGTGATTAAAATCACCCATCTCAATGACTTTACCAGGGACCCTATCTTGAGGCCTCGTTGTAGAAATACGAATAAAGACGAGTAGAAATTGGACGGATGGTGAATCATAAGACTTCTCGAAGTGCTTGCATTGGCAGCGATTAGTAAAGGTTTCTGACCGACTCTCCACATTAAGCAACCTTCCCTCGCCGTGTCGCAGTACTTCGAAAGTACCGTAGCCCATGTCCAAAATACGTCCACTGCACAGCACCAGGAACTTTTGCGAGAGCTATATTGAGAGATATATTCAAATAATGACAACGTACACTCATTACAATATCTGGCTATTGTCAAGACGTGATCAAATATCTGCTAGTCCTCCAAGAAAGGCATTCATTCATTCGGTAGACTGCGCATTATGGATGCGCTTATTCAATGGGTTCGAGGCCTGTGAGATGAAAATTTGAAAGATCCAGATGCATTCTATGACTACTATAGTAGTTATTGCGTACTTCACGAGTAAAAAAACGCAGCTAATTCAGAAAATATATATTGTACTCCTTTCTAGACTGGCTACAAAATATACACAACCGTTGGAAAAGATCTTTTAAATATTTAAAATCAGGGACAAAGGGGTTTTTCTGGTTAAAGTATATAGTGAAATGCTACCATGCAAAAGAGTTATTGCCGCAGCATTTCATGGAGACTGTTTAAATAATTTTGAGACTAGCAAAACAAATTTACCTTAGCCAGTTGTTTGATTCACAGCCAAGCGCGCTTTACTGTTGTTCATTTTAGAACATAGAGATGATAAAAACAACAGTTGAGATAGCGATACCTTCAACACATATATTAATAGGGAAACAAATATTTGGGTTGGAGGTATCTCGTTTATACGTTCAAAATGTAGTCACAGAGTTCAATAGGCAGAGCAGTGAGAGTGTGCATATAACATTCACGATCTCTAAAAGACTCACTCTCATTGCTTCACATGAATGTTAATTCATTCGTGCTCACAAATATTTCCGGTTTACTTAGGATGTAGTCGCAGTGTTTACGCTAGTCATTAATTGGGTCACACAGAGGAATAAAAGGATAGGGGATTGATTATTAGGTCTAGATATCATTACTTTAGCCATTTGCCTCGAATAGAAACGCATTGCATCGCTTTCAAACGCAGTCACTATCCATTTCGGAAATGACCGACTTTTAGAATTCAATCGGCCAGAAGTAAGACAATCATTAGAGAATTTTACCTTTTACATAGGAACTCTATTAGCTCTTCCACGCACTGTTTACAAGGAAAAATGTAATTCATCATTTATAAAAATCATCTGAGTGCACATTTTTCGCGTTCATGTGGAAAACAATATAATTTGCCGAGTGCCAATATAAAAACATTCAATTTCCATAGTAACACTGCCATGCTAGAGTAAAAATTTTAATAGCATGGATAATGAATAATTGCGTAAAGATAAATCATCACAATCAGTATAATTGACTTTGCATTGAACAGTTAATATTTTTATAAATTCACCCGCGGCTTTGATGTAAATTCCAACGACGCTAATTTATCTGCGGATTTTAAAGAGGAATTAATGCTTTTCAATTCCTGCGGTCCAAAATTTCCAATCGAAATGCACACCATTGGTAGTATGTTCTCGAGTTAATCACTTTTATTTCAACTTACTTTCCCACACAATCCTCACGTTCATTTCTATCCGTTTCTACATGCTTCTACTCCAAAATTCTGCCCTCTCGCGTTTGCCTCAGAGGTGCGGATCATCAACGCGATGCAACAACTACTTTGGCAGCAAAACGAGTGAATTATCCTCGGGGGGAAGAAGCGGGTTTAATCATTGCTCAACCATAGCGCAAGTAAAATTGTTTCTACTTAATTTCCCAACCGGATTATCTCTGGTCTGCTTTCTTAAAGCATATTAGTTAGAACAACACATTTATTAAGCTAAAAACTTTTTTCCGCCCGAATCCTCGATTCACCCCTTTTTTTCCAAGCCAGCTGCGGGACACCTACTGTAATCACCGCCGCACCGTGGCACTCGTAAAAGAAAAAACAGTACTCGACCCGGAATATGTGTGAACATGCTGGAAGGGAGGAGATTCCGCGGGACATGAGCGAATGAGAGACACTTCATTTTTTTAAATTCTCATAATCCCACGCCACGTGCTCCGTTCTCTCGTGTGCACCGCAGGATTTGGCATACACGTCGTCATGAACACGCAGCGGCGTCCAGGCGTGAAAGACCCCCGGCCGTGGAGCACCGACGTCGCGGGTTATTTGAGGGTGTTTGGCAGAGAATGAGGGGAATAAATCACACGGATAAGAGGGGGAGCTTGGCCGTCCATGGTCATCCGGTTGTTGCAGCGTTGCACTGCGCCGCTTCACAAAAAACGAGAAAGAACGAATAGCGCTCAACCAAAACTCCCGTCGTGTATAATTACGCTCTGCGGTGATCAAACTTAAATGAAAATAATTAATTTGGCTTGGATAGCATATCACCAGGTCGGCATTAAAATTTTACTCCGCAGCAATTCAAAAGTGAGTCCTACTAGCCAAACTAGCCAAAGTAGGGAAAACATTTCAGATCAAACTTTTAACGCCTTCAAAAATCTATCGAGAACAATATTTGCGTATAATTAGCCAATGCGATAACAAAACTAGATGATACTGACATTAAATGTACATGGAATTAGGTATACAGGCATTATTTTTTGAAGAACATTTCAGGAGGTCAATGATTAATTAACCACAGTGTATATATTGCCTTAGTTATTAATTACTGCACAGCCATATGAAAATAAATCACTCATGGAATGATGAAACGCATTCGCATTTATATCAAATCATACCAGTCACTCACTATTGGCTGTAGCTCCTTGGTTGTCTGATGGAATAGCGCTTGATGAACTCCGAATCCTACTCTGTTTATCATCTACCCTTACACTTTGATTATCACTTCCACCTAGTCATGAGTTCCTCAAGCTACATCCCTAGAGGACACGTTGACAAATTAGTGTGATGGTATTCACTCTTGCCTCATTTCCATCCCTTTTGTGGTGAATACCGATATACAATTCGCTCTCCTGGGATAAACCACCTGAGCCAAGCAGCGACATTGAAGTAGGTTCTATCAAATCATCCCTTGTTTTATCCTCAAGAGTGATCCGATTCCCGGCTTCGAATCAGATCGATGCTAAATTAGCAATGTAAACTAAAGAAACTTACGGAAGCTCTCTTTCCGATTAGACGAAAAGCGTTTAATTCCGCAGAATTCCACAGGGTATTTATTCGAATCTGCTACATCCTTCTTTGATTCTTTTTCCCCGAAGTGAATATGATAATAAAAGTTAATGGCGAACAGTAAAAACCTATCTTTCATACAATTTGAATTGATGTCACTACTACAAGTCGATTATTAAATTTCAACTCTTAATGATGCCAGATAGCCGATTCCTAAACGAAAGAAAAACGGTTAAGATTATTTTTTAAAAAGTAGTACTTAAATAGCGGAAAATAGTGAAAATGATTAGTGATATCATAGTCATAAGTGGTTTCCATTAGCGGTAAAGTCGTCTCTTCATTTGCATTCGGCAGTGGTAGCCAAGATTAGTGCAAATGAACACGTAGATTACCCCTGAAAATTTATATACTTACGTGCATATCCTTTACCATTGCTTTAGCAACTATTTTCAACAATGGAAGCTTAAAACCACAAATTTTCAAATTTATTGCATGACGATGAACTCTCCGGTTGCACTTAATCGTGAAAATTCATTTTTACGGTTACAATGGAGCGAATCAGATGCTTATCCACCATAAACAGTGAGCATACCGATGATATAATCTAATCTCACCCCAATCTATTCGACTTCGTAAACAGATAATTTTGCATGTTCATAAGCTCGTTCGGTGCTTTAAACCATCACTAGCGGATGAAAATGTACAATTTTTTCTATTTTCACAGCAAATGTCACTTGAAAAAACTAAGTTGCTCATGTAGCTACGTTAGGGAAGAAGAAGTAAGTAACATGTGTTTTTTGGGATCAAACATTCCCTTTGCCTCAGAAATGTTATATATTTGCTCAGTCCTCAGTAATAGGCAATAGAAATAATGACGACTTTATTTTCGAGCGAAATTAGGACTGTGCAGCCCTTTCTTACATTTAACTCGTACATCACACATGCCCTGAGTGGAGAAAATTCACCCAGGCGGGACTCGAACCCGCGACCTTCGGGTTAGCAGGCGAGAACGTTACCCCGCCACCAGTGGACATGGACAAGGACGAAATGAGAGCAGGGTCCAAAATTATAAGGAAAAATAAAGGATTAGCATTGCCTTTTTTTTCAAAAAGAAAAATCGTCACCAAAGAAGGAATCCATTCGCGAACTATTACCCGATGTACCTCAGGTGACTGAAATCATACTTTTTTTTTACTTCTTCCATTTTCTTTGACGCTCTCGTTTGCCCTCGCGTATTTCAGGTGAAACCGCGTTATCACCTCGAAAGCAGCAGCAGCCTCATTAAGCCCGCGGTAATGGAGACACAGATTTGTTTCGAAAGAGGTGATGGAAGTGAAAGGGGTGGGGTGTGCATTGCGCCGGTTCTGAGAGCGCCGGTTGGAGGGATGAAACCTGGTGAAGGGAGGAGGGGGGAGGGGGAGAATCAGGGAAGGTGGAGGGGGCGAGGATTTCGATTCCGGAGGAGTCTGGGAGCCTCTAAACTTCCTCCCCCCTCAACAGGAACCCCGACCCACTCCACCCCACGCAATCCACATCGGCACGAGGACGACCTCCATGCACGTGCTTGATACCTCTACTACCTGGATACTTTTTATGCCGTCAGACGGTTTTGACACAAGAATCGGCCAACGGACTAACTACGTTCCTTCATTCCCAAAGCAAGGGATGTTTTCGTCGGTTGCAGCATAAATTTTAATGAATAATTTCAACTTTTCACGTGGAATGATCAGTTTAAATAATAATAGTTTTCTGTGGAAGGATTTGTGTTGAACTCAAGTTAGGATAACCACGTGAAAGTACTTGTAAAAATTATATCAGCGATCTTTAAGCTTTAATCACAATTATTTTCACTCATTGTGCCATTTTGTTTTAATCCCTCTCATTAGGGGCATTTTATTATCAGTATTTCGATTATTTACGAGCTTACTCATGTTTCCTCACAAGAAGTCAGATGTAAACAAACATATCGCCGAAATAATTCTAAAAAACAATGAGAAGGAATATTGGTCCATTAAAACAATCCTTTTCGAATATACACCATATATATGAACAGTGCAACTTAATTAAGCGGATTTCACAGGTAAGAAGTTTCTGTCAAGTTTGTGGAGAAGGGCGTTGTTGAAATCCTTTTCAAAAGTAAAAATGCATAATTTACTTTCATCATTCCTCAGTTTTTCATTCTCAAAATGCCCTGATCACAAGGTACCGCTTATGCATCACCTAATTTTTTAAATTAGTGTATAATTTGGCCAAATACCTTTGTTCGGAAGTGAACCCATTTATTATCTCCATACCGTCCATATCTACTCTCTTCCCTCAAGGCGTCCTAAATGCGCGTATTCTTCGTGCCTTTCCCGCTCTAAGCTAAGTTCCTCCATTATTTTTAAGCCTTCATGAGCGTCTTACCTCAACTCACAACCTCCATTGATTTTTTCGGTTACCCAAAACCCTCCATTAATCTCCTTTCGTTTTCCACCATGATTATCAACATTTGTCCAATTTACCCCATTCCCCTTCTTCTTCATCCCGTATTCACTCCACACGTTTAAAGCCAACAAACTACGCTTTTCTAAAATCAAAGACTGTTTTGATACCACATAGTCTCTATGGTATATTCGTAAAAAATGTTTTTTCACATTTGAGCTTTTAATTTTGGTCATCAATTCTCATCTTTTTGCGCTTAAATTTGAAAAACTATTATTTTTCTATTTGGAATTCGGTCATTATTATCATTGCGGATTTATATTTTTCAGTTATGAAATCGCGCAACCACTATTCTCATGAAGCGGTTCACTGGCTGACAGAAGAGGTTGCACCAATAGTAAATGACAATTGAGAACATGTATTAGATGTACATTTTCAGTTTTCAACCCTAAATGCAGAGTAAGTATGCAGAGCGCGTGATACTTTTCGTTCCGGAAACTAAGGTTCTGCTTGTCAGGCCTAAGTATTCGGCCTGCGAAGACGTGAAAGACAGTAAGTGAATTTTGGTGAAAGTAACGAAAGCAATTATCTATGTTGTCCTTTTTCCGACTGTTCATTCGATGAAAGGCACATGAGGGAATTTTCTAAGAGAGTAGAATAATGTTATCGAGTTCAGACTAAAAAATCAAATACAGAACTCTTTGTTCGAAAAAGGAAATTTACATTCAGGAATTAGGATGCCCTTCATTTACAGATAATCCACGTCACTGGAATTTCATCAAACGTATTTTCACGATAAATATATGGTCGATTATTTAAATGTACTTTTAAATGAAATTTTCTCACAATGTTTCTCAAGTTCACGCGGAAAAATGTTAAAAGACTGGTCCACTTCTCCACTGCATTATTTTTCGCAGAATGCATTCTTGGCGCTAATAAAAGTCTGATTGCATTCTTCCATATATTTACAAACATTAAATTTTGTTAAAGTTGTTTTCCTGAGATAAAATGTGGAGACACGTACTTAGAGGAGTGATGAACTGATTAATTACTTGAGTTATTATTTTTCACTTATAAAAAATGAAATCACTGCCGATTAACTAATGATTTTCTGCTTTAAATTGCCCATTATTAATACTTACACTTACGTACCTCAACGTTGTTTGGAACATTAGAATTCAGTTTCTAGAATGGATTTTTTTTATAGACTTGAAAAAGTTATCCACCAAACCAAAACGAGGATAAGTACTGCAGAAAGACGAAATAAGTGTGTCATGTCTTGTACGCCGCTTGTTCTGGTTGCATCCTATTTCCGTTTCTCCTTGGAGCAAACAGCTTTCAGAATTAATTTTTTCGGAATGTTCAATTAATGTTATCACCAAGGTCATCACCAAGGAGAGCGATCGTAATATGCTAATTTTATTCCCGTGATATTGGTGTGAACGCAGAATGAGTTTAATGCTATTAATCGAAGCTTGGAACAATAAATTTTCTAATAATTAAAGGAATGGCGACATCACAATTTCAAACGAAAGAGGATGGATTCCAGGAAACTCTGTACGAGCAGGGCTAGCAAGGAATGTAAACACATTCACAGAGCTTAGCATGGTGGGGCATTACTTCGACGGGAACTAACTTTCTTGTTAAAAATAGTTTTACAGCAAAGTTAGGGATAATTAATTCGCCTTCCATTAAATATTCAAAGGAATCTTTATCATTTAACTGTATGCGATCGTTAAAAATGTTGAAAATTGTGACATCAAATTAAAAACAAAGAGAGACTATTAAAGTACAATAGTCACAATCCTCCGCAGCACACATTAAATACTCAGACATCAGACATTTAAACATTCACCAACTAAATATCATCAGATATCTCAAATAAAAAGGCTTATACATATAAGCATCACATACAAACTCAGTACGGAAGCTTAACTTATAGAATGGAATTCCATGTGACACTAAAGTTTTGATTGTAAGAGGCGTAATCCAAATTGAAACAAAAGGGAATTCGTAGTGGTGGTAGATTTTGAATGTAAAAGACGAAAGTCAAATTAAAAAGATCCATCAGATTGTATTTTAAGCTCATATTCTTATTCAAAGTCTCGAAAATGAGATTGCAGGTCGCGTCAATGGACACCTCCAGCGTTGGGTTTGACCACTGAAGTGTCGCTAATTCTTTCCGAACGTGGAGTTTGAATCTGAGCCAATAATTGAACTGGACAATAGACCACTTCTTAGTTGCATTTTTTTCGCAGATTTACTCGGAGAAAAATACGACAGGAAAAGAAAGACGAGGGGAGAATAGGAGCAAGGGCAGCTCAAAAGAGAGGCAATCGGGTCGGCAAAGGAAAGCAGAGACGAAGAAATGGCGACTCCCTTCGCGTGAAAATTCACTCGCAAGCGAATGCCACACAGTGTAGTGTATAAAACACTCACAAAAGAGGAGTTGAGGGCGGAGGGGAGGGAGGAAGGGCGATGGAGAGGGAGGAGGGTGGTTGCCCCGGAGACGGGAGAGGAGGCAGAGGCATTGCGAGGACGCGAGGCTCAAGACAATGGAGGAGTGGTCATGAACCAGTCGTTACCCTTCGTGTGCCCTGTCTTGTACGACTCCCAGAGAATACGTGTGGGTGTATCCACACCCACCTGGCTGTGTGGAAACATTTCAGTCTCGGGGTATTATTCTTTTAACAAAATGCGATATTCAGGGAATAATCGCCATCTTTTCCGCCTTTCCGGGTGAACCCCCTTGGCTATTGAGCTTGGCCATTATTATGCCTCTCCCTTCACAATCGCCCATTCTGACAACCACCAACCATTTCCTCCCCCCTCGTTAATCTGTCCGCTCCCCACAACCTCCCCTCTCCCCCCCCACCTCCACAAAACCACCCCTTTTACATCTCCTCGGCAACCACCCCTCTCCCCCCTCCCTCGACACCCTTAATAGCTGCTTCCTTCCTCCCATTCCGTTCGAAGGAGATTTCGTGACGTAAGTGTGGACGGGCTTTTTCTTTGCCCTTTCGCTCGCTCGCCTTGCACGCGGGAAAAATACCCCCACGCTCCCTTTGACGTCGCCCCCCCCCCCCACCCACAAGAGCTCTCTGAATTATCCTGTAAGCCTCCACATTTAGTTTTGCATCACGGACCAGTTGCGGTGCCGTGAAGGTTGTGAAAAAAATGCTATCAGCTTTCAAGGCCGTTTTACACGAGGAACTTTATTGCAGATTCTAATATGTGTGAGAATGTGCATTGAAAATTACGTCGCGTAATTAGGTATATTGCTAGAATTCATACGCAATTGCATAAACGAGATATGGGAAAATAGCTCCTGCTCTAATTCCGAACTTCCATTCTCCCATTGCGAAAATAGTTTGAGCGAGATATCACTTCACCTAAAATTTGTTGAAATTGATATCATTTTAAAGAAAAAAAACCCACCTTTCCATTGATATCAAAATTTTGACCCCTTTCTGAACTATTTTCGAGCAATTTGCCAAAAATATAATTAAGCTGTTTTACATGGGATAGATTACGGCTGTGGGCTCCAAAAGGAGAAAATTGAAAAAAAGAAATATTTAATAATTAGCTGTTATCAAAAAACATACAGAGTAGTTTGTATGTTTTCTCAACTATGAGTAAAATGTAATCAATTACTCACCGCAGTAATTTTTACAGAATCACAAAAACGAACCTGTTGTGAAGGACTTTTCACCGTATAGTGTGAAAAAAGAGTCAAATAAGGGACTTATGTCGATATATTAATATAATTAGTCATTTTTTGTCATATTTAACTATATTACTGCGCAATTAATATTACGATATTGACTCCACACTTCTTACAGATGTTGATTAAAAAAATTCGAAAATGGTATCTATTATGTATAGGAAAATATATCGCTCAAACCTCCTTAACATTGGGCCATGTTCCTCGTGTAAAATAGCCTTTGCACATTTTAACTCCACCTCAGTACTGGGCGGGGAGGGGAGGGAGGGATAAATTAACCTGCGAGGCCGTCACTCGGTAGTTTTCCAAACTAAAGGCGTATGCCGGACACAGTTTATACCACTACTCACCTCCCAATTCTTCGTGAGGAAATATGACAATAATACGTAGATCCTATTTAATCATACTGACCCAGAATTGATCACCATGATTCAAATATTCTTTTCTCTTTGCTAACCTTTCTTCATTCCGCTTTCTTACCATCTTATTTCTCCCTTTTGACGATAACTAAACAGTTTATTCTAACTCAAATAAAGAGAATGATAAAAAATGGATAAGTTAATTAATTCAGTTTTCCTCTCACGATTCGAAAACACAAATCACGGATATCACAGAAAACAACCCAAGGACTTGAATGCAAAATGATAACTTATCAAAAAAACGCTTGTCCTCATTCACATGACAAAAAATGAGTTGTGCACAACCACTTTCTGCCTAATGCACTTGTAGAAGCCCCCTAGGTCCAGCGTTGGCGAGGAAAAGTGATATTTCAGAGAAAAAAAATGAAAATCATTTTGAAAAACTCTAGTTCAAGCTCCTATGCAATCAGAATTACCAGCTTTGATTTTTAAAATCAAAGTTAAAGTCCTCAATTTTAAATCTGTTGATTATGGAAACAGAATTTTTGAGCTCTATGACATTAAAAATTAAACACTTGATGCTTTCCCCGAAATGGTTCGTGTTAAACTCTTCTCGGTATTTCTACTCGGACAGATTCATCATTTCGGCCGACATTTCGACGGGAGACTTTCCCAGAGTGTATTATTTCTCAGAATTAGCCCTGAAGACAATGGGAAAATATCCCGTCGAAACGTCGGCCGAAATGATGAATCTACCCAAGTGGGAAGCAGAATAACGTGAAATGTTTTTTTACAAAACAAATGAAAATAACAATTTTTCATTTAATTAAATCATGTCACTATAGGAGTCCCAAAACGCATACCCCCGGCAATGCATTATAGTGTGCAACTTGAGAATAAAACGAACTGATAAACCTTGCCGGAATTTTATTGCCACATATGGATAACATGACATGAAATGCACAGAAAGTGCGCAGGAAAGGGCGAGGTCCAGGAAGTTTTGAGGAAATCCCCTAGTGTGGTGGATAAATAACTGGTATCCCAGTCCGAGGACTCGGGTTTGAGATTTGATGGGGGAGATTTTTCATTGGAAACCTGAATCCTGCTTGGGTGACATTTGGCACTTGGGTGACATTTGGGTGAGCACTTCAAGTGCTGTAGACCTACACCGTCCGTCGGATGGGACGTTAAACTATGATCCCCTGGGCGTCTTCCGTTTAAAGTGGGCTAAACACGTAGTCGGATTTCTCTCCATTCCCTTTATCCGTTCTCCAAGTAACCTACCCACACCTACTCATCCACCTAACTATAGTGGCGCAAATTATCTCAGTTGTTGTTTGCCGCCCACCTTTAACCAACCCGCAAGTTTTGAAAGTGAAATTTTCCATTTTAATTAATCGTTTTTTTTGCAGATTAAAGAATTTCGTAAAATTACTTGGCTCTCACCAATGAAACAAAAATTATTGTGTTTACTTGCAACTATCGTAATTCATCCCAAGCCAACCGATTCATCTCGTATCAGCAGTCATGATGAATGCGAAACTATTGTTTGCATCCTCCAGTCGCGTCAAACAATGGGTTCGCCGAGAACACCGCTTCCACGATGGCGAGCAACGTGCTAATACAGATCGTGCCGGGGACGTAAGAGCATATCAAAGCTGAATTTTCCCGATGAGTCTCATTTTCTTTTTATACGAAAATCCGAGCCTGCCTACCTGTGGGAGAAAACGGCTCGCGTTGGTTAATCCCCTTTGTTCTCCGAAAAATAATCCACGAATTTGGCTCGATGACTTATTTGGTGTTAACTCACATAAAATTGATAAACACACGGGAGGCTTTCGTTTCTGTTTTCCGAGGATGAGTCCACTCTTTTGATTGAAAAAGGTAGGTGGGAAGGGAGGGGATCGATGAGCCAGCGCTGTCACGTGCATCTGACGGACAGAGACTGTGTGCTATGCGAACGCGGCTACAACAACATGATGAGTGCACTGTTTAACGGGCAAGGTTTCAACTAAGGTAGTTTCACCGGGATTTGCCCCGAATCATATTAGAGACCATTTTCTAATTTATTCTATTAATTAAGTTTCGTGAAGCATTTAGTAAACTAAATAGTACAGATAAATATGTTTCCAAGGTTCGCAGTATTTACCTAAATATAAGTATCCGAGACTCTTACTTATTACTTATTTTTAGTCTCGCTGTACGCTGGAAACGTCTTCACAACCGAAATATTTTTTCAATTTCATAAAAAGGAAACACAAAGAGCAATAATATTGTTAATAATGGAGGAATTTTTCTAACTACCCTCGATTACATGCTAAAACACACAATACACGAACTGGGCGTCTTCATTTAACTTTTTTAGAAATAATACCCATCTGGAGCGTACAGCCGAACCGTATCTCATGGAAAATTGCATAATATCTCGAAAAGTAGTGGGATAATTAGCCGATATTTTGGCATGATCTTCTCTCGATTTTGGCTATTAAAGGACCAGTGCATTATTTTTCATTTCTTATTTTCCGCTTTATTTTAGATTTCTTATTTCACTTCTATTCTTGCTCTCCAGTAATTCTTCATACTTCGCTTTGCTTCAGCCTCCTCTCTTCCGCCCAGATGTTATTTCCTTTCATCTATCAATTCTTCCGGAAACCCTTGAAGATTTGTAAAAATTGTCTAAACGCAGTTTAAACCTATATTATGTCCTCTTTTATCCTCATTATCATCATCACATCCATGTCTTTCTTTCTCTCTTGGACACTCTAGTTGCCAGTTTTACTCTTATAAACAAGAATAAATCGTTTTGTTAGTCTACCGTTGTCCATCCGCATTATGTGGTCGGAGATAATTCCTTTAACTAAACGTATCTGACAATTTTTAATTTATTTCATTCTTTTCGAGGTCTTTATTTTTTCCTAAGTCCTAACTCGCCTTCTTCTGTTTTCAGTGGCCTCAGGAGTTTTACCAGAATCTCTCTTTCCTTCTTCTCTATCTCTTCTATTTCTCCTTTATTTTATGGGGAACATAAATTCGGTGGCGTGTTAACTTACTGGTTTTATTTTGATATCATTAGAAAGACCAATCTTTTTCTCGGAAAGGAGGTCTAATTCATTGAATTTTATGCGTAGTGATGTCTCACTACATAAAGGCCGGAAAGTGAGACTGTCTGGCTGGAAAGGGATATGTGGAATGGTGGGGAGAGCTTGGAGAGAGTAGGGGGGGGGGTTTGGTTTGAGATGAAAGGGGAGAGAAAGGGTGAAAGGGTGAAAGGGCGATAGGTGGGCTGTGTGCGTGGGAGTGGAATTTAATTAGAGAAATGAGTTTGGAGGAATGGATTGGGGGGAAAGAGAGGCAAGCGAGAGCAGGATTCTTCTTCCGTGGGTTTCCACTGCACTCTCTCCCACCCACCCTGTGGGTGCATTGGGTGCATTTCAGGCCAGTGTTTCTCTCGCCGCTGCTGCAATGAAAGGAATCACGGAGCACTAGAAAGCGACTCTCCGTTAATTCAAACGACTCGTTTTCACGAAATTTGTGTGAATGTGCTAATGAAGTAAGAATATTAAATTCTGAAAGTGAAATGGATTCGGATGCGCTTAATAGAAAAAAACTAAGCGTCCGGTCGCAGGGACGGCCAGTATGCATCTTAATGATGAATGTGACAAGAGAACAGAAGGAAAGAAAATCGGAGAGTGGTACTAACTTTCAGCATGTATTTATACCCAAAACGCCCTCATTATTATATCGTAAAAGTGACTGACACTTATAACTAACTTTAACAATGGGCACAATTGACAAACGGACAAACTACTTCCTTCATTTGCATTCTTGTTCCCTACCCATTGAAAGGAACTGCGGTTGGAGTTGCAGTAGAGTTTAATGTTGTAATTACAACCACTCTCAAGAAGTAGATAACATGTAAATAACCAATATAAACACTTATCCTCGTGAAACTCGAAGGCTGGTGACAAATTAAAGATTGAAAGCTGAGTTCCTGGCCGGAAAAGTAACGACAAGGGGATCATCCTGAAACCCCGGACTATCCCTAAAATATACGCGCTGTTTAAAAAATAACAATCGCTATTTAAATTCTGTTGTTAGATATGGCCAAATAAAGTGGTTCCCACCCATGTAAAAACGCTCGGGGCCGGCAATGTTCTTATAATGATTTAATTAAGTCAACAACTGAAATACATTAAAATTTAGATTTAATCTATTATGTAAGTTCCAAACCGATTTTTACTCTGACGGAATTTATAATATTTGACAAAATCCGACATACTACAGCAGATCACATTATGAGAATAAAATTAGGGAACTAGACTGCAGAATGAACAGATTAAAAACATTTTCCTGCGAGCGATTCATTCATTCATTAGAGTAATCTACCCGTTAGAGGTAGGTCATGATGAAGTCAGAGAATATCCAATGAACTCTTACACGTGCCCTTTCTACCTCTAGTATTTCTTTCTTCATCTAAGAATAAGTCCTACCTTTCTTCATCCCGTCCATAAAACCTAATCTATTTCTTCCCCTTCCCTGCCTACCTTACATCCTTCCCTCTATCACGGCCTATAGCAAACCATCGCCCCTCATTACCGCTTCCAGCCACCTACCCTGCCTTTCCCTAATCTCATCTACAAGTTTCTTTTATAAGTTTCCTCTCCTCGCCCACCATCTCAAGCACTTCCTCTTTTGCCTTCCTTTCCGTCCAACGCACCTTCTCCATCCTCCTCCATACCCACATCTCGAAAGCCTTCAGCCTATTTTCGTCTTCCTTTCTCAAGGTCCACGTTTCTGCCCCATACAACGCCACACTCCTTATCAAGCTCTTCACCAGCCACTTTTTTACATCCTTAATTAGGGTTCCCATCATCAGCTCCCTTCTATTATTGAACGCTTCCTTCGCTAGCGCTTATCTCCTCCTAATGTCTTTGCTACTATGTCCTGTTTCTCCTAGCGTACTATCCAAGTAATTAAATTGTTTTCCTTGCTCCAGTTTGTGACTTCCTACTCTTATAACCAGCCTCGCTTTCTTTGTCCTAGAGAATCTCATTACTTTTGTTTTCTTATTATTAATCTTCATCCCGTATTTCTTGCACTGCATTTTCAATGCATCTACTAAAGTTTGCAATCCTTCCGATGACCCATGGCGGGCTCATCCAAGCTCATCCCATGCCTATCTTACCATTTCCTCAGCATAGATGTTAAAAAGCAAAGGTGACAACGGGCACCCTTGCCGCACCCCGCGACCCATAACTACCCACCCTGATTCACCCTCAGCTACCCTCACCTGAGCCCTCTGCCCCATGTATAAGTTTTGGATGAGTCTCCTATCACGCCAATCTATTCCTATTTTCCCCAATATCTGCATTAGTTTCTCCCAATTTACTCTGTCAAACGCCTTTTCGAAATCCACAAAGCAAGCGAAAACATCCTGATTATACTCTGTTTCTTTCGATAAGTGTCCTCATTACCGCAATCGCGTCTCTTGTGGCCCTCCCCTTCCTGAACCCAAATTGGTCATCGCCTAAATAGTAGTTTCCTCTGCTCTCCAACCTTCTATTTATTATTCTGAGTAAACTTTTGCCGCGTGCGAAATTAAACTGATTGTTCTATACTCCTCGCATTCCAACGCTTTCTTCTTCTTATTAGGGAATAGGCATTGATACTGTTTTCACAAAATCCTCTGGCCATACACCTTCTTCGTAGATCCTGCGAATAAGTTCGATAAACGATTTTCTCCCCTTACTACCTACATTATTCAGCAGCTCCGAAGGTGGGTTATCGGTTCCCACGGCTTTTCTACCCTTCATCTCCCTTAATGTCCGCTCTATTTCGCTGTCAAGTAACTCTGGTCCGAGATTATACTTATCTATTGATCTTTCATCCTCTTGATCTAGGCTAAAGGGTCTATTCTCGCATTCATATAGCTCCTCTACGTATTCTCTCGATCTTTCTAGGATATCTTCAAGAGACAATAACAGCTGCCAATGAGACTTATTACTAGGTCTGTTAATACGAGTAGTTAGTATAGCTCATAGTAATAATAGTACTCCCTAATAGTTGCATCTTTATCTGCTACCAAGTACTTAGAGCACGCCGTGCATGTTTTCAGCATAATTCTTGAATCTCTGTCCGCTTATGTTGTTGTAAAATACATAAATACTTGCGGTCTCTCTAACATTCGTGCTATTATATCTATAGGTGTAGTGATTTTGAGGCATTCAGACTTAGAAGTGAAGTTTTAGGCGACGAGCCCATTGTGAATGAGTGTATGATAGAACTGGGAAGGGATTGTTTGAAACGGTTCCGTGGAAGCTCTGAGGGGAACTGTGACGAAAATAGTGAGGGAGTTAAGAGTGATTAGGAGGGAGGCGAGGAGAGTCCGAGTGACTGGTAGAGTCTGTTTTTATTTATAAATCCTCCGGAATCCCGAGAACATTGCGCTCAGCATCTCCTAAAGACGATCTCATAGGGGACACGTATTTTACTACGACATTTGCTTTGAATCATGTTGATGAATTCATTTATGTATGTACTTACATGAAAACTTGTAAAAACGCGATATTAGCAGAATGTTCTGATTTTATCAATTATTTTAAGTAAAGGAATCATGTTGAAGAATTCATATATGTATGTACTTACATGAAAAACATGTAATAACGCGATATTAGCAGAATGTTCTGATTTTATCAATTATTTTAAGTTAATGGCTGGTCGTGTGCCCTTACCAACCAAAAATATTGCGATTAGTGCTTAGCTCTCAGAAAGCATAGTATCTCAGGGATGCTATATAACCGTAATTCAGTTGATTAGTGAAACAGCATCTAGTACTTATTACCGTGATTTATTAACTAATCGCTTTAAAGAGATACTTACAAGTTTCTAAAATTGCTAAAATCTAAGAGGTACATCCCACACATTGTATATTGGTATAATAGGTCGAATCATTTCACTGAAGGTTGGGAATAAATAAGCACGTCAAAGGGGATAGGGGTGACCAACAGTGGAGAAATACAAATGATGTCCCCTTGGGTGGTCGGGCACGTATTTCTGTGAGGAGCCGATGTTTCGGTGACTAACGCCGCCGTCGTCTTCCAAGGCGTTGAGTCACTCACCAATGTCAAAACAATGAGATCACTCAACGCCCTGAGGACGGTGGTGGGGTTAGTCATCCACAAGCCGGCAAGGGAATACCTGAACTGGCGGAAAAAGACCTTCAGTCCTTTGAAAAGCCGGCGGGCCAATAACCCTTCTCAATCAAACGCCTTTAAGAACGATGGATGCCATACATAAACGTGATCATTTACTTGGTCTATTCTATTTACTTGGGGCCAATGAGGATATGCTAGCAACGATATTACTTCATTTACACGGGTATCTTTTGCAAGATGACCTTACTGAAGACTAATGCAGAGGCACTTAGCCTTCTTCAAGAGGTATATTTTTGATTTGGTAAGTAGCCCTTCTTGCAACCCTTGGAAATTTTCCTAATGCAATGGACTCGGCACAAGGTTGTGTGTTCTCACAATAGATCGGTTAATATTCTGAACCACCAATTATTTCTTCATATGTTAACATAATTAGAGGAAAATTTATGTACAAAATACATACACATGCATATTACGACCGTAGGAGAAATAAGTAAGAGAGAGCCGCAGCAGATTATTTCAGTAAATGCGACTGCGGAAGAGGGAGAACAGTTGAAATTAGCCTCGAGATTTTCGTCAAATAGAAGGGGATAACTACAATCTACCTAGTACTTACAGCACGCCGTGCATGTTTCCAGCATAACTGTTGAATCTCTGTCCGTTTATGTAGTTGCAAAATATATAATGAGTAACGATCCCTCTAACATTGGTAACATGTTGTAGTGTAGTGCATGCTTGTGAGGCTTCATCTCGTGACAAGCATTGGCGATTTATGCTAATGCAGCAATATTCGTATTTACACTAACTTTAGGATATAGTCACCCTCTGCCACACACCCTTGAGGTGGCTAGCAAGGTATTTTGTGGCTGTAGATAGAATCTTGGATTGAACGAATTATATATTCATTTCCAATAGCGCGTTGATTTTGACTCCAATAACAGCAAATGGAGTAGTGTTTAATCGCGATTTGAGCTCGTTATTCCTTTTGAATGCTCGGATCTCCGTAACAACTTCGATTGCGGGGGGAGGGAGGGTGAGAAGAGAGTGGGGGGGGGGAAACATGCGCTGTGCGGCGGAGGAACTTGGATTCCAGAAGTCCAGAGGAAGCGAGCAAATCAATTACACCTGGCTGGGGCAACTTGCATCGGCGGCGGGGATTCCGGATTGTGTTCACATGGTTCGAATGATGAACATGATATGACATGGGTCGCAACCGCTCCCGCTTATCTTAACATGCCTTTCCATCCACTTTAAATTCCTAAACTCAATTCGAAACCTCAGCGCGCCGGATCAAACAATATTCTTCAAATTCCGGCTCTCAAACGCACACATAAAGAGCCCTTTCAGGCTCAGCAATAGAGTGGGGGGGGGGGGCGGAGGGGGGAACGGAATTCCCATCCGCTCCACTTCCCTTAACTTATGCCATTGAATCCGATCTAACTTCACCCCTGCCATGTCGAGCTGGGGTAGAACGATCGATACAAGTTATCGCTGCTCATTACGAGGAGATTTTAATAGACAGTAGTCTTTTCATTAGTGAATAGCTCTTACGCCACAAGCAATGAGATTATAACAGATCTCAGAACTTCCTTAGTCGCTTCAGTAGTCACTAAAGTCACTAATTACACTTGCTGAGAACAAGCCGTAACTGCAAGAATCAATGAATCTCAACGGAAGCCTCAAGATTTATGTGGCACTGAACACTTTTACCATAAATATCACTATAATTGTCTACCTCAAGGCTGTAAGTTGATCAATTAGCATTACACTTCAACGACAACACAAGGGGTATCACGGTAAGGTATATCACGAGCAGTGGGAGTACATAAAAACAGAGATTTCAATTCAAAAGATATGTTTGGTTTCTACTAAAACTTTGCTTAAGAATTAAATAAAATGTATACACAAACGCGATTTTTTTCCCCATCTCATGCTCCATTTTCCAATATTTGTCAAAATGCATATTTTGATAAGAGTATTGCTTTAGGTGACGCCTATGGAATGATTATTTTTGGCAATTTACTCAACTACAAACCATTTTGTATATTTTCACTGTCACTGAATATATTTATTACATCTTGAATCTTTTAACTAAATATTCTTTCGGTCCAATAATTAAAGTTATTACATTATCTTCCTCCAAATTTTCATATGTATGTGGTCTCTTGAAGAATTATATTGATGAGCCTAAACGATGTTTCGCAGCTATTACGATATTTTACAATATCAGAAATATCCTTCAAATAATACAAAGAGAATTGTTTTAATGACATAGCAAACACTGCTGAATTGTATAGAATTTTTAGGGCCGTAAGAAAGAAAACATTTTGTTGTCACTCTCGGGTGACATTTACTTGTAATATTTTAATGCCTTTCTCCTGCCTACTGGCCGAAATACATCGAAAAAACGAACCAAACATGTCTGCATAAACACAAAGTTTAATGGCTTTGATCATATTAAGGACAATAGCATAAGGTGAGCTCTAGCCTAATCAAACACAATAAGGTAACGATAGGTTAGAGAGGAATACAAAATCTGCTACCATTGAAAATTATATTCTTACTCACGGCCATTGGAGCAGTTTATTGGTAACGAGGTAAAGACTATAATCAGCGTCAAAAACTGACGAGACGTAAACATTTGGAAAATAAGGTCACCATTAATAATGCTTAGAAAAACAGAGCGCACGACAGAGCAAAAGTTAGAATGTGAAAAAAACGATACCTGATATTTATATGAGATATTAGAAGGGCAAATTTGAGGCGTATAGCATTTATTGATATTTTACCACTATTTCCTAATGTCTGTTATCATATAACTTTGACAAATGTATTGAGAATGCATTACGTGTCTGAACTCCAGTTGCTATTTAAGTTTGGATCCTTCGAAGTATTTATGGGTGAAAAAGAAAGAATTAAAAAATAGCACAATGCACGCATTATTCAGAAGAGAAATGGCTTGAGCCTTGGTTGCTAAGATCAATAGGGTAGCTTTGGCGTAGTAGGGAAACCGTCACGTATTCACGACAATTCCACTCCAACTCGCAATATAGTCAGAATTCGCTTGGGGTCTCGTCAGCGCAATGCAAATGCCAGTCGCCCCGCATTGAACTGCCCTCCGCCCCCGGCGAGAGCTACTGCCCTACCGCTGGCGAAAAAACAAGGTGAGAACGAAATCGCCCCCAGGCCAGGAGACAGGCCTCCGCCGCCCCACCCCCGCCTCCCACACCATCACCGAAATTCCACCGGCCAGTCCGCAGCACACGTGGCGAAGGCAGCGGGCGGCCCACCACCCCCACGGCCGCCTCCAGTGGGGGCGGGAGGAGGAAGGGCGGGCGGCAGCCAAGGACGGGC
This sequence comes from Pyrrhosoma nymphula, assembly GCA_963573305.1. Lineage (NCBI taxonomy): Eukaryota > Metazoa > Arthropoda > Insecta > Odonata > Coenagrionidae > Pyrrhosoma > Pyrrhosoma nymphula. Next base: position 151,273,334 of record OY754328.1, read on the forward strand.
GGACGGGGTCCGGCTGCCGAGGGGGCGTGGCTGCAACGATCCCACCTCCAGTGGGGAGGAGGAGAGGCTACTGCCAATGCACCGCATACGTGCACTATTACTCCCTCAATTCATCACATTCGAAATTTGGCGTTGATGCTCGCATCAGCATCATGAGCAATATCGAAAACGAATCCCCGAGCAGAATAATTGCAGTCCGCCTGACTTTTCACTTCATCATAGCATATTTCTGAGCCAATGAGATTAGCTGTCGCAATTACCCAGATACTAATATGGGAACGGGATTAAAGTTTGCATTAAATCATGAGTTGAAGTGAATGCTTTTCCAAAGAAATATCATCTCTCATGTTTTCAAGCACTTTAGAAATTTTGGACTAAAGTTTCTAATTGTTAGTTCATTTCATCTCTCCTGTACATACAATTTCTAAGACACGAGTCAAAATATTTGGCGTCTCATCTACTGCTATTGCGAAATCACTAAATTAGTACATGTTGACTCATAGAAATAAACTAGTTGGACTAGTCCCTTTCTATAAGTGAATTTCGATCTGTGTGATTTTAAGAGTATTATGTCTGGCAAAGATTAACTACTATTGTTACCTAACTCTCACTGAATATTATCTTCGGATTTGCATTTGTCCATTTTTTGGCTGAATTGGTAAGAGGAGGCGTTTTCCTTTTGCTTGGAGGGCATTAAGAAAAATATCATAAATTCCGCAAATATCACAAATGGAAGCAATTCTTATTGGAAAAGTTTGTTTCCCCTAATTATCGTATTGAGGTATCTTTTCTTTTCATATCGCTATAAAAATTTTCCCGAAGATTATTTTATCGCCCACCGGAACTCTAAACATGAAAATGGAGTTGTAGGTCTACACTCAAATGAAAAAGTGCACAGACAAGTCAGGAGATCATGCCCCATGGCTTGAAGACCTCAATTCCTAATGCATTATGCAGCCCGAGTGCTCGAGGCTCTCGGCCTCTGACAAATCATTAGCTTTGCGCATCCAAAGTGCACCACGAATATGTATTAGAAATTAATATTGAATAGTTCACGCTCAAAGTGCCAAACGTTTACAACATTGAGTGAGGATGAATAACTTTTTCCCATTTTGAAATACTCTCACACCATCTAGATACTTATCCATCGACAAGAAGTACGAATAATAGCTTTCACAAATATTCCAGAAGCGATCATGCGAATGAATAACTAGATATACAATGATAACTATTGTACTGCCAGTAGTATTTAATCAATTCGCTAAGACAAGGCAACTTTCTTATTAATCAATTTGAGAAGAATACAGATGAAACATTTATTTAAAGAAACTAATTTGACTAATTATTTATATATTAATTAGGTTCAATCTATCTATATATTAATTAGGTTTAATACAATATTTTTAGATATATTTTATGATATAATCAAGATTTATTTTTATCTGAATTTCCGGGCGATCATGTTTCTCAGGTGACAGATGATCTCAGGATTTCTTTCATTGTTTAATGTTTCAGAGAGAGACTTTTCAAGTGCAGTGAAATATAAATTATCAAAAGCTCGAATTAGGTGATGAGGTGCACGTGATTAAAAAAGAACGATAACTAGATAAAAACTGCTATTATTTATGGCGAAAGAGATAAGAATTGGTTTTAAAATTAGTTTATAAAAGATACAGACTTTTTGTTTTATCATTTTCAAGTTTGTCAAAAACAATGCAAATATTATAAACTGATCACGGAGTCAAATATTATTTAGGCGAAAATCATCGCCATATTTGTATCCATCACTGTGAAACACCTTCTCAATAGTATACCGCTCTCCTCGATACTACATTAGCGATGACATTATTAAGACAAATTGCGGGATAATTGATAGAGTTATTATTGAAGGCTTACAATCACATTAACAAATGTGGTGTCAGTTAATCCTGAGATAATCACATTGTTTCGATAGGGTCAACACAAGCACAACTCATTTGAACGAACTTAAGCGAGGAGTTCCTTGGAAAATCCCCGGTCATCGCAGATGAGAATCGTCGCTTTCGTGCAGCCAACTTTGGGTTCGTCGCCAAGTGCATACTTCGCTTTCAATTGGGTGTCAACCCGTTCTCAGCTTCTATCGCGTCCACCACTCCCCCCAACCCCTCTCTAGCCACTCTCTCTTGGCTATCGACCGACGCGCCGTCTTCATACCGACTCTCAGCGGCGATGGCAATCTTGAGGCGCGCTTGTGACGGCAGAAAATGCTTCCGGGGCCCAGAAGTTCGGCGGCGACATAAGTTAATTAAAGCCGCCATATTTGACAAATCCATTTCCCCAAAGTGGCGCAAAACCCGAGAGAGCAGGGGCAATGCTAGTTCCCGAAGGGGCGGTCCCTCGTATTGTAGGATCGTTCCAGGGGCGCTCATCGAGAATGCTTCGACTGGGGAGGGGGCGATTACCATTAGCCAGAATTTCGTTCAGAGCCATTAAGAAACAACATCTGCGTCAATAATTGCGAGTGGAAACCAAGATTTAAGAAAGTGTTAGTTTTGGCGTCTGCTATTATGCAACTGCGAGAAATTGTGAAGGTATCGTTAAAGGAGCTGCAGACTGCAAAATTTCTTCCATGATGTGCTCTATTGATGTGCTCCAACTTTGTTTCAATTGCAAGAGAATAGATTCATATAAGAAATTGGTTCGAGGGGAGACAAAATGAAATTGAAATCGACCGTAGCGAGATTCCAAACTCCATATTTTATTCTCTAGTTGGTCTTTATAGTTCAGGGTCGGATGAGGACCTATGGAGATTCACGGTCGGTATTTACAAGATATTGTTGCCTCCACACAAATACAATTGGAAAATAACCAAAAAACAAATCATTGAATAAAAATGTGATTTTCAATTCGGTCCGAAAGTTTATAAGTATATATTTCCTCTATCAAAATATTGGAACACAAAGTATTTGGTGTCACCGATATTTTGACCGCATGACTCTGTTTCACTTGGACACTTTCACCCACTGCAATTGTTCACTCGTAAGGCCCTGCTATTAATGCAATCCTTCGGAATCATCGCAGAGAGAATCATTAAATCATTAGAATTAATAGCTGATAGTAGAAGAAATTGATATAATAGTATTATGACTTGTGTAGTCTAATATTGGCTGAAAACGCAAAGATATTAAAGACTCAAATACGGAAGAATTTCGTCATGACTAAATCCATCACGAATACTAAGCGTGAGCCATCCAGAAGAACAAGAGGAGTAACGTCGAAATGACTGCTCATCATGAGAATTTTTGAGATCGATAAGACGGGAAGAGTACCTTGACTAGAATTATGGCAAAGGATAGTAGGAAAAAAAATTCTTAGAAAAGCAGTAAAATATAGCAATACTTATTCAGAGATTTTGCATGAGAAGAGACACAGAGAGAGGTAATTATCACTAATGGATGATGCGTACATCAAGTCATGGTAGAGGTGAGCAGATTAACGGAGGATCGTGTGGTGAGCTTCCCCAAAGCCAATTGTAAGATTGATGACTGTTGATGAACTCGTGGGTAGCACACACCGAAAGTCGTATGGTTTTTGCTTTCTCGCACCGAAAATTAGCCAATGTGGGGAAGGGCGGGTACCCTTTGGAACCATTCCTGATCTGCCTAAACGCCTAAGGGGGCGTGGTTACCACGTCCACGTAGACTGGACTCCCGAGTTGTCAGAGAAAGAGGGAATAAAACTCTAACTTCACCTACTTCTAAGCTATGATCGACTCATGCATTAGTGTAATGTATTTAATTGGTACCGACGCCCATTTCAATGCTTTGGGGTTGAAATCGGAAAAGAAATATCTCATGGCAGCTTGAATTATGGATTCTGACTTGCGCAACCATAGTTAACGTTGCAAAGACGGTCTTTATTGGTGAGAGTTGAGTGCTAAACTCAACGGCTTGTCATGTTCACACACCTGGATAGTTCCTTCTCCCGAACTACTAATTATTTACCAGGAAAATATTATACCCAGAAAAATATTCAGGTTTGGTTAAGATAAACATCTGCGAAGAGGCTTATCACAGATTGGAACCCTGACTGAACAGTCAGTAGCTCAAATTTCTATACAGTGTTCTATCCCTCCAGATTATTTCAGCTAAATAAAAGTTACTCCAGACAGTCACTCCAGACTCAAGGATTCTCTGTGCGTTCTCCCGCATTTTAATGCACTCATGAGACTCATCCAAGCACCATGGCACTGGTCGCTCGGTCATCCATCGAGACCCAGGCCGTCACGACCCATCTCCTCTGGATTAGCCCAAAACAAAAAGAGGGCGTTTTGAAACGAGATAGGCGATAGGACGGCAGTTCGCAGGAGGAGAGGCCAAGCGCACTTTGACGTCTTCTGGCGGCCCATTCTCTCCACGGCCGGCCCTGTGCCTTGGAACTCCGACCCCCAGGGCGAGACTGAAATTTGGTTGGCTTCGGAGTGGGTGATTGAGGGCAGGAGCTAGACGGCCTGGGGGACCACCAGCACTCACTCCTTACCCCTCGACTATCTCTGTCTCACACTCTCGCGAAACTGACAATGATCGCTCGATAGCCGCCAAAATGCGTTCCGGGAAAGCCAACGAAACTTCCTGTTTTTTCTTCTTTTTAACAAAGAAATCAAAATTTAATCTTTCGCCTTATGGGTGTGCATTATGTCAATTATATGCCCTAAGATTTTCTTTCTAAATCCTGATTTCAAATCCTATTTACTTGACTGCTGGTAGCAGTTAGCTACTTATTCATTTGGATGTAATTCATATCAATTGTGGTGTATATTCGTGACAGCACAATTGGAATCCTATGAAAGTTTCCACAGTTATTCAACACTTTAATAATATAATTCGATGCCTCTCTGGCAACGTCTATTTGTATTTGCTAGTCTTTTGCTGAAGCCAGCTTGGTAGATGTTAGAAATGTAACATCAAATTACTCTGTGTGCTAATACTTCAATAAATTTATGTTGAAATGAAGCTATCATCCAACTAATTCTATTCTCGCGCCATCCATTCACTATAATTACATAAATTTAAATATATTAAATAGGAAATTAAAATATAGCCTATTTAACGGAAACGTTTTTGATTGAAAGTATAATGTGAAAATTGAAAATATTTTAAAAGCGAAAGATTCACAGAGAGGTTATCGGATGGCTAAACTAAAAAAAGGACGGTAATAAGAGAACTCTGAAAAGAAAAAAGTGCTAGAAAACTATACAGCTATTTCTCCTGAGAATACATTTTAATTTTTACTTAATGTTATAGAAAATTGTCTCTATTGCACTGAATGGCTCAGATATACATTTTTTGCTTTAATATGAAGTTTTATGCGGAATTTCAATGTAAGGGATATGTCAATTCTTATATTTAAACACGGATTTTACCTTCATAATTAAGGCTTTTTGTGGTGAAATGGGCTCTGTGTGGCCCGACTTTCTAAGTGGGATACCCAAACAGTGTAATCATATAAGATTTCAACATGACCTGTATTCTGATTTGAAAAATCTGTTACACCTAGACTGACAGGCTTCTGCAGAGAAACAAACTTGATGTAGCAAAACGTATACAACACCCGCATACGCGGAGAATAATCTAAACAACTCGTCCGGAGAAAGTTTTCGCTGGACGTGGAGTAAAAGTGGGAGAGTTGATTACATGGATTTTTCCCCGGGATTGGGGCCGTAAATGAATAAGGGAAAGAAGGAAATCAAGTCGAGAAGCTTCCACCCGGGCGGGCCATCCCACAATTAGGCGCAACAATGCCTCCTTCATTTCCTCCCTTCCCCTCCGAAAGAAGTCTCATTCTCGTACCCCCACCACTCCCCCTCCATCCTTCCATTAATCTATGGTGGCGACTTTGCTGGCCCCAGTCATGAAGACGAGGCCCCCGGAGACCGAAAGACGGTCCACTATCACTTTCCCTCTGCTGTACTTCAACATCGGCCGCGGAGTGAGTGTTGGTAAGGGTTGGAGAGGAAATGAAAAATCAGCCCGCTACCAAACCATCTCATCCCCCCTTGTAACTTCCTCCCCCACTTCCCCGTCAGACGACTCACCATAAACCTGTATGCGCGCCACCCCTGCCTGATGTCCTCGTCGTCAAAAATCTTTTCTCTCTCCTCTTCGTGGCCACTAGACCCCTCATTTTTGGCACACCCCTACCAACCCCATTATACACCACTCCTACCCAAACCACCACCACCTAGCCTTGCTCTCCCAAGTTCTGTAGTGCTTGATTCAGACTATAAAGCTTTGTTACAAAAACAATGACGTGGCGGCGATGTTTATCCATTCAACAAACCCTCGAACAACTAGATTGGGCCTAGTAAAAATGGATTTCGGCGTGACGATAATTAAGAAAAAAACGAACAGTAAAGGTCTAGTCAAATGTCAAATAAATATGTGGTTTTGGATTAGAAAGGCTGGACATAGATTAAGCAGCGAGTTTTCGATGTTTCGAAGTTTCGATTACGGAGACATGAAAATGGCGAGTCCTAACACGCCCTTATGGCGGCTAAAGAGGACTAAGATGTTGATGTAATCGATTCCATCGATCGACGATCGATTCCATCTGATGTTGGTGACAATTTGGTCCACACAACCATGATACTTATTGGCAATTTGGTCCATGGCGGCTGTACCATACTGCTGACGATAATGATTTAATTTAAGTATCCTTTCAGCTGATTGGTAGGTTCTTGAACAGTCCCCATCCTGCATCCGAATTTCTTAACTTCCTCCATTAATTTCTTCTGCCTTCTGATGGTCATATCGCAAACAGAGCAGGCAATTAGTGTCATGTCGACCTTTTCGTTCATAGTGAATGCGTTGGACAGATCGTCACCTATACTGGATAATCCATACCGTCATATGGCCTGTACTCATTGATTCGTAAATTTATCGCATATAATTTTTAATATCGACCAGTTCGATACACATCGAATTCCTTCCGATATATCGTCGCACCGCACTGCTCAGCTTCCGACAACCCCTTTCTGCCTTCACTCCACCCGAACCCCGCCCTCCCTGCTGCTTTTTCCCTCTATCTTGACCTTTCATCTCTTGATGATTGCGAGCGCCAACTACCCCTCCGCGTCCCAACATAATATAAAACCCTATCCCCCCCCCCCCTCACCCACCACGTAATCCTTTCCACCCTCAACTCTTCTCTCCTTCGTCCCCCCCCTCCCGTAAAGCACCCACAGGGGGCTTGATTGCGTGTTACGACGCAGGGCCGGCCCGAAAAAGAAGCAGCACATGAGCGACGTGAGAGAGTCGGGACGGGCGGGGAGGGTAGGGCAGTCCGAGGTGTAAAGACCCTCACGCGTGTTGCACCCTCGGTCGAGGGAGGGCGCTCTTAGATTGTTTCCATTGGGGTTTGCAAAGGGGTGAGAGCGTTTTTTAATGGCTGCCCTAATGAGAGGAGTATCCGGCGCGGAGGGGATCCTGTGTGCCATTGGTTTCGGTCAAGTGCGAGACGGTTTCCCCCCTCAAAGGTTTGTCAAAGCCTTTCAGCGAGTAAGTGGGTAAGTACACCTGGTACAATCATGCTTTCACTATTTCCCAACTCTTATGAAGGCCTGAAGGCAAACCATATTCATTTCAGATCTGTTTTTCACGGAAAATTGAAGAACACCATGGGAGTATTTTTGGACAACGCTGACGATACTTTTGACAACACAGATTCACAGGAAAGTGTACAAGAGCGATAAAATGGCATGCTGAATGCAATCGGCGCGTTTGATAAACTAGCAATCAGTTTGTTTCTCTGGCGTATTCGCACTCTATTAATTATCGTACACCTTCATTTCACAAGGACATATTCCCATATTTTGGAAAGGTTAGTAAATATTCTGAGTATTTAAGAACATTTTTATAATCTTTGCGGGTTAAAAGTTTTAATTTGGAGACGCTACAGGGAATTAATGGAGAAAACAGGAAAAAGATGTTAATTCATAGGCATCATTCATTACACAAATATGAACTCCAGGCTACAAAATAATGTACAGGTACGTTCCTTATTAGCAAACGAATATTCTAATGAATACTACCAAAAAACGAAAAATGTCAGCACTCTTAACACGGTTCAAGTTCAAGTGAGTACTTCCGAGGATTCCTTACGCATCCAGTTCCCCTCCCTCGGCTTAAATAAGGAGTAAGCTGATGGGTGCTAGATGGGGCTTTTAGTTCTCTATGGGGTCTTAGTGCAAGATGTTCCGGTTCCAACAATGGAAAAGCTGGAGGTTTCTTTACGAGGAGCCAAGATGAAGTTATCCGAAGTGACAAAAATTACTTCTCCGGACGGTTGCAGGAGTTTTAACGCTTAAGCAGGTGTCGCGCATCTTCGTCATAACAACATGATCGTCTTTCTTTTGATGGGATCCCTTCCACTTCCAGCAAGTTGACTCCACTCCCCCTCTCTGTCTTCTCATGCACACTAAAACTGTTTCGAAATCGCGCAAAAGCAAAGCATTAAATTAGAGGGGGAAAGAAACGTTGATTCTAATTGGAAATCCTCGATTCCGGATCAGGAAAACGTAAGTCTATGCAAACCCTGGGTTTACATTGATAAAGCTTTTCAGAAGAAGTGGCAAACCTTGAGTTCGCCATAACATTCATATGTTTTTACTAGAAGTGAAATTAGTAATTCGCTGACAACCCGGTTATTAAGATAAAATTTAAAAAAACTTATTTTTTTCGAGGCTCCTGTTCAAGCTATTTGCTAATAATCCGTAGGTGGAACAATTGCGCAAGTATGATGGATAAATCGAAATGGAATTGTCAAAAGGAATATAGTAAATATTATTTGACATACAGAGGAACATGATAAACATAATTTAATTATTCATGCACATAATAGTACTTCGATAAAACTGGAACTACTCGTGGAATGAAACGATTAAAGCGCATTTCCTATTTTGCCAGGGTTTACATATATCTATATAAACTCTTTTAAGTATTTACTCAAGGTTTGCTCTTCGAAGTAAGGAGCCTGTGCTTTAATCAATGGGAATCATAAGGGGACTCTGTGGAGCAGAGAAATGTCACGAAACCAGTCATTGGTTTACCTGCGGCAAACTTATTTCAAGGGTATATCATTCGCCTTCCTATAACGATTGGTTGGCTAAAATATAACCTCTCTTTGACATCTGAACCTGATATGCTAACAGATTCCAGATTTTATCAATGCAAAATAAACTACTTGAATGACTGGAAGCCTATATTTCGACTCATGACACTCCGGGGAATTCTCCAATTCTTTAAGCTTGTAACTAATGGAAGAACTAAATATAAATCTTTGAGATAATCTACTTAGAAACTATCAAGTTGATTTTTAATAAATTTCTTGTATTACTGGAGAGTTAAGGAGAGAACTTATACCCAAGGAGCTTCAAACCGTCGGATCATTATTGAACTTCCAATTTGGCAACGGAAGTGTCGCAAGATGTTGCAAAATGTGTCGGTCACCAAATTACTTTCTTTATCTTCGTGGTTATAAAATTAATTGTTTCATCACAACCGTAGTAAGCTCCACATGATGATCATCACATGCTCTGGCACATATGTAGTAGGTACGTTACGCATTCTCACTATGTGCCCTCAATGTTTACAAGGCGTTATCACTACAGATTACCACCCTCTAAAATATCACGTGCTCATTTTTTGAACAAATAATTAGAATACACCTAGAGCCATCCGTAATATAAAAAAATTATTTTTTCAATCCAATCAAACAAAGTTTTCAGTCATATTGGAGACACTATACGCATTTCAGTGACAAATAGGAACACCGTAGGAAATCCTGTTTTTGAATTAACAGTTATCACAAAAATAATAGATGACCGGGGCTTGTACAAACAAATTCTTTGCAATTGTGTGGCTATCTTAAATACTTAAGAGTGTAAGGAATCATGTAAGGTAATGAGAATATTTTGAAACCAATTCAGGGCATTATTATTTGAGGGAGGTACTTTCTACAACCTCCAGTTATTCATCAACATACTGCTTATTCTTAAAAATGTTTGCTGCACTTCATTTTGGACTAATTTTTACTTTCAGTTTTTTAACATACCACGTTATTTTTAAACCTACGGTGTTCTCGCTTAAAGCGCACCTGCTTATGGACCTGAAACGAAACTTACAATCAATGAACTGTAATCCGACACGCATCGAGGTTGACAGGAGTAATTAGGTCGGGCATGCAAATGGTGGCTCTAAGTAGAGCAGACTTTTTTTTTGAAGAGTTACCTTCCCTCGGGGGACAGGGGATAGGAAGGGCGAAAGAAGCCAACACCATTAAAAGTCCAATAACAACAATGGATTGATCAAAACATAAAAGGGATCTTCTCAATCGCTTAATCTCCACCCCCCCCCCCTCCACAAAATTCTGCCCCAGCCCCACCCACCACTCTCACCCTCCACTCTGTCCACCCTTCCCACTCCATTTCCCCCTCTTTCCCTCCCCCCCTCTCGGTCGAAATCCTATTCCATCGTCACCTCTCCCTCCTATCTCCTCCCCTCTCCCACGCCCTTCCCCCTTCCTCGCCGCCAACCCCCTCTTCTTTGCCGGGGGGAGGGGAAGCGAGTGAGAGAGTCAAGGGCTCCTCTAAATTAACGATCGCTAAACCTTGAAAGGGATGTGTGCGTGCGTGTGTTGACGGATGGCGGGAGGGGAAGAGGAGGCGGCGGTGCGAGAGAGATGCAAGAGCAAGCTAGAGAAGGAGAGGCGAAAGAGAGGAGGAAAAGGAGAAGGGAGGAGAGGGGAAGAGGAGTAAAAAGCGAATAAGCGGAACGCGGACAGTGTTTTGGAATTAACGGACAAGAGGGGAACGGAAACATTACCGTATGTTTTTCCTCATTTTTTATTTGGGGCCCCGTCGACGTCAAGCCGTCCACCCCTCGCTGGGCTGAAGCAGCGAGAGTGTCCTTGATTGATACACCCGTCCCAACTTAACTGGGAAGTTCTCGAAGCTCACGACGACGGTGTCATCGGGAAGCGTAGAGTAGTGATGAAAATCGACGCATTGCGAAATTAGTTCATGGCACACGAGAAATTCCGGGAAAGTTTAATGCCATAGAATAAGAAGCGGATCCATAGAAAGGCGACCAAAATGCCAATGAAGGTAACCCCAAGGTCAAATCTGCCTTGGACTTGGGTTATCATTCAGTATAATCAGAAAGGGACACTTGAGATTAGGTTGGCCTCATTACTCTCCAGACTTGAAGTGAGTATTACCCCATTCTTATGCCACGAGAGTTCGAACGAAGCAGAGCGGCATAGACGACCGCGACGAAGATGCAGGGAATGTACAAGTCATCCGCGTCCAATGATCGAATACGAGTGAAAGTGTCGGGGTCTAGCAATGAATGCTGCGGGCTCGGGGCCGTGAAACACAATGAGTCGTCAAAAGTCGTGGTGCTAGCGACAAAGAGTTACGAGACGAGTGAACCCGGAAATTGAGATACCGCCAATCAGTCTTGGCCAACTAACTCTCTAGACAAAAAAACACTAACTTAGGTCCAAAAGTGAAACTTTTTTGTTTTATAACTGGTTGTGGAAGTCTCTGAAGGTAGAAATCACACCTATCATGGGTGTTTGGGACGTTGGCGCGAATTTATATTCTGAATAAGTCAAAGTTATTTCATTTTGGGTACCATAAAAACGCCATCAATGCAACACGCACCTTGCATTTTTTCATTTTAGCCTCAGGAGTTCTACAAGAATGCATTTTGGGCTCCTACGACTTTCCTTTCTTATTCCTGAATGAAATCTCTGCAACAGACAGAGGCACTACGTTAACCACTGATGATACGTACGGTTATCTCTTGTATAATGACCAGCAAAAATAATAAACAGATAATAGTAACTATATTTTGAGGAGGAATAATGTAGAGTACGGGAATGCATATTCCTTGTTTAAATTAATAAGATTGTATTATTCTTTTAATAATACGGACATCATGAAAAATGTAATTATGCAAAAAGAGTTACAGGGGCAGTATCTAAAAAAAGACGGATTTTTTTTCCTCAGTTAATACTTAGTTCGGAAACAAAGTGGTGGTTAAATTACACTTGATTATCTAAACGTGAGGAAAAATTTTACGTTTCAACACATAATTTAAAACTCTTTAATCTGGTAATTAAAATACAGACAATCTCTAAAAATATCCATAACGTAGTGACGTGAAAAAGCAACTCGTGCACGATTTTTTCAATTGATAATTTGCTCGTTCTTGCATTGTCATTCTTTTAAGATATTTGGTGCGATATTTGACCTAGCAATACACTTCAAGCCCAAGTAATTCTGATTGGAATGATCTCTATTCCTTGTACGTCTTTGCTACTAATAGAATGGTGCGTATGAAGTTCTTTGGGGATTCGTTTAACCTTCATCCATCTAGGATACGAGAATACACTCCAAGGAAATTACGTGTCACTACCAGCATCACGACTTGTACTTCATTAGTCATTTAATTATCAGTCCACTAGTTTTGCAACCCGCGAGTCACCTGCATGCACACCCCAGTTTCAAATGAACCGAGGGACCAATTCACGTAACCTATAAATTATGAAACACTTTTATTGAGATATTAAATTCGCCCGAGGAGCTGTAAACGCGAAGACGTCCGCTCACATATTGCGTGGAAGCCGTCACACGTTAAAGAGCCCCCTTGAAACGGCCTTTTTACGAGAATTCACGAGGGGACTTGTGCACCGAGCATGCGAGTGAGGGGGTTGTTCGGAAGGAGGGCATGGGGGCGCGTTTGAATGGGGATGGAGAAGAGGGTTGGGGGCAGAGTATCAGGGTAGGGTGGGGGAAGGGTACGAATTCACAGGAAGAAATTCGCAATGAGAGAGGGGTTTAGCGAAGTATTTAGGTGGCTGGGTGAAAAGGGATGGATGGAAAGTCGATTCGTGAAACAAGATATTTCTAATGGACCTTTGAGTAAAAAAAGAGGCAGGAGAATATTAGTTAAATATCGATTGCGATCTACTACACTGATCATCATCATCATATCGGTGTCCTGTTCCACTTTCGTGGGTCTACGTATTGACTAAGCGTCTCCACCTGGGTCTGTCATTCCACACTTCCTGCCTCACAACATCCTCATAGGAACATTCTCTCTTTTCAATGCCGATATTAACTTCATCTATCCATCTTCTCCTGGGTCTTCCACTTGGTCTTTTACCTTATTCTCTCTTTTCCAACATCGTTTTAGGTATCCTTACATTTTCCATTCTCATTACATGACCAAACTGTCATATTCTGCTGCTAGCAATTCACTGTCGTATATCTTCAATATTGAGCTGTGATCTTATATAAGAATTTCTGATTCTATTAAATCTTGTTTTCCCTGCAATAATTCTCAGGAACTTCATTTCTCTTGCCGATCTTCTACTCCCTTGTCTTCCAGACATTGTCCCAAGTTTCTGACCCATAAAGAATTATCGGTAAATAATAGCTATTGAACATTAACATTTTCGCTTCCTGTTGCACTTTGTTATTCCACAACTAATGTTTGACGGTCTGGAAAAATCTTCCTCCCTCGTTGAGCCTTCTTTTTTTAATTTCGGGCTCTACTACACTGATGTGATATCGCAATGTGGAGCAGAGAAGGAATTCAATACTGGACTTCGATATCGGATGGGAATTTGGGGAGGCGACCGGCAACTGAGGTCATAAGCACCACTACGGACACGCTGATTGTCTGGTAAGGAAAGTATTGCTTGGGAAATGGAGGAAGGGTGTAGAGAAACCAGACGCCGGTATAAGCCTAATATCAAAGAAAGTTACCGACAGGCAAACGGTGTAACGTACCATCCGGCAGAACAGATTTCGCAATTATGTACGATATGCGATCGTATCGATTCATATCTTGACGATCGATTTATCGACACTTGCAATTTCTATCGTGCAGAGGTTAGATAGAGGAAGCTTCCACTTTCTTTTTTCCGACCTGGGACATTATTCAGGAATAACTCGAAATGATCGGCCTAATCGAGGTTGAAACAACACATCCTCAACAAAACTGAACTTCAATAATGCAAAAACTTGGATTGTTTAATACCTTGACGTGAGATGTTCATACTTTTCGAGGCTCGACAATTCCGTGTCCTTCGTGAATAAGTACGTTGGTCCCTCGCATTTTCTCGGCCGTCCTCCACCATTGACCATCCGGCAAACTGGATATCGTCTCTCATCCCATAACCTCCTGGAGGGAGCGACGGCCTTAGCCGGCCGGCTTGGCATCGCGCACAGCCCGTGCGCCACAATGGACATTCCTAACACCCCTGGTGGCTAAGGCGTTTGTGGTACGGGTAACTTAGTTTTTGGAAAAGGAGGATATGATAACTGATCCATTATCCTTCATATCATAGTAATCATTAACGTGCTTAAATATCCTATCGTTAAACTACATTAAAAATGGATTATCCTATAATCTCGCGGTCAATTTTCGAAGCAATAATTTCAGGACAAGGCTAAATCCAGCATAGGAAAAATAGATCTCGATATAAATACCTATAAAAATGTTGCCAGCTTATACGGATTTGCTCTATTGTTTATTCTTGGAAATTACATTATCTACGGCTGTTCAAAAATTTAGAACGTTTTTTATCCCCCAGGTCTACGTTCTAAAAAACGAATCCCAAAAAATAGTTTATTCCCACAAGTCCGGATCTCAGGATAATACAAGAAGTTGAGTAAAGTATGTTAATCTAGGGTAAAATCGGATATAGATACCTATAGCTGAAAGATTGATTACTTGGATACAGTTTTTCACCGTCAGAAGATGCATCGTGTACTTGAATAGTGCTCGTATGCGATTACTCACTCTGATTTATAAAGGCCATTAGAATTATTTCTACTGTGAATTGTACGGAGGTAATACCATGTATATACTAATATCTATTACCTGATTTTCATGGTCTTTTGGTTTCCCGAACATGATCAGCAATAGTATTGCCGCGAGACGAGACTTGGGGTCAGTCTCGTCTCACAATCAGTCTCCTTTTCCGAACTTGGGTCTCATCTTGAGACTCGCCTAGTGAACCTCAGTCTCGTCTCGGTCTCGAGTCTTCGTAACAAGACTGTAGAGTCTCGTCTCGTTAAAAAAATAAATAAATTAATAATTATTTCATGGATGAAACGTTAGTGTTTTTGCTGGCTTGAGAGACTTGGAAAAAATACAATGCGTTTCCTCGACATGACCAGAACTTTTAGATTGTATAAACATAGTAGAATTTTGAAAAAGAACAAGAAAATATTCCATAGATATGCCTCAATATTAAATTTAAATTTGAAAATAAATTAAATATCTTTGTGATGTTTACTAAATGAAACAATCAAAGTAATTTGGTGAAATTAAAATCATGATATTATTAGATAAAAAATAAAAAAGATTTATAATACAAATTTCATGTTTTTTGGGTATTTTGAGGCTTGTTAAGCATGCGTAAGCAGCACATTTGATTTTCGGGCCAAATTTCTTCCGTTTACGAGTTTAGGTAAGGCAAATTTTCGTCATACTCGTGATGGACTTTTTATGGATGGATTAAATTATTATGGACGCTGTCCATGAATAGCCTTTCTGCAGGAACTGACATTGGTGCTGAAAAAACATTTTTCCATAATTTCCACTTTAGGAAATTTATTCTTACTACTCTTTCGACACACCAAACCCTTATCACAAGGATCAAAGTAGTCAAAAGTATTCAAAACCTCAAACTCATGGGTATTAATATGCGTAAAGACACGAATATAAGGAAAATATACCAATTACGTGCAAGGTGGGTTTTGAAATCACAACCTTTGGTTGCCCCAACAGACACGCTAACAATCGGATGGTCGACGCCAGTATATTTCAGCTTCCTACTTATTACTCACTAGATATGCCTCCTCAAGATCTCAATAATATCTTTAAACGATTTTATTTGGTCTGAAACTAAGTAATCCGAACATTTACGGTGGTGATGTGTGATAGAGAGCTTTTAACTCAAGCACTTCCTTATGGAGCTCTTGATGTGACGCCAGGAAGTCCCAATTTAGACCCCAAGTTAACTCTAAGGTTTGCTGTTTGTTATCTCGGGGAATTTTTTGCACTTCCAAGGATTTTTTTACTCATATTACTTCACTACTTTCTCTCGAGACTTTCGAGAGCCTCGTGATGATAGTCTCGTCTCCCCAAATAGCGGTATCGTCTCGATTATCGTCTCAAATTTCCGACCCCGATCTAGTCTCGCGGCAACACTGGTCAGCAAAATATGTCGAACACAGTTCATCTTTCTGAATCTCTGGCCACCAGCGATAAGAGTAATTCAACCACACACGTACCCCAAGGGAAGAGAAAAAAGAACGAATTAGCTTATCTCCGCTATCTAAGCACTCGCAATTTCTTTACATATCCAACACAGAATCTTAGCAGGTAAGCACCTATTGGGAGGGAAAGTCGTACCATTATATCGCATCATGGCAGCTGATTTCACCAGTCTTAACCTTTTTATCTCGCCCTCAAGGGCCGCCATTCCAACAAAACAACTTTTATCGTATGCGTCGACGCGAATTACACGCCTGAGTGGATCGGTATGTGACCGCTGCGAGGCGATGTACGGGTGGCCGCCGGCCCGACAGGGTGACTGCACTTGTCGCGGAGACGTTTGTGAGGTTATACGCAGATGAAGCGAGGGTGTAGATATTGTTAACCAGAGGAACTACGTCAAAATCGATAAGACTCCCTGATATTCCTTTCAATGACTGCCTAGATCGGATTCCGAAGGGATTTGAAATAATTGTATCTATTCCGCTATGGAGGTAACAGCTTTAATCCGTCAAATGAGCAAATTTTTTGTTGATATATAATTGTAACAAGAAATATACATTCGGATAAACATGGAATATTCATTCATTTAGGAATTTCAGGAGAATTTCAGCAAAGAGCTGACCACTGAAGCTAGTTTATAAATTCCTATATTTTTGTGAAAGTTGAGCTATATATCAGAAGAAAATAGAATTCCATCCGTTATCACTAAGAAAGTAGAAAAGAAATTAGAAGTTTTTAAGAAATGGAAAAATTTCTAAACTTTTCACCTGCAAAGCTTCAAAGATTTATTACTGTAAATATTCCACTATTCCATAATATAGTAAGTATTCTTTAAATATATTCTTCTTCTTCTTCTTGATAAAAACCTTCAAGGTAGTTTATTTAAGATAATGGTGAGATAACGCGGATAAGAAAACGGTTAGTGGGCTGCCAACAAGGTCAATGGCCAAGCCGAGAAAAAGTCGCTAACTACTGATGAAAATGTACACGTGTAGCAGTAGACGAATTATGAAGAAGTGACTGCATTATCATTCAGGAATAATTTTTTCAAGACTGCGGACATTTTTTCAGAGTCAAAAGTACCGGATTGATCAATTGGAGTGAAGAATAATGAAACTTCGAGGATAGGCGAAACATTAATCAGAAATTGCATTCCTTAGTGGCGAAAAAACGAAGGCCCATACAATACTATTTAATGCCGGTTAGCTGGGCATACCATAGCAATGATTATGTCATGCGTGTATTAATAACTAAAGTCCCTCAGCTAACCTAAGGTATGGTTGCAACCCGTAACTGCATTCCTAATCAATCTGGCTTAATTAGTTCTATGCATTTTCATATCTCGTTAAAGCTTTCTCCCCGCCTGTGTCCGTACTTTTAAATATATTAAAAAAAGCGCAGGCGATAACGAACTATGCTGTCTTACTTCCGGGTTTATCACTGCCCAAGGATCTCCATCCACTAACTTTATACGCGCTGTATGATAAATATATCACAAGTTTCGAAGTAGTCGACTTTCCCTGTCTACAATTCAATTTTGTAATATATCAAATAACTTTCCAACACCAACATTAATGTCACTTACTACGCCTCCACGAAATCCTAAAAGCGAACGAAATCATCCCGATTACACACTGCGCTCTACTGGTGGCCCCCATTGATGCATGTAATATTGAGTCTCCCTCCTCTTGCAAATTATTCCAAATCGGGGTTTGCTAGATGAGCCATTCGCACCTTTTACCAACCTTCAGTTATGGAATAATTGTATGACCTCTTCAGGATCATAATTGAAGAATATAATCCTACATTACCGCACTTATTTTTTTTCGGGGTAGAACTTGAAATTGGCTCTGCGGAGTCCTCAGGTCTCTCCTATTAAGTTTCAGTTAGGGGTGGGAAATTTAGGGAAAATTGTAATATGAAATGTAAATTTTTATAATAGAACATTTCTTTTTGAAGACAGTGAGTGCTGCTGAACGCATTGCTATTCCATGAGGACTTATTTGTTAATAATTTTCACACTAACCGCCAAATGCGAAATCAGAAAAGGATAGAGATGATACTCAACTCTTTGGATGTTCAGAATAGAGCATGAAGTGCAAAGGACTTGATGAGAAACACCATTAATAAACGAAGCTATAAGAGATGTGTTTTCTCCTATACGCACGCAATGACATTGATCTCGCCAGAAAGATTATTTGGGACAACAAAGGTAGTTAGGCCAACGTGGTGAGTTCTATTTCCACATTGGGTGCAAAATTATAGCTTATCATTGAAAGGTATTTGAAGTTGGGATTACCAACGTACGATAAAACCATCAGAATTGCGATCAACCTATTAACAAACTTTAATTGCAAGTCCAAATAAGATAAATTCCTCGAAATATCGAATGATCTTAAAATGCTACGAGCCAAGCATCAGGATAAATTATTACATCCATTACCCCGGAGATAAAAATAATTGCAGACGTTTCAGCTTAAACGACACACGATCACACTTAGGTCTCCCTGCTGAAACAACGGATGATGACGAAGACTCACTCCTAATGCATTAAAGTGTTTTTATGAGGGAGTAGAGACAGACTTTTAAATCTCACGCAGTTGCAAGTCAAAGAGTTCACTCAAACTCCCAAAAAAGAGCCTGTAATCATCTGGAATATGTTTAAGATGTAAAAATGACGATTATCCGCTATTAAAACGGTCGGTAAATAAAATTAAAGGGTGACTAGCAGACCTGCTGCCTGCTTTGCAGGCAGTCTCTGTCTGGTGTGCTCTTGAAGCGAACTTGGTGTTTTTTTCTTTTATTTGCACTTCTCAAGTGGAAGCAGTGGGAAATGTAGCTAATAAGTGTATATGTTTCCCAAAAATGAAAAAAAAAAAAACATTCAGAATAGTTTTTACTCCCCAAAACAGCAATGGCATTGTTTTAAGTCTTCCCATCCCATGCAAAATTGAGAGAGAAATAAAGTGGCGTGAACTTGAAGCGCGATCGCCGGCGGGGCCCGGCAAACGTTGCAATTCCTCTTTTTCTTTTTATGTAGGCACACATATACAAAGCAGACACATTTACATGTTCAACATTTATGAAAGAAAATGATATTTTGTGTAATAAAAAAGAGTTGAAAATTGTATTCGAGTGCTTTCGGATATTGAATGTATTTGGTCCTACCACCGTCTGCAAAAACAAATAACTTTTTCGGCTAACCCACTCATGAGCATGCAACATATAATTAACCGTGTGAAAAGCATGGATTTTACAGATTTAATCCACACACCTGAAGCGATTTACCTTGTGCATTGTTGATTGTCATTGAAAATGTAAGGCGAACGGGGAACTGTAGTCGTTTGAAATCAAATGGCATGTCGGTGGTAATGATGGGCATACGTGGAATAAGCACATCTTCTCCTTTGGAATTGCCATTCAGAATTGTCTCTTCGATGTCGTTTAGTATCATTCCAGCATCAGTGGTTTGACAGTTAGCCTGGTTCCATTGCTCATTCGTGGTGCATTAATGTTGCGCAAAAGAATTACTGGTGCGTCGAGTTTGAGTCACAATTTGTGTGGTGGTCCAAAGATCGAACTAATTTAAAAACTCTATTGGATAGTTAAAAATCTCGTCCACATTCATGACGCTATCAATCGATTTGTAGGTGACAGAATCGCCCGAAATTCGTTCGTGGATGGCGTAGTTGATTGCATTGACGTCTGTGTTTTTGCTACCAAAATAGCGCGTTCGCAAAGCCATCGGTGATTTTTGTGATTGGTGACAACTTGTGGAAAAACTTTCTGAATTGATTGTTCGATCGATGGAACAATGATATAAAAGTTCAATGGAATTGAAATATTTTTTGTGTCGGCATCAACTGTTACTTTTCCATAACCGATATCCAACAGCTGTTTTGAAAATATGGTTAACACATTGCGCTGATTTACGCGCATATTGGTCGTTAAAGTGAGTTTATGTACATGTCTCCAAAGATTTGACGCTATGAGGCAAGCGTTGTGTTCATCAGCTGGTGTTGAATTTGGCATTACTGATCTGTCCCACTCGTGAGCATGCAACATATAATTGACCACGCGAAAAGCATGGATTTTCCAGATTTAATCCACGCACTTGAAGCGATCGACCCTTGTTGATGTCATTGAGAAGGCAAGGCGAACGGGGAACTGTAGTCGTTTGACTACAACTATCAAATTAATATACAAATAATATATATACAAATATCAAACCTGGCCTATAAAGGCTGCAGGAATGAACCATTCATGCAATCGGTATTAAATGGGTATTCAAGCCTGGTTGCCATGGAAATATCTATTGTTGAAAAGGAAGAAAAATTGATGAATTTCGAGATAAAAACGCAGTACCTGAACAAAAACGAAGAGTATAAGAAAATTGAATGAAATAATTAAATACTACTTTCTATTATGCGTTCGATGATACAAATCTCCATCCAATATCTTGAGTGCAAGTATTTTAAAAAAGCAAATGAAGAAACATCTGCACCGAATTCAATGCTTTTCTTATGGGAGTCAATGTTAACAATATTGGGGTAAAAACAACCCCAAAATTTGCCACCTAACAATCTAAAACTACTGATATGTTGTGCGCGGACACGTTCTGAATTGAACGCACTTTTCTCCACCTCCAGAACTCTCAACCACCTCGAGAAAACACAATAAAACCGACTTGACTGACGGACTGACGGACACCGCTACAAACTTAATAATACTAATGGGTTAAGGTGGTTTGAGCGAAAAATCACTTCACCTAGAATTTGACGAATTTGATCTCATTTTAAAGAAAAAAATGCCATCTATCCAATGATATAAAAATATATACCCCTTGCCACACTAATTTTCGAGCAATTTGCCTTAGAATATGAGTAATTTAACATGGGATAGATTACGGCCATGCGCTTCAGAAGAAGAAAATAAATTAAAAATTGTATTTGGAACACCTAGATTTAGTCAAAAAACTAACGGTGTGTAGTTTATGTGATTTATTAATTATTCCAACAAAAAAAAGAACTACTCACCATAATGATAATGATAAAATCGCAGAAAAACTTTCTGTTGTGAAGGAATTTGGTGCAGACGACCGGAAATCACACGATTCAGTTTGGCAACGTAGCACGGAATTATTTGTAAACAAACCGTCTGATCACAAGTAAAATTTTGCATCTCTAAGGAGATATTCTATAATGTAAAGGTTTAGCATTGCTGACGTTAATTTTTTCCTATGAAAATACTAAGTACACAGAACACACTATGTAAGAGCGGACGACGATCATAAATAAATGGGATTCGCAGCAACTTTACTGCTAAGCTAGGTCGCTCTGGACGTCGACTGCTAGGTTTTTGGTATTTGCCTAAATATGAACACACATGCTGTTATTTAAAGGCAGCAGCCTTAAACAATTTCAAAAATATCCTATTTCTTTTTAAAAACATGCTTCCGTAATATCCTTTCAATCGGAATTGAATGTACACGCAGCTATATTCCCACTTTCGTTCAAAGTAGTGAATAAAACCCGTAGGATATCGTCTCTGTCTTTCGAAACTAATACTTGAAATGTATTGCAATGCTAGTGACGCCCAAAAGTAACATGAATTAATAGCCGTATTTTTTGGAAAGGTACGTGTAATAACGAACTATCCACAGCAACCTCGCCGAGCACGAAATCGTTGCCTTTGCCTTTAATCATAAGTTTAGAATGTAGAAATGCCATAATTAATTTACTCCTAGGCAATTTCAGATAACTTATCTTCCCATATTATTGTGGAACTAAATCTATTAAATTTTCACCCAAGTACATTAAAGCTGCCAAAAATCTCGTTACCCATTCCAGCTCAGAAACATACGAACTGCAATTTAAAAATGATGGAACAAGTTTGTCAGTTTAAAAAAATGTGCTCCACTGCAAATTCACCCTACCCTTGTATCATGTAACTGCATCTCATAAGCTAAAATTCACACAAGTGCTGAACTTCCCATATGAATAATAATCCAACCGTACCTCAAGTAACTAAATACCTTTTGTCAAATATTCTTCATTACATTAACCAATCCTGTCACTCAGTAATCTAATTATAATTTCAAATGAGTAATAGTAAATAACATTACTAGTATAGCTATTGTACTTATTTTATTTATCATTCTATCTTTCCCCAAGTAACTATCTTCTATCAAATTTGCTTTATCTTTTCAACCATCCCAGTATTTCAGTAATTTACCACAATTTCCATAGTCTAATTACCAACCCAAAAAGATTAACACTGTTGCCAGGTGATGTGCCTCAGGTACAGATTTTTTAATGGTGAAAATATGTTAAAATATTGTTCCCTGGATTGTGTATTCCTTACAGTTCTGTGTATTGTCTTTTCAATTCAAGGATATCGCACCCGAAGTTTGCAATAAGTACAAAAATGATTACGCAAATGTGAAATAATTATTTGTGAAATTACGGTTGGTGATATCAATAACAAGTCAAGTTAAAGCCTAAAATACGTTCGTTTAGTTAATTTCTGAAGTTTTTAAAGATAAAAACAAATAATTTGTGCCATAAATATTCACAAAACACTACACGTTTCATACAACTGCTTAACTTTTAAATTTATATTCAAATATATACTTTATATTCACTTGGGAACTATCTCGCTCAAACCACCTTAAATACTATTAATAAGTGTTTTTTGCAATCCAAACGATTCTACTAAGTTAAACCTGTGACTATTTGTTTTATTCAAGAAGAATCATACCAGTGCTTTCGGTAAGGGGCTTACACTTCATGTTAATCAGCCTAGTTGGCTCTCGATTGAAGTGCGGTCAAACTGGGATGCTTCCATCGTCCCAGCCAATGTCGGCTGCTTGGGAGTGTCAATTACTATGTAATTTCCATGAAACAGTGACTGCTTCCGGACTGATTTTTCAAATCAAACATGCCATGGATACCACCTATCCTTCCTGAAAACCCTCTGTCAACGTACTCAGCGCTGGTCGAGATACATATCCCAGCAATTTCAACCCATGGGAGGGTTACCGCAATTACTTTTTAACAGCAAACGGTCATAAATTCCTGCTTCCGGAGGCGCGGCCCTGTTGAATGCATACTCCTCACGGAGGGAGTCCTTCACGCATTAAAACTACACGATGACACATCTGCTTCCCTCCTCTAACCCCAAAACCCTCAGCTCATGCTACCCACCCCTCTTAGATCTCCATGGAGACCCCTGTACACACACTCCACCCCCTTTTGTCTCACGATATGCCTACAGGTGGCGCGCGAGGACGACTGTCCGCCGAATTGCGCAGCGGCGTCCGTCGGCCCCTTTCTCCGTGGGGGGAGGGGCGGGGGGCAGTGGGGGGAAGGGGGGGGGGTAGAATAAGAGGGGGAGGGAGAAAGGAAGAGAAAGAGAGAGAGACATCCACGACCTACATCAGAAGCCGGCGCGTCGTTCATTGGCCAAGGCGGGCAACGGCAACTCTCCCTACCTCCTCCCAAGCATCTCCCTCAGAGTCCCCCCTCCTCCTCCGACCGTCTCCCCTCCCCCATCCTCCTCTTAACGGAAACAATGCCATCCACTCCTCAAACCCCTTATAGTTCCTACATCGACAATGTTTACGAACTTTTAAGCCCTCCGTATCTTAAATTTATGCGCTTAATTTCTTGTATTTTATATTTCTATTTGTGTACAATGCAAATGGCCACTAATCTATTATGTAAGTTCCAAACCGATTTATTCTCTGACGACCTTAATAATATTTTACGAAATCCGATATACTACGGTAGATCGGACAATGAGAATTAGATTAGGGAAATAGACTGCAGAATGAAGAAATTTAAAATGTCATTTTTCCCGCGAACGATAAGAGACCATAACAGCTGCCAATGAGACTTTTAACTAGGTTTTTTGGTAGGTAGTGTAGCTCTTTGTAGTAGTGGTACCTCCTAATACTGGTATCCTTATTTGCTGCCTAGAACTTACACGATGCAGAGCATGTTTTCAGCATAACTCTTGAATCTCTGCCCGTTAATTTAGTTGAAAAATACATAAATACTAACGGTCCCTCTAACATTGGTTACATATCTATAGTGTAGTGCATGCTTGTGAGGCTTCGCCTCCTGGCAAGCATTAGCGATTTATGGAAATGCATCAACAGTCGTAGTTACACTAACTTTAGGGTATAGTGTAATGCATGTTGGTGACTACTCAGCCCCTACCACACACCCTTTAGGTGGCTTGCAGGGTATTTTGTAGATGTAGCATGTTTTGTAGATGTCTGGTGGCATGGAATCGTATTCAATTGAAGGTTGAATCACGATTGAAAGTCGAAGACAATGTAAAAATAATCTTGAGTATTATGAGCTATGTATTTACAAATAGATTTCTTAAAACGACAGACTTATTTTCTCAGTTACCTTACAGCAAATGGTAATTGAAAAACAAGAATAGTATAAGCAGGTGCAAGATTTAAATTCTTGTGAGCTTGTGGATTACATTATATTCATAATAGTTTTCTGTGATACACGCATAATTTGAGGAAATAATCAAGCTAAGTAGAACAATTTAATTACTTGGGTAGTACGCTGGAATAAACAGGGCATAAAAGCAAAGACATAAGGAGGAGAATAGCGCAAGCGAAGAAGCCTTCAATAATAGAAGGGAGTAGTTGATGGGGACCTTAAGTAAGAAAGTAAGATAAGAAAGTAAGTAAGAAGAGGCTGGTGAAGAGCAAGATACGGAGTGTGGCGTTGTATGGGGCAGAACCTTGAGAATGGTAGACGAAAATAGGCTGAAGGCGTTCGAGATGTGGGTGTGGAGGAGGATGGAGAAGGTGCGTTGCACGGAAAGAAAGACAAATGAGGAAGTGCTTGACATGGTGGGCGAGGAGAGGAAACTTATAGATGAGATTAGGGGAAGGTAGGGTAGGTGGCTGGAAGGGGTAGTGAGGAGTGAGGGTTTGCTGAAGGCCGTGATAGAGGGAAGGATGTTGGGTAGGCGGGGAAGGGGGAGAAGTGTTTTCGAGAATAGGTTTTAGGGACGGGATGAAGAAAAGTAGAGACGCTGAGATGAAGAAAGAAATACTAGGGGTAGATAGGGCACTGCACGTGCAAGGGTCTGTTGGATTTTCTCTGCCTTTTATAATAACCTACCTTTAACAGGTAGATTACTCAGATGATGATGATAATTACTATTGCAGTATTGTAATCAACGACCCCCCATCTACTCCAATGACTTGCTTTTCGAAAGTTTGTCCCGTCGAATTTTAGCACGGGTCTCGTAATTAGCGGCAGCGTTTGAAATATTTTCCTTCTTTGTCGATAAAAATTAAATAGATTTGTCTGGTCAAGGATCAGTCCTTCAAATTTCAAGTAACGTTACTCTTCCACGCATTGCCTCTTAAATGTGGACGAACCCATACAACACTCATCCCCATTTCCATTCATCACAACCTATTCCTGACCATAATTTCCTTCCTCTCCGTATTTTTCGTTTCACGATTAGAGCCATAGCATTATAATGTCCTCTTCAGCCGAAAAAATCCACCGCAAATTGAGGAAGAATGCTGTTTGCCACCTGCTTCTTTGATGTGTACACAGCATGGTGAATTCTACGTCACGCCAAACCTACCTCAGTTAACATGAATTCTGTCGTGCAGCAAGGATGCTGGAGGGGAAAAAATATTGAGAAGTAAACTTAACGTGTTCAGGCGTAACTTCGTAAAAATTTGTATTGGAGTAAATCAATAACTTTATATAGTCAAAATTTACACAATTTGTATTCCCGACCTGAGATTCAACTCATTAAGCCATTTTCAATGGTGAAATGAAAATAATTAAAATGATTTTGTAAACCCGGATTGGGAATAAAATTTGAGTGCGGACAATACCAATCGGCTGTTGGCGAGGGGAATAGCGACTAAGTGAATTAGAGGGAAGCAATGGATAAGAATTTTGGGAGAAATGGAGGGAGGCACAAGTTAACAAAGAGTTAAATATTTATCCTTAAAAACTAAGTGGATAATTAAATGAAACGATAAGGAAATAACAGGCAGGAACGTCCGTTGTCATACAATTTTATTTGGTCCATTACTTGATAGAATACCTTAACATTATTGCCGTAACTGACGTGCGTTTCAATATGCAATTCAATTCATAGTGCATCGTGACCACTGATAGCCAATAAGAGAGCTGGGTTTTGCGAGTGCTTCGTAAACAAATAAACTCTTCTTGAGTTAGTGCATGACTAAGGGCTGGAAATCAACATACAGAAAATCGCGAATGTTTGATGCTGCAACCATTGGAAGATAGCTAGACTATAGCGAAAAGCGAAATTTAAGGAGAAGATTGATTCGCCTTGACGGGGATCAAAGCAGAGTTGGACGACTGGCCAGTTTAATTCAGCGCGAATTCGGAGGGGATCTGTATTCGGATCCTTCCAGGCGAATGATTATCTTCATCGTGAATTTCGCACATTCGAGCAACTAAGCAAGCGGGCGACTCTCCTAAAAGTGACTGCAAGTGGCTTGCTCTAAACATTTAGAGCAAGGCCTAAGACAAGTAATGAAGAAATCGGAAAGCGCTCCTCAGATACGCTTCGAAAGTCTTTATCATAACGAAAGCGGAATGAAATTTTGGAACTGGCCCTACATTTGGAAAAATAACAAAAGCAAAAAGAAAAAAAATATGTAAAGGTCCTAAGCACTTCCTAAAACTTACTGCCCTTAGAAAAAGTAACGTATTAATGAATGTATCAAGAGCATTTTTTCACCGGACAGACATAAAAAAAGCACATGCCTAATCAAGGATATGAAGACATGTGAAAGAGGCGATCGGTTGCTTGGCACTCTAACGAGCGAAATATATGCACAATACAAAATAATATATTATGTGCAAAAAGAATCAGACGAGTTCTCCACAATAGTTATTTACGTCAGCGTATTATTCCAACTTCTCCACCCTTTCGTGCAATCTAAGTGCGCGGAATTTTTTTCACGAGTCCCTTCGTTATAATCATGGTGCCCCCATCACTCGAGAACAAGCGGTAGAGGGTTAGCAAAACTTGTTGGCACTCGCTCGTGAAGAGGACAACGCAAGGAAGAGGAAAAGCATACAAGAGGGACGGAAAAATTAGGCTGAGGGTCCTTCCGGAAGCCCATGGAGGAGTTTTTGTTTTTGGTACCTTTGGCCGCTCATCAAACGTTGCATACGCGGCGAGTGCCACCAAGTTTTGCAGTTCCTACACAGTCGTAAATACGGCAATTCACTCCCCCGGGTGGTTCCCGTGGACCTGTGAGCGGTCGTTACTCTTTCCCCCGGAACGCGTCCTTTTTATTCGGATGTGCCCGCGATTAAGTCTCCCGGAGAGGATGAGTGCGTGACGTGAGAGACTGACGTCCGCGAGGAGGCGCTCATGACATGGAGGTCAAGTGAATTAATGGGAGGCGGCCACCACCATCGTCGCCGACCCCACCACCACCGCCACCTTCGGACGCGACCACTTTACGTGACCGTGGGCAAGGATATCGATTAGGGTCATCACACAAACACACATACAAGGCGCCGCCACCACTGAAGGCCAATATTTATTTACAAGGGAAGCGTCACATTTTCGGACGAAGAGGAAAAATATTTGCGCGGATGGCTCAATAAAACTCGCCTAACGGTCAATACTCGATATCTAGCAGAATCAGAGAAAATCAATGCGAATAAAAGTTGAAATTTGACAGTACGGCATTCGTGGACGAGACGACATCTGTACTCTATCTATTACTCACCTATTACCTACTATGTTGTATTTTTTTATGGAATCGTTTGACCATTATTTTAATAGGAAAATTGGCATATTTATTACGCGCATTGAAATACATTTTAATCCCCTGTTTGTTAAACATTATTAGCAAAATAAAAGGGACGATGGGTTGCCAAAAAAATAAAAATAATTATTGTTAATTACATTACGTTCATCCTTAATCGGTCGAAATACGATCCTTAAATTAAAGTTTTGTTTTTATTGCTCATATCCTTTCTCCGTAGAAACCAAATAAAAGTCAAATCACGAGCAAATTTTACCAAAATTCAACTACACGACCAATACCGAAATGGATAACTTATTTTGCTCAAAAAAGCAAATACATAACACAACTGATGATCATTATGGGGTAGACACAATCCCATAAGTGCTATTGTTATATTTATGACGTAAAAGAAGTGCGTTGTCGCTAGTTAGAAATCAGTGTGCCCCTGACTTATGCAGGCATTTTGCACACTCTGAATGTGGACTCACTTTAACTACTTGGAAGAAATGCTTTTTGCAATCATAACTCGATGCAAAGATTTCGGATATAACGGAATGCTGTTCCATAAAATTACGTCGATGTCAAGTAAAAAATATTTCACGCGTCAGGATTGCAGTTACGCACCCGCACCGCGAAAGTGGGAGGACGGAGAGAAAGTGTTTTGCAGAGTGGGACCGTTACGTTATTTAGCGTTAATCTCCGCGTGAATGTCAACGGCCGCGCGGTGAGCGAGGGAGGGAAGAGTTGAAACAAATGAAGAGCAGAAAGCGCGCGGAATATATCGATTAGGGCGACGGAGGTTGAATTGAGGCCAAGAGTATGATGGAGATTGGTGGGAGGGGGTCGAGGAGGGTGAGGGCTTGGGAGAGGGTGGGCTGGGAGGGGGGGAGGGAGAGAGACGTAAGGAAATGAAGGAGAAAGGAGGTGAGGGGGGGGGGGAGGGGGGGAGGAGGGGGAGTGTGGAGGGGGTCGGCTTGACGAAGACCACCGTTTCCTGTGTGGAGTGAATCGCTACGTGAAGTAGACAAGGGAGGAGATCGTGAAAACGCTAACCCTTTCCAGGGTGATAAATTATTCCTGGCAACGCTCGGCAGAACTAAAAAATGCTCTGCTGTGATAGCGGGGAACTACACCTTAAAGAAATAAATCATGGTGGTAAGACGAATTTAATTAATTTAACAAATCGTACATTGTTCGGGGGTAACTATGTGAAATTTCTCCACGGTGGAAAAAAACAAACTTAGCGCATTTCACTGTAAGTTTTTTTATTCACGATCCGGGTTTCAACAGTTTATGTCATCTTCAGGTCAAGTGAGCGAGCCTGAAGATGACATAAAGACATAAACTGTTGAAACCCAGGTCGTGAATAAAAAAACTTACAGTCTAATTCGCAGTTTGTTCCTTTCCATTAATTAATTTAATTTTCAAGACTGAATACCCAGTGTGTAGGGACGAATCGACAGTGCTAATCGATTCCTAAAGCAATATCTGTGATAGAAATACCTAAAGCAAGAGGTACTTAAGTGTGGAAGTTCACAATGGCAAAATAATTTGATTTCACCGGGATTCGAATCCAGATCTTCCAATTGCCGCTCAAAAGTATAAGTCAGTTACATCACCAAGTTCCCTTGATTCAGTGCGAAATATTCCCACTGTGGCTTGATGCCTTGCACTGGTGTGTATCACTGCGAGGATTATCCATTGGTATTAATTTTTGCCATGCACATGTATTGATTTATTCGCCAGGTGCTACATCTTCTAGTAATCAAATAATATAATAATTCGCACCTAACTAAATGCAGCACTTACTTTGAAATCAGGAAAAAAATCTCCAATAACACGATAAAAAAGACGTGAAGATCTAAAAAAGAATATTGTAGCAACTGGCAGTAGCCTGCTGCAAAAAAACCGTCGCATATTAGTTTAACTATCACTCCTGTTTCTGAGAGAACGGAAAGAATTCCGAAAGAAAAGAACCATCTTTGCTCTTGCGGTCACGCTTTAATAACTTTTCAACAACACGGTTTCTGAAGCAGTTGTTACTCCTTTCAGAGAAGAGTATCTCTTTAGTTCATGAAACTAGAAATGCGCTTGAGAATGGGGACGCATTCAAATTTCAATGCTTAAGAAGGGGCGCGGAAAAATGCGGACGCAAAGCCCATTCGAGTGCATGCATCACAGCAGCCGGGTTCGGCGTGTAATGCGGCGAGTGCTTTACTGCAAGGGTCCCCGCTGCTGCTGTGATTTTCACCTGGGCGACCACACAGTGCATTGCTCTGCCACTTCCTCTCCTCCCTGACGAGGGGAAGGCTTGTTTTATCCACCCATGCATTAATGCATGCTTTCATAGCCTCGATGCGGCCTTCTTTATAGCTAGGAACGGTTTAAAAAAATCAACATCTACGTTGTACCCCGGGAGACGAGACAAAGGCCTGTGGCAGAAGGTGTCAGGACACCATCCATTATTGTGTTCTGTGAATGAAAAAAAGTGTTCAATGCTAATGTTATCATGTTGTTTTGGTACGTTTATTTTGGATTTCTTCGATTAAACTATACTTTTTTAGAAACAGTTTCACCGTGCTATTCTGCCGGCTTCGTCAGGCTTTCTAAATCAACAATGAAAAATAAATAAACAAACTTAAGCGGTTATTATGTAGCATGATTATTTAATACTTGAGTTTTTCAAAAGTCTTTACCACGTATAAGGAAGTTTGTAGCAATCTTCTCTGTTTAGGTTGTTAGGTCTATTTCCTTTTCGTTGTTGATTTAGAAAGCCTGACGAAGCCGGCAGAATAGCACGGCGAAAGTGTGGCTCAAAAAGTATAGTTTAATCGCAGAAATCCAAAAGAAACCAAAATTAAAATGAACTGCGAAAATCCAAGAAAAAAGTTATCATGTTTTGTTCTCGTTTATGGGAGCTCTTCGGTGGTTATTCGGCCGTATTGGATCACGAGAGTTAAAAAGGGGTATTAATCCTATCCATTCTAGTATTCTGGGTGTCGGGAGGATGAGGTTCCAAGAGGGATGGGCTTCCCATCCCAAGGACCCGGGTTCAAGTCCCAGAAAGGGCGATTTATTTCGTTTGAACCTCGATCCCCAATTGCGTACCATGCGGACTATGTGGACTATTGATGTGGGACGTTAGATTATGATCACCTTGGCGCTTTTTGCTATGAGCAGGCTAATGCCAATACCGGAAATCTTTCCATCCATCCTCTCCGTTCACCGAGTAAACCTGTCCTCAAATGGCGCAAGTGACCACAAATGTCGGTTGCCTCTCCCAAACAACCATTCAGCTAACCAACCTAGTTTCTATCTCCCAATTTTATCTGAGTGCTCGGATCTTCCTATGTAACGTGGGAGGATAGAAATATCTTCTATGTCAGAGCTAAAATCGGGTCCTCATCACTTTTACAGAAGTCATTCTTGCTTGCTATACTCGTGCTTGGAGGGACTTCCATGGTAATTTTTCTAATAACTCAGTTACGCTTTTATTTTTTCTAATAAAATTTGCGCCATGTATCTCAGATCTTCAGTGATCTTTTCCCAAAATACACTTTAAAATTCTCTTTCTTTGATGGCTCCAAAGAGGTGAAGCAATGTTCTAGCATAAATGTGGCTTCGTGGATGTGAAATGATCTCTATCTATAATATATTCGTCACATTTAACCCCCACCCATTGAAAATTCTTGGATGTTACAGTTTAGGAAACTGTCGTCTATTAATATTTTGTATCTCTATCGCTATCTCATCCTTTCCTACTACTTACGCATTTTTCACATAGAAAAAATGCATTATATATCCAAACTCGTCCATAAAACACCTATCACTTCTCATCTTGCGTCTCTAAAATATCATTTATCTCGATGAACCACTTCCTATTACACGATTTTCACTTCGAAACTCTCCACTGAATCAGAGGATATATTTGATTTAAGGCAAATTTTATGCTTTATTTTTATTGATTTATACTGCGTAGGTTACTGTGTTAATTGTAATAAGAGGGGTTTTCAAGTAAGAAAAGCATTTGATATGGCACCAGTTTCTTCAAGTTATTAATCTTATTTCAAAACTAGCATGAGGCAGCCATAATTCATAATAGGCGTCAACATACGGAAGCTAATCATCAAAGCAGTTCCCGGATGTTTCGCACGCGGAAATAATTCCTTGAAGGAATAATATCTTCCTTTATTAATGTATGTTAATTACCTTCGTAAATCCCTCCACCAAAAATGTTTCTCTTCTCATTGTAAAGACTGAGAAAAAAAAGAAATACCCATGCTTGCGATTCTCTTTGTTTATCGTAGGATGCGTTTCCTTTCACTGAAAACCTCGGATGAACCGCTCCCGCTTGCTTAATGCAACTATCGTTGCAAAAAAGCTAGCATTCAATTACCCGTAAAAGAAATCGAGCGTTATTCTCAACATTTCCATCAATTGTTCCCTTCAATCATACATTACGTCACACACGCTTTGAAACTGAGTAGGATATGAGAGATATTGGCAATTACACAATTGATGGTATATTCATCTGAAATAAAAGTGGTGGAGAAGTTACTTTCTAAATTAAGGGTTATCAATAAACACCACTTAGGCTAAAGAGGTTGGCCCAATAAGGCTCGAATGATCCTGGAAAAAGATAAGCATTTATAAAAAAATATTTGTTGAAAATTGTTGACGAAAATGGATTTAAAACTGTACATTTAATTTTGTTGCATACTTTGAAATTCCAACCAGGATAAACGACGACATTTCAAAAGGACCATTTTAATGTTTAACCAAAGTTCGCAAAATATAGTATTTTCTCTAACTTGATTGAAATACTTAAAAAATATGCTGCTTGCTGTTAAAAATAGTCGCTACTTAGCAATTAAAGCTTACAATAGAAATTAGAATTGAACTTCAACTTTCAGTGTCAGTCTTCGCGCGAAGGAAGAAATGTGAAAACAATCAAGAATATGAAACAGCATAAGGTAACTTGGTGATGACACCTTAAAGCGTGGAGATAAAAAAGTTGATGAACTGTGAATTATGCTGGTCATCATTTCCAGTTTGACTCTTGGCACTCAAGTTAAACAGTATTCATGGAAGAGAAAAAAGTCAACCAAATGTTTGCTTTGCTTGAACCTAATGAGTGGCCTAAACCCAGCTCAAAAAACCACGAAAACTTGAGTATTTTATTTCAGTATTTTATTCCATTAACTCTTTTCATCATGATTCTGTTTGGCATATCTTGAGCTATATTTTAGCCCGCGAGCCTCCACGGAGATGTGTGGCAGGGGGTGCTGGGACACCTGCCATGAAAAAGGGATGGAATAGAAAAAAGAAAATTAAATAGAGGAAGGAGGAAAGTGGATAGTACGTCTATAGACTTCTAAATTTACGCACCAGTAGCGGGAAGCAATCTTTCCAATAAGACTTTTATTGTGTTTTAGAGCATAAGAACCCTCCTAAGTTCACATGGAGGTCCTACTGCTTTGATGTAGATGCGGTCCGAATAGGTATGCTAATAATCATCGATTAAATTCACTGATACCAGCAAATTCTGGGAGGCCTTATTGTTCAAGCGGGTGAGGAACGTTCTGGGAATAGCACGCAACTTGGGAAATCGGCATTCCTCGTAACAAGGAGCAGAAGCGCTCGGTCAGTGAGCATTCATGCCGGGCGACAGGGCTCCTCAAACTGGAATCGGGTGACGCCCGACTGTGTGGACAAGGCGACGACGAGAACCAGCAGCGAACGAGAAAAGAGGGAGTGGCGGTTGTTTCGCTCTCTAAGACGCCCCCGTGAAGTGAAGTAAGCAGTAGTGTGTGTTTCCTGAACTCGGGGTTGGTAGCGTTTAGCAAAAAAGTGAACTCTCGTCCGAATAGGGTTTCCCTCTCCTCCGCCATTCCATTCGACGGCCCTGCCTCACTCCCGACACAGCCCCCGACGCCCCTCGGGGGACCACTGTTAATAATGGAGGCCTTGGGATGGATGGCCAGCCCAGGAAACCTATCCCGTTCACGTCATGCACGCGAAGGGCTACTTACCCCCGTCTCCGTGTTTTCGTTCACCCTCTCCGGAATGCCAATGCCTTTGCCTAAGTCTACGGGAGAGGTGAAGTGAAATGTGCAGGGCCGGCCAGCCGGAAGAGTTTTCTTTATCGATTCGGTCGATTGAGATAAGAAGAGGCTGCTGCTGCCACGAGTGGCGTCCCGTGACTCCATAGTGGGCCCTCGAGGCCAATATGGAAGATCTGACGAATAAAAAAAAACAAGGCATGCTTGATGCTAAAATAAGCGCGGGGGCAATTTATTATTTGGACGGGAAGGCCATTAAAAAGGATTCGCGACCATATGGAAAGAGTTTCGTGATTAATACTCCGTGGTAGAAAATAGTTAATGCAGTCCACTAATTCATTTCACCCGGAAAACGGAAATTCGATTTTGGGCGATCAGTAACTTGGGTTAATTTCGTATCATGAGAAGTAATTTACCTCACTGCAGCAAAATAAAATGCGCTTCATAGAGGGTTCGCATTGCCAAACCTTTGAGTTATAACAGGAATAATTAAAAAATAGATCTATTCGGCGAATGAACATTTATTATTAACTTACACTTCATCATTTTTTCCAAATGAATGTTTGATTATGTATCCTCAGAGAGCTCCAATGAATATTTTCACACAACTGGATACGTAAGATAATTGAGGGTAGTAATTATTTTTTAAACCATGCAAAGATTTAGCTGGTAATACTACAAAAAAAAGAGATTTCTGATAGTCTACGCAATACTGGCGTTAATTTCAAGTCAAAGCAATAGGCAATTGATCGTGTAAATCGAGCACTTGCACGGAGTTATCCCAAAAGATGCACATTGTAACCCGAGGAGTTCCTTAAGTCTGCAGACTGAAAGGCATTCTTCAGCAAGGTTCAGTTTTACTGAATCCGAGCAGGGAATCCCCTGCGGAATGTATTCGATCGCTAAATGTTGTTCCGGCAGTTTTTCTGAGAAAGTGTGTAAATGAGAGAAATATGTAGTCATGAATCTGGAGTTTTCCGCCAGAGTATATGAACACATGAAAACAAGCTAGCATCTGCATGAGATTATGTCAAGAGGTTGGCAGGGCAAGACCGAGGATATAAATCTTCATTCCTTTTGCCAGGTGGAGAGGACTGCGATACTCAAGAAATGGCTTTACTAACACTTAGGCAGCAGAGTCTTTCGACCATAACAAGGCAGTGATGTTACAACAAACGTGTAGTGCCAATTCCGACACTGGCAAGGCTGACTGAGACAGGAAAAACGCACGCATAGCACAGCAATTCGTGATATTACTACAATCATTCGAGAAACTTTCAACACTCCTCCATTTCATAGATTTAAAAAATTGAAAATTTCGATGTTTTTTATTAAAAACAGAGGTTCTCATATTGAAAAAGTATTTAATATTTTCACAAATTGTAAATTTATTTCAATCTTTCCTATCTTCATTTATTTTGTTGTTTCAAATCAGAGAACAGAGTCTTAAAATTCTGACGGTTTATGCTCGTCCTTTTATAGTTTCAAGCTTCCGTTTCCTCATTGATTGCATTCAATGAAATAAAAGCGGATGTAGGAAATTGGATAAAAAAATTAACAAAACACCATTACCTGTGTCAAAAACACCGTTGCCATTGACGAAACATCACTGATCCTTACGGTTCTTGTTTTTTAGGTTGACTTCTGATTTCGCAATTCCACAAAAACATGGTAAAGGAACCAAGTTTATATACACTACTTGATTTTCGGAATTGCAAAGAACGGAATGTCACCGGGCGGTGATAGAAGTGCGCGTCCAGAGTGCGTAGTTCAAAAGAATGACGACTGCTGATTGCGCTAGATAACTCTTGGTAGCCTCCGCATCGACGAGGATTTCCATATCCATAGGTGATAGACCCGCGACTAAAATTACGTCACTTTGAGTTATGAGAACATAAAACCGTTCCGAGAAACGATCAATCTTTTCCTTTGGTGATAGCTTAAAAGTCTTGCATTATTGTTCATTTAAACGAGCCGATTGGAGCGAAAATTTAACACGAAGAAGTCCCTAATCTTGTACTCACGTACATACCCATCACGCCATTCCCTATCGGGGTAGGCAGAGTCAAAGATCTTAGCTGCTAGGCCAAGAACACTGACTCCCTTTCAATAAGTTCCTCCACATTGCCCTATTTTGGCCTAATCCTACAATTAACATAATCCTGATCTTATAATTTTCATATCTTAAAGAGGAATGACGTAATGGGTATGTATGTGTGTATGTATTTATTAAAGAGGTCCGTTTACAGAATTTTAATGCATTCGATCACATACTTTTCCTAAAAGTCGACGGCACATCGGATGGATTAAATTATCAATATAAACATAGTTCAAAAGATATCCTTGAACGGTGACCATATACATGCATTCAAAGGATTTTATTCGAATCGGATATTCTCATGCATCATCTATATATCAAGAAGACGAAGTAATCTTTTGGAGGTAGAGGAAAAATTGTCGTTATGCCTAACATATTATATAGCTCTTCTCACGAGAGAATGTAAGCGGAGTTTGACCAATGAGCGATTAATGCATGAAGGATTATTCGAATCCCTGAATCATGTTCCGCATATTGGGTCTTCCTCGACAGGTATTTTTCCTCTATTCACACTGCCTTCCACGATTACCTTAGGTGAGCTTTTGTGCAGTAAAATGTGTTCCATGACTCCATGCTCACACCATTTTTGTGTTTTTTACAGGCTTCCCTCTCCGTGCACTCTTTGGAGAACTATTTCACAAGACACTCCATCCAACGAATTGATTTCATCCCTCTCCAATAGCTGCTTTTTGTTTCTGTCAGCCACTTCCAACCTGAAATAATCTGATCTTGCCGGGTTTCATGTCTTGCGTCCATGGGGAATAATTCCCTGTATATATATACTGCCATGAATCTTTCACCTTCTAATTATTGCTTCAAGATGGAGACGGATTTTCCTAAAGGCTTATTATTTTTTTTTGGACTTTCCTTCTTTCTAAATTGACCATATTTGCATGAGCTATTCTGCTTGGAATTTTACATTTTTCACTATTGGTGATATTAACTCCAGTCCAACTAAAATATTCCAATAATAACATTTGATAGCCAAGTAGCATGTTCACATAACATATCAATTTTCTGAAGAAGTCCAATGGTATTAGTTTTGCGTTTTTATAGGCTGTATTGTAGTCAATTACATCTCCACTTACACAAGTACCATGGTCTTGCAGTCTTCAAACCGGGAAATCATGACTGCGAATTATTACTGCTACATCACGCAAAGAAATATAACCCCGAGAGAGCAACATGATGACCATGGTCATCTTCAACGCAGTTAAAATCATTGGTAAAATATAACCTATAAAATATAAGTCCTCTCTGAAATTAATCACACGTATTGGAAAAAATGTACAATGGTGTCTAAGAAGTTCTCATTATCGATTACATGACTGAAAAAGCATAGTATATATCGTGAGTAATACGTACAAGAAAATATAGAGAAGTTCAAATTCATTAAAAAATAAAAGTTTAAAATACTCGAGAAATAAACGCTATCTAAATTTCAGTACATACGATAACGTCTTCGTTTTTGGAGCAGTGTAATATCGCTCAAGCAGTCAAATGGTTTCTATATAATTCTATCTGGTTGGTATTAGTTATTTATGTATATTATTACCTGCTAAGCGAGTGATGCCGGAGTGTTAGTTTTTCTCTAAGAAACCTAAACATAAAGGGATGGAATACATGTGCCAAGGAATGCATATGCCATGGAATGCATGTTCGATGGAATGGATGGCTATGAAATACATGTATCATATTTTTCGGGAATTATATGACCAAAATTTCAAGCCTAGCATTGTGCTGATGTTGCATCAGGTCATTTGTCTAGTATTCTCCTTTGAAGGTCGCCGAGGTCGTCAATATTTTGTTTGTATTTTACTGCCCCAGTACACTTGCGCAACTAGTTCTGATACGGAAACAGGTTGGTTACGGACCGACTTAACAACCTCAAGTTCTTGGGTTCGAAACTCGCCTCAGGCATGGCTGTCGTATTTGCCTTAGCATCGGAGTTTGTAACATTATGAACCTGCGTTTTTTTCTTGAAAATCAAATGCACAATTCATTCACCAACGAATACCTGTTCCCTGAATTTAAAGCTAGCAGAATGTACTGCGTTTATTATTATATAGATCATTATGCCTTCTCGCCTCCAAAAGAGTAACAGAAATGGTCGTTGAGGATAACAGAAATGTCTTACGATACATTACGAAGAAATCTTAAAAACTTATCGGCATTTTCGGCATCAAAAAGCTCTTTACCTGAAAAAAGAACTAATATACCAACACTATGTAGTCCAGGAAATAATGAATAAAAACAATTTATATGCAAAAGGTCGGGTAGTTCTGATTTTTTGATATGTTGTTTGGGTTCGGGCTGACATTATAAATTCAAGTTTTGACCTCGGCGCACCACCGCATTTCATTTTTATCAATCAAACTATGCTTTAAACAGAGCAAACTTTCTACGATTGAAGCCCTAATAGAGCTCTCTACGTTTAATAATTACTGAGAAATGACTTTTCACATAAACGGCTATTTTTGGGAAAATCTAAAATATTCAAATTCTGTAATGATAGTTGCCAAATATCTCAAAAGCTGCTGCTCTTACGAGGAAGTTTGCTTCAGTCATTTTAATTTACATTAAGTTATCTTTAATTTAATACGATACGAAGGTTTATAAATACTTCTTATATTTTCTGAGACACTGAGTATTGAATTGTTTTCGAAAATGTCAAAAATATAAATTTATATCGCAAAAGGCCGAAATATATAAATATTCGTTTTTCAATGATTGGTATAGGTACGTTCCCACATCTTGAGAAAAGAAGATTAAAGAAGTTGAAAGGTGACGTGGCCTTAACAACAAAACAACAACAATGACAAAAAAGTTTGTTTATTAAAGATTCAATGTCATTCTGATGATACAAGATTTGGTGATTGTAAGTATGTGTAAATATGAGTTTTGAACTTTCAGTAGCTTTGACGTTTGAATTGAAAAATTCGAGTATTGAATTTACTCGTTTACACTAATATTTATTACCACCTGGTTTATTATCCCTCAAAATTATCTAAAACAATTCTTACTATCCAGCAACATTATCTTGAAAAATTCTGCATGGTGAGTGATGATGAGTAATCAGCCTTGTTTTTTTATTAATACAAGTTTTATTCTTTGTTACAGGTCAATGTTGTTGCATTCATCAGTTCACCGGTTACGCTAGAAGTTTCTTGTGGCCTTTTATGCGTCTTATTTTTGCGCCCAATATGACTTCCCTGCGGTATTCTGTTTTATTTTTGAACGCAGTTTAACTGAAGGATGTGTTGCGAAGGTGAAAGAAAAAGGTTTCAATGCTTTACGTGAGTCATGTCAAACGGAAAAATAAGAACCATGAACGTTTCTTGGGGTGAAATTTGAAGATACCGGGTTTTTCGGTACCGGGAATTTCGCATGTTCCTTGGAGTCTTTGAAATATGTAAAAGTGAACAGTACTTGGCAGAAACAACGGCAACCTCAAGCTGATTGCTGCTGCGATTCGTCGTGGGAATGTAAGCACACAAAAAAAGGCACTGTGGAGCTTCCGTTCAGAAATTAACGTTTAAACCTCAAAACTCAATGCTTGTTGTGTGCAGAAGATAAAAATTGGAAGATAATAGCCACTCAAAAAAATAATCTTGAGGAAAAACAAGGTATTGTGCATCAAGTGAAGCAGATGTCAGCTTGCGAGTCAATTTTAAAGGCAGCAAAAGAAAGTAACGACGAATGGGCAGGGAAAATAATCCACCGCATTCAGGATTAACCTAATATAGTTACACAACAGGCAAATTACCACCAGTTCCGTCACAGGAAGCTGTATCTAACGGCAGAAATCACGCGCGGTAGTCCGCCGAGGTCGAAAATTGGATTTATAATGTCAGCCCGAACCCAAGCAACATATAAAAAAATCAAGACTATCCGATCTTTTGCATGTAAAAATATTTTTTTCCCGGATTTATGAGCAACAATCAGAAATTCCCTTGGGATGCTGGTCGAGTACATTCGGAATTCACTGTCACAAAACACGGTACAAAATTCCACTAATTACTTTATTTCTGTCGACCGGTTTCGACGACTAAAGCGTCATTTACAAGGCAAAACATGTTTTGTCTTGTAAATGTTGTCACAAGACAAAAACTGTTGTCTTGTAAATGACGCTTTATTCGTCGAAACCGGTCGACAGCAATAAAATAATTAGTGGAATTTTGTACCGTGTTTTTGTGACAATGAATTCTATCTTCAATTTCCTCCAAGTATCGCCACAATCGATTAATTTGAGTACATTTTGGTTTAAAAGGGCATTTCATACACGACTAGGAATGATTACAAAAGGCATGTTTAAAGTAGCATTTGTTTTGCGAATAATCATACGCTCATGAGTCATCGGGAATAGCTTTTCAGAAATAAATTTTTTTCCGGGAAAAATAACTGAAAAAAATAAACTCCAAAAAGATGTGTGATTATATCTAATTAACTTTCTCATTACGTTAAAGTTCCAATCCGTCCCATTCGACCACCACAAATGTTTCCATTTTGTCTATCAGGAAACTATTACTTGAACAGCTAGTAGTTGAAAAATGATACATTCACTTTGCGTAAACTAAAGTGGCAACTTCAAGGTTTAAATATAATTAAATTATGGTTGAGAAGTACTCATGCTCACCCGAGGTTCATTTCCAGAATAAAGATGGACCCATTTTTAAAATAAAAATGATCAACTTTCCTGCGACTGAAACTAAACTTTCTATCGATACACCTGAAAGTTTGTACAAATTTTTCTATTAACGTTGCATAAAAATTAGTTTTCCCTATTACATGAATTTTATTTGCTAAAGAAAACAGCCAGTGTCAAATTCGATAAGGTTGCACAGCGGAATTTTCGGCCTTGGAAAGTTTGGGAATGAATCCAAAAGCCAAGAAATGCAGCCTTGGTGCAAAGGCATGTGAGAACCGAAGAATTTTCTTCTTCGTCTCGGAACGAGAAGAGGTCGTCCACCTCGTGACTCGAAGATCCGCCAGCTGCCCAACACGGGTTGTTCACTTTTTGTTTGAGGGGCTGTGGTTACTGCACATGCACCAGTGTTGCTGCATTTTTTGAGTTCTAAAGCAGATATAATCTTCAGTTTGTATGCATTTTATAAAGAAGTAAACAAAAAAATCGAAGATACCGCAAGTATCTTATTATTATAATTAAAAAGACTAATATTCAAGGAAAACTCAACCAATACATTCTTTCTGGTCACCCAAAGGTTAATCTGACGACGCACATCCGTTTTATAACTCAATAAAATCATTGAGAATCGAAACTAAAACACAGTTTGTTATATCAACATAATGCAATAATAAATGAAAAATGCTGATGTTATGGACGCATACACCTAAGTGTTGAAATGTGTCCTTTTGTAAATAATCCAGAGGTGAGAACCAATCTGTTTTAACTCTTCAATATGCTGTTGTATCGAGTAAAAGGATACATTATCGACTCAGGGCATTGATTTTTAAAGATGAACTCTATAGGATGATGCCTTTAATAGCGGCTCACTTTATAAAACTGTTTGGTTACAGTTTAAACAAAGTGTAGTTATGTATACATATCAGAAAAAACGTGGTTTCCAAAGTTTTATTCGATTTTATGCGAGAAGACATTTAAATTCAAAAATGTATTTTTATTACACATTACGTAGAAATGCATCTCTCGAATAAAAAAATATGAATGAATACGCGGATAGAACATTCCCTGCTATTCTTCAAAGCATGAGACTGGCCTAGGGTCATCTACATGAATGGAATACCGGCCATGACACTCTCAGATAGAACTTAAGGGCAGAGTTGCACGAGTGTACGACGGGGCTGCAGTCATCGAACGGATTCTGACAACCACGGTGGCATTCGGGTGATAAGAATGCCTCGGAGCATCTTGTTATTGAACGAGCGTTTGATCGATGGATACGATCTCCTCTCCGGTTCTTCTCACGCACTCCTTTCCCACCGAGTTACGCGATGCCTCGGCATTAACTGTTCACGGTAAAAGACAACGGTCGCGGGCAACAGCATCGCGGGGGAGGAGAGAAGGTTTTCTTTTTATTA
This sequence comes from Pyrrhosoma nymphula, assembly GCA_963573305.1. Lineage (NCBI taxonomy): Eukaryota > Metazoa > Arthropoda > Insecta > Odonata > Coenagrionidae > Pyrrhosoma > Pyrrhosoma nymphula. The sequence continues at coordinate 151,315,691 of OY754328.1, forward strand.
TAGAGTGGATTCGTTCCACCCAGTCTCCCGCTCGATTAGGCCCACTCTCTCTTCACCGTGCAGAGGAACATACATACGCCTAAACGCACGCCGCCACTCTCGGCGAATTAAACCTCCCACCTCCCCTTCCACCAACCCATTCTCCTATACATGCTCTCTCTCCTCCCCCTGTACTTACCCCCTTACTTGATACGCCTCTCAGGAAAAATAAATTCCCCTCCCAAAACGAGTGTTGTTGAGGGAGGGGGGGCACTGCTGGGAGGAGGGTAGGCAGGAGGGAGGGTGGGCAGGCCGGATGGGAAGCAGCGCGCGGCTTGCCTTTATCCCGCACACGCCTCCCTCCCCCACCCACGAAATGAATTCGCACGTAATGCACCGCGAAAGCTACTGAGTGACTCTCTCGACGGCGCGTGAATTAATAACGCGAGTGCTAATCCATTTTTTCTATGAGTTTTCTAAGATATTTGTAATATTTTGGTAAGATTATTTCTTTAATTTGGATTTAAAAGGATTTTATAATGAATTTATAAAAAACGTCGGCTACTGTTTTTTCCCAGTGGTTTTTCAGTAAATAAAAGGGCTGATATTGAAAAAAAAAATTCTGGGAAATTAGATATGCTCTCTTTGACAGGAAATGGTATGAAAAAGTACCAGAAGCCGTTTGTCACTTGTGATAAGCTAAAAAAAACATTCTCACCTCCCATGTGGAGTGGGAATGGGTCACCCTAAGCAAATTCTTCTCCTATCTCTCTTTACAAGATAAAATTTTATTCTTGCCAAAGATTTTAAGCTGAGATGTGCAACAATATCACAGAAATATTCAGCTCAACACTACAAATCGTATAGACATTACAGCAGAAAAACCTGAAAAAGCGGCCCATTCCTACTCCGTTTTAGGATATGACCCACTTTTACGGTGCTGTAGAGGTGCGGTAAATATTAAAAGGGGTTGGCTGATGCCGACACCGGGTTCTCTCCATAGCTCTCTCTATCCAATCAACTCACCTATTCTCAAGTGTGTGAGTACTTGACAGTCAGTTGCTTAACCCCCTAACAAAATAAACTGCTGAAGCTAAAATCTGCACATCCACATCAACGAAGTACCGTGCAAGCCACAACAAGGGTGTGTGGCAGTGGATGATTCCATATCAGGCATGAAGCACTCGTCCTAGTTCAAATTAGATTCTCGCACGTTCCCCCGGCCGCTAGGTGCTGACTAAAAATCAGTCTGGGGAACAATACGTGGTCAAACTAGTAACTGGGAGAGTGCAAAGAGAGAAGGCGAACATGATAGCATGCAGTACACTGGTCACTAAACAACTTCTGATTAGTATTAGTAAAACTATTCATTTATCAACTAATTTATTATCCATTCCCCTCTACTAATTCTACTAATTTATCTATCTACTAATGTTAGCAGAAAACAAAATCATGCCAGACATTTCAATTGAAGTGAGGCATTAGTAATGATATACCCAACCGCATCGCTGTAAACAAGAATCTGCTTTGACTGACCGAGGGTTTTTTTCTACTCAGCCTCTCCCCAAGTAATCCATCTTCTACCGCCCATTTTATCATTTTTTGGGCGTATGGCCTTAATAGTCAGCCACCTCCCCTAATAACTTCTGGTCTAAAGATTGGGTTCCGACGCATGAATACACATCGTCCTTAAAAGTCTTCAGTCCGATGTTTGGTGTGCCGCTCTCCACTCCATTCTCGTATCAGGTAACCGTTTTGTTCTTTCAGAATACTTTGATTTGACATACCGCAATTTTACTGATGTTCTCGGTCGTTCTGGGCCTTCCTTTTGATTTTTTCCTATTCGCTGTGCCGTCCACAACTTTTTTTTTAGGAGACTTGTGTATCTTAGAATGTGTTCGATAAGTTTGTCTCCCGTAATTAGCTAAGTTTTCATTCAATATCTTTTCTCATTACTCTCCGTGGTATTTCTTCATTTGTGATTCCCGTCATCCACTCTCCACGATTTTTTTGATCAAACCACGTGTCCATTGCTTCCAGTCTTTCTTTTTTCTGTTTCTGCTATCGTTTAAAGCTTCACTGTCACACAATAGCACGCTTCATACGCATCATTTGATGAAGTCATGCCTTACTTCCAAGTTTGCGTTACTGCAAACACACATCAGAGTACATAAATGCTCTCCTGGATTCATTTCTCTTCCCCCCTCCTCCAATCAGGACGTCACGTCATTCACCCCTACCTCCACAACACTTTTTGTTTCCAATAGGGGGCTCACTGTCGCCACCCCGCCCACCCTTCTCCCCGAATGCGAACCAAATGCGATTACCTCATTCTCTCCCCCCTTCCCTTCTCACTCTCCCCTCTCGCCTCCGCCCATATCGCACGCCAAACCCCTTCCTCCCACCACCCCTGCCACCTCCCCCGCTCTCCCCCACCAAAGCGACGCTATCGCTCCACCCTCTCCATCTTTCCCTCGAAGTCCTCCCTTTTTCTCTCTTCCTTATCCTCCACGCACGTCCAATCCCCCTCCTTTGGGTTGAAATATCCGACGACAACGACGCACAGTGGACAAGAGAGCGGAGGGCGTCGAAATACCAATTGTAAGCCAATCACCTAGGCGTCGACTGGGTCGAATGCGTTCTGCTTCGAGGTTGATTTTCCGCGGAAAAACCAGTCTTTCTCTCTAACTAGAGGCTTAGCAGTCCAGTGTGAAGAGGACTATTGGTGGCAGAAATGTAATCGGAAGAGTTCACAATCGAGTGAAGCACTGTGCAACAGATAAGGGTAGAGCTATGGGCCAGTTTTAAGGTGTATGGACCAAAAAATATTTTTGCCTGGGTAAAATATCTTACATCGGTCAGAATGCTAGTCTGCTAAGCTTCTTTTATGATTGGATGCTTTCACATATGTCGATAAAGTGCACTCATATTGATTTCCGCGATTGGTTGTCAGATGAGATGTCAAAAAACGTTAGATGAAAATGGCTCGAAGGTGAAGAGCTAAGTTTCCCTAATGTAATCACTTTTAAACTGACAACAGAGGGCGTTTCTCCTAATATTTTGGAGCTAACTTCATTCAGCAATTGGGAACTAATGACTAAAATGTGCACTGTACTTATTGAGACAACTAGAGTTTGTGTCCCAGGAGTTTCCCGGATAATAATATATTTTTTCATGCATTGAAAGAGCTGATTCACTCATCGGCTTTAATGGCAGACCATACACTTCGTCCTCTCGTCTGTATGAACATGCACGCAACGCCACTTCCGCCCTCCTTCGGAACGCAGTGAATTCCTTTCCCCACCACTCTTCATCTCCTCCTCGTCGCTATCTTATCCTCGACAGCCAAGCAGTGAGGTTGACCCCTTTCTGCCCAACCGACAGAAAATATGAAATCACCAAACTTTGTGCATTCCAGCTCACGTTGTTTGCTCGGCGAAAAACTTTTAAAAAAAGTTAAAGGAAACCGAAAATATTTGAGCCCCGAAGACAAACATGATATGTATTTCGCTGATAAAAAGGTAGCACTACCTTTCATGGAAATTTCCAGCAAGGCAGCATTGGAGATATTCACTCACTCGGTTTAAAAGCGGCAGAGCTACTCACGTCCATATTATTTTAATAACTAAACAGTTACAAGTAGGCCACATAGGTGGTAACAATAAAAACAGCCGAGTAAAAAAGAATATACCTTGATAGACTTCTACTTTTTTAACCTATTTTTAAAAAAATAATTAATATTTTTAGGAAGGGGTCAAATAGTGTTGCTGGTAGGTCGTTCCCGTTCCGTATGGTCCTATTCAAAAAGGAGAACTGTTTTACATTTGTCCTTTGTGATCGGCATTTTATCTTGAACTGGTGATCATTTTTCCCCGCAAAGTTTGGATTTACTATATCCCAAATTCAACCCGTACTTTTTCCACACTCACTATTTTATACATCCTACATAGCCTGCTCCTTTCCTCCTAACCTGTAAATTCTCCCATGCCAGTATTCTTAAGCATTTGTTTAACACTCTGTTTTATTGTGTTTCCCTAGCACATACCTAGCCGCTTTTCTTTGTTCCTTCTCCACATATGTATTACTAACCTCATTTCTTATATCACTTTTGCCCAAATTTATTAATCCTGGTAATGTCATCCCGTACTTGCAGTTATTATATTTGGCTGCTGAGATAAGAAGGAAGGGGAAGAAGAATAATATCTAGGAATTTTAAGCATATACATTGCTCATATGTAGAATGTAAAGCATATTTCATTGGGAAACCGAGAAACCACTTGAGTCAATTTTTACCATCGGAAATGAAGAAATCCACTGAGGAAAAGAAATCCATAGAATGAAACGGGATCAAGGCAAAACGCATTCGTCCAAGAGAAAACTCGAGGCTGCATCATTATCATCATCAGCAGTCGTCGAAACCGAAAATTGGTTTGCTGCACATCTCCAATCCGTTCTTTTCTCGGCTGACCGCTACACTCCTTCATAATTACATTCAATAACATCTCTCATAATTTTCTTGAGACATTCCAAAGTGTGTCTTCCTGCTAAAGTGTTTCCCGTCCATTATTTCTTCTGGAGGATTCTTCGGATGCTCCATTATGTTTCTCAACATGTTCATTCCAAGCCCGCAATATGGAAGTTTCTTAAAGAATGCAGCTTATCATTAATTTCGACGATAGGGTCATCAAACGAGTATTCTAAACAACAATTTCGGTTTTTAATTTAACGTTGCCTTTAGCTCCATATTTTGACGTACATATACAGACCGTTTGTCGATAATGAATTCTAGCGCGTCGGTAATGAACAACTTGTCCTTCATTAAAGCTCAAAACACGAGGTAACACAGTGCCGAGCGAACTTAAGTGAAGGAACGGCCGGAATTAAAATGATGTGTGTGAGAGTTCAGATCTTCTTAATCCTTCGTTCGATATGCCCATTTAGAAAGGAAAAATGTACTTAATTACTTGATATGAAAAAAACTTATGACTGAAATAGCATAAAAGTAAAGAGCCTTTTATTAGACTATATTTGAAGAGAACAAAGTTAAGGGGATATATAAAATTGAGCTGTTCACATATAGTTTATAGCTACTGAATAAATTGTACCTTAAGTTGAATTAGAGGCAGGTACAATTTATGCTTTACGTATGAGAAAGTATTTGGCTCAAATAGATTATTTGGAGGCAAGAAAACTCTAGTGAACCGAGGGTGCTTTACGAAATGAAGCAACTCTTACTTTTAAAGAGCCAGACTACATACGAGAGACAAGATCCTGAGGTTCGCAATTAAAACAAAAATAATATTAAAGTAAAACGCCAAAACAATGCTCCCTTCTGCATGCATTATTTCTTTCTCATGCCAGTTTTGTTGTTACATCCCCCGCCAAGTTGCCTAGAGGTGGGTGGTCAAAAATTCACTAATTAACGATAAAGTTTGAAGTTCATTAACCAGTTTAAAAAATTATCAATTTCAAGAGGAGGGAGAATTAAAACTTCTGATTCCACAACTGTTAACATTCAACAATCGCCATTTTTGATCAAAGGCATTCGCTATCAATGGGTGGAATGCTCCTTCGACGACATGGACAAAAGCGGAAAATGTGGCAGAGTATCACATATGGAAACGTCACAGGATTGTAGATGCTTAAAAATGCTGAGAATATCCGGACATGTTATGTTCATCCAATCAACGCTATAACGATAAAAGCGACAATGGCGACCGAAGATAAAAACAGTAGGTGATTATATAGATATTTACACATTCTGCGAACTTCCGGAGACATTTTTTTTCATCCGAACTACGCAACAAAACAAGTGAGACGGAAATAGCGAACGTGCGTAGGGGAGAGGGATGGAGGCTGCGTAGATTTTTTATTTTTATTTTATCCGTCGACGTGAGAGACCCATTTGGGTCGGCCCTTACCTTCACACCCCCTGCCACACACTCGCCCCATGCTGCGTCCCTTAAGTAGATGTAGGTGTTAGTGGAAAGGCCCTCGAAAGCCTTATTTCCACAACCCCTGCCCTACTCCCCTACCCACCCCCCTCCTCCCATTCCTCTATCTAATATAACGCTTCCCCCGACCAACCCCCACCTCACCCACGGCCTCCTCCTTGGCCGATCGACGCCGGCGCCAGACCCCCTTCCCTCCCGCCGGTCGGCGCCTTCTGGACGCCCGGCCGCGGCGGCGGGGGCTCCCGGGGGCGGAGAGGGCGAAAGGGGAAGAAGAGTAATGGGGGCGGGGAAGGAGACGAAGGAGGCGGAGGGGACGCACGGCCGCCCCTCGGGGGCGCGAAGGAATGGTGGGGGGCGGAGGGACTAGGCGGGGGGGGGAGGCAGGAGGTGGAGGCGGATGTAATTCATTGACGCCGATGATGACAAACGCCACTTCGGATAAGATTCGAGAAAGGAGCGCATGCTTCCCGCGAGGAGGGGAATAAAGGAGCAACGGAGTAGAGAGACTTTTCCTCTAATTTTCGTGAAAAGGGTAACGTCATGGAGTAATTAGAGCACGTGCGCGCTAAGAAAATGTGACCTATTCATGGACCACGCACAGAAGATCGGTTTCGTAATCAGGGACGTCATTAATGGCAGAGTGCAGTGTAGGACAATGCTCTCCAAACCACAGCCCACGAGTATAAATATTGATACGCAAACATCATAAGAAGATAACTGCGGTTGTGGTGATGCAAGAGTATTAATTCTGTTAAAAAAATTGTACCTAAACCTTAAAGATTTTACTCTTTTGCATAAAAATTATATTTAATATGCAATGATCTTTCATAAATCATATGCTTCGGAAATCATTGATGGATCTCATCCTTAATGATGAAATAATTAGCAATACTCCACACATTTTAGTATAAAAGTAATAGCATACACTGCATAAATATTAACTATAACATGTTCTGGTGTTTTTTCGATAACTCTTTAGTTATTAATTTCACCATTAGTAATGCAAGAGTTAACTGTTGGAAGTTAAACTATTAATATGCCGATAGTTCAATTTCTCTCTCTAAATAAATATAAAACAGGATTTGCTAAGGGATTTTTTTTTGTGTGCATGAGATTCAAAAGTCCACCACCTTGCACCACCAAGCAAAATATAACACGATACCACGAGTTTCGAAATTGCTGGTGGAATGCACATTAGATGAGTGTTGCTGGTACCCAGGGAAGGCAGATTACGTTTAACGGAAAAGGAATGAGGAACTAGATTTTTGTGAAAATGGACACAGGTTTCAATTTCGTATTCTTACTTTCCTAGGTTTGAGAAAATACTTAGGAAAACACGTCAAGACTAGTTTCAATGTGCAACTGATTTAAAAATAAGTGATTTTAGTCAAGTAAATTTCCAGCAGTTTCTTGACAAAAGCATTTATAGTAATCCCTCGATCGCATTTGATTCCTCTTTCCCTTCACCCTGGTAACGCAAATACCTTTCACGGGGTCCTGTGACATTTAATACTCAAACATTTAGGGGCCTCATTCAAGGATATACCTTTAAAAATCCAAGCCATAAGTCCAAAGCGGCTATATCAATATAGCAGTGCATGTCATCACCGTCATCGGTGCCGTCATTTAAATTGACTAAAACAATTGATACTTTTAATGCACCGGCAGTCTGGAACATGATTTATGATCTGTTTCTAAACTATCACTGATTTAGTGCCTTTGAATTCCTGAAATTTTGCTTCTATTAGGGAGAAGCTGATAGTTTGGGAACTTCTAAGGCAATATTTTGTAGATATCTTAAAGAGATTCACGGGAAAATTCAGGCAGTGATTTGTCCCATGATCTTAATTGCAGTGAATTAAATGCCATAAAATTTCATCCTTTTAATCCGTAATTACGATACACTTCTACTACGATGGAGAAGGATTACCACAGCCGGGAAAATATGCTCAATAACAGGACATCCACAGTAATTTCTTCAAATGAATAGGTATACCGAGGTAACGATATTGAGTAAAATTCGTTCCGTTATTTTGGTAATTGCTTAGGTGATCCGCATCATCTACCCTGATTCCCTTGGTCGTAGGAGAGGATCGTAAAATTTTATTCATCTCCTGAGGAAAGACCTTGGCATGCAATGATTTCCACCCACACACTCATCGTCTCATGGTGCAATGACCCCTAAAGCCCACTAGCTGGCTGCAACGTGAACCCAAAGCGACTATTATAATCCAGAGAAAGAAGGCAGATATTCAGGGAAACTGAGTAGGTACTACATAAGAAGTAGTCTCCACAACTGGAAAACTATGGTTTCCATGATGAAATTTACAGCTCATTGATATAACAAGCAGGTATTATCGCAACTTCAGGGAGAAGAACTTGATATTTTATGCTTTAGCTGCTCCTAATACATGAATCAGGAAATTATTTATCATTTGAGTATGAGACAATGGAAAATCGGAGGAATCTCGTTGTATTGCCCCAAACTTTATATTTACAGAAGGCAGCCAAGTGTTATATTTCTACCTAATATCGAAATATTTCGTTATTTTGTTTCGTCATTGTATCGAATTATTTCGTCTTGCGAAATATTTGTTCTTTATACGAGTTTAGATTGTTGTTGGGGGGGCCTTCGTCAGGAGCCCGGGCACTTAGACCTTTCTTGGTCCATTGTGCCAACCCCATACCTGTCTGCCACTTGCAACTTGCAGACAGGGGACAAGAGCACCTCGGTAGAAGTATGGAGGATTGGCCTCCCCCTGCCTCACCCCAGTACCAGGTATAGAGGATGTCCTCCCTCCAACCGGCCCGGTTTGGCCTGGTCCCTAAGGCCTGCCGGTATAGGTATGGAGGGAGTATCATCTCTCCATCCATGCCTGGTTGAGGTATGGAGGAGGGTCACCCATCCAACCACAGTCCGGGCCCAACGTTTCTTAACTTCGGTGTTCTGATGGGAACCGGTGTTTCAACGTGGCTAGGCCCTTGCCCTTATACGAGTTTAAGTAAAATACTTAAATAGAAAGTGCACTACCACAATAAACAATAAAAATGTAACAATAAAGATTAAAGATATGCGTGCAGAACTGCACTACAATACTTAATTTAGTCTCGCGGAATTAAAAAAAAAAAATCTTTTGTGACACAAAGGTTTTTCAAAAAATAACCTAAGGGTTTCCAACCGGCAACATGATGCTCCCCCTCCTTGACTACTCACGGCCAAGATCATTGCTGAGAACAGAGGAATAGGCAGGAAAACGAAGAACCTGACAACTTAGGGAAATGAAGAAAGAAACAAAACTGCTATGCCAGAATATATCTTTACTTAAGAGGTCTAGCTCGACAATGGGACTAGTTCCAGTACATTTTAGTCTCACGGTTTGCATGATTTCGAAGCGAAACTAAACAATGATAAAATCGACGATGTAAGCAAAGATACGTACCTCCACGTACGCTTTAGTTGGCCAAGCGTTCGCAAATACTGGCTACTTATTTTTTGATAAATTCTGTCCTCTCCGAAGCGCATGTTTTTCCGATCGGGCTCCATCGAGCTATTAATAAATACATCACGGACTGAGGCGCAAGCAACAGTCTCGTGGAGTCAGTCAGCCTCAGCGAGGGGGCGCTTTGAAAAACACTGACTCAACAGTGGAGGAAAAAAGACAGACATTAAAAAATTCTCATCACAGTAAAGTTATATCGCTGGGATTTCTCAGAAATAGCCTCGCTCGCAAGATTTAATACCCTTGCGGGCTGGATCAGGGCCGCGGAGCCGCCAAACACCTGCCTTCACAAGGGGTGGCACCGCTGTCCCCCTCCCCATACTACCCGCTTTCCTATCTCGGGCGACGGCAATAAGGAGGGGATGATTGGTATTGGTGGATTGGTGACGACGATGAAATATGCATCTCTGTCGCCGTCAAAATAGTATAGACCTGGGCTTAGAAGCGTTTCACAGTGACACTGGGCATGCATGGTGAGACCAATGAAATCTCGCTGGAAAGAACATTTATTCGTCATAAAATTGACTAGTATCTTGTGTCGATATCAATCACTTGCTCCACTCTGGTGGTCACAAAATAAAGCAAAACACGATAAAATCGCCGTCATTCACAACCTATTGTTAGTCATGCTCACAACTATGTGGAAAAATGACCATGCATCAAAGTTTATCAAATTTTATCACAGATGAAGTGCACATTAAGGTTGAAGAGTTAAAGCAATTTTACAAAAATAAATGTTAAAAAATACTTTATTACGACCTAGGTTTCGATGTCTTACACAACATCTTCAGGTACATGAAGGTACAAGATAACTTGAAGATGATGTTTTCACTCTTCAACCTTATGTTGAAATTCCACTCCTGAAACGCATGAATCTTCAGAATTCATTTACATATCTTGTCCTTAATCCTTTAACGTGTATTTAAAATACAATCTCCTTGGACTTATTTTTTAATATATACGTTTGATCAAAAATCGATTTTTTTAAACAAATTTTGTTGTAGGGAGTTGACATTTAAACGAGCCATTCTATAAATTATAAAATAGGGATATATATGTTTTCTATTAACATTGCCGTGTGCGGTGTGGATACGGAGTAGGAGGGAGGGTTAGTTACGGGGGTGAGGGATTGGAGGGGAGGGAGGGAGGTTGAGGTTGAGCTGAGCGAGGGGAGCCCGTTTGTTTACCTCGGAAGGAGGAAGCGGCGTTTCTCCTCCGCGCGCCCCGATGCAAGGCGCCACGGAGATTGGGGGCGGAGGGCGGCAGGGGGCTGCGCCGGTGCATTCTGCCTCCTCCCCGCCGCCGCCGCAAGGGGGAAGTTCAAAAAAGTCGGAATTTCTTGGGAGTAATATACGAGCGTGTGTGCGTTCACGGCGTCGTCGCTGCTTTTCCTCTCTGCATTCGCCGGGAAGATTTTCACATTCCACTTCTCTCGCGACGAAACGTTTCGGAGGAGGTATTTCCATGTTGCCGTCTTCACTCTTAATTCGAACTACATAGACACGAGAAGTGATTTGAATACTCCTCTTTTCCCCAATGCAAAATTCACGAAACAAAAATGAACCAGGGTAAACAACCACAACAGTTTATCTGCAACGCAATCAAGTTACGAATTTGATTATTTTAGCATACGATATTTACTCTCATCTGCACCGTTAAAAGATCTTCTCCAAAATTCCTCACATACCTGCGCCCTTGTGGTGACGATCAGGTTGTAAAAACGTGGCCACATCTGCATTTGCACTTCAGAACAAAACAACGAAGGAATCCAGAGTGATTTCGATTGAAATACAAAATGCTCGCTTAGTACACGTTTTGCCATCATTACCCACGAGACGATCAACTATGTCAAACGCATTTATCGGCACCGGAACGTGGGGAAGCATACTTTTTTCGCGGAAGAATTTATTTGATGAGCAATGAACCCATTCCATCGAATAACGCCTCAGGGAAGAGACCTAAAGCGGCCCGGGATATTAAAGGTAAGGAAGTGATTTTGGGGAAAACGAAGTAGACATCAGAAAAAGGGAGTGACCACGGAGGAGGCTACAATATATTTGGAATAAATCAGAAAATATTTCATCTGTACAAGTGTCTAACCAATGTTAGCGACACTGCATTTTAAAAAATAAACCCATCTGAAGCAGCATATTCGCAAATATATTTTTGATAACCAGATCATCACAGTGCTGTATTATCATGCAATGAAAATGATTTTTCTGCATTTTGCATATTGTCAGTTAATCTCTCCTGAAGGAGCCGGATGCCCGGATGAAGGGACTCGCTGCCTCAAGTTTATCTCCGATACGCAGCTCAAAACCCCTTTTGTCGTCGAATAGGTCAAATATCCTGTAAACAAGATTAACATCATAATTTTCAAAATTCATTCATTTTGACGGCGGCAACTATTACAAATGTTGGGCTCCTTCTCCCTCTACGCTCGGGATATCTGTTCCACAAAAGAGATTTACCCTTTAAAAATCTCGTAAACTAGGCGACTAACTGGATAACTGAAAAACCTGAAACCCATTTCAAATCGCAACCCAAGGCTAAGTATAACAAAGGATAAAAAGAGTTTTTAATTTGAGAGATTTCACTTTTCTTAATTCAGAATTAATTTCATTAAAAGAATGGGGTCGGTAGTCTTGGAGCCAAATTCTCCTCCCCCTCCCCCTTTACATTCCAGCGGAGTAGCTCGTCATCCGTTTTATGAGGACATCTTCTGCAAAAATAGCTATCTCCGAGATTTTTCCGGCGATCACAGAATAAAATCCGAGTGCAAGAGTAAACGACACATTAGACGTAGAAGCCGACGGTGTCAGAGGTTTTCATCGTGTATAACTTAAACGTTTTGTCAACCCGGTCTTGAATTTTTTCAAAGATTTGGCCGACTTTTTTATCCCCCTCTTAAAATATTCAAAAAAGGTTGGATCATTGACTGAATTATTCCACAATATTATCTCCTTCAGCGTGCATAGGACGTTATCTGCCGTAAATTACCTAAACTTTAAGAATGAAGAAAAAATTAGTTGAATTGAATATGCAATGAATGGTACAAGGTACATTGAATGGTACATAGTCAATGTACTTGTACATTGAAAATGACGCTGTAGACGTCGAAATCGATCGGAAAATAAATAATCTTGGAACTGTACTAAGTGATTTTTCATCATGCCTAACACTGTAAATTGCCACCAAGTAACACACAACTCTATCAATCTAACACTGACAATCTAATCCTTATTTCCTATCCAGACGGATTTAAATATAATTCCAAGTTCAAATGCTTGTAGTTGCTCGCGCGGAAAAGCAATGGTCAATCGTACCATCAAAGTAAGGAGACATTATGTAAAGGAAGAGTTTTTGAGAAATGGAGAATATGTGAAGAGAAAACTGGCCTCAATTATTGAAACGAATCTTTCGACCATCATCTTTACGTACCATCCGGCAAGCGTACAGCGGCAGTTGAGGTGGTCGCTGTACTCACAAATACCCACCAATCAGAGACTACAATAAACGTAGGATGCATCACTACCGTTGTGAGATGCAGTGGGATCAAAAATTGGTCGAGGAAGACCAGTGTGTTCCAGACATAGCAGCTTATGAATTGTCATCCTCTATAAGCTATTAACTCACAAAAATAACCTTTTCACTTTTCTCCACATGTCAAAGGTGGAGGAGACTATGGAATTGATGCTACATTATTGAACTATGCCATTCATAAAGGTACATTTCTTGAGATAGATCATCAAATGGTGAGTCACCATAAGCTTGTTATTTTCCGAGGCTTCATCCGCTTACGAAAAAAAATTGTTAGTAGGTAAATACTCTTTCAACGTTACACCATTCTCATTCAATAAGTCGGCACTTTATGATGGCAAATGCTTAAAATAAAATATTATCATAAGAGGTCTCAATAAAATTTTGGGTCATGGTTTTATGGGTAGGGTTTGAATACTTGAAGGACTTTTAACACGATTCGAATGCAGCGTGAAAATCCATGTCAGGCACAAGCTTTCAACTCACAAGTAAGCACCTACGTACTACCTATGTCAAGAAAAAATGGCATAATTCGCAGAAATAACGATATTTTGGACGGCTTAAAGGCTATTATGAGCAGGTCTATTCTTTAAGTAGGAAGGTAGTAAGGTTTAATTAGGAAGTTTGAAAATATCAAAAAGTTATGAGAAAATATCAAAAGGCTATGTTTATTGAATAAACGAAGAAAAACGGCAGGAACTCCTGTTCACCACGAAAGGATATAATGAACGCCTACCTCTACCACCTAATTTACTAAGAGCAGCAAGCAATGTGTATCGCCATCAAAATGTAAAAGTTAATAATTAAATAAATATCTGCCACTAATTTTTGTTAGAAGGATATTTTAGGGATATCAAAAATTAGAGGATGGTAGCCAGGTGTGAAGATTACATTATACCAATGCCATCTACACAGGTCAGTGCACTGTCATACGGTGAACTGAAAACTTCTAAGGCATTATAATCAATAGAGTGGCGTATTTTATGGATGAATTTGCAGTGATTCTCTATAAGACGCCGTCTAGCCCAAACGCTTGTACGTCTTCGATAAATCGATCTTGTTCCTTTGTGAGCTGCGTAGTCCCGCATGTAGGTCAAGCATGTGAAAATCGAAGACTTAAGTTTCTACTGATATCACTCGATGGTTATTTTCAGTCACAGCGAGTCCTCAACTGTTAATCGCTTTCACTAGTGTTTAAGTACAGTTCTATACTATATATAATCAGTAAAATATGTAAATTTGAAAGTACCTATTTTTGTTTGTTCGTTACATCATAACAGATCAACCGATGCTCCGATTATCTCGAAATTTTTTACTTATGTCGATGGAAAGTAAGCATCCTACATTCATGTTTAAGAAATGTTCCAGGGCGTCAATGTCCTATGTGGGCCTTCAGGTAGTTTTAGAATGTGGCTCAACTAACATTTCACCCACCGTTGATGATATTTGCATTAATCATTTGAAGTGGTACGAAGGGGTGAGACCTGATTGGCAATGGGCCCGAAAACTCCTTTTCATTAGCTCATTTATTTGTTACTTCAACCGTATTAACTGATTAACAGATTATTTAGAGATTTTGCAAGTAAGGCGTTCATAGCACTCGGATGGACCTAAAATATGAATGAGAAGTCCTTGGGCTCAAAAGGAAAAATTTTGAAACATTCTTTATTTAAAGAAAACGTAAAATCTTCAATTATAGGCAAGCTCATCTCCACATGAATAGGTACAAATAAGACGAAGCTTTCCCTGCAAAGCCAGTTACTACGGCCAGTAGTTCATTATTTAAAGTTCTATGTGGATTTTGGAATAGTTTTGATTCATAATTAACCCATAAGAATTTAAATCCAAGAAAATGTGCACTTTATATAGCTAAAACACGCATGCTAAATATTTAATTCCAAATCTATTAAGAACTGATATACCTAGTAATGGTAAGTGGAAAGCTATTTGAAAGCCTTATAAAGTGGAAAGCTATTTGGCACTATTATTCCTTAAAGTATCTCCTAAATAAGTCCCGTTGGAATAAGTTGAATTTGACTAGATGGATATTTATTAATTTTTAAATAATACGTTTTCGGGAGTTTTAAAGTTACAACGAAACTCTTAAAGATAAGGAGCTTTCAAAATAAAACAATTGGAGAAAATTACCAATTGCGAGTGCTTCCAAGTTAGATCCCAGAGTTTGCATAACAAAATACCTTCTTACTAGAGAATGGAGCAGTTGGAATTCTTGTCCAGGGGAAAAGTCACTATGAAACGGAAATGTCCAGTTAACTCCTGGAAATTGAACAATTTTTCATAATAAGCCATCGAGGCGGGTAATTACTAGCAAATAATTTGTGGTTTGTCTACGGCTGTTATTTCCTCCAATCCACCGAGAGAAATTCGACCGATTTTAAAAGTTCACTGAAGAAATGAATAAAAACGAGGGCTCGGCAAATTCGTTCACCGGTCATCTCTGCTGCTCTGACACGTCCGCCCACGTTTCAACCCTTCCATCCACAGCTCCGGAGGAGTCGAGGAGAACGACAAGCGATGAATTCGCAAACATTTTCCAAGTCTTCTCGAATCCCTCCCGAAGAGCTCGCCTCCTTTCCCAAGGTGCCATCTCAAGTCAAAGCAGATCTTTCGCATAATATCACTCGTCCAGTGACGTGAGGAGGTGGAGGAGAGGAGGGGGATGGGTGGTCGGGGGATTATAACAAGCGGATCGGGTGGGCGGAAGATGGGGGAGGGCGGGAGGAGAGGGGTCGGGAGGGGAAGGGGGTGAGGCACATGTTGCCATATAAAGAGTGGCCATAACACGCCAACCAACGGTCGGCCCAGCACCGATTGGCCGGGATTCGCTCGGCGGGGGGAGGAGGGGGAGGAGACAGCAACAGTTGGAAGGCCGGTGGGGAAGGGGGTGGGTGGAGGGGTGGAAAGGGGGTGGGGATGGGGGTCGTTGCCGGGGGGATACGTCTGTAAAGGGGTAAATAACTAATTGATGCCCCCCACCCCTGCGCCCAGCTCACTCCACCCCTCCGTTTCCTATGCCGTTTCCCACAATTAAAGGCCACCGCCGCCGACAACGCCAACACCTAATAATACCATTTTTTTTCGTTCCGAGGTCGAGGGAGTGGCTCATTAAACAAAATTGGCTCACTCGGAACTCTCGATATTTTGGCGATGTTGGTCTTTTTTCTGGAGAGGGACTCTCATTCTAACATCACGCGTGGTGGTTATGAAGTTGAATCCCTGTGTTGATAGTATCAACACAGGGGTTTGCTCGCCAAAGCTCTTCGTTCCACTCCCGTTGCAGCTACTTCTTTCCTTTGCTCTCACGTATTAATGTATCTTGCATCTACGACTATGCTATTCCCCAAGAGTCACAACAAATGTGATTGGCAGGGGGCCTTTGGCCGACAACTTTCACAGTTCATCATAATAAGTGACGTATTTGGAGAAGTAAAACTGCACTAAGGCACATCTTTCTATGAACTATTTTATATTAATTTATTGTCAGGGTGTCCGATAATAGGAAAGGAATATTTAACTACCTTTACTGCTGGAGCAGGATAATTTTGATGGAGTTTAACAAATCGACGACTGGGAACTGGGCCAAATGGGTGTTACGTCGCTAAAAAATACACACAATAGTCGAGTTGTGCCTGGGACCATACCGGCCTCACGATCTTCTAGTTTAGGACAACAAATGCAGACGAAGAGATAAAAAACGAGACGAAGAAGTCATTTTTGGTATCTCCCATCCAAAATTACATGCTCATATTTGTCCGAGACGAGAGTGGAAAATCTCTGAGTGACGGACTCCTCATCCCCCGACGCCCGAGTCTAATGCACCCAGACGGGCGTAATGGCCACTCGCCATCATTCCCACGAACACCCCAAGAGCCTTTATGATCAATCAGAAGATGGAGAGATCGAGATTGAGGGAGAGAGCGCGGATGGTGAGGTAATAATGTACAGATCGGAAATTGCTCGCATGGCATTTCGACCACCTCCGCACTGCTCCGAAAAACGGTGATACGAGTGGTCAGCTTATTTCTGGGCTGTGGGATGAAATTTCTACATTGATATCACTTCTTCATTTTAAGGCCCCGATGACGAGTTTTGAAACGCTGTTTTGCCACACGATCGAGGCACTATCGGCGGTATACCGCCAGCCAACTTACACTGTTCATCTCGAAGTTTATTCTCTCGGACACAGGTATTGAGATGATTAAAACTAATTACGGCTTTATTACGTGGAAGAGACTAAGATCTATATTCGAAAATAGGTATGTTACGTTAATTTTCTACAAAACTTACCTCAAAAGTTTTATTTAAAGAAAAACAAAATAACGAGAAGGACATGATTTTTTTATGGCAGCATGTGTTTACATGATTCCCTAAAATGATGTGAGGACATTGACAGACAAATGAATCCATAGGTATGGAAGATAAATCAGCTATCGGCCGTAACGGGGATAGAGAATACTTGTGCGGCTCCATCCTTTGTCGTAAGAGGCGATTTAACGGGCGGATTAAAGAGAAACCCTCAAAGCCAACCCTTAGTAAGAACGGAATGTATCAAAGTAATATCAGGCTATGCTTCCAGTGAAACCGTGCCATATATTTCGCAAACCACCCAGGTGCTTGCCATGCCTGATGATTAAATTGTCTTATGAATAATGTATTCTTAGTGTTTGCGACAGAATATTTGCAGAAAACAGAATTGTACGTGGTTCGATATGACCTAAGTTGCTGAGGCACCCTTATCATTTAAGATGAACATGTATGAAGGCAAAACAGAAAATGTACTTCTTTGACGCGAAGGGATAGCCAGGTACATGGTTGATACTGTTCAAACGTTCGCTCGGGGTAACTAAATTCATGGAGTGATTAAATTTTGCCTAAATGGCGTCCGGCTTATAAAAATTTCCGGCCAGTCGCAAAAAGTCTGTCGGCTTAATCATTTTCAGCTTATAACACGGGTCTTCGAAAGGTTGGAGGCACTATTTTATAGTAAATTAGGCTGCAAAAAAATTAGGTGTCCTATGGACCTCCTCAAAAGGTCAACCTGTATGCTACTTGACTCTAGAACAGCTCTTCGAGGATTAGTGATATTCAAACATGCTAACCTCAAAATATCAGCACATTGTAAGACGAGAACTAACGAGGTTTTCAACGATGTGATATATATTATATATATAATCTTTGGAAGTTTTCGCCAATTGGCCACAAATATATAAATATATATGCTAGCAACAAGGCATTGAGGTTGGGGAAGGATAGGAAAGTAAATCAGTGGACACTCACCGGCAGATGATCCATGACGACACCGGTGTCCACTGCTTAGGGGTAGCTTTCGGGCTAACTTCCCCCTCAACTTCCTCCCTTATTCAAAGACCTCCCGTGCTCTCCTTTCGTCGCCCTCCCAATCTACAAAATAGTCTCTGGATCCGTGAGATCCGTCAAAATTCACTTGCAAGTAGTGTTACCAATCTCTCTCCTATTGGCTCTCACCCTTGCAACAAACCCCGTTGCCTCACTTGCCCAATCAACACCTCTTCCCGTTTCTTCACTACTCCGGTGACGAATGTCACATATCAAATACTTACTCGGGGAAACTGCTCCTCGAGTAATGTTATATATCTTTTAACCTGCAAGCACTGCCAGGCTTTCTACGTTGGCCTCACCAGCACACCTTTAAATATGCGGGTAAACAATCACAGGAGCAGCGTGATGCAACAGTTGCAGTTGCCTGTAGCGGAGCACGCTAACTCGCATAACCTCTCCTTCAACAACTGCTTTCATATTAAAATAATCCGCGCCCTCCCACCCGACACACCCATAATAGAGCTCCGCCACTGGGAGCTCTCTTATATTTCCATTTTAAAGTCAACCTGCCCTCCCGGACTCAATCTTCGCTAGCTCCCTCTCCTCCCATTCCACCCCCCTGCACTTCCTTCCAACCAATCCCCTTTCCCCAACAACCAACCCCGTACCAAGACATACCGTAAACTCCTAACTCCAGTGTGACACTCCTTAGTAGTGAATCTCCTCCAGCTGAAGAAGGGTCCTTAGCCCGAAAGCTACCCCTAAGCAGTGGACACCGGTGTCGTCATGGATCATCTGCCAGTGAGTGTCCACTGATTTACTTTCCTATCCTTCCCCAACCTCAACGCCTTGTTGCTAGCATATACTTTTATATTTATTTCCTTTCCTTTTATATATATATATAATGTCTTGGTAGAAAATATTTTGTCTTAAATATTGAAGTTTAGTTTTACTGTTTGGACGTCGACAGTGGGCTTTCCGCATGCCATGAAGGATGCTGTAAAGAAGTAATTATATATATATATATATATATATATATATATATATATATATATATATATATATATATAAATAAAAATAAACTTTGCCACAGGTGGGGCGGAAATAAATATAGAAACACAAAAAGAAGAACACTCACACACTATACGTTCTGATATTTCGACAGCCGAAAAGCTGTCTTTCTCACAGAAGGAAGGATACAGAATGATGGATAGGCATGGGACAAGGGGTAGAGTGAGATAGGAGGAGAGGGAGGAGAAAGGGGTAAGAAAGGGGAGAAGAGGGGGGGCGGGAGGGGGTCAGAAGAGGAGAGCGGGGTGAGGGGGGGGAGAAGAGGGGAAGAAGCGGGAGAGGGTCGGAGAAGGAAGGGATGTGGGAGGGAGGAAAGGGGAGGGGCGGGAGGGGATAAAAGGAGGAGAAAGGGGAGAGGAGAAGGGGCGGTAGGGGTCAGTGAGCCCGATTTAATCCGGGGGGATTATAGGCAGAATAAAGCCAGATACAAGCCAATTCTATTGTACGTAATTGAAGGGGAGAGGCAGAGGGAGGGAGGGAAGACAATATGCCTGCTCGGAAACATTTGTCAAAACTGACATTGTGGGAGGAAGCATGGACCGGGACGGGGAAGGAGGCATTGGGCGAGGATGGCTTACAACTGGCTCGGTGGCCGGTCAATCTAACACTTAAGGCGTTAGTGGTGAGACCAATGTAATAGGAATCGCAAAGGTTGCAAAGGAGGATGTACACAATGTTGTGGGAAGTGCATGACCGAGAGGGGACGGAAGGAAGTGGGT
The DNA here is from genome assembly GCA_963573305.1 of Pyrrhosoma nymphula. Taxonomy (NCBI): domain Eukaryota; kingdom Metazoa; phylum Arthropoda; class Insecta; order Odonata; family Coenagrionidae; genus Pyrrhosoma; species Pyrrhosoma nymphula. The sequence continues at coordinate 151,335,773 of OY754328.1, forward strand.
GGGAGAGGAATTTAGCGGGGAGGGGGTCGGTAATAAGAATAGGGCACGTTTTGCATCTCGCGCGATGGCAGGGGTTGGGTGGGGTTTTAGAGCTAATATAGGGTTTAGTCAGCGGTTTGGTGGTTTTTAGGATGCTGGAGAGGTTAGGGGGACGCCTGAAGGTGAGAGAGGGACATTTGGGGAATGTGTTTTTGGTGGTGAGATTATCAGAGAGGAGTGGGAAAAGGTTTTTAATGATTTTTTTGAGGGCATGGACGCCTGGGAAGTAGGTGGTACAGAGGGAGAGGTTGTAATTCTCCTTATTTTGGGTTGGTTTAGGAGGAAAGGGTTTTTTGAGAATTCGTTTATTGAGAAGAGTCTCAGGATATCCTCGTCGGAGAAGGGATTGGTGCAAAGAGGAAAGGAATTTATCAAGGGAATCGGGGTTATTACATATGCGAAAAACTCTCCCCTTCAATTACGTACAATAGAATTGGCTTGTATCTGGCTTTATTCTGCCTATAATCCCCCCGGATTAAATCGGGCTCACTGACCCCTACCGCCCCTTCTCCTCTCCCCTTTCTCCTCCTTTTATCCCCTCCCGCCCCTCCCCTTTCCTCCCTCCCACATCCCTTCCTTCTCCGACCCTCTCCCGCTTCTTCCCCTCTTCTCCCCCCCCTCACCCCGCTCTCCTCTTCTGACCCCCTCCCGCCCCCCCTCTTCTCCCCTTTCTTACCCCTTTCTCCTCCCTCTCCTCCTATCTCACTCTACCCCTTGTCCCATGCCTATCCATCATTCTGTATCCTTCCTTCTGTGAGAAAGACAGCTTTTCGGCTGTCGAAATATCAGAACGTATAGTGTGTGAGTGTTCTTCTTTTTGTGTTTCTATATTTATTTCCGCCCCACCTGTGGCAAAGTTTATTTTTATTTAAATTATCGCGTGTGTGATTTTCCACGAACTCATATATATATATATATATATATAATTACTTCTTTACAGCATCCTTCATGGCATGCGGAAAGCCCACTGTCGACGTCCAAACAGTAAAACTAAACGTCAATATTTAACGCTCGATGTCAGTACAATATCGCAATTATAATATTGCGAATTTAGATTTTAATCATGCGTGCGAATTCGACTTTGAAAAATCTATTTCAACACGATATGTAATACATAAAAGATGCTTAATGATAAACGTATAAAAACCTGGATCCAACTCATGAGTCAAATCTTGTGTTTTAAACACTTGTTTTGATCTCAGATATGATTTGCGAGGTAACAGCAGTTATAAATTTTCTATAGTTTCCAATAAGCATGCATAGGTAGCGCCAAATAAGGGAAGGCGCATATGGAAGCGGTTGGCAAAGGGGCGAAGGGGAGTTGACAGCACATGCGAGGCAACGCTGCCGACGTAGTTGCATTTAATCTGAAAGGTCAAGTGTCATCAGCGAATTACAAAAACATATTTATGACCCATAAAGAGCTGCATGAAAATATGCTGATAGTGTTCTCAACCAATCGGGGAAATCCATCCAAACATTGGATTAAGAACCACATATATCGTTTTAGTTTATGTAACAGATCAATTACATAATTATAATTTTTTTCTTCTTTCAGGAGATATAGGTTATATTCCTATATTGGAAGCGAACCAGCCGCAGTTTCGCAGAAGACCCTTTTCTGTGGAAGGGTCTATTGCTTAAAAACGGTAACGCGCATGGAAGTAGTACAATCTCTGAGTTTGACTTCCGGAATCTTGGAATCTCGGGAACCCCGGAAAAAAACTTAAGAGATTGTACTACTTCCCTGTGCGGTACCGTTTATAAGCAATATACCCTTCCACAGAAAAGGGTCTTCTGCGCAACTGCCACTATATTTCGCTACCACTATAGGAAGGTCAATAACTAGGATTATTTGATCATTACAACTATCTTCTATTCCGTGCCTATATTTTTCTACATATCTTGACGAATATTTTTCCGTTTTAATAATTATTTTTTTACATAATATTTTCTGTTTATTGAACACAATGTAAAGATCTTAGTTGATAATATACAAGATGGTTGATTATTATTATATTCCCGCATAATTTCCTCATTGCATCATCTTAGTTGCTGTTTTTGGCGTTTTAGTAAATATGTAAATAAAATACAAGCGCACAGAGATGCGCTGATTTACGTCCCATTCGGAGGACGGAGCAATACACTTGACGCGCCCTCTACTTGGAAACCCAGTAAGGATCTGAATTCCACCGAAAAAATCTCGTTCACGATCAGGATCCAAACGCTGGCATTCGGGACGGGAAACCGGAACTCTAGCCATCTCAGTAACCCAATTTCCCAAGAGTGAAAGCGCACGCATTCGTAAAAAGCAATCAATTTCATGCTTAATTAATTTAAAATTAAATATAACTCTAATTAGAAAAATAAGTGATGGATAATAATAAAATGTTTTGTTACTAAAAATGGATATTCGTCACTTCCACATAGTCTCGCATGAAATCGTCAAATTTAACCTTTAGCGTGATTTTATCCCAAGTAAATGAAGACGAGAGGAGAAATTTAAAGAGGTAGTTTTCCCCACCGAAGAAACCATCACTCCGATCAGAGTCTTGGTCGCGATTAGCGATGACATCAGCTCCGGCTGGCAAGAGCAAAGAGGAGGGCGGGGAGTGGACCAGGCCCCGGCCGAGCGACCTCTGGGAAGAACCCAGGGAACAGGATGGACTAAAGTGGTGATGATCGGAGACGACGAGACAGTAAATACATTCTATGAGGAATCTACGTAATTCTGGAGGTGATATGGATGTGATTCCAAGTACGTTTTTTTTACTGTTAGACATGGGGTCGAAACTCCTTAAGTAGTGTGAAAGAGAGGAGTGGGGGAAGTAGTGGTCTCTACATCTGCGAAGTACCGCGCCAGCCACCTCTAGGGTGTGTGGCACGGGGTGATTCCACACCAGACATGCAATACTCGCCCCAGTTCAAGGTAGTACCCCGCACGTTTCTTAGGCCGCTAGGCGCAGTCTAGATAGCAGTCAGGGGAACAGTGCAGGGTCAAAACATAACCTAGCAGAGACCTACGTTGGCGAAGATGCTAACAAGCAGTCCGCGGGTTAACATACTAATACTTATTAGCATTACTGATGCTATTCATTCATGGGTACTACGAGATACTAATTCATGCAGAAAAGGATATAATGTGGGACATTTCAAGGGGGGGGAGGTTTTAGTAATAAAGATATTATTAAGTACAGAAACAAAGTCTATTCTACATAGAAAACGGGGGAATTCAATACGAAAGTCGCCATCGCCACCATAATGGTCCCTTATTCTCTTCGGAAAAATAGCATTTTAAATATATTGGTACTGTAGTCTACTTCCATTTCGGTATGCGGGGGAGCAAGTGTTTTCGATGAACATTTGGAGTGAGGTGTGTGTACAGGGAGAGAGGAAGTGGGAGGGAATGACCGTTTCTTTTTATTATTATCCTTTGGAAGGTGGGAAACTCACCGCGGACGGAAAAGAGTGAACGGCTGAGAGACCGCATGACTGAGTATGCCGTGAAGGTGATGTGGAGCCGCTAAACCACGCACCCGCCGCTGTCTAAGTAATGAATTAGTAAAGAGTCTCATTAATAAACAATGTGTTTCATGAGTGGTCTGCGTGCCTAACTTCTGGAGGTGATAGAGAATGTGCTTTCAAACATTTTTTGTCCGATGGACAATGGGTCGCAACTCCTAGCTTACAGATCCATTGCAACGCAAACATTGTATCCAGCTCATTTTGCAGTTATGTACCTCGAAAACGCCGAATAACGGTGACCTTTAGCGATTGACGAGATGTGAAACTTGTCTTAAAAGGTGAACAAGATATGATTCGTAACTGTTACAAATGCTCATGGCAGCTTATTTTCAAGATAGAATTTGATTATTCGTAGCTATTCGACATTTTAATGGCAACTGCAGAATGTGCTGGGTCAACGTTTTGCGTTTTCGCAGCTCCGTGATTAAAATATTGCGATTCCAATGCATATCAGGCTAAAAGATTCTTGAAATCCCATCCGTTGTCACTCCCAGAGGAAAGCAGATTCCTCGTAAAACACTGTATGAAGAGCGTGTAAAACAGCAATTAATAAATCTTAACCACTATATGAAGCGTGAAAATCTTAGACGAATTTTTCCTCAGAGTTTTTACAGAAATTGGAAAAAAGAACCAATCGGCAAGCGGCTGGAGAGCTAATGCGGAACCAACAACGGCAGATCCAACGCTGACCGGTGAGCGCGGAGAGGAATTAGGGGCTTACGACCGTGCGCTTACTTTCTCACTCAAGCGTTGGCACAGCCGTTGCGGGTGCCGCATCAGCTCTCCAGCCGCTCACTCATTGGTTCTTTTTTTCCAATATCCAAATCTCAATTGCTGGAAAAATATCGCACTCCCGCATATCTTTCTGAGAAAAAATTCGTCAAACATTTTCACGCGCTATCCAATGGTAGAGATGTGTTACTTTTTTTCACACACCTTTTACGTAGGTGCGCCTACTCCGGTGTATTCACTGGTTGTGTATCGAGAGAGGGAGGCAGGTACCTGAGTGCACTGAGGGCTCGAGGAAAATCTGCCCTCTGCTCTTTCCCGCGAGCGAGTAGAGGCTTCTGGGAATATGGAGGAAGGAGGCTGGAGTGAAGTAGAGATAGTGAAGAGAGAGAAAAGAGGAGAGAGAACGAAGGGAAGATGGATGATGGAAGGGCAGGCACGAGAGGGGAAGAGAGAGAGAGAGGTGTAATTGAGGAGGGAATCGACGGGGGAGGAGGGTGGCAGGGGAGGGCGGGGGAGCGGGGGAGGGCGGGGGGCGAGCAGCTTGCGTGGGACGCCGGAGTCGAGCATTTCAAAGGAGAAGCGGGAGGAGCGAGGGAGAAAGAAAAAAAATTAGGTGGAAGGAAATCATACGGCTATCTTTTTGAATGATGGGATGGGAAGGGAGAGAGGGGGAGGAGAGGGTGGAAAGAGGGGGGAGGGGAGGGGGGAAAGAGGGAGGGGTGGGCGGGATGGGAAAGAGGGGAGCGGAAGGAAAGGGGAGGGGAAGTGGAGGTGGAGGGAGAGGGGAGGGGGAGTGGGGAGTGCTGGTCGGTTTCGACGTTCGTCTGTGTTTATGAGACAACGCTTGTCCGGATGGCTGCAAAACATACTCGGATATCCCACGGCGAATGTGGCAAACATACATTCTCAATTCCATGAAATATGTCAACAGAATTCATTAAATGGGGAAAACATTTCGTTTAATTTTCAAAGCGGCAAGATGGGATAGTCAAACATATAAGAGATAAGTCATCAGATAATTCTTTCTTCCGAGTCATTCACGAACACAAAGCAATGAAGGGAAAACAGTTCCATGAAAACTTATCTCGCGCTCCATCCCGCATGTTTCCCCATTTATCTTTTGTTGTTGTTCACCTAAAATCTCCCTCCACTCACCTTCGCTACAGCTCGCAGGAAGACAAAGTCATGCATTTAAACTATTTCTTCGAATTTTGGCTCGTGTATAGCACTTCTGCAAATACCATTTCTTAAGAAATTCAGAGAAAATCAAGCTGGGTGTGGATCTACCCTTGAGCCAGCGGCAATGTTTCACGTTTTCTTTTTCATGTTTTTACCTAATATAAGATTGGACATCCCTCATATGGAAAATCATGGGCTAATGTTATAGTGAAGCAATCTGAATATTCTGTTGTTTTTTTCATAAAAATGGCCTCGTCCTTGGGTTTCAAAAGTACTAATTGAACTGAGATCATAGGGGTTCTAGCGGCATAATCGGCTGGCTGAGGCTCACGATCGCGTGGATATCGAGCGGTCAATGTTTGGACTGTTATCATTTCGATGATTTAACTAATCATAAATGACCGCATGATCCCAGCTGTTTTAGAAATTATTTTATAGTCCTTAAGCGAAATCAACGGTTGAACTAAACATCGAGATAAAGCTAAATGATCACTGCCTAGTGAAATGATGTAAGAGATGAACACTGCCTTGTGTAATAGAGATATCTCATTTAAAACAATGAAAATAAGTGCAAGCTGATGTACAAGCGGAAACATGCCTTTTTGTAGAGCGGCACTATATTTGAACATTTGAAGTAATTGATTATAGACAATCATGTGAATGCAGAAAGTATTATAACATAATGCAGTAAAAAAGGACGTATTTTCACACTGGCCTTTATTTGAGGCTGTTGTCACTCTTTTCAATTCCACGTAGAAAATTTTACGTTCTCTCTAAAATAGTTCCTTTTCATGTGACTGTCGCTCGAGTGCAGTACACATGATGATAACGTCGGCCGTCGGTGTCAGTCGATGTTATCTACTGAGGAAAATCACGGTCCTAATGTAATAAATTAGATGATAAACTTCTGTACTGTTTATTGGTAGACAAATAAGATGCTATAAGTGATTCTGAAAGATCCGGAAAGTACTTTAGATAAGGCGAAGAAATAACAGCATAAATTAGTTCCATAGTGGTGCTTGAAAGTACGTTACGCCAGCATAATAGACACATGGTGTACCGAAGGGCTTTAGCGAATTTTTTAAATGCCACGATACCGTGGAAGCAATATTTTGGTGCCCACTTAAAAAGTGTTGTGGTACAATATAGAGTATTGGAACACAATAAATGCAAAGAAAAGCACTGGAATTTGTGAACATGGATAGGAGGAGTAATCATAAGAGAACAAGGAAAGTGAAACCATTATGAGTGAGAGACAGAAGCATACGAGAAAATAAAAAAAACGGACCTCTCAAAGGGGAACCAGTAATTACAAAAAAATATTGATGTATCAATTGAAAGGAATAATGGGTGGACATATACATACACAATATTATTAATGAAATGTTTCAGTAAGGAATGCTGGAGATGAGATCGATATCATAGCAATGCATAAGCGTGACGAAGATACATTTTTAGATATATATTCAAGTAACATATCGGTACTATGGGAACGATATTGGCCGTCCTTCTTCCGCTCAAGCGTAAATGGCTGAAGAGACAAATCGGTAAGCTGATAATTTGCAAATGGCACTGGAATAATATGGAGGATAAACAGCTAACATTCTGTTTATTATCTTTTACAGGAAATATATGGATGTTTCTCATAAACCCATTCCTCATTTAGAAGTCAAAAATATAAAAATATTTGCAAAGCATTGCTCTATGCCTAATACATTCCTCTGTATTAGTCCTTGAGCGTTATTTTATTGCTTAATTTGGCCTTTCAAGTTTTCGAGAATCTAATAGGTAACTTGCATTTTCATAATATTTATCTTCATTCCATGCTAATCCTGTCAAGTTTACAACGGTGGCATGTATACCTCACCAAGAGCGGCCATTAATCAAATGGTGCTTTTTAAGCGACCTTTTGACGTGACCACTTATCCAGGCGTGACCCCTCACGGCTTTCTTTTGGGCCACGGTTACTCATGTGGTGTCACACGACGTTTTGAAGGTAAAACTCCTTGGCAGTTTTTAAGCCGATATTCTGAGAGACGGAGCAAAAAATAATATCAAAGAGAATCTTTCCATTTCCGCGAGCAACAAAGCCAACAGTAACTCGCTGAAAATAAGATAGTAAGAATTGACTTCTTGAGTGGATACCATCATTGCGCATATTAAGCCAATCTACGCGGGGTAGCAATGAGCCTGGTGCTCTAACAAATTACCTCCAGGGGCGTTTCTTCGGCACAAAATGTCACGCAACCTTTGTAGTGACCCACTCCCTACCCTAGGTGATTAGCAGAGCAGACTATCCTGGAAATCCCTCCTTCCCACGATATAGCTCACATGGCTGATGATGCACGCCACCATAGTAAACTTACTGATCTTTTCATAGATCATCTGCAAATCTTGAGTACTTAATTAACTCCCAGCCCACTTTATTTCCCGCACTTAACCTTTCAAATGCCACTCACACCATTTCCTCGTCGCATTGGTTAAATAGCTCCGGTGATGACGGAGACTGCTCTACTATTCCCTCCACTCGATTCTCTCTTTGGTAAAATCGATTTAAATGTATAATGTCACTCACGGGCGATTTTGTATGAGTATCTGCCCCGTTCCTCCGCTGTGACATTCTAATCTTAGCAAACTCTAACGAGCGAATTTTTTCCTACACTCGGTTCAGGAGAAATGTTAGTCTTCTTGTTTTTCATAGTTTGAACACCACCTTTGTGGGCCTTGATGAACTTTGGACCTGCAAGTGAGTATTCAATAATTATTACAAATCGAAGCGACACATTTCAGGCGTTTTTGAGAGCACTAAAATGAATAATCAAGCTGCCTCCGTGAGAATATGCGACACAAACAGTTTTCGCACGTTCAACATAGACACAATCTTATTCCATTCTTCCTGAATACAATTTGATGATGATCATGGGTAAGACATTCTCTTTGACGTTGAAATTTCTCAGAATAGTCCAATTAAAACGGAAAAAACAACAAAATCACTTAGTTAATTTTCAGTACTAATGGCTCCGAATTTACCAATAAATTTCCAAAGAACAATTCAATTACTGCCAGGAGCTTGTAAGAGCCATTATATGATTCCTGCCGAGATCAAAAGCTGTCTCTTGCAACGGATTTCCCTGCGAGGAAGCTCAGTTTAATCTGATGTCGCTACGCTTTCTCTACACAGCCTCCCGTCGAGGCCGAACTCATTAAAACTCAAGAACAAGTATCCCATTACTTTGAAGCGATGAAGGGACCGTAGAGAATTCAAGCAGTTAAGAGGGAGCCTTTCTCTTTGATTAAAAAATACACCTTTCTAAATTGGCGTATTAAAGAATCATATCAAAAATATCACGTCACCTTATAGCAATAATTCACCCATAAACGAACGGTAATCTTCCGGTAGACATTAGGTAGTTAGTTAATTACACTGCGAAATACGTCATATCAGGACGCTACTTCCCGATCAATTACAAGGAAAGACAGTGTAAATGACTCTATTAAAATAGGTATAGCAAATTGGAGATGGGCAGCGCGTATTTAGGAGAAAGTGGTTATTCGATTCCACATTAAATTTAACCTAGAAGCTATTTGTATTTTTGGACCTCCAGGGTACATATTAATTTTTGTATACATAGTGTTCTGGAAGATAAATTTTAAGCTCAATATATTCTTATTTATGTAAAAATATATAAGGAAACTGATATCCTTCCGATTTGTACTTTTTTTCTGAATTCGTCTGTTCAAAAAATATCTATAATTTGACAGAAAGATAAAAAAAACACTATAACTTACGGAGTTCTTGCGATACCCCCGCTGGCACAGAATGTAACCATTTACCTGAACAAAGTATGTAAATAAGGGAACTATGAACCAATAAGTTGCATTTCATATAATTATATTTTCCTCTTTATAATTTATACAGAAATGTTTCTCTAAATTTTCAAGAATGTTTGTTGACAAATTTAGAAGATACCGCGAATTATCCGCGTGATTTCCTTCACGACGTCACCCGCCAGAGCGCATTAGTGCGAAAGATGCAGAAAATTTTGATTGATTTGAAGAACCTAATCTTTTATTTTTTCAAGTAGATTATTTATTTCGAAGATTATTTGATTTGATGCAATACTTGTGTGAAAATTCCAATGAGGAAAAATCACCCGCCTTGAACGGGACTTGAATCCGGATCGCTTACCATGTTCACAATTTGACCGCTTCGTGTCAACTTATGTCCGGCAGTCGTGAATTTAAATCCCACAAAAAATTCACAGGGGAGGACGCGTCGGTAGCTTAACTATGGCTATAGAAATCGGCTCGGTATCGAGGATAATAATAATTCCAATACTGATTACACCTTCACCATTTCTTTCACCAATGGCCATCAATTAAACATACGTTTAAACGAGCACACGCAACCATAGCCTGGTTCGTGAAAAACAATCTAGACGGGATTCGAAGCCGCGACCTCCGAGGCGCGAGGTGAGGACGTTACCCCGCCACCACCTGGCCCGGATAAATCTGGCTTTGAGTCCCTGTCAAGGCAGGTGATCTTTCCTCTGTGAGTTTTACACACTTACTAGTATTTCATCAAATCAAATACTCTTCTAAACAAAAATATCTACTCGATAAAAAGAAAAGAGTAGGTACTTAAATTCAATCAAAATTGAGAGAAGCAAGAACCTCATTCTTTAGATACATATGATACAAAATGGCACTTTTTTCGAAGCTTTAATCGAACAGAGATGACATTTTGGACTGATTTTGAATCATTTAGCCGACTGCTATTTGCGCACGTCATGTCATCATAATTTACACTCATTCACCAATTAATCTCACTGGCTACGCAGAGAAGAGTCAATCTGATAAGGCATTTGGGTAAAGTTAATAAGTAGACTAAACATATCTGCGTAAAATTAATTGTAAGACATAAAGGGAAGATGGGGTACGTTCTTGGACGGATGAACAGCAGTCATTGGGTGAAGAGGATGGAATTTTGGGGGCGAAGAAGATGGAATTTTGGGGGTGAAGAACGAGGTCCAGATATAAAGGTATTCTCCACCAATCGAGTAGAGTTGAAAAATAGGTGAAACTAATGTGAAAACTCTGAGTCAATGAGGAAAAGTAATTCATTAGTACTATGGTTCTCAATCATGTATATATAAATGTGGCACCAAAATTCATCCAAACCTTTGTTACTCTGCAAAAAAAGCAATTTAAATGAAAGCTAGTAGAAGGGATAACGTAGATAATACCTCCATCCCGTCTTTTTTCTCGTGTGGAATATTCTACACGCTTGATTAAGTAACGTAAAAATATTTAAAATTTTCAATTTGATCTAAGCCCGAATAATTGGCAGATTATTCATGAGTGCCATTGCTAGTATTCCATTCCACTCCATTGCATTCCAAAATCCTTGGTAAAAATAAAGAGTTCAGATTCAAATGGTGTTTTATTAGCTTTATCATAGTTTCGGACTGTTGCATTTTAAATTATCCATTTTCCAACAAACACTAACATCAAGAACATGTATGAGTTTGAATAACATAAGCTGTCACATGTCTATGCGCACATGATTGATGAAAAATCGTTCTTTAGACCTTTTCGATTACATGTGCTGATTTCATGTTTAATTAATAGTGCTTTTAATGGAAGATATGCATCACCTTAAATGTTTGAATTCTTAATTTGGTGGCTTGTGAAGGAAAGGAAGGGGACATTGGAGTTTTGACCTGCAGGTTTAGCCTCGTTAGAGGAAATTTCACGATTTCAAGTTTCAGCGGGGTTATTTAAATGTAGGGACTCTAATCGAGGGTTGTGTCGCCTCAAATGACTCTTTCCACACCCACAGTAATGGACGATCCCCTTACGACACTTGAGAAATTATTTTTACTCCGATAAACCCAATGAATTCAGATAACAATGCTTAAAAGAGCATAAACGGTATTGATTCCAGCAGGAACACAGATACCAGAGATAATCGCGGTAATATTAGCATTACCTGAGTTAAAAATGAGTAATGACATTTAGAATCTACAAATCTACGAGTAATTAGAAAATTAATTTAAAACATGCCGTGGTAACGAGCTATCGATTTTTACGTGCAGTAACTACATCCATGTTGACTCTTTAACTGAATAGATGATCGTGTTGCTTGATACTCTAAATGATAACAAATATCAATGTCAAAACTAATGTTTTTTATAGATATTACACCCGTAAGCGTATCATTATTTCTATGATTGTTTAAAATGATCTTTCGCTCAAGAACTTGGACGAAAACAATTTCTATATTGTAGTACATATATTATCTATGTTTGTCTATTAAACTGGGGAAATAGAAACTTATCAAGAAATGAAAAACATTCTAAATAGTTCACGTCCGAGTTCTGAGTTGATAATTTCTATTTCCGTTTGAGTAAGAAATGCGCCTCAATACCGCGTACACGACTGAGGGATCTCTGTGGGCACAAACGTAAATTTCCCATAGGATTATATCAAATGGAGTAACGAAGGTAAAGTCATGGGCGATTCAAAAGAATTTTATTACACCACCCTATTCAATACATGTAAATTGGCTTCGGTAGCCAGGTCGGTTAAGCGCCAGCCTAGCAAATCATGACAATCAACTCTCGGGGTCGGATCCTGGTTCGGCTCTGGATGCTGAGTTTTTCTTAGGATTAAGGCTTTTAGTTAGCCGTTGCCATGTAATATTAGCAGTGGAAGCTTCTGAAACCCAAGTACCACTAACAGGAAAGTGAACAGCACGCATGTAAGGCCATTCTAATGTCCTCATAACATCAGCACTCCGAATGGCCCGGAATGAATAATTTCCTGCAGCTCTCCACTCTGCTCTACTTTCAAGCTTTACTCCTTGGTAAGTATTCGTTTTTACCTCTTTCATAATTTGTCTAATGTGTACTCCATCCTTGATCTTCCCCTCCAGTTCATTCCACGCCTTGTTCCTTCCGTTAATGATTTAAAAAGACTGTTATATTTAGAATGTGCTCAATACAAGTCTCTCCTACTTCGCAGATTTTTCCTCGTGGGACTCCTTCATAGATGATTGTATTCGACCATAAAACATTTGGCAAAACTACATGTCAATTGCTTACATTAATCTTAACTCTACTGCTTCCATCGTCCATACTTCACTGTCGTAAGAAAGGGCATGTTTTACGATGCCAATGCGTATGTTTTAGCGTTAGTCTAGCTCCATGCGTATGTTTTTCTAGTTTTATGTTGCTGTTGTTGTAGCATTGAATCAACATGGTTGTCTAAACCTAGTTGCTTCAAAACTTGCGTTGCTTGGTCTGTTGATTGTATTCTTTTCAGCTGTTCGTAGTGTCCAGATGCATTAATTAGTCTTCTTCACAAGCTCCGGCACCGTCGAATCGCTTGTCCGTAGTGGTTGGCGCTTCTTATTCCTGCGCGGGCTCCACGCGGATGGAGGAGGCCTCGGAAGCTAATGGATGATGAGATATCACTCCTCCGCCCACCCTTCCCCGCCTGCGCCCCTCCCACGTCGAAAGACGCGCTCCCCTCTGCCAGGCTGCCAGTTCAAAAGCTCAGCCCGCAAAAGCAAAGAACGCAGAGAGAGATGCATGTGTAGGTAGGCATATACGCGTGCTTCTTGTACCAATGTATCCACACGACACAAGTCATAGGCCATGAATCAGCTTAATTGAATCTCTCTCTCTCTCTCTCTTGAAAACCATCTCGTTACAAATATGATAGGAATGGCAAACTTGCGCCACCCGGGAGGCTGCTAAAGGCCTTCTCCCTCGCGAGAACCTTTTAGGCATGTCATGGAGGGAGGAGGTGGTGGTGAGTAGGGTGGGAGGAGGAGGGGGAGGGAGTGGGCGGGTGGAGATGGGGGGAATGGGAGGAGGGACGCTCAGCCGCGAATGGAGTGGCTCCGAAAATGGGAGTGAGGGGGGGGGGGGAGGGTTGGGTTGTTTGCGAGGAGACAAATGGGAAGTGAAGGCGGGCGAATGGTCCACGGAGGAGAGGGTTAAGAGTTGAAACGCAGCAGAAGCCAGAGGCTAAGACAAGGGACGGAGGTAAGAACAAGAAACGAATCAACGCGTTGATTCGTTTCTTGCAACGTGGGGATTAGGTTGGTGTGTGGGCAACTTTCAATGGAAGAGTGCTGGAGGGCTCGGGTTGGAGTCGTGGCTTCCCATCTCGAGGGCTCGGTTCGATTACCGGAAGTGGTGGTGAATTATTTTCTCAGCGGAATTCATATTCCTTCTTGGGTGGTATGGGGAGAACACCACTAGCACGTCAGTGCGATTGCATGTAATTGTTGCCTTTCGTTATACTCTTTTTCCCAACCCATGGCGGGTGGACGTCACTTAGCCGAAAGGCATTTCCCCTTCCACCTCAGTTTCTGACTCCCGGCGGCCAAACAGCGCCGTCAGATCTTGCGAATGAAATCACGTTGTGCGTCGAGGAGTTGCGTTAATTAACCACTGACTTAGTACCTTAACCAACGAAGCCTAACTTGCACGCAATAAAGTTGCCAACACAGACGATACGAGACCAAAGTAAACCTCACGGCAATCGGATAGAGACTTGAGTTCCCCCCGCCCAATTTATTCCATGCCACTCCTCTGTGATTGGCTGTAAATATGAATGGTACACCAGCTCATTCAAGGCCAGCCGCCATGCGTTGGGGAAAAGGGTAAGATTTTATCATCAGTTTGGTGGGTAGAGACTTAAATGCAGCACTCATTTAAGACCCTTTCTTACCAGGTGGTTCCAATTGGAATAATTATCTTTCGTAAATGTCATTGTGAATGTTATGTGACGAATTTTTCCGACAGCAATCGTGCATCGTCGCATGTGACAAAATGCATTCTTTGAAATATTTTTGGGAATACTGTTTTCTTACTAGTAAAGACAAAATACATTTTATGGAAAAACTTTATCACTCGCAAAAGTATTCACAAAGAAATGGATTTATAAAAAAGCAATCCTGACGCACTGCTTAAGATCTAATTTTGACGTGGAACGTCTTATTAACCTGTATGGATGTTAGTTACCTAAGGTTGAAATGCAATGAAATTGAGTGACAAACATTAACGCAGTGGCGGATTAATGTCGTTGTTTTTGGGGGGGGGGCAGATTGCTACATTCCGGGGTCTGGGGGTATGGAATACCTTTTGACCACAATTCTTCCTATTGTTCCAGGAATTACGGGGGACGACTGCCCCTCCTCCCCCGTAATTCCTGGAGCATCCGCACTTCGTCTGCCTCGCTTAGCCTGTCACAGCATTGATGCAGATGCATGTAAGACATGGGTAATGACTTGGAAAGTATTAGAGATATTCAAACAGTGCCATCCGAAAGAGGATGGATGAAACACATTGGAATCATGGATGATGCGGCCATATTGGAATTGACATATTGATAGAAAAGAAGATGAGGGCCAAGTATTACATTACGAGTCGCCAACAGCGTAAAATAAGTGTAGCAAACAAGGAGTTCACGAGTGGACTCATCTGAAAGCATTCATAGCTTTCTGAAGGAAAAACACGAAATAAAATGAATTGACATCCGTACAAGAAATATTTTAGTCGCCATAATTTAGAAAAAAATGTGCATACCAAGGAAAACGTACATACGTCAAAGTATCTGCAAAATAAGACAGTGAATGTCTAAAGAAGTGGGATTGAATTTTCAAGGAAAGAAGATTGAATGCTAAATGCTATGGAGCCCATTCATGGAACATTCCAGAAAATTTTGGCAGCGACAGAAACTCCGTGCGACAACAGCTTCCGAGTAACAAATAAACGTTTACACCTACATTAGACACCTGCGATAGTAGTCGGGGACAATACCTATTAAGGCCGTTTTAAAATGGGCACGAAATTGCACAACTTCAAACTGCATGTTTTTCTCAATCGGGCGTGCAATCATTTTCGAATTAGAGCAGGGGCAATTTTTCCATCTCGCGTTCATGCATTCGCGCATGTGTTCTTGCAATTCACGGATTTACACGATTCAATTTGAAATGCACGTTCGTACGTGCATCAGATTGTGCAATTACGTTCCCCGTGTAAAACAGCCTTTAGTTCTATTTTCCTCCCCATAGGCACTAATCGAACAACATTGCCTCGAATGACCGTGACGCAGTCGAACCTGCTGTTGGGCGACGCGGGAGAAAGCGAAAGGGGGTTGGCGTTTTACCAACCCGTCTGCCGCCGCGAGCCGCTGTCCCCTCAGGCCCCGTCACGGTTTACCGTTTCAGAGGGAGTAGGAGAGGGAAGAGTGGCAAGAACCGAGCGAAAAACGCAGCTACGAAAAGTCCAGTTACGTTATACGCAGCCGAAAGCTGCTACTCGCATGGCTGACGATAACGTGGCGCAGACGCTGATGGCGATCCGCTGGGGGGCACTGGAGGCGTGACCGCGAATACTGGCGGGAGGGGAAGAAGTGAAAGAGGGGCGCGAATTTGAAAGACCGGAAAAGGGGGAGATAAAAGCAGGGTTGCTTATTCTATCCCCTCCCACCTCTCGACGCTTCCGTAAATAATATGCCATCTACAACTACATGTTACACCACAATGGAGTGTGGCAGTGGGGGTTTACATATTAAGGTGGTTTGAGCGAGATAGTTCCCTAGTCATAGTGGAGACACATTCAAATTTTATTCTTTGATTTCAGTGTCTGTAAGAAATATGAAATAAATATTGTTGTATTAATGGGGCTAAGATATAGTTATATATGCCCATAAATCTCAGTAATTAAATAAATAAAGCTACATAAGTCTCTAACTTTACTCATTTTTCCCGCCGAACGGCTGAAAACCCTTCAGAACAGCAGGTCTTTTTACGATTCTGTAAAAGTTACTGTGGTGAGTAATAGATTATTTTTTATAAATAGATGAGAAAATATGCAAACTATATACCGTTTGTTTTTTGACGAAATCTAGGTGTTATAAATTCCCATTTCCTTCAATATTCTCCCTCTGGAGCGCTCAGCCTTAATCTATCCCATGTAATACAGCTTATATTTATAGGCAAATTGCTCGAAAAGTAGTTCGGCAAGGGGTTGATATTAAAATATCATTGGAAAGATGAGTCATTTCTTTAAAATGAGGAAAAATTCATCAAATTCTAGGTGAAGTGATTTTTTGCTCAAACTACCTTTACAGCCGAGGCAGAGAAGGGATGAGTGAACAAGGAAGGTTACTGGAAAGAAAAGGAATGATTTGGGAGATGTGTTACAGGAAGTAACTTTTCCTAACACTTTTTAATGTAACAGTGAGTGATACGGAGATAATCAAGATCAAGAATGAAGAATTGCCTTCGAAAGTCAGTCATATTTTATAGCTATTGCCTTATTTGCGAATGCGGACCGGGGCAGGGACATATACTTAATATCGTTTATAAGGGTGCTTGGTAGATATACCTGAGAGAGAATTAATCTACCTATGAGCCGTCATGTCTCCTAAAATCTGACTACATACATAAAATCTGACTGTGGCACGTTTGTCTCAATGAAAATCACATGATTTATATCTATTACTTAAGTTTAATCTAAGGCATAACTCATAGCGTAACTAATTTTTCTAACAATTTATTTGATTTAAAGTAGGTACTGTTAAGTCTTCACGGGTATTACACCAGGTAGTAGGCATCATATCTGCCATATATGATACCTATTACCTGGTGTAATACCCGTGAAGATTTCTTACATCGTATTCACCGGGAAAATCATAGATCATTTATTACTATTTGATACATTGCGTATATTTCAGCATGTTTTTACGTCTCGGGCGAACTTTATGAGTATATCATTTTATTTACGAGTCCTCTTTACCATCCTCCATATCACCACCATAGATAATGTGAAAGCCGATATATTTTCCGGACACGTCTAATTTGACACGGAATCTCTTTATAATGTAGTATAGATCTGTATCGTGAACAAACATGTAATTGGTTATTTTAGGAACATAAGAGTTTTAATTCGCTTTTGAATTTCGAATCCATTAAAAACTTTCTGAAAAATTACATTTTTATGATACTCGCACAATAAACTGTCATTTCTTTCTTCCATGTTTAAGAAACTACATCGTAATTTAGCAAGGATATACTATGGTAAAGGCAAATAAATAATTTTTTCTCGATATACCAACACAAAAGACCATTTCTTGTTATAAAAAAAAGCATATTGATGTCCTTGGGGTACACATTGGAATTTAAGTAGCCCAAGCCACTCCACGTCATACAGATTATTTGAAAACTCCTGAATGCGCTCCTCCCATTTTTTTGATCGAGCAAACTGAACGCTTGTGAATATCTTTTTCTCTATTTTACATGTGTTTTAGAATTACGGAACGCTGTTTCGACGCTATAGCATGTCCTCCGATTGCAGAGAGTCGTGTTTTATAATCAAGCCGTGAAGCACACTGCGGCGAAGGGGGGAGTTAGAACAATGGCACACCCTTCAAATCCCTGGCGTCCCACTTTCCAACATCTATCCATCTCTCGCATTTCGAGTCTTCGACTTTCCGAAATTGCAATGCAGTGGTTGACGGGATTCCTGACTCTAAAGGGACGTGGCCCTCGGATAGGTATGTCTACGGGTCTGCAAAAACATTTTTCTTCACCAGTCGGAACGCCCAGCTCCCACTGCAATTCTAGCGGCAATGTGGGAGGCAGCCACTACACCTGCAAGCTATGAATTTTGTCCAACTATTAAGATGAATTTTCTAAACGTCAGTAATTTGGCATTGCATTGTTTTAGCATATTAGAGTTTTAGCACCTTTGTCGTTCAATATTAGCCATGCGTACTGTTGAGCATTGAATAAAATATCACTCTAATCACCTATTCCGGCTTTAAAATAACAAAATGGATAAGGTATACGACTGATAACGTTCAAGATCACTACTAAAATGAAGAAAATAGAATTGGATAAATATATCAAAGCTTCTGAGATGATTTAAGAATAAGTGAAATTTTCTGGCCAGGGAGTTGGTACAGACCTACCTACTTTGAGGTTCTTCAGCTGCTAACATTTGTGGGGCCCCTTTAGCAATATTTTCGAAAAGGCATGAAATTTTATAAGAATAAATGAAAAATATCTACGTATAACTCAAGCTGATGCTCTATCGTGAAGCTATTTTCACGTTCAAAACACGTGACAGGCTGCAGAAAACGCTTTTAAAATAATTGTTGTGTATATTTTCTAATTAATATCGAAGTATGACAGATATTTCACATGGATCAAACCTAATGCATCCCTAAGGTATTTGGGATTCAGTACCACAACAGATGTAACAAACAGGAAATCCATTCTGTTTGCAGTATAATTGCTGTCAGTCAGAAGAAGAAGAGACAAACTAATCGGACACATTTTACGACACAATAGCCTTTCGAGAACAATAACCCGAGAATAAATAAATGGGAAGAATTACAGAGGAAGGCTACAGAGGAACGAAATACAACAGGAAAATTACAAAGGGCGTCATTTTGAAGAATTACGCATGAATGAGGCGTTTTGCGGATAGGAGAGTGGAGTGCAACAAACCAATCTTCGGATTGATGACTGCTAACGATGAGCTTATTCTTTTTCCGTTCCATCACTTCACCTACCGTTCTAATCTTTCCCACACTCATGCCACTTCGGATTGTCAACGAATTTGTTTTTCGGAAAAAACAGCGGAGTCCGCTGTACATCTCTGTTGAAGTTTATTCTTTGATTCGCTTCAATGTCTTGTCATTTCATACGTTTGAAAAGATAAAGCGTGAAAGGGTGCACTAAGAAGAGCTTTTAGCCAACGATCTTCTCGTCGCTTCCAATTCGCATCTCCACTTCGATTTTCCCATCCGCTATCACGAACTGAAACACACGCATACATTCCCGTCTAATTCCTCCTCCTCCCTCACCGCCGCATTTTCACCACATTCCCAGACTTTTGTCGCAAGACGCGAATCTGGTGCTCCTCGCTCCATCGGAGTCCACTCGAATTTCTCAACCTGCACTGCTAATTCTCTTTTCGGGAAAAATTACTATTTTAATCCCGAAGGGGTGCCGTTTTTTTCAAGGGAGCTTAGCAAAGAGATGAAAAGAATCAGGAGGTGGAGTTTGAAATAAAGTCAGACCCGAGATTGGATGCGACTAGGTGTGTGTGTTTTTCGTCGTCTTCTTCATTTTCTTCTGAGATTGTTTCTTTTTTTTGGAATTGGCCAAGTCTTTACTCAGTCGTAGACACATATCTCTGTTACACTTGGGCCGCAATGAACGGAAAATAGGAAATTATTCTCTTTAATCAATTGTCAGGGTGACAGAAGGCAATTTAGCCTCGGTTGATTTTCAACTGGATTCATATTACATATTACGAACAATGAAAATCTTGCCAAAAAAAAGAAGGGCTTCAGAGTACATGTAATTCGTCCCAATATTAGTTTTTCAGAAAGGTATGCTGAAAATATTGGCCTTATGGTTCCATAGGCTTTTGGGAAAATAAACCCTTTTGCTCCGCGCGAATGTAATAGAAACAGGAAAGGTATGGAATTATTATGCATCAAAAATCACAAATTTTATCCATCGAGTTGAATGTATCTGATTTTTCATTACCATAACGATAATAACTAGATATACGGGAGAAGATCCATTTATAAAAAAATATCTTTCATGCTCAAAGCGAAAAAGTGCACATTGAAATTTCCGACTCAAATATATCACCATCTATGTCAGCCATTATTTATTTACCTGCCATCGAAGGGGTTGCCCTGGAATTTGCTATACTTGTTTATAGTAATACAATTCCAGAACAAACTATTCTGCCTTTCATCAATTAAAATTTATTTGCAAAGCCCAAACTAAATATAAAATTGATGGATCCAAATAGAATATGTCCTAATCAAATAAAAAGGTTTAAAGAAGGAAATTAAAATACTTTGCTTTTCTACACATTTACTTTAATCGTCAACTAGTTTCGATACACTGTATCATATTCAAAGACTAGTGAAGTGACTAGTCTTTGAAGATGATTCAGTGTATCGAAACTAGTCGACGATTAAAGTAAATTTGTAGAAAAGCAAAGTATTTTAATTTCCTTCTTTAGAATGAATTTCTACAATGTAAAGGCCTCAACCATTAAGTGTAAAAAGGTTTGGTAGTTATTATCTGTACAAAACGTTCATAATTAGAATGAAACGACAATTATCTCACTGTTTCACTTGAAACTAACTTGGAAAAATTAAAAAGGAGTTCTTCTCTCCATTATTAGTTATTTTTGTTATAAGATGAACTTAAGAGGGCAAGAGAGAAGACTGCAAAAACATGAGCTTTGAAAAAGAGTTGGCTAATTTCTAATTCAAAAAGATTCCGAGGTAGCATTCCGTCGTCATCGCGTAATACTTACGTTATTCGGCTTCACGGTGAATCCACACTACTTTTAACTACCTCTAATTTCAGTACAGACAAGTTTTATTAAGTAATTGTAGCCTGTTATTGCACCAAAAGTTGCTCACGCAGCGAATTGAATTTCCTTGCTTTATCACTTAATGAATTAACTCTGGCTTTAATGGGATTTTATGCTCCGGCTTCCGCGAGACAAACCGTTTCTCAGATCCCTAAAAAAGCCCACAAAGACTCGAAACAAACGTGACGTAACTACTTCTTAAATAATTCGAGGTTTTAAGTGGAAAGAACGTTAGGAATGATTCTCGGCGTGAGCCCAAACGAAATGTGGGATACTTTCTCTCCGAATGTATAGAGTAATTGGCGCGAGACAAGTTATCGAGCGTGGAACGACGGAGGAGGATGAGGCTCCGTGTTGAGCACGTGTTATCCGCGGCTAATCTGACCCAACTCCCTGCTCCGCCCACACACTCTCACGCCTCACCCAGTTGCGCACCAGATTACATCGGTTACCCGCCCTTACCTCCTCCGCTGCCGCCGACGCTCAAGGCACGGCGAACATCTAAGGTTTCATACGCCGCGGGATTTCGTGGATATGGAATCGATGCGGGAGCAAATCTTTGGTGTAGTAGCTGCGTACAAATGCACCGCAAAGTGATTTCCAGTGGAGTCATTCCCCCGAATCTCTTTGGCTCAATATGTTCTCTCCACCGAACGGATGCTTTACTTTTCACCACGAGAACATTTGTTTTAAAAGGCTGGAACACACTCTCTCAAACTATGACTAGCATTTCACCTGCAGGGAGTACATACCACAGCGAAAGGGAGAACTTAAGTGTTTCCAGCCTCGTTCTAATTTATAACTTATAAATCACTCCGGATTGGTCTTAGTGTATTCAAATGATGCCTAAAAAACTTAATATTGTCATAAAACAAGAAGGTTGAACTGAACACAATGGGTATTGCGGCTTTCTTTGGTCACGTTTTATTCATCTTCCGTATTTTCGAGGCAGAGCTAAGTATTGCACAAGGTACTATTCAATGAACCCTCAATAGATCGCGCTCAAATACCTACACAGTTGACCGCGTCGGGTACTTACGACCTGAAGTCCTCTAAATAGTTTCAAATGACTATTCTTTAGAAAATGACTGCCGTAAAAATGCTACAAAGGTAAACATTGCGCTAAGATGAAATGCTGAAAAATGACTAAATATGTGTTTTAATTTAAAATCCTTCAGTCAAGACATCAAAAATAACCCCTTAGGTAAATGGCACTGCTGAAAGTACTAATGCAAAACAAATCTTTAATACAGGCCTTACATTTACCTTATTGACTCTCTGCACCAAAGCAATAAAACGGAATAGTTTTTATCACTCAGATTGAAAAATGTGCAGAATTGGTTTAATTAAGTCTTGTTTGCTTGAGCAAATATGGCATCTTCGTCTCTTTCGCGTTCCTCCATTTGACGATACCTGCATTTCTTAGCATATCAGGGCAGCATCACATCGTCTTATTATAAAATCACTTTTATTTTATCTTTTAATGGATTCATAATTTCGACTTCCAAAGTGGATGCATTAGACTGGAGAAATAATACCATGAAAGGCGTAACCAGAGCCGTCGGAAAAACTTGTATTGTAGATACACACTAGGATACTGAAAAATATCACCTAAAACCGGTACACCTTTTCGCTCTACGTAAAGAATGATAAAATCTGTACCACATTTAACATGGGTTTTTTTAAACGGAACAGGAACGAATCACAGCTCAATGATTCAAAATTTGCCTTCGACCTCGGCTATATATAAAATGGTGTTTCACCAGCCTTGCATCCAACCAAGGCATTGTAGAAATGGGGAACTCACGGGAAGAGAAAACGTGATGCCGTTAAAAGGCAACTTGCTCCGAAACCGACCTACGTGTTAAACCTTTCCTCAGAAAAAAATGAAGTGGCCGTGGTTTGATCATCGAAATTTCTAGAAATAACTAGATATGGGGAAACTAATAACTAGGTATGGGGAAAAATATTTCTGATTTTTTAATGGCGGGATAGCAAGCACATTTTCAATCCATTACTGCCTTGAAAGGAGGAAAGAGTATGGAATTATGTACTTTAGCACTATTTCTGGAGAACTGGTAGTCGCTTTTAGACTGCTTTAACTGCATTAGAACATATAAAGCATGCTCTGCAGTGCAAGGCTTTTCCCTGATCGCCCGATAAAAATCGTGGTACCTCTTGCCCCTGGTAGGAGTAGTCAATGTGGCCTCGCTAAATACTTGCAGCCGCAGCTAGTATTCCAAAGGCGCGGAGGCTTATCTGGGTCGCGTAGCACAGCTCCTCGGGACTTAACTTGGAACGAAACCGCTCAGTCCTTCTCCGCTTGGTTCGTTCAGAGGCTGAGAGGAAGCCGATATCCGGAAGACCACTAGCAGTGTTACCAACTAGTGTGGTTCTCCAATATATTTGATGGTGCAGACAGTCGCTAGCCAACTCTTATTTTGAGAGAGAAAGCGATCCTCTTTACGGCTACGCTTTTGCCATCTCGACTTTATTTCCGAAATCAGGCATCTTACTCGGGCCTTGCCTCTATCATCGAGTGATTACGCTGACACTTGGCCTGGATTCCCTGCTCCCGAGCTTCGTACCACGCTGAAGGAGATTGATTCCAAAAGGGATCAGTTATTGTTAAAAAATCATGGTGGGTGACTTCGAAGGATATACCTATATATACATAAACAAATTTATATTACATATTGCTTAATTCAACTTTAAAAAGTTAGATTATTTCAATTTCTCGTAGTGCGTTCGTGTATAGTGTAGTGATTCCGAGTATATAAATATAGTAGCAGTGTATATAAATTTATCGAGCTCAAGTGACATTGATTCTGAAGATGGTACGGTACAAAGATTCAGCGTAATCTTATGCGTTACATTGCATTGTAACTACACTGTAAGAAGAGAAACACTCATTTTAAAAATATATCCCAAAAATCTCCTATTTAATCGTAGCTCTTGATTACTTTGTGATAAAACTTGCGTTAATTATATTCCGCCAGCACTTATTTAACTTTTAATCCAAAAATTTAACGAAAAACGTTCATTGATATTTAATATGAACACATAAAAATGACGCTAGTGGATTTTGCTTTATACAAAATTTAAATAAATGTTTGAAATATACTTATTTTGAGGAAACGAATCCATTTTCCGAAATCAAAATTGATACCACGGTCATATTACTGCAGAACTTCAAATTTGATCTTCTAATTTTGGGTTTGTGTCCGGGCACGAGTGAGCTGCACACCTGTCACTTCAACACTGATTTGTGCGTGCAGGTGGATACCTACCTGCCTATGAAATGCATTATCTGGCGGCCCTACTATCCGAGTGCTCAACCAAGTATATAAAATACCAAGATTTCAATGTTTATTTTAGGGACTTTTGACCACCTTTAAGGCACTGTGGCGGCGCCCCGGCGAAATGTTTGTTGACTGCCACGCCGCAAGAATTTAAAGGACAGACACAGGCATTGTGACTTCGGAGCAAAACGATGACTCAAATCTCATCTGAGCATTTAAAGCAGCATTTGACCTCGGAGCTAGCGGGCCGAATACGTAACGTCCCAGAGGTTGACGGGACGCTTATTCGTTATCAGCGCGACACTGCTTCCTGGAGCCATCACGAATACAGTACACAGACTGATAACCTGGCGACTTACGGAGCAGGCTCACGTTCGTAATCATACACTCCGGTTGAGCCGGAAGTAGAAGGGGAGGAGGATGGGAGTTCATCTAGTGACTTTATTCATCAAAACATGAATTGTAATAATGCATGATTTGACAACCCGACAACCCTGAGGCCATCTTCAGTCGAAATTAATTACAGGATATTTTACGCACCTACGTAGTACAAGATGTACCCTACAAGCCACCGCAAGGGTGTGTGGCAGTGGAGAAACGTAAGTAAAGACGCGCAAGCAGAAGTTATCACAATTAAGAAAATGGGTAATTTTATAAAACATTGGAATAGTCATAACCCTATCACCTAGCCGCTAAATTGGTTGAGCGTCAGGTTATGGTGAGACCAACCAACAGGTTCAACATGATAGCGAAATGATGAGTTTGTAAAATGAAATGTACATGTGTTCGCGTTCTGGTAGGAAAAACCAAATTGAATTCGGGTACATAGTATACTTCTCGGTGACAAAAATGAACTAGAGCTCTCTTTAGCGAAAACGCGGGTCTCTACTTCGCTTGCTCTTTTCGTGCTCTACGTTTTGTGAGACTTCGCCTCGTGACAAGCATTAGCGATTTATGCTAATGCATCAATAGTCGTAGTTACACTAACTTTAGGGTAGGTATAGTGAAATGCATGTTGGTGACTACTCACCCCCTGCCACTCACCCTTGAGGTGGCTTGCGAGGTATTTTGCAGATGTACATGTGTGATTAAGCTTCATAATTGACAAAAGAAACGTTTGAAACCTCAGGAAAAAAACAGCTGGTTGTGCGTGAAAGGGGATTCGTTTATCTCTGAAATATGAATACTCGCACAGAAACATGCACGCGACTCACCGATGCTCGGCTACGAGAAAGTCGTCGCACTGGTGCGCTTCCCCTGGGGACTTCAAAAATAGAATAGCCCTCGGCCCTTCGGACACCGAGCGAGCCCATGCCTTCCTCTCGCAACCGGCTCCTCGCAACCGGCTGCTCCGGAGAGCGTTGACACCTCGCCCATCAAGTACGCCTCATTGCCCTCTTCGGCCCGTCACCAGTTCTCTCATTAGCCGATAAAATCTTCTAAAACTTCACGAAGAATGATGACGTACCTCGGTCGTCGAACGTACTTATTTCTAATTACACATCGCTAGGACAACGGTTGATTGAAAATCATGTCCATTCGCCACAAGAACTAAGGAGGCGAATACTTCTGTATTAACCCTCGGGGTATGTTTAAACGTGGGAATCGAGGACGAGTCGCTTTCGGTAAACCAGAAGGATATTGGTTTTTCCATATCTCACAGACAACACTTAAAATGATGTGCACTCGAAATTTCCTCATTTTAAAATATTTTTTTGCATAAAAACCACGCAAGCACCTTCCAAAGTCTATGTTCACCTGGAGTGGTAGTCGATTATTGTGGGCGTCTTCTTTTGATGAATTGCCCAGCGACTTAAGTGGCACGGAATCCTTTTGGAAAACTTAAAGAGTATTTTTCCAATCCTCGATCATTAACTTAAAACAAAAAGGAGGTTCCCCGGTTACACATCGATATTTTTGTGGCATTTTCTCGAAACCAGCTTGATAGTAAATACTCCTTCGTCAATAATAAAAAAATAATGGTTTCTTGCTATATTTAATGGAAAAAATTCATGGTTAAAATATGAATTAGATTTTTTTCACACGCCAAAAAGTCGATGGTGGCATCCGCTTTGTTGTTAAACGGTGGTAGATGTTAAAGCCCGGCATATTATTTATTGCACACCAGATGATGACGCTCAGCGTCGAAACAAAAATCATGAATTGAGTTTTGCGGGTGGAAAAACTAAGTAACATTTCTATGAAGGGAAAACAAGCTAGCTAAACGTAAACAAAGCAGGGAGGTAAAAAACACCGTTCAGTAAAAATCAATGAAAATTATTGCAGGCAGAGCATATTTTTGTCATGGTTAAACATGCACAGATATCCATTTGAATTGTTGTTAGTTTCAAAGATAATTTTTCCCAACTCCCGAACATGATGCCAGGTTTCGCGGCCATGCTTTGAAACTCACAATCATATTCCTCGAATAATGGCCCGAAATAAGGCCCGGGGAGCAATGAAGAGTGGGGAGGGAGAAAGGGGGGAAAAAAGAGCCAGATTAAAACCATTGCACGGCGATCGATCCTTGGGAATCCCTTTCCCGAAGGCTCGCAATAAAAGATGACCTCCCTTCCTCCTCCGAGCGAATGCTTCGTCCTTGAGTGCCGCTCCTTTGCGTCCCCAAATCCTCCTCCCTCCGCCCTCTCGTCCCTCCTCAACGCGGCCTCGAGACCTCAAGTGAGCGGGCGGCACTGCACTGCTGCCGCCCCTGGGGTGGAGGGCGGGAGGGGCGTGCATTTCTCTTCTCTTTCTCGGAGGGAGAAAGAACGGTATGGCCGTCCTCTCCCTTACTCTTGCCGCCCTTCCCCTTTAACTTAGGAGAGGCCCAACTAACGAAAAGCGAGGGTCAAATGTATCGCTCAAAACCCACACAAAAATCACACATACTATAATAAATTCCGTTCCATAAATCTATCATACCGTCCTTTATTTCAAATTTGTTCTTTCAATTGATTAGTTAAAAAAAACTCAAATTTACATTTATTTCAAAGACGGTGAAAATCGTCATGAAAAAATCATTTCACTTCACCGTGATTCGAAACCGGGAGATCCGGGTTCAAATTTCGGTCAAGCCAAATAATTTTATAAAGGGCGAATTTCACCATCTTTGGTGTATATCCTCGCACCCGTGCGCGCAACTGCGTACCATATCATTTGTGCAATCGCACTGATTAGAAAATTACATTTATTTCGTGGAAATAAATATTTTTATAAAAATATTGTAATACATTTTTCCCAGTGTGGATTGCTTTTCACTTCAATCTTCATTTCTCAAATGAAATAAAATGCATTGAATCAGATTTGCCCTTATTCATCAACACGAAAATGTACATACTCAACATCAATCCGATGTCAAGTTCTTTGCTTTTGCGCCAGTATTTATTCATTTTCTGTTTTCCTCTCGTTCATTCGTCTTCCGATATTATTGCAATATTCGTCTTCCGTCTTCTTTTCCTCGTTGGTTTTTCTTTTGAGGGATCTTGCATTGAATGGCTTCTCATCTCAGGCTTGTCTATTGAAATTTGTACAAGTAGACTTGGGGTTTTATGTGCTCCAACTGTTGAACATGCTTTTTCAGCCTGAGTCTGACCTCAGCGAAAACACTTGCCTTTTCTAGTCTAAAGCAATATATTTCCAATTCAAAATTCGAACTCGCGGCCTCCTGGACAAACCAGGCAATCGCAGCTGGCTGAAATTTGATAGATTTGTAAGAAAGATACAGAATTTGTCAATTATTCTACCTTGTACGTATGTACTATATCCCACGCTAGCCATGATATGCATAATTTCATCTCGATGTGGAGAAAACTGCGCCGTAATTCATACCATTTGATTGCATTTATGGTCAGCGAAATTTTCAAAAACTTAAAAATTAAGCGGGCCATTGTTCTCGTAATAGTTTCAAAGATGCAAGATATAGTTTTTCATGCGTCGCACGCAAGCTTATTTTTATTCGAGGGTTATGCTACTCTAAATATTTATTTAAAATGTTTCTGTAGTTTTTAAAAATCATTTTGCATGCTAGTATCCACTTTCAAAAATGCTCTCCGTTCTGCACGAGTGCTGTGTACACCCCGCATGTGTAAAATGGTAGTGAAAAGTTGTACTGAATGTGAAAACTTTCTAACACATACGTTGCTTAACATTGCATTTGGTGAAATGTCTAATAACAGTGTGATTTTGTGTTTGACGGTTAATGCATGCCTGGTGTTGAGCCCCCCTGCCACACACCGTTGAGGAGACTTGAAATGTACCACGAAGATATATGTGTAAACCTAGGCAATGAAAACGATTATTAGTGCAAAAATACTGCCCCCCCCCACTAAGTGTTTCAACCCGAAGGTTGGTTTTGATAGGTGAGAGTAGAGCTCACCCTATACAAGCCATTGGCGTGTGAAAATCACACATTCAGGGTAAGGGGGCAGTTTCTTTCCCTGGCCCACTTGCGAGCGTGCAAGTGAAATAACATTTGCCAAAGTTGAAAAGAAAATACGCTTTCCATGAGCACCGTAATGTGTCAAAATGACACATTTCATTTGACGATCCGTGGCAAGCTCTGCCTCCGGAGAACAACACCTCGCTGGACTATAGTCACTCTTCGCACACCCCCCTTTTCCTCTTCCACTTCCACAAGGCTTCCTTCCACTCCTCCTTATACCTACTCCCGAACGGATTCCCTTCACCCACTCCCGAAAACTACATCGCCTTCGCCTCCACCTCCCGAACCTCTTTCCCGTCCACTCCCCCCGCTCCCCCCCCTCCTAAACCCCCTCCACTCTCCCTTTGGCTACCTCAGGCTACCTGCAACTTAAGTGTGGAAGAGGGGAGGTGGAGAAGGAGGGGGAGCGGGGGGTGGGGGTTTGGGGGAGGAGAAGGCGGAAGAGAGGAGGGGAAGGTGGGGCTAGGGGGTCGAAGGTGGGGCTAGGGAGCCGCAGGCTGTGAAGAGTGTGGGACGGAGGCGAAAACGTTGACAAGAGTTTATAGATATCGTGATGGGAAAAGGCGGAGTACGATTTTATTACATTTGGCCGTCTTCTTGTTCATTTTAAAAATTTAATAATAAAAACAAACTCGTCCGGGAGATAAAGGTGCACAGACGGTTTTCACAGCGATGCGAATTGAATCATTCGAAGGATCTAAGGCATGATTTATTTTGTTCATGTGCCTTGATCGTTCGGAACGGACTCAAGCCACGCCAGCGTAAATTCTGCGAAACAAGAGTTTATTTTCAAATGTTTTGCCCAAGGTTTTTGCTTGAATTGTGAATTGAATGAGTGGAATATTATTTAAAATCGTAGATTTTAAAGTTCTACGCCTATTATGTAAACCAGTAATGCGTCAAATTTATCGTCAGTCCATTAACTGCTTAACTCAATCACAGCACTCTGGTACACAACGCGCTGTATGCATACTTTGGATAAAAAAGATGTAAATTACTTACAATTTGAAATATATCAATTTCCTCATCATTTTTGCCATCATAAACAGCAATATTCATTCGGAAGAGATTCGGAATCATACGAGGAAAAGTGCGAAAAATATCAGCAAAATAGAAATAGCAAAATTGCCTTGTTACCAATCATCCATCTAAGAATGTCGTAAGAAACGAAGTAAACAACAAATTTATGATTCTTAAGGATATGCGTAAATAACCCGGTAGATAATGGAAAAGGAATTTGGAAATAAAAAGAAATTTGACTTGTAAAACAACGACTTCAAGGAGGTGAAGAGAAGTTTAAAAAAATCTACCAGAGAAATGTGTTCACCAAGGTAAAAGCGAAGTCAAAACAAGGAATTTTCGGCTACAAATATTCACGTTGCGTTAAAATTAATCATGACGTCTCTTCTTATTTCCACGACCACTGTCATCACTACCATCGGGATACTAAAAATATTTCACTCCGCTTTTCGCGCAACGGAAAGAGTAGTAAACGTCGACCTGAAGCTTGTAATTGGTCTCAAAGAAGATCCGTTACCAGCCTCTCATCCGCATTGAGTCATCTTTAAAGAGTGCCCACCAAGGTTGGAGACGAAAAGTTACTGTAATGATTTGGAGTTCATGGAGCAAGGTATTTCACTTCCACTGTAGGAAACAGGATGAACTGATTCTCTTGATCGAATGCCGGAATCATTCAAATTAGCATGGGCCAACTTATTTCTTATCGGAACAAGCTATATCGAGTTTTGCTATGAAAACTACTCGCATGAGAGAATTTGTAGGTCTTCATAGAAGACATTCTCACGCTATATCCGGAAATAGTGCACGAGGTAAGGACAGTTATAATGGATTTTCTTTCTTTCGACGAGCCAGGAGAAAGTTGTTTAAAAAACTACCTCAAATGTGTGGATAAGAGGCCATGTATCTTTGAATTAACGTGAACCCACGGTATAAAGTTAAGGAATGGTACTTAGTAATTTATCTTTTTCAGAGAATACCCTTAAAATCAGTGCCCTCACGATGAATATAGAAAAGTAACCCCTGGAACATGGCGGGGAATGAACAGGCTACGAGTGGCGGAAGAAGGCATAGTTGGCCGGTTGGGAGAAGCAAGGAGGCCGCCGTCGGATAGTCGGGCTCGCTGCGAGCGACATTGAGGTCGGGAGATCGAAGCATGACGATTCGCAGACTACGCGCTTGCAGGGTTGCCAATCGAAGCAGAGTTGAGATTATTTGTTCGCACCCGCGACAGAATCTCATCAGCGATCACTATAATTTTAAATGGCTTCAATGTTTTGGCAAAAATAGTATAAAACACTCCTCAGGTAGTAAGACTTGATTAAGATAAATTGGAAGTAACTTTCCAAAATGAAAAATCTTATCTTTTATTAGTAACATTTACCACATTGCTTTTCACAGTCAAGTATATATTAATAATAACGTAAACTTAAGCTTTAAAAAAATGTGAAATGTTGGATATAAATAATTCTTATAGTTATTATATAATCTAATCTCAAGTATAAATTCTGCCATTTCCAAGAAATAACATCTATGTCTGCAAATAAATCTTCAGGAAGAACTCGCGGAATAATGTCTAGCAAGCCAACACCCGAGATGTGCGCAATACCATTTACTTGTGAAATGATAATCAGCAAAGCATCAACATATATATGTTGGTTCGAGCATCACATTAACTAATAAATTGCAATAGATATTTCCAAATACATTCAAAGATGAAAAATAGTTGTATTTTGACGCTGCGTCATTTAA
The DNA here is from genome assembly GCA_963573305.1 of Pyrrhosoma nymphula. NCBI lineage: Eukaryota > Metazoa > Arthropoda > Insecta > Odonata > Coenagrionidae > Pyrrhosoma > Pyrrhosoma nymphula. The sequence goes on from OY754328.1 coordinate 151,367,194, forward strand.
CAGTGAAGCAATAAAGGAACATGTCGGTAATAAACTAGATAGCCCCAGGAAAACTATAACTAATTCCTCATTACTACATGTCATATTCACTAGAGATCTCTTCTAAAGGCAGATCCCTAAGATGGAAAAATAGCCTAAGCCCTTAGGAAAACTATATAGTGGAATTAAAAAAAATAGAACGTGTGTAACAATTCAGGCACCCGTCTTAGCAGTGTAAATATTAGAGATGAATAAGGCTCATGGACAGAGGATAAATGGAGGAAGTATAGATTTGATAAAAAAATGTCTACCTAACAAAAAGTGATTATGAGAACTAGAGTTTCAAAACACGGACCAAAATATAGTTAAAAATTCGACATAGTTTGCAATGTTGAAGAATTGCTCAATAAGGATGAAAATGGATAGGTGTAAAGTGAAGGCTTTTGAGAAGTGTGTATGGTGAAGAAGTGACTGAATGAGCTAGGGAAACGAAAGTGTTAGCTGTGGATGGAGAGAAGGGAATTATAGAAGGCGCGCATCGAGGTGACAGAATTGGGAATGGAGGACGAGTTAAGAGGTAATGTGATGACAAAGGCTGCGCAAGAAAGGAGATTATGAGGTCAGTGGAGGTGCTGGCGGAATAGTATGAGAATTTTGCACACCGTGTTGGACAATCGAGGCATTGAACTGCATGAGAGGGATTTAATGCAGGGAAAAATTAGTGTATTCTGAAAGTAAATGCATTGGATTTACCTACTCGAATATGTACAATGACATGTAAGGCAGAAACTTTCTATATTCCAGCCGATTTTTGCGAGTGTAACTATGGCATAACATTTAGCATGCATCCTTCTTAGCTGAGCTACTTTCTCAAACATTCCTGAGGACGACGAGGAACATCTGAAAAGCCTTCCACTTAAATACATTCAAACCAGTAATATCACTGCGACGTATGCGCAAATGATTTGGTAGTTGACATATAGATCAAAGGGAATAAGCTGTCTTCATTACAGCAAATTACGGCGACGGTTTATGCTAACCAATTTTCCTCATCTCCAGTCTACAATGCCGCACAGGATGCGTTTTTGTCCCGCCGAAATAAATCCACGCCGAAAATCGCCTTAAACTGAGATGGCTTGGTAGTGTAACTGGCTAACACACCCGACCGGCAATTGGGAGCTCTGGGTTCGAATCCCTATCTGGTGGCATGACTATTCATGGCGATATTCATCCATTTGGAGTACTCATTCAAAATACTCTAAGCGTACTAGGCTTGTATCCACATCACTAGTTGCATGAGCTTCGCCTATTGTTTAGACATGAAGAATATGAGATGAGTTCCGTTCAGACTCACCCTACCCAGTTGGCTTCCCATTGAATACTACAGCTGCTCCATTTGAGTAATGTAAAACTTAAACGTATGCCTCTGAATAGATAACTGTATGTGCAATTTGGACAAATGATGTGGAAATCGGTTATTACGAATTTTTTTGGACCAAACGAATAATTAAACGTTAACCGAAATATGTGCTAAACGAATTCCTAGCAAATATTTCTCGCCGTTTTGATTTGGGCACGCGGCCGTTTCTAAGGTTGCAGGTGCATTTAGGAGGTTCCTGTACTGATAGAACCCAAAGAAATTGAAATAATAGTGTGTGGAACAGCATCGTTCATTACTGCCAACCGACGTGAGAGTGGAAATAATCGATAGAGGTTCAGTCAGTAATGAGTTATATGGTTCTTCAGGAACCAGTGGATCGGAAAATCCTGCCGTAAATGCTACTCCGGGTAATGCAAAGAACTTTACGAAGATTACTTTCCCGCTTGCCACAAAATGTTTTCTAGCTGACCTTGTTTTTTTGTTAACCCGTTCGCTTAAAGGTAAGAAATTCGCATTAAAAATCACTGGAGCCCGAACAGACCAAAGCTCTACTTCTGATTAGTATTTCGTGCATCTCTTTGTCGTGTTAATTGGTGGTCATTCCCGTAAGTACATTCCCTGAATGAAGGTGAAACCATAGTTTATGTTTTCAACAAGCATAACAGTCGTTATGTTGCCAATAATATTAATTCACCACGTAGGGCGATGGTTATCAATAAAACCCATTCTCACTCTACTCTGCCCGTGGGAAACGAGTCATTAACCCGCTCCTGAGCGATTGAATCCTCAAAACCAATCGATAACAAGATACTACCCCCATATGAAGAGAGGGCCTCACACGCAGTCGGTGGCTTTACCAGAGAATTGATAGCGTAATTTCCCCACCTTATATAAATTCTGAAGCATTAACAAAATAAACATTAAAAATTGCATAAAGAATAAAGCTGATCGGTGGTTTTTGCTTACAATTAGTAAAGATTAAAGACTTATGTTAGTAATGACACCAATTACTCATAGGTATTTGGCTCTTTTCGATGAGGGTGATTCACATTAAAACTTATGCACTCACTTCTAATATATAAAATTAAATCTAAATCTTCAGATGTTGAAAAGGATTAAGCTCATGATCGGGTTAAACTATATGTGATGAGTTTAAGCCATTGAACTCCGTTCCCTCAACACGTCTTCGGGTTACCTTCAGGTGCGACAGAAATATAATGCTTACTCCTTTAGTACCAAATGGCTATGAAGTAAGTTCTGATTTGGCAAATCCTAGCGATATAGCAAGTTGACCAAACTGTGACTCTTAGGTGTTTGGCCCAACATGATTCATCATAATTTCAATTCAAAGGAAGTTTTGCCTTTCATCATCGCAGAAAAAATAAAAGTTCTGCAAATAGGCCCAGATCTGAGATATCCAATTCACGGACACGATCTCTACACTGCGTTACTGTCTCGGGAGCTTGACGTGACCACCGTGAACACACCAACTCGATTACTCAGATAAAAGCACAATCAGTGAAAAACCACCAAAGTCCCACTATCAACTTTCTTACCTTTGATATTATCCTCAAAGATCTATTACTGATCGTGCATTGTTCGACTCATTTCATTTATTCCTTGCATGAATAATTTGAATATATTGCTCTCATAACATGTAAACGCCTTAATGCAGTCGTTGCCTTTCCAAACGAGCTAACACTCTCTTCCATTTTTCAGGAAATACTATGAATGAAGGACTTAAATAAGTAGTAGTCACGTTGGAATAGTTGACGAAGTAGTACTTCTAAAATCTTGTTTCCGGAATAATTCAGTCAATCCGTAAAATAACGAGAACTGAGATTGCTAACCTGAAAAATTTACCGAACGACTTATCAGTACTTAATAAAAATTTGTACGCGGTATAAGTCTAAAAGATAGTGAATTAAAATTTCGTTACAGCTACGTTCCATCGGTTTTCAATGAATTATTCACTGAAACCAAGTGAGATTCATAACATAGTTACCGGAGGTATAGAAATTCGAAGACCCGTTTACCACACTATTCCTTTGGGACTACCTACTGCATCATTAGATGAATTCTTTATGCACCACAATAATTGCGTTGCAGTGCATACTCCGAATAAACTATGATGTTTCTTTAACATACCGCGTCGTTTTGTTAACGTGGTACCATGAAGTCCTCTTTTACTTTCTGGTGACGATCCATAGCGAGGTCGAACGAAATACGAATCGCTTCCGATGCTTCCACTTTACTCTCCATTTTTTGATCCCATGAAATCACATTTCAGCAGTTCGTATCTCAAAGGAGTAAGAATAAAATACATTTAATTGAACAAATTTTTATTCTAAAATTGGCTGCTTCATTGGTCAGTAGCATACTGTGATAATTTAATGTAGGCCACCGCATAAAATTTCCACCACATAAGAAGTCCACCAAATAAAGTTCGAAAATCATCGCCGAAAGTGTAAATGTTCAATTAATCCATGGTTTTAATCCACAGAAAAGCAAATAACCCCAGTTTAATTCGTCAGTTAATATGCCATCACCTCCGCGGTCACCTGATTTGCGACGGAATAGAATTCGTCTTCATTCGTGAACAGTGGTGGGGGACACATTCCCGAAGTTTGGACTATCCGTCGGGATCGCTTTGTGGCTAGTGCTGGCTGCAGCTCAAACGATCGAAATGGGCCGTTTTCGGCCCGGAGCTCACGGCGAATGATTAGGACTCTGCCGGGGAGGTGAATGAATGCCCAAGTGGGCGGTGGAAGGCTATCGGGATGGTTGAGGTTTTAGGTGACGACTACCTCTTATGCAGGGAACCCTGGAGGAAACGTGAAAATGAAAATTTTAGACGAAATTGATACTGGGCGAGAAGTGAACGGTGAAAGGGAATGTGGATGTGAAGGGTAGAAGGAGCGGTAATTGGGGCAATTGAATGACTAGGGGACTAGGGTGGGGGGAATGAGGATGGGACCTCGCTATTAGGCGAGGGGTCCAGAGAATGGTGACCACGGTTAAGAACAGCCCCTCAAAGACTACTTCACCCTGGAAAAGCTTTTAAGCCAAAATCATTCACACGGGATCAGCGACGCTTTAATCACCACATTGCAGTTGACTGCCCCCGAACATGATTACCCGTCAGTCCACTGAGCACATCTGCTGGTATGACCGACATCATACCTACTTGAAGGTGATGTCTTGATTTCCCTGACTAGGATTAGCACGCTCTATATTTCAATCTACCCAAGTTGCATCGGATTACATTTTAGACTCTTCGGCATAAAAAGAGCACCTCATTCAGGATATTAGAGTTATCAACATTATCTGCCGGTCCCGCCAACAGACTTAAGCCAACCATGTATTGTTAAAAAAATTAGCAGATTGGATGTATTCAGGCGGGGATTAAGACATGACTGGTTTTAGAAACAAAGTTGCACTCTTACCGGATCACAAAAGCAGCAATCAATATTTTCAATCGACAACCTCACCCTGCCAAAGTGTAATTGATCTTAAAAATAAAACTGAGGGGGATACATGAAAGTTTGAAATAAGTCGCTTTATAGTGCCAATGCAACCATAGTACGGTATAAATTTCACAGGATATCTTACTGTGATACCTACATGGGAAACATTTTTTTATTAAGTTTGAAAATGTTTCTAAAGCAAAGAACCGACCGAAAAACAAACTGAATTTATAGCCATAGAAAGGAGAACTTTTTTTGGTTTGAAAACGATACTGAATGAATGAAGATGGATAGCGAGGTTATGGAAGTGATATGCAACCGAAGGGAAGTGGGTACTTATCGACAGTGAAAATTCGTCAAAATGCAAAGGAATATCACAAAAGTAGCAATGGATATGGTGGAGGGGAGGCAGCACGGGGCCCTGACGGAAAAAACTACAGCCTGCGCGGCAGCCTGCTGAAGACGGCGTATGGCATCCTTCTCAATATTCAAGATTGCAAAAATTGTGTGAAATATATATCCTCGAGTAATGACTGAATTCAAAGGTAAAGGATCATCGCATGACACATTTGTCTATTTAGAAGGTTAGCAATTCTTTCTTAACGATTAAAGTAGTGTCAACTTTCAAAACAAACAGTTATCCCATTGCTTCATTTTTTAAGCACAGAATGGTGACAACAGGATTTTTTTTATCTCCTGGCACGCAACCGTGACGATAAATACCATAGCGATCTGAATACGCCTTTTCTGGCGAGTGGTGTCCACTTGAGAGAATTGGAAGAATTGAGGGGAGTAGGATTGAAGTGAAGGAACAAAGTGGAGTGAGAGAACATGAACAACGGCTGTAGAAAAGAGATTGCGGCAGGCGAGATAGCTGTGAAGTCCCGAAATCCAAAGAGAGTACTAAGGGCAACTGCGCCTGTCAAGATGCCTTAGCTCACCTTCACGGGTGTTAGAGATAGAGAGAAATTACCCCAAAATACAGTGAAATTTCCGGAATTATTAATACGATATTCTTGAACTACCCCATTAGAATACCAAATTTTTATAACAGAAACCTGAGTATTTGAAAAAAGGTACTATTCCATCACCATATTGCCTATCCCGATATCCGGTAAATAATGACAACTTTCAATAAAATTTTGCAAATTCATGCGGTTCAGACTTGATAAGACAGTTCTTGATAAGACTGAGTATGATTTTCACTCAGAATTTGAAATACCCAAACCTTGTTTTAATATGGCCGATACATACCTAACAGATTACATCATAGGTATTCACTACATATCTATCTTAATTAGGTAACCAATACTTACCATAGAATTATCTAAATGAAAATAAAATTCCAACTTTGAAAATTTAAAATTCCTCCACCGAATTGCGTCCCCAACTCCCCACCCTGTGCCAATTTATTATAGTCTGCGTTTGTGAACATCACCGAGTACACCAAATTCGGAGACATGAGTGCACAGTATTAGGATACAAATTTATTATGCCAAGAATATAAGGGGTAGTATAAAACTTCATGAAAACAACATGCGTAAGATGGTATTTGAAGAAGTGTCGTAAAAAAACAACGATTCCTCAGCAATTGATGCTTTCGTTTGCGACAAGACCTTGTGAGTGAGTGAATGAGAGGAAGAAAGTCGTCACGGCTGGAAGAGAGGAGGCCAAGAAATTTTTCGTTCAAGGAGTGAAGAGTGGCAAGGAGGTTTCGAGGGTGAATGGGGGGAAGTGGAGTGGGGGTGGCGGAGGGGATTGCGAGCGGGGGCGGAGGGAGGTGGGGAGGAGGAAAGAGAGAGTGGCTGGGGCACCCGAGGGACAAGGTTGGCGAGGGGAACGGAAGGTGGTGGTGGTGGTGGTGGAGTGGTGGCGTAAGAAAGGCTGCGGTCGTGGGACCATGCAAAACGGTGTAAAATATCATTCCCTCAACTGGTTCCAGCGGTGACCACCACCGCAGGGAGCCTCGAGCCCTTGCGAGACGACCACAATTTTTCGCTTTAGCATCGGGCGAGCGCGGAATCAAAGAATGGGAGCGTAGAGCAAACGTATGAGCACGGAAAATGGTGGCAATCAAAGAGGGCCACCTCTTCTAGGAACGATGCCAAGAAGGTTTAAGTTGTAAGGTAATCGTGAGTCATTGAGTACACATTTTAATAACTTACCATGTAAGTCGGAATAAATTCAAGTACCACATTTCACTTAAGTACATCTGTTAAGAATACGAAGGAACTCATCATGTATGCAGTAATTTAAACGATGCAAGAATTATATTTTAAAATTTTCACCATAATTAAAGCATTGTAACAACTTAGGTTTTCGGCGCGGAAATAAAAGTTTTTTCAAAATTTCTTTCCAAATACGTTTTTTTTTTAACTTGGCATGATACTTCGATATATTTTAGCAACCGCTAAAATAAAATTCAACTTATAATTTCGCGTTAAGTAGAAAATATGTAATAGGTAATTGAATTATTTCGAAATATGTATATGTGATGTGCCATGTGGGCTGTGTTAACATAGTATTGAATTTCCAAGAAACCAAATCGGTTATATGCATTTTTTTCACTTTTATTTACAGATATTGCTAATAAGGACACACATGCTAAGTTTCACGTAAATTTATAAATTAAAAAATCCCTCCAACCATCTCTAGTTATTTTGAACAAGGCTTTACTCTGGTCATAATAAAGGCCGTAATCGAATGGTATTTTAAGTTGAAACAGTTATTGTAAGAAGCATGAAATAAATACAGCAATATTAATGACGCAAGATTTTATTTTTATGACTGAACCTCGCAGCGTTTACTTAATGAAAATATGTGTTCCAGACTATAACTCGCCTCTTTTACTTCGCGCCTTATTTTCATAAATGATAAACAAATTTTCAAAATTCAAAAAACAATATTTTCAAAATTTTCATAAATGATAAACAATCGATATAAATTCTGTTTCATTTTTGACGCGACACAAACCTCATAACTTACTCATTTTAAAAGTAATATCTCTCCGCAGTGCATAGCCCATACCAAATCCCATGTATTTATCGGCTTATTATCTTTTACAGACGTCTGTAGTAGTAGTGCGGTAAGTGGAAAATACTTTGTAACCATTGGAAAGATGAAGTCTTTTGCTTAGTAATGAGCTCTAATTTCATTTAATAATATGTGGTGTGATATCTTCCGTTGAACAAAATATTGAACTAAGAGGTTCAATCAATCCTTTTTCCCCTGGCGCAATTTGCGACCACAAGGAAACCATGGAGAACTCCGACATTTTTAAAATACCTAAACATATTAAAATACGAATTAAACACATTCATTCGTGAAAATAGCGTCACGTCCTAAAATCCAACGTCATACACATTTGTTACGGCTGGCAGTGCATAAAATACAGCTTGTGTAAACGGTCGGAATCTGGGGAGGTCATCACAACTTAGCATTCTACAAGCACTGGAAAGCACTACAAATGAAGGAAACGGGCATATTGCTTCTCGAATAAATTCCTGAAGGAATAGAGCGTAACACATATAGCATTGTGAATTGGCCTAGCTAAAATTTGCTAAGAATACGACATGTTGCCTTGCGTTTGACCGCTAATTGGTCGAGGTGAAGAGCATTCAAGATGTCAGTGCATTGGTGCGTTTTTCTTTTTTTATCCGATATATTCGACCCGTCGATACGGAGCTGAGTCTTATCAGTCCTCAGATAAGAAATGTACTCGCGGTAAGGGAAGATAAATGGGATTTTGCGGCGAGTAGCTCAGCGTCGGAACTGGAATGGTGCATGCGATGTGTATATTCTAGCGTGATGACCATAATATGTCGGGCCAGTGGATCCCTTCTTTCGGCCGTTGAAAGGAACTTTCAGACTCACGAATCCGGACTCCCCTGCCGTATTGTTTGGTGGGGCAAAGGAAGAAATATAGCAGCCAGCTGGGAGTTAGACTCCGAGCGGGCTTTACATCAACAGAGAGGGAAAAGTAGTGAAGGCGGTTTTAAAAGAAGGAGATGGAATGAGAGGAGGGCAAAAAGCAAGTTTGGTAACCAGCTGACGAGTCCATTCACATAAGCACAGTAGAGGAGGAGCTGAAGGAGATCTTTTGTGGCTATTTTTAACTTAGCTGTTCACTTAAAAAAACGATAATAATTCTTCAAAATAATAACAATAATTAGCGGTTTCTCACCTATGTATTGCGACTTGAAAGTAATTTAAAAATTATGAAGAGTCTTCGCAATCCTTCGAACTCAGTGGTTTGTGTTATACAGTAATGTAAGGCAAACTTTCGGATAAGTAACGTCTCTCGAGAGCAGAAAGTTGTGGAAATCACTATGAAGATTAAAACTAGGCTAAACTTAAGGGGCAATCCCATTTAGCATTTAAAAAAGGTGGTTACACGTGCAGGCTGAGAATATGTATAAAAATACATCCTAACAGTATTTAAGTTCAAAGGGATTTAAATCGATCTATTTCATTCAAACCCGTACATTTTTTATGTCAATGAATATTTTTTCTATGGCGGCTTAAAGCTGCTATTGTTAATGAACATTCTGGAATTAGTCTATGGGATTCCACGGAATGATGTTGATTCGGATACACTTCCCTGCCACAAAAAAATCGCTGGGAATATTGTTTGGCAACGCATGACACCTCCGTACCGCTAAAAAAACAGCAAAAAATACGACATGTAAGAAATCCGTAAAACACTGTCCTCATCTAAAATATTGATTCTATTGAAGTTAGCATTTTGTTTTCAAGCCTCACCTAGACTTCGGTACACGCCAAGATGGAACAGGGAAATGGAGAAAAGGGGCATGGATTAGCCTAGGATAGAGGAGGGAAGTACATGAGGGTACAGGTAAAAAAGGAGTATTCTCAGGTTGCTTGGAGTCGCATTGCCGCGGCAACCTACTTAAAGATTCGGAACTCAATCCATGTGCGGTTGCAGAGGAGAACGCGACACACAGCGTGTATCTACGCGGACGAGCGAAGGGGCAGACGAGACTTGTACTTTTCTCATGGCTGGAGGGCGGCATTGTCGGACGACCGGGCCACAGAGCCCTCCCCTCCCGCCGCCGCCAGCCCTCACCTCCCGCCCCTCCCGCTCATTCTCTTGGGTGAGGTAGATTACCTCCTTTAAACCTGTCCTCGGAGGCTCGGGGAGGGGGAGAGTGCGTGAAGGGGGAAGGGCAGAGGAAAAAGACGGATTTGGGAGGGTGAGGAGGCTTTTGAAGGGGAGGTTTGGAGAGGGTGGATAAGTATATGGGATCTCAGGAACTCACTTCGCCTCTCCCTTGAGAGCTTTCGAGGGCCGAGACTTGTTTTAAAATCTAACGAACGTAACAGTGACCACCACAGCCTCTTATGGCCAAGGGATTTTCTGAATGAACAAACTTGGAACCGGCTATCATTCTTTGCTCCTTTGTCCTTTTCTACCCATTCTGTGTTTCGAAAAGTTTTCCGATTTTTCCTTCGATTCACGTATTGCTATTTGTACCGGTTGCAGTATATCCTAATGATTATTCTAATTTTGAGTCCAATATAACCCCATATGTTATCAAATTGTAAAATAAAGTCTTCGTTTTTCCAGCGAGTGCCAAAAGGAAGACTATTCTGATTCGATGAAGGTGGCGGGAATGCCGGAAAAACTATCACCAAGCTATCTGGCTAAACGTGGTAGCAACCACAAAACCACGTGAAGCCACGTCACCACCGACATGGAACCTTATGAAGGAAAATGTTTCGCGGAATTCGGTTACCAAAATGTCTAATAAGTGTTTTGAAAGCCGGTAAAATGTTTCGTAGTGCCTTTCATTAGCGATATCTCTTTTTAATTGCCGAAGTAAATAGTACGCTGAAATAGAACTTTTGAGAAGTGCTCACCGAGGCAGTGAAATGATAACACCTCACCTAGGAACAAATGGTACAATGTCAGGGGTAACTATGTGAAATTTCTCCATGAAGGAAAAGGAACAAACTTTTGGAATTTCACTGGTTTTTATTTAAGTATAACCCGGGTCGTTAATAAAGAAACTTAACAGTGAAATTTGTAAAGTTTGTTCCTTTTCCACGTGACCTAGGGATTCATTACTGAGCTGGGGAGTATTTTGATGCAAATTAAATAGTTTTGGAAGTAACATTAAAGATTGAAGTAAATTCCATTACTTACAATCAAGCACACATACTAATTTGATCTATGACGCCACAGCTAACGAACAAAAAAGTGAGGCCATTAATGAGATAGACAATAGCAGTGATTCATACTGATAATGACTCTCTAAAACGTTTCCAATCCGAAATCTGGTACGCTAAGTGAGCTTAAAGCAGTAGTAATGCAAGCTCTGAGTCAAATTTACGCCGCCGCACTGTTCCGCCGGAGGGTTCCCAGGAAATCTTCCAGCTTGGGTTTAGCTGGCAAAGCCTCAAGGCATTTCCCCAGAATTTTATTCTGAAACCCTTCGGTCAGTAACCGAATGCTCTGGGAACTGGGCTAAACGGCCGGATTGTAGGGATAAATTCCAAAATGAAAGTGGACTAGGTATTTTACATATTAGATTATTGAGATGTGGATTTGTAAAGGCTCCCAAGGACAACATCCTGCACAAATAGATTCATTTTCTCATGTTGTGATATATAGGCCGCCAGATCAGTTTAAAATTGCTACATTTGTGAAGAATATGTGACATGATTTACGATAAAGCCCCTGATGTCGGTAAATCAAGACAAAAAAATGAAGAGTAACAAACCCAACCAATGGTAAAATGCAACTCGTACACAGAAAAATTTCTTTTCAGGTATTGACACTTCAGATACTAGCGTAATCATGTAAAGTGTCAGCTTACTGCAGATATTTATGGACAATTATAAATTAATAATCTCGCCATTGATTCCGTTTACCCATTGAGTGAAAAATACGTTTATACTATAAGTGATCGTTCTCACAAGCATTATGGTGGATCAATAGGCAGAACGAATTCGAGGCTTTGCTAATGATGTAAAATGATCTTGCTCACGAGAGGGCGCGTTGAAGAGATTTGCTTCGAGATAAACACCCACGATTTATCGGCTGATAAGACTACAAAGACAAAATAACACAAGGCACACTCCAGTTCTGATTGACTTAGGTAGATACATACATACTTCTTCTGCCTGAAATATCACAGAAGACAGCAATATAAATTTAGATGATGTGCTGGTCTTTTGGCGTGAGTTACTTTACCTTAGTTGCGAAAAGTTTTCGAAAAATCTAGTTATATACATTTTTGGTCTTCACTAATATCAAGGTAGCAGTAAGAAAAAATAAATCACTTTCGAGATTAGGGCATAAGCTCATTTTTTTCGTCATGAAATAAAGTGAAATATTCGAACTTTCAATCCTCTAACGATGGAAAATGTCAAACTAGTATAATTTCTTTTATCTGACGGGTCCATGGTCAATCTTTACGTGAAGATTGAATAAGGTCTAGCATATGAAATAATTGACTATTTTACTTGACAATACAAAATTCAACTTATATTTCATTTTTAGATCAGATTCGTGATGTGCGATTGACCAGACGAAGGCCACAGCGTAACCGCAGATTCGTGGAAGCTTTATTAAAATTTAGACCATATCAATTGTCATAAGCACTCATTTTCTCATTGTAGATCCAAAGTAAATAATTAAAATTTTAAACATAACACGCATGGGTAAAATTCCCGGATACATTAGGGAATCGTTCACATGGCAAAATATATATGTTACTTACACGGACGGGAATAACCTGGATGTATTCCATTTTCTTGATGCATTACTGTTAGTTGCGAGTATCAATGACGTAGGTAGGCATTATGTAGGAAAATGAGGAATAAGTTGTGCTTTGTGGTCGGGTTGGTAGTTGGTAGGAAGTAGGTGATCGTCCATGAGTGTACTCTGCAAGATGCAGAATGCATTTTCTTTTTTATCATGGTCGTAGCTAAAACACCTTACGCTTCGTTTTCCGCTTCATGCATTTCTCCACACGGTCCTTTTTCCGCTTAGTGAGAGCTCCCATTCGGAAAATTTTCCGCTACCATACGGTTCATTCTCCGCTTCCTTACGGTTCATTCTCCGCTTCCATACGGTTCATTCTCCGCTTCTTCACGGTTCATTCTCTGTTTCAATACGGTTCGTTCTCCACTTCGTTACGGCTCCTTTCTTCCGCTTCTTTGTCTCAATTTACGGTTTTTTTCCGTTTCCTCTCCGCTCCCTTTTCGCTTCGCTACCGCTTTCCTTCCGCTTCACTGGCCGTTCCGTCCGCTCCGTAATCCGCTTTGTTGACGCTTCCATTTTCACCAGGGATGGTATGGGTATTTACTGCACACATTCACGAGGAGAACCTAAAGCATTTCAAGTCTTAATGTTACTCGCTTCAAAACATTTATTTCGGGCTGAGTGTGACTCGACACGTACCCAAGTACAAAGTGTGATAGAGGGATTACAAGCAACATCGTCACGACTCCGCCATCAGATGCGGCTTACTACTACTACCTCCTCTTTCATTGCGATCGATACACTGTTGTACGGGGCCTTCGCGGCACTTTCATACGAGGAAGTATGATTTCATACTTTGATAACACACTCGAGTTCCGTTTTAACGGAAGCGAGTTTTATTCCACGTATTCAAATAGGTACCATCACAATCTGCAAGACAAGATACAAACGCTATACCCTTTAAACGAGTTTCAAGAAACAAGAAAGTGAATTATGGCAATGATGCAATGGTATACCTATCACAATATGAAGAACACTGAAGCACTGATAAAATAAAAGGTTTCCAAGAAAATGCGAATGAAAATGATTCTCTGAACCATTTCACGGTGTACCATAGAATAGCTAATTATAGAATTTCAAAGAGTGCTGTCTTTGCTTCGAATAGTGATTCTAGAAACACCCATGAAAACTCTACTCCCCTGGTTATTTAGAAGGATTTTGATATTCCCCCGGTATAATGCATGGTACTCTTATTCCCTTGACGAATTGAGAAGAAAGAAAATGTAAAGAATCCTAAAATTTAGGAAAAATACCTTGCAAAATTAATAGCGCACTACCCCAGGCGTGAAGACTGCTTGCGACAATCGATTACTTACTTCAAGCCTTTCCGTACCACATTATGGACTTAGCCTTTTTTTGGGATTCCCTGGCAATAATCTGGAAAATATATAATAAAAAAACGAACTATTTCATTTAAAGCGACGATTTACGCAGAAAAAGAACGAAAAATGTTATCGAGGTCAAATAAATAAAAAATAACTACTATTTGAAAAATACACATTCCATCTGATTCCAAACTGTTGTTTCAATACTGTGTGTGAGCACATCAATGTCAATAGTTTTTTAGCATAAAACGATACACATTAGCATAATAGTGCTAATGACTCTCTATTCACCACCGATGTAAGTTACATCCCACGCAATAATACTCCAAAATTAACTGTGTCAATAATTAAAAAAAATTATACAACACCCGAAGTGGAACGTGCAAATTCAATGGAATACATTAACCGAAAAACAATGCAGTCCAAATTCAGTGCAGGAAAGCACACAAATGGGATCTAGGAAGCTTAATAAAACAACTCATATAGAGTATTATACTTGACTTGCGTATACCATAAATCAACTAGAGCACGATTTCAACGGGGAAACGCCAATTTTCTAGCTTTGATCACTTTTTCTTTGGCTACGATTCATCGCCCTAGGGGCCTAGGCGATAGGAAAATATCCGCAGCCCTACGCTATAAACGTCAGCGGTATTAATTTAACACCACCAATAGAGGGAATCAAATTACTTCCGCAGACATATTTTTCAAGATCGAATTCCCTTTTTTTTTGACAAGGATGACTTCTAGTTGTCAAGATGAAACAAGAGGGGGAAGGGAGAGAGTGGGGTGGGGAGGAGAAAGGGATGAGATAGTGGGAACGTCATCATTACGTGCGAAAAAAAACAACAGAGCAGGAAAGAGAGTCATTTCTTTCTCTCTCTCCCTCTCTCTTAGGAGCGTTTTTCGGTGCGATTTTCGGAGAGGCGGAGGATATTATCCGTTCCATTCTCTCCTCACGTCACCCCGCCCCGTTCACGCACACACCTCGAGAAAGGAGACTGAAGAGAGAGAGAGAGAGTGTGTCGAAAGCGAGGAATAAAAAAAGGATAGCGAGAGCAAGTGGGAGAGAGAGGGAGAAAGGGGACAAGTATGGCAAACATGCAAATATCCGCAGGAATGGGGTGAGGAGGGGAGAGGGGAGGAGGTGGGTGAAGCGAAGGAGGGGGTGTGGGGGAAACGAGGGGAAGGAGGAGGAGGAGTCGGGTGGGAGGGGAGAGTTTCATTCCTTTTAATTGTGGAGCTCAGTCTGTGAACATTCTGCGGAGAGTGAAGTTCTCTCACTTCCCTTTATCTCCCATCCCTACCTCGCCCACCTCCTCACTCCTTCCCCTCCTTCCCTTCACCCCACCTCTCTCCCGCTTCACAATGTACCCTTCCCCCAAACCCCTATCGTGCTCGCATTTCCTCCCGTCCTTGCCAAGAGGAAACAACCCTCCACCCACACCTCCCTCCCTCCCAACCTCCTCTTCATTTCCTCAATACCCTAGCGCCCACCTCTGAAACTCCCTTTCTCTCCCCCCCCCCTGACTCTTCCCAGCAAAAGCCCCTTCCCCAACCAGTCAGCCCCTGTCTCCCTCTTCCACCCCTTGAACCCCCAAAAGCCCTCGTTCGGAGCGGAGACACACGATGGTCGTCGGAGATTCCCGAGCGTGCGACAAATCTCCCTCGGTACCCCTACACACAACTCCCGCCACCTGCCCTACTCCTCTTCCTCCTCGTTTCCTCCCTTCTCTCTTCTTCTCCTTCCCATTCTTCCCACTTTCCTCTTCCCGCGCCTTATCCCACTTCTTCTACTTTCATTTTGACGGCACTTACGGCGCGTCCACCGCCCCAAATACTCACTCACTACAGCACCACTACTACCCTCGCTGCTACTGCTACAATCGACCAATCTTTAAGGGTTAAGGCAGGGGTTCGGGGAGCGGGAGGAAGTTACGCTTCAAAGGGGAAGCCTCCTAGTCCTGTCGGATACAATGTACACGGTATAAAAGGAGTGCCACGCTATGTTTAGCTGCATATGCGGGCGGTACAAGCATCGACCCCTGTGGAACCACAATAGCCGCCTTTGTGAACGATAATACTCTTCCACCTATGACACCGCCCTTTATTGGTTAAGAGATTTTCTCTTACCTCAGCAAAATCTACATGGTAAATTGCAACAGAACGTGCATCAGAAATGATCAAGGAACTGGCCCAACCACTGTCGTGTAGTACTATAATTAAAGATGCTTCGATGTATGTCCACAGAGAATAGACATTTAGTTTGTATTAACGTTTGAAAAAATACTCCAGGCAAGCAAAACTTGGTGTAAGACTGTTTATATTACCAAATAAGGAGGTAGGCCAATTCTATCTTAAATATTGGGAACGCTTAATGCGCTATTTGTTCATAATTAAATACTTTGAAATTCATCTTATTTTTAGGTTACATTCAGATTTTTCGATGCGATGGGCAAAAATGCATTCATGATCGCAAGAAAACCCTAAACATATTCATTTCACTTTACGACGCATTGTAATTTCGGATAAGATTTCAGAGATTGCATCTCATTTCACTGATGGCTTCTCTTGACAAGGATTGCTTCCTTCTGGACGAGACATATCGACTTAACAAGCGACTCACTGACCTATATTAGAGGTCTTGATACGGGGTGGATAAGCATTCCCAAGAATGTTTGTGAGCGGCACTTCGTATGAGAGGTGGGAGTCAAAATTATGCAGCACGTAGGATAGTCATAGAAAGGCTCATGATGGTCAACGACTGACACACTCATCTTTGTTATAAGTTATTTGACATTAGCATAGCTGCCTCATTTTGAAGTCCACTTATAGAAAATGCCTGTTTGTGATACGTATTCTTGTCCCTCGTTTCAGCACACTCAACATAACATGTTTGCACGATGTTGAAGGGTAAAAAGATATATAAACCCATGCATATTTTTTAATACATGAGAGTACATAGAAATTAGATATAAAAATAACTTTTATTGCTCTGGGAATAAATTACCTTGGAACATAATTTCAAACTAACAAATACAAATAAAAAATAATACAAATAAAAAATATATCACTCAATTTGTGCGAGTCAAAAAATGGAGTTCAGGACACGGAAATAAATAATCAGTCATGCTCCTTTTGAACTGTGAGACGTTCCTGGATAATTTGATGTAATTTGGCAGAGAACTTTACAATTTACAAGAGCTGTAGAATGATTTTCGAAGTTAGTTGTGCGGTATTTGGGAATATGGAATGCTTTAGTTATGATGGTTGACCTCTTAGCCGTTTGGGCATTAAATATACAATTTTCATATAAGTATATTGGAGTTTTCGAGTTGATTACTTTAAATAATTGTGTGGCCTTTTGCCTAAAAATACCCTTGAACTTAAAAAAAACCCTTATTTAGGCTAAATAAGGGTATTTTCTCTAATGTTAAATGAATGCCGACAGTTTTTGAGTCTGCAGTCTTTCTTAATGGATAAAAGATTTCAATAGATCTTTATACTAATACAAGTTTATGTACTTGTATAAAGATCTACTGATATGCATAATACCTGCGGCAAGACGAAATTTAAAAGCGTAATAACAACTATTAAAAAAAAATTTATTGCTTCCTTTTTGTATGTACAATATTTTTCAACACATTTTCAACAATAAATGGAAGCTTTAGGTTATCCCAAAGATAAAAACATTGGTTGCGAGAAATAAAAAGCAGGTTTATGCACTCAAATGAGCCACAAGTGCGCAGGATAAGTGGATAAATGAAGGGAAATCAGGATGAAACCATAGAGGTTCGCATCCGAGAGTCGAGGCAGAGCGCGGAGGCTAGGTGCAAACTCGAGTAATCCTCAAAGAAGTTATACATATGAATACTTTTTGGGATGCTTTCGTCCGTGAACAATAACAGGTTTATTCGCACGGATAATAATTGCAAACTATATCTGATCGCATTACCGAAGCAGTGATTCCATTTACGGAGAAATTCAGCGTCACTCCAATTAAGTAATCCACCTGTTCAAACAGGAGTATGGAGTAAATAATAAAAACCTATAGCAAAAAATGGATGGATAGAACGGTAAACGGGACGAAAATTTTAAAATATGTGAATAAAATATCCGTTATTATTCACTTTAACTGCAATAAGGATATCCCACCTACCATAATCACCAATCAATGAGGTAACAACTCCGTAATTTTATTTCATAGCGATAATATATCCATGGAAGGAAAGAAAATTATCCAAGTCGTGATATTAAACGACATGAATCCGTATCAATATATTAGTATTTATGCATGGATTATTTCACACAGTTCATCGTGGTTTTATTCCTCTACGTTGTCTCATACACTTTCTCAGTATGAACTCAACTATTCTTTCAAGAGAATAATTACTATAAAAGTAACAATGCCCACTTTTGAAGTATTCTCCTCAGTTGATAAATATTGATTTTTTTAATGAAAAATCGTTCATATACGCAATGTCTAGCAGGTAAAATCAGTTACAAGTAGTCAGATGGGAGTGAAGTAACTGAAAATTATCTCTTCAGCGCAAAAACTTACTAAAATTCGCTATCATACTACTGAATTGATACAATTATCGCCTTTACAAAAACGATCTAATTAAACTCTTTTGTAAAACAAAAGCACACTCTCCTAAATCAAACTTTGATGAATTTGTGTGTAATGAATTATTTTTAACGTGAAGAACATTATTGTGGTGAATACCAAAGAAAAATCTGTTCATGTATCTTAATACCTTCATTTCCATAACGTAGTTGCCGAAAACGGAATATCTTCACTAAAATTTTTAGAATTCTCTTAAAAAAATTAAAAAAAGGAAAAGGATAAATTACTTTACACTATTCCACTAGAGACAAACGATTTATTGGGTCGACTTGTTTCACTGCACTGCAGCATCATCAGGACTGAACGATGAACATTTCTGATGATGCTGCAGTGCAGTGAAACATGTCGACTCGATAAATCGTATTTCTCCAGTGGAATAGTGCAAAGTAATTTATCCTTTTCCTACAACGGAATTCCACAAAGTATCGGCCGCCACCAATAACTTCATAAAATTAAAAAAAACTACAAGGAGTGCTACAGATAGTTCCCAATACAAATGTATAAATCTGGCAATATGTAACTTATATATTTATAAACATGAAGATTTTTGATTCTGAGATGGTGAACAAGTTATCAACAGATAGGTGAACAAGAACAATCTTGAACAAGTTATTTTATAAACATGAAGATAAATAACTCAATCTTCAATCCTAATTGACATTTGATTTGATGGTTAAATTCCTCAATCTCAAACGAGTTATTTTAAAAAATGAAGACAAATAACGGAATGAAATGTATCTTTCACCACGTCTTCTGCGTGAGATTTATAAGAGCTTTGAGATAAGAGCTCAAGCCATGCTCTATCTTCAAGTATAAAACCACCCTAAGGATTACCTTGGACCTCGATAACATAACCAATTGCATTAACTGCCAAAAAACTCTGTGTATCTGTAGTATTTAATTCGTACCGTTAAAATGATCAAACAAAGTAAAAAAAATCATTGCCGACCTACCGATTTTTATTAATTCGGGACGAAATCAATGCTCTTAAGGCCGACAGCAATCATTGACTTTTAGACGAAAATCGGGTATTCGAACGAAAAATCTTTTTCAAGGTGTCCATAATGAGAGCACTGCTCAGAGAAAACAAGACTGGTAAAGCGCATAAATACGTAACTGAGAATCCGAGATGGTAGAGACGGTATTTTTTTCCGAAATATTGTTCCTTTCAATAATCAACCCAAGAAGACAGAAAAACTCAAACGAAACTATTACGCTGCATCTTCCATGGCGTATAAAAATAATAAATACATTTTCACACAACTGTCACCTAGTCACAGAGGAATTGTATGCTGCACTCAGAAAATATGTCATTAATGTAACTGCTGTACGTGAAGTTTGTCGCGGATTGATTACCAATGTATGTTTGTTGTTCAGTCACGTAAAATATTGTGATGGCAACTATATGAGTTATTTAAGTCACAGAAATGCAACAGATTATAGCAATGTTCAGGGTAGCTAAGGTGACACACTTGAATTTTGCCAACGGTTCGGTGTGAAATACCATCACTAAACCTAGACTACTATTCTGGCACAAAGTTATCTTGTAATGACGGGGGTGGTCATGAATATACCGAAGGTGACTAGAATAGGCACCAATCATCCTAATGGGTTGGAAATGTCTAAATACTTACAAAACCGAAACTGTTTTTATCTGCCCTGCCACTCACCCTTGAGGTTGCTTGAAGGGTATTTTATAAATGTTTTGTAGATGTTTTTCTTGCATAAATAATCCTTCTTGGCTCTTTTATATGCATTCTCCGCTATGCATTCACAATGGGACGAGGAATGTAGCCCGGACAAGCCATTTGAATGAACTCATGCGAAAGACTCGCATTCTATTCTGAGTTCTGATGAATATTCATCCGTATAGTATACCACAACTCCAAATAGCAAAGCCAGAATAACAAGAGTAATAGCTAGAACGATAACAGTTTGAGTTGACCTGGGGGAGTGATAGATATATGTAGACAACGCATGTAGATATAAACGCGTAGAAACCGGAGGAAGGCACGAGTTCGTGCTTAACAAGCTGTTCTGCATCCATTACAGTTTCACAGGCCGCATTGCACGCCCAGAGGATTTGCTTTGCGGCCAGGCATCTGCCTGGCACGCCCTCTTAAAATCCGATAACCAGCGGTGCGAGTGTGCACGTGTTCATCATTCCAGCTTCTTCCTGCCTCTATCAGCTGACAGAAGAGATTTCATCATTCCGGAAAATATCGGCAAATTAGGTGTTCAAAACGATTATTTCAACGAGGTACGACTAAATGCTTTGAGACGTGAGGGAAAAGGACATAGTTTAGACACCAAATGATTCTTTTTTCTTTATAATCACATAATTGAGGAAAACAAATATGTAGACTAAAATTTCAGGAAAAAAATGAAAAGAAGAATGAAATACCTTCCATTTTTCATTGATATTCAATGATTCAATCGATTGCAAAGAACTGGGCAGCATTCTTCAGCTTACAACAAATTCCGTTGTACTAAAAGCGCAATTAGCTAAGGCAAAAAACTGTGATATGCACGGGTACCTATTTTTAAATAAAACTTAAGCAGAGTATAGGTTTGAAATTAATGTATGCCTAGGTATCACGTGCTTCTCAAGGAAACTGAGAATTGGAAATGTTGAATTCCTGAAGATGAACTGATTATAAGCTTCGGAAATCGTGAACAGATAGTTACAAGAGGTGCAACGATTAGCCACATAGTTTATTGGCTATAGAAATAAATAAGCATCGCATTCAAGCTACAACAGTGCTCAACCGGTAAGAGCAAATGGAAGTTGAGGCGATTTGTGTCGCTGTCAACCAAGATGCACACTTTGCTTTGAGTGCACCACCCTTTCACCCTGTCGTACAAGCCTGCGAAAGGTTGAAAGCATTAAGAAAAAAAAAGCGGCCGTATTCACTCTCCTTCTCAACGCTCCCGCCCCGTATAGTGGGGAACTCAATAGTGGGAAATAAAATAAAGAGACAAAGAGGTTCCTGACACCACTAAATGCAATTCGAGACCCATCAGCATTTGATAGCATCGGAGGGGAGAAAGAGGAACCGAACGGGAATCAAAAAGAAAAAAAATCAGTCGACGTCGTCCTCGTGAAGCTAACGGAGGACCATATTCGAGTTTTTAACCTTTAAAAAATTACTCGGCATTAATTGGAACAGCTCACACAAAAAAAAGCATCATCGCTCCTACTCCTCCTTTGCCTCGTTGTCTCCTTCCACCTTTCAAATCCCCTCTCCGCCCCACCATCCCCCAGCTCCCCCGTCCCTTCCCAACCCCACATTTCCCCTTACACCCCTCCACGCCCTCCCTTGTACCATACGCTACAGATGCCCCCCCCTTGTCTCCCCGCCATCTTCGTCCACCACTGCAAACTCCCCCACCTCCACCCACCGCCACTTGCTTGCTCTCCGCCCGCCGCCGTGCAGCACTCCCCAATCCTCCCCTCCGTCTCTCACACCCCCCCCCCCACGCAAAAGGCACGTCCACGCCAAGGATCGAGCATTTGAGAGGATTTGCGCGAACATCGTTCGACACTCAAGTCCACCTCGTGAGAGGATATGCATGCAAGGCATGAGCTAGTCGATTGACATGGATATAAGAAGGTAAACAATTTGTATAATTACGGATATTGAGAATCACGCGCACTAGCCGCGGTTTTGCCTTTTCGGAGTAATCTTCACTTGCACAGGAGTGCGACAATTCCACAGAGTAAAGACCATTCGCCTTCAAAGGGACTCAAACCCGCATCTCTCCACATCGCGCCGAGTGCTCTAGTCATTTAAGCTACCGATGCGTCCCTCTCCCACGTGAATTTTTTAAGTAATTGTATTACTGTTAGAGGTAGTCTACCGATCGAGGTAGGTTTGAACAAAGAAGTGGTGAGATATACTTCGCCGTTACCTTAGGACTTGGTCTTTATAATACTCATTTCTCCAGCTCGACATATCTTACCCCCTTCATTTTAACCAGAGAGCATTTTTTTCCTCTGATAACCCAAAATTCTCCCATGTATGACTGTCTCTGGCACTCCCTCGCTCCTAATAACCAATTCTATTCACTTACTCTGCCACCTCCTAATATCCTCCAGCGCCTTCTTCTCCTCACCTACAATTCCAAGTATTTGCTCGTTTGTCTTCCTATCCTTCCAACGCGCATTCTCAATTCTTCTCTTATCCCATTTTCTAAATTCCTCTGTATTCTCATTCTCGTCCGTATTCAGGTTCTACTCCGCGTAATTTATTCTCTCCATATCAAACTCATTATTTGTATTATACCTAATTGTTTTCAATCAATTGCATACTAATGGCTAAAAATAGTTTTAACTGAACAACAATGACCCTACGTTCTTCCTTTAAACATTTCATTCTCACCACGATTTTTATAAGCACAGCATACTTCCTATTCCTCCGTCAAAATACCTTACCTATCCAATTACAACGCCTATTCTCTAAATTCCTCTGCTTACCAAATATTTTCCTAAATGCCGCTGCCTGTAACGTGCATTGTATTTACTTCCCCCATCCTTTTAATCTTATATACTCTATTTATTTATTTTTTTAGTGTGGAATTTACTTTTCTAGCCTACCATAACCAACAACTTTTCCTCTCCCTTCAATTTGGTCTATCCGTTTTCTCCCGAAATTTGAAGCGATTTGGAATTCGACTCGGATCTTCACAGAGAATAGTATAAAGAATATAAAAAGACAAAATAAAAATTATAAATATTCTTCTTAAATCACTAAAACAAAAGAAATCTTGTCAAGCAATCAGTAATGACACTAAATTGCTCGTACATTAGCTCAATTAATGAACGATATCGTACGGCGCGCACTTTTGACACTACCCATGGAAGCTGCATAAAGCACAAGATATAAAAAAGGGTATTATGTTGTCGGGCAAAAATATATCTACGTTATAAAATAAGGGCGATTTCTTTGTTACAAAAATATGACATAACGCCGAAAAATAAAACAATTATTCATATCTATTCATTGACGCTGGGCCTTAAGATGACCGTAACCAGATTAAATTCACTAACCGTGATGTACCATGCCTCTTTATTCTCATTTACGGTGAAATGTGTGTACTCTAACGTTGAATATGTGTCTTTGCATGCTCATAAACCTTGTAGTTTCGCCGCAATTCCGAATTCAAACTGTGCACACATGCGTACTGTCGTACGTTTCCATGCTCTAACGATAACTGGTAGCCATTACGGGCAGCTAGCAGCATTTGAACTACAGTTTCACTAGGAAACGGGTTTCTCGGTCGAGTGGCTAACCTGGCTGCACGTACACGCGGGCGGCCAGACCGTGGAGTCCACACTGCACGCGAACGAGCGCAAGAAGTGGATTCGGAGGCAGTGGCGCCCTTCGACTCGATGCCCAGCAGCCGCGCACAGCTGTTCGGTGCATCAAAGGCACATCATGGTGCACTCGGGATAGGCCCAATGTGGAAGGGGGGACCTTGACTGCCAAACATTTTACGAGTACATAGTGCCACTAGGATTATTTAATGGCTTCATGAAAAATGGATCGCCCTCATGATCCAGCGTGACATGCCCAGTAAACTGATTTTTTGATGGTTGGCACCAAGTAGCCTACAAATAACTTGTGTGCATTTGTACAAAGGGACCACAAATTTCTTTTGACTCACCATCTTCATATACTTTCCTCTTCTTGACCTACCTCTTTACTTGGGCGAGAGCTAACAAGATGTGTCGGGCAATAATTCATACCCCAAAACCAAAACCTAATCTACGTGTTGGCCATGACTGAAATCCTCTATCCAGCTTAGACCCGCAAGTTCATATATATACTTATTTAAAGAAGAATGCTTTTGTGTTTGTTTGTATTGCATAGATATCTACATTTTTTTTCAATGAAAAACTTTTAACCTTGATTTTCCACAATGATCTTTTTATAAACACGATACGGGTTTCAACATAGTACAACGTTATCATGAGGTCATAAAAAGACCATTGTGGAACCACAAAGTTAAAAGTTTTTAATTTACGTAATTAATAAGTTCCACCAAGTTACGCCTGAAACTAACAGTTAAGTATATCTACAGTTTTTTTCCGATAGTAATGAAATTTTGCAAACGTTCTGTTCAAAACAAGAGTAGAATTGTAATTTGCATTTAATTATTTAATATCTACCCCTACTACTTTTTTCCAACACCTTAAGCAAACTTTTAACGTGCAGCTTTGCGGTTTTTCACGAATATCTCTTTCTTTACATAAATTAATATAATTTATGGATAATAAAACTGGTATCGGCTTTTTCGTCCGTTCCCTCGTTTGCCCATTACGGAGTTTACATTATCGACAAGCTTTTTTACACCGGTCAGTGGTGGGCACGAACAGATAGAACAACACCAAAGTAGACCATATCACAAAAATAATGATGTAAAATATAATGAAATGAGCCCGTGCAAATCCGGGTAATACGTCTAGATTAACATAGCCGCACCAGAACTGGCTCTTTGAATCACGACAGTGGCAAAATAATTCGTAATCATCCGTCGCAGATCTAGTTAGGCAACAATTATGCCATGCAGGATTTTATTATTTAAAATTTGCGCCAATTATAGTAGCTTTGACCACAAATAGGACGTAGTTTGCTGGTACTGATATCGTCTCGCTATTAGAAATTCGATGCCTTCCGCTCGTGAGGTCAGAGAAATATCCGTTCTCACTCAACAAAAGACCACGGGTAAACAAAGGGACAACAATCCATGTCCAGCGTCCATAAATCACCGAAGAAAAAAAACCAAGCCTTTCGTCAATGCACCGACAGCCCACACGCAAATTGATGGGGCTATTCTGCGAAAGATTCTATTTCAAGAGCGAGTTGCGGGGTTTTTTAAAACAAGCAGTTTAAAAAGCGTTATCGCATTCGTTGCCATTGGTCCGTTTGGGAACTGTGAGTGTGTCTGTCTGTATTCGGTCGCCGTCCGCCGCCGGTCGGGCCGGACGAACAAAAGGTCGAACATGCGTTTGTTCGTTCGGATAGCAGAAGCCCTACCCTCCCTCGCTGACCTGCTCTCCAAATTCCTTTTTCTTTCTTCATACTCACTTTACGCCCGTTCACGTTGCAGATATCCACACAGTGTAGCTAGAACTCAGCGTAACTGTTACTCAGACAGCATCTTCAGACCAGCATACGAAAATACTTTTCTTTTCCCATTAGTTGTTAATTAGTTTTTTTCTTCTGCAATGTCCAATGTACTAGAATCGTTCCAATTTAACTCAATGATGGGATATCACTTTGGAATTTACGTCAGCCATTCCATTCTTGCATAGTAACAGTGGAAAAATCGTCTCCCTGTTCGAAAATCGATGCTTTCCACCCTCGAGCTTAGAGAAGTATCTGTTCCCACCCACTAAATTAAGGCCAGCGAAACTTGGTGGCAGACGCCTGAGTAACTTCTACTAATGTCCAGTGGACAGTAGGAGGAAGGGTTGTGTGAAAGGGGTTGGCTAAGTGGCGGAGGGAAGAGGGCAGCACATGGCAGGCAACGCTGCCAACGTAACAGCATTCAATGGTGAGGGCTGGAAAGTGTCAGCAGGGCAATTTTTACGATCAAAAAACATGCGTGTAGTGTTATAGTGTTCACAATCCATTGGAAAAATCCGTCTGAACAATAGGATCAGGAGCCATAGAGAGCTAGCAGGTTAATGTGAATGAAATACCGAGCATTTTGAAGCTGATAATGAAGATTGGTGACCTTGGAAATCCTAATAGTCAAATGTGTGTACGGATGTATACCCAACCGTCCTCCTGTGGAGCTAGTTTGAAGGCAATTCTTCTACTGAAAAGGGTCTTCCGCGCAACTGCCACCATGTTCCGCTGCCACTACACTTTCTATCTCTCTCTTCACAATCCATGTTCCTCCTCATCCGACACACAGCGCACGACCAATTGGTACACATTCCGAGCATCGAACACATTGCGAAATTCCGTCTTACACTGTCTCAGCATTCCATATTATACCGATTACACTCCGAACTAAACTGACACCTCAGAACATTCTTTCCTAAACCTTTTACCCTCACCAAACACCTTCAAATGCATCTTATCTCATTTGGGTTGATTTTACTGTAGCATTATCGCAGAAGATTACAATTCTTCAACTATTAAGTCATGTAATAACGCAGACCTAACATGAAAAGAAGCAACTTTTTTTTAGTTGACCAACAAATCTACCTTCACAGGTGATAATTTGTCAACAACTAAGAAAAAGTGAATTTCAGAAGTAAAAACGTTTTTTGAAGATTATGCCATTACTATTTATGTCGTTCGGGAGTAACATTTGTATTGCGAAATGGATCGCAATTTCAAACATTGGGATCCTTCGTAAACATCACTGAAGGTAAAGTGCCATTGGGCAACTTAAGGAAGTTCCCACGCGACACTGTGAGTCAAAACAAATATTTTACTCTACAGATTCATTTGTATTGTTAAAAAATGCATTCACTAATGAAATACCATAGATATTAAAAAACAATATTGAGAGACAAAATATATCAATTTATCGACGAATATACCTTTCATGAACACTTTTTTCCAGCCATAGGAGCCGACTGCAACGCCGCACATCGGGTTGAAATCGAACAAAGCTGAAAACCCTCTGTAGCCGTATTAATTAGTAAATGCTTACAAATTTGTAGGTATTTTCTATGTTTAAGACGTATTGAAACCTATTATGGGTGATTTGGAGCATAAGATCGTAATGAAAGGCAATGAGAGGTGAAAATGTGGTAACAGCTATGGGGGTGACATACTCACAAGGGCAAGGTAAAATTTTTATGTTGAGACAGTAGTGGAAATAAACAATTTTTTTATGTTTATCGGCACATTTCCTGTCACCAATATAAGGAACTGAGTTAATAAAAATTTTAAATTGTAATAAACTCATTTTTCCCAGTTTACACTGAAAAAGCGCATTTCATCTTCAGTCACTGCAGTAATTTACGAGTAATTAAAAATTTAAAATGGGAACCTGCCTAAATGTTATTTGAATTCAATTGCCCGGGAGAATTGGCTCCTCATGTACAGTTTTACGCGATATTGGCATTTATATTTGATAGAAATATACTATTTCCCAAACTTTCCCCCATTATCGCATTCAAAGCCATACAATTTCAGGTGCAATATAAGGAAAATAATGGGATGGAAAGGTATGTTTTTTGTTGTTCATGTAAAACAAAGTTTGCGTTTCTCAATAAATTGTCGGAATACGCATAAAATGACAATAAATTCATTTTACAGTGGAACCACCATAGGGAAAGGGAGAAGTATTCCCACTGGCTGCTTTGAATACTGCGATTCCGGCTTGGCCATTACGCACGTTACGTTACATCCTAATGTTCTCATGTTCAAAAATATGCGGGCTTCTGTCTCCCAATCCTTCCCCCCTTTCCCGAATCCCTCCACCCCATTTCCATCTCCCCTTCCCCTCCAATCGTCTTTCACAACACGCCCTCTCCCTCCATCATCCCTCTTTCTCTCCCTCCCTCTCTCAGCTAACCTCCCTCACTCCCGCTCTTCCTCTCCCCCCTCCAGAGCCTCCCAACCCACCCCTTCATCTCACCACATCACCACGCCCGCAGACTTGCTCCCCGCCGTCGCCGCGCCTGGACGCCTTCTCCGATAGCATCGCAACCATCGTTGTCAATGAATCAAGATCGAAAAGGGCGCATTTAGCAGCGATGCCCGATTCAAACATGGGGCGATTCCGTCTCGTCTTGTCGGGAGCTCGAGTCGCCAACGGGTCGTTGTCGCCAACGGGTATTATTTATTATTCTTTGATTCGATATATACAATGCTCACGGTAAGCGCAGTAAGGTTGCCAGGGCATTTGCACATCGGTAATCGATTCATTAGATCAGCGTTAACCAACCTCTTATTTTTCGATCGCCTTAATCACTATTGTCAATACTTATTTTATTCTCGTACCCCTAAGCTAAAAAGTACCCCCCCTAAGGGTATGCTTCATTGGTTGGGAATTGCTGCATTAGATTCAGGGTTTTAATACACTTTCAATTATCCAAATTGAGACTGATGCCTTGGTAGACCTTAAATACGACATTTCGCCAGAGTGTTTACAATGCTTATCTAGGTTGCTGCCGTTCAATGAGGGTCGTATGGTAATAGCGCGGTGGTCAGTGGTAATATTCGATTTTCCACGCGGAGAACCTAAGTTTTAGTCCAGGTGTTGTCGTCATTTAATTGGCAATTCCGATACCAACCTCTATGAGGTGAAAGGGAGCTACAGAAAAACTTCTCTCCGTCCGCTTGAGGAGGCGTTAAACTGTGGGTCGCTTTGATAACTTTCTTGAAAGTTAGGCTAATGTCAACGCCGTGTTTCTCTCATCTATTCTACCATTCCTTTCCACTTATATATATATCTATATATATTTGCTGACGTTTTAGGGCACGGATTATTTCGGTATGTGAATCGCTTATTGATTAAGCAGCATACAAATGAACTCGATATTCTTTGGGGTAACAATGTGAAAACCCATTTTCACAGAATCAATACAAACTTGGAAAATTTCACAATGAATTTTATTTAATACGACCTGAAGATGTCGCCTATGCAATGAAAATGGTCGTATTCTATAAAATTCATGGTAAAAGTTACGAAGTTTGTATATATTCTGTCAGCATAACAATACTGCTGATAAGAACTGAGCAGCATGTCACTACCTCAACCTGATTTCCTTGCAGACTGTTAAGGCCGTTTTATACGGGGCACGAAATTGCACTACTTCAAACTGCATGTTTTCTCAGTCGGACTTGCAATCATTTTCGAATTAGAGCAGGGGCTATTTGCCATTTCGCGTTCATGCATTCGCGCATGCGTTCTTGCAATTCACGGCTTTACACGATGCATTTTAAATGCACTTTCGTACGTACATCAGATTGTGCAATTGCGTGCTCCGTGTAAAACGGGATATACGCTTACCAGATTAAATATGACATGCTGCCGTACTTGCAGTAAAACATGCAACTTATCATCAATGAAGATAATATGACCACGTGACATCATTTTCGTATTAAATTTAGAGACGGTGCAGACGATTCCAAGGTAGGAAATAAAGTGTGAAAGAGGCTGCGTCTTAACCTGGCTAACGATATTATTTGTAAGCTTAGCAATCACTAATGGTGACAATTGTCATGTTTACTGGGCATCCGAACAGCCTCGTTACCTTCAAGTGCAGATACGGCAGGAAGGAAATGGGCGTGCTATCTTTTTGTGGTTCCTAGGTTGGTGTGCTTCCGAGGAAATAAGCGGAAAGATGGAATCGCTTGCCAAATCCAGATTCCAGACACAGTCAAATTCGGGCCTCGGGCTGACTGCAACAAAGACGGCATCCAGGATTTGAGGAAGTGAGAAGCACGACTGTGGAGTCTACATCTATATCTTGGTGCAATATCGATGTTTGGCCTGTATCGAGGCACGTATGAAAATTGAAAATCGCTCAGTCCTACTTAAACCGGCAACTCCCTCCTCTTCTTTCCGCTTCTTCCTCCCCTCCTACCATTCCCACCTCTCTTCCCCTTCCCTTCTCTTCCCTCACAGCCGTCCGATCAGGAATAGAGGAAGGCCGGGTAGCGTAGCGAACTTCATCTCTCTCCCTTGTTTTCAAATGAAGACCTACCAACCCCACCCGCTAGCATCGCCTCACAGACCCGCATCCTGTGTCCCCAAAAGAGTCACACTCGGGGGACAGCACGCAAGCAATTCTTCGCAAGCCGGCAAATATCTCCCTCTAAAACCAGGCTTGATCCACAATCCATGAGCTACCGGCAACGATTCTGGAGGTTCTTTGTGGGCAACGTTAGTTAAGTTATAAATTTTTAAAAATGTTACCCTTAGCCTAGTTTAACTCCTCTAAAGCATCAATGATGGTGAAATAGAGTGACTTAAAATTAGCTGCTTTGATTACCTACAAAAGCACCCAATTTTCTCATTGAAAACAGATCGGTACGAGGTATCCAAAATCTTATACTTTGAGCTCAAGGTTTAACGGCCTGGTATTACGCAATTTCACGTACAGGTGTAACAACGTCCCTGCAGTGCATTGTCGAGATACTAGTTCTCAATGCTTGCAAGCAATAACAAGATAATAAACATGAAACCAATCCGTTTTCTCTCCAGTAAACTAGCAGGATTACAAGAATTACATAGAAATGTAAAAGATTATACTGTTTGAAAAAACTAGATAGTAAATGAACTTTTTAAGTAGAGTTTCATATCATCAAATTAACTTGTATGTCACCCCTCCTGAACAGTCTACAAATTAAACCATCCATACTCCTATAGCCTAGCAGTCTATTCATGTAACTCCGAAAGTAAAATGGGGTAACCTGAAGCCTACTGAGTACTTGTTAGCAGGTCATGACCATAGAGGGAAACAAATCGAAAAATTATCACGCCAATTAAGTGTGGTCAGCAATAGTTTAAAATTTCATGTATTAATCACCACTCTCTATAGATGTTTTTATTAGATTGAGTTAACGAGTTCAGGAATTAACTTGAATCACCATTAACATATACAAATAGCGGTGTTATTAGAATAGGTTGCTACAATTTAGACGAGTAATTCAAATCAGTAGCGTGCCCCACTTGAAGACGATTAGCATAGGCGGTAGCAGCGATACTTCTGCACTCAGTTGCGGTAGTATAGACGCTTAAAAAATGTGCGAGTATCGTCCGCCACCGTTTCAGATACCCTCCCACTCCCACCCCGGCTTCCCTCCCTCTCCCGCAGTTCCACTCCTCCGCCAGACCCTTCCTCCCCAAACCCTCCCGCCCCTACATGCCCTTCCCCATGTCACGTACGCGAATCCCTGTGAGGAGGATGAGGGGGGTTGGGAGAGGTTGAAGGGAGGTGCAGGCAGCGAGAGCTCACACACTATGCCATGCACTCACTACTTTTCTCCCTCCCCTCCCTGCCCGTCGTCCCTTGCGCGCACAGTCCGCCGTAGTCTGCCGCCCCACGGCCACGTCGTCGGGGAGTCTTCTTGATCAGTCACAAGCGGGCTGAGGGGAAGAGTTAAGGGGTGGGTGAGGAGGATATACAAAGAAGGGGGAAGGGCGGGCGGCAAGCAGCGCGCAACTCCCCCTTACTCCATCCCCTTCCGTTTTCTTTTCATTTTTTCCCCTCTTCTCCCTCTCTCACTTCTCCCCTTCTTGCACAAAAAGGGGGAGTCCGTATCAAAACCTTTCCTTACATCCCTCCTTCTCGTTGGCAAAGCAAGAGCGCAAAAGACGGGGCCAACCCTCCTCCACCTCCCCTCCACCCCCAATCATCCTCCGTGCATGCCCTCCGTCATTCCTCTTCTCCCCATCCCCTCACCCTCCCCTCTCCTTATCTCATTTCTCATTATTTCTCCCCTTCTCACTCCCTCTACCTCCTCCTAACTTCCCTTTGCTTCACATTTTTCCAGTGGTCATCAGTATCAAGCGAATAATAAGAAGGTCATCGGAAGAAAAAGTGAAAGAGAGATGCCATTTCACTCTGGTCAGGCAACATCGCGAATATGCCACGAACAGTTGGGAGGACCCTTTGCAGAAAAGTTTTAATTCGCGAAATAAATGAAATCAAAGAAAATCTACAAGCCAATTATGAGGATACCGGGACTAGAGTGAACTAGACGCGGTATTTACCTTAACGGAGTTATCCGTAAGTGCACATAAGTGCGATATTCCACATAGGAAAAATTAGTTGCAATTTCGCGAAATCGAGGGATCCGGGTTTGAGTCCCGGTCAAGGCGAATTATTTTTCCTCTTTGGAATATTGTACATAATCTACAAGCTTCGTTAAAAGCTGCTGCGTGCGTGCAGAGAGTGAAAAATTCCGATTGAGGGACTATCAGCTGAGTTTCAGCATGACACGACGGATATTATATTCACCCCGTACTATAACTCTAGAAATGCGAGAAGTGACAAATCCGAGAGATACACTGAAAAACTGATGGTACGAAAATTCCTTCTTGCCTCGCAACATTAGTGACGATAACTAAAACAAAGGATACTCCCTTAATATGCAACTCACTCCCTGTTCCAATTAACTTTCATATTTCCTCCCTTAAGCGTCACTGGTGTCCTAATACTCCCTGCCACACGCCATTACGGTGGCTCGCAAGGTAGTATATAGATGTAGATGACACGGTTTACAGTCTCAAGCGTAGCTTTGGGGATTTATAACCATCGCAACGAACTTGGAACTGAACACACCGTTATTTCCACAGACAGATTAAAAAAAAAAACGCGTCCACAACAAGTTACGCCCAACATCTTCAGGTGATTTGTAGATTCCACGAAGTTGATACTATCCGTTTCCGTGATTAATACAATTATTTGTTGGCATTGCAGTGCTTTAAGTGAACACGCTTGTATGACAGGGTCATATCAACCATGGTAGTGGATTTGATTAAATTAACGGAGAATAATGAATATTGAAATTGTGATTGAAATTTTCCACTGGATAAAGATTTATTGCGACCTATGTTTCGATGTACATACTACATCATCATCAGGTAGAAACATAGGTCGCAATAAATATTTATTCAGTGGAAAATTGCAATTTCAATCCTCATTATGCTGAAATTCATCCATATCACGCCTGATACTTCTCTGTTTGTTAGTGGGAAATAGTTGATTTGAGGGATTGGATAGGTGTGGTGGCTAGAATACTGGTTTCCATCCAGAGGGCCCGTTTTCAATTCATGGTAATGACGGAATGTAATTTTCCAATGGAATCTCGATTCCTACTTGGGTGCTATGCGGAGAGCACTTCAAGCGTAGTAATAAATCCGTCAGTTTGGACGTTAAACTACAGATCCATTGGCGCCTTTCGTTAAAAACTGATAACAGTCGTCGCCGTGTTTCTCTCAACCCATATCCCCAAAAACCCTTCCCTTACCAACTTACCCACATATCCGGCGTACTTGGACGTAAGTTTTCGGTCTTCTACCCAAATAACTAACCAATTCCTTATGAGATTTGCGTGTGAAAGAGGATAAATCTTATAAACCCGCGTAATGGAAGGAGGAATGAGACAATAATACATTATCGGGCATAACTAGGACTTTATTCAGAAGTACCTACTTTTTTAAGCTTCGAACTACACATTTCCAATGTTAAGGAATCTTAAGGCGAGATTTATCTCTAGTCACAATAGGGAAAACTAATTTTATTTTAAATTTTAAACAGTTGTATGAATCTTGAAGAAAATGCAGTACACTTATAACGCAAAGCTTTTGTTTTGCTTCTCAGTAATCAAAAATATATACATATTTGAGGCTTTAACTTTACTATATTAATTATGCATTACAATAAATATTTGTTGCCCACCGTTCATCATAAACGCACTCACACCCAAAGGTTATTTTTTGCAATATTATAGAAATTAATGCAGTGGGAAATTCAATTTACATTTAAAAGTAAATAAGAGAACGGTGACCTACACACTGTTACATTTATGATTCAATCTTATGCATCTATGAATACATTCCATATAATTATTTTGTATTTCTACATTAAATTAAAGTTATTAATTAATATCTATGAATACGTAATCATTTTCTTTCGTCAGAACTTCATTTTTTCAAATTATTTATGTCAGGAGCGCACAACTTTACCAATTCCAATGGCAAACGGCTTCAATGCTTAGGAAATGTCTCGAAAAGTAGTGTGATAACTGGCTGGTGTTTTGATATAATTAGATAATGACATCTTTTTCTTTATATTGAGGCCAAATGCAATGAATTGAATGTGTAACGATATCCCGCTGAAGCTACCTCAAAATCTCTTCCACGCTTTCCCTCACCCCCTCCCCTCCAACTCCCTCTCGTTATCTTCCCACCCCCCTCCTCCCCCTCTCGTCCCCTCTCCATCTTTCCCCTGCTCATCTTCAACAGATCATCATCACCTACGATTTCCCCTCTTACATTCCCGCTCTTTCTCTCTCTCTGTCTCTCGACTCTCCCCTCTTCCTTAACCTTAACTTCTTCCTTCCTCATCTCCCCACATTCAATTTATAGCAATTATGCCATTTACCACCAGTGGTGTTTGGAGTTTGTGGACAGGACTTTTCGCTTTCCTGCTCCAAACTTCCCCTAGAGAGCATTTCGTGACTTGTAGGCGGGAGTCAACATGGAAACGAAATTCAAAAGAAGATGGCGTTGACTGGAGCCGCCGTCACAAGTGGAACTCCGATTCAAATGATATTAACAGGCTACCTTCGGATATTACGAAGTTATAGACAGCACCAAGCGGATTCAGAAACTTGACCATGGGTAGCAGACTAATTGTAAGGCCCAGTTTCATATTATCTGGTTAAGCATTTTCTCCTTATAGTAGCTGATGTGATTACCCTGTGCTATCGATTACGCTTTCGTCAACTGGCCAACTGTTTTAAGTAGGTACTTCATAAAGCACAAAACTCTCAGTGAACACCATGATAGTGTAAAGGCTTACAATGAGTAGGCTGCTGGTTAAAGTTCACCAAACTGTATAAACCCAAGCCTAAGTGAAATTACTGAAGTTCCACCATTTAAGATGGCTGCCTATATCTAGAAACGTATTGCATGGAAATTTAAGCTCAAGTATTATTCTAGGGGGCATAGTGTCTTAGGGCGTATAGGTGTAGCGAAACTTGGTGGCACTCGCTTGAGAAGAACATGACGCAAAGGAGAGGAAAGCATACATGATATGTAGGCATGAAGCAGCCGAGCCTTTTTCCAGTGGACCCTGTGGGAGTCCTTCGATAATTTTGCCCGCTCATCAACGCTTGGTTAACGGTCAGTGTCAACTAATCATATGCTAGTGAGTGCCACCAAGTTTCGCTACACCTATACATAACCTAAAAGAATGTTCAACTGAAATGACACACATGGATTCCCTTGCACATATTTTGTTTACGTCGACTAGGTCATATTCATTTGTCGATCCGTTTCACGTAATAACAAAAGATCGACTCCCCGACGCACATAATTGATTCATAAGAAGGAAAGAGGAAACTACAGCTACCTTAATCTCGCGAACGTTTCCAGGACTCTGCAGAGATAAAATTGGGTTAACGTGAGAGCACTTTGAGGTCAGGCGTTATACAGCGCTGCAGTGAGACGACGCGCGAGTTGGGTCAGCCTCGGTCTTATCTCATTACCCCACTCGAGCACCTGCCCCGCCTCGCACGGCGTCCTCTATCGTCTTAAACTCAGTCTGGTTCGATACTAACGGAACTCGTATTTTAAGTTTCTATTTCAAAATCTGAAGTTCATTAATCTAGACACTCGGAGTGATAACATACCTATATATTAGGCACTCCTTCTGTTACTTGTTATTGTTGTTGTTACTTGTTACGACCTGACGACAGCTTTTGCGGATTTCCCGTCGTCCTCAGGAAAAATCCCAGGCCAAAGCCTTCCCCACACATTTTCCAGTAGGACTATTCCAGTGAAAGGTTATTCCTGCCCTTAAGAGGCGAAAGCCTACACCAGGGTCGACATTTGAGTTGTTATTTCTTATTTGGTTCTATTTGTTATATTACGTTGTGCGTCTTGTTTTCTGTGCCGTGCAAATGTTGGAATAAAACACTTTTTGAACTTTACCTTGGGGCATTTAACTCGATACTCGAGCCAATACAGCGACATAAAAACATGCAACCCACTTCCTAAGCAGTCTCACCGGCAAAAAGAAAATAATGGAAATGGAGTCAGTGGCACCAGCATTTGGTGTTCGTTTGAGGACCTTCCGGGACTGAGGTTGCTACTCAACTGCACTCGCTCCTCCAGCTCTCTCTCTTCCTTTGTCTCTTTAATACTGCAATGCCTGGAAGACGTATCTCTTAGTTACTGGCAGTCATCATTCCTCACTCACCAAAACCCTCAATCAATTACGCTATTGCATCCATCCCCGAAATGAATGCGATTTCTTTAGGCTCATGTTCACCATTTTTAGAGAGGTAAGGGACAAAAGTGAGGGTTCGATTTCTTCGCTTACTGAGCGTCACGGCGTCCAAAGTACATTTTATTGGTTCCCATTATCGCTGAAGATAAGATAAGCAAACACGTAAAAGTCAATAGGTACTTGCAGTGAAGAATGGAGATAATATTTCTTCAGTATTTCCCAAAATGGCTGGTTTTCGAAAGACTTATGTAGGAATGAAGCCGTTAGCTGAGAGTGGAAGTGGAGCGCTGCTGCAAACCAACCTTCGAATTGATGACTGGTGATGGCGATGGCGATTGCCGTTGTAAAAAATGTTCGGAAGACAATTCTGTTGCGTTAGGAAGGGTTTATGGGACGGTCCTGTTATTAAATCAGTTCTCTCGTACCTAAAGTATCCATTGTACGATCTAAATTATTTTGGGCAAATGAGCTAAGTTTTGGCTTTAAATTCTAGACGATAATGTCCAGCTAGGGAATTTTTATAGCCATCGGAAAATTTTGCGTTCGTTCGTCGGTGGGTTCGAAAAGCAATGACTTCATTATGAAAAAAGTAACGACAAAAAGTGTGAGGGGACTTCTTAACCTTCATTTTCTTTCCTTATTAGATTCTTGTCTCTCGTACGCAAACACGCCCCTTTGAGAGCCACCCCTCGACTCCCTTAGCCGAGTAATGCTTACTTCTGCCTCGTTTTACGCAAGCCACCTTCTCTCTCCCCCTCGTGCTCTCTCACGAACCCCACGATTCTCTCAACCCCCCACTTCCCCACTCCACCCTTTAACGCCACCGTGCTTCCTCCTCTTATTGGTTTCCCTTCCTCGTCCCTCCTCCGTCCTTCCCCGTCATCTCTCCCTCCGTCCTCTCCACGCGGGAGAGCGGCCCTTCTGGGTGCGTACGTTTCTTTGAACGCAAAAGAGAGAGAGAGATGAGAGGTACGTGCACAATAATATACCCATCTTGTGGATCTCGCCCCCTCCCAACCCCACCCCTCAGGGCAGACATCCGACTCTCCTCTCGCCGGCCTGGGTTCCACCTCCTCCCCTCTCTCGCTCTCCACCTTGCATGTCTTTCGGTGTCCCCTCCTCCCTTTCCCCTCTGCCAGCTGTGGTGGAGATTTGGGGGTCGTGCAGGAGGATGGGATACGTACGCAGGATCCCCTTGTTGGTCCCTCATACGTATCACTTTGATACACATATCCGTGTTAGCGCGATGTCGACTAACAGAGGAACTACCATTTTAAAACGGCTAAAAGCTGCTTTTAGGCAGGAGAAATGCCGAATATTTAATTTCCCTGAATGATGTCAGCCCTGATACATACACAAGAAATGCTATTTCAGGAAGATTTATATGTTAACGATTAATTGGGGGTGTTTTGGGGACTAAGACATCGGGAATGTTGAAATTTTTTATTCTGCCAGATTAAATATATAAACCCTCGTACTGATCAAAGATATGCCGATAGAGGACAATGGCTGACAAACTCTTCAGGGTCTATAAAACAAATATTGGGAGAGGTTGTGAAGATTAAATATTTAGTTAGTTGACCTGTGCAAGGCTATTCCATTTCACGGTTACTTTTCAGTCGGTAGTGCGACAGTTTGATTGCCTCGCCAGCATCGAATTCGAAATTTAATTCGACATTTTTAATACAGCAGTTGCTTTCAATCTTTAGGCATAGTGAAAAATCAACAACAAACTTGTCGTATTTTTGCTGTTTTTTTATGAAAAAATGATGACATATTTCTAATCAACTGAGCGAGTCGTTGAAAATGTCACCCAGCAATAAGCATTGAAGACTAAACATTTGTGGTTTTCGATGAAGTTAGCGGGATTGGCAATGATCGGTTGATGTGAACTTCGTGGTGCTTTTTCAGTGTTTAAATGACTACATTACCAAAAAATGTGCCCTTTTCAAATAAGTAATATATTACTAGGGGGTCTTAATTCTGAAAGATATCTGCATTTTACTGTAATGGGAGAGGGTGATCAAAATTTTGTTAGACAATGTATGTAATCTGCTATTATAATAGAATTAATTGATGTGTCTAATTGTACCTTAAAGCTCAAGAAAATAGTGTACCTACTCAGAGTGCCTCTTTAACTATTAAAGGTGGTATTTCGCCAAGTAATAAAGGTTTGGATTACAGCTAAAAATTGAGGAG
This sequence comes from Pyrrhosoma nymphula, assembly GCA_963573305.1. Classification (NCBI taxonomy): domain Eukaryota; kingdom Metazoa; phylum Arthropoda; class Insecta; order Odonata; family Coenagrionidae; genus Pyrrhosoma; species Pyrrhosoma nymphula. The sequence goes on from OY754328.1 coordinate 151,405,902, forward strand.
AGATATGTTTTTAACTCTAGTCTGATAACATTTAACAGTTAAAAGGAAATATAATGGTCTTAAGAGCAGTTCAAAGTTTTTATGTTTTGCAGCTATAATAATTCCAGATCGATGTGGGATAAAGTTCTCACACATTTTTATTTTGCTCAACCAAAAATAATAATATTTATTCTCGTGAGTTACATTACTAAATACTTAGCTAAGGTATGTCTAAGTCGTAACTGTGTTCATCTATTTATCAAAGACGATATTTTTGTAGTCAGCTGGTATGACATGCTAGCTGATAAAAAGTTTATCCTAAGGCACTTTCACAATAAGCTCCCGCCATCTTCGCGGCAGCAATAAGCTATAGGCAGTTGTTTACCTTTTTCCACCTTTATTCTATTCCTAAAATCTTGGTGAAGTCAATTGTTGATCTATCCAAAAATAGCAATCACTATTAGTGTTCTTCTATCAGCCGAGAAATGAGTTCCGAAGTGTTAAGCTAGAGAAATGGTGATGTAGGTTCCATAATGTGCCACCTCATGCTTGCTTGGGTCTAGATAAATTACTCAGATGGGAGTGATACTCATCCTTACCCTCCATTAAAAACTTAATTCGCAAAAATTCCGCGGAGCGAAGAGAAAGCAACACTTTTTCTTCCACTGTTGGAGAAGCCAACCAGCCTTATCCCTCTACGCAGTAGAATAATGGATTCTACCACCTATCGGCCAATTCATCGGGTCGCCCTCACTCAACGCTCTTGCCTGCCTTTGAAAAAAATGACCCAAAAGCCGTGTCTGCCGCAACGGCTTTGGACTGCGGCGTTGCCTCCTTTTACAATTTTTAAACTCCTTTTTTGTGTTCCATTTTGGATAAAGGCCGCGGAGGATGGGTCCTTGGACCACGGTGACTGCACACTATCATCAACTCGGCCGCACTCATCACCGAAAACCCTCCTCTCCACGAATTCTTCACCTCTCCTTCCACCACCACCCCCTTGCCATCATCCTCTGCCGCCTCGCCGTGGTGCTGCGAGTGTGCTGCGAGATCGCTGGAGGGCTACTGCATGCCGCTGGCCTTGCAGGTACCGCGCGCTGACAACGGCAAAAGGCAAAGCAGAGGCAATTCTCTATCTCTAGCAAGGTCGCGCAACCTCGTCAAACATTTAATGTGCTTACGTTTTCATTGCATCAGTTAAGGATCATGAGAGTGGAAAGCGAGTCCATTAATCTAACTGCTCAGTAGTATATGTCTTATAATCTTTCTTAGGTATATTATCACCGTCGTCTAGCATTGGCGCCTACTAGGAATCCTGCGAGCCAACTCCAGGGGAAGTGGAAGGGAGCGGATATTTACCAGATTTACTGAATTGATAAGGGTGAAGTAGTGAATTTGTGTTAATGAATAAAATTACGCTCATCAATGATTCAACTTCGGAATTTTGTCTTGAAAAGGTAGTAATATTATTTTAGTTTAACGTACTTTGATGGCTATAGTCATTTCACACTTGCTGTCTGCCTCCAGAAGACAGGAGCAACGGCACTCGGACGAATAGGAGGATCACCATTCCAAATTCGAGCCTAGCCCAATGATGCTAAACTTCGATGACTGATCGGTAACCATAGTTTCCATCTAGGCAGGTCGTATCCGTCTTGAAAAGGCCTCGAGTTAATGTGATAATAGGTGCTTTTATAAATACATAGTATCTTTGGATTTGTACCTTTAAGGTTAAAATAACTTTTTGGCATGCTCTATATATATTTCTATTGCAAACCGAAGCACTAAATAGCAAATTAGTTCCATGTCTACTTACAATTTGCATGATTAACTTGGCCAGCAGAATTGGTCACAAACAAAATCGCAGCAGAGAAAAAAACTGGAAATGGATTTAAATTACGTTAGAAGTGAGCCAAGAAAAAAACTGTGATTGATCGCAAAGTACTCTTCCAATTATACTCTGGTAGACTCTACATACTGCACGACTTAAACAAACAAAATTCCCTCAAAGCACGTAAAGTGGTATCAGGCGCAACCTCGTTTTACGACGAGGGGAAACAGCTTTCTCTTACCTATACAGGTGACTTTTAAGTAAGAAAAAAATCATCTAATGGAAGGCAATCTGCTCCTGGCCACCGTTGGGAAAAAAGCAAATCCAGGATCTGACTTAATCAGATGGTAAAACGGAGATACTAACGAGCCACCTTTCACCATTTCAAGGTTTTCTTTCGTGAAAGCCTGCAACTCTCCTGTAAGTGTAGCCGTTGGCAATATAATATATAAAAAAAGGAGCATGTCTCCATACTCATAGTCTTTTTGCTGGTTAAACACCGTAGACTAAATGAGAGGACAACTTACTTCTATCAGAGCATTAGCTATAATTCGGAAATTACTCTAAACCGGGACTCAATAGTTAGCCGTTACTTTCTTTGCTGGGCAGAGGGGGAAATGTTGGAGTGCACACATTGATGACTGGCTTATGATCTTCCATTGACCTCGTCATCCTGAGAAATAACCTACGCGCGGGCAATGATTATGCCGATCTCCTTCAGGTATGTCAAGAAGCCCAACGCAAAGCATTCTTGAAACCCCTTCGCAGCAACGAAGGTTTTCCGCGTATCTGAAGCACGTATACATCTGATGAGACATGCGGGAAATTCCACCGCATACGTTATCAGCTAAGATTCAACGTTTATCACATCGAACTCTCTCATTCAATGAGATATTGATTGGCAACGTCTTGGGGGCATTAAGTCCAATGAAGGGAATAAGAAGTTTCACTTGTAATGCAAAAATATACAAATTAATCATACAACCGGCTGTCTATCGACAGAACAGTAAAAGAAATGTGCTAGAAATAGGCTGATGGAGTACTTACGTATTTTTATCGACCTCACATTTTGCGAATGGCACTCAGATTCATTTGGAGAAATTTAACTGTCGTGATTGCACCCATTAAATCCAAGTTAAAACCAATATTAGGAGAATCATGGATCATAAAACCTGAATGCTAAAGCTACTGCCAGCTAAATAATGAATATTTTGATTTCACAGTATAATATTTCCTCGAGTCTTTTTATCGAAAACCAAACATACTTTCCTCAAAATTCTCTGAATGACATATTTATTCCGTTCTGGGGGGGTTATTTTGTAATCTCACCTTTTAAATGAATCTTTGCGGGAAGGCGGGGGATCCGTTTCGCTCTCTTAATGATCGACTCACGATCGGCCAAGGTCCGATGGTGGCTCCATTTCACGTTCCTAACGACAGGTGAGATGGAACTAATGAAATGCGGAACCAAATGAAAAGGATCAAGAGTCGAAATATATGGATCAAGAGTCGAAAGATATGGATCAAGAGTCGAAAGATATGGATCAAGAGTCGAAAGAGCGGATGAATCAAATAAATAGACCGGCAGTTCACCACTCGAGAGCCAAAGATGGTCACGCCGCCTGGGTGGCGGAGTTGAACTACGAAAAAATAACTTAATTTTCCACATTTTATGACGTATTCTCACTTAAGTGAGATTACAAAATACCCCCCCTGGTCGCTGCCGGTTGGTACCGATTGCATTGCAAAGAATTACCATTGTCAAAAACTCCACAGAATAGCAGTAATTATTGCAATGAAATGGGACCAGAGTTAGTTTTTTTAAATAGCCGTCCCAGAGAGAATTAAGCGTCAACAAACTACTCTGTTCCAAAGGGGCAACTCACGGTGAGAGCACCTCATGATTATACTAAAGTCACTAATCTATACAGGTAACAAATAAACGTATTATGAAGCTTTCCTGATAATCTATTCAGTTAAAATTTAAAGTATCTTTATATATTGCAGTGACGAAAGCTTTAATTTGTGTAAACGCTTCATAGTTTAAGGACAAGCTTTGTAATTTCCATTATGAATTGTGGAGAGTTTAAGTGAGCATAAAATCAGAGTGAAAATTAAAAAGAGCTTTCTTAATAAACATTTAATATATTCGGATAAATATCCGAAATGCGGTGTTAGAAAGTTTGATGCGCTGCTTTCTTGTATATATTATTTATTTCACTGCATGTTGATCTGCACACAGGTACTACACAGTACACTTTTGACTTTAAAAAAATTGTATTGAAGGTACATACATACATATCTTCGGTCTTACCAGAACACTCATTAGAGCTTAAAGCGACCGGTGTTTATCTATCATTAAATTTCTTTCTATGTGTGGAACACATGTGCGCAGGTATAACCGAATCTTATAGAGTTAAACTTTTTACGTATTTAAAATATCGATAAAATATCTAAAATTATCGATAAAACCTTTAAAAAGCCAAATAATCGAAAGTCAAAGAAAGAGATTCAAGAAGAGTAAATTAATGTGATTTCCTTCCAATCCAGACTATGTTAAAAGTACGTGAATACGGTGAAAAAAATTCATCTGTTTTTGTGGTTCAAGCGTGCCACTTTAATATTAATTCAATTTAGGATATGGACCCAAAATCTTACACAATGCTGCTCTCTGAGGTTCTTCCCAGATGAGATATTGGAGGACATTAGGACAGAGATGCTACCCTCTGGACAAAATCATGTGGCTGCGATTGAGTCATTCGACAGATACGTCTATTTTTATGCCTGCGTATATTTGTCAATGACTAAAATCAAGTGAATGCTAGAATGAATAGAATATATAGCTTACGAATCACATATCATATAGAACAAAATATTTACACACAAATTATATCGACGTTCAGGTTGGCTTTTGTGGCCGGATAGAAGAGCTCCTTCCCACTTAAATACCTAAAGGTTGTAAAAGTTGAGAAAGCCTATCTACTCCTAATTCAGAGGAGATGCATTATAGCCGCAGAGCCAGACACTCGGCCTTCTATTAATAGGCGTCCCCGACTTGAGGCCCCGCCTTCTTGCCCCCAGCGAGATCGCGGTACTCCGCCACACTTCGGCGGAAATACTGAACAGCTGCCAGAAACCTTATCGCCCATCATCAGCGAACCCGAAAGCAATGCGACTATATAGCTCTCACTTCCAGCGAGTGCTCAAGTGTGAGGAGAGGTGGAAGTGGAGGATCGGGAGCCTTTTAGTAAATTTGCACGATTTTCTCACACGGTTGAAAAGATACGAGCAAGAAGGCTTAGGAAAATCAGAGAGGATCTCTAAAATAGAAGCAGCGAACTTGTCTCTCTTTTTTGCCGAGACCATTTCGTGCTCTTTCGCCTGGATTTTCGCAGAAACGGTGTTATCGGTGAGCTACTCCTCTTTCAGGTGTATAATAATAAAATTTTTATCGACAACAAAGACTTTAAAGAGTGTTATTTGAACATTTATTGACTTTACTTCAGTTAATTTTAACATTTTCATTCCACTATCACAGTCAGCATTTATATATCAAAAACAGTTTTTATAATCTAGAGCGTTTGAGATATAGGATCAATAGTTTAAAACCTATTCTATCATCACAATAACACTTGTTAATCAATTGTGTGAAATTCAGAGCGAATAAATTCATTCGCATGTACTGAGATTCAATCCGAGACCCCTCGGTATCGCGCAGTTCCTCTAACCAGTATGGCTACCCAGACATCCTATTCCACTGTGAGTTTCATGCTTCTATTACACTGTTTAAAAGTGAAACAAGTCACGCTTTAATTCAGGAGTAGCCCAAATGCAGTCACACCCGCATACACGCGAACAGAAGGTGGAGTAGAGAGCATGTAAAATGGACGAACACGGCATTTGGGGGGATACGAAGGATACTGAATCCAAGAAATAAAGTTTGACTACACAAATATATATTTATTTTACTTTTTATGGCGGGTTTATACTCGCTAAATATGAAATATAATATGATTTTTGTGAACTAGATGCAACGAGCAGAAGCGTTGGGAAATACTCAAAAGTTGAAAATGTGATTTCAACATATAAAGCAAGGGTATGAAGGTTAACAAACCATTTGAATCGACGTATATACAGAACTACCAGTAACTGAACTTAAATGTTCTGAATAAAATCTGACGTGAGGGTAAACTTTCCTGTGAGAAATGATATCTCCTGGGTGTGTTTGATAACTATGAATGTTTAATGATAACAAATATTTTAATTATTTAGCCCATCTTTTTTAAATGTCATATTTTTACGACTGCATTTTATGGATGGTACATTTATAAGAACTTGAATGCACCATCCATATTGCTTTTCCTTTTCTACACTAGTTTCGTAATTTCGTAATCCTTCCTTCGTATTTCATGATATCCAGAAAGAAAATTGTTTATTCCACTCCATTCACAGTAAAAAGAGAACAGCCACTCTCCTTGTTAGACAGTTTCAGCTATTACCGAAACATCGCAGTTAATAATAGACTCGATCCCCGGCGGATGTGATAAGTAGAAGGACCCTACACCGGAGGAACGCGTAGTCATTGCACTGATTTATTTTTAGATTTAAGAAGAGAGCATTCCCGACGAGTGAGGAAAGACCATGGGGTATCGCGTGATTGGTAAAAATGATGGAAAAAATAAAGGATCTCCGGCGTAGGAAAGGAACTTCAAGGAGACAGCTCCGCCCCCACTATTCCAAATCCCAAAATATCCTTCACTTCTAGCATCTTCCCCTTAGGGCGGACTATGGCCGCCTTAGCTCTCCCTAACGAAAAGCAAGTATAAGCTGCAGTCAATGCAGCATGCGGAGGAAGCATAGCGACAAAGATATGGGCTGGAGATCAATTCAAGCAGTGGAAAGTAATGTCATTTTACCGCATCGGGGCATGCCACGTCCTTGAATTCCTTTTGTATTAATAACACTTAGTTTCAATGTATATATTTCTCATTTATGTGAAAATGAAAACAAATCTGTCACTAAGCTATTGCTGTAATGGCTTTGCCACAAAGGAATACTATTCCCTTCAACTTGAATATTTCTGATAAACAATGCGGATTTTTAAGTTGCTACAATTCACGCTAAAGGTTTAAAGTCTGATAATAGATATTATCAGATATCATCTTATAAGAAAGATAAACGGAGCTCGTTGACCATGCACATTCAGCAACCTCAAAAGTTTATGAAGGAAATACTTCAGCCAATTATGACTCAGTGCAGGCCTAAAAGGAACTTTTTTTAATGCATGTGCGTTAAAAAGGCAAGTTTAAGTTTGTGGTGTTAGACATTTATGTGACTTTTACATGTGATTCTACCAAAAGGGCCTAGGTCATGGGCCAGTGCTGAGAAAAACTTGTTCGAAGTATTTTATTGCTCAATTTTCAGAAGATTTTGTAGAGAGATGTATCATAGTTAATTTTGATCAGCAGTTTTTTTTAAACTAACGAGCTTATGTGTGATAGTAAGATGTTACAAGAATCTGTACCTAAGGCCTGTACTGAGATATAGTTCCTATAAGGATGTTGCTCTTATTGTATCTAAAGTAGCTCAGTCGAAGAATTATTTTGTATGTGTTCATTTTTGCAAAATATACCATAAAATTTAGGCATACGAGTAAAACGTTATCTTTCCAATGCACTAGTCACAAAAGACTAACGTTCCTAGTAACGTGCCATAAGATGCAATTAATTAAAGAAAGTAAAGATTTGTATGGGAACTGTGATTTTTTACTTCCCTCTAAATCCATAACTATGCTTGCACAGAACCTGTCATTCTGCGGAAACGACGTGATTTTTTTCCAAAATATTTTGCATTAGTACTTTAGGTGACCATGCGAGTAAGATATCAAAAATTCATCAACATCGTAAACAAAATTTTTTTTGGGCGGAAATGGGTTAAACCACACAAATGATCAAAAGTAGCCGCCAACGAGTCTTATTAAAAAAAAGTAACTCAACAATTATTCAATACAGAGGAACAAGCATCCAAGCCGATCGCGTGCTATTCGGTCCCTTGATCGGGAAACCAGGCACCTCAGATTACCGCCAGCCAGTTCACCTATGCTCCCTTCTCCTCACTCGCAAACATCATCATCCCCTTCCCCCTTTCCTCTCGGCATTCCTCCGACAACCTGCACCTTCCCTTCATCCCTTCGATCGCACCCTGCGTGCCAGACCATCCACCCCAACTGCACGAACTACTCCACCCCTCCTCTCGCCCCGAACCAGTCGGCGGGGGAAAAAAAGGTCTACGCCAGTTACCAGTTGGGACGACTCCTACCCTGCACTTAATTTTTTCCACCGTCCAATAATATTTATTATCCCTCCTTCATCCCCCTTCCGCTGCTCTCTTGACAAATTGTTTTCCGATTAGATTTGGTCTCCAGGGAGCATTATGATATATTTCGACATAGTGTTACAATTTCACAAACTTATTGTATCATAAGTAATACATAATATAGTCTTTTAATATAGGAGCCGATCGCAACAGAGATTCCATTAACTTTTAAAAATACGCTGCAGGTATCCTGCATGTTCTCGCAGTTTAGCTTGGCATAAAATTGCTAGTTTCTAGTGTCAAATGAAAAAAAAATAGATTCATCTATAGAAAATATTATAAGCAGTCACAATGAAAGAGAATGTAATGGAATATAGTTTTCCGCAGCTACTCATTTCCATGAGCCGGTAATCCTTTCATTTCGATTTGTTATATTTTTATTAGCACAAAAACTTCTGAATATGTGATCAAAAGAAAATGGTGCTTGTTTTCTTTTAAGGTCGTGGAGATATTTTTGCGCGATAGAGCTCGTACTTAATGCGGTTAGCTAGACTTTTCCTTTAAGCATGGGCTGAACACCAATTCTAACTCAGTATGCGTTAATATAGCCTCCTGTTGAAACAAACTCAACATATACTTACTGATGCAATCTCCGAAATACATATTAGGAATCAAGTGCTATCATTCTTTTTTATATTAGCATTTCACGATAAAACCTCGCTCGTGGCAATAATTGATGCCTATTTCAACCGATGGTTAATTAACAACAGTGAAATGAGTTGCTTTCTGTGTGAAGAATTTTAAGGCACTGCGTTAGTGATAAACGGGAAGCAAAATTGAAACAATTTATTTATTCAAAGCGTATAATTAATGAGCGAAGGTCGGAAATGATTGAATCAAACCACACATGTGGGGAATCGAAAGCAGCTTAACATTCATGAACTCTCACTGCATGAATATTTTCTGAATGGTGAGGAGCTGATGGTAATGAAGGCAACATTTCCCTCCAAAGGACAACTTTGCCGCGCCGGGGAAAGCGATTCTGCTCTCCAACACGGATTGTATTTATCACAGCATACTTTCCACCTTTGACCCAACTGAGCGTGCAAGTGAGTGCACACTAAAGCAGTGTGGCTGCGAGCGAACGTATCTCGGAAAGTGAACATTATAAATCCCCCCCCACTCCGCCTCCCAACGGATAAAAAATAAAACATGCAATCAGATTCGACCTTGTTAAAGCCACTCACCCCCGGCTGAGGGTATAAGGTGCAAACTTCCGACAAAATGCCTTGTTATTAGAACCGCTGGGAAGCCAGCGTTAATTTTTTTGTCGGCACGACAGAACTTTTTCAATCTCCAATGCACACCTAAAAATGCTCCTGCCCTCTGAAAAGGTCATATAGAGCGAGCGAGTAAGCGGTTGCGGATGGAGGTCAAACCTTCGTATTTTTCTTTCTCTGTTGGGATGAGGATCCCCCCTCTCTCCTCCCTTCTTTGCATTCATTTCCATCATCGCAGGGGCTTTGAGGGGGAGCAGGGCGTGTGGGAAAAAGGCCGATGGAGTGAGAAGGTGGTTGTGTATTAAACGGGTGGGGCGTAGGTGGGGGGGATTTCGCTCGTGGTGGGATAGGCAGAGAGGATGCTGGGAAGAAAAGGGACAGGAAATGAGGAGCGGGTCCAATGGGGTTAGGGGGGAGGAGATAGCAGAGGGGGGGGTTTAGGGTAGCAGCCACAGCAGTAGTCGGAATGAGGAGAAAGATTGTGGGTCCATTTCATACACATCGCACCGAAGAAGCTAGTTCGCTTGTATTTCCTCCGAAATGGAATGACGGAAGAGCGGAGAGGTCTCTCTGAGAGGTCCCCACATCACGGGACCGACCGCTAGTCTCAATTCAGGAAGGCCGCCAGCCGATTGCGGCCACTCCCGGTGGTTGACTCGCAGGAATTCGGGAGCACAACATTGGGTGCCGTCCCAGTTTCTCATATCCGACGCATTGATGCAGGGGTGCACATGCAGCCCTGCAGAGCCATTGAAGATAATGTCCGGATGTAGTATTTAGCGAGGGCAAAACTTCTTTTCTAAGTCATTTTTCAATAAACCTGTCCGTCATAATAGGCCTCGTCATGGGCATGAAATTCATGACATCTTAACGAAAAAATCAGTGGATTAGGCTCCCGTGATATGCATCAAGACTAATCACTTTAATTTCACGCCACCTTAAATAAACCAACTATGCGTGTTTTTTATTCGTTCATCTGTTTACTATTCTGTGGACTAAGCTGAAGAGAAAAACACAAAACTAACTCTAAATATCATTACTGCATTTACTTTATACTGTGAAGAAAGAGCACATAGTGTTCCACTCAATTGTTCATAAGTCGACCGCTGTTTCAACGCTCAAGCGTCATTTTGTCACAAAAATGACAATTTAGCGTTAAAATAGATGTATAAGGTACGCAATCGTGTGGAATACCAAATAGTATTTTTTCACAATGCTAAAGTTTAACATGGTTGAGCCTAAAAAATTTGACTAATTTTCTTTAAACAAATTCTGTTGTTGACCACAATAACTACTTCCATTATTATAACTTTCGAGGATTTTATCACAATTGTATGAACACATCGTCTACAATTAAAATAATGGATTAATTTATAATTATTGGGAAATTTTCTTTTAGAGGCAATTCTCTCTTTCTAAAATGAAATCTGTCTTTCAATGGTATAGATACACACTACACTGTATTGTTATCGTTCCCTTTAAACTGGAGCTTTACATCCATCTTTACCGTTCTTTGGACAGTCTATTCTTTAAACGTACACTTTCTGAATTATCTAGATTTGATAAAGCTTAGAGAGGGTGAGCTTACTTCTTTAAACTCTATTGCTTGTTACAGAATGGATTTAAGAGTTTATAATAACATTGCTAATTAAACAAGTGTAACGCTAACCATATTTTTTTGAAATAAAAATATAGCGCATAAATAAATGTTTTAAATCTGGAAATAATATTAATATTATATTTTTATAATAAAAAAGCACTTGGTTGTTATTCCACACTTTGTTTTAAGGAAAAGATCCGGGTTTCAGCATCTCATGCCATCTGAAGATGGCATGAGATGCTGAAACCCGGGTTTATCCTAAAATAAAGTGTGGAATAACAACCAAGTGCTTTTTTATTTTTAAAATGAAAGAGTTCCACAGAGTAACGCCGGAGACAGTGTCTTATATAATTTTCATAATTGACAAAGGCAGGAAACAAAAATTGTTTATACGGTGTGGTGTCTTGATAATCAATGTTTTTAGCATTTACAGAAATATTGCTTTGCAATGTTGACGCCATTACCTAGTTAATGTAACGACTTCGCACGAAAAATTATAGATGCTTGAGCAATTCCGCCGCACGAGGACTGGGATCCCTCCGCTCTCCCACGTGCAATGAGGAAGGCGGAGGACCCATTGGTCGAGCGCGTCCTTCGCACGTGGAGTCTCTTCTGAGTTTCGATGAAGATGGCTAATCCGCGCCTTTTCCCACCCACCACCAGCCTCCATGGCCAAACACCCTCTCCCCCATCTCACTGACCTACTCACCCACGCTAGGGATGGGCAAAAAATACCATGATTCGATAATACCGATACTATTTTCTTTAATCAGGTAGCACCGACCAGTGTTTAAAATCGGTACTACCGACGGTACCGGTACTAAAAATACCGGTATTTAGACAGCGCTGCCATTTTGCGTCAACAAACGTAACTGACTAAGAAAATTTACTAGCTACACTAATTATCAAATGTTCCCGTAATATTTCTGACCTTTTTCATATTTACATATACGTGAAGTTGAGATATGGTTGTTATCATTGTTGATATAATAGGCAAGTATATATTATTGAAGCATGCCGAACCACAGACAATCAATGATATTTGATATTGAACCTTATAAATACAAATATTTATTTTTGCAAGTTAAACGTTAGTGCGACCGAAAGGATTGATCAATATAACGGGATTTCACCTGACCACAACATTAAAACAATACCGATCGTTCTTCATGTGATTGAAATCATTCCAACAAAAAGCTACGAGCGCAAACATACAGTGTAAAATATAATGTAGTTACTGAAAAGTCGATGTATATTTTCGATGAATGTTCGTTAAAAATGCTGATAGATGGAATTTTCTATGGATCTTTTTTGGACTGATATTCTAATTTGCCAAAATACCGGAAAATTAAAGTAAAACGAATGTTACTTTGTAATCAATTAAAATATTTAATGAATCACATAAATAACAGTACACCGGTATTTTTTCGTCGGTACTACCGGGCGAGTAGCATTATTGTTTTTTAATACTCGTCAAAATAATTCCGGTACTTTTTTTAGTACCGCCCATGCCTACCCCACGCCCCACTGGCGTCTACGAATCCGGAGTGTCCTGTCACTCGAAATACCTTAATAACGTCACGGTTGAAGCTGAATTTCTAACAAAAAAATTAACACTTATTCTCACTAAATATATTGTTGCACTCCCTTAATGCCTGGAAAAAACAATCTAATTTTTAAATTGTGTCAAGTAAAATAGTAAATAATTATCTAAGACTTAAGTCAAAATTGAGTAAAGCTTAAATTACTAGAAGAGATCGATGTAATCGCGTAGTAATGGCCATATTTATTGAGCCTTACTCCGGTAGTTTGTTAATGTTGTCAAACACGCCAAGATAAATTTAAAAGACAACAACATAAGGAAGGAATTCTTTCTGCCTCATATTTTTACAAATCACCTAAGCAACGAAATACAGAGAAATGCGAAAAAGGAAATATGCTGGTCTTCCCAAGATGACGTATTTATGATTATCATATATCATCCAAAACCTTCGGGAGGTGCATTCCCAAAAAATACGCCAACTTAGTAATCAAGGTCATATGTTTAACAAGATATTGTTTCTCCTAGAGGAATAGCGAACAAAGGTGCCAGCTAGTAAAACATTACTGGACTGGACGAAGGGAGCAACCTGCTGACAGGCATTTCAAGGAACCAATTATGTTTTTACAGAGCGGGAACAGTTTCATCGGACGTGCGGGAATCCACCTACGAGAACATCCTCAATGCGTGCAATGAGACGTCAAGAGCTTTGCAAGTGCATACGTACAGACAGGCAGGCAGAGAGGCAGACAGACAGTCAAGGACACGGAAGACTCAATTCGCGTGGAAGGAGATAGAATATCGCCACTGAATTTATTTATTATAATTATCACCGAAAACAGCACTTATATTGGCCTTTACATCTGGGTATTAACAATCAACAATTGACAAGCACAAACAACCATGTCCTGGGAAGTGAAAAATCCTCCCCAGGCGGGATTCGAACCCGCGACCTTTGGGTTAGCAGGCGAGGACGTTACCCCGCCGCCATCGAGGCCGACAATTGCTCTCAAACAAACTTAATGATGCCCAAGTTGAAACTTATCATCAATGAGTTGTCTCCTGAAAACTCAAACATATTAAACTTTCAGATGGCGTGTCACCATCTGAAATTGTCACGTCACCATCAAGCAATGGGGAAAAATTGACTTAGAAGTCAAATCGATAAGCTACACCGGCCGCACGTAGGTCTTTGCAGCGTCGTCACTGTCGGATCCTTCTTGTCTGGATATCCCGTACAGTAACTCAAGCTATTGGTTGATATTTACAAAAAGTAGAAGTGCTCTCTGCTTTCTTATTAAATCTTTACTAATACACATTACCAGTTTTGTTTATTAGCTTAAAGATTTTTCAAAATTTGATGAACTATCGAAGTGCTAATTGTGAGTTCACTTATCTCATTCACACTGATTCACAATTATGAGCTCTTTTGCCGAGTGTAAGAGTTACAATGCATCCATTAAAACAAAAAAAAACTTCAAATGCTAAAAATGATATCATTATCAATTTATTACAAAACATATCGAGACTAAATAGCCATTTAACATAAAATTGCCACCATGGCACTAACTGCATGAAATTTACTTTTGGAACCATAACCGCCATTTAGCTGGCTCATTTTTGTTACCTCGCATGAATTAAATAGCATAAGTACCAGAAATATATCAACGGTTGAAATGTAGCTCCTGAGTAAGATGGCATGTGTGGGCTCTCGTAAATGATTGCTGTCAACGATTAATACTGACATAACTAATTTTTTCCTTATCGATGCTCAACTTTAATTTTTTCTCTTCAGCGGGGCTCAGCTGACGCTGTGCACTTTGCTCAGCGTCGGCCATTGTTGCCCTGGTAACCCACACGTAGATACCCGCCCATTCTGTTGTATTCGCCCGCTGCTCCTCTCACACCGCTCCCTCCCCAACCCACTCGTCAACCATATTCCGTCATTGGGAACACCTTGAGGGGATCCACACACCTCCTCCTCACCCCCCCCCCCGCCCTCCACCTCCTCGGGCCAACAAACCAACCCCTCCGGCCAGCCCAACCTCCTCCCCACATTGAAGCGGAAGTCGAAATGTGAAAAGACCTGAGCCGCCGCCGTGCATTGAAAACCCTGTTATCGGCCATGTTGGAGGAACAGGAGGTAGGGTTGGGTCAACTGAACAGCGCTGTTTGGACAGAGGCGAGGGTTTGAATGCTCAGGCTATTGCATTATGATGGCAGAGAATGGCTACAAGAGCGCACGCCACGGTGGCATACCGATAGTGTTTATTCCCCGGCCGACGGAAATGTGTGTACAATTGTGGCATGGAGTTTGCAACATACTTCGTGTAATATGGGCGGCTGTTTGTCATTGCTCTTCCGGCGTGATAAGCATATCCGAAATACATTGCTGATGTTATTTCTGCACGGGAGTGAAAGGGAAGTCCAGCTAGCAGTTAAATTGATCAATTAACACAATAGGAAGCAATTAGTATTAGGTTTACTTTGTCTCAAATTTCACACGTTCCAATCATCGCATTGCTCATGTAGGCTAAAATAGAGCATTCTTTCTGAAAATATATTTGAGGAAATGGCTTTAGGAATACCAAGTAGGTATATTAGAAAATAACGCTAATACTGTTTTTTTCCCCGAAAAAATCATTGAGTTGTCAAATAATACCACCTATGACGACAAAAGCACCTCTATTTATCATAAAAATCATTCCATGCCAATGCTAAACCAGAATCCCTGTACTCCTTTGACAAGGCGAATAATTTTAGGCAGATTCTGTACTCTAGTTTCCATCCGTCGCTTATTTTTACTGTTGATGGATACAAAAAATAATGGAATGCATACCTATCAATTAATTTCACCACCGTAACAGAAGGTTAACTAAGTGCAAAAGTTAAGTAAAATGACTCTGAAAGTCTTTATACCATCATAGAATAAAGTAACCCGTGGAAACACGCGCTCTCCTCATCGTATGAAAAGATTTCACAGCTTAGACAAATCGTTTTTCACGTCTAGGAAGTAGCACCAGGTGCTGTGACTTTAGACGAGATCCAATCCTCCATAAGTATTGGAATCATACGGTAGAAAGCATATCAGTGTCGTAGTCACATGCCGCAGGGTGAACTATTCTATGATTGTACCTTTGACCCCGAAATGTAAACAATGCTCCAAACTCAAGAAAATTATCAGCGGCGTTATTGATCTAGTTAAACAATATCTATTCGAAATGACCCTCCATATAGTATGACTGCAAACCAACTTCTACTGAATCACTCATATATTTAAGCGTGCTAATGGGGCCAATACAAACTTACGCCTCACCTTTTGATTTCACAGGGTATAGGAGTCGCGAACTTTTCAGGAAAAAAATACACGTGAAGCAATTGCTTGGCATGTCCAATCGTACAACTTGCCGAATATTTTGAGGACGAAAAACAAATTCTACTGTATATTAGTATTTTAAATAACTGGCGACGATTCTGGATATAATAAAGCTCATTACAAGGTGAAGTACTGTAATGAAACGTTTATCACTGAATAGTATAAAAGCCTTGATAATAAGGAAATACACTGTTGAAGTATGGATATTGCAGCCTTATAATGATTTCTCTGAGCTTTCATGGACATGCTCGTTCATCACGATGCCGTATCGTTACGTTTATGTAACATTAGCAATAATCAAAGAAAATAAAATGCTTATTACATTCAACCATTAATTTTTGACCCGGGTTACAACCTGTTGTGAAGTGATTCTCAAGGAGATACATTCAATAAAATGACCAAGTAACATTTGAAATTCGAGGCGGTAACAACTATTTTGTGAATTAAAAATTAACAAAGTTTTTCTTGCATGCATTTATTTCCACCAAGTTACCACTGGAAACATTTTATTAACTAGATAATTGCATTTTATATTCCTCTACAAGACATTTTTTTCATTATAAGCAAGGAAATATTTTTCTTCGTGCCTAGAGCGTCTGCAAGATAGTGAGAATAAAAGGTCTCATCTACATTCTCCAATCTCATTTTTATGAGATTGGAGAATGGTATCATGGTATTGTATTAATGTTAATTGATACAATACCATGTAACTTACGTGCAAGCTTTTGGGTTGAGAACTGAACATGGCGAAAACAAAAACTAATTCTACTCCGACTTAGTGATTTCCGATTTTCAGAAACCGTGAAACGGGCCTCCAGTATAATGAGAGGAAGCACGAACGCCATCAGCACGGGGAAGGGTAGGTTACGATGATGAGGGAACTCCAATTAGTCAGGAAACCTAACAAAATGGCCAAAAAGATAATTTATTACGTTTTCAAATGAATTTTTTTCGTTTCGATAATTTTTTTCGTTTCGTTCAACATTTTGGAATTCTCACCGTTCCGGCACCTCCTTACCAATCATGAGCCGAAATCAAATGGCCACATAGCTTTGAAATCGACGATCATCCGTCGAAGACCACTTCGGAGAGAACTCAATCGTCCTCCAGAACCCGGGATTCATATCAAGGCTTTCGAATTTTCAGTCCATTCACCTCTAATCACTTGGTGGCACCTAATTAGGGTGGCGACCCAGCTTAAGAAAGTGGATAGGTTTTACATTCACGTTCCCGGTGTTAGGGAGTTAACTTACCAGATAGCTTCGGACGAACCGAAATAGCTGAAAACAGTAAATGTAATTTATTTACACAAATGGGACTAATTATAGAATTTAAGTACCTTCAAAAGTTATTATAATTCCTGAAATAAAAGTTTCTTGGTTGAATCCGGATAAATTTAACGCTAAGTGTGGCGTTTAGGTAAAACATTGTATAATACAGTGCCTGATAAGGAACATGTCATGATTAAAATAAAGGTCATATCAGGAATAAGTTAAAACTAACAAATACTTAAGGACGAATACTACAATACTTTTTCTAACAATTGCGTTAGCTGACATCATGAAGTGAATAGAGAATGCATATCTACACCAGCAAAGTGACCACCTCCTATGATTTGAGTGTTACCACTCATAAATATTATTTCACATCTTCAAGATAATAAATATATGATGAACTGATAAATCCGTTATAAACTCTTGATTCACTACTTAGTACATTTCAACTGGACCGTTAAAATTCTCAGTATCCCTCTAAACGCAATTTCTTTACGTCAATGAAGGGCATTCAAAATATTGTTTCCCCTTTCAAATTTCATCCTAGGATACCAGCAGCAAATCACGACCTCCAAATATTCACTCATGTCGGCGCCTAATGCATTCCTTTGACAGCCTTAATGAGAGTTGCGTGCCTTAGGTTCAGAGCTAAGTGATATCTAAAGATCTGCCGAAGACTTCTCCCGTACTCACCGACGTAGCAAGCATGTAAAATGCTTGATGGCACATACGTAACCGCATAATCGCCAGTTTAAATCTAGGTCGTGCAGAAAATGGGCGTTTTAAGTCATTTATTCCGGCTTGAAGCAATTAAACTGGTGCAAGAGATGAACAAGAGATTAAGTAGAATTTTTGTTTACATCCTTGGAGGGGACCCTTAGCTGACAGTTGTTACGCTCATCTCTACAAAGGCAACGGAGGAGGAAGTCCTTTGGTATCCGGGCATTGGCTGATGGGTCCTCTTCTTCCTTATCTCTTAAAGCCTCCGTCTTTTGTTTTCTCATCCCCTCCCCCATTTTTGCTCACGCGCGAGGAAACATGACTTAATCTTACGCTGTCACTCCTCCATCCATCTCACTTTCTTCCTTCTGCCCGCCTCTCTTAATTCAGTCCCTCTTCGTCCCCCCGTATCGAGGAGTCCAAAGGCGTGTGCTACGACACGAATGCCACATACCGTTGGCTACTCTCACGCTAATATTTTATAGTGGGCGGAGAATAAATCCTTTCTATCGGAACATTTGTGCATTTCACTTCCCTATTTTGTGGCCATAATTTGGGCGACGACGTATGAAATTCATTGCAAATTAAATATTGATTCGTTCACGTGACTAGGTAAATGAATTTTAATCCTCTGGCCAAGAGATACCAACATATTGAGTACTGTTTCCGATTTTAATATGCTTCCACTATTTTCCCCACCGAATAATTCGAATTATCCACCGAAAATAAACGAATTAATAGGTAAATATTGCTCCCTCGGACATGGAATATGAATGGAATCGATATAAGCAAAACGCTTTTATCGTAAATTCGCGAAATCCAGTTGAATGAGCGACGAGTTACATATTGGATATTGGAATAGATGAGGTGGCTTTATCGGTTATCCAGAGAGGCGAATGCTGGGTGCCTAAACAGACACTCAAAAGGACTCCAAAAGCCTAGCGAGTGACACTCACTTCTGTATCACTATGAAAATGTTTTCATCGAGTAGTTACGTGAACGTAAATGGGCATCATTATCTACCATCATTCACCAACGCCTGGATATAAATGATCGTATAATAACACTAATTACCGAGGGATTTTCGTCTATGCTTTAGCATGCAAACATCTGAGCCGAGGTACGAGCCAAAACAAGACCAACCCCAGAAAGAAGAAGAGGTGGACGGTATCACCACTGTCTAGTTTAACCCTTAGATTTTTAAACTGGTGACAGACAGCTAGCAAAAAGAAAGTAATCGCCTTGACCGTTGTTTTTATCATTTAATTTTTCCCAATTTTCACCATTTTCCAGATATTTTTTGCACGTAGATTTCTAACTACTAATGACAGAATCGTTTTCTGTTAATGATGACTGATATAAAAAACGATCGTTACCTATAAAAAGTTATCAAAAACTCAGTAAGGAAACCGCCTTAGTCAAGTGAATTCAACACCTGTCTGCTGCTCGAATGGGATTGATTTCGTGTCCCGCTTTAGGCGAGTATTTTGCGAGGAGAGTGGTGCCTAGACCCTTGAAATTGCCAGTGGTGTGCAGTTGTAAAACTGTATATTCTAAAGGTTAATTCAGTAATTTGGCATGTCATGTAATGCGGCTATGGCTTTCTATGGCTGAAAGTTGAAGTACAATTATCCCATGTAAAGACATCGCCAGGCTTACATAACTATTGAACATTCATTCTTATTCTAACTGATGACATATCCCAAAAGCTTCCTGACACATTTCTGAGTTTACTCAATTACCATTCCCAACTGCAAATCCATGTCATTATCTTGAAATGAGAGAGGTATGCCAACACACTTCTAAGCAAGTTGTGTATTAGGAATATTGATGATTATTCATTAAGCAGTAATTTATCGTGAGCAATTCTGAATTAAATTTTATAAGAAAAAAGAATATTGCTTGTGCAACCATTTTCATTTTAGATTTTGTTTTTTTCCATATACCTATTTCTCATTCCAAAAAATCTCTATCTAAGTACTTCCGCTGAATCACATATTCAGAACTCGTATTACTCATTCTACTCTCAGAGGAGTTATAGGACCGTGAAAAATTACTTTTGGAACATAAAACAAAATTGATTAACTTTCGATCTGGGTATTCTAAATTTCAAATAAGAGCAATTAGTTGCTCAGTGATACCTGAATGAAAACCTATCCCGAACGTGAATTGTTTACTGAGACCGAGCATCGACGATAATTAAAATGTAGTAGGTAAGGCAAGATCTACGTCAAGAATTTGCGGAACAATGGACATAATTCGTGGAGTTATTAGTTTACGCGTCCCCTGTTGACAGCCAAAGCGAGCAACTTGATTTGGCGCTAACTTAAACCTTTAAGCGAATCCCACCCACTTTTTCCTTGCAGCGCGTAACTCAGTTTAGGAGTTTCGAAGTCAGCGTAGATTGGCTTAAAGACCCTGAAACATCAGGAAGAGTCCAATAAACATTTAATCTGCTAAAAACCTTTTTTAAATAAGTCAAACTTTTAGAACTTTGAGTAGACATTTTAGACTCATGAATGTATTGAGCGTTATGCTCAGCAAAACATTTATTAATATGCCGCCCTATAAATACTTATGACAGATATTTGAAAGCAACGCATTAATTGAAATGTATATGTTTAAGGCGCACTAATATATTCACTACATGAGTGTAACACGCATAATTCTTAACGCTCAATTTTACGCGGAGTTGAAAGTTCACCCACTTGAAGGAAAAAGGAAATCCTTGCGGAACTCACGGTTACGCAAAGGCAGAGGTATTTATTGAGAGAGACGGTGGCTCCGGTCCGCTCCACCTCCTCTTTCCTTTCCTTCCTCCCCTGCCCACACCCCACCCTCGCTTCACTCCCCCGCCTCCCAGACCCCAAATCTCCCCCTCCTCAACCCCTTGGGCGCCACCCCGCCCCCCCCCACTCCCCCACACTCTCCGCTGGCTTACGCGTCCTCGTCAAACTTTACGCTCCTAATTCCTAACCCCCTCTTATTACTTGCTCTCAGGGGTTGGCCTCCATTCCCACCCACCCCCCTTCTCGCCCCTCCGCTTCCCTCCCCCCCTCCACCCCCTGCCTCCCCGGAACAACCCCTCCTCCTCCCGCCCCCAGCAAAGTCCCTGCCTACCTTCCTCCCTGCTGCCCCTCGGAGACCCCCTGCCACACGCCCCTTGGCTCCTCCTCTCTCGCCGTCACCCTCTCGCCCCTCTCAACTCGCCGGATCTTCTTCCCATTCAAATTCGTCTCCCCACCCGCCCCTTAAACCCTCCCCCCTCACCTTAGCGAATCCACATCCAGGTTCATTCCACGGTCGAAAAATTCTGGATAAAATATTTTGCACGCAAATTTTCATCCAGACGTATTTCGACCTAATTTTGTTTGAAGCCAAACAGTGTTTCCCTCTCGCAGTATGCTGGTTCAAAGGTGGGAAGTAGACATACATGTAAATGAAACACTTGGGAGGACGCGGGAGAAGATTATACTCATGCTATAGTTTCAAGCCAAGGGTTCATATGCTTATTGAATGCTAGTATGCCACTCGTCTGGTGTTTAATTTCGTTGAGGTGGAACATCATCGTTCTGGTGTACGTAAGGAGGTAAGACTGCAAAGGAAGTGTCAACAGGTACAAGACCTCCGTGGTAAGTTCATGGAGAACCAAAATCAGCCACTAATTTCATTTGCAAATCATTTAACGAATAATGAAACGTGGGTACATATTTCTATTCGTTAAAAGATTTGAGTGATTAGCTTATTATCACTGCGTTACAATTAAATGAACGCTTCTTTTTCTAGTTATAAAAAACCGCCACACAGCTTTAGTAGATTCACATGTTTATTCAATATCATTCATTCAATTCATGAACTCTCGCCAGAAATTAATACTTGACGTGGTAGAATGGGTTATGTGTCATGAAGACTCCCCTAGTAAGAGTTGCTCATGGGAAGCTATTATATTTGTTGTTATACTGGTCATCCAGGGCAGATGCGACTAACGGTTGAAGCCTGAGTCCATGATCCGTACTTCGTAAGGTGGCTGCAGAGGAGGCGTATGATAAATGTGGGCGGTTGTTTAAAGGATGGTGTCACGTTAGAAACACCTTTGTGGGAGATAACGGGAGACCACCTAAAGTATTTTCCCATGATCAGTATGGACATGCCATAAGGTGCAATAATTGGGTTCAGATTCATTCAGAAACCAGAAAAAAAGAACGAACGAACACAGTCGAATTCCAACTTGACTGTTGGAATTCGACTGTGTTCGTTCGTTCACACCTTCCCTTTCCCACCCATGTCTTTTTGAAGGACGATTGAGGCCATATCAAAGCCTTGAGGCAAAACATTTGGAGGAACTGTGCACCGGGTTCGTTATAATCATGAGAGAGTTTTTCCAAAAACAGGACTCATGCTCTCAAAAGATTACAGCTCTCTTCGTTAAAAATGGAATCCAAACATGGGTCCATAAACTTCTTTTCTTTGATACTAAATTTAAAGGCTGTAGATTAATTTTCTAGAGGCCACAGCTGTGTATGATTCATACATTTATGTTCATAACTTGTTATTTTGACTGTTCATCGTCTTTAAAGTTCTTGGATGACCCCGTATTTTTATAAGTCAAAAGGTTGCAGGATCTAGACCAGTATTTTCCCAGATTTTTCGAGTCACTTGGTTCCACAAAATCCCCACAACGCCCCCCAACCGTGGGTTCTAAAATCATACTAGACTACCTGACCTAATCAGGAAGATTATAAAAATAAATTAAAAACAATCATAATTAAATTAATGCTTATTTAAAATACAATAGGTAGATTGCTATTTTATTGATCCCAGGACATGTATGGTACCATTCGGTCAGGACCCTGCCTCCAGGGTCTGGACCCCCATGCCGCCTCTTGTTACTTATCACACCCATTGATTATGGCACCACCCCCTTGGGGGCAGTAGCGTCGACTTTGGTAACCACTGATCTAGACGAATGTAAGATACAGATTTCACGGAAACAGTATACGAGAGAACGGAAAACATAAATTATTATTTAATGGTTAAGAGCCAACAAGATTTTTCCAGAACTAAAAATATATTTCCGTCAAAGTAATAATTTCAATAGGAGTAGGAAAAACATGATAGCCGCTATGCTAGGGAAACATCGCAAACTTTATTACCATTAATCCAAGTTTTGCATCAAGCCATAGGTAGTTCTGAATAGCTCTAGATTATTCCAACTGCTATCTAATTGTTATAAAAATGAGGTAATTCATTACTCAAAATGTTAAAAGATATTTTTGGGACACATGGCTCAAAATAATAGATGTGTACAGCTCCAACCCTCCTAAGGTCGTGGCAACATGCAAAGAATCGCAACTCGTTCTGAATTCTTCTCGAACCAGCATGGAGCGCTAAGACTCCTGTGGTGCTTTGTAACCCTTTAATTTCAGGTGTGACGATTTCGACACATAATTATGGACATATCTATTGCCATAGAACTCATCTTATTTACCAATATCCGGTGTCCGAATTTAATACAGTGAAATATAATTGACAAATTAAACAAAAATTCTTTAAATTTTTTTTTCTAGTGTAACCTCCATTGCGTAATAAGAAGAAGGAAAAATTTCTTTCCAAATAATGAAAATTTTGGTGTAGATAAATCATAACAAAACAAAAGTTATAAGAATTAATGGAACGAAGAAAATGAGTCTGGTCATAAAAGCAGGAGGGTACAAACTGGAGGAAGTAGATAAATTTAATTACTTGGGCTGTACGTAAGAAGAAAATGGGAATAGTAGCGTAGACATTAGGAGGAGCATTGCAATAGCGAAAGAGGCTTTCAGAAATAGGAGGGAGCTAATGACGGGGACCTTAGCTAAGGATATGAAGAACGGGATGCTGAAGAGTTTGATATGGAGTTTAGCGTTGTATGGGGCAGAAATGTGGACTTTGAGAAAGGAAGACGAAAACTGGAGGCATTCGAGATGTGGGTGTGGAGGAGGATGGAGAAGGTGCGGTGGACGGAAAGGAAGACAAATATTTTAGTAATGTTGGTGAGGATACAAAACTTCTGGATGAGATGTGGAGGAAGCATAGTCGGTGGTTGGAAGAGGCAATGAAGTGTTGCTTAAGCCGTCATAAGGGGAAGGGTATTGGTCAAGCGGGGAAGAGGCAGACAGAGAATAGGTTTTATAGACTGGATGAAGAAAGAAATATTATTGGTAGATTAAGGCCTATACATGTAAAAATCTAGAGGGTTTTTAATGACTGACATTTAAACCAACCGTAGCAGGAAGATTACCTTAATTATAATAATATAATCCAGGCATAATCATTTTTTAGGGTTGGAAGTTTGGTAGGAGCTGCCCTTATAATTCACTAATATTAATTCAATTAGCAACTCCCACGAATGCATCATCATTTTCATAACGTTGACTTTCCCATTGGACAAACCAACAAGCCGCCATGGTGAGAAGCACCGACGCGGAGCAACAAATCTCTCAGCAACGAAGGCGTCTCACTTTAATCACCGCCTTGAACTCTTTTTGAATTAGCACTCCAGAACGACACAAATATGGAAACAAGTCACAGATTACGTGATTTTAATCCAGCGCTCCAAAAAAGAGGGGCGAGGTGGCGGCGGCCCGGCCATCTCCCCCTTCCTCCTCCGCTTACCGGGTCCGGGACCCAACCGCCCGCCCCCCTCCCCCCCGCCCCCTGCGGGCCCCACCCGCCCGATCGACCCTTGGCCTCGCGATGCCCGCCGCCTACTCTCGCACTCTCTCATTCCGGACATACCTTCCCATCTACCCAGGCGCTCTCCGCCCCCGACACCCCTTCTCTCTCCCGTCAGCCCCCAACGCCTCCCCCTTCGCCCAAAACTTAATCCCCGGCCGCCCTAATAATCCCCTCCCGACGCCCTACCACTTCTAAACCCTCAACCTCCCCGCCCCCCCGAAAAACGAGCCTATCCTCACGCAACTCACCTCTCTCTCCAAAGCCTGTCCTCTCCCTTTCTCTCCCTCTCTATCTAACTTCCACCCCCTTCCACGTTCCCTCATCCAACACTCCATTCCAACATCAACATCAAACCTTCATCTAAAAAGGGTCACATCCCATACCCACTCCACCTACGACTACTACTTGCCTCTCTTTCACGCTCTCAATTCCTTCACCTGACCAGGGCCTCCCGGCATGCTCAACGGCAAATGGTTTTCGGGATCATTTGGACTCCTAGGTGGCTGCGAGTAAATAGGGTAGTATGCCGCCTATTTTGCGCGGGGAATGCTCGTCTCCGTGAAGCATATGTGCTTGCTGAATGCTGTCCGAGGTTAAATGTTCACTAAAATTCTTTTTTGGTCACCGGGAGACAAGTTCAAACATGAAACCATTCACGTATCAATAATGAAATAGCATGAAAAATTACTAAGTATTTTAAGCCTCGTAAATGGGCGCTGACATTGTAAGTGATGCTTGCTCACACTCAATGAAGTGCATTGGAGCGCTATTTAATGACAGTAGCAGTATCCGGGTTTTACGAAGAACAGCTGGCAGTAATTAATTGTTGCGGTAATTTGGATTATGCAAAGGTGTGGAAGGGCGTTTATTATCACCCACGTTCTTCATTATGTTCATTAAACATCAACAAAAAAATCAAGTAAAAATTAATAACAGAAACACGCGTGCAAAGAAAAAAAATACCATGCTACACTTTGCCGATGAAATTTCAACTACAGGAGAAAAAAAGATTTAACGAGAATGCTAAATCAAATGGAGAAAAGTATGAAGAAATATAAACTAATGATAAATGTGAAGAAAAAATAATTACAGTTTGTTGATAACATCTAGGAGTGAAAGTCACCACGTGGCTTAGTCAGCAAAAATTGGGAAAAGAAGAAGAATTATGCCTTGTGGGAAGTATGGTCACCAATGGTGGAAGAGGCATTAAAAGTATAGCTGACAGAATAATCCAAGCAAATAAGGTCTTTGTTCAGAAGAATCTTCTGACAGCTAGCAGTGTAGGCTTGGAAATAAGAAGGCACTTCGTAAAAAATTATATGGAGCATACTCATAAATGACAGTGAAACTTGGGCGATAACAGCTGCAGACGAAAAAGATTGGAAGTGGTGGGAAAGTGGTCCCATACAAGAAAGTCAAATTAACGGAGAAAGCCACCTACGTAGACGCTCTGCAAATAGTTAACGAGAAAAATGATGAATAAAAAGTCTCCCTAGAAGGAGGGACAATGCTATTGAAAACATTTTGCGACAAAACTGCCTCTTGATAACAATAATGGCGAGGGAAATTAATGGAAAGAACTATTGAGGAAGACCAAAGACAAAGACTGCATCAAAGTATGTGGGAAGTAGGAATTTAACGGTTAGCTGAGAGAAAAATGGAATGGAGAGCACTGGCAAACTAATCTTCAGATCGATTCCTGTTGATAAATCACATTAACAGAATAATGGCAGTAATTCCACTTCAAAGGGAGTAAGGTAAACCCCCAGCAGTAATTCATTATTGTGAAAGCGATTTTATCTCGGTAGTCGGAGACCAAGAACCTTTAGACCGGTTAGACTAATGGCGTATATTCGACTGTATGACTGGAGGTAAGCGCACGCAATGTTGGTTACAGAAGCTGATGAGGGGAAGTAATCTTAACTAGTGAAATTGTAGGTTAAAATTATGTAGCATTCAAAAAGGTATTTTGTTGAGCATGTATTTTTTCAATTGTTTATTACCAAGTGGTCAATCAAGATCGGCATGCCGTAGTTCTTTAATAACAGTAATTGAATTTTTAATGGGAAAGGATGGTTATAATTACCTTCTAAATTAAAATTTATGAATGGTGGCGTTTACCATTTTTTTTAAATTGCCGAATCTGAAAGAGTTTGTAAAATAAAAAGTCCCGTATTTTTTCGTTTTTCGATCCGTCACCTAGTTCTCGAGTTATAAGCGACGAAAAACTTATGTTCTTAATCCATTCGCTGGAATGAGCGTGGTGAGACTTCTTACGTCATCCATTCGTCCACAGCTCCTTCGCCCAATCAAAATCCTCCCCTCCCCAAGTCCACCCCCACTCCACTCCCCTAAACAGCCAACGAGGGGAGGTGGATGACGTAGAAGTCTCAGCGGAGCTCATTCGATGGGCGTCACCTTTTGTGTATTTTAATTTTCAATTTATGAGTGGTTGGCTACGGTTAAAAGATTGATTTTTTCACTGAAATTAATTTCTTGTTTCCATCTAAATATTTCGTCAATAAGATAGCAATTTCGGTTCCTAGTAAACGCCCCCATTGCTTACCTCAGGGAGAGGCCTTATTTTGAACAATCCACTGGAATTTTGAAGAAAAGGTCGCCTAGTAGCAATATCTAATTACTTGAATCAACCCTCTGCTGCTTTTTTCCTTATCCCTCTTCCTTAAATTATCAACATCAAATGTTGCTCGAGGAAACGTTCCACAAATTCCTTTTAGGACGAACTTATGCATAAAATTCTCTCTCCGCTAGTTTCTTGCTTGATTTTCCACCAACCAGGACGGAACGCAAGGGAAAAGGTTGAACAAAGGCTCAAATGGCTTTATTTTCTCATGTGTTCAAGTTAGGTGAAAAATTAATACATGAACAAGGATCAGGTTTGTGTGCCTGCGAAGGAAAAATAAAAACGGGGGAAAGTTGGAAAAATAAGTGAAATATTCTCATAAAAAGTTTATGTCGCACCTCAGGATTAAAGAGAACGTTTCTCATTTCACTCGCTTGACGCCATCTCAAACTCAACCATCGCTTCTCACTGTCGGCAACTATTTAATTTTATCGGCCATTCTTGTGAATGTTTTTTAAGCAATAACTTCCCGGTTTCATAAGATGACATGAATGAATTTTGTACGAGGATTTGATCCTGTCATTTACATGGTATACGTTATTTTGCGATCGGCTATTAATTCTCTTTCCTCTTTTTACAGCGCCAAACACGATCGACAAAATATATCATACCAAAGATCACTGTGTACAGCATTGGTAAGTCTAATTAGAACAGGTAAAGTCTTCTCTCTTGAGAATATTGCTTTCAAAATGGCATAGTGTATCTCAAAAGGCATGCCATTTATTTTTACAGCAATATTTACGGTAGAGGACTTTCAACTGTGAAACGTACCATTTGATCTTGTATTTACTCAATAAAAGATACATTTTCATGTTAGCATTGTCAATATTTTAAATGAAGAAAACCTTTCTAAAATTTCTCGTATAACACCATTTCCTCATTGAGGTAATCCAAACGTGATATCCACTGCAAATATCTTTTCTTTATTACACTCGGTTTTTGTAGCGCCAAAATGAGGAATGAAATGATTAAATATTCGTCCACTGAATTTTTAGGAGAACATACCAATACAGGTAAATTAATTCACTGGATTTTTATTTTCCATTTCGCACAATATTTGCCGGTGGAGGCTGAATATTGAATAGGTAAGAGGAGGAAGGAAACTAATGACGGGAGGAAGGGAGATGCACGTCCCGTCGGAGAGGAGAAAAAATGCAATCGGTTAAGGAAACTTTACGTTTTCGCTGGGAGTGATTTTCAAACGAATCAAAGTTCTGCTTTCTCGTTCCATGCACGATAGCCCCCCTTCTCCATTTCCTTCAATTAATTCACCAACCCATGATCGTTCAAAGTTAATGAAGGCAATGTCAAAATGAGGGGCAAAAAGCGGAAAAGCTGAAATCATTCGTATTCGCGATCATATATTTTTTTTCTTGTTTCTGCTTCCTGAGTTATTCACCGCGAGAGGGAGAGAGAAGGCCCTCGTCCTCACATAATGACGGGCGTTCGTGATTCGCAGCGAAATAATTTCCACGAATCAAGACTTCATTCGTCCACGGCGGTGAGTCGGGGTTGGGATGTAGGAGAAGGTGGGAGGCAAACTCGAGTGGATGGATGGCAAAGTTTGACTGAGTGAGTCTAGGTGGGAGCCCTCTCTCTACACTCGCTCATTAAATGTCTCGGCAAATAAGACATTTCATTCTTTCAGCAAAGGTTGCGACTTACCAAATGAAAAGCAGCCCCTACTACTGCACCCGAGCATGAAATGAGCCCAAGAGATTCCGTCCCAATTAAAGAAGTTCTCGTAGAATGTACAAAATATTACTAAACATTCATTGACAATTTAGATGGCCGGTCAATACTTTTAAATGAAATAATCAACAAGAAAAATGGCTATTTTGGTTTAATAAGCAGAGATGCAGTTATACCTAGAGTGCAAAAAAATAACTGTACACCTTATCTCTCACAATTAAGCAGAAAAAAATTGGTGTGCAACGTATATAGAAATAAAATCTTCTGATGAGAAATAGAGACAGAATCATGCCATTTATCTGTGACACATACCTTCAATCGCCTAATCTTGGTCCAAATCGAAATGAGGTTTTAGTGACAACATGGAGCCTGACATGGTATTAAGATCGTAAGGCTACTAAGCGAGTACGTTTAACATAGAACCGCATTCATAAGTTTAACGATGAAGGCGGTTTTAGAAGAGAGAGAAAGAATTTCCACACGCTTTTGCCGTTAGCACAAGGTGTGGCATATGTCAAAGTTGGGACAGAGAATATGTTAGCTTAATAACCATGAGTAACCTGAGACTTTCATACGGAACAAGTGGCCAAAATACTATGCAGACGAGGAGGGAAAGACGACAGTATAGAATGGATCTGAATGGGGCCTAGAGGTCTAACCCGAAGTCCCCCACCACTCCGTCCAAACAACTCTATCTACATGGACACTTCCAATTCCGCTCCCATGTTAAATGCAATAAGCGTGTATGGTAAGCAGATTGCTAACCAAATGGGACCATGGCTCCACCCAATAGCAATGTACCTGCTCGACGTCACACTGGTGAAACCCCCTGGGTGTAACCCCCGTCAAGCTGGGTTTTCGTCCTCCTATGAAAAGGATATGGGTGGCGGGCCCAAGAGCTCTGTTACGCATGAGCATGGACCTCGTTTACAATTAACACCATGGATTTAATTTAATAGATGTAATAGATCGTCCGTAAAAACAGTGAAATAGGTCGTCTTAAGTTCATCGCTTTAATATGAATAAAATTAATAACAATGAAGAATTCGAATGAAATGAGAGGATCCTAAATTGGACCGTGAAATGCCAAGCAATGATACCGTATTACATTTTCTGAGCGTTTGTGAGCATATGAATGAAACATTAGTTGTTTAAAAAAGACCAAGTGTGTATTTCCGTTCATCGAAATACTATGTCTTATTCAGTAAACTTCAGACACTCAGTTACGATTCCCAAATGCTGCACCGATATTCGAGGGAGTAATTAATGTAATGACGTTTTGCCACTAACAACTGCCACTAACAATTATACGTGCACGTAAGGGTGTCAAAACTACTGCAAAGTTTTGAAAGAAAATTGTGGTTTTTGAATTCAATTAGCCTTCTCAATTTGAAAATATATTCAACAATATTTCTCACAGAACCAGATTTGGTGAGAAAAGTCTCTACCACAGATCTGATAAGAAGATTTAGGAGACAATTTTATTTTTATACAATCTATATTTTACAAAGGATAATTTCGGCTGGGCGAATTAATTTCAGTGGCAAAAAAACTTAAAAGGATTATCTACCATGATGTTATACAATCAGTGCATTAATCAACAAGAATTATCGCTCCACGACAGCGCACGTTGTCGCACGCAATCCTGGCATGTTCTAACACTTTTTTTCTTAACAAATTTCATTGCTGCCCAGTCCTTATCGCTTCTTGCACATTGGCTTTCGTTCTTTAATTCCACGCCCTGACCCAAGATAAGTATCTAATGAGAAGAAATATTACCTCAATTTAGGATTCGACGATTTCTCATATTGAGAGAATGCTGAGTGCCATTGGCCGCTTTGCTGTGGGGTGCGGACTAGGGTTAATTCATCTCATCCCGCAACTGTGGGCCGACGTTTGTGGACTTAGGATTTTTAGTCATTGTGGACGCTAATGACTTTATCACCGGGACTCTTAAAACGCCGATAAACCGCTTGGGTACTGAAGTCCGGATCTTTCCCTCATGCCGTGGTGAGTCTCGGACCAATCAAATCGTCGTAAATCCCGTATCCACGTCACTTCTTTTCGGACGTTGGCGCCCATCGGCGGCAGAAGTGCCCTCGTTCAGGCACTCGTTATTCCTTGTTCGCCTCTCCGCAGAGCCCAAACCTCCTTTATTTCCCTTCTATAGTTCCACTCCTATGCCTTCCACATCATATAATTACTGTCAGTCTGCTCGTTCGGATTGGAAATGAAATATTCTTCCCTTTTAGCGCGTCCGGCAACTGACAATGTCCAAGTGGGCCAATTTGGCGGGAAAAGTGAAAATCAAGCCCGTACTAAGACCCATTTTCAATTTAACAAGCTGAGTAAATTAGTATTTATTAGAAAATTTAACGAAGAATAACTAATAGAAAATGATTTAATGGCCAGAACACCTCTTTCAGTGGGCAATGCCGTGAGTCGGAAGTTTTGCGCGACCAATATATCTTCACCAAAAATAGTCCATTTATTTATATCAAGGAACGGCTGTAGTCTGTTTAAAATTAATTGGGCGTTATTTAGTACTCAGGAATACATCTTGGGAGTTTGCTGTCGTTCAATGCAAATTGATATCATAAGGAACGGTAGCATTCAGTGAAGATAGATTAAGCATGTGTGCACTGCATTACAGACGAGAGAAATACAGCCATTGGAAAAATCTATTGAATGTGCATATTAGGGTGGTCACAAGAATCAATGATCGAATTTTTCAGGGGAACCCCCTCAAAAGTTGCCAATCGGCTAGATAATTTGGTTGGCAAAGTTTCAGCTCAATTTGATTATGTGAACCCGTGCCTCCTCATTGAGGTTAAAGTTAAGAAAAACAGCGAATTTGACCAAAACATCGACGTTTTTCTCAATAAAATGAAAAACATTGGTCCTAGAAACCCGATTTTATGTCATTTTATGGTAAGTTTGTCCTGGAAAGTATGGAAAGGCACAAAGTTTTTTAAATTCAAAATGGTTATCTATAACTTCCACGAAGTCAACCCCGAAACAAACAAACAAATTTATACTTTATATTTAAAGT
Organism: Pyrrhosoma nymphula; assembly: GCA_963573305.1. Taxonomy (NCBI): domain Eukaryota; kingdom Metazoa; phylum Arthropoda; class Insecta; order Odonata; family Coenagrionidae; genus Pyrrhosoma; species Pyrrhosoma nymphula. The sequence continues at coordinate 151,437,922 of OY754328.1, forward strand.
CCCTTTGAGGATATGGACCATGACCTGATCTGAAAAATTATACGAGTTTTAGCAACCAAAAATATTAACAAAACGTAGAGGGAATAAAATTTCTCATAAAATGACACAAAAATAGCAGGCATAAACAAGCAAAAATTCTTACTTTCAATGGAAATATGTCTAGTCTAAATTAATCTAAATGGAAAGTCTAAATTACTTATGAAGTAGACCGTGAACTGGGGTAAATGTATTTTTAGACTACTGGAAATATTAATAAAATGAATAAAGAATAAACAATAGTGAAACACTTCAACGAGTTAAGTATTTTAATATGCCTAAATATTCTACAAATAAGTTTTAGAAAATATTTTTTACAGATAAAGTTTGATTTCAGAAATCGGAATACGAATAAAATTCAACTTTTTGATGCGTTTAAAACAGGTATTATTGGGGCTAAGATAAAGTCACGTAAAAAAAAGACATGCAGTGAATTTTGTCGCAGCGTTGTACATTATGAAAATTGAGTGCTGCATCCTGCATCCGCACTCTCAATGCAAGCCTCCTGTCTCAAAACTTCAAACATATGTATGAAATACTTATCTCTTGTTTCACATAATCACACATATGTCATCTCCTAAATTCATAAACTAATACCATATAACCATAAATAATAACCATAAAGCATCATACCCTAATTACTAACCTAAAAATTAAAGAAAACCAGACTCCTTTCTAGTTCATTTTAAAATACAGATTTAAAAGTTGGTTACCTCATAACTGAAAATAACCTGACTTTATTAGATGTTGTTTGAATTGCGAAACGTTCACAGTATGCAAAAGTTTGTGTCATTCCACAAAAGCGTTTTTATCAATCAACTGCCTCGCCTCACATACGTCATTTTCAAGTAAATGGCTGTTGTTATCTTAGGAATGACGTTTCAAGATATTGAAGTCGAATTGTCAACAAAACGTTTGACTGGAATAGCACTAAACATTCTAATTATTAACAAAGGTCATAAATACTCCGTTTCCCTATCCTCGTGTGTGTATGTATAACGCATATTTGTTAGCGTCATGTCAATAAAAGCTATAATTTGAGATTATGCTTGTCAAGGCTTGCAACGAAGACATCACAGATACTCTTCAATCAGACAAAGTTGCAGGAGAAATTCAATTCATGACTTCTAAGGGAGAAAATGGAAGAAATGTGTTCTTGGACGCCTTGAAATTGTAATTAGCAGATATTCAATGCGTCGCCACTATTTACTCAATGGCGCTGGGATCACTCACTCCTCGCACACTAATAGTATGTTCACATTGATTACAACCAGCGTTCCTTCCTTCCGCTCCTTCTCTCTCTCTTTCTCATCGTTTCTATCAAGAGGAGTGCTTTTCCAGCGGGGAGGCACCCATCATTTCGCGTGCCCACGCCTACAAGGCTCCGAATCCACCAGCATGCCTTTTGAAAGGAGCCCTAGCCGCTGTCTTTAACCCTTCCCGTGAATCAAGTCGTTTGTCCGTGTATTCATAAGCCTCACTCGACCTTTGCCACCGCAATCCATGCAGACCGCCTTCCCCTCCACCCCCCTTGCCCCTCTGCCTTTCCCCTCCCCACCTCAAGCTCCCCTTTACCCACTGCACTCCACTCATAATACCCCTCTCATCCTCTTTCTCCCCATCCCTCCCTCCTTCCCCCCCTCTCATCCGCCCATCCACTAACAAGTCGGCATGGCGAGCCAGGATTTACTTTGCGACGGAATGGATTAAGCCGTATTCATAGAAATCGAGAGATTTTCGAGCTCTTTAATCTATTTGTCGAATCAAATCCGCCGTCGAGGCATCTCCCCCCTCTCACCCTCTGTCCCCTCCCCCCGACAACAACCCCCACCCTCTTCCACTCCTCGGCACTTGGCGCTGTGGAGGAGAATACCCTCCCCAGCCCCCCTTCTCCCCAACCACCCTTGTTAATCCCATATCCCTCCTTCAGCACTCTCTGCGATTATAGGTCTGCAATGTTCAACTTTCAATGTCGAACAGCGACATAAATTTTTCATCGTATAAGACGCGATGCATTGCTTGCCGCACGCTATCACTCATCGCAATGCACCACAATAAATCGCATTACATCACATATAATTTCATCTCATTATATGTAGCTCAGAGCATTACATCGAATTATGTCGCATAATATCTCATGCCGAAGCTTATAACATTGTATCATATAATATTACATATCGCAATGCATCGCATCAAATCACATTAGAGCAGATTTCAATCTATCAATCAATCGCGTTACGCATCGCATCTCATTTCGTCGCATTGCATCGGATATGACATTGTAAATATTTACGAAGTGAATCGGCATTTCATCGCATTGAATCGCACAACGTATTTATTTACATTTTACCTATCGTATAACGTGGCATTTCGATAAAGCTAGAGCAAAAGGCGATAATTTGTGGAAATGTGTGACAGACAGCATTATCACAGAAACACTTTGTAAATTTTCACAACAGGTTTACTGACAGACCTAGGTTTCAGCAAGACACTGCCATTATAAAGGTTTTCCTTGGTAATGGCAATGTCTTGCTGAAACCTAGGTCGGCTAAATAAAATTTCTGTCAAAATTTATTGCTGAAACCTAGATCGGTTAAATAAACTTGCTGTCGAAATGTACAAAGTGTTTATGTGATAATGCAGAATGATTGGTTTTGGCATTCGATGTCACAGGTTTATCACATATCAGAGTCGATACATCGAAGTTCTACACATCTTAATCAGTGCAAAATTCTTTCCCCTTACTTTCTTCTCCACCACCTTTCCCCTTACTTTCTCCTTCCCCTTCCGTCACCCTCCCCCCTCCATTCCCATTCCCTTCAAACTCTCTCCCCTCCTCCCAGACCATCCCCCCAGCGAGCCCATTAATTTATTCCACTGCGTCCTAATTTCCATGCAAGGGGGGGGAATGGGGGGGGGGGAGGGAAGGGGGGGAGAAAGAAGGGAAGTGGGGTGTAAAGGGGGTGGGGCGAAGTGGGGTTAAGGGCTGGAAAAGGGTTTTCTGTAAAAGAGATTCTTCAGGAGGAAGGGTGGATGGGAGGGAAAGAAAAAAAGAGGATTAGGGAGAGGTATCCCTGCCCAAGTGAGGACCATCCACGGCAGGGGGAGATGGGTTACGGTGTGTGTTGTCTGTTTGGGGTCCAAGGAAGAAGGTGGCACAACGCCTGCCAGTCGCCCATGAAAGGATTTAAACGTAAGACTTGAGAAGCGTGAAAGCCACGATGAATGGCTGTGGGGTAAAGGGTGGCGATTGCGAGACGCCGAATCTAAATTCAAGATTTAAAATACAATTCCAGTAACTAGATTAATAAAAACCTTTCGTAGAGATGCATTTTGGAACCAAAGCAAGGCGTTTCATTATTAGTAACACTATTAATATTTTTAAAAACATATCAATTTTATTTTCTAGGAAATTTTCCATTTCCGTGCACTAATAGAATATAATTGTTTGCATAAACCTTATATTTTATCCAGTCGAAACCATAGTTGGTATTAATGTAAAATACTAGTGTTATTACTACTGGTGAGTGTTGATTCATTTTCCAACGGAAATATTCTACAAATCCATGCATTATCTACGACATTGATATTTGCGATGAATATTTTCAAAAAGTGTTTGTATAGATCTTTGAATCCAAAGACACTAATTCGCAAAAAAGTCATTGTGTCATCTAATGAAATGCCATATAGACAAAACCATTGATTTAAAGATGCCGAGTGAAAAATTACACTATTTTAAGGGAAAAGGAACGTTAAAATGGAAGTGCATTGGAGAATAAAAACTCAAAAAGACATCTTTCCTCCGCGAAAATTTATAGGTGCCTCATAGGTGTTAAACTAAAGTTAACATAGTTACGAAGCAGGTTCAAGTAAACAGCAACTACCGTAAAAGCTCTGTCCATAAATCTGAAGGGGAAAGGAAGTTCGAACAAGTGGAAGAAGATTGTCGTAAAAGCTTAAGGTAAAGCTCAAAAGCTTCATATTTCTCCTGGTAAAATGATGATGATGATAATAGGGTAAGAAAGAAAATGTTTTCTTTAATATATAAATATTAATAAGACCCTAATACCATGAAAAAGGCTGAAGGGGGGTCAACGTGATATTTGTAAGGATACTTATCTCATTGAAAAAATAGGTAAAATTAGAATCCAAATTCAGACTTATCAGAATTGGTTATGAAGTTCCTTAGTACTTCGTCATTTGGAACATGGTGACCAACTAAAACAGATAAAATATCGTTATCATCCAGTTACAATGTACACGGATTCTAGGGAAAAATAGATCTATTTGAATACATCATGGCCATTAGTTAACACTGATCTGCGAAAAATATTAGAGGTATTTCCACATGAAATAACGTGTAAAAGTTTTAGCTCCGTAAAAAAAACACGAAACTAATTATATTAGTTGTATCTGCTGTCAGGTCGGTAAGAATAGGTTGCATCTCGATTTGTTATCGATAAAGTGACTTTAATTATTGTATTTTTAACTTTGGCTAATCGCATAAAATAAGTCAGAAAATATGCAGAATACCTACAATGTAGGCACCGTAGAGCTTTAAAAATTACTCGCGTGTGCCTCGCTATTGCTCGAAGATACAGCCGCGGTAACCTTTCCTCATGGAAAGGTTATTTGCACGGAGGAATGTGAGGGTAATCGTTTTGATAAAAATCCTGGTGAAGTTTGCGATATATTGGTTTTTGCCTGGTCTCTCGAAGCGTTCGGACGTGTCCAGCTCCGATCCTTACCAAGGCCGTTGTTTTGTAATGCTGTGCACTGCCGTTTTTTTGCTCTTCTAACCTGTGATATAACAGAATGTTGCTGTGCAACATTTACAAGAAATCTAAACGAAACTCCATCTGTGTGTCCTGTGTGGATTGTAAAAGCAAATTCCACGGACAGTGCTTAGATAACCCACTGGATAAAGAAGAAATAAAAGCAATTTTCGCCAGTAATCAAAGGTGGAGGTGCAGTGACTGCAGTGCGGCAAGAAGGTCGAGCTTGAAATTTGTCCGTGACAGTGTTGCCCCAAGTGATCCCCCAAGTGATCCTCAAAGTGACGAGATATTACGTGTGTTTAAGGAGTTAAAAAATATCTCAAAGCAACGGAAGCAAACTTGGGTGATTCTAAAAACAAATTGTATGATAGGCTTGACGAATCTGTTAAAATCATAGAATATCTGGGTCAGCGTCTAGAAGAATGCAATAACAAAGTGGAGTGTCTCCAAAATGAAAATATCTCACTAAAAAAACAACTCATAGTGCAAAGTGGTCGCCTAGATGAGATAGAACAGCGCTCACTCACAAATTGTGTGGAAAGTTATGAAGTTCCACCCATTTCAAATAACCTAACTGATTTTGTGCGTCAAATAGGAAGAGAATTAGGAGTGAAAGTGAGCGCCGACGTCATTGACAGCTGTTACCAGTTTAAACCGAAGAGCAGTGAGTCAGGGGGTGGAATCCAAGTAAAATTTACGAGGAGACCCACCAAGGACGACTTCTTGGCAAAGCGTCGCGTAAAACATAATTTCCCCTCTCGTCATCTGCACCTGGACACTCCTGTTACGCCGGTGTACATCAACGAGGCGATCTGCCCAGGGAGAAGAAAGCTGTTTAATGCAACGAAAGAAGCAAAGAAAAGCAAGAACTACAAATACTTGTGCGTAGGAGGGGGTAAAATTTTAATTAGAAAAGCCGAAAAAGAGCAAGTTTGTGTTATGAATTGTTTGGAAGATATTACAAATCTATAAATCAATAGAATGGGTACTAATGTAGCTAATAACACATATGGTGGAAAAAATTCCCTATTGTTCTTTCTCCAAAATATACGAAGTGCTAGATGCAATTTTAATTTACTGCTCTCACACTTAAATACCATGTCACAGCTACCTGACATTATAGCCCTAACTGAAATCTGGATAACATGTGATGAACTTAATTTATATACAATAAGTGGGTATTATTCCTATGCCAACTATAACGCTTCTGAAAGAGCAAGTGGTATACTAATGTTTATAAGACGTGATATATCAACCGGAATCAAAAATCTGTTAATCAATTTGTTTTGGAATTTGAATCTGTGTTAAGTAGTGCATCTCAAAATTTAGTAACTGTCGGTGATATGAATGTTAACTTACCAATATTCAACAGTGAATCCGAGCAATATACTAATCTCCTGAGCTCATATGGATTGAGCAGCTTAGTAAATGAGGCAACCCGAATCACTAAACAATCAGCCACCTGTTAACATCATGTATTCTCCAGGTTCTTCAATTCATACAAGGTAGATCTCCAGGCCAAGGTCATGCATTTAGCTATAACGGATCACTCTGCAGTTCCACTCACTATTTTCAATCGATCTGCACGCGAAGCGGACGAAAGTAAACGATTAAATTCTGTCGATATAAAGTACTTCTGTCATAGATTATTCAAGGAAAATGTTCAGCAAATATCTTGGAATGCTTTGTACGAAGAAAAGGACATTTCTAAATCTTTTTCAGTACTTCTAAATAAATTAGAAACATGTCTAAATGAGTCTGAAATTCGAAGAGATAGGAATGAACATGCAGTTAAATTAAACCCCTGGATGACTGATTCCTTGATGAACAAAATTAAACGTAAAAATTATCTATCTAATAAGCTTCGTCATCACCCATCCAACGAAGGCTTGAGAAACGCGTTCATAAAATTCAGAAACAAATTGCGTAATTGTATCCGTAACGCGGCGAACTCCTATTATATGGAACAATTCGAAAAGACAAATCGTGATACAAAGAAACAGTGGAATATCTTCAGCGAATTAACGGGAGCAAGGCAGAAAAGTATTCAGAAGCGTGAACTAAAAACAGAAAATCGAACCATAACTGACCCAGAATGAATTGCAAATGAGTACAAAAAATTATTTCATAAGCATATTTGAGTCAAACAAAACATATCCTTATGTAAAAAATAATTCACTGATTGGTATCTTATCAAATAATGGAAATATATTCAGCCCTAACTCATTCTTTTTGGAACCAGTCACCTCGCCTGAAATATTAAAAATAGTCAACACCCTCTCCTTTCAAAAATCCGCCGGGCCAAATAGAATAAATGCAGGCTTGTTAAAAGCTATCATAGGCTCAATCGAAGCTTAGAAAATGGGGAATTCCCTGCATCTTTAAAGAAAGCAATTGTTGTTCTCGTACAAAAAAAGGCGATCTGCGTGATGTACGCAATTACTCACGCTCTTTGCTCTCAATGTTTTTCTAATATACTTGAAAAAATTGGAGAAAAGAGATTAGTAAATTTTCTGGATAAAAAAAATATTTAAGTGAAAAGCAATACGGCTTTAGGGTTGGTAAAAGTACAGAGAACGCTCTGGAAAACTTTGACCCAGATTTTTCAGTCGGTTAACAGTAACAAAAATACTGCTGCTATCTTTATAGATATCCAAAAACATTCGATACAATAAATCATATGGTGTTGCTAGACAAATTAAGACTGGCAGGAATACTTTGGCAGGAATAATTGCTCTGAATTGGTTTCAAAGCTACTTGACTTCACGCTCTCAGTATATGAAGGTCTGCAATAGCCAAAGTAGTTATGAAAATATTTGTTCTGGAGTGTCCTAAGGATCAGTATTAGGTCCTATATTATTCTTAATATATATTAATGACCTATGTAGCCTAAATTTATGAGGTAAATTAACTGCCTTTGTAGATGACCTAGCTTTGATTTATACTGGTCTTAACTGGGAGTAGGTACAGCAGAACTTGCAATTTGATGTAAATCAAATCAGAAAATGGTTTGCAACCAACAAACTAAAATTAAGTGAGAAAACAAAAGTAATATGTTTTAATATTTGTAATCGTTTCTCCACTGATTTCAAAAATGTGTACCATTCTTCAAAGTGTACTTATTCGAGTTGCAGTGACTGTTTTACACTGGAACAAGTTAAAGAATACAAAAAACTAGGTGAAACAATTGATGAACAACTAAAATGGGATCAATATATTAAATATGTCACAAATAGTTTGAAAATTTTAAAATTAAACTATTTTATTCGAAATAAGTGTTCTTTAACTTTTGTGTATAAGATATATTATGTCTTTGAATATTCTAGGGTAAATAATGGTATAATAAGTTGGGGTAGTGCTTTTCAAACTTCATTCAAACGTGCTTAAACAGCTCTAAAAGCAATAGTTCGTACTGTAGCCAGTGTAGGCCATTGTTCACCTTCTTTTCCTATATTCGAAAAACTGCAGATACTCCCTTAAAGGCACTTATACATATAAAAGGTGCTAAGACTATTCTACCTTCGTTGCGGAAATCACCCTAAAGTCTTGGATAAGCTTACTTATTTTTCTGTTACAAAAAGGTCCTCTTTCCAACTGGAGACATTTTGTTATACTAAAAAAAATGTGCTATTATTACTATAACATTTTGTAGGTGACCCCACTAACAGGCATATGCCTTGGGGATCACCTATAGCTCCATTCTGTTATAATTGTTATATATTATGTACAACTTGATGGAGCAATAAATATATTATTATATTATTTTGCTTCTCAGCAAAAGTCATTAGCTGTATGACTGTTTGGGAACTCGTTATAATTCATTATCCTTTTGTGTAACTCCTTTGAAATGATATCAAGTTCCGTGAGGGTAACCGAAACAAACTATTATGAATCAGGAATTTTAGTTTCAAAATTCTCCAAGCGAATATTTCTGGGAACATATCTGTTGAATGAAACATATTAGAATTGATCCTTATGAAAAGCTTAAACACTCAGATTATATATAGCACTACTTTAAGTTAAATCACAGGCATTATTACGTCACTTATTAAATTCTCAGTACGCTTTGTTATAATGCCATATTCAAAGGCTCGGAATAATTCAATGCCGTCTTAAAGGGGACTGTTTTGATCTAAGCCATTCTTTAGACGAGCAGCTGACGCTTTCAAGTGTAAAACATTAAATATAAAATGCTACCCCTGACAGGCTGAAATGCTAGCGTTTTTTAAGGTTCACATGCAACTACACACTACTGTACTGAACTGAACTACAAAGACGAAAAAGCCTTCGACACTGAAGTAACTCCATTCTTTTCTATTAGGTTGATTGGAAGCAAATTCGTATTTATGAAGGTCACATTTGAAATCACAAAATAATTCGCTCATTGCAACTGTGAAAAATGTCACGAATACTTACAGGTGCATTGAGCTTATGGTACAAAAGCTACTTTTCAATTCTATATGAATGGATTTCTATTAAAGGTTTGCTTGCAGCAGCTAGAGTGAATACACATTTAAAACATTTTACTGCTTTCAACGCCTTCACTTCGTCATTTTCAAGTAAATATAAGGGTAAGGTTGCCTTTAAAATGACGTTTCATTATATTCAAGTCGGTCAGAAAAATTACTACTACCCATTCAGTTTGTGGGAAGCAAGAATAAATAATACATTTGTTGCCGAAAACTTAAGAATAATTTTTTCATCACGAGATGCAGACCTAAATGTCATTTCAATTGGACCAGCACACGCTGTCTTCAATAACTGATTGCATTTTTATAATAACTTAAGAAAATAACATGAGCTGGTGGCATAGCGTGGAAAGTAAGGATTTCGTTGACGTAATGAGAGAGGGAAAGCTTTTCCTTTAGAAACACGAGCATAAATAAATATTATAGATTTTTAAGGTAGCCTCCTGTAATATGCAAGTATATCTATAAGGGCCAAAACAATTGATTCACTCACCACTGCAACGGCAAAAGGCATCGCTTGTGACCATGATGTCCCGCTCTGCCCTTCAAAGGGCCCTCATGAAGTCACGGCCCGTTTCACCTCTTCCATCACAAGTGATGCTATAAATCCGTTGAACACTTTCCGAAGGGAATCCAAGTAACCTTGACACACGGAAAAATTCATGCTTGCAATGAATGTTTCTGGGTTTCATCACCAAATGTCTGTGCCACCTTGGTCGTCTCTCAGTAAATTACGCTCAAGCAAAAAAGAAAACTAAGAAAATACCCTGCGAGGAGGCACACGGAGTTGAATTATTCAATAGCAAAAGAAGAATCATTTGCCTGAACACAAAGGCATATTGTGGAAAAACTAAAGAGAAGAGTTTCTAAAAAAAATTTCTGGAGTAGGTACCACGTGCCTGGTTCATGGTAGGAGTCTAGTTGGGTTAGAATCCACGAGAAAACACGCGTACGCGCTCGTATGAACACAAGAATAAATCACACATGAATATTAAGGACGAAACAGACTTCATCTGCCACTTCCTCACGTCCTGTTCTTCCGCGTGCACTTCGATTCTGGGGAGCTATTCACAATTCCCGAAGGTAGAGCCAGAAGCGCAGTAATCTGGGAGCAAGGACTCGGGGGATTCCTTGCCACGTTCCATAGTTCTTAGGGCATTTGACAAAAATAATAAAGAGAGTGGTCAGCCCAGCTCCATTGCATCACGGTATCGCACGACAGCTCTATGGTATCAAGAAGGTTAAAATGGAATGGAGTAGGCATGACCGTGAACGCTCATGGGCGAAAGTGAAGCAATAATAGGGATGCTTGGGAAGGGTTTTAGGCCGAGTAGGTGTTGCCAAACCAGTCACAAAACATCGCCTTGCCTGTGGTTTTTAACTTAGATTTGACGAAAATCGAACGTGACCGCCGGACATGTAAGCCAGAGGAAGGTCTAAACTGTGCCGACTGCAATGGCGGAATTGGCTTTAAGAATCAAGTGGTATGTCGCCTCCATTTCTTTTCTAACCTCCTTGTATGGTATCGCAACAGCAAAAGCTTCTGGGAATAATTGGAGTTGGTGCCGGTTCTTTGAACCCCTTTATTCCGATGCAGTCATGTAGGCTCATATTCCACACCTACAGATTTAGGTTTCGGAGCAATCAGTGGACTGCGAGGGAAGATCACTGAACAAGCACACGCTGTGTGCAACGATTCTAATGGAAATGAAGTCTATGATGAAATAAGAGAATGATGGAGGCATATGACCTAGTAGTACAGGAGAGATACGAAAACTTGACGCAAATGAAATCGCCATTATGGGACATACGTTATGCACCAATTAAACCGAAAAAAGAGGTATTAAAAGTTAAATTGGAGTGATCCCACGATGATTCCTTTTAATACGCGCACTTCTTAAATATTACACAAAAAAAGCGTTCCATTCTACATCAGTGGAGAAGATCACGATTCAAAATTTCACGGTCCGCCATAGAGTAGTCTTCAACTCTGCTCACCATGGGGGCTCATGTTCACTTATGTCACTCACCCCTCCCTTAGAAATCTCTTAATGTGATTCCAGTTTATTTAATTTCACGTTACTATATGACTGAAGTAATATCATACACGTTTTCTATCGATGGTAAAGAGGACCTCGGCATTCAATGGCTCGTGAGGTGATATTTACAGGCAGGCAGTGGTCAGGACATTTTTCTCTCTTCACATTCTACTCTTATCCATTCTTTATTCCGTCCCTTGCTAATTATGGAATTTTATAGTGTGTGCTTTCAAAACTATTAAGAGAAATCGTATTTTTTTAACCAAATGACTAAGGAAGTATTTCCCTCCAAGTGGTACCGATGGGAAAGCCTTGAGCAGAGGTATATCAAAAATCATGACCAATATTTTTACGCTCATGAATAATAATTTCAGAGTTCTCACCGAATCAAAGGTGAGTTTAGGAACTGATTACAGTTGACGTCGTCACAACATGGGCAGTTGATCTTCTTGAATACGGTTCCGTCAAGCTGAGTTGTATCCGTGAGTAATTCAACTTCGTACACAAACTCCCGTCGAAAACCTTACTTAGGTTTTTCTTCGGTGCGTCAATGGCACTGCGTCATATATTTCTACGCTACGTGGAGATGAGGAGGGTTTAGGATGGGAGGCGGGTAGGAAGGAGGGTGAACAAGAGGGGAAAGAGAAAATGGCATACCGGGGGGAGTGCGGTGGTGGTCGCGTTGCTTTGGTCGGGTGAGACGCCGGGAAAGGTGAGGAGGTGGGGGAGGGAGATGAAGACGTCTCGCTTTGGGAGGGGGGGAAGAGGGTGAAGGGCGGCGGGGGCGGGAGGGGGTAACGGGGAGAGGAGGGCGGAGGGGGAAGCGGAGTTGAAAGGAAGGAAGGAAATAGGCGGGCATTTATTATTCCGGGACAAGGCTCCGCGGAGTATGATACGAAAAGGACAAATATCTAAGCATGTAGAATACGCATGAGATGAATTCGGACTGGATCCACTTCTCGGTAAACAAACGCGGGCGCCTTGAATATAACCCAAAATTGCTCGTGACCTCAACCTTTTTTTTTTGCGAGTGGGCATATTCGAAATGAGAGTGCGGTGGGAGAAAAAAAAATCAGCATATTCAAAAGGCATTTCTTTGTAAACCAGCTCTTACCTCGAAAAAAATACTCTCGAACATAATAAATATAAATTTTTCTGTGGCAAATAAGCGTTTTTTACGGAGCTTTTTTAGCGGATAGATATTTTGGAATGGGATAGGAGGACTGTTTAATAAGAGTTAGTTGATTGGGAGATCACTTTCAGTGTTTGTGAAGGACACTCGTTTGTAAAGGTATGACGCCAGCTTTAATATCCCATGAATCATACATAATGAAGCTCTTCCATTAGTTGAAGAACAAGCCATAACCTTTTCCAACGACTAAAGAAGTTAATATTCGTTGCGTCGAAACAGTGATTTCATCGCAAACTCAACCGGAAGTAAAGTTCATAAACACGCAGCCCCACTACTCGAACAGAAAGGTGTGCGAAATATTTTGATGATTTACTTTATTTTGTTATTTAGCAGGGAAAAGAATTATATTTAACATGAAAATTGCCACTGAAAGATACATTGGCAAATTGAGTTTGGTATTTTTGTAAAAATTGAAGGGGGCCACTGCACCTCTAGAGTGGATTGTTCGCACTTGCTACAAGGTAGGTACTATTAACATTTGAAATATCATATTTTGTTTTATAAACAATAACTCCACAATATAGTATAGGAGGATAAATCAAAACACTCAGGAGATATTTTAGCTATCATAGTTTATAAATATCGACACATTTTTGCCATATAAGACTGACTTTCGAACCGAAAGTGATGACATACAACTTAACATACTTATATGGTTGAAAACTATTATTGAAAACGCTCAAGGGCGTGATTGATACGGAAGCCTATATTTGAATAGCGAATATCTAAAGATTCCGAGTAATTCAAAATATTGAACAAGGATTAGGTTGGCCAAGTAAGAAATTCACTGCACAATACTTTCCTATTATATAAAAAAATAATCATGCAGGAGGCAAGGCATGGCCAGTATTAATATATTCTAGGAAAAATGGAAGTAACTAGGAGTTAAGACGAGTTTAGTGAGCATGATGCTGAGGTCCATGGACACATAAATGCCACCCACCATCGCATTTAGGAGGAGCAATAAAACAGTTAATATTACATAAGAGCTCAATTAAAAGTAATTTATCAGAGAATTAGGTAGCTCTAAAGGAGAAGAAATTAAGGAAATTAGTAATGGCGCCGGTAGAATATTTCACAATGCCTTAAAATTTCCTGGCCTCCGCAAATTCACACTTCGACGGCAGCATAATGAAAGGGAGTGCATGTATGAATCAACTCTTCAAGGATGCACATAGAACATTGTAATGTGAAAAAAGCAAATGACATGCCGTCAATTTGGCAGAAGCTAGCAGCTAAATTAATAGTGTAGCAAAAAAGTAATAGTCTACAAGCTACTTGTAAATAATAATCGGACTAGAAGACCTGCTGCCTGCTTTGCAAGTAGTCTCTGTCTGAGAAAGATAGACTCGCTCTGAAATAGTGAACCCGGTAGTCCCGAAAAACTTTGAAAAAAACTTTTAATGGTAGGTCATCGTGGGCAGGCATGGTTTCATCAAAGCTGGAGTTTCTAAAAAAACAGTTAAGCATTTTTTGCATATTGCATTGTTTTAGGTGCCCCACTGGCAATTTTACTTCCCCAAAACAGCAAGCACGGGAGCAATATTTGACATACATTAACAAATACTGGTAATGAGTTATCTCCGAGGGCAGTTTCTCGCACATTCATATAGCATTCGTAATGGTATAAGTTTCTAAACTTTCGACGTAAAGTTTGGACCAATATTGAGACAGCGGCACACGCAAATGTATTGAAACATTTACGACATAGGTATTTATCCAAACACTTTAATGCATGGAAAACTATATAGGTTCATTTCACTTACGCTAGCTAATTGTATATCTTATGCAATAAAACCAAATCAAGGGAACGGCAATATCAAAACACTTAATTGATTATATTAACGTTGAGTTTACAGAAATTGGACATGAACCTTATTGCTTTGGAGTGGCATACATTTAAACGTTCACCCGGATAATTTCTAAATATCTTTACTAAATAACTTCATTCGCGTAAAAGTAGCTATATACCAAGGGAAATTAAAGAAATGAAAATAAAGTAATACAGATATCGGAGTGCAATCAACATTTACCTGAAAAAGATAAATTAACAACGTTCATATACCCATACGGTTTGAAACTGATTGTAATTTAATGAGTACTGATTATTTCCTTCACCGTTGCTAACCTAAATAAATTCACCGTTGTTTAGCAGTTTTTACGGATTATGAGCTTAATAGCCACGGTTTTTTGCATTTTTAGTAGCACCACCAACTGCTAAAAGTTCAAAACTACTACCAAATCTTACAGACAGAGAATCCACATTTAATGCACCAAACCTCATTTCTCTAGTTCAAAACTTGAAAGAGAAATAAATAAAATGGATACAGAATGACTGAGTGACTGACTGACATGCTACAAAATTACTATATATATATATATATATTTCGTTCACTCACTCACACACCGCCTTTTAGGCGAATAAATATATATAATATTTTGAACAGAAGGTGAAAGAAAGAGATAGGAAACATGTAACTAAAATTGGACGAAGACACTGGTGATGTGGAAGATGGTAAAGCCGAGAAATAAGAGGGTAAAAATGTGCCGCGGCCGGGACTCGAACCCGGAACCTCCCGAACCTCCCCGAACCTCCCGGAACCTCCCTTTATATATATAAGTATATATAGAAAGGTAGACAGCAAGAAAGACCATGGACGAGCAGGAAAATGTGTACTTTTTCAGTGCCAGACATTATGCGCCAATCGTAAATGATGCCTGGGCTTAGAAACTCTTCTAAAAATCTGTTCAGCCGTCTATCTTCCAGATTTAATTCTTATAAGGTGGCCTACATATTAAGTGTGGGAACAGGACTACACCCTTTTTAGAATCATATCCTCAAGACCACTGGAAAAATTATATAAAATACGTTTAACCCAGTTTTTTTGTGCCTTTAGGTGCCTTTAGGGGTAGCATATTGAAATAATAAAATATTTCTTCCGTAACGTGATGAGAATCCATAATGAAAGTTTAATAAACTCATATATTTTACGAATTACGCACAATTCAACACTATATTAGGCCCGAGTTTCGCAACATTAACGCCTGAAGACGACGATTAATCATTGAACCCAGGGACGAGCATAGCTGTGTTCCTTTTTACCTAACAGCAGCCTTCGATCCGAGCATCGGTTTGGGAGAGGGGTAGAGCTAACCAACTACTAGTACGCCCATCGACACGTGGAATACATAGTTTAGGATAAGGGGGCAATTCCTTTCGGTATCCCTCCTGTTGTTTGCGAATAAGATAAATCAACCAGAAAAATCACACGGGGCGTGCCCAGAAGCATTTATTGTGTTTGAATTGAGGTTTCTATTTAAGATAAGAAGAGAAGGAAAAAATGAAGCTGCAGTTTTAAGTATAACTAAAAAGTAAATGTGACGAGGGCCATACTCTTTACATGCACTTATACTAGGGAGTAAAAAAGTGCACTAATATCTATCATACCCTTACACACTTGTTCGTAGCTCTGTGAGACATGGAAATACACTCACTCAGAAATTATGACGGAATAAATACAATTTTACGACACTCCAGTCAAGCAATATAAAATTTAAAAAGATATTATAAATATAATGATTTAAAATCCAATACACGCAGGGATACTACACCATCGTTATTAAAATATACAGAATACAGAGGAAGGGGGAAAGGGATGGCTGCACGTGGCAAGGCGCATGATCGAATAAGGAGAAAGTAGCGGGTAGTGGACGGATAAGACGATGAAATGCGTCTATTCGAGGAGGGTGAGATGAGTGCATGAATACCGCCAAGTCTACATAGAGATGGCTGCATTTAATGTTGATACATGGACCTTGCGATTCCAGTGAAAATAAGAGAAACATACATATATGACCCAGAAAAAAAATTGAACAATTTAAAGACCAGATGGGCAGGCATTTAGCCAGGGGGACTTAAAGGCCTCCCTGACATTTTAAGGTAATAAGGAAAATACAAGTGTAGCACTAAAATAATAAAAAGAGGGATTCTTCAGATGCCTAAGTCTGCTATTATAATCTTTTGTTATTTCTAAGTTCAATTTTACCTCATTAATTAGGGCAGCTGTGCAGAAGTATTTTATTATTTCAATGCACCTACCCACCACACTAAACCTTAATAAACTCTAGAAACAAATCAAATTGTACCAACAGAGGACACCTCACGGATTTAGAATCAGCCCCTCCCAAACAAAAATCCAAGCTACGTCACTGCAGGTGGGTCAAACAAAACCAAATCTACCACAAATCATTTGAAAACGCATAAATATTACAATGGAAGAAGGTTGGAGCTAAGAGTGCTTCACATAGCAATGCGAACTACTTATATCGGAAGTTAGATTCACAATAGATCCGAGAACGCAGCCTGCACGTTCACTCTCCTCCATATATAATATTCAAACCCACCGCCGTAACTGACGGGAAGGACTTGCAGGTCGAATAAGACTAATTTGCAAATTATAATTGGATATTTGGAAATAAAAAATATCTTTCCTGGGGGAATGGAAATAAGACGATATTTACGAGCTTTTTTTCGATGTTTTCCCGAAGGCAAATTGAATAATTAAATTTACTCCGCAAATAAACAGGCATAGATTGGAGATTCATAAACCACAGCTATTAATGCAAAAAAACCGGTACGTTAATGAGTTTCGAGAACGCTTTAATGGACGCCGTGACGAAACTTAAAGACACCCTGGGGGCGATTTTGGAGAAACCAGGCCGCCTGGTCGTGTCAATATTCTTTTATTCCCGCGGCTTGCCCTTGTTTTTCTCCAAACGGGTCACAGGGAATGCTCGCCCGGGGAAGGGGGTCACATGTGCCTCTTCACGTGCTCCTGATCGGACCCTGGGAGGGTGATTTAGGCTGGGGGAGGGTACAAATCCGGGCCATCCGAAATTTGCGATTCACCGACGGCGAATTGTAAAAAAAACAACACAACGCATGCGTGAATAAGTGTGTAGTTGGCCTTCCGTCACTCGACGGTTAATTAGGGCTGGGAGCAGAGCTTAGGCCACGACTGTATTAAAACTAATTTGTATTCAGGTAAGGAAAATAAAGAAAAGATCAAGTGCCTCTAGCCGCCACTTGAAATAGTTAAGTCTCTCATGCAAACCCGCGCAACTTAATGGCCTTCAATAAAACTTTGATTTGGTGTTTGAGGATAATGTTCCAATGAACGAAATATTGATTGAATTGACGGACTGAGAAATGGACGTGGATAGATACAAAAGGGCCGAAAGACTAATAGAGCAATATATGCAAAAGGAGAACTTGGAGGAGTGAGCATACCTTGAGACACAAATAATTTCTTAGAAATATAGCAGATGGGAAGTAATATGGGAAAACATTTAAGAAAATCCCTTAAGTAAGACCCATTAGGTACTTCGGAAAAAATATAAAGAGGTCTGGGAAAGGAGAGTTACAAGGAAGAGTTGGGGCAGGAAATTTAGCATGGCTTTGGGAAGATTGGAGGGCTACAGTTTTGTTCTTTACAATTCTCCATTCTTCTCAGTCCCATCATTATCCATTTCTCAATGTTCTTAAAATAAATAGGTTGAAAGACTGATGATAAAAAAATATCCAAAGTTTCTCAAAATGTATACTACGACATTAAACATTCACCTGAACAAAGAGAGGGATGTAATCCTCATTCCATACCATAAAACCTGTTCGTTTTTCAATGAAATTAGCCTGATCATGAGGCAAGAACTAACCGAGCAATCTACTGACTCCTTAATTGGCTTCTCTGTATCATGGAAATATCTATGATTACCTTCATTTTTATGTTTTAAAATTATTAGGTCTAATGTCTTATCATAATTTCAGTTTTTAAAATGAAGCGCAAGTCATAGATGTGGAAATAAAAACTCCTGCGTATAGTGAAAATTAATTATAAATGTTAATGAAATACCTTTTGCTCATTCATACTCTGTGATCAGCAACTGTTTAAAGATTATTTTGAGCGAGATGAGCAACATACAAGTTTTAAAAAATTCACTTCGTGCCAATAATACATTTCTTCGATAATATACTTCGGACGCTGACCACTGGAAATGAATTGCTTGTCAGCAAAGCCTTAATTTACGTGAAATGCTGCAAGTTACATAGAAAGAATTTCATTCCAAAATCCACGAATCGTAATTAATAGCATGAATATCCACGGTGGCCAAGAGTCGACCAGGCTAAACCCGAGAAAAAAACCAATTGCAGAGAATCATAAACAAAAGAGTTTTATTTATTTTAACTGCGATACTTCACAAAAGAGTAAAATGTGAATGGATACGGTCATACGGTTCATGATCAAGTAATTACTCCATTCATCACGTTTTATCAATGTATTAATCAAGAACACTGATCTTCAGGGAAAATATTTGGAAATCCCATATTATAAAATCAAAGACATATTGTTGAAGTAATTAAGTGTCATCAAAGTCAAAAGGTTACGGTAAGCAAGATAATTTTAAAAAATTGTTATGTCATTTGAGCCAAAGTTTAGCAATGATATTTATCATGGAACCAAAACACGAATTAATGCAACTAATTTAGGATTTATGACGTAAATACCTTACCTAGTTTGGGGTAGGGAGTATCTGCTTTCGAAGCCGTTGTGTGCATGCCATTGGCTGTTGTCTAATGTCTTGAGCGAGTGAACGTTTTCCCCTGATTTATTCTAACGTCACGAGAAAGGACGACATAATGAAGAGAAGATAAAAATTAGCTTTTTCATTATTCCTATAAAAAATGAGAGTTACAAGAGGGTCGATGATATGACAACTACCCAATGCGTCTCCGATTTAAATTTGGATGAAATTTTCTAGGTCACTTCCAGGTAAATCAGTATGCGTAATTTAATGAAAACAATTTACTTCTATGAAATTTCAAGTAACATTCGGATAGAAACTGCTCTCACTATCTTTTTGTATACATTTATCTCGACTTTGGGCTTGTAATTGTGTGAGCTGCCCTCATGGTACAAATCAGATTTCTAATTGAAAATCGCGGTGAAAATCAAAGAAATGGTGAATAATACTCTTGAGCGAAACCCCCTTAATTATTTTTATAGCATCGTTCGTTCACCGCCCACAAAACGCGTTCATATTACACCGTTTAGTTGACCTCATAATAAACTAGAAAAAATCTCAACAACCACAAGAATATTTCGTGGAAAATACTGATCCATGAATGCTCAAAACATTTAAATGGCCGTCAAGTGTCTTAACACGAGATGCTAGGTTTTATCATATTTTTTAAAATCCCCCACGCACTCTTAAGTCAGTTTAAAATCTCACTCCGAATGTAAAGGTCCCGGCCACGGCCGGAGTATGTTTACCCAAATGAAACGAAAATAGTCGGCTTAGAGTCGAGTCCGGAGAAAAAGAGAAGGGAGGAAGACCAGCGAAAAGTCATCAAGAGAGACAGGGAATGTGAAAATGGAAATGGAGAGAAATTTTGACAGCGGAGAGGACACTCTACGGGGATTAGTTGTGCCATTCAGTGAGTTGGGGCGCGGAGGGGAATTGCGAAACGCGGATCTGGGACGGATCGGGTTGGTTAGGTGGCCACAGCATTGACTTTCCATCCCGAGGGATATGACTCGAATCCCAGCCCTGCTGGAAAATTTTTGTAGAATCCCGATCCCTATTTGGGCGCCAATCGGAGAGCACTTAAGGTAGTTTGAGCGAGATATTTCCCTAGTCATAATGGAGACCATACTATAATTTTATATTTAAATCTCAGTGTCAATAAGAAGTGTAAAGTAAATATTGTAATGTTAAGGTGGCTGGTCGGGTAATCGTTAGTCATTGAGAAATTTAGTTACTTAAATTTTAATGCTCGTTTAAAATTTAAATAATAGATTGTAGTTATACTATATTCAGTAGGAATGACGAATGTCTTTTATTTATTTATTTATTTCAAAGTCTCCAAAAACGGCACAAAGGCTTCTTACATTGGTCGACAAGCAAACAAATAAATAGAAATTTTAACAAAATATACCCTAAAAAATGTAAAACATAACAGATAAATAGAAAAATACGTAGGAGAGAAAGCTTTGCATTGGGATTTATGGACAAGGAGATGGGATAGATGGAGTCAACTCGGCAATATGTTTTTTGAGGACTGATTTGAAAACGGAGGGTGTGGAGAAGAGGTCAAGGGAGGGTAACTGCGAGGCTAGGGAGTTGAAAGTTTTCGGGATACGGTAGAATAGGGAGCGCTGGGACATTGAAAGTCTGAATTTGGGAATGTCAAGAAGGGAGTTAATGCGTAGGGAACGAGAAGGAACATGTAGAGGAAAGAGAGGAAGAAGGCAGTTGGTGCGGAGAGAGCCACTCCAAATGCTATGGAGGAACTTCATGTCGTATAGTACATGACGGAGAGAGAGGTTTGGGATTAAAAGGGAAGAAAGGATGTAATCTTTTGATAAGTTTCTGATGGAAGGGATTAGATGGCTGGCAATGGCAAGAAAGAAGTTAACAGGGCGACTGAGTGTATTCCAGGCTGTGGGTCAAGCGGTTGACCAAATTGGAGAACAGTATTCAAAAATCGGAAGGACACATCCAAAAAATGCTGTCCGAAGAGCAAAAGGATCCTGAATGTCCGTGTGGTGGTACAAAAGGCCGACGACTGACATCGCCTTCCTGGTAGTCTTATTTATGTGCTCGCGAAAGGTAAGTTGGGAGTCGAAGACTACCCCTAAGTCACAGTGGGAATTGACACATGGGATAGGATTTTGTGAAAGGGTATAGGAATGCTTATGAGGTTTGCGCTTTAGTGAAAAGGTCTGTAGATCCGACTTATAGGAATTTGTATGAAGCTGCCAGATGGAGCACCATCGTGGACGGAGGAGAGGGCGGACTGTAGGGAACAGGAATCGGAGGGGCCATCAATCTTCCTGAATATCTTGCAATCATCTGCATACAGTAAAATGTTACATCCCAAAGGAAGAACGCAGTCCACGACATCATCAACAAAAAGGGAGAACAGAAGGGGACCAAGAACGCTACCTTGAGGAACCCCTGACGCGACCGGTGAGTGGGCGGATGACACTCCATCAATTAAAACGCGCTGATAACGCGAGTTAAGGAAACTGCGGAGTAAGGATAAAAGAGAACCATGGATATTGTACCCGAGCTTAAGTTTGTGAATGAGTAGGGTGTGGTTCGGAGTCGGAGGCTTTAGAGAAGTCTAAGTAGCAAACATCCAGTTGTGAGTTAGATTCGAAAGCAAGTGTGATATGGTGATGTAAAACGGCGAAGTTGGTGAGACAAGATCCACCTGGGAGGAAGCCATGCTGGTTGGGGGAAATGTAGGGGAGAGTAAAGTGAAGAAGACGGTTATGGATGATGCGTTCAAAAATGATTGATAAAACGGGCAATATGGAAATAGGACGGTAGTTCTCTACAACACCTTTTGCACCAGATTTCAAAATTGGTGAGACATTAGAGTATTTCCACTGGGAGGGAAAGCAGCCACTTATGAAAAATCTATTGAACAGGATTGTTAATGGAATGTTGAGTGAGGTAGCAGTGCGGTTGAGAAAGAGTGACCCCACATTATCAGACCCGGTGGATTTCGAGCACGGTAGCTGGCTTAGGTAATTAAAAACTTCTTGAGGGGTGGTAGAAATAGAGGAGAGGGCATGAGGGCAAACGGATTGAATCACGGGGAGTGGAAGGGTGGGGGGGAGGGGGGGGTTCATTAGGTACATTCTGAAATATTGTCCTTTAAATTTACACATTGCCATAAAAATTTGCTTAAATGCAGACATGATTCATTTCTTAAGTCATTTTTGCGAAATTAATTTTCCGAAAGCAGTTCACACCCGTGGCCATAGAATTCAAAATAAGTATTTTCTTGAAGATATATTGTCTCTCGAATGCGAACTAGTATTAAAATATGTTTCTATACATTATTTTATCTTTCGTTTTTAATCCGGCAACAGCGTCCATTTTGCAACACGCTGCAACACGTGTCTCTGCTTAGCATGTCCCGTACTTATGTGTGCCACGTTGCCAACTTTACACCACATAGCCGCGCGCGACATTTGAAATTCTCGCAATTCATATTTTTAAATCGTATTTACGAAAAATTTCAGTCGATAGTATTAAATGATTTTTTCAGAATAGATTTTAATTTATTAGAGCTACATTATATCAGTTTTTGGTGGAAATCTGTTCAGTAGGAATGGAGAAAGTGCGTAATTTATCCTATTGGAGTGGAGAGCGCCAGAAGGCTCCATGTTAAAAGAATCTAAAATATCGCAAAAATTATGTCGATGATCCCCCGTTTTTTCTTCGATATTCCATAGAATATCCAAAAAGGAACACATTTGGAAATTTTTAAGAAAATCTGTTCACTTTGGTTTTTTAGACCAGCCACCTTAATGGCGCAAATATATCGTTATATATGACAAAAATTCTCAGTAATTAAATAAATATATTGACTTAAGTCTAACTTGACTCATTTTCTCAAAAATCCTCAAAAACAGAGTGTTTTTGCGATTCCGTAAAAACTACTGCTGTGAGTGATAGATTATTTTTATAAATATTTGAGAAAACATACAAACTACACACAGCTTTTTTGTCGAAATCTAGATGTTATAAATTCCTATTTTTACAATATTCTCCCACTGGAGCGAACAGCCGTAATCTACCCCTTGTAAATCAGCTTGCATTCCTAGGCAAATTGCTCGAAATGTTCGGAAAGGGGTTAGTATTTTGATATTGAAAGATGGGAGTTTTTCCATTAAAATGAGGTTAAATTCATCAAATTCTAGGTGAAGTGATTTTCCGCTCCAACTACCTTAAAGGTGTACTACCCCCCAGCGCCTTTCGGCGTAACGAGTAGGCTAATGACAACGCAGGATTTCTCTCCTTCCTTCCTCAATTCCCAAAGTAATCCTTCTCTCACCAACCTGCCCACCCATTTTGAATGGCTTACAAACCACAGTTGTCGAACGATTCTCTAAGAACTAACCAAACCGACCTAGACCGACGAAAAAGTCAGCAGGAAGATGAGACGTTGAGTGTGAAACAGAGGAGTTATTATGTGGCAGAGGATATAAGGTGAGAGCACTACGCACACGGGGAGTGATGCGGTGCGGTTGGAGTTGAGAGGTCCGGGGCTGGGATTCTGATTTTAGAGGTCGCAGAATTGGTTCTATCGGCGAGGCGTGGTTTCGACCGTTTTCCGGGGCGAGGTATTTACTCGGGCATTGGTGGAAGGTAGGGAGTAGGGGTTTGACGGGCAAGAGGTGCGAATTAATGAGATTGCGGATGACGTTCAAAACAGACAGCTCGTCCACGGCGAGTGTCCCTCGCCGGAATGTCGGCCGGCGCGGCGTGGAGCCCTCCATCCACCCGCGAAAAGCGGCAGACATGGTGAAGAGGGGTCGAGCGGGTTGGGGGACAGGCGAGGGTGGTGGAAGCGAGCGTGCCCTCCCGCAGATGGACGGGGCATGGCTGCCCCAGGCAGGTGGGAGGGCCGTTGCTGACGTGGGGCAGTGCTGTTTCAACGGGGGGAGGGTGAGTGGGGGCGGGGCTTGGGAGGGCGAGGGGGGGGGGGCAAGGTGGAGGCGTGGAAATCGCTGGAAGGCTCGAGGGTGTTGCACCTCCAAAAAGATCCACTTCCTTCAGGACATGCGCGTATCTCGTAAACATCTCACATCATAAGTTTACTGTTGCAGGCATCGCTTCGTAGCAGGTCTGAACGTACGTCTTCATAAGGTAATACATTATTTGGTACTTTTCAACACTCTTCTTCTATCATCGCTTTCATCTAATTATTTCTGATCTAATTATGTTCCTCACTTTATTGTGGATTCTTGACAGTCTGGATCATAAAATTCACAGAGCTATTGAGGATGGTGGACTTGCAACAAAGGCTGTAGAAAATTGAAAAGTAATCTGCTTAATTATGAATACGAACCTTACGTCTTAGTAAAATTTCTTCTCCAAAGTTTATTTCTAAGACAGAAAATTCCTCGTTAATGAGAGAGAGAACATTTTATAGATCGACGTGGTAATTTGGATGTGATGCACGGCAACGATTATCGATTTCCTACATCATCGATTGTTGCAATCGATGCTGTAAGAAATCGATAAAATTCATGTTGAGAGAAACCAATTATGTAGTTTTCACAAACTTTATTTTGCTGGCAAGACGCGTGTTTCACTACACTGTGTTATAGTCACCTATGCAACTGTGCCCCGCGCGTCTTGCCAGCAAAATAAAGTTTGCGGAAATTACTTTGTTGGTTTTTCTCAGGATGGATATCCATAATATCTACGATGTCAGGCCTGATATCATTAGTTTAATCGATAAAATTGGCTGGCCATGAAGAATAATGTATCATGGCAGCGTTTCAAAACCTGAACTTGTCTCTTCAACACATATCTGATCAAGTAGGGAGATGTAATGAATATTCCAATAAAATTCATTACCCAGAGTTGAGGAATATATCTCAATGGTACATACTTAATTTTATTGCCCTTGAAGTTATCTCAGAGTTATGACTTTCATAGGCACCTTTCTTAGAGGAGACAACAACCGTAGAGTACAAAATAAAACGCACATTTTGTTATTTGTAGTAATGGTTAGATTTTCAAGGAACAAAAAGCATTAACGCATGTAGGTGAATTAAAGTTTTATTATTCATGATAAAATTTGTGTCGAAATACTTATAAGAGGCCTCTTGGCAATAGTTCTTATTCAACGAAATTTAATTTGCACATAAATTCAACAAATGTTTGGTAAACATTTGATTGTTTTTCTTGAAATGCTGCGTAAATTTCATTAGATAGGCGTAATCATTGGCAAAAGCCTACGATAGCGATTTTTAAAATACCCCAAGGAGCAGTAGTATTTAAATAGCTGTGGAGTCGTGGTGCTTCGTGTCTGCCAGATCCCTTATATACAAGATAATATTCGTCCAGCCTAATACATCTGGCGGAAGGAATACTATCCAGGCAAGGACATCTATGCACCTTGGAAACTTTTATTTTTCACATCCTGCCCATACGTCCTTGAACGTCAGGCCCATTTAATTTGTAATATGAGTGAACGTAATTAAAATTCTCGCATTTATACGAAGAAATGTTAGGATTTTCTCGACAAAAATTACTTCAGCAGTTTAAAAATGCTGATACTCTGGTTTTGGTATTGGGAAGTGGATACCGAAAGCAAACCAAGCACATATTTACCGATATACTTGTCTCTCTTCTTAGAATATACAGGCCTAAATTATTTAGAATGATCCTGGATTAACTATGAGGAAATTCATTGCTACAAATGTGAGAGAGAAAAACGTTGATCCTTTCCACTAGTATCGTTATCAATGTAAAGATACAATGTTTTACTCTCTCACCGAAATATTTATACCCTAGCAGCAATAGTCGCGGCATAAAAATGTCGAGGCAATAAAAAACTACGCATCAAATAAAATATTCTCAGTTTTATACGTCACAAAATCCCGAACTCATTCATGAATCAATCTTGACAATGCGATATTATGCGAATGACTTCAAGAAAAACCATACCAAATATTCCATACCTAAAAATGAGCACAAATAGCTGTTTGTTTCGTGTGTACCACTACACTCACACGATTGAACGGTTGGTTACCTCGGTAAGTCATTGGCAATCCGTTGGTCAAAGCCAATTCGATTATGCGATGCGATCCATACATGGTGTTGAAATCGCCTCTAGAAAATATGACGCGGTGGGTATACGACGGCGAGTATAACGGGGGCTCTGCTCGAGTGACGGAATGGAATGGCAAGCCGTTGTCCTCGTCTCCTACATCCCCTCTTGCCATCATCCTCCAACACGTCCTTCAGACCATCTCCCAGAGGTCGCAAAACGACGAAAGAACGCATCTGCCGCAAAAGAGAATAGAGCAGGGAATTCGATCAACAAGTGCCAATAGGGGAGGGTGGGTGGGGCGGGGGAGGACGGAAGAAGGCGGGGGAAAATCGGAACCTTTTCATTGATGCGTCCGAAGGTAAGGGGCGCTGGACCTCTCGGCCAAGCATACATTGATAGAGAAGGAGGAGTCGGGTGGGAAGCGGGTGTAATCGTCTGTCTGGCATTATCTTTCCATCGCGAGTTGATATCCGTGAAGCTCGAAGTGCGGGGCTCTCTTCCTCGATGGACGATCGGAGTTTTTAGTGGCCGATTCAACTCTCCCCACAACGATTGGCATTCCAGGAAACAGGGGCCATTTGGTCATACGGGGGGAGAGCAGTTGGAGGCGACGCTCGTTGGGGAATCTATCAGGGCCAGGCCTTGACGAAAATGATCCAATTGCTGTGGATACGTGAGCAACCGATTTGTACGCTAGAATTGAAATTGGAATGAATATGAAGGGTTGGCAATAGGAAAATTGATTCCTGGGTACCACAGTCCCACTTATTGTTAGTTCAATGTAAAAAGCTGGGCCGAGTTAAAAATTAAGTCCCGTCCGGATGCGTATTCCTTTAGGCTATTAGATGAAAAAATTAAATTCCAAAGACATTATTTCAGCAGATCTCACCTAATTTTGGGCAACTCCAGCGAATACCTAGCGATCACGTAGTATTTACCAAAACCTCGTATCCAAATTATATACAGTATATTCACACCAAATATGGTGAAATTCGCCATGAAAAAATCATTTAACTTGACCGAAAATCGAACCGAGATCTCCCAACTGTCGGTAAGGTGTCTACACCACCAAGCCAGAATTTCAGCGGGGGTTTATACGAACAAGTTGTTCTCGTCCCCGGAAATTTGGAGATCCAGGTTCGAATTCCGGTTAAGTCAAATGATTTTTTCATGGCGAATTTCAACGTCTTGGGTGTATATCTTCGCATCCGTGCGCGTGACTGCGAACCATATAATTTGTGCCATCGCAATGATTGGAAAATTATATACAATATACTGACAATATCCACTAATCAAGCATTAATTGCCTTTTAGAAATCCACAGTATTGGCGCTTATTTTAATGTATGTTTATTTGCTCAACCTTCCAAAAATACTTGCCCAACTTTGACTTAGACATTTATTTGCTAGATCACAAGATTCGCAACTCACAGTATGGAGTAATATATTAGCCTTTTCTGATTTTTCTGACGGAGGAAAAGTTTACCATAAAGAATTATATTAGAAATTTTCATTTTATTGAGGCGATAATATTTGTTTTGTTGCATGATGCTGAAAAAATAAAGAAAATGTTATTCGAATAAATCAAAGTATAAAGGAGTGGAATAGTATAAGACGATCAAATAATGAATTATCAACCTAAAAGATTTATTATCCTAAAAAACTGTAAATTAGTATGTTCTACCACTAGTTAAAATGCGTTGAACGTAGGCCATAACACATCCGTAGGCCAGTCTAATTATTATGTTGAGGAAAATTTCTTAATTAATAGTGGAACAGCCAAGTTTCACTAATATTTATCGAGCAAGTGAAAATTAGAACCTCTTTGGATACAAATTGACGAGAAAATGCAATTCATTAAAAGTTTGAAAGTTATATTGAAACAATGCCACTAATAATTTACATTCGTAAATGCAAATCCAAAGGAACCAATATATCAAATCTTTTTACGAATCGACATTTGTCATTGAAATTGATCTAATTCGTAATTTAGATGACGTTTTATGGAAGTGGAAATTTGGCAAGAATAAACAAAAGTTTACAAAGCAAAATTTATAAAGTCGAACGAACCACCTGAAAGTTAAAAAAATACATTGTTTCCCAAATAAATATTTCCCAAAGAGTTCAATAAATTCAAATCGACCAAATTCCATGCGCTTAAAAAAAAGTATGAACTCGCGGTGACACTTCGCTCAGAAATTTCCCGGGCGTTTTTGTCCCCACGGTCAGCCAGATTAATAACGCCAATCGAATCGGAAGTAACCGGCACGGACGCGAATTTCACGTCCCGAGCGATATTCTCGCCGTAGCGAGCGCGACTCTTCTCTTAATTCCCGCACCGCCCTCGGTCGGCACGGAATCGCCGCTGACAGTTGAGAGCGAGGGGCGGGCGCCCAGGGGTGGCGGCGGTGAATCGGTGATCCATCCTCGCTCCCAGGGGCCGCCGCCGCCCGCTGTCCGATCCATCTCCCTCCCTCTTCATCCACTCCGTCAAAACACCGAGTGGGCTATGACGCCGCCTTGGGAAAAACTTACCTGGGAATGAAATGGAGGCGAGTTTTCAGAGCGAGGCCCCAGTTTTTCCTTTGATTGGAATGTCTTTCACGATCATTTTGCGAGATGGAGTGTGGCGAGTGAGAACATAATCCGCCCAATTGAGAGCGAAACTTATTTTTTTTACAAACTGAATGCGATTTTCACTTTGATCAACCTCTTCAGCGGGAACTGTTTTGTATTTTTACGATGCAAATATTTGATATTTTAAAATGGAATGTACAAAGTCAAATTCAGCAATCACGTCGAGCACCTCCATCAAATATTGGAAAATTCTACCATAAGGTCAAAGGAAACTCTAAATTGGAATTTTGCGTATCTAGGGGGTCCTTACGATTCCTCCAGAGAACGCAACACACACTTAATCACAGATTGACTACCATCTTGGGAACCGCAACTAAATACAATCTCTCTCTAATATGTTCTCCCCCACGAAAATTACGAGAACAATCCTCCATAACCTAAATACTAATGCCGTGAAAAAGTAAACATGTAATAAACAAAAATAATTAAATATACATAAATAAAACTATATATCGACGTTATACCACAACAATTAATACTTTTAAACATTTCATTGACATTGTTGAATTAGGAAGAAATAACTATGAGCGAAAGGAAAATTAACTCCATAAAATATTCCACCCGAAAATCTGCTTTCGAATTTCGTAATTGACATTAAGTATTCGTTTTATTCCGCGGCAGCGAGGTATATCTAAATTGGACTGAAGGAGCACCGCAGATATTTCAGGCTTGGTCAACCAGAGAAATCGGTAGTAGCTGATCACAGCATTAGTTTGGACCATAGGATTAAGTGGGACAACACAAAATTTTCTTTGGCGTTCAGAAAATTTTTGGGATCGACTAAATAAAGAAGTCAAAGAGATTCGGATGGAGGATAAAAGTTTCGATCGCGATACCGGTTATATCATTAGCAATGCTTGAAATCCAATTTTGAAAAGAATTAAGAACCCAAGAACTAAGCCTCCGCTGATTCACGGTCTTCGGAGTCAACAATCGGCTTCCGATCAATCAAAAAAGACCTAGCCTTAGTATTTAATCTGGCTGAAATTTAAGGTTTGCGATATTTATTCCTTGAGAAAGAGTTACGAGTCGTCTCTTGAAACGTCGGCGATTATGAATAGTTTTAACCGGTGGAGAGCCCGAGAAGAGTTTAATCATGTATACTCTGAATTTGTTCTTAGGTTGCTTGCCGCAGTAGGTACAATAAACTATTATTACAAATTATCATTTTAAGGAATACTGAAGCATACTCTCTTTGACTGTCGAGGGAGTGATTTGGTCAGTGTGTGATGCCGCTTGTATTGTGACAATTGATGACGTCTCCTCGACAGCCGATGTCACGCTCCCGATCTCACGTCGCACGCTAACAAGCAACGAGCGATCCCCCTCCCCTCCACAAATTACGTGAGACGGCAGGTCGGAGCCAAACTTAATTTCCGAAATTATTCTCCGCCACGAAATCCCGTCCATTCTCCTGCCATTTGAAAAATTGTGTGGGTGTTGCGGGGGCAATTGGGAGTCACCTGAGCATTGACAAGAGTTTGAGCGAGATATTTCCCTAGTCATATTGGACACCATATTCGAATGTTATATTTTAATTTTAGTGTCGGTAAGAAATATGGAGTACATATTGTAATATTTATGGAGCAAAAATATAGTTATATTTGAAAAATATTTTCAGTAATTAAATAAATGTCTGTCTTCAATAAGTCTCTTGACTCATTTTTTCACGCCGTACGGATAAAATTCCTTTAAAAAAAGGAGGTTTTTTGCGATGATGTAAAAATTGCTGTGGCAAGTAATAGATCAATTTTTATATACGTAGTCGAGAAAACATTCAAACTACTTACCGTTTATGACGAAATCTAGGTGTAATTAATTCCTAATTATTTCAATATTCTCCCTCTGGAGCGTACGGCCGTAATCTAACTCATGTAGATCAGCTTATATTTTCAGGTAAATTGCTTGAACAGTAGTTCGGGGAGGGATTAATATTATGATATCATTGGAAATATGACGCTTTTCTTTAAAATGAGATCAAATTCATCTAATTCGATGAGAAGTGATATTTCGCCCAAACTGCCTTAATGGATATCGATATCGGAGGAATAACGTTGACACGTGCAAACCTCGAGGGTTATACGTAAACTGCGTGACAGAAACTCTGACCATTTCGTCACGCGAATCTTACATCATGCAGTTGGCAAGGTTTAATTCGGAGAAAATTACCATGGAAGTGGCTACACGTCAGATGTAGTTCCTGAAACAAATCAAAGGAACAAATTGAATGAATTATTCCGGCCATGTCGTATTTATGATGTTGTCTACGATATTTTGACGGAGATCCTGGATAGTACTTCTCTGAACCGTCATGTTTTTCTTGAAACTTTTCCACGACAGTTTAAGGCATTAGTGTTTCGAAAATAAACTCTAAAGAAAGGAGGATAACAATTTAATTTTCACGGTTCAACAATGATTTTCATGGAATATGAGCCATGAAAATAATGTGCTGCATGACCTTCAATGAGAAAATCCAAATTTTCAGATAAAATTCAATTCTATCAATTATTATTTACAAAAAAAAATTTGAAAATATGATTAATTCCTTATATTTATTGGTATAATAACGATGAATAAAAAATAATGATCAAATCAGCATAAAACCCTTAGTCCTAAGATAAGTGGCAGAGGATATAGTAAGACTTGACATAACACCAAATGAATAAAAATGTTTTTAGCTGGTGAACGGAAATACAAAATGTAAAAATATAAACATATTAAGCAATTGGAACAATTACATTTTCATGAAAAAACTACAACGGAAAACATTTATGCAATTGTCAGATTTCAAGTACATAAAACAGCCATTTATAGTCTATTGGTGAACCAAATGCCTAGTAAAATCAATGGAAAACATTGTACCATTCCAAAATAATTTACAGGGATTTCCTGTCTTTGCTCCACTTTTTATAAATAATAACCTGAAATATAACAAATATATCGTATTGTAATTCTCAGAACGTCACCTCAGTGACAGGCACAAATAAATGCCATCAAAATATAGAATAGTAACTGGATACATTATTTTTTCACTTTATTTTGTGAAGAATGATTCAGCTTTAATGAATGAGCCTTAACAAAGGAGTATATACGTATCTTTATAGTACAAGTGGTTTCATTACGTGTATTCATCGAGTTTCTCACCATAGGTGAAAAATTTTATTTTCTAAATTCTGGATATTGAGTTGGAATACTTATCTTCAAACTCCTAGACAAATTTAACTCCCTACCTGACTCAGCTAACATTTTCATTGGTGCCTCGCTCCTCGTGACGGACCGACCGCCAGTGAATCGACGTTGAAGGCATTACATTTCTGATCGTTTACGCCCAAGGCTGGAAGAGTACAGTCGTCGCGAAAGCTTATGGCGTTGCGCAGCAGACGATTTTGGGATTGGGCCTATTTTCTAAAATCCGGTTGCCGCGGGTGGAAGGGTGGCACCGGCGGGCTAATATTTACGATTTTCGTTGCCAACTTTGAAATTTGTCATATGCCTTCAAAGATTTTGAATGCCCCCAGCTATTATATGGAGTGGGCGTCGTTTCGTCCCTTTGGACCTGAGCGCGCGCCAGGGGGTCACGGCCTGGGGATCTCAGGCCGATGGCTTGGATGTGGACTTGTAGTTGCAACAAGTATTAACTACTTTCTGCAATATTACACCAAAACAAATATCACATTCGTATATCTTGCTATTTTCTTTCTTTAATAAATTACGGAAATTATCCAATTTATTTTTGCATGAAATATATATATGTTCTCACTGTCTCTCTAAAATATATATTCTTATATTTCCACTCTTTTTCGTTCTCAATGTCCCATTTATTCATCGAATATGCATGTACATAGTGCCAATTTTTGACATTATCTCTTCAAGTGCTTTTTATTTTCTTATTTCAGTGACTGAAACTTTAGCTAGTGGTATTATAAGTCCGATTACATTCGTTACATTAGCTAAGTAAAAGAAGAATTTAGAATGCACTGTTATTTCGTAATTTTATGTTGCATGTCTTAAATATCGATGACCTAATTTAACGCGGCTGAAAATTTTCGCAACCTTAGTAAAAAACAACGGATTTGCGCTAAGTTTGGTGTCTACTCAATCAGAGTTTCAGCGGAATCACGGCTATATATGTTATTTTTTGCTAATGTTGAAAAAATGTTAATGTTAAAGTAATTGAAATGCCCAGCTGTGAGTCATCGCGTAAGACCATCTATTCCACAGCCCCGGCCGCGGAACGGAGATATGGCGGGGAAGGGTCGGCTACCTGCTCTATGCTCCGCGACGAGTCGAATTGTCCAATACGGCTCGGAATTACATTTTTACGCTGTTACGCTATGTTAGTCATTCTGTCTGCCACGCGCTCACTTACCCCTCCGTTCCTTTCCTTTACCCCTCCCATACATTTCACCTCCCGCACTGTTCTGCGCATCTAAAGGCCATAAACTCTCGCGAGGAGTGTAGTGTAGGTTAGTAGAGGCAGGAAAATAATCGAAGTTTGAAATAAGATAAACCTGCGCCTTGTGCTGTTTTGCTAAATCAAGGAGTGATGCTGTCTTCCCTGCCAGTGATTAGAGCTGTACAGCCCGTTCAAGGGGGCACATAATTTTTAAGGCTGAAGTTACTCAATACGTCATAGACTTGCGTTTCGTCCGCATCTCGAGAGAAAAACGTTTCAAGGCCATGAATGAAGCTCTACGTGAGTTAGGTCACGTTAGCTGATTTCTCTTGAGTTGCCTAAGGCCTTTGCTTTCATTATTGGTGATCTGCGAAACATAAGCGAGGTCCATGGAAACTGTTACGCAATATAGTAAACTTCAAAGTCCATGAAATTTAAAAAAAATTACAAGCAAAAATAGAAAAATGAATTTATTTCTTCAGTCTTATAACTCACTAACTTAGTAACTTCGCAAGTTAAGTCCATCCAAGTCCATTCATTTCCTTCGCCTTCCCCGAATAACTTAAAAATGGTCTACCAGTGTCGTATTTTTTTTCCAAGACTCACTTTAATTCTCAAATTTAAAAATTAACTTGATTCAATTTCACCTTTGCACCTTAAATTCTCAATCCTTTTAAACAAGAATGTCCAAAGCCGTCGCATTGCTAAACAATTTACTATTCCAAAGAATTATGTTTCTGAACCAAGAAGTTCAGCGCTCTTCTTCAAAGTTATCCTTTTTCGGGACTTGCGTGAATATGATCATTGATTTCATACCAGTTAAGATTGGTGTGGTGGAAAGAGATTTGTCTTCCCATCCTGATGGCCCGTGCTCGAGCCGTGGCTATTGAGGAAGTTTTCAGTTGAATGTCTATCTATAACTGATACCATGTGGAAAACGCTTGATGTTCAGAACTCCATCCGCCAGATGATTAAACCCTTGATTTCTCGGAGGCTTTCCTAAGAAGTAGTCCAATGCCGACGCTGGGTTTCTCTCCATCATTCCTCCGTACCCAAGATAATAATTCCATTACCAATGTGCCCACCTACTTTCATTTGCAAACTCTACCGCGGTAGTCGATCGCCTCGACGAAATAACCAATCAACAAGTGAACATAGTTTCCTTCGGAATATTCTAGGCAACTGATCATCAAATCACTACGACGAAACCGTATCCAGATGCTGGCAACCACCAGGAGGCAAAAGATAAACGCAATATCAGCGCCGCTCTTATC
Organism: Pyrrhosoma nymphula; assembly: GCA_963573305.1. Lineage (NCBI taxonomy): Eukaryota > Metazoa > Arthropoda > Insecta > Odonata > Coenagrionidae > Pyrrhosoma > Pyrrhosoma nymphula. The sequence continues at coordinate 151,472,387 of OY754328.1, forward strand.
TTTGCTGGCGGTGGCGGTGTGACCAGCCGGCAAAGGAACGGGGACACGCAGGCCAACCAGGTCGTGAAAGACGCGCACTTTGCAGCCGTCCCCAAGAAAGTTTCCTCCTTCGGATGACCGAGTGGGCGGGGAAACAAGAAGAGGATCCCCCGAGAGTCCACAATTTCGCGGCAGTGGCCGTAATATATGTGCGCTACGGAATGTGTGGGTGATGTCGACCCAGCACCGTCGCATTCTCTCGATTCGTCCGAGACCCTTTATCTTATAAAAAATCTCGGAAAATAATCCAGCAGTATTGTTCCCCTCTCCCCCTCCTAAAGATTCTCCCCTCCCTGGCATTCTCCGTTAGGGGTGTTAGCCTCGAATAACTGTGTAATGGAAGCGTCTGGTGGAGGAGGCGGATGCGAGGGGGAGGGGGAGGGAGGGGATGTTGGGGGGGGGGCGAAAGGGGCAAAGGAAGGGGGAGGAGTCGGAAGGCTCATGTAGGAAGTGGGTGAAGGAAGGTGGAGGGGGGGGGGCGGTGGGAGGGGAGAGCATGTGAGAATTGGAATACTATCCTCTACGTCATGGATTTGATGACGTCTTCAGTTCCTCCGAGCAATTCCTCCTCAAATCCGAACATGGTTCACCAACACGTCTCGTAGCAGACAGCAGACGGCGTGAATTAGGCGCGAATCGTTATTTCCGTTTCAGTATCATTTTCCCAACGCAAGCCTTTGTAATTCTTTTCCTAAAAAACCATGCGAAAGTCGCAAACTTCCTCATTAACCGACGATGCATTTGATACCAAACGGCTCTTCCTCGTTCACACAGCTGACAATCATAAGCCAGACTCGCGTTTCTAGCGTGTTAACTCGAAGGCTAGTTTCATTGCTGTTAGAAGAACTTATCATGTGTCTATCAAGGAAGCCACTACGATGATGGGTCCTATCTACTTCAAGAACGAGTCACAAACTCTTCAATGCAAGATTAATTCATCTGCTGCGATAAACGTCCAAGTAGTTTCCGTGGAATAAAGGTTTTCTGGACCGGGAATCGAGACACAGTCCGTCACTTTTCCGGAAGTGCCTACTGAGCTCAACGGTAGGTATATGGGACCAGGGGCGGATTAAGGTCGTTGTTTTGGGGGGGGCGGTTCACTACTTTCTGCGGCGCCTGGGGTTATGCAATACCTCTCAACGAAACGGGGGTCCGGGCCGACCTCCCTCGGAAAGTTAAAAGAAATGAAGTGCTTGGAACGTAGTTTTTGTGTGGCTGTATTATATAGTAGATGTGAAACATTATTGAGTAAAGCTCTCTAATTACAGTTGAAAAACGTTTACAAACGATGTAAAGAATGCCATTCTTGTGAAGATGCAGGTCTCCCAGGTTTTACACCACATTCCAATTATATTTAAACATTGTATATTGAGCTGGTGAAATAAAAAATTCCATTGGAGAACCACATTAATGATTACCATATTTTCTATTTTCCCGGGAATTACGGGGGGGGCGGCCGCCCCCCCCGCCCCCCCCCCTTAATCCGCCCCTGTATGGGACTCACGCATTCAAGGTAAAGAGTGTCCCTTAGGGTCCCACTCCTTCCATAGAATTTAAAAATATACTTACTATTCAACCATTCAAGACTTCACATTGACGTACCCAAACATGCATCATTCTCTGCTCTCGGGGCTCTCCATTCTGCTGCTGTATGCTTCACCCACTGAGCTGTCGTACCAATACACAAATAAATCCTTTTCTATATCAGCTGACGAGTGGAATAAAAAGTATTTCATCGCTTTCCTTATTTTCTCATTAATGACGAGGGGTGAAAACATTAAAAAGTTACCTTCGCACGCTATTTAAGACGCAGAGGGTACAAAGAGTTAGAAATAAAGCTAATTAATGATAAACCAATTAGTAAACAAACTACCAAACAGTCGATCAAGTTCATTTGCAATTATGCACTTGAGAAAAACCTAGAAAAGGGAAATACAAGCAACAGAACGTAAGTTAGAGAGATAAGAGAGCAATTAATGTATTTGTATCAATTCGATATCAAGTGACGATAATATGCCAAAAGATAATTATAGTTGGAATGAAAGCATCGTGGTGCTGCACATAAAATATATTGCATTTGTATCTTCCTTATCAGCCTTTGACAACTTTACAATGTAGATTTAGTTGTTATTTATTTGTAAAAATAGAATGCTTTTTTCCATTTTGAATACAAATATTTGCACTTTTCCTCACTTTATTTAAAAACGGCGACCGGTTTAACCTTAATAAGGCATCTTCAGACACATTCTGAAGCTTTGGGCATTCTATATATACCCAGAGAAAGTTAAAAAATTGTGGAGATTGGTTTGAAGAGAGCTCGAAAAATAGAGCGAAAATTAACATTATTAAAAAAAGCAGTAAACACCTAATATTTTAAATATTTAGGAGAACATAGCCTTTTGCTCCGTCAGGGAGGTAATCTCCCTGATTTATTTTTAATCTTACGCTATGTGATAAAACTTGCAGCTGGCCTTATCGTGTTATCTACAATGTAGATAATGTGTATATAAAGAGATAACATGGAAATGCAGTGTATTTATAACAGAATTTCCAACTGCCAATGACTATACTGCGGGGCTGTTTTTTATATAAAATCCATAATCCTGACAATAATTTCACAATAATATTAAAGGAAAGCTCGGTTATGTTAGTTGGCATCAAATTTCAGATTCAGCTTCACTTAAGTATCCAAACACATGGAGATCTAAACTTAAGGTTGTCTGCGGATATCCTGTTGCATGAGAGTTGTATATTAGTGTATATCTACAACCTCATCAGAACTCACAGACACATTCAGATTTTTTGGTAATAATATGAGATTTTATTACTTCATCGCGCATTAATCTAACGTTTGTTTATCACTGCCACACCATATGTTGATTCAGACGTACACTTAACGTTTCTTTTTCTTATTTACCACCTTCATTTAGAAGCATTTTTTGCTCAGTTCATCCCTTTGTGGACAATGCACATGTTTCTCTTATCTCCTTCCTTCAAAACCTTTCAAGAGAAATCCTACCTTTACATTTCATTAAACTATCCACTATACATTTATTTTTTTCCGTTCGCAAAGCAGCTTAAAATCTCCGTCATGCTAAACTCTTTCATATTCGTGCAATTCTTGACTTAACTTATTTACTCCGGTAACATTTTTTAGCTATACACATTAATTCATTAATGACGTTTATCATTATTGATCGTCTTCAGTATTAACTATTTTTCCTTGGGATAGAGAGTATCTTTTTTATCCTTGAAATTGTGCTAATAATTTTTCAAGCCTTACATTAAGGCCGTTTTACACGGTACATATATTTGCACAATCTATTGCGTCAACGCTTGTATTAGGAAATTTTTACCGTGTAAAACAGCAAATTGTATGAATGTTTGTGCGATTGTATGAATGACTTATGGAAAATAAAACCTGTTCTAATTCCTTTCAGACACCGCACCGTGTAAAACAGCCTTTATACAGTGTTTGCATTATTTCTTTATCTGACTAATAGTAGTAATATCGAATATTTTTAATATTCAATAAGTTAGTAACACTGTTTCGACAATGTCTGAATCAATGCCACTAATTTCTCCCCATATCAGAAAAGAAACCCTCAAATACCTTCCGCTTCTAGCGCTTTTTTCTACAAAAACGATATACCGATATCGTAAAGTTTGTGAAGCACTGAGCGCACTGTTCCGGTTCAAACAGTCAAGAGAAGCTTCGAAGGACGCTCCGCAGACTCTCTGTAAACAGCATAATGCGTACGGCACATGTTGTCCTCGGTATATGGTCCAATGACGACATGACTCTCAAGTGGTTGAATAATAATTAGTGGGTGCTCCTGTCTCGTTAGACCAGCGGCTTACCGTGATTCGCGCCGTTGCAAAGGTGAGCGAGGGTCCCGGAGTTTACGTATCTTCACTTAACTCCTCGGAGATAAAGCTACAAAGGCAGGGGGAAGTTATTCGGTTCGTTGATTGCGGATCATGCGAGGCTTTCAAGGATGCTGGAGGCAGCGACCGCGCCACAAGGCCGTGGATTCCTTCGTGGATCGGATTTGGCGAGTAAACTGGACTTGATTGCCCCGTGGCAACATAATTATCTATCAGCCAGACGATAATTGCTCGGAAATGATGACGAACTTCTGGTTCTCTTGAAGCCGCATTAATTATTTTTTGAGCCTCACATAACGGAGTTGCATTTCTTTATTTGTATTTCAGGAGAAGGGGGAGGAAGTGAAAATGGCGAATAATTACAGTATTAAAACATTCTCACATAATCCCCTTTTTTAATTGCCTTCCAAGCATTTAACACTTTTGAAAAAGTAAAGTTTAAAAAAAATAATTTAGGTTGAATTGGATAAAAAAGGATGAAAAATTATGAAAAATCTATCAATCTCATGTAGCTAAAAGGAAAATATTCACATGAAAATGAAATATATCATGCCTTTTTGTGAATTTAATGCAGAGAATATTTCTTAAAAGTTATAGTACAAAATACAGACGATTTTGGATTTCAAAAACCTTATCCACGTTTTGTCCTTAAATTTTTTGCTTGTTATGGTGGTGAAGCATGGCTGATTGTTTCAATTTATTTGGTACTCATCATATTTTTATTCATTACTACAAATATAGTGGAAATATGAGGGATACGACATTTTGGAAATGATGTTTGAAGAATTTTCTTCGAAGTGAAAGTGGTGAAAGTTGAAACGGCCACTCCGTGGAAAGGGTGATCTGAATAACAGGTGACATCAGTCTTCTTCTTTTCTCAGCCAATTTATTTCGAAACACATGTGGATCGGACAATGTGATGCCATGGCTCTCAAATTGCATAGGTATTTTTAATATCCATAGAATGACTGCTGCGGATTTTCTTTTCATTGTTAAAATTAGTTTTAACAAAATATTAAAAAATAAGGGGTAAAAAAGAACGGGTTTCCGCGCTTAAAGGCAAAGTTACTGTTCATTCTTCTTAAGGGTAGTTATTCTTCATTAAATTCGAAAAAATACCAGTTTTGATAATCCAAATTATTAGAGTGAGTTTGATTTTAATGGAGCTGGAGGCCAGATAACGTTTCTTTTAATGTTTTCAGGCAAAGTGAGAATGAAATCCATTCAAAGAAAGCAAATGAATCAGTACCAAGATAGCAACAACTCTCTGTCCTCGGACTTTTGAGGATTGGCGCCACGCGTGAATTATCGCACTTTCGGACTCCATTGCCTCGGAAAGAAAGCAAGTGTTCTTAGAAAGGGTCGGGAGCAATTCCCCGGATAGATAGAAAATATCAGCCTAGGCTAACTATAGCGCAAACCCACTAGTGTACATGCTTCCTGTACGCAGTGGAAAGAGTGCGTTTTTCCTGGTTATTACTACCGCGAATAAAAGGCGCAAACACTGAGTAGCAGATCTGATATTCAAGTTCGAAGAATAATAACAACTAACGGCGGAACAATTTAAAGACACGTGCCTTCATTTTCAATCAAAAAGAATGATGGAATCTTTTATTTTAACTTGTTTCATCTTTTTGACTTGAGTAATTATTTAATTTTCTGGCTTTAAACTTAAAAAAGAAATTCCCTCACTTGACTATCTACTCTTAGTTACTTGACAAACCTAATGAAGAAATTGTGATCACAGAACCAGAATTATTATCTAAATACTACGATCTAGATATTAATGAATGCAAAACACACGATTACAGCCGTGTATTTAGTGTAGTAAACAAAAAATAGGGCTATTTTCTTCATCCAAGTATATTAAGGCTCTATATGAACAAGTACGAAGACCATAAATGATAAGTGTAGAATGAGTTAAAAATGCTGTGCTTCAATACATAAGGGTTTTTACAGATTTTCATACTATACAGATTTTTCCTATGTAATCTTAATTTTTGCAATATTTATTTAGTTAGCTGTCGAGCTTTTTTGAAGTCGGGTTGGTTACAAATGTTCACGCATATATCGATATACCTGCTGCCAAATTCATGCCATTGGTCCCGTAATGGAGGAAATAGATGGGATCGTGGATAAGATATTAATCCACGTCTCACAATTTAGGACTAAAACCGAGGAGAAGTATCATAATACGAGAATTCGGCTGGTTTCCTTGATTCAAAAGGCTGGAATGCCATAGAGAAGAGTGGCTCTTGAATTCAGATAGTGGCAAGCTTGAAACTCAACTTCCAACTCTCGAAATGTTTTCTCGTTTTTCTTAGGGTTATCAAGTTTCCTTATCGGATGGCTCTTCTTGAGAATTTCCGGCTTTATAGTGTGGAGGGAAATCGTAGCCACTTTAAAATTTAGGCCTTTGAACCAACTCCATCTCGCGTGCTTTTGCACTCATCCTATGCAATCACAATTCATCTGTTTCTTTAATTAATTAAAACATCGAGAGCACCATTTATACGGAAGTTTATGTGGAATGCTCTTTTCAAGAGAAGAGCGGAAGGAGTGCGGAGTAACTTGCAGTTTTAAATTTGCACATTCTTATTCAGGGATCTGTATGGGTAGTTGCCGGTAAAACATTTTCAAAACCGTAGCCGTATTTGAAAATATATAAACATATTGAAGTGTACGCTAACCTTTCGGTGAACCTTCGAATACTGATTTTTGCCATACTCATCCTGTTTCATTAAAAAATCAATACCAATGACTGTCATCAACATGGAGTTTGCTGAATTGAAGCACCAATAATAATTAGACTCCGTGAAGTTAATGAATTAACTTAACTGTTTCCAGGCTGAATGAAATATCAACTGGGCCAAATTCAGTATCCGGTTTTACATAATAGTTACGTTTAATCCTGATATTCGCTATGTGCTAAAACGGTTTTATTCATCGTAACTCTGACGTGTATTTACAAGCAGATGCATTTTTTTCGGCTGCAACTTCCGTTCTTGTAAGCCACTCAATCAATAATGAAGACTAATGATACAGTTCATGTCTCCTTCAGAATTATTCAGCATCCGCACGATATATGGAATAGCATTAAGAGGATTACTCACTTTTTCCGAGTCCAGATTGACATAGTTGAAAAAAACTATGGCCATCAATATACAGTTGATATTTCATGAATTTAAATTGGTTTCCTTCTGTTGTTGTTATACCGGAACTAGTAGCCTTTGGAGGACTTTAATGCCACTCCAGTTCATATTTCCCTTTCAATAAGTCTTGATTATGAATGAAGTTAGCTGCATTCTACTAATACAAGAGACAATTATTAATGCGGGTAGCTGCTCTTTCATCATTATGGGGACGTATTAGCATCACATTATCCTAGATGCTATATAAATTATTCAATTAAGTCTTGGCTCTAACTCGGCTTTGTGCCTGCAGAGCGTAAAAAGGAACACTTTCTAAGGAATCGTCTCTGTAGTGAGTAAACAGTTTCCTTGAGGCACACGCCACGCTAATCGCTGCTTTTACGACACCCGAGCCTCCGTTATCAGTGGGGCGGTTGGGGGGAGCTCTCGAGGCGTCGTCGACCTCGGTGGCTGCTGCTCGCTCGCTTGCTCTTGAGCCTTCTCTCGCCCGAGGGCTGACGTCGAATTGCATTGTGCGCAAATGAATTCACTTTCCGGTCAGAGGTTATCGCGTTTCCTAAGCTCATGAGAAAGTTATTAAATCATTTGGGCGAGGAATATGGAGAGGCTGAGCAAGTTAGGAATGTGAGATTATCCGATTTAGTACGTTATGATGTATGAGACACGATGTATGGCAATTAGAAGGAGAGTAAGTTGTGCTGAAAGACACGTAGTTAATCACCATCAGGCCTCCAACTCCGATGAAAATTAGCAGCTTACCATAAAATGTTCCTATTTGGGACGCGTTAAATTTCCACAAAAAATTAAAAACAGGATTTGACTTTGGTATTTTTTTCTAACCGATGGTCACTGGCCGTGCTCACCGATTCTCGCTTGATAATTTGCATATTAAAATAAATAATGATCAGTCTTTGAAATTCGTTTTCTTCTGTAGAATTATTGCTTATTGGGTGTAGAATATGCAGCAGAAAAGGTACCTATGTGAATTTAAAAGAAGCGTTTCTGTAGACTTGTGTCTGGAAAACATATAAATTAAATTTAGCCAACACAGATTATCGTGACAAGTCATTCTCCACTAATGCTGCACCTCGATTTCAGGTAAGCAATGATTTCTTGAAAAAAATATTCAGTGATAGCTATTATTTTCTTCCAAGAAAATGAAATGCATCATGTTGATTTTAATTCCTACACTTTTAAATTCTAATGCACTAAGTAGCTAAAGCCATTTTGTATCTCTTACGCAGCAAAAGTCATTAATAACAAGTAGTTTGCAAAAATAGTAACTCGAAAAAAAATCATGCAGAATACGTTTATCCTTTCAGCAAAATTGGTACAAAAGTAGATTATAATCGTTTTGCGTAAGTTTATAAAGTATCCTATATATATACAATAGTTCACGATATTTAGCAGAAGTTGAATAATGCTAATGCAATCCCCTAATTAATAACTTCTCTGTAACATTGCCCGTGATAAGAAATAAAAAAAGTTTGTTTCGCTTTTCTAAGGTCTTACAGACCATCTTATCGTCCGTATCAAGATTGTTGCAGTCTTACTCTGCGTCGAGAGACACTGCAAGTAGTATTTTACTGGTATCTGAAGTGATTTATAATTCAATTGGTGGTTGATTTGATAAGGTTATCAAATCAATGATAGATAGAGATCAATGTATTTACCCGGCTGGAAAACCTCAATACCAGTATGAATACCTTTTTCAAAATTCATCGCAGACATAAACTACAAAGTATGAAAATAAAATCTTCAATTCTAGCCTTGATATTTTTTAAATTTAATTTTAGCTTCCATTATTTAGTGGAAAAGTCTCTTTACAGATGCAGAGGAGAATCGAGAAGCAGTTTACAGGTGAAAAAGGTCAATATAAGATCTTTTTACTTTACATCCTACTTTTTTCCCATTCGGAACCAGCCTAGGGTATATCGTCGCCCTCATGATAGAACCAGTTACATTATATCGGCCATCGGACATAAAACGTGATTTGGTGGAACCCGCCGATCGATCTATGAGAGGCCGATAAGAGGCATGGAAGAGGTTTGATTAAAATATTCCAGGGTTCGTGGATCAGAAGTACTCGGCCGTTTGCCTCCTTGGTACGTTTCTCTTTCCTTCATGCGCTGATGATATTATATATCCCTTGTGTGTCATGGTGCTGTTAAATTGTACCTGCGGGCTTATCATCGATAAATTACGGAAAGATATGGCGGATAGGCCGTGGAAATACTGTCGTATATCTTAAGCCTTCCCTATTTTATCTCTGGCTGTTCTGATACTTGGGGTAAGGGGAGCGTGGTGGCCTAGTGGGTAGAGCGCTTGGCTACTGATCGAAGGGTCCCGGGTTCAAATCCGAGTGAAGCCTTTGGACGCCCCCGAATAAAAAAAAAAATCCTCGGAAATCGAGGTGGTCCAGGGAAAGGAACTGACCCCCCCACCCTGTATGTGTGAAATTCACACTTCTGTGGCTTAGTCTGGGGTGAGCTCTACCCTCAACTATCCAAACCAACCTTCGGGTTAAATCACTGATTGTGAGTGAGTGTTCTGATACTGATGGCAATGGCCTTTATGGGTGGATGGTTTATGTAAATAACACATGCGCAACAAACACTTTTAAGGGTGGCCGACGTTTCCTCTCCTTTGCCGGAGATTTCCTCAGGGCTACTGAGTGACCACTCCGGTTATGCATCTACTTATACGAATTTGGGGAGAGGGGGGGGAGGAGCAGGAGGGGGAGGGAGTTGTGGAACATTCTAGGTTCTTTTATTTCTCGCTAAAACTGGAAGCCAGGAACTGCTGATAGCTTGTCCTTGGTCACGGTTACCCAAAAAAACATATATAAGTCATAATATGGACCGCGAAAGTTTTAACGACTTGACTTTTAAGGGGATAACTCACAGCAGTCAACTAAGGAGAAATCCTGAAGCTACTGATTTGAATGTTTTCTCTAATAATTTTTGCAATGCATTTATGCTCCTTGTGCTGGTATTTAAGTGTGCAATACATGTCAACAAACGAATGATCTCTCCATTTGCTACCTGATACTATTACATAGTGCTTCATTCCGTTTGTATATAAATATATTTAGTATTAAATGTTTGCGAACACGCACGCCTTACTCCAGTTCCAGTGACTCTTCCATTTTTAAGAGTGATTTTTAAACTCTGAAAGAGAAGTCTCTAATTGTAAAAATAACTTTAAAACATTTATAATCAAGTCTTTGCTCGTTATAATATTTATTTTCCATGTAATATGGTCAAAATTCAATGGAATTCTTCCTTCCTTCCATCCTTAAGCTCGGAACATGTGGTTGTACTACTCAGCTCCAGTCATATAACTGGTCTCTAATGAAGAATATTTTCCTCAAAGAATAAGCTTCGCCAAATGGGTAACACTAGGGCAGCAGTGTTCACTTCTTTTGAAACGAAAATACACGGAATGCCTTTCCTAATTCCGTTAGTGTTGCATGAGTAATTTATCCTTCAAAAATATTTAAAAAGCATTCTTGATTGGGAAATGAAAGAGCCACTTATAGAATTTGAAGGACTACGCATTTTTAAAATTCGGAAAAATACATGATAATTCGCAGTAAGTAGAGTGACATGGTATATACAAACTATTTTAACTGATTGCTGACCTGAGAGTAAACTTTTACCAGGAAGCGTGCAAAAATAAAGACACTGTATTAAGTGGCATTCCTAAAGTTTTCTATTAATAGAGTAATCTCGACCGGGTTGTCCTATGATATATATATAATCGATATTGTACAAAATGAAGACATATCCCTGCATAGCAGGACACTTTGCAGCCCAGACCACAGCTGTGCAGCAGTTGGCTGCATAATTGCGATCACTTCTGAATTCTTATCTCAGGAATTCCTGGTGAAAGGGCAACGCTTGGACTCACGGAATTCATAGATTCTGATAATCGATCCGATAAAATGGAACGAAAACAAAACCTGCAGAAGACAACAGGTGATATACTATCTTTCTGCATCCATTGAAGCCAACGCTCCATCAAACGCGTGAAGAAGTAAAGATATTGCTCTCGATAAATATAGTCACTATTTTAGTTCTTATTTGACAGTAATTTTGCCAATCGTCTCCGGGATAGAAGTGCAAGTAGTAGAAGAAACAAGTTTCTCTCTCAGGTGTTCACATTTATATCAACGTTGTCTTTCCCGTTGCGGGTGGAGACATCTGATCCATACTCCCAAACATTTTACTCCAACATAAGAGGACGGTGCATCCATTAAAGTAGCAATGCTTTCTTCACATTCCAATGCGCATAGTGATTATCTTATTTGAATGATTTGTTATTTGATCGTGCGTGGGAATAAGGCCTCTTGAGACGTCTTTAACACCTTCAGTGCGGCATGACGTGATATCACGTCATGGTGTACTATCCCCTGGGGCTGATGACGTGATATCACGTCATGGTTACCCTGAGGGTTCCGGCTTTCGCCCAGGGCTCGGTTAAGATTTTTTACGACCTTGAACACCCCTACGTCGCTCAGTTGAGTTCTAGCAGCCCAGAAGTGAAGACCGTTTCGAGCTGCCTATCCTGGGTACATCGGGAGAAAAGTTTTTCTTTTACCTTGAGGTAAGCCAATTTCCATTCATTTTCCTCGCACTCTTATGTGCGAGTTTGTTTTAAGTTTATGTATTTGTTGCCATACATGCCTGGCTATGGCAAATGTACATGAATGTAATGTTACATTTCTTATATTTAGCTATTGAAGCTCGATTAATTGTTTTTTTATTAATATAATGGTCGTTTTTGCCAATCCATGTTGAGCATATAATTATTTATTTGTATTTATTTCCTTCCGATAGGTCGTATTTTTATTACTTTATTGTCTTATGATATTGCGCTATTTTCATCCAATGAATACGTAAAATGTTGCTTTTATTTAAAGTTTCTTCTTAGTTTTACTCTGACATTTGAATAATTCAATTATTTATAACATTTCTCTAATTTTTTCTCTCGTCGTGTTTTTTTCAATTCATCTCCTCAGCGGTAAGCTGCAAGTGAAGCGGCAATAATACGTAGTTCTGCGGTGCGAGTGTGGAAAGTTAATCAAACAAAAACGTGAGTAAATTATCAACAATTTAAATTACTTTTAATTATACGTTTATTGTTTTTATTTATTTATTTATTTATTTATTTATTTATATATACATATGTATGATTACAATCATTGGATATTTTTTCATGGCCTGCTGAAAAAGTGATTCTTAATTTTTCTTAAGCTTTTGTTGTTCCCTCGATATATGTATAATTAATTGTTTAAAATCACTCATAAGTCTTCAGTTACCCATTATACATATTTAGTTCATTCAGATTCTTTTCATTTAGTTGAGCGGAATAATTATTGCCTGCAGCATTTCCTCTTTGGTCTATATAACCCTGAGTGATTATTTTGGCCCATTATTTGTCAAAATACATATTTAACCAATTTGATACAAAGATAATATGTTTTAACTACAGGTGGTGCGTAAGCGAGTAAAAAGACGAATATCTTTGGTTGAGGCGGAGGCGACGCCGTCGGAGGGATAAATTCCTCTTGCCTCAACCTCGACGGCAGACCAGCAGCCTTCGTCTGCGCACGATTCGCAGCCATCGACGTCAAGGCAGGACGCTCCTACCAGGACTATGACTCTACCTTCCGAGATCTCCGCCTTCTCCAGGCGAATATATACAGACGAAGAGCTACGGGAGCTCCTAGAGGAGAGCGGGGATTCGTATTTTTCGGAAGACTCCGAGTAGGGGATTAGCGAGGAGGAGAGTGGGGAGGAGGCCGAAACCTCCATATTCCGGCGATTCCGTATTTATATGAAATCCAAGAAGCAAAAGTACGGAATCAAACTATATATGCTGACGGAGCCTTCTGGGTTTGTTCTGCGATTTCTTGTGTATATGGGGGCCGGCGACTCTGAACTTTGAGGGCGTGGACATGTTGATCGCGTTGTTCATAAATTAATGAATGACCATTTTGACAAGGGCCATTCATTTTTTATGGATAATTATTACACCAGCGTCAATTTGATCCACGAACTGCTTGAGAGGAGAACATATTGCACAGGAACTCTTAGGGCAAGTCGGAAAGGCATCCCCTCCGAAGTGGCAAAGGCTAAATTGAGACGAGGTGAAGTTATGGATGCCTTTACTAACGATGGTATCTGTGTTCTAAAGTGGAAGGACAAAAGGGACGTTCTGATGGTCAGCTCCGAATTCGGGAGTCGCATGTTTGACATGCCAACTCGAAGAGGAGACAGGCTCGTTCCTAAACCTGAGGCCGTTGTGAAGTACAACGAGTCGATGGGCGGAATAGACCACTTTGATCAGATGATGGCATATTATCCTATTGAAAGAAAAACCCTTAAATGGTACAAAAAGTTGGGCATCCTTATCTTTCACATCATCCTTGTCAACAGCTTTTTCCACTACCGTAGGCCTCCCGAAAACATTTCCTTATATAAATTCCGGCTCTCTGTTATTAAATCCGTCATTCTACCTTCATACCTTCCTGACCCAATATCCCTTGTATCCTCAAAATCTTTATCCCACTTCCCTGAAGTCATCCTCGTAGAAGATGGCAGAAAGAAGACATATCGACGCTGCAGGCATTGTTACACCGTCGGGCGCAGGAAGGAGACATCATATTTATGTCCTGATTGTGAGGGTTCTCCTGCACTTTGTCCCGAGTGCTTTGCTCCCTACCATAAAACATTGTAAATAGTATTTTTTTAATTTGTACTTGTAAAAATGCATATCTAAATGTTTAAAAAATATTTTTGTAGTCATTTTTTGTGTATAGAAGTGTCATTCTACTGATAAATATTTTATTGGAAATATAATATATTTTTATGGCAAGTATTTCTGTTTTTATGACTCAGTTATTGCGTAAGAGTATGGTTTTTACATATATAAGTTGATTTGGAATTTACATTGTATTACGAATCCAATCTTTCCCTCGTATGAGTGGTAACAAAACTTTAACTATCATTCTTGCTTTTATTGAGTGGGTTTGTACGTAATATGGAATAAAGATGCTGCAAAGCTCTTCCAATTAATATGTATTATTGAATTTTCAACTCTAACTGAAACGAATTTGGCACTAAAATTCAAAACGTTCCTACTACCAGTAATAAATTAAACTTGAGCATTTGGTAGAATATTCTTCTCACGATCTGCAATAAGTGGCCTGAATGAACCCTGTCAAGCTAACTAAAATTTGTTTTCGGCTTCAGTTCGGAAGCGAGAAATGACAAAGTTTGGGGCTGATTTTTTTCTTCTTTCCGCATCCATTTCTACCCTGGCAGCAGATTCACCACGGTCACCACCCCAAAGCCTAGAAAAGGACACGTGTCGGCAAAATCTTTCCTTATCTCACACCCATGTTCATGATATACCGAAGGCACTTCCTAGAAAGCTGTCCTCACAGTACATACAAACGTACCGACTAAATCTTGCCACTTACAGCGTGCTATTATACTTCCTCACCCTCTTACCTCTTCTCGGTCCCCCCCTCCAACCTTATCGGAGCCAGACTGAGTGGTGCCACACAAAGGGACACCCTAATCCACCATCATAAATACACAAGGAGAAATCTTGAGTCGGGGAATACCGCCCAACACATGCAGCTGCAGCAAAATCGCCGATGCTATGTGGAACCGTTAGTTGTTTTGTTTCTAACGCTTACGGTTGGTCGTCTTAGAGGAAAAGTTTCGGACGGAGCGGAAAATATGAAAGGAGTTAAAAACCCAACGATCAAAATAGTGGGTTGAGAAGGAAAAGAACAAATATTATTCAATATTCTAGGACAGCACCCTTATATTCGAACGCAGCAGCGAGAGGAAAATTTCAAGGAATTATTATCCTATTCAAACAGTTGTCCGCGTGGATTTGTTCCATTTCTAATCATTATTACTTCCATTAAAACTCTGAGTGTTCAATAAATGTAAGCTTCTACCAGTAGTAACAAAATACATGCATTTTTTATATATTTTGTCGCTACTGAATGTAAGAAACGATGTGAAAGAAAAATGGAAGATGATAAAAAAGTCGTGTGTATGCAACCCGCATCACGTGTCTATCCCTGGTCACTGATGACGTGATATCACGTCATAAATAAAAATTCGAATAACAAACAAATTAGAGCGCTGCAAATTTTTTAATTATTTTTCCTGACTTATTTGGCATCCATACTTACGTTTTACGTAAAAAAAAGAAAGCCGCCACGGGGTAAAATTATGTCATGTATATGGGCAGCATTCAAAGGGTTAAGGAAAAAAACATGCTCCCGAGCTGCAGGTCGAATGGGAATTCATCGTTGTAGACGTCACTTGCATATTTTTCTCAAGTATTCAAGACCTAATAGTTCTCACCAAACCGCCCCTCGAAGCGCCGCAATTTCTCCAGGTAACCGCCCCCTCCCCCCTTCATACCATGCACAACTCCATCCCTCAGCCTCTCTGCAATCACAACTCTCCCCTTCCACCGCCACAACCTCCTCATTTCTCAGTGCCCACCCTCCCTCTCACCTCTTTACATCGCTCCCCCGCCCCCCCAATCTCCTCACCTCCCCCTCCAACTCCACAGCACCTCCGGCAACGCTGTAATTCGCCCCAGTTTCCACACTTCACTCTCACTCTCCTCCCCCTCCCATCCCCAACCCCCCACCGCTTTCCCTCCTTCATGTTCACTTCCTATAAGTTCTATTCTTCTCACCTCACCCGCATGTACATAATCCCTGCAAGTCAAGGGTATGTGGCAGAGTATGGTTCTTCGCCACACTTCCTGTAATACTCACAGTACCAGCAATGCGTTACAAAAGAAAGCCTACGTTGCATGTTACTCTAAAGTAGGGGTTCCCATCACATGGGTCCCGACCTCATTTGGGGGCGCGGAAGAGATACGAAAGGTCGCAATGGAATGAGAAATGATCGCTTCATATGTTGCTACTGTGTATAGAAATAGCGAATGATCGTTAACGATAATGTTGAGGCCTTGGGTGAAAAAGGGTCGAAGGGGATTGGGCTGGTGTGGTGGATAGTTTGCTGGATTCACCGTGACTACAGGAAACGGGTTCGCATCCATTCAGTGGTGGGAATTCTTCTGGGTAATCCTGATCCCCGCTTAAGTGCTATGTGGAGAACACTCTACTAGGAATGTCAGTACAGTGCTATCATCGAATGCGATGTAAAACTGTGCACCCCTAAATGCGTTTCGTTTAGAGCGTACAAATCCCGATGCCGGGTTTCTCTCCACGCCATTCTCCATTTCCGCAATTATCCTGTCTTAAAAAACTTAACCGTAAGATACTTCAAGACACAAATAATCTCAGTTCTCTGACAACATTCAAAACAGGCAACCGGCCAAAATAATGAACAAAGGATGAACATTTTTTAAGGGTTGTTAACAAGCACACATAAATGACATTTGCTTTTGCATGCGGCAGACACGCGCGACGTACTTTTTGATATCGCCTGGCCAAATTCCCTCATGGCAGTTGGCAGAGTAATATGTGGGCAATTATAATTATTTGTAGCCTTTTCAGAATGATAAATAGAAGTATGATCGACGACAATAAATGGATCAAGAGCTTGGACCACGAGAAAGGTGAACCAGAAAAGAATAGAATCCTTCAAAACCTTGTGCTGGAGGAAAACGCTAAAGATCAAATGGACGGAAAAAGTAAAAAACGAGGTCAGAAAGACGGAAGGAAATATGAATCTAAGGAGCAACAGACATAAGGTGTGCCCAATGCACCGCGTTGGTGGCATGATGAACTATCCGGAAACAAACCACTGGGGAAAAGAGAAGGGAAAATCTTAAAAAGGGTTTGATGAAGAACTACAGGGAAATACTGGAATAACCTGGGGAAAATAAATAAAAAATGAAGTGCTCAGATACTGAAATGCAAAATAGAATCAGTCTAAAACTAGTAAAAGTAATATCATTTACAGGTTTCCCCGAGACTTTCATCTTCTCTTTTTGTTAGAACTCTCGGGTTCTCCTCCACATTGGGATGTGTCTGATCGACGACAGTTTCACCAGCCTTCAAGTGCTAGCTTCTTCAAGTCAAAAATTCCCATCGTAGACCACTACGTCTGACCTGAAGACGCCAGCAGGATGACTGGTGTAACTGTCGTCGATTGGAAACATCCCAACGCGGAGAAGAACCGGCGAGTCCAACATAAGAATAACTATACCCGTTAATAATGGAATCAGGCAAGGTGACTCGCTAAAAGTAAGACCACTACAACTTAAAATTGTGAAGGACAATGTGATAAAGAAGCTATGCTAAGTATATGGCTACAGTTGATGAGTCTTGGGATTGAAAGACAAATAATGATGATGATGGCTGCTTCTATAAATCCAGTAAACCAAGTGTTTTCGGCAGGGGCTGATGTTTCATGAGACATATTCTATTATACAGCTTTAGGAATACGAATTAACCATAAACGTTTGAACATGTATAATCTAAGATATTTAAGTGTTTAGAAAAAGTATCCGGAACGCGAGCAGGGGCGGCTCCAGACCAGAGGTTCGGGGGAAGCACCAGCGGCTCTTGGGTTATGGAATACCCCCCCAGGAAAAGGGGGGTTTGTGGGTCTCGTCCCGGAAATTCGTAACAAACTATGTGCAAAATAGTTTTTGGTGGGGGGCAAATGCCCCTACTGCCCCGCCCCCTTTGGGGCCGCCAATGAACGCGAGGTGTGCTTAAAAATAGCCCCTATACCACCCAGCAGTGGATTATGGGATAACACGTAACCTTAGTTGTCATTCGCATAAGGAATGTTTTTGGCAGAGGTGATAGATGCTTTGGTATCTACTTAAAGACCAATCTCAATTTTGGCTATCCGATACTTTATCGGCTGAGGACAGGTAGAAAATATAAATTTTATTCATTCATTTTTTTGCTTTAATATTATGGCTGAAATCCAATTAACGAAATACAGAGTTGGCAAATTGATTATTACGTCGTTGGATTATAGATCAACTTCGAATAAACCAACCTGAGAGGTTGGGGTTTATATTTTTGCCTACAGCTTCGGCATCCACTCTCTCCTCTCCGTCTTTCAAGACGACGGCCCACCAAGGAAACCTAGAAACTCAGAAAAAAAGGAAGAATAAAGTTCTGACATCACGTGCGTGAAACGAACGTTTTCTTCTCACACTCGTTCACGCTAGTCGAAGGGAGATTTTCTCCAGTTCAACCCTTCGTCTCCCCTTTTCCATTTCCCTCAGGCGACAAGTGAGAAGGACTTTGGGAGCAATCGATGCGGGAGGCGAGACTTCCTTCTCCCGAAAGAGCGAACGAATGAATGCGGCGGGAGAACCATAGCCGAGAATCGACTCACGTCGTCACTAAGCATCGCCACATTCACCTTGTATTCGAAGATGGTGGCTGACGGATTTAATATTCCCACTGTAATCACAATGTACTGTTATTCGACGTACAATGGCATCCTGATGAATCGGTTGTTGCTATGAGTAGCAGAATGGTGGAAACTTTAAAATCGTAAATTTTTTCAACGACGAAAAATTCATAAAAGTCAGGCATCATCGAAAAAATATCTAAGTGCATTAAAAATACATTTTATAAAACCCTAAATATAAGACTGATGCGACAGTCAATGTAATTGAAACTCCTTATAACTTTGTAATCTATCCCTGAAAAAAAGGAAAAAAAAATTGACAATTTTGGGTGAAATTCAATGGTTCGTAACTATCTTAATACCAGTTGTTTTCTATGGCTTTTGCTGTGAGATTGCTCTACATGGGAGGTGTTTCTCCAATAAAGCTAAGTAGATGGAACACTACACTATCCTGGGAGTATTTAGGGGGAAAATGGGTATTATGGCAAGGACATAAGGTGTAGAATTGCATCGGCCAAAGAAGAATTAGCGAGAAGGGGACTGAACACAATGACTCTAGTTGAAGATATTGGGAACTGATTGGTGATATATTTAATATGAAGCGTGGCGTTGCATAGCTTGGAAACTTGGTCATTATGGACATAGAATGCGAGTAGACTGGAGGAATTTGTGCCGTGGCAACGACAAAAATTTCTAGAATGGCGGTCTGGGAGGTTGGTAACTCAGCCAACGAGAGGCGCCACTTACGTTTCGTTTTCCTGTGCTGGCAACGACCCTAGAACGGCAGTGCGTGCAAAGACCCGACTCGACAATGATCGAGAGACCCCGAGTTGGAAGAGAGGACGATAAGTGGGGATCCGTCGTCGTCGAAGGCACAATCTCTTAATATCGTGAATATTAGTTTTTGTTGGTCTACCTTGTACTGTTCGAGAAGGAGGAGAAATTAAAAAAAACATTCAATCTGAGAAGTAGGACGTGACATGGGAAGGGAAAGCCCGGTAGTGAGGAAAAAAAAATACTAATTAAAAAGTGTTAGATATGACATGGGAGGAAGAGAGATTGGTGACGAAGACACCGATAAGTCAATAGAAGTGATAATAGAGGGGAAAATGCTCGGTAATTGTGGAAGAAGAAGAAGAATACAGAACCTGTAGACCCATTGGACGGCATTAGGGGTGACAGAATCTTTAGAAGCTTAAGAGAAACTTTATTAAGAACAATTATACTGTACATAGCCTGTAGAACTTAAAAATTTCATTATTGAGACTCAAAATCGAAATAATTATCCCATGAGTTCAATCCATATAATCAACGCGAGAAGCAAGGAAATCCAAAGATCAAAAATAGACAAGAAACAGGAGCAAGATCTAATTTTACCTCAGATATTTTGATCAGTTGGATGATAAATGCAGTTAATTAAATATAAATATTTAGTGAGTGAGGTGTGATCAATTAATGACATAAGAAATTGAATGTATGAAAATGGAATTATATCCTTGATTATATGATTTGAATCTTTTTCATTAAGAAGAATTGCATGTTAGCATTTATGAACATTTAATATCTAAGCACGCAAGTCATTGAAGTTAAGAGCCTTTAATTGTAATTGAAAAGGGCATATTACAACTCTGGAGATTACGGCAGAGTAAGTAGTGAGGTACTTTTTTTACTCATTTGACAACTGGAAATTGAAAAAAGTAGAGATAAAACACCCAGGAATAAATTTAAACTCTGGAGGACTATACTTCGGGGATTTTTCAGCAAATTAGAAACAAACAGATAAAAAAAGACGGGTCAATTTGTCTAAAAAAAAAAGGAAGGCAGCCTCATGTGGAAACGTATCTCCATGGATTTCATTTCATTTTAGGACTACGAGAAACGAGGAAACTATTTATGAATGTTTAACGAAGCACCGTGAATCACTCCGTCACCGTGGGAATTTTGCGAGGAAATATGCCCCAAATTGCCAACGATTTCTGAACGTGATGATGATGAAAAGACGTATTTCATTCTATGTCACAAACCCATCTCGACCATGATAGCCCATGTTTTTTTTCACGCTGAACCAGCACTCTCGGTTTTAGAAAATCTGCTTAAATGAATACTAGGATCAAACAATCAAAACGCCAACGCCTGAACGGGGAGCGGAATTTATGTTGCCGCCTAACAGATAAAAAAATATACTCAGAAATCGTTCGAGCCGAAATAAAAATTCAGGCCTCTCAGGTCGAAAGAAGGAGAAAAAAATACACCCGCGCGGAAAACGCCGAAAGACAGGCATTGGGAGGGTTGGGTTGAGGAGGAGAAGGGGGAGAGGGGTGGGAGGGTTGAAGGGACGAAGGGCTAGAGGGAGAGGGATACTCGACTATTTATCGAGAAAATCCACAACTCTTGAAACGAAGAAAAAGGGGATGGGAGTCTGGGCAAAAAGGAGATGCGGAGGTTGGAAAGAGATAAAGAACCCCGGTCCACGACAATGCATAAATGCCATCGAAATATACTAACACAGCAGCTATCTCATCGATACGAAAGAGCACCATTGATTCCTTTACGATGGAAATCCAGAAAGCACCCACACAAACTCCGATATGCTGGAATAAAGAAGGGACAGGGATAATAAATGAAGAGGAGTCTAGGAGTCTAGTAGGGTTGGATTGGTGATTAGAGTATTGGCTTCCCATCCCGAGAGTTCTTTTTCGAATCCCTGTCGTAGCGCAGGATTTGCGATCCTTACTTAGGTGGAGAGTATTTTAATTTTAGTATTCCGTCACTCGGATGAGATGTTACACTGTGCACCCGTTGGCACCTATCGTATATGTATAGTAAGCAAATAGCGACGCCGGGTTTCTCTTCAGCCTTCTTCCTGTTTTCCTACTCTTCTATCCTCCCATCCTATTGGTGCAAATTACCACGGCCGTCGGTCGCCTCCTCTTAGAACGAACCAATGAAGTTAAAAAAAATAGTTTTTCAAATGCCAAACCACAACCTTCAACCCGAAAGGTGGATTTATTGGTGTGTGTTGAGCTTTACTCGTAATAAGCTCCAAAACGAGTGAAATTCTTTATCAGGTTTTGGGGGATTCCTTTTCCTGCGTACGTTCTGTTTCCAAAAGGATTGGTGCCCAGAAATCACTCAGCATCGGTGTCGATAACTTCTCCCGTGGTGCGTGCCCAAACAGAACCTCCACAGATTTGAGCCAGTGACCCCCGTTCAGTAGGCAGACTAAGCACCTACAAGCTCACCAATTAGGCTTAAAATTACTACTTTATTCTTATTAAGGGCTAAAATGGGAAATAAAATAGTTGATGCAAAATTGTCTACTTGCGCTGAATTTTTTTTTCAACTGTGTCATTTTTCAGTATTTTTCCGCGAGGGCTTAGTTTTGAATGATCAATTTACCAGAGGGCCAGGGCTTAGTTATGAATGATCAATTTACCAATTTTACTGTCAGAGTGGAATATTAGTGTTTGATACTTCAATTGCTAAACTAGGATCACCCCTTAATTGCGAGAACTTAGAACTAGTGCAAACCAAACATCATTTCCCTAGGTGAAAATTTCACTGTTATTCTTAGGCTTATCTCCTAAACGGCAAAAAACTTATGTCATACGAGAAGGTCTAAGTATGAATGAACTTTTTAGTGTTCCAGGGAAGAAAATGAAGATATATTTGTATAGTAGCTCATTTAGAAATTTCAATTTATGCACGTAATGAGTATCTGTTTTTTTACATTATTTCTGAGGGTATGTACTCTCATGTACCTCTCTTTAATCTGCATTATTATCAATAGATTTTATTTTACATTTTAATACGTATAGTAAATTAACTTTTTATATCCATGAGACTTTATGCAATTGCGATTTCGATTTAAATTGTGCATACATCTGAGTTTACGCGGATAGATGCCACATGAGGCCATCGCGTTCTCTTCTTTCGCTCGTCGTCTTCTTCTCCTTTCTTTCTCCGACCCAGCTCTTCTCCTTTTTCCGAGTTCTTCATTCTTCTTTTGGGACTACTTCTTTCTTCAGCCCTTGTCTCCTCTTTTCACCGAGGTCTTTTTTTATCTCTTAATTCATTTCTTCTCCCTCTTCTTCCTCTGTCCTTTTTGTTACCACTGTCATCAGTGGTCTTCTTGGGGCGTGATGTAGAGTCTCTCAATTTCTTTGAACCTCCAATTTTTCAGGCAGAAGGTTATTAGATCCTTACAGGTTTCGGATCTGACTTCCATTTATAAACTCAGTTTAGTTAGCCATGTTTCCAAGCGGATGCACCTCTAAATGCGATGCCTAAAGGAATCTTCTTCATCACATTCATTGCATTTTCCATCCTGACTTTTTCTAATCTTCTTAGTATATTCTATGTATTCTCCGTGGCCAGATATTACTTGAGCCACAGCTTTTGTATGTCTAACCTTTAATTTCTTCCTTTCCAGAATGCTTGGGAAGATTTCAAAGGTGTGCCGTACTTTGGTAGAGGCTTTCAACTCTTCATCCCATTTCAATTCCGTAATTTCCCGTATTTTCTTTTTGAAGATCCTGATCCTCGGTGATTTTTATTCCTAAATAAGTTGTTTCATGGGTTGTTTGATATTCTACGCGTGCCTTCTTTTCCATCACTATGTATTTTAGTGGTGGTTCAAGTGCTATTACTGCCAATGCGTCTGAACTTACGGTTGAGTAACAATGGGTTACCGGAATCAGACAGGATCTCTGGGCTTTCAGTAGTTTTCTATTCATTCTGCTGAGAGGTGCCCTATCCCCCCGAACTGTACTTCTATACATCACTATGGGTTTAACCACGCCATTGTACACTTGGTACATTGATTTATTACCGTACATGGAAAGGCAGTACCTGCGTGTGGCATGGAAGATTTTATTTATCTTCGCTGTCAAGTAGTTGACGTGTGCTTGGAAACTAAGTTTTTCATCAATATAGACTCCTAAATATTTAAAACTGCATGCCCGTTTTAGTTGTTTTCCGTTCATTCTTAGACTCGGATTTCGGCTGAGTTTCCTGCCAAAGACGACGAATTCGCTTTTGCATGTTGAAAGTTTTAGTTTGCACCAATGCGCCCATTTCTCCACCTTTTCCATGCAAGCTCTGGCCTTCCCTTCAATCTCTTGACGGGAGTTGGTTCTGATGAGGATAGCCGTGTCATCAGCATGCGCAATCAGTTCACAGTTTTACGGGAAGTCCTCTCTTAATAATTGACTCATTAGCAGATTCCAGACAAGAGGTCCCAACACAGACCCTTGCGGGCATCCTTTAGTTACTGTTTTCCTTGCTTGCTCAAGTTTTGATTTGAAGTAGATTTCTCTATTCGAAAAGTAGCTTTTAAAGAGGTATATTAAATTCCTAGGCGCTTCAAGCCGCTTCAGGTCCGCAATGGCCGATGGCCACCAAACGGCGTCGAATGCTTCTTGGATGTCAATAAAAATTCCTAGAGTATATTTTTCTTGGCTTCCCTTGATGAAATTCTTCAGTCTCATTATTGCCTCCTCTGCATTTCGGCCTCTTCAGAAACCGTACTGTCTAGGATGATATAGATGTTCAAAGCCAACTGCATCCTCCAGCCTTGATTTAATCATCCGTTCCAGAATTTTTCCGAGTTCCGGGAGCAAAGTTATTGGCCGGTATGATTTTAATTCTGCAACATCGCTGTCTTTGGATTTCAAAATTGTCACCAGATTTCCGATCTTCCTGCACTTCGGGAAGTATTCGAGTATTAGGCAGTCGTTGGTGATTGTGAGGACCACATCCTCGAGTATAGGGCTCATCCTCGTAATCACCAACCCTGGTATCTCATCCGGGCCTGGTGCCTTATTCTTCCTTATTTCCAAGATGGAGAATGAGTATCTGAGCAGGACCAATGCTAAATTAATTTTCCCCTCTTTCATATGTGTTTTACATTCTTCGTTAAGGAATATGAATGTGAATTGAAGACGGCCGAGGTAGTTAAGTCCCATAGGTAAGGTAAAGGAAACTCACTTGTTTTTTTTATGAGTAAAAGGAATCTTTCAAAAGGAATTACCCAAAGGATTTTAAAAAATCGGATAGCGCCAGATTGCATTTGAATCAACTCCCATTTCACTTTTAATTGAGCAGGCCAAAACGGCTCCTCGAAAAATACGGGCTTTTAGCAAGGGGATAATTACATTCATCGCGCTCCCTCCAACCCTACACTCGCATGCATATATCTACCAGCCTAAAAAAAACACACCCACTTCTCATATTTATGTTTGGCTGCTCTCTCTCTCGCTGACGAACTTAAATACGTATAGTGCCGGCGCTTCCACGAGACAACCTGTGGTTTTTCGGTTCCTCCGGGCGGGGGGCCGGAGGGAGAGTGTAAAATTCAAATAGCCACTAAATCTTCCCCGTGGAAAAGGGATGAAAGTTGTAGCGGGAGCAAAAAGGAGGAGGTGGGAGCGTGTGGTGGGGTGTGGGGCGTTAGGGGGGAGTTGGGAAGGGGGGGGGGGGAGGGAGAGAGGATAAGGGGATGAGGGGTAGCAGAAGAGGGAACAGATCGATGGAAGGGCATTATCAGTGAGTGGAGAGAGGGGTGTGCCGGTTGGCTGCGGGGCGGGGGGCGGTGGGGAGTAAGAGAGGGTTGGAGTTGGAAGGGGGGTGGGTCGGGGGGAGTTCCCCCACACCGCGAAGCCCCGACCGCCCCCAGCTGAGGGACCAGTGGGGAGCACTGGACGATATTCGAACTTCAGTATCGCCGAATAGCGATACGAATGTTGCATCGGAAAAGACTCGACACAAGGCATGTAAGCCGTAAAAAAAAATACACGAAATTGTGCTCCACAAATAAGCAACAGTTTTGATCCACACCTACAAATCACTTTGCGAGCAGATGCTAAGGCTTGTGGCAGGGGGTGTCAGGACAACCAGCAATGATAAAGGGAGGGATAAGGAAAATGGATTTGAGAGAGAGAAAGGATGAAAGTGAACTTTCTACAATGGGAGTGTCTTGCTCCGTTTTCGTAATAGACTGTAGTATACATAGTTTTGTTATAATGTGTGAAAAGATGGAATTTTAGTACAACCGATCAGTTCGGCAGTGTATCTCTCTATTATTGCGCATCTATCAGTTGTAGAGATATAGTGCGGGATTAAATTGATACTCTCTCAGTCAACCTGAAACTCGTATGATGTTAGTTTTTAATTAAGTGATCACTGTGGTTTTTCAAGTATCATTTCAAGTGATTTAAGAGGTTTTATACGCTTTTTTGTTTCTGTGGGATAATATTTACAAAATAATAAACATATTTCCAACAAACAACTTAGGAAAACTAAAATGGCGTTAATTATCAACCCAATGAAAGACTATAATTGACATAAATGGAAATTCAAAGTTAAAATGAGAACAATTATATCGCATGGCATTGTCATGTCAACTTTACCAAATTCTAGAGCGTTGCACATTTTACATTTATAACTCCACAAAATCTGAAAAAATTTTTGCTCGCCTCTTAGCTGGGTGGCTTCACTCATGCAATTAAACTAGCTCATTGTACGAAAGTGTTTATGACTGCCGCAAATATGGCGATGGAATGCATTGAAATTTACATAGGAAAAAAAACCGGGTTCCTGGATATTTCTTCCTTTCCCCGTTTAATCATCGTCTTACCAAACTACCTAACAATTTTAATAGAAGCGATAGTTTGATAAATATCCTCACCGATAATTAATATCCGACCATGATCTCAGCAAATATTTGCCATTATTGAGGTCAAAATCTTTCAGTTTAAAAAAAGATCACGTTGAAAATAGCAATTATTTGCTGAAAACATGGTTGGTAATTAAATAAAACGTGCCGATTAGTACAAGCATATCGCTTTTATTAAAACGACTTGGTTCCCGAATGGGTTCAGACCTGAAATAGTTTCTTACTCTTCTAGCAATCTGTGATGGAGAAGATGACCTCAGTTGTCAAACGACTCGCCAACCACACCGAGTGAGAGGTAAAAAGAGACAGACGAAGTGAGTGAGTGTTCACCGCTCTTAAGAGAATGGCGGAAAGGCAGAAGGGATGTTGGAATGAAAACGAATGAAATGAGGAAGGAAGATGGTTGGGTGGTGGGGGTTGATTCGCCCCGCTATACCGATAGGGAACGCGGCAGGAGGAGAGGGGAGAGGGCCGGAATTTATGGGATGGGGTGGATGAAGCAAGGAAAAAAAAATACACCATGAATAAAAATATTGGCGCGGGTTCTTCGTCCCCCGCCGGATGGGAAGTCCTCGTTCGTGGGCGAGCGAAGCAACCAACTCCCACGTATTCCGGATCACGTTCGAATTTTTTTGACCTTCCACCCTCCCCCATCCCACCTACCCCTTCGTTTGTTTCCTTAGGCCCGTGAGAAAATCTTTCCCTCTTTTTATTTCGGAAGCCCGTCCTTCCGAAAAGCACATATCCCGTCTTTCAACCGAGGTTAATTCCGCAATAAAAATATTTTGATGGCTTCAGACGACTGGTATTCCAAAAGGTCACACCATCATCATAATCCGCGCCTTTTCGTCTCCATTCGCTCCGGAATCAACTCAAGCTGTCTCAAGCTTGATTTCTTGGAATATCTAAAAAATAATTCAATTTCCAAGTGACACGATCTGGCTATATTAATCTTTCTGTTGATTGAAATACAAATGAATGTTCAAAGAGATTTCATTTGCAGTAGAGTATTCCATCCTAATGTAATTGTAAAATAAACTTAAGTTGTACACAAGCTCAAAGAAGACTCTTAGAAATTAAATGAAGTCATTGGTCAACATAATCACGGGTAAAAGATCATTTTCATACAAGGGGCCAAAAGTTAATATGTTTCCCGAAGTTATAAAAAGAGAAAGGAATTTTTAATAAATTTATGTTTTTGATGAATAAATGGTTGTTTTCTCAGTCAGACATTGAACCTTTTTTTTAAAACTCACGCATAAATTATTTAAAAATCAACGAATGAGAAAGCAGACTTTTTGTTTTTTTTAAATTGTTTATGTTTTTTTATTATTTGTGTTTTTTTATTATACTGGCAGCCCAAATTTCATAATTAAGAAGGTAGCCTAAACACATACTACTTCCTTCAAGGCTACCTACAACTTCCAATTAGTATTTTGTGTTAATGTACTTTGTTATTCATTATGAAGGATTTAATAAACATTAACTTTTCGTATCTAAAATTTTATTTTGCCTTCAATTACACAAAAATGTGATTCTAAGATGTCAGTTAAAAAAAAAGTATAAAAATATTAATTTATTAAAAAAAACAAAAATTAAAGCCAGGCATTTAAATCTTTTTCCAATCTATGAATTTATCTTTGAGTGGTGTAATGCACCCTCTCCATGAAATAATCCTCTTAATATCAATTGAATCCAGCCATTAAAAAAAAAGTTTCAATAAAATCGGTAAATTAAGGCGCGACTACATTGAAATTAGCATTAAATGTTGTAAAAGAGTAGTAGGGATTTTCCGCAGAATTTTATTGAGGTACACAACGCAATTTCAACGCATAATACCTGAATATGACGCCTATGCGTTGAAACTAGTACTAGTATGTATGTATCTCAACAAAATTCCGTGGAATATACCTAAAACTATTTTTCATCACGAGTTTCAATTTAAAATGATTTTACAATCCCTTTGTAAATGTAACAATGAATGATGTTTGCTAAACACATAAACCGTATTACCACACCAGGGACACCTACGCACGGTAATTCTTGACATTCATTAACATTTCATGAAAATCTACAAGTCACGACATAGAATCCGGGATTAAGTGACGTCTGGGTGTCATGCAACAGCCAAAAAATCATCCATATCCTTTAAATTCCTGATATGTTTCACATTCTGCCATCTCAACTGTAATTTTTGTTCACTTCTGCATCAATGTACTGGCAAGCACTCAATAGCTTTCATTGTTTATCAACACTCAGCACCCAAAGCAGGCGATTAATCAGTGAGGAGGCGTGCGCGGTCGTAATGCGCCCAGCCTTCCGTGTTAACTTCTGAGCACACGAGCCAAACCCTCCCCCGCCGACGTGGTGCCCACTCCGAACGCGATTCATCGCGTGCTCATTGGCCCTCGCCGATGAGATTCGCTCGCTCCCATCCGTTCAACTCTTCCCCTTCGGGGATGAGGCCAATGCAGCCCGACGCCTCTCTTCCAGAGACCTTCCGCCCCCATGTCCCCCATCAGCCCCCGGGGCGTCTTCCCCGGACGTCCGCGGGCCATATCCCCCTCATGCACGATCCCATTGGAGCGGACGACTGATCTCAAGCCCAATTTGGGACATAAATAAACAGTCGACGCTCTTTTTTTCATTCTTCCCTCCGAACTGTGTACGTATTATCGACGCCAGCAAGCGAACCCTTTCTTTCTCTCTGCCTCCCCCCCACTCTCCTTCTCTGAGAACGTCCTCACCCCCTCAACACGCAACATCAGGTTTCCCACTGTTTTTATCTTCAAGGTTGAGTTCATCCACATTTTATATCTCTTTCTCTCGCTCCTCTAACTTTAGCGCTCGCCTGTCGATGTCTACAGCGAGAGACGGCACTTCCCCGCATCACCTCACCTCCTTACTTCTATTATCTCTCTCTCTATCTCCCTCTTCCTTGCACCGCCGTCTTCTTCTTGAGTCTCTTCCACCCTCCCTCCTTCACACCCTCCTTCCACGTGCCGAATAACCCTCCTCCCTCCGAGCCCCAACCCCAAAACCCTCCCCCGACCAAACTCCAACTCGCTCACTTCCCGGCCCACCAACACACTCCAAGCTCGTGTTCCCCTCCTTCCTCCCGTCCCCCTTTTAACTCTTCCACCCTCCCCGCACACCGCAACGCTCCTATAACCCCTCCTGTCTCAAGGCTACGCGATACGCAATGTAGCAACATCGACCATCGATACCAAATTTATCGAGGTAGCGGGCACGTATACGCATAGCAAAACTTGATGGAACTGGCCAGCGGAGAGTTTGTAGATCGTGAGAGTGAATCATCCGTTAATCAGTGGGAGGAATTACCAAAAGACTCCTGCGGATACCTTTGGAGGGACAAGTGGGCCCTGTGTCACGCCTCTCTTGCAAGCTTGACTCTCCCTGAGATCTACCGAAGCGAGTGCAGCCAAGTTTTGCTACCCCTTTGCAGGCGATAACTTCGGGTAAATCAAGTAATACTGGTACAGTCGTAGTACATCCAATGTAGTATTGTACTTTCAAAAAAGTACATCATCATATTGAGAAAAAACATTACAGAAAAGCGAAAGCACTACTCTAAACAAATCGTTGTAACCTCGACTGTACTGTAAGAGTAGTCCCGCTTGGCACATTGGTTCCCAAACGATGTACCATGGTGCACTCCCCGGCAGAAGTTCTTATTTATCACGATTCGCGCATTCGGCACTTTTGAATAACACTTCGTAGACTAGGTTGCCTATCTCGACAACGATAAGCATATCTATTCGATAAAAAAGTGCATATACATTGATTCTTTATTCAATTTTATTTTATAGATCATAAAGAATCATATGTACAGATACAGATGATTCTTTATGATCTATAAGATAATGATATCGACTCTACACGGTTGGTCACCGAATCACACAGCGCTATACAGCAAAATGTTATTGTTCTAAGGGGCGGTGTGAGCTTGCGGCGGCGCGTCATAGTCGCGACGGGTTGGGAAGGGTTGGCCGGGCGAAGATAATGCTGTGAAGATGGTAGTGGGGGGGACGTTAGCTGAAGTGGGGTCGGGAGGGAATGCGACGTGCCCGGGAAGGAAAGAAGAATGAGAGAAGAACAGCGCATTCCCAGCCATCGATGTCCCCCCGTTCCCCCTCGCCAACGCGCCACGCGGTGATGATGGCAGGGGCGTGTTGTAACATCCCCTTTGCGAGGGCGAAGATTCGGTCTTAGCCACAAAAAGGGGAGGTCATGCAAAGACGATTAAGTGTATGAACTTGCTTCCCGGTTTCTGCTTCCCGGCTTCTAATTCTGATTACATTTATGCTTGAAATGTAAATTGAAAGGAAATTGAACTAAAAAGCATCGCGATTCGGATTCCACCAGCTAATTGTTACGTTTTTGGACAATCCTTATAGTTAGTAACTTCTCCATTCTCGGGTCATCATCCACATTACCTGTTCACACACCAAGACGAGAAGTTCGCCATAAAAATAATTTGGCTTGACCGGGATTCGAACCCGGGTCTCCCAAAAACACTGGCTAAGACACCTGACCGGTAATTGGGAAAACCATGGTCGAATACCGGTCAAGTCAAATGATTTGTTCATGGCGAATTTCACCGTCTTGGTGTATAACTTCGCACCTGTGCGCGTGACTGCGTGTTAAATCATTTCTGAAATCGCGATGATTGGAAAATTTACTTGTTCACCATGAGATCAGATCACATCTCTCTTAAGTTCCTCATACCTTCTGCCACTCCATTTGTCGTCCAATATTCCAATGGCCAGGCGTTCCCTCCTCTATCACCCCCTTCAACATCCCCGCCGCTCTCAACGCATCCTCCATTCAACTTTTCTACATTCATTTAATCTCTGTAACTGACTTCCTTTCCCACCATGCCACACTTCCTCGCTACCCAGCTCACTATCTCCATTCTTTTCCAAATCTGCTTTGCGAATGCCTCAAGTCTTAGTAAATCCTCGATCCATTAATGACCAAGTTTCCGATGCATAATGCAGCACACTGTATCAGAGTATAGAAAATCAAGATAAAAAAATAGTGCATGAAACTTTGTATGAGGTGCACTAGATTAAAAGAAGATTAATGCTATTGAAATAGGAATGCAGATTAACGGTTAATAAAGCAATACTTGTAGTTGGTAGTAGGTGTTAGCGGTGGTAGTAGGCAGTATTTTGAGGTAGTTGATTGTAAAACATACAGAAAGTAATTCGTCATTTTCCATTGAGCAATGAAATTTTTTTAACGTTATAGCTGATGATAATGTGGTGCTCATCGAAACGTGCTTTACAAAAGGAATATGATTGAGGCATTTGTTTCTTTCGGTGCTCTAAGGAAATTCACGTTTTACATGAACCGCATTTAAAGAGAACAAAGTAATTGTAAAAAATTAAAATTGGTCAGCAAATCTTTTCACATCTTACAATTCTTTCAAACCTTTCAATTCTTTTGATTAACCTTCAAATGATGAAAATGGGGCGATTCCTTACTACAAGATAGGAAATTGCTCGTTATTACGCACTGATCTACTGGTTATTATACCATAAACGCGGAATGATCCGGTTTTTTAAAAAACGTTACAAAAAAAAGAGATTAGAAAAGGTAACATGTTTCATTATGAAACCGTCATCTCGCTATAATTAAAAGAAGTGAAATGATGGAAAATATTTAAGAAAAGGCACTCATTTATTCGAGAAGGGAGCGCTAATTACCCCGTCCCCCGCACACTCAACCCTTTGAATTCTTCCATGAGGCGAGGGACGCAGGGCGCCAAGAGTCGGGTGCACTGCACCGATGGTGTCGCGACTGGGAGGTGGTGGTGGATGGGGGGGAGGCGAGGGGGAGACGGGGGGACGTGGGAGGATTCCCGTAGTACTCACGGACACCCCGCTCCCTAATTTGATGAAAGGAGCGAAGAGATGGAAGGAGGAATGAATGCCATGGCTGCATCACAAGGAAAAGGAACGAGTTCTTGCCGCGCGCGCGCTCAAGGAAAGAATGAGAATGGAATGGAGAGACATCGCAGGGGTGGGCGCGCGCGGGTAAACTTGGCTCAGCGAGCCGCCCCTTGCGCGCCCGGGAGGTGGGCTGGCAGGTTGGGATGCAAGGGTTCTGGAGGAGAGAAGATTAAAGGGCTCTCGAAAAATATACTTCATGCGTCGCCGTACCTTCCATGCACGCGCTCCTACGGAAACAAAGGACCCCTACCCCTCCCCCCTTGCCACGTCGTCCCTCGGGATCTGATGAATCCCGGCCTTACTTCTTTTGTTTGAGAATTTATCTCGTACGTTAGAGCACGTGAGTGAAAAATGCCGAAAGTTCTAAACGACGACTCAAGTTTTACATATTGTGAAAATTCGTCGATGTCTGAGCAATGCTTTCATCAGAAAGTATGTATTATGATAGCAAATGATTTTATTTAAATAATGCAAGAACTTTCAATTGATGTGCATGAAGAAGTATGTGCTTTAATGTTCACATTAAATTGTAATTTTCTCCATTTTATGAAGAGTAAGCATGCTCGGTAAAAATTACGGAAGAGTTGTTATAGTTGATGTCTGTTCTTTGAGAAATAAATTCCCCGTTGGGAGAGATATAAAATACAAGGGCTTTAAAATTTTTCATAAAATATTTCGATAAATTTTAGATTATCACTCATCTAGATTGTATTTCTATCTGTCAAAGAGGTTGGTGCAGCCAATGTTCATTTGGAGCAGAAATAAGGGTGTACGCTGCAGTTAGCACGATTAATTAAATATTTTTGAAAATGTGACGTGGTGCAAGGAAATGAATAAAAAGAAGATATGATGGGCTTAGAAAACTTACAATAAGATGTATCACTAAAGAAGAGCAATAAGCTGATGGAGACTGAGATGGAGTACACTACATAATTGTATTGTCAGAAAACCTCCCTGATTAACAAATTGAGATAATTCAAAAGTGTGATATAAAAACACAGTAATGATGAATATGCTTTCCATTAAAAACATTCATGGAGTTCAACTAAATACCTAAACCATCCACTGAATCCTGAACAGACACAAGATTCGAACTGATCAGAAGCAATGAAAAATATTAAGGGAGTGCCACCATGTCAAACTATAGGATCTGAGTGAAGTGATGTTTCGAGACCGTGACTTTACTGCATGCACCTCCTCAGGTGCACACATTTAAAATAATGTTTCGATGATTGAGTTGATATCCCTGTTCCTCAGCTCTAAACATAAAGGAAAACACCGCATTAACGGCACGTGGATGGAATTGGAAACAGAAGACCTTGGAGAGCCGAAGTTTACGGTCTTTGCAGTGGAGAGGAGAGAAACAAGACGGGAAGAGAGGAGGAGGAGAGGGGGGTGGGGGTGAGTGGGCGGAGGGGGGAGGGGGTTGGAGGGGCATAGGCGCGGTGTGGCATCGCTTAGGGGCCGGGTAAATATTTAAAGGCGCGAGCGCCAAGAGCCACAAAGAGTGCACGGGAGGAGGAAGAAGGGGAGAAGGAGACCTGACGCGGGAATAAGCCCACTCCAGCCGCACAGTTCGACAGGTCTTCTCCTCCCTAGGGGCTATGATAACATTTATGCTCGCTCAAAGTGCCCCCGTGCGGCATGGTATCATATACCTAGCATCTTCAAACTCTAGGAGAGACGAATAAATACTCATCTACTCGAGGTGAAAATATTTCTCAAAGGGGTAACGATTATCCTTGAGAGGATGACGGGACTTGGTGTTCAACAAAGCCGACGTGGTTCCGCTAATGCGTGGGTTCTCCGCGGTGGGCATCAGGATTTACCACTCCATTATTTAATGAAACACTTGGAAATTCCACGCGTGATATTTGATCGCGATATGGTTTCAACGCTTAGCTTCATCATCAGGTATAGATTAGGAACTCGTGATGACACTTAAGTGTTGAAATCTGGTCGTGATAAAATCTTACATGTGGAATTTCCGTGTTTCATTTAATGTATAGTCCACAGAAGGAAACTAATCCGTTTACCATTGTATATTTATTTCAACTTGTCGTGCGACTCGAGGTATGTACAGATCATTCAGAGAAATTCCCTTTGAAACCGTTACGGATCAGTCCCTCCTCCGAGTACACGTATCAGAGGAAAAAGAATGGACGGATTATCAACCACCAAATCAATTTTGATATTATGGAAACTGCATCGTTTATTCAGTCCTAGCCGTCCTACCGATTGTACAAACCAAATTACAGTGAATCACATATATATCAGCATCTGTTTTTTGCAAAATTAACGTTCATGATAATAATATATAAAAGACTGAAGCCGACACTCTTACGGGGGAATATTGATAAACAATATGAGGTTCAACTTGCCTATTCCCATAGTTATCTGAGAGAGACGAAGACAAAACTTAGAAGGATTAAAAGAGAGAACAATACATACACAACAGCAGTGCCAGAAGAGTAGAAGAAGGAGAAGAGAGATAACAAAGACGCGTGGAAAAGCGAAGAGTATACATCGTTCCTGATATATGATGGGCAATAATCTCTACTCGTCTTTTTACTAACAATATTCTCATAGACGAACTGAATGCATCATAAAGACTACGAAAAAACATTCTTCCGAGCTATTTATAGCTACATTAACAAACTAAAGGCTGGTGAGTCAACCTTACCATTGCAGAGCACATAGTATATTCGTCCTAAGTATCTGGGAGGCATTTGATTTGGTTTCCCAGAATAGTTAATAAGTGCTACTGGAAAACTACCTCTACGAGTACAAATAGATCACATTGGTTGTTTGGTTGGTTATTTGGTGAAGTGACCGGAAACGGAGGTAGTTTTCACATTTAAGGATAGGAGGGTAGGTTGGTGAGTGAAGGATTGCCCGTGTAATGAGGGAAGGGTGGTGAGAAACGTCCGCATTAGCCGACTCTCAACAAACTGCGCCAAGGGATCCACAGTGTGACGTCCTCTCCCAAGGAGTGAGGACTGCACTCGAAGTTCTCTCCAAGCAGTACTCTCCTACTAGATATAACTTATACTACGAGTAAATCATGCATTTTCAGATCATAGAAAAATTATTAATTTCTTGGGACATGTCACCTTTACTTTAATTTTTCGATTCGGGACAAACTAGGAATAGATAATGTTTAAAAATTTTCGTTAGTTCACAACAAATTATGCGTTTAATAAATGTGCGTTTGCACTTATATGTATCTTTATTTATTCTTGCAACTTTTGGTAAAAAGATAATGATGTAGACATTTTTGGTTTTCGCTAGAATGAGTACCAAAATACATAAAGTTGAGATAACTGCTAATTTTAGGGTACGCAGAGTAAATTATTTCATGAGCGTGTTAACATTTTTTAATCTGTCATATAGTAAATATAATAGCTAAAATGACTATAAAATTACCTTTAAAATGATGTATATTGTATTGTATTGGCATGCAAACAGACCCAGACATAAATTTTGAAAAGTACAGCGACACATCATTTTGACACCAACAGTACCTAGGGGTCGGATTTTTTCTCTGAAAAATATACACAACTGCCGAGATTTGATCCAGGGCCCTCGGAATACGGATCCATTTCTCTAGCCACACTAACAACCCGATGCTCATGCGTCTTTTCTGCTTAGATTCACGTTATAGCTTCTCTATCTTGAACACTATGAGACTTATATGTTCAACTAGGGAAAGAACTAGTCAAAGCGAGCTCGAAGAACTAGAACTAACCCATACCGTACAGTTTTTCATTTGACCAAATGCGAAAGAATAAGTCTCGGGGGCAAATAAGAAAAATCAGCGCTGGTGAATGAGGTGAGCGGACGGAGAGGTGAGGGGGTGAGAGGGCCGTTGCCCTCCAAGCGACTCCGGGGGCGGCTGGGTAGCCTGTCTCTGACAATCAAGGAGGCGCCTTGGTCCCGGAATCAGGCCTCCACTTCCACGGGCGCCACGATCGGTGATAAAAAAACTGAAGAAACAAATGGATAAAAGAGGATAGTTATGGATTGGGGGATGGAGGGGAAGGGGGGGTGGATGGTTGGTGGGGTGGGGTTAAGCTGGATGAATAGATGGGAGTCAGAGGAGGTAAGAGCAGCAATCGGGTCGAAGCTGTGTACTGAGGGCCGGATAGAATACGAGCAGAAGGTGGCTGGGGGTTTGAAGTTGCTATGGTAAAGAGGGCAGCTATTGTAACTAAAAGCGGTTTTCTAAGCCTCCACCCCTGCTGTGGAGGGAGTGTGGGTGGGGGCGGAGGATTGGAAAGGTGGGAGGTTGTCGAGGGGACGGAAAGAGAGTATTGGCGCTCGGGAAATTAGGATTAGGATGGCGAAGGGATTTTATTTTTCGGGAGGGTGGTGGTACTGAGGTGTGGGTGGGGTGGAGGAGTAAACGGGGATGAGGAGGGTGGTGGTACTGAGGTGTGGGTGGGGTGGAGGAGTAAACGGGGATGAGGAGGATGTTGGTAGAGTGAGTGAGGAATGGGAGGAGCCGCAGGATGGAGGGAAAAGTGATTTTGTTCCGCGGAGAGTGCGGCTGTCAGGGACATTTTCGCCGGCATGCCCACGCTCGCGAATAGCAGTGCACAAGTTCACACCTGAGTTCACCCGAAAAATTGCATTCCGTGGATTTGAGGGGTTGGAGCGAGGATCTTTTATTGGTCTTGATCGGTCGAGATTATTTAGAATAAGGAAGACACATTTACCAACATGCGCCATGTTTGAGGAAAATCAATCTAAATATCGCTCATAGATAACAGCTAACGCGATATCCTTGGTAACTTCACGGGTGGAATGGCTAATCAACGAGCGAATTTAATGTAGGTGGTCCAAGATTATAATACTTTACAAGACGGTATGAAGTTCACCTTACAAGCGCGAGCAAAAAAAGAAAACCATTGACTCATTTCTAATAACATATATATTTGCCGTTGTCTGTAAATTATCACTGTAGCAAAGGAGTTGTAGTATCCAAAATTGTTAAACATTAAACTTCATCCTTGTTTATGGAGTATTAATTCATGAAAAGAATAATTGGTCAACCTGGGTGACTAAATAAATCTCGTCCAATCATTGTACCTCAGCGTTCCTCGCTAAGCTAAAATTTGAACAATAAACTTGTACTCAATGTATCAAAACTTGCAATTTTCCTCAAAACTTATTTGTAAGACGTACAATGCATTTAAGCTGAATAAGCCATCATCATACAACATTACCTTTTATATTAGAAACATATGAAACCACTCAGTTGTTCCGCAATGAATGCCCAATAACATTTTATGACAACATGTGAAATCACTAATATGACTCTAATGACACTAATGTCATCACTCATAAGTCAAAGTTTGAGCGAAAAAATAGAATAAAAAGCTTGCAAAAGAAGATCTAGTGAATATAGTCACGAACTGCATGACGTTCTGCGAAAGTGGGAATGAACTAATTGACTCGTGGAAAAGAATTCATTAAATAAAAATACAAGAGGAAAAATAGGCTTTATAATGCCACATTTTTAAAAATAACGGACGATATTCCCCCTAAATTTTGGAATAATCAGACAAAACGGCAAATTCAAGC
Organism: Pyrrhosoma nymphula; assembly: GCA_963573305.1. NCBI lineage: Eukaryota > Metazoa > Arthropoda > Insecta > Odonata > Coenagrionidae > Pyrrhosoma > Pyrrhosoma nymphula. The sequence continues at coordinate 151,510,098 of OY754328.1, forward strand.
TATGAGAACGTTAGCTATTAAATTACTTAAGTTGGACTTGTCAAAGACCACTAATTTTGAAAATTTTCTGTAACAGTGCTGCAGATTTTGAAGGAAAGAAGACATTAATTTTTAACTGACGTTCAAGAGAGTGAGATCACCTTCGAATAATTAAAAAAGAAAACATTTGAAGTTAGCAAAAGTAAATCCGAAATTATCCATGTCACCTCAGAATATAAACGAAGGGTAATGACTAAAATTGCAAGGAGATTCTGGAATAGGTTTTCAATTAACGAAAATGATTATTGCCTGCACAGAGAGACGATGCTAAGGATAAAAAACTCCAAACTCTACCACATCGTGTTCGTTATAATGCTAATTATAAATGCGAGAAAACGTAGCTCAATAACTCTGAATCTGCAGAATAGCAACATTTCCAGCAATTCAACTCAGCCAACCTATAATATTAATCCAGTACCTATAAGTATTCATTGAATTTATTTCTTAAGTTCGAATATATAGTTGACATTAACCATACACCCCCCTAATAAATTTCAACCTAATTATATTACATAATATTGAGACTAATTTATTAAGCAGAGTGTTCAAAAATATGTCCATCCCACTTCAATATTTAACACCTTCTACGGAGCAGTCATACATGGGTGGCCTCTTCGTTATTTCATGTTTTCATTATTCTTGTTTTCTCTCTCTTCGTCTCACGATTTGGTCAGGCCTACGTTAGCATCAACGTAATACTATGTTCTACATTTATACATATGTACGATCACCCTCTAGAAAAGAAAGGGATTTCAGTAGGGAAATACGCGTTTTAACAAACAATAGAACGCAAAAACCTCCCCTTCATTTTTTTCTAACCAAAACACAGTCAACAGTTTACTAATTTAAATCATTTTGAATTTTATCTAATTTAACCCAATGTTTTCAAATAAATTGGTTAGTTATTGATATTGAATGCATTTGGGAACACTCCACGTAATGCATATAAAAGGATTAATAGCAATGGTGCCTCCGAAATATTTTCCAGGGTTGTGATGTCACTTTACTGGTATTAAAAGCTCATATCCGGATCTGTTAATATTCCTATTTACGTCAATCAAAGGTATTTCGTATAATTCGCAGCGCTATGCCTTGTAGGCGGATTCTCGAAGCTCTCCTTGAACGAATTTTTCGGGCGTCAGCCGGAAGTTCTGCATCAAAATCCCTTTTAGAGGAAGATATGACGTCATTGGATTTTTTTTACTCGTTTCAAAAAAGTTACAAGTACGGTTTTTAGTCAGTATTGAGGAAAACGTGAGGGTCTCACACCAGCAACGAGATCCAAACGAACGAGGGAGGATAAATTACCTACTGCAGGAAATCCTTTTATCATTTTCGTGGTGGTGACGTCATGCCGTTAAATCTTTTCCTTTGAAAAAGACAAGCCTATCACACTAAGTGAATACTTCCCACTACCGCAACTCCTCTTTATTCTTCCACTCTATCCTCTCTTCTTCCACGCAAACGGAGGGAGAGGAACAGAAAAAGCGACGCTAGATGCTTGTATCTAGAAAAGATCATGTACTATAATTAACCCGTGCTTTGATTTCATCTAGAGCGCGAAGTTTGGAATATTATGGTACCGACTGATTACTGGGAGCGACGATCATTTTTATGCTCGGTTGCTTCCGAGAATCGATGAAGATGTTTGTTTGGAAGAAAATGACAGAGAAGAACTCAGTAACCCAGCCAGGAAAAAAAATAATCTTCTCCTGAGTAGATGGAGCCTCTTACGAAATTCAAACAGATTGATCTGATGATATTAAAAATTCCCTCGAGCACCACGATATTAATTTCCATTAGGATGGTCATCGCTTTCCATTAAAATTATCAAGTCATCGAGTGGTTATTAAATTAAGTTTGCAAACATGGAGCATCTTATAACAACTCGGTATAAGATCGAAGAGAATTAATTTTTAGATTAGACATGAGACGCTTCCCTTTACTCAATAATAGCCATGAACAAAATGCGCAAGGAAATAAATTTCAAATTTATAATAACACCTTCAATCTACACATAACGTAGATGAGGAATGAAATTTTTTTACACAAATCCAAGAAAGGTAAAACTGTTTCAGTCCCTTTCTTGAATGAATTCAGAATATGAGGAGCCATCACAGCACTTGGCAGTACGTTAACAATTATTTTGAGCTTATTTTACCCTCCATTTAAGCCTTTTCTTGAAAAATTATAAAAGTGTACAATATGCCTTCCTTACTTTGAGTGCATGAGATATTTTGTCTTATTTTCTCATAACGCGAAAAAACCTTGACCCCCGAAAATATGGAAGCCTATATCCGCCAAACGGAGAGTCAAATTTAATGTTCTCCGAGTTTCCGTGAATAGCTACGGATTCACGGGCGAAATTAATAAAATATAAAAATGAACAAAACGCAGCATTGCCCGAAAAAATAAACCTAGATAAATACAATATAATTTTTTTCTTTCAGGAGATATAGGTCTCTTAATTTGTAAATTATTTATTTATATTTACCGACGTTTCACATTCTTATACATGCTCCTTCAGAGCTACAATAAAAATTGTTCGGCGTATTGTACATCAATTGAATATGGTTAACAATTTTGGCGCATAGTTATGTTAAGAAAGTATATATACATAGGATTTTATAAGTTACCTCAGAGAGAGCAGCTCCTTCTGAATTTATTGTTTGATGATACCACCGTTGCTATTTATTCTTTGTTTGTTATTTTAAGTATATTTAGGTCCTTTCAAAAATCAAAATGAAATTAAGTGTTGCTATAACATATCAAATTATAATAAATTAAACTTCACTTCACTTCGACCTGAAGACGCTCGGAGGAAACCGGGAGAAACTGTTGTCCAAAAGTCAACATGAACGCGGAGGAAACCCGAACAATAAACAAGCCTTCATTCAAGCCCCGCGGAAACCTACGCCGCAACATTAAACCTAATTTGGTGATGTCTATTTTTCGATTGCAGGATGTTTTAATTTTTGTGATGTGCACCATTTCTTTAAATAATCTTTTTGATAGGCTAGGTTTGAAATCTAATATTTTTGTGAGTTGGAAATTAAATGTGTGGTATTTTTTTTTGCATGGTCTGCTAGTGCACATTTTTGAATTTTGGATTCATTGAAGTTTTATGTTGGTATATTCTGTTTGTCAGACATTGAGATGTTTGGCCTACATATTTGTATTTTCACAATCGTAACATGGTGGTAACGTCGTTTATTCAATACCATGTTGTTAGTAGACCGGTGGTAAGGCGTTTGATTGTTCAGTAGAAGCTATGGAGTTCGATGCCCTGACGGGGTAAATATTTTTTTCTTTTTTTCTTAGTTGTTTCGCTTATCTTTTTAGATATTGGGCTTTTTTCATGGTGACTTCCATTTAAAATATTTTCACGCAATTTCTTACTCATTTAAGTGATATAGGTAATCATTAATTCCGGGGAGCAAGGCGAGTTAGATGGACCAACAAATCAAAGTGTTTATTATATATTCATCATCCTTCAACGGGCGCCTTACGACTAACTAGTTACATGATAAGAGGTCATGGAGAGGAATCAACTGAAGTCGATCCGGACCGGACGATCGGCACGTCGTCGAAGGTAAGAGAAGCATCAGGCCCGCGATCGCACAACCGATCTGCCTCCTACATGGCCAGCTCTACTCTTTACCAAGTCCCGATGATCCAATGAATAGCTAGTCCCCTACCACACAGCCAGTCACGGTCCAATTGCATTCCCCTTTCCCCGTCGCATCGCAACGAAGGAACGCGATGGTGATAGTGGTCACGTGACAGCGGGGTCAAAAGGCGCCCGCCTAGACCACGGCGGCGAATGGGGCACGGCCGAGGAGAGGGCGGGAGGCGCGCGCGAGAGCGACGCACAGTGGGCCATAATCCAAAAAAAGCTGGCCAAAAGTCGAAAAATGAAGTTCGCGCAAACCAACCAAAAACATATGATTTATATTATTAAGCATAAGTATATGTTCTTTAAGATAGGGTACCATACAGGGCATGGAATACGCCATGATAATTTTTACAGCTGGTCAAAATAGAGCGTGTCAGGGTGATTTTGGCGACCGACATTTTTGCGTGGAAAATAGCTAAATATGTAGCTTTATTAAAGAGACGTTATTTAGAATGTTGGTTAAAAAGTATTTTGATCCACAAAATTGATCCTTATTGCATGAATAGAGATTAAGTTTTTATTTGTTTTGAGTTGGTAAATCACGTTTATCAGCCCAAAATACCTTAGAAATGCACTTCATGTTGCATATAGACTGGAAATTATTAGAGTTATTAATTTTGGCCAGATGTTTTTTCAGTTTGGCCCACTGCGCGGCGTGGCGCTGCGCGGGGTTTTAGTGGCTCAGGTTTAAACGCCCCTTTTTATGGAGGAAGTGGCCGTTTCATGATGCGCTAATGACGCCATTGATTGCACCTTTTACGCGACACTTTAGTGGGCATCGTCGACACGCTGTTTTCAAACTTAACCGCGCTCCCCTCCTCCTACCTCTCTCAAACCCAACAAACCACAGCAATGACTGAAGGTGAGGGCTTAGGGGGAAGAGGTTGGGAATACCATGGTTCCGACTCCAGAGCTACTTCAATTACGAGAATGTTTGAACACGTATTAAAACTGTAAGTTACTGATTGTGAGTCCATTTGAGGAAGGAAGGAGGTGTTCAAAACTCTTTATCACTAGCGGTAAACGGAACGTTTAATAGTCGTTGAATGAGGACACTGTATGCGAGCGCCCCGCCACGGGACACTAATTTGCAGGTTAATTTCGATTGCTTACAATATTGGCTTAGTAGCGGGAACCGATCAGATCGATTCTCTCACAAGTGGGTTATTTTCCGGGAGAAGAGTAGGTATACTGTAGCCATAGTACACTGAGCTGAATGCGGTCATCGTTTCTATATCCGTCAATTTTCTTGGTATGAGTCGCGATTGCGCTGTTTCCTAAGTAGAAGAAGTCACCACTATCACTACGCGTTGATCGTATGCATACAATAACGTGAAGAAACCATAATTAAAAATAATATCTCCACTTGCATTGGATGCTAGTACAAATTGACGGCTCCACAGGTTTCTTAGTGGAATCATGAGAAAATGAGCCCTCTTTATACATTCAAAGAGCATTAAAGATCTAGGTTTTAAGCTCCCCATACAAATTCTTTCACGAGATAAATAAAACAGGGACGAATAATGATTTTAAAAGGAAACCTCCAAACCTACATGACCAATATTTTCCTCCTGTTAAATTCTTTCGATCTCATGCATCCTCTCCTGCTGTCCTAATCCCTGCTTTTTTTCTCTTTCTCCCTTCCTACCTACCCAGCATTCTCCATTTCATTGCAGTTATCAAAAACCTCTCACCTTACATACGCCCTCTTCCCAATATATTTGTCTTCTTCGAGTTTCCCTTACCGTCTTCTTTCCTCTTACACCATGTTCGACACTTCCTCGTCCGATCAGTCCTCTGCCAACCCGCATCGTAAAACTCTCACCTGCGCTCATCTTAAAGGAAATCTCATAAATATCGCATCATGATATTCTCCTTTGCATAAAGATACCTGTCTGCTGTCCAAATTTTGAATTTGCTTTATTTCCCAAACGCGTACAATGCAGCAAAATAGTTTGACGGGCATTACATATGTATAAGTAATATGCAAGAGAAAAAGTATGTTATCAAAGCAACGTTATTATGATACACTACTGGTATGATTAATTGGAATTAAGGGAGTATGGACACGAGTTCCTGAAATTGACAAAAAGTTCTTTTTACAGCTATATAATTTTAAATGGTAATTTATGCTGTTTGAAGGTGATAATTAAAAAAAAACATTTCAGTCGCCAGTGCTCTCATTTCGTAAGTCCCCAAAACAGGGGCAGTATTGCTGAACACGTCGATTGCAATTGCATCTCATGGTTGCAATCGACTTGAAATTCATCATTCAGTCGTTTGAGAGATTCAAAATGTTCACTCGTACTCAGCTTCATTTGACGCGGCATTTTCTATTTTATTCACAGCATTAATCATCAACATCTCAACGGAATAAAGTATTCAAATACCAAAATTTTGCATGCATCGTATTTTAAGCCCCGGTTATCTCACTGATCTGCGCGCATTCATCCATGACCCTAATTGGTCCACATTTTTATCGATGTCTATTTGGAAGTTTTTTATTATAAACCGTGATTTTTTGCCAAGCTTATCTTCGGCAAAGTTGGAATTTGCTGAGAGAAGAGAGGACAGAATGCAAAAAATGACAGACCGGCGATTCATTAATACCCATCAATATAATCCAAACCTGGAATTCAAGCTGGGTTTCATTGCTTTTGAAGCGCCGATGACAGTTCTCTCTGATCGATTAGACCACACACACGGACTCAAACGGAGGCATATCCATTGTCTGCCCTCCACTCCACCTCCTTCCCTTTGATCTTGTCCATGCTCCCCCTCCTTCGCTTTTCAAATATAAAAACATCGTTTACGCTTTTTTAAGAATGGTTTTCAAAAAAATTGTGACCCATTTATTAGCCAAGCGAAATGAATGGCCAATTTATCTATTAATATGAGAAACATGTTTCGGTGTTTTTTTTAGTTGAAGGGACATGAATGTAAGCCCTCCCGAGGATTGATCGCACACAATTTCATAATTTAATCAGATGACTTGCAAGGGTTCAATTCTCTATGTTGAATGCTGGTGGCCTGACTCAATGCGATCATTTTGGTTAATGAAAATGGAAATAAATTCAGCTGTTCTACGAGCGCTTATTTACTAACGAAAAGTAGGGTATTTGATTAAAAGGGAGAATTTATAAAAGGTAATGACCCCAGCATGAAGCGTAATAATGTATGAGTCTTTGAATATGATCCTCGAAACTTGGCCCGTGCGAAAATAATATATGCTTAGACTTAAAGCTATGATACGTGAGAGCTGAGAATAATAGAGAGGCTGAGCTGGGTGGCAAGGAAGACAAAATGTGAATGATGTGGTGGGAGGAGAGAGCGAGGAAACAATTTTTGCTGCAGGGATTCGCGAGTGACTACTGAAATAGACGGAGAATAGTTCTTACAGGAATGTGCATGCTCAAGAGGACGATAGGAATGTAATAGACGCAAGGGCTGAAGAGGATGGGAGAGAATTGGAATTTCGGACATGAAGATTAGGTACGGGGAGCTAAAAAGAGACCTATTGCGAAGCAAAGAGAATTGTTTGGAAATGTTAGAGACGACCTTGCTATGGAGTCAATGTAGACGTGGTCTGTCCAAAGACCTACCAATCAGTTGATAGAGTACCAAATGATAGTGACCCACTCACACAACGAACACAGCCTGGTTGTATTCCATTTAAATATGACACTGATGGCAGTTTTCATGCACCAACTTAACCACTCCTCTTTCCCAGTCCCTCTAAGTCCCACGCCAAATTCCGGAGTCGATTAGATGAATGAGACATAAAATACACTGCCGTAAGACGTGGTTTCTCTTGGCGATTTCATGCAAGCCGTAGTTTGCTCCTTGCCATTCACTCACGTATCCCTAATTCATCGCTATAATAATCACGAATGCATCATTTGATTCCCTTGAGGCAGATTCATTGGAGGTGTTCATCATTTAGCTCACCATCACCCCCGGCGGTATGCACAAAGGCCGAACAATTGAAGCCACCATCCATGTGTCAAACCGGCTCTATTTTTGTTGAACGGTACAAATGAGAAGATGAGGTCTCTTCCTTTACTCATGCACTCGTCAGCGAATCTCTTTGAGAGCAATGACGAGAAAAATTCTCGCATTCCAAATTATAGGGGATTAGTTTCACTAGGTACTCTCTCTTATGATTCTCATGAATAGGAAAGAGAGTATGACGCAATGCATGAATGTAATGGAATCGATAGAAGTATGGCAGGATTGGGCATTATGGAAGAAATTATTATAAGAGCCTTTTCATTTGCCTTTAGCTTTACCCCGAAAGGGAACGGCGAGATGGGTATGAATGTATGTAGTTTCAGTGCTCGAAAACTCTCCTTGGTTAGGTGAAGTCGCCAATTCCTTGAGGCACATCTTGCACGTGAACCTGAAAGCCTCCGCTTCAAGTGTATGAATACTCTGGCCACTAAGTTACCGGGCCGCCTAATTTGCTCTCGCGTACATAAGTTTCTCTCCCCGCTTCCTCTTTCTGCCCTGGTCGCCGATGAGTGAAAATGGGCCAAGAAGCAGCGTGGACAGTGGGCACAGCACCGTTCTCGTTCACCACGATGGCCGCGTGCCTCCGCGTCTCAATAATTCACTTCGGCCACGCCAGGAAGCGCTCCGTCCCCCCGGGGCCAGCACCTTCCCACCCGACCCGAGCCGGCGAGGGAGCAGAGCAGACCGGCCGAAAACAACAGCGCCATCTTTTGCGCGGAATTATGTCCGGCTGGGAAGGTGATGAGAGGCGGGCAGTCAAGGGGCAAGGGAAGGTCTTGTAAGGGAAGGTGGCAGCTTCGTATACCTTGAATGTATTCGTAACGATCGTGCATCTCTCGCAAAAGCTGGTGGCTGAAGGGTACGCAGAAGGCTAAAACACGGAGGGAGTCAACCTACTTTAAGGGTAGGGAGACGGGACGGAGGGAAAGGTGAGGGATGGAAGAGGAAAAACATCTACAAACGAATGTCTGATTTGCCTGATCACCATAGATTTAAAATAGAAAGGCGCACTGCTCGGAGTTTAGTCAAAAGGAAACTAAGGGTGTTATCCGTCCACCCGCAGCGACCGGTCTTTAGGAAATAGACGTCTCCATTCCCAAAAATCTTCCACTGCGTCTCAGCCATAAACTTTTGCGAGGGCTGTTCTGGTTGTACTGGTCGAAGGGTTGCGCATTGCAGAATGGTTGAGGGATGCAGTTGCCCGCTTCTCAAACCTAATTTTTAATCCGTATGCCCTTGTAAAATATTTTAGCTCTTTTCTAAAGACAGAAAATGTGGTGAAACATCACATTTCGGAGGATAGCAGCATAAATATTTGTGAAATGCCCACATATTTAAGAGCCCGGATGTTTATAGATGACCAAAAACACGATTTGTAGATTACAGAGAACAACGAAGGTCATACTTATCTAGGGTCACCTTCAGAGGTGCCTCTCACACACAACCAATCGAACAAGCTGCGTGGGGAACATGATTTTTCTCACAAAAGAGGACGGAAATGATAGTACCTAATAACAAATACTTTTTAGCACTTGATTTTCATTCATCACTTATATCACTTAATGCTGAATTGATGCTTACAATGCGCAATGAAGATGCGTAAAATGGCCTTCATGAGCTAAAATGTTTACCTCACCGCCTCAAGTGTCATCAACATGATTAGTTGATCACATCCATGGAATGAATTAGTGCACAGTTGAAATGGAATCGGGGAATGTCTCAAATGAGTTTCTTACATGGACGTTGTTCATGTAATTTCGCATAAATCACGTAAAATTTAAATACCTATAGTGCACGTTGGTTGACGACAGGTGTCTGGCCTCTGCTTCTCTGCTTCAGGACACGCCCCTTGCGCTCATTAAGATGGTTTGAGCGACATAGTTCCCTAGTCATAATGGAGACCATATTCAAATTTTATTTTTTTATTTCAGCGTCTGTAAGAAGTATGAAAAAAATATTGTAATATTAATGGCGCAAAGATATAGTTATGCATGACAAAAATTCTCAGTAATTAAATAAATATATCTAATTAAGTATCTAACTTGAATCATTTTTTTTCCGCCGTGCGGCTGAAAACAGGTTTTTTTGCGATTCTGTGAAAATTAAAGTGGTGAGTAATAATTATTTTTTATAAATAGTTGAGAAAACATGCAAACTACACACCGTTAGTTTTTTGACGAAATCTAGGTGCTAGAAGTTCCTTATTTGTTTAATACTCTCCCTCTGGAGCGAACAGCCATAATCTATCCCATGTAAAACAGCTTATATTTTGGGTCAAATTGCTCCAAAAGTAGCTCGGCAAGGGATTAATATTTTGATATTATTGGATAGATGAGTTTTTTCTTTAAAATGAGGCCAAATTCATCAAATTCTAGGTGAAGTGATTTTTCGCTCAAACTAACTTATCAGGACTGAAGGGGACAGCATTGACAACAAAGCCTTCAGATCACGGAAATTTTCCGTTACTGCAGGAGCGTGAGGATTGGACCCCTTAAGTTCGGGAAAAAATCGGTACTTTAGCTGAAAATTATAAAAATGGAATATATCAATTATAAGTATGAAGCGGTGTACGGGGTAATGCCTTAAACACCAACGTCAACAAACCATAAGTCAATATAAGCGGTATTAAATCGAAGAATTGATAAAAAACTGTTTGCAATGAGAGTGAATTAATCATAGTCAGATATATATCCCCGATTGTACAATTTTAAACAAGCAATAATCACCGAATGAAACAGAATATCAGTGAAGTTAAAGTATACTACGAAATAAGTCAATGTGGTAAGTTACAAAGAGAAGTGGTTCATAGAAGTAGGTCGCCTGATCGTTCTCATTACTCGAGGACATGATGGTTACTACAGATTAACAGTATTTATCTACAATAACTTTTCAATAAGAATGACAAAAGCAGCAGAACATAGGAGGATAGAAGCAATTGAAAATGTTTTATTATAGAAGAAAAATGAAAGTCAAACAAATGGGACAATTAAATGCCCTACGACCACTTGGGAGAAAATACGCTCCATAAAAACTGCTTTGATAAAAATAAAAGCTGAAGTTATCGGAAATATTAAGAACTTAAAGACTTGCTGAAAAATATTATGGAAGACGCAACGAATAGTAAATATTACGGAAGATACCCAAGGATGGAATACATAAATTGAATTATGAGGATGTAAAAATGTATTATTGTTTAAATAAGGAATGACTAGTTTCTGCTGAGGAGAGGATGGGGTGGATAGCTGCAGCAAACTTATCCTCGGATTGATAACTGCTTACAATTATGCGTGAAATCACAATTTATTGTCCACAATGGGAGTTTGACAAACAATCATACGCCACTGAGAAAAAACTCGGGTGAATTTCCGCTGATCGCGGTGAACATCCGAATGGGAAACATGGCACCCGCGGTCCCCGACTCGGTGGAGCACCACTGCCATACGGGATCAACTCCCCCTTCTCCCCCCCCCCCTAAACACACTCCCTCCAGCATTTCCTCCCATTTAAAAGCGGGAGTGAAGAGAGGAAGTAGACAGCGGGCATCTGCGACGCTTGACAACAGCGCTTGCTCCCTGTGCCCGCCCTCACGAGTGGCGTCCCGTTTGGCAGTAACTTACGGCTTAGGGATTGGGCGGAGGGGGGGAGAGGAAGAGAAGGTGAAGGGGATGGGGTCCGAATGGCGGTCTTCGAGACTCCGGGGGGTTCTCGTAGGGAGTGACAGGGAAAGGCGGAGGGGGTTAGAAACCCCCTCTTCCTTTGCGATGCCACAGTACACGATGATTGTCGAAGGTGATTGGTGATTGTCGAAGGGCATTGTCGCTCAAGGTAGGGGAGGAGAAAGATGGCCGAGAATCCTCTTAAGGCATTGAAAGATATCTCTCCTTTGCCTTGGGGAGATAAGATAACGGAATGGCGTGATAAGGCGATGGCGATGTGCTGGTGCGCTCAGCGTGAGCTTTGCAAGGGATGGATTCGAATGCGTAAGGACGATGACGACTCAGCCACTATTTTCCATACCTCCTTAATATTTTGTACAAAGGGTATCAGATATTCAAGTTTTGTTTTTTTTATATTTTATTTTGTTAATGCTGCAGATTCTAAGTTGAAAATTTTTAATGGAAAGGCCGACATTGGCTGTTTTTGAATATTTAAAATATATCAAATCAAGTGTGCTTTTTCTCCACATCGAATAACCATGCTGTGGCACCAGTCGCAGTTGTGGACATTATCGTACGTGACACGTCTCAGAGTTTAATGGCCAGTACCCTGATCAGTAAAACAAACCATGGGAAGTCGATGACCCAAATTAGTGGTCGGAATTTTTCATAGTCCTTCATTTTATTCATTCATGCGGAATATTTTTTTTAACCCGCTATGCAGTTTTCAAATGCCGCGTATAAGACATTTACCTCATTCCTCAGAGTTTGGAGGGCACCGGAGAGAATTGTTAGCAATGAACCCGTATTGTCACAATTTTTCTGTGATTTGTATTAGCAGTATTGGACTATCCTTATCCAGCAAAGTATAAAGCTAAATAGACGAAGTGGATTAAGATACAGTATTTCTGGGTATAAGTATATATGAGTTTGGTGTTACTTTAACGATTACGAAGTTTACGAAAATGTGTTTTCCAAGGATGGATATAAAATATTCATGGCATAGGGGTAAGCGAGGGAAGATCTCCTCACATAAAATTCCCGGATATTCAATTATAGAAAATGAAATAGGTCTCATAGATACGTGGTATCACAGTGATTTGTTTAGTAGTGGAGGGGCATGTTCTATCCGGTTAAATTTGTCGACGGTCCCATTGGAAGGAAAAGAGATGGGCAAGGGTAAACAGAAATTTGATGACAGTGATAACGAGGTAGATGACACAATTGGACGACGAATCACATACCTACGGCAACAGTTAATGTTAAGTTAAACTATCTTAATACTAAAAATTACTTCCGACATGGTTGGAATTGTTTCCTTTTCACAAGTAAATGAATATTTACTACAATTTAAAAATATATTTTTGAGGAACAAAATACAAAGTCAGTGAAATATTATTGAACGCGCAATTCACTTGAAAATTTTCCATTTTATTAAATGGATATGGATTTGCTTTCACTGGCAATTCTTAATAATTTGATTCAATATTTTGATATTTCACTCACTCAGTGATTCAACCCGAAGGTTGGTTTGGATGGTTGAGGGTAGAGCTCAACCCGGACTACTAAAAAAGCCACAGACGTGTGAATTTCACACATTCAGGTTAGGGGGGCCAGTTCCTTTAAATGGGCCACCTCGTACTCAGAAGATTTTTTTGATATTTAAGGACTGCATAAAAGGCAGGTGCAATGAGAACCATCATTGTATTCAGCGTTATGACGAAAATAGAATGCTATCATTATTGGTATTCAATACACGAAAATATATATCAGCTACTAAGACAAATCAGATTAGTGGGTCTGTGGGAAAAATCAAAGTGGAGCCAATTCAAATGCCGATTGCTAATCGATAATCAACATGCCTTTGAAGTGTTGATCAAATAGGGTCACTATGATGTATGAGTATGATACCAGTATTTACCCTTGAATATTCGAGTCTTTTTCATGCAAAGTGTTCGAGACCTTACGGCATATGCTCGCTAATAGTCGTAAAAATAGGCCATATGAATAAAATAAAAGGATTGAATGGCTGGAAAAATATCCATCCTCGCATAGGAGATATGAAGTGGTAAAACAAAGAACATTTCGAGTGATGCAGCTTTTAATTATATCCGATGCTAGTTAATAATTCCAAATATTGAAAATACCAACGTTTTCCTTGATGCAACTGTAAATGTATCAATTATATCCGTAACCTTTAGCGCTGAGATGTCTTTTGTCAGTAGGCGCTGTTTAGCTCCCGAAATTCCACCTCATCCTTCCGGAGCATATTTAAATGATCTCTGCAAATGCTTCTAAAGTGTAAGAGTTGAACTATAGGTCGAGAGATTACTTCAATTTTTTACATTAAAAATGTTGGCTTTCACAGTTGATAACATATTTATTTGAAACAATTTCCCGCTCGTAAGAGTGCCTTTTGTGAACCAACACCTGTGATTATATATCAAATTCTTAATTACCAATTTTATCGGGAAAGAGGAAAATAATTGCGGCAAAAACAATTTCCTGCACTAGAATATAACGGAGAAGTGGGGAGTGCGCTATTAAGGTGGTGGGGAAATCGAGCTCTCCTCGACCTCTTCACTCGAGAAACTGGAACCTGCCGTGAGAGCGTGGTAGTGGTTGGAAGGAAACCATTGGACAAGACACTCAAGGGGGGCAGAAGCCATCCTCTACTGAAGTCCTCTCACCATTCTATTTGAGAGGAAGAGGTCACATAATTCGCCCACTCTCGTAATCTCTCACCTAAAGTGAATAAGAGGAAATACTCATCGATGAGAATACTGAGAAGACGACTCTACTGGACAAATATGTGATGGTGAAAATGAAAAACCATTGCCTTGAATCATCTATGTCCGTTTGTAATGCGTGAGTTTTCGTTCACCTGTGCTAAATGAAAAGCGTCATGAATGAGAAAATATACGTGGATTCAGGGGAGAGGAAACTTCCTTACCTACGATACCTGTGATTTTCGTGGAAGATTGAGAATCCAAAATATCTCTCACACTTACTCCAGTGAATAATAGTGGCATAATATATGCTTCTACCCGCGACAATTTTTCAGAGGGAAAACCCTTATTCGCCGTTACCGCCTAGCAATAAGCAGAGTGTAATTCAGATTGAAATGATTATTGATGTACGTAGGCTATGCATGGGGTTACACTTTATGCGGGAAATCAAAAACTAATGGACAGCTTTATTTGGAAGAAATTATACTCAATATGGATAGATAAGTGTGGGAACAAAAAATATGCGCTGGATCTCCAAAATTACATTTTAAATTAACGAGGATGTATAACAAAAAGCGTCTTCACATCGTCGCAAATACAGATCAGAAGCTTCCCATTAAAAATCAACAAATTTTTAATTTACCGAAAGAGAGGTTAATGCATTGAGCAATTTTTATCTCATAATTGATACAATACGTATACTCAAGGATAAGTACTATTACATAAATTGACATGTTTACTTGAATAAAGGCGATTGGGTACAACACTAGATGGATTCGAATTACAACGTGGATTAGGCCCGACCATTCTAAATGATAAAGCTAAAGCCAATAAAATGATACGAAAATAATGAAATTAATTGCAGCCTTAGAACACGCACATGGCGGAAAACTTAATATCACCGTTCACACGTTTAAAGAGTGAAAATGTTTCTGTTTTGAAATGAAAAGTTCACAAATTTTCATCTTGTAAATAATGCTGTTCCTGCCTTGGAATTATTTTCCAAAACTGGCTGGTATTAAGATAACTAATATCGCTTTGATTATCTGAAAATATACTTAGCTACTTAGCAAAAGGACTCACATTATGTGCACAAGCATCAAAGTGGGAGTCACAAAATTTATCCATCAGTATGTTTCGCATCGTATGAAACGCTATTTGAAAACCCTTCAGCAACTTAACCATGCCATAAGGACATTCGAATCGGCTTCATAATCTGCTCAGCCGTCTCACATAAAAAATTAACACGTTATGTAGCTAAGGATTAATTGACAAGTGCCACATTCATAAGCACGAATAACTTCCAAATCTCTGGATAATACAAATGTTAACATGGATCGCAAATTTTAGTCCCATATGTATCAAAAAAGATGGTATAAAATCAGTTTAACTTGTATTGACAGCGAAGGTCCTTCCACAGCTATCGTCCGCCACGGTGACCGGTGAAATCCATTTATCTAAGGTTTCCTCTGGCAGTTATTTCTTTATTTTCGCTTGCGTTATTTCATTCACTTCCAGAAATGCGCTCCTTTAGATATAATATGCTACCAAAAATGCTATCGCTTCTCATATACTCAGAATATAGTCGATCGCAGCTGTAAAAAGGGAAGACCGGGCCATTGGTAAAAATGTGTTCACGTCACGCAGGTCTCAAACCGATTTCCTCCCTTTCTCCCGGGTCGGGAGAAGGTGGCGAGGATTTTTGCGGTATAGGTACCGGCTGGCTCATTCTCTCTCCGAGGGCTGACCCGAGCTGGGGGGAGGAAGAATTTCAGGAAGAATGAAAGAAGCGCAACAAAGTGAGAGTGAGTTCCAAGGGGGGGACTGAAACGAGCAAGGTTCGAGGGTAGGATTGCCAACACCTAAAGAGCTGATTCCAGCAGAAGGTAGTTCAAAGAGGAAGAAAGAAAGCAGGACATTCCGGAAGAATAAGTGAAATACACCGTTAAAACTATCTTTAAAAGTGTGTTCTAAGTACATAAATGTGCAGTTAAAATTCTACAACTCGATCACGTTAGAATTAACTCTCGGCAGAGGTAATTCAACTGTGATTACATTTTATCATACCCCCGTACCAATCATTTATGGTGGTTCTACTGCAAAACGACTAAGGTAGTTTGATCGAGATAGTTCGCTAGTCATAATGGAGACCATGTTCGAATTTTATTTTTTTTATTTCAGCGTCTGTAATAATAATGTAATACATATTGTAGTATTAATGGCTCAAACATATAGTTAAAATGACCAAAATTCTCAGGAATTAAATAAATAAAGCTAGATACGTCTCTAACTTGACTTATTTTTTCACTACGCACGGCTAAAAATTCTTCAAAACAGCAGGTATTTTGTGATTCAGTAAAGGTTATTGTGGTAAGTAATAGATTAATTTTTATAAATAGGTGAGAAAACACTAAATAAACATTGTTAGTTTTTTAAACGAAATCTAGGTGTTGTAATTTCCTATTTTCCTGTGGAGCGCAGAGCCGTAATCTATCCCATGTAAACCAGCTTATATTTTTAGGCAATTTGCTCGAAAAGTAGTTCGGAAAGAGGTTATCATTTTGATATCAATGGAAAGATGATAGATTTTTCTTTAAATAAAGGCCAAATTCATCAAATTCTAGGTGGTGATTTTTCGTTCAAACTACCTCAAATGAATTTTTTAAACTCTGTTTTTTAATCTAAAAAACGAGATATTTTTTTGATATGACGAACGGAATCACACCATTCCACGATATTTTGTTCAAAAATTTAAAGGTGAAATTACGTTATGGTAAGTGAGAGAATGAAAGGAAGTATTTTTTAAAATAAAATAAATGCTCTTTTCATCACAAAGTTTTTAAAATAAGCACATTACCCAAAGAAGTTGTATGTTTATAAAATTTAGGTTCATCTTATTGTTTGATTTGTTAGTAAATTACTACAATAACAGGTCTGAAAATGAGTGGGCTCAATTTAGTGGGCGCTTATAGCTGGAAAGTGTTTATTAAAAATATATATTCGTGACATTAATCTGCATTTTTTGTCTTATTTAGTTTTCTCATAGCTAAGGCAGGTCATCACTGAAAGTAGTATTATTCAAACAATGCAACTCATACTTGTTAACCATACGTAAAAGCGTCAACCGCTGGCATTCACAATTCAAAAGTTTTTAGTATGTTTACACAAAGTTTTGTGAAGAAAGAATATAAGGACCTATTCAGTAAGATGGCACGATGAAAATTAGGAAGAATGAATAATTGAGAGAATTATATAAAGAACCAGACATAATAGGAATAATTAGAAGTAAAAGACTAAGGTGGCTGGGACATGTACATAGAAGTAATGAAAACGCAATGATCAGTAAGGTATGGAACTGGAAAGCCAAATGGAGTACGACCCTTAGGAAGACCCAGGATGCGGTGGAGTGACGAAGTAAAGGAAGATCTAAGGAAGCTTGGGGTAGATCTGGAGAAGGCAGAAGACTAGTTACACTAACTTTAGGGTGTAGTGTAATGCATGTTGGTCACTACTCACCCCCTGCCACACACCCCTGAGGTGGCTTGCAGGGTACTTTGCAGATGTAGATGAGAAGACCGAATAAGGTGGAGGCAGTACGTTGGTGAGGCCAAAAACCAACTTGGTTTCCAATGGCCACAAGAGTAAGAGTAAGAACATAGTATGTTTACATGTCCTCTAAAATGGTATCTCGATGGTATGACGTCACCGCACGCCATCGCTTCTAAGCCCTTTCGTGCATTTTAACGGAAAGGATCAAGGCATAGTAATTCATTGTCTTCCAAAAAGTTAGATCAAACGACTACTAGTAAGTACTTTCTTCAAATACGAATAAACCAGTACTCATGATTAAGACAGCTTAGTACTTTTCTACAATATTATTTAATGTACGAAGCGTTTCGCCGCTTTACGGCATCGTCAGGTCAGGTACACAATACAGAAGTTTGTTAATGAGTTAATATTGCATAAAACCACTAACTTGTCTTAATCATGAGTACTGATATTAGTAACTTCTACGAATTGAAGACTGCCAAGGTCATGTTTATACGAATAAACCAGCCTAATTGAACATGAAAATGCGGAATATAATATTGAAGTCGATTCCGTACCGTTATGTTATCAGTTGGGATCCCGAGTGTTTTGTCGTGGCCAAGCACGCGTAATTTTTGACAAGAATTATTTTCACTGATGTAAAGAACGCAATGCATGTTTACACCTACCTACATGTATTATGCTACGACTGGTATCGACTCACTGGCATCATTGTCAGGTACAGTTTCTACGTCAGGGTCGGTGGTACATGTACTCATGCGAGGAGGGGGAAGAATTTATGGGCTCAAGTAGAACTATAAAAGTTTTAGTGTTAACATACATGTGTTTTTTTTTACTTAAGAAGAATGAATTTCCACCAAGTTCAACCTGAAACCATCGGATAGGGAATTAATTTTGTTCAAAATCATTGTTTTTCGACAAAATTGTGTCCTGCATAACCAAGCATATAAACCCCGCACGCAAATAGTGTTTAAAGACAATGTAAGATTCCCAATTCCGGGATTCTCCCGTAGAATCCGGGAGAGTTGGCATCCCTAGCTGAGGGACGGCCGAGGAGCGGAGTAGAGTGGTTGTATGAGTAGGGTAGAGGGGAGGGGGAGAGCGAAGAAAACATAACAGAAACGCTTAAAGGAGGGAGAGGAGGGTGGCAGGGGTTGTGGAAGTAAGGTTCCCTCTCCTCTCCATTCAATGGCCCGGAGCAGGGAATAAGGGACGAGGCGGGTTCTCCACGGCCCGTTTGTGTGCTGGACCGCTAGTGTTGGTCGGCGTGCTCTGCAGCGAGAACCCGCAGGACAAATGGGCGAGGAGGTAGCGAATAAAGGGAAGCGTAGGGTGGAAGGGAGAAAAGAAAGAAGGGCGTAGGTGAGTGGGGGAGGGAGGGAAGGTGAATGGCGGAGGATTTAGTTGCATCCACGGAACCCTCAGATGATCCGTTTTCCAACACCAACTTGCGCATTCTACGGTTTCTCACAGTTTTTCGACCGCATTATCTACGAGAGAGCTCTGTTTTTGTTGGCTGATTTTGTTATCCCATTAGGATGAGTTAGCCATTTACAAAATTTAATGTTTTAGCATTTTATCTGTTGATAATTTGAAATATTAAATGACAAGCTATAGTAAAAAATATTTCAAGCAAGCAAAAAGTTCAAAACCTTGAAACAAATGACACGCAAATGAGAAATACGCTGTGGGGTACCATGGAGCTAAGTGAGATAGGGTAAATTGGTCAGTGAGGGCACTAAAAAAAGATTTGACAGGGAGATACGCGTGATGGGCCCCTTTTTGTTTATCACGAGACACCTGTTAAAAATATGGCTATGTACATATGCTAATTCATATTTAATTTCAGTTCTCCTATCCGAAACTACAATACCAAATGTTTCGGACAAAACAGGGAAGATATTAATTGAACAGGAAGATATCCAGGAAAGATGGAGAGAATAGCTATATAACAGCGAGAATAGACCCTTTAGCCTATATCTAGAGGATGAAGGAACAATAGATAAGGATAACCTCGGACCAGAGTTACTTTACAGCGAAATAGAGAGGGCATTATGAGAGATGAAGGATAGAAAAGCCGTGGGAACCGATATCCTACCTTCGGAGCTACTGAAAAATCCAGGTAATAAGGGGAGGAAATCGTTTTTCGAACTTATTCGCAGGACCTACGAGGAAGGAGTATGGCCAGAGGTTTTCGTGAAAACAGTATTAACCCATTCAATGCGGATACCTTGTATTCAAGGCATCCCGTGCAAGCCAGAGGCGCGGATGCCTTGAATTCAAGGCATCGGTCCCTTACTTTTCTCAGTTTTCCCCAGTTCCCAAGCGTCGGCGCTGACACTTGCAACTTCCTTCCGCGTCTTAGGCATGCTCTAGGCACACGTGGATGAGTTTCGTTCTTTGCTGGATGTGTTTTCGTTTTATATAAATAAAAGAAAAAAACCCTTCAGCGTGGGAATAAATGTCATGTCAACAGGTCAGCATTGAATGGGTTAATACCGATTCCGAAGAAGAAGAAAGCGTCAGAATGGGAGGAGTATATAGCAATCAGTTTAATTTCCCAGGCGGAAAAAGTCTTGCTTAGAATACTAAATAGAAGGTTGGAGAGCAGAGCAAACTACTATCAGACTACAAACAAACGGTGAATCAGGGTGGGCAGTTATAGGTCGCGGGGTGCGACAACGGTGCCCGTTGTCTCCTTTACTTTTTAACATCTATGCTGAGGAAATGGTAAGAGAGGCATGGGATGAGCTAGATGAGGGAATGAAAGTAGGAGCCAGCGGGTAAAGTTGGTTAGATTCACAGACGACCAGGCGTTGGTCAGTCGGTCATCGAAAGGATTGCAACCTTTAGTAGATGTTTTGGAAATGCAGTACGAGAAATACGGGATGAAGATTAAAAATAAGAAAACAAAAGTTTTGAGTTTCTCTAGGACAAAGAAAGCGAGGCTGGTGATAAAGAGTAGGAAATCACAAACTGGAGAATGTAGAACAATTTAATTACTTAGATAGTACGCTAGAAGAAACAGGGCATAGTAGCAAAGACATTAGGAGGAGAATAGCGCTAGCGAAGGAAGCGTTCAATAATATAAGGGAGCTGATGACGGGGACCTTAAGTAAGGATGTAAAAAAGAGGCTGGTGAAGAGATTGATATGGAGTGTGGCATTGTACAGGGCAGAAACGTGGACCTTGAGAAAGGAAGACGAAAGTAGGCTGAAGGCTTTCGAGATGTGGGTGTGGAGGAGGATGGAGAAGGTGCGTTGGACGGAAAGGAAGACAAAGGAGGAAGTGCTTGACATGGTGGGCGAGGAGAGGAAACTTATAGATGAGATTAGGGGAAGACAGGGTAGGTGGCTGGAAGGGGTAATGAGGGGCGATGGTTTGCTGAAGGCCGTGATAGAGGGTAGGATGTTGGGTAAGCGAGGAGAGGGAAGGAAGAGAATAGGTTTTATGGATGGGATGAAGAAAGGTAGGATATATGCAGAAATGAAGAAAGAAATACTTGAGGTAGAAAGGCACGGAACGTGCAAGCGTTCGTTGGATATTCTCTGACTTTCATCACAACCTACCTCTAACCTTTTTCAGTACAGTTTACAAAAATGTAAGTTTCAAATTTGGAATTGAATCCAAATTTGACTACTGATTGTGAGTCATTTCATCATCCCAGAACAAAAAGTGCCATTTAGAGCAGCAGATGCTTGGCACCAGCTTCTGATGTGAGCACGCGTTTCATCTGGGTGCCATTCGCAGCATGCACCAATCTGGTCCTTGACTAGCAATGCATGGATGGAAATGTCGCGTCGCTAGAGCTGTCCGTTGGGCAGCCATTGCATGGGCCTCCATTAGCGTCCACACCGAAATGCCTGCTGTGAAAACAACGTAATAACACTGCACTCATCATATTCCAAACGGGAAAGCTCTGAGATATGATGGCACATTAAATAGGCTTGATTTCCTTCGAACCAAGTATAGGTATAAACCTAAGAGCTTCGTTATGAACCTAAACGCACAGAATTAACAATATTTTTCTTATTTAAGCTTTAGTAACTTTCTCAAATAGAGCAGAATGCTTAGAAATAATACAATAGATAAATGTAACCAAGATACCGTAAGTATCTAAGCTGCTTTACCCGGTGTATATTTCTTTCTGTTCATTTCATTGACGATATCGGCTATTCATGCTCGTTAAGATTTGATTTTTATAATTATCTACCTCAAATTTGACACGTGAAACTGTAATGTTATTGTACTTCTTCCGTAATTTCCCTGAAACAATTGGAACAAATAGACGGTGTCGTTGATGGATGAATACCTACGAGTCATAAAATCGATGGGTTATCTTCATTTATGGTGAATTGCATTTTGTTGGGAACTGATGTATTGTTATTATAATGGATGACTTCAAATCAATAAATGCATGGTAGTTCTCCCGCAAGTCAAGAATAGGCAGGGTAGGTTGCGTTTGGACGTGCTATTACTATGATGATAAATAATCATCATGCTTGAGACGTTAAACTGAAGCATATATCTGAAGATAAGCATAACTTTGTCTTCGAAGATAATGAAAAGTCAAAGTATTGCTTTCCTGAGAAAATCAAGTTAATATAAATACCGGGAGTTAATCTTCCTCTTCCTTTCAAAGAATCTTGATAATGATTACTGTGCAGTCGAAACCTGGGTCGGCAATAAAACTTTTTTGTGTGTAATACAAGATATATTTTTTTCGGCATATCTATGATGAAGCAGATTTGTTTAGGAAAATCGAGGAAGATATACTCCTGGATGAAAAATATGTTTTTCGTCATGTCTGTGACCATATTACAAAAAGTTACGCCTTCAAACATTAATATTACTGCTTCATCATGTAAGCAAAAAAAATACTTCAGCATGGGAAAGCATATTTCAAAATCAATGGTACTTTTTCATATCATCAGGATAAAATAGAGCCTAAGAATGTGGTTGTAAACAGCGCAGCAAGCAGGTGATTGAAGGGCTGGACAGAAACGGACCCGTGACATCGGATCGCCGTGAGCGCAGACGCCACGCGAAAATGAATGCACGCTCACCGCTTTGAGCGTGGACCGCTGACTCTGGGTCTCTCATCTGGCGCGAGGGAAAGGGGATTTGGGGGGGGGGGGGTAGAAGGTCGAGAGCAGGGTTTGCATTGTACGTAGCTGCGAGTTGACGGGAAGAACTCTATGATTTGATCCTTGACGCATCGCTGGAGGCGGAGCGCTTGCGACAAATCCCTTTCCGTTCGGCCCCGCTTATAATAGTTCCGCCACTGCACACACTTAGATTGATCACCGGATGGCGAGGGGCCGTCCTTTGACCTGCAATGCTCACCACGACTAGGGCGAAGAAACAAAGCTTGCTACTGGGCAAACTCACTTGACGCTGCATTTTTCCATTTGATAACTGAGCTGTCATGATTCGAAGCATTAGAGATTTTCCCGGAGAATCCAGCGAAGCAAAGGTCACTCGTGGAAAAACCCAAAGCTGTGCTGTGAGCGAGTGCACTCATCTATGCACTCAATGTTCTCTTAGGCAATATTATTCAGGAAGAGTTTACGTTTTTCTCACTAGCAGAACCCTCGGATAATTAAGGTCGATGAAGTCTACTCCTGCTATCTTCAAGATCGTCTATTCAAACCCCCTCAAGAGGATGGAAGTACATATTTTAACACCTCGCAGCTCTATAACTCTGGTAAACATAATGACAAGTAAAAGCCAGCTAATGTGGATAAAAATATAAATTGATATTTTTTTGAGCTAAGATGAGAAAGCTCCTTAAGCCGCAACATCCTATCTAACCTTGTCATTCATCACAAAGTAATAGCTCATAATAATCATAAATTATATGATTTTTTCACTAAAATGTGCAAAGAATATATTTCGGAGATATTCAAAGGTATTCCATGTATCGCATCCAAAAACCCAGATGCATAAAATTTTTCAAGTCCTTTTTAAAATATTGGTCGTCCAGCGAGGTAGGCTTAGAAGGAGGTACTGGTGCTGAATGTTGTATCCATTTGTATCCAAGGCTCTAATCAAGTAACTAAAACAATGATTATGGACTGTATTATGAGTAGGCTAATTCTCCAAATTACAGTATAGTTCAAGTGTTAAGAAACTCAACCACGTATAACACTTTAAGGATTGACATGACCGTTTATCTTACTCGATATACAATAAGGAAATCTCAGCTACTCTAGGTCATGCACCGAACGGGTTACAAGAGCAGATGTAAGGTTTTACCTAGCCACAGGAATATTGCATATTTTAAAGTTATTCTTCATCTCTTGGAGATACCTATTATTCATTAGATTGAAAGAAAAAACTTCGTTGTTTACACAAACATTTGTTATACTAGCACGAAAATAAAGTTTTGTGGAAACTACAAAGTTTATTCTTCGAATATGGATATCTATCGATTCCATAAAATCAAGCCCGATTCCATCAATTACAGTACCTACTGTGATTTTTTTTATATTTTGAGAGATATGCACCTAATTTCCATGCACAAAACTTGAATACATGACTGACAGGACGTGAGAGCATATGAAAATTTGTAGGTATAATTTATCTTCCTCGGCAGCGACATCGTACATTCATGCTGCACGAACTAAAAGATTCCCGTTCCCTCTAAGCCCCTAAACATCTACTAAAAGGTACTTCGGATTTTTAATCCAACGGTCTGAAACAGTCCGAACGTATCTCTTAAGTCTAGTTATAGCTTTCTCCTACTTTTCGCAATCCCGTCCTCCAAAAGCTCAGTTCTTCATTTGACACTGTAGAATCTGTTTCTCGTAAACATTCAACAATATGTCCTCCTTCCCTGCCCGTTCCGGATAAGCCGGCTTGTAAAGGTTGCTGCGCCATTCTATTCATTCTACAGCATCTTGGAATGTGTTTTCAAAGGTCTTATATCTGTGGTACTTCCATGCCATTCGCTTCCTAAATTTAAACGCAACACTATGCAGAGCTCTACCTTACGGACCCTGTCCCAAGCGGAAACTGGACTTGAGAAATTTTCTATGTGCACTCTAAACACTTGCGATGACCGCATTTGGCCCGCCCTTTTACCATCCTCCGTATCCTACCCATTACTGTTTCTACAGCAAAACAATTTAGTACAGAGAACTACCCGTAAAATAGTCTAATATTTTAGTCATAAATAAAAAATGGATTAGAAAGGATGCAGTGAGCAGACCGTAAAAATATGAAATTATCAATGTGGAATAAAGTTAAAAGAGTTAATTCTTCTTGATTATAGAGTGCGCTGCGTTTTTGGTGCTTACCTACCCATTCCAGTTCCACCTATTTTTAGTTATTGGATATGCAAACCGATTTATGTGAATGAAATGCAGCGCGTTTGGTGGACAACAATCATGCTTAGCGAGGCATTTCCTGAGTGCCTACTAATTATCATGGAAAGCACAGACAAACGAGTGAACCACAGCAGCGGGCGGTAATAACATCACTAACAAGCAATGGAGATGACTCACGTGGAATATCATCCCCTTTCAGTCAGGGAAAGGCTGCGTCAACTCCGAATGAAAATTCATCCAAATATTAATGTACACTCGCGGAGTTAATAGGAGATAAATGGTCATCTGAAAATCTAAAGCACGTCTAGGAATACATAGTCATGAGGTACCCTTTGGAACTACTGTCTTTCATGCTAAGCAATTCTCATTGATGGCATTAACCGATGTTCCTGCTTTTATAGTAAGTATAACTGCTCCGCGCAACTATTCCGGATAAATTAAATCATATGGTACGCATCCAGTTCGCAGGATTTAGAAAGGGACAGCTGATGAGTTTGCCACCCAAGCACAGATTTCAAAAGATTTTCTAATTACTTAGGAATTCCGACGGTGCTCTAAAGAGGTCGGTAACATTTCCCTTGAAAAAGGAAACATCTTATTTTAAACATATGATGTTACTATTCTAGGCGCATTGCAGTAGCCGAAATTTTTAGTTAGAGGTTACTTTACTATCCTAGTATATGTGATGCTCTACAGTATTTCTAATGCCTCTCTCCCTGTCTGACTCCGGGCAACATTACAATATTCTTAACATTAAAGTAGTAGGTACACATTTAAACCCCACCCTTTCACGTGCTTTAGTTAAAGGAAAGACAAAAACGCCCATAAACGTAAGGAAACACTTTTGAAACCCAGGTAATTGTTTTTCAAGCTTTGGCCAACTGCATAATCATAACACATGCAAGTGACGCAAGATAGAACAATGTGTTTTAAAACACAAATTACGGAAAACACTTTTGATTAAGATTTAATGGTTCACTCGTCAGGAGTTGAGATAAGTATACCATGAATTCCTGCCTAATAATTTGTCGTCCCATTTCTCACCGTGTGAGTTTTCCAATTTTAATCTGGAGGCATTGGAATGGTGATAAAATTCTGCCGATTGTAATATCGAATTTAAATGAAATAATGTGAACGTTTGAATTATGTCAAAAAGATATCACCATTATTGGTGATATATTTTCGACATAATTCAAACATTTTGTATGGTGTTAGATTACCGAGAGTTAATCCCGAAATGTAGAAAAATTATTCGATGGACAGCAATTCACCGGGAGTTGGGACGGTGTCCGTGGTCGCTGCACAGGAGGTATTATTACAACCTCAGTTGCTCGCCAAGGCACTCCCCCGACCTTCTGTACTCCCCTGACCCCCAAAACCATGACCAAGACCTCCGACGCGCTATAAACGGGTGTTACAAAACCGAGAGGTTGGAGAGGGGTAAGAGAAGGGACGCTTTTGAGGAGGGGGTATGGCAAGCCAAGGGGTCAGACGCAAAAGGGATATTAGGCTGGCAGCATGGAGGGTGAACCGGGGAGCGGAAGAAGGGTGGGGAATAGGAGAGGGGCGGGAGGGAGGAGGAAATAAATTGAGCAGAAGGTAGCTCGAGAGGATGAGGGCGAATGGGGGAGCCGTTGAGGCTGGCGGGGAGGGACGGGGGATCCCCGCGGCTGTTGGTTGGTTTGGGAAAAGTGACGATAAGATACTGCGACGCGAACTTCATTTGAGATGTAAAAGGAGGTTCCTCGGCGAAATGAAATCCATTCTTTTTTCCATATACCTACCTACCTATGTGCTACTCTTAGAAATTGGAGTGACAACCTGAAAGCGCCAAAAAATTACACCTTTCCACAATGCATTTTTCCCTCGAATTAAGCTTGAATTTTTACGGGCTAGAAAGGTGAGAACGGAAAAAATATTTTTGCCCGTATATCCAGGATCAAATATTATAATTAGATACGTAAAGAGGAGATGGTCATGATTTTTTTTGTCGTTGCGATCATCGTGGACGGATTCATAAGTGGGGAAAAATTTCATGTGAAGAACAGTGTTTAATTGTTACAACCATATACAAATGTCTTTTGGAAGGAAAACTAATTGAGAAACGAATTTTGTTTATAGAAACACTAATTATCAGTAATATAAGAGCACTATCTCGCCGTAGCAGTTGAGTTTATGGATAACTATAGCAATTATTTTAGGTATAAAACATTGAATTGGTAAAAAAAGATGAAGGAACTAATCCACCCTATTTTTTAGCTACCTTGTGAAAATATTCTGTAATTTTTGAAGGAAAGTAAGGGTTATGCAAAAGAAGTGATGCAGCAGCCGGCTCTATGGATTAGAAAAATTGTTCATTTTAAATATACTAATCGGATGATCTACAAAAGAAGAAACTAACTTCTGCTTTCTAGCGGCTAAGGCACACAATCGGATAAACCATTAGTTTATTTTACGACGCAAGTGAAAATGTGGAGTATTTCCATTGTTTGGCTGGTGTAGTTCATGGTAAACCTCCTCAAGAGGGTATATCTTACGCCCACAGACGAGAACTCTTTTGCTTTTTAATTGCTTTTCCATAACTGAATGATGATCGAAAGACAAAGATTCCCGTAGCAATACAGTTTTAGACCGGTACCTTTCAATTCCGGCTTTGATAAATGCAATGAATAGAAAAACAGGATTCGGCTCATCGAGTATTTATTTTCTCCTCCAAAAGTGCTGTTCCATTTTCAAAATGGAGCTTCAAAACACAGTAGCGCTTCCTTCAGGGCGCACTAAAAATTTTGGTTTCCACCTAGAGAGGAAAGAAAATATATTTTTCGCTATTTATTTTTATTTACTTAAAATATTCATGGCTTTGCATTTCTATCCACAAATAAGTTCCTTATTTTGACTCCATATTACAAGCGAAATAAACGTGGCAGAAGAGAAGTAGAGACGATTCAGATAAGCCACAATTCTTGTAATGCCCAAAATGCCTAGATTTGCCTTGCGCAGGATATCAATATTTTATTGTTTTTCTCCCACAGATGAAAAGGGATGCTGTATTCATGTAGCTCTGGAGTTTCATTTTCGGTCAAAAGCGACCCAGAAAATAATAAAATAAATGTAAAAGTTTCGTAAAACCATGCCAGAGGATTTTAAAATACTGAGCTATTCAAACAAATATACAACTATTTTACAACGTGTGAAATATAAATTCTAAACGCTTTTTTATTTTCAAGCTGTATATTAAAGAAATCTAGGCCCTTTTGAATTGAAATATTACCATCATTTAGAAGTAAACTGGCATTGTCGAAACAGGGGTAAAATTAAATTGCTAAGCAAATGAATATCAGAAAGTTATTTATAAAACGCTGCTTGCATCATGCATTTACATTAAATGAATCAATTTCCTACAGGAGTTGATAATAATATTCATAAAAATATTGACAAGGATATTAAGGCTGCTCTCAGGCAAATATTAAGCCGCGGATATTTTCATTTTCTTTAATTTTTTAATGCAGCTCTACTAATTTTTCTACGATTGAGCAAAATTGCTCGACTGAGATGGCAATCAGAAAATAATTGTTAGGTTCTAGTTGCATACATTTGTTGGCATTGATTTTGGTCCTCAATATATGGAGCTTCTTTCCCGCCAATTCTTGCTGCTGCTTCCCTCCCATTGGTTCGTTTCAGAAATCTCCTCCAAGTGTAGTCCAGTTGGTATCCAGGTATTGGAGGAGAATAGAGATAAATATTGTTCAACATTACGCGTGTAGATACATAACACTTTGCCCCTTACATTCATGGGTATCTTGGTTGGGAAATCGCGCATGAAATGACAGAATTATTTTGCGGACGAAAGGTGAACAACGTATTGCGGAGAAAGAAATTTCCGTAATATTCATGGTCTTTTCTGAGGCCAGGAGCATCGTAAATAGCGGCAAAATTTACGGCAGTCTTCTTGCCCCCCCCCCTCGAAATACAATAATAAAGCAAAGGAAAATAAAATATTTCACCGAAAAATTTCACTTTTCATTTTTCCCGATAAAAGAAAAATTAAATCGCACGGAAGAGGAGTAAAAAAAAATAAAGGAAGTTTTTTTCAAAAGATATTCTCACGAGCTTTTTATCGGGTTTAATCGTCCGCAGTTGGTTTAAAGCGCAACCCTATAGTGTAGTGCGCTAATTGAGATGATAATAATTAAGAAATGGTAATCGGATCTCCGATTTCGAAAGGGTGGGCACTGGGGGAGGTGGGGTCGGAGGGGGGAGCGGGAAGTCAGGGGGGGTGGGTTGAAGGGGTGGAGGGTGTGGGTGGCTTGGAGAGGATCAAGGGGGTGGGTTTTTGGGAAGAGTGGGTGGGCGGGGGTGAGGTGGGCGGTGGAAAGAAGAGCGCTTTTGGTGGCGTAAGGGGGGGAGGAGTCGCATGAACGGTTTTCATGTGGTTACCACTGCGATATATATCGATCGATACAACGCTGAGGTCGCTACGATAAACGGGGACGCAAGCCGACGGGCAGATGCGATGGAAGAAGAGGGGAAGGAGAGAGAAAGGGGAGGGTGAATATTTCGAGGGTTAGAGAGGGAGGGGGGTAAAAATCCAGGTAAGGGGGAGAGGGGACGCCCGTGGAGGCATAGGGAGAGTGGAATGGGGGGCCAGGAAGGGGGTTGGTGGGGGGGGGAGAGGGAGAGGGTTGGGGGTGTTTCCAAAGGGGGGTGGGTGATGTCAGGGCGGGGAGGACGGAAGGGGTTGAGGGAGGCCCCGATCGATAAGGGCCGGCGCGAGAGGGGAAGGGAGGTGAGGAGGGAGGGAGGAGGTAGGGGGAGAGGTGGAAGGGGCGTGCAAGCGTAGGGCAAGGATTGCTTGGAAGAAGAGGAGGGATTGGAAGCCCCGTGGAAGGATCAATGTGTTCCTTTGCCTCCGTGTGTGTGAAACGTGTGTTCTTCTCTATATGTGTGAGCGGCACTCATGTCGGTGCATGCTTGCCCGCGCGTGGGGAAATAGGCTAGCCACCCCTCACAGCGCTGCCCTCCCCCGTTTACTCAGCGCTGGTGAGCAGTCGTCGTAGCTTACCGAGCGCTTGAAGAGGGCGAGAAGGGGGAAGTGAAGACCTGCCGGTGAAACGCGCGCTCTCGTAAGCGTGTGCGTACGCGGTACAAACTCCTGCCGTCATGGCCGTGTGTGTAAGTCCGCGAGTGGGAATATAGGCGAGCCATTCCTCACAACGCTTCCGCCCCGTTACTCAGCGCTGGCGAGCTATCGCCATCACTTTTCGAGCGCTAGAAGGGAGTATTGTGGGTGTGGGTAGGGGGAAGACACCCAGTCCTCCTGGAGGCACAGCAGCAGCGCTCCCAAAATCGCGGCTCATTTGTTAACCCGGGATGAAAATGAAAATTTATGAAGCGAGGTTAAGAGAGAGAGAGATAGAAGGTGCGAATGTAATATTCGTTTGGACAATAATGCGAGAGAGGTTGGAAAACGCCGAGAGGGAGGTCATATAAACAAGCCGAGCCATCGCGTCCATGAATTTTCATTCTTCTGGTGCTGAATTTTCAATTTTCACCTCGGGATCTGTCTCGTCGTCAGCTCACCTGGATGCGCGCATGGCGGTCAGGTGCCTTCCAATCAGAGTTGATATAACGCTCGGGAGATAAGGTCATTTTAGTGAGTCAACGGCACACGAATAGTTAAGGGAAGGGAGAATGAGCTATGCGTGAGAGTAGAGAGTTGAATGAGAATGTGTGAAATGATTCGGGATGCTGGATACCCAATTAACACATGTCCGTAAAGTTGGTGTTAAAACATGCCTGAAAACTGCCATTTATTCGGCATTCGAGGTATCTAGCGTCTAAGGTCCCTTACCGAGAGTGTAACAACGTTAGTGCTAACATAATACCACCGTCAATTGAGTGGAATATGTGACAGTTAATATCCGCATGTTACTTGAATATGTAGAGAGTATACATTAGTTTGCTACGTGACTTTTTTTTCTTCCTCAATTCCCGAATATGGGATAGAGGTTCATCGTGAAACAGGATACACAATAATAGTTCACATGGCAATGAATTTGAACTTGAATTAAGGTCTTGACAAAACCAATTTTCAGCCCAGCAAACTGAATGAACCACATGACATACATTGCTGATTTTCATGTTGACCTCACTTATTTCATATAATACCTCAAGAGTAACATACCAAAATGAAAATCTCATTTGAAGGCAATAGGTTGTTATATATAGGTGTCCAACATAATTCGTCTTTAGCTGTCATATCCTGTTGACAATCAAGTTTAATGCAAATATATGACTGGACCTCTACTACGTGAAATTCCAACCAGTGAGCTTAGATTCAGGCAGAGCTTAAAAGAAATGGCTGAAGAAAAACAAACTGTGCTACCCTGCGTCTATCTGCCGTCTTTCAATCTCCAAATCACCGTCACACATTGTCACGCTCAACCGGTCTCCTAATGAATTATGACACCCTGATCCCACCACTCCCCCATTAATTTTGGAGGCAATCCTGGATCATGTAAAACGGCTGAAATATTATTGAATCTTATTGAGGGCTCCATTAAGCTCGAAAAGCATGTGCATGTAGTTAATTCGCCAGCGACGGGTGGAATAAGCTTTAGAACTTTCGGTACCTTGGGTGAGAATAGGAAATTAATTTGCATAAACTCCTATTTATTCCTACTCTGCTGCTATACTAAATCGAAATGAGGCAACCGTAATGTCTAATTGACGTTAGTTCGATGAATTATTTAGTTCAAGCTCATTAAACGTCAAAAGATGGATGACACAACCGCAGATCCTCCCGTAATTAAAAAAAACTTTAAAGTAGGCCAAAATCATCCCTTTACCCTTTGACTACCAACGGAACATATATATCCCAGGTAGATGTGCCGTCCCATAAGTACCAATGGGACATATGTGTCCAGTACCAATGGGACATTTGTGTCCCATTGGTACATTGGTACATTGGGTACTTAAAAAGGAGAAAAAAATGGTAGTCTAAGGGTTAAGCCTAAAGAGAATGTCACTTATGGTCTTTGGTTTAGCCCATGATGAGTAAACAACCCTCCAGTTTATCTGGTTAACATCGGAAGGCCGAACTCGACTAAGCAACGGCTCGGGAGAGCCTCTGAAAACGCCGCCGACATCAGACCCACCCGTTGCGTACTGCAGTGAAAACAGTGATGTTTGTCAAAACAAACATGAGAATGATTATCCTCTTCGGGTCATAATTATTCGTGTTTCTTGCGTAACATGATGAAAACTGTATGACTACTGAGAGTAGGTTATCCAATGACTTAATACACACAACTCTCTGTTTCAGTTCATAATTTTATATGTGCACATATTAGAAGCAGTAGCTTACCAAAGAGGAAGTTCGATAGTGGAAGGACAATATATCAGGCACTCAGGAGTGAAGAAAAGGTTGGTTTAAAGTTTAGTGTGGGGGCAGAATTGCATGGCTCCGAAACATGGACTACGAGAAATGACGGTAAAACAAATTGGAGGGTTTTGAGCGTTTTGAGTGTGGGCATGGAGATAAATGAAGATGATAAAATGAAGGAAAAAAAGAAAGAATTTAACAGACAGAATGGAAGCGTGTATTACAATTTGGCAGAGAAATCTCGTTGTTGGATATTAAATATCGTCATTATTGCGGATTTGTGCAATCCAACGATCAGTTGATAATGTCCGTTTAAGTTTTTTGACTACTATCGAAAAAGAGCAGATTCTTCGTAGTCTATCACTTCGAATACCCTCGAATGAAAAATTTAAACATTACAACCAATCATTATTTATCGCTCCAGTTGTTGCTTTAATAAATCGACTTTTATGGTATTAATCGCGTAACTGATCATTCCAATATGGCCGCTGGCGCATTCTTAATGGCCCCGCACCGACTCTATGCTATCGTATTTTCACGGCACAATATATTCTCTTATTTAATCTGTGAGTCGCACGCTCACCGACGCACGGTGTGGCGGAGGGCATGGGATAGGGAGGAATAATTTGTTGGCGTGGCGAGGCGTGGCAGGAGGGGTGGCGGCGGGGTTCGAAGGGGAGGGCGAGGGGCGGAGGAGTGACTTGGTGGCGTGGTGTGTGGCGGGGGAGAGGGAGTGAGAGATGGCGAGGCGGGGGCGTGGCGGAGCGCGCGAGAGGCGCCGTAGGGGAGGGGCGAGGAGGCGTCGGAGGGGGGAGGGGGCAAATGAGAGACGGACGGGTAGAGAGGCGAGCGAGGCAGATGGCGTGGCGGAGAAGGCGCGGCGGAGGGTGATTGATTGTCAAGGGGCGAGGAGGGAGAGTGATGTAAGCACCTCTCCGGGCCACGGAGATGGTGTTAATGCGAGTGCTATCGCTCCGCCTTCCCTCCACGCCTTTGGTCCACGCACAGTGCAGCATCCGTCGCCGAGGTTTCCCGAATAACCCACCCGCTACATGCTTGTTTTTTTATTTCATTTCTGGTTTTTGTACTTATTAATCTTTGGAAGCTGCATGGCATGGTATGGAAGAAGTTAAACGAAATTCAAGCAAAGAATAACTCTACCCAAGAACGCATTCATGATGAAAACAGCAAGTTAAACACAAAAAATTATTAACAATTAGGTAAAAGTCATGAAAACACCCGTGATAGCGCTTTTTAGAGACATGGTCTAAAGCAAAGCTGAACCGAAGACAATAGAGGTTTTAGAAACTAGGAACAGGAGGCGGATTCTGAAGTTCGAATTGACAGATGAGATCAGAAACGGGAAAGTGTAGAGAAGAATAGAAGAGGAGCAAACCATATGGATCACTATAGGAAAGACATGGCCCAGATGGAAAGGCCCCCATTTGAGATACAATGAATATGTAATGAACATAATAGAGGGGAAAATAGAAAGGAAGTTCCACGAGGAAGACTGAGCGACAAGTACAGGTAACAGGCCCGGTAACATGGAATATGAAACAAAATAGCATAAAAGTGCTTCAAGGAGTTGGTAGGGGATATGCTACTATGGTCAACCAATCATGGGATTGATCAACTAAGAATGATACTGATTTAGTAAAAGAAATTCCCCATAGCCTGTATGATACTTTCGATGCCAGAAGGCATTTTCAGTAACTATTTCTACATCTACATCTACATATTACCCTGCGAGCCACCTCTAGGGTGTTTGGCAGGGGGTGACAAGTCACCAAAATGCAGCATGCAAGCGGACCGCCACATGCACACCGCACGGTCATGAATATTAAGGATACTAACCAATTCCATCATTAACTAAAAACCATCATACAGCATGCAAGAGAATCCCCACATGCACGCCACACATGCACGCCACACATGTACGATGACACATAATATTCTACATGCTACTTAAGAGGGCAATCTGCCTATGAAGCTAGAACATGCAAAACATGCTGTTAGAATCACCATAAAACTCCGCAAACATGCTTTAAGAAATACATAAGTTAGTAAGCTACACTACCAGTCAACTAATCTATTTCTAAGTCCTTACACAGCCGTTATAGTCTCTTATCGCTCGCGGAAAAAACGACATTTTGAATCTATCTGTTCTACAGTCTATCTCTCTTATTTTATTTTTATGATCTAATCTACCATAGTACGTTGGCGGTCGTAAAATATGATCAACTTCGTCGGAAAATAAACTACTCTTGAATTTACATAATAGATTTAGTCTTGTTTTCAATCTACGGTCTGACAGTGATTCCCATCCGAGTTGTTCTAAGAGGTCAGTAACACTAACAAGACTATCGTAACGGCTTTTCACGTACCTGGTTGCTCTTCTCTGTACACGTTCTAACTCTGTTTTTAAGCCTGTTTCATGAGGATCCCAAACACTGGAAGCATATTCTAAATGGGGTCTAACGAGGGAGAAGTAGCTTATTTCTCTCACTTTGTCGTCGCACTTGCCTAGAATTCTTTTAACAAATCCCAATTTACGATTAGCTTGACCTGTTATTTCCCGAATATGTTTATTCCACGATAGATCATTATTGAGCCTAACTCCGAGATATTTTACGGATTCTACCGTCTCTAATTGGGTATCCTGAATGAAATAGCTCTGTTGTGGGGAGTTATTTTTCCCCCAGAATTTCATTACTACGCATTTTTTCAAATTTAACTCTAGCTGCCACGCATCGCACCATGCTTGGATTGCAGTAAGGTCGTTCGTTAGTTTATCCTTATCTTCACTGCTACGGATTTCCCTGTATACTACAGCGTCGTCTGCAAATAATCGAAGTTTACTGTCTATTATGTCACCAATATCGTTGATATAGAGTAGGAAGAGGAGTGGGCCTATGAAACTACCCTGAGGGACGCCAGATGTGACTCTAACTTCGTTGGAGGCTACGCCGTCTAATACTACTCTTTGCACGCGATCGCTCAAAAGTTCTCTGATCCAGGAAATTACATCATCGTCTAGGCCGTATGATTTTAGTTTTACTAATAACTTATCGTGGGGCACTTTATCAAATGCTTTTTTGAAATCAAGAAAAATCGCGTCCACTGGAATGTTGTCCTCTCCGGAGACTAAAATATCGTGGGCAAACAGCGCTAACTGAGTTTCGCATGATCTACCTTTCCTGAATCCGTGTTGAGTTCTCATTAACAAGTTATGCGTGTCTAGGTGTTTCATTACTGAGCTGACAACAATGTGTTCAAGGATTTTGCATGAAATGGACGTTAAAGATATCGGTCTGTAATTACATGGCTGTTCCTTGTCTCCACTTTTGAATATGGGCGTTACATTGGCAATTTTCCAGTCATTTGGTACTCCGTGTTGCTTTATGGATTTTGTGAATATTAGCTGCAAGTAGGGGGCAATTTCTGACGCTAGTTCTTTATACACGCGAGAAGGGATTTCGTCTGGACCAGGTGACTTATTTGGACTGAGCAATTTCAATAAAATTTCTATTCCGTGAGCACTAATATCAAGGGGAGGCATCTTTCGTATGCAGTGATTATCAACCGCCACGGATGAATTCTCAGATGACTCGGTGAACACGCTCTTGAAGTAGGAATTTAATAAATTGGCTTTATCGGAACTGTTTGTTAACACATCTCCATTATCGTTTCTTAGCGAACAAACGGTAGATCTTTTACCTTGAACTTCCCTAACATAGGACCAAAATGCTTTTGGGTCATCCCGTAACTGCTCTACAAGTGTTTTCCTTTTAAAATTCGTGAATGCATTTCTGAACGCTTCCTTTGTAGCGGCTTTAGACAACTTATATTTATTAATTATTAACTCTCGAAAAAACTCTCTCACTCTCTCTCACTATTAAAACTAGTAATGATATAAAACTTTTACACAGTTGGTAATGTGAGAGAGTAAATTTCTTTGCTGAGGTCAGGAGTGACCTGAAGCTCGGCGGATCCGATTAAGTCCTAAAAGTCTCTTAAGCGAAGATATTTACTGGATTCCAGTTTCGGATGCTGATCCCCATTGAAATCTTCAACCTTTATCTATGAGCGCAGGCGCCAAGACTCTCGCGGTGATGACGTTTGACCATTGTAACAAATTCGAGGTCCCCATTGAAGATCAAAGTGAAGAATTCATCATCACTTGATACTTGGAAGTATTCAACCAATTTCGGAATGGGCAAAGGCCATTTTGGTCCCTAGAGTCAGCGATTGTTGCCATATCATAAGCTTCTCAATTCGAATCTGAAACTTATAATCTGAATATAGTTATTCATTTTAGTGCCATCTTTCCTTGAATTTATACCGCTTCCTCAGCTATTACGCCAGTAATTTTTGGGTGGAGTAACTATATTATTGATCAAAGCAGTGTGGTTATATCCGTCTATTACGCTGTAAACAAGTAGGTACATCGTAATCCAGGGAAATATCTACGAGTATCATATTTATGTGCATATTTACAGCGGTGGGTATTACTTACATGAGGCCCTGCAGCCGAATATAAACGAATATGTTCGACTATTGTGGATGCTAGTTCCTGTTGACAGTCAATCTTTAGGACGAAATTAAGAATGTGACTTCAATTCACGAATGATGTTTCAAGGCAACGCCAATCGTTAACTTAGATTCAAACTATCAGGGGATCAGAGCATTACCAAAAGGACGCTGATTGTGATTATTTTTTTCATGTTCCCGAGCACATTTGTTGCATAAATGAGAGTTTACCGAACATTGAAAATAGGAGAGTGGACAACAATTTTCTCATAGTAGCGGCGTCATGTGCTAGCTGCCGTCAAACTCGATTTATAATGTACTAAAATATCTCACATGAAGTCTATGCCTTAAAAAATACTCAGGACTACTTACTAATTTTAGAAACACACCGCTACCCATTCCGTACATGACTTTTGTCAGAAATTGGACGTCTCCAAGGTCCGCACTCTTTCCCCAATCTTATATCTTATCGAGACCTCAATATAAAGAGGCTATTCGCGAGGTTAAGGCCAATTCAACCTCGTTATTTCCAGTATAACAGCTGATTAT
Source organism: Pyrrhosoma nymphula (assembly GCA_963573305.1). NCBI lineage: Eukaryota > Metazoa > Arthropoda > Insecta > Odonata > Coenagrionidae > Pyrrhosoma > Pyrrhosoma nymphula. Next base: position 151,547,555 of record OY754328.1, read on the forward strand.
ACACTGCTCTCTTGGTCCACTGCTTGCCCGTCAATGGTAATAAAAAATTCTAAATAGACTATTTCGATTCCCACTTCTAGTATTCGAATTCATGACATATTAGGAATATGTATTAATGATGATAGTTTGCAAAAAGTGAACCTAGAAACATTCAAGGAACCACTCTATGAAGGATACTCATCACTACAAGTAGATATAGTCTATTTCTCTACAAATATGAGATAAGGACGATCGAAACGAAAGAGAAGGCATATGGGAAACAATGTGGCTGGAGTGCTTTATGAGGAATATATACGTGAAATAGACCCAATATTTTACTGAAATTCAGTGAAAGATTTTAAAAGGGATTGCATTGCATTGAAAATGCTATTATAAAGACTAGAAAACTTAGAGGAGACTTGCAGAGGACAATGGCTGAGACTGAAAAAAGGCATGACTGAATGACTGATTTAGTACGACTTAACGGAACAAAAATAGCTATTTGGGTGAAATCGAGGTCATAAAAATAAGATGAGTAGTGGCGGGATATACAGGCGTTTGCGAAAAAATAAGTATGGGATCCATTTTCAATGTCAAAAATGGAACTTTTTGATGGAAGGGGTTTGATATAGGTTTTCCCTCGAGTGTTTGTTCCACATTTCTGTTTCAGCTTGGAAGAATATTACAAATTTTATGCTTGAAAGCAGGCAACCTTTTCATTGAGATTGGAAGCTCTCTGATATGGTTGCGTGGTATTATGGTCCGTGAAAACAGTTAAAGGCAGATTATATCGGCGCATCAACTTTCCCGAAATCACCTTCTGCTGGAACTACAGCTGGATAAGTTCAATACCCATACCACCTAAAAAGAGTAGAAAAAATGAATCCTCACTACTAAAAGAGATGAATAAACGTGGTTGTCACACGTTTTCCTTCCGTACAGCCTACAGGGCCCAAAACGCTGCCTTGTGGTACCCCTGAGACACATGCATTACGAGTTTTGAAGAACTAACATCAATTAACACCCGCTGGCTACGAAATATAAGGAAGTTGTGGATAATAGCAAAGAGATTGCTGAGAACATTTTAGCATGTTTTAGAATGACGTCTATATTCGCCAATGAGACTAATACGAAATCATTTCGTTTGAAAATACATTACACAAATGATTCATTACAGTCAATAAAATAAAAGATATGGAGAAAAAAATTATTAAGCTGAACATACTAATTATATAAGTAAACTAACAATTTGACATGGACGGTCAGGAGTAAACCTAACGTGTTTTAACAAAAGGCTGTGTATACATATGCCCTCTGGAATAAGCTTCTGAGCAGCAACAACCACGGCTCTAAGCAGTGTAAAGACGATCGTTCACAGGTGACAGTGAAGAGACTTCTCGAGTAGTGACGGAGCACATGGGAAGTGTTGGCTTAGGGAGGGAAGAGAAGAAGAACGACTGCGAAGGAAGCGATCGGCGAAATAGAGGCGGGAAGAAGCCACGATTCACACTGGGCGAGTACAGCGAGCAAGCGAGGTATGGGCGGGGGAGGGTGGCCAAAGGAAGGCCGAGTGGCGTGGACGCGCCTATGGACCGAGGGCGTGGAGTGAGTATCGGACGCCGCGAGAGGAGACGGCGCGGCGGAAGACGGGAGCGAGAAAACAGCTGAAGTGATGCTGCCTCCCACCCATTCCCCCATTAAAGAGATGCCCTAGTTAAAACGAAGCGATCGGCTAGCTTGAGCAGCAATTCGAGTATTGCACATCGCTTGGGTCTGCAAAAGTCATAGGAAGGATTTTTGCAGGGTTGAGAGGCAGATCAACGTAGATGTGCTAAATATGCTGGGAGTGAAAAGAAAATTTTGTGGGAATAACTGGTGCGCAGAATGGGTGGTTGCATGACAAAGTTATGGCTGTTAAAGCTATGTTATGTTGAAGGCTATTACTGAGGGAGAATGTTGGATTAGAGAAGAAGAGAAAGCAAAAGAACAGGAGTACAGGACAGCATAAAGGAGGAAGGAAAAGGTAGATGATTTGAAGGCTTTAAGAGACAGAATTTGTTGGCCGTATGCAATCTTATGAAAGAGGTAAGGCTCAACGATTGGGGATTAACGCAGTTAATGTAACAACCATCAGCAATTATATGCATATACCTCTTGTGGGAGAATAACTGCTATCACAAAAATGTGGCAGGCTTGGTCACGCGAGTAAAGTATGTTCCTACAAATAAAGTGATCATCCATTTCACAAGTTCAAAAGATGCCTACAGACTTAGTTAGAACTTTATAAAGAATTCTAAACTCCGTTTCCCTCCCATTTTCCAGGTTTTTTTAATATCATGATTCTTCAATTCCTCCGCTTCACAGTAATGCTTCACCAGTCAATGAAATGTGACTAAATAACAGATAAAATTTTCGGGCATATGGCGGAGTAGCTTCATGGAAAAAGTTAGCAAATCATAAATAAAATGAGCGCAACAATATGAAGTCAACGTCAATGTTTATATCTCCAATAAGTCCGCGTTCTAGTTAAATCCCACGAGTTTGTTAAATGAAATAATCTGAATCTAAATTTTAGCATCATTTGAAAGCTCAGGGACATATTTCTTCCAAGACATTGATAGAAGATTAAAACTCATACCTTAAATTATAAATTTAGTATTCTACCAAGCAGGTGACATAAATAATTCTACCAAAAGATCATGATACAGAAGTTGCTCCTATCCACCGGGAATTACTAAGCACCATTTGATTCCTTGGCAGGTTCCACTGACTAAAAATTCCTGGTTAATGATTTCTGGGATCTAATACTGGACATGACCATCAAACTTCACTATATACCATAGAAAACGTTTGGATTAAAACATTGATTTTACCAGTCCAAATTTTACTTATGTGTGCTTGGTTCTTACCAATCTTATCTTGGAAAACTGTAGGCATAGTTCAAGCTTATTTACTATTTCAGTACTTACAATTATCTATATAAAGGTACAAGGCATGTACGTGTAGGTGCACGTTATTGAAGTTTGCAGGAGGCCAATTTGAAGGACCATAGGAAGCCGGCCAGTCGGCGGGGATCACTGGACCTAGGGATGTGCTAATTCACCTCGGCTCAGCTTATTCAACGGGGATGACGAGGGCTCCCCTGTCTGCAAGGAGGGGAGGGGGTGGTCGGACAGCAGTGGGGGAGGAGTGGGTCGAGGAGCAGGCAGAGGGCACGGCGGGTAGGGGTGGGGGGAGGAGGGGAGTGGAAAGGCTGACGTGGAGGGGGTGACGAGCGAAAATAAAAGTGAACCTGTGCGAGATTATTCGCGGATACCGGTTCCGGAATTTGTTTTCAATCCTCCTGACGAGATGCTCCGATAATATTGTGTTAGAGGACGCGCAGGCCATTCCTCCCCGTCCTGCTTTTTCCAACGATTTATACACTTTTGGATTGAATTAAATTCGAGCAGTTTAATATTTTTGCCATTTCCTCGGCCGCTTCCCCATGTCCAACTGCGGTAACTAATGCTACAGTGTAGTGATTACTCTTGAGAGCCATTGCATCGTCGGTCACCCGAACGCTCTGGGGTGAACATGTAAATTTCTCAGTTGAATTTATTAATTTTTAACGGGTATTAACGAAAGATATTTCAACTTCACTTAAAATTAATGCAAGGTATACTATTTTGCAATGGCCAGTATGTAGTTTCCTACATAACTAACTAATGGGTGCAATAAAATATCATGTCCGAAAAGCACTGAATAAACGAATGATAGTGAAAATAACAATATCCTGAAAATACTTGGGCCTGGTTTCATAATACCTGGTAAATATTTTCTTATTATGAAAACTGAAGTTTATACGTTTTCCCGTCGAAAAACCTCACGTAAACTAACCTACAGTCTGATATCATAGACAAAACCAGAACTAAGACTGCGACACCTTGCGGTTAACGTATGAAACGTATGCCGTTAACGTATTTTCTCTTACCATTTCTTATTAATTATAGGTCTTTTATTTTAGTTTTTATTTAGAAGCATGGCGCTGACGTTTTTAAAAACAAATTTAGAATGAAAATGTAAGACAAAAAACTTTGGCATTTAAAAGAGTGTTCTTTGGGGGATTTGAATTTTTTTGACGGATAATTCCTTTGAGTTTTGCCCCAAGCTTCTTCCACACTACGCTTGCTTTCATCTGCTCACTGAAAAGTTTGCTGACGGCTTAGGTCTTAGAGGATGGCTTTACACTCAGAAGATAAACTGACATAAGACTCTTATGGAACCATATGAAAGCAATTAGCAGCTCCGGATTACAATGATATCGTGACCTTTCCCTGAAGGGGTTTAAGGGCGAGGAGTGATCTTATCAATGGAGTGGGAATGACGACGGGTGAAGTTCTATGTCTGAATTAAAGAGTGGGGAAGGGGTGAGACACAAGGAACGGAAATGCCATAGCTGATGGGGCTCGCTATTCATTCAGTTTGCAAAGAAACCGTAAAGAGATTGTTTGCTCAGCGTTCGTACTGCCGACACTAGGTTGCGTGATGCGCGTTGACACTATAATTCATTCATACGCTTCGGAGTGAGGATAAAAGTACACCAGTGCTTGCTCATAGTAGTTATGATCACGAAGTAAGTAGACATCCTGCGCTGAGTACACACTGATTTCGGGTCAGGAAAACGAAAGTATTTTCCCAGGAGCACCGATGCCGTGATTTTTCCCGTTAATTTTAACCGATAAAATACTTTACGTTATGACCAATATGCTGTGAATAAACATTAAAATTTCAAGAATTAAAAGGATGTTTTTTTAAGCCGGTCAAGTAGTAAATCCAGCGGCTCTGGTGAACAATCAAATCTGTGAATGACCATTTCTTCGAAAACATTCATTTCGATGGGAATTGTAAAAGAAATCGATTCTCAGTTTAGCAATATAATAAGTGACATTTCAGTTCCCACCTGGTGATATTTTTTTTTCTTATCAACGAGAATGCCCATCGAATTCCCAATTCGGCGGAATATCCCCGGAAACAATCCTCGAAAATAAATGTTGGGAATTTCCGCGTCGTCGACTAGAACAGAAACGCGAGAGAACGAACGCAATTGGGACGGCGAGGCGGCGAATGCAGCACAACGTATACTGTGACTGATCGGAAGAGGATTAATTCTCACCAACGCCTAACGAGGTTAAAAGTGGAATCGAATATTTTTTGTTCCCGTACTGGCTTTTAAGTTCACCTTCATTTTATCAGTGAATCATACAGCTGAAGGGTCACAAAAACTACTGAGTCACTTTCGTGCTCGCAAATGCTCACCCTATTTGTTTGATCGTTGGTTTAAAAAATCTGGCTTCACTGGTCCCCCAATTGATTACAGGCTGGACAATGGAAAAACTTCAAAGATTTGCCGTATATACTCAATTACCGCAGTGTTACTCACGTTTGAGATGGTTATTTAATAACTTAAGTGAGTATTCATAATGAATATCGACAACTTCCACCAGGTCCAGCCTGAAACAGTTATATTTAAACTTGAGTGAGTGTTAAAGTCAAAAACCATGTTCCATTGAAGTTAGCTCGTGAAATAAAAACGTCTTTCATTTCCTCTAAACTGTGACTAATATAACTATAATTTTTAACTCCAGTCCATAATATGATTGATCATTGATTCTTAAGAAATTTTAGTCCCGAAACAATTCTTATTTCTTCAGTCCAAATTTTATTTCAAGCTGAAGTGAGTTGATGAATTCACCAGTAAACAAGGCGGCCACATCAAGTGAATATAACTAGTTGAATGAAAACAGAAAAAAACTAAGAGCTACTTAAGTTTGATATGATATAAGATACACAAAGAGCTCCAAGCATGCGCTACAGAGATCATCAGAAACATCCTGGTTACTATGATGTAAAGGTATCCATGAAATAAATTCGTGACCCAGTTGATGTTTTTGAGTAGACTTCACGCAAGATGGCAGGAAAAAGGTACGAGATGATGGCCGACAGTGAAAAATAACAGATAGAGCAAAGAGTGGTTTCGTGGAATTCATTTACACAGGTGTCCTAAGGTTTAACTTTAAAGGAGAAAGAGAGCATACGTGTAATAATTCCAAAACATATTCAGTGGAGTCTATTCTATAAGCATAATATGATAAACCTCAACGTAGTCATGCGTGAAATTTAATTTTCAAATTAATTATGATGAACACACTTATCTGGGAACTGTTCAATTCCTTGAAATACTGAACAGATAAACAATATATTAATGCTTTGGCATAAGCCCAAAATGCTTAATTTCTCAGGCGAGAGTCTGTAATGAGTTTAGGGTTCGGCTTTTCACCGAATAATCTCCACTGACAATGACAAACGCCTCGTTTCCCGGGGATACACGAAGAGAGAGCATATGTCTTACCAGGAAATACCGTTGGCACATTATCTGTGAAATGAATCGGCACTCAGCCGTCCATATCTGTCTATTACTTCACTGGTATCCATTGTATCATGAATTAATTAATACTAAAAACTAATTAAAATCCGCTGATATCACGTCACAAACGGTATTAAATCATTTTTATGTACAGTAATTAACCGAAAATATTCGGAGTAGATTTGTGTCTAAGGGAAGGATAAAAGTAGGAAATATAATTGCGTCATGGAATAGCTCCTCTCCGACAGGCCTCTCCAAAATTGATTAGCGTCGTTTATGCATTGAGTGTAGGTTAAAATGAGCATTTTATATAATTTATTCAGTCCTATGGCTTCAGTTATAACTACAATAGCTCTAGTTACCCTCTTTGTGGCCATTAATCTTCCAGTAGATTGTGATAACATAAATCTACATCTCATCTACAAAATACCCTGCAAGCCACCTCAGGGGTGTGTGGCAGGGGGTGAGTATTCACCAACATGCATTACACTATACCCTAGAGTTAGTGTAACTACGACTAATTATGCATTACCATAAATCGCTAATGCTTGACACGAGGCGAAGCCTCACAAGCATGCACCACTACACTACAGATGTCATCACAATGGAGAGGGACCGTCAATATACATGCATTCTACAACTACACAGATGGACAGAGACTCAAGACCCATGTAGAAAACATGCTAGGCGTGCTGTTAGTACTAGGTAACAGATAAGGATTCAAGTATTAGGAGTACTACTATTACTACACTACCTAATGAAAAACTATGATGAAGAAATTGTACTTCAATTGAGCAAAGAGCACCTAAAAATGCAAACTTGATTTTAAAAATAACACATGATTGCAATGTGACTGCATTTACATCGGTGTGTTAACTCTATAAGCCAGACGTAGGGAAAGTTAATTGCCTTTCACGAGCTACGCACTGGGGAGAACAAGTAATCTTATTATTAGCCATAATATTTCCACCATGAATGAACATAATAAATTGATTCGAAATCTGGAGTAAAATTTTGCCCTGCGATCATAATAACCAACAGAAACAGTGGCTAGAGAAAAAAGAGTAGCGTATTATTAGTCATCATATTGGTGCCATTGCAAGAGGCTAAATAACGGAATGCTTACGATCCGCAGGAAACCCATTCGCTAGTGAAGAGTTGGTCAATTGTTGAGGGAGGAAAGTCAGATAGTAACGCTCGGTCTTGAGATAGTGTAATCGTATCTAATCGACTTGGAAACAGTACTGTTATCAACAGTATCTCGGCGATGAGGGGAATTATTAGCAGACTGTGTTTGGATGTGGACTCCGTCACACATCCACCCACCCACACTCTTTTCTCTTCGTTCCTGACCGAGATAGTTCCATAGTCATGATGGAGACCATATTTGAATTTCACTTTTTGATTTCAGCGTCTGTAAGAAGTATGAAATAAATATTGTAATATTAATGTTGCAAAAATACAACTATATATTACAAACATTCTCAGAAATTAAATAAATATAACTACTAAAGTCTCTAACTCGATAAATTTTTTCACGCCGTACGGCTAAGGCCTTCAAAACAACAGGTTTTTTGCGATTCTGTGGAACATACTGCGGTGAGTAATAAAACTTACTGTGTACTATTTTTCTAACGCCGAACGGTGAAATCTCCTTCTCAACAGAAGGTTTATAACGTTTCTGTAAAAGTTATTGCGGTGAGTAATAGATTAATTTTTATGCATAATTAAGAAAACATACAAACCACACACCGTTAGTTTTTTTGTCGAAATCTAGGTGTTAAAAATTCCTAATTTTTTCAATATTCTCCCACTGGAGCACAGAGCCGTAATCTATCCCATGTAAAACAGCTTTTATTCTAAGGAAAATTGCAAGAAAAGTAATTCGGCAAGGCGTTTATATTTTGATAACTTTGGATAGATGGGAGTTTTATCTTTAAAATGAGGTCAAATTCATCAAACTCTAGGTGAAGTGATATTTCGCTCTAACTACCTTAAACTCTTGTCTCACGCCATGCACTGCACATCCTCCTGTCAAGAAAGCGAGCGGCTCTAAAAGAATCCCTTGATCCGCGAGAATTAAGACATGAGCCACATAAATGCCAAGGTCTGCCACAGCTGTGATATTTTTTCACATCCGCCGCGCCGCCAGCACCATCCAGTGGTGGACTCGAAAGCGGGTGGAGGGGAAGGTAAGGGTGGGGAAAAGAGGGGGGGATTCAGAGGAAGGGGAAGGGAGGGGAGGAGTTGAAAAGGAAATGGGAGAGGGAGGTGCAAAATAGAGACGACAATGCAGGCGGGTAAATTCTGCCTCGGCAAACTATGGTGTGGGGAGTTGTGAGAGATAAGAAACGAAACGTTGTTATGACGGGAAATACCGACGATACCGATCGGTTTACTGGTTTACGATGGCCAGTTTCACAAAGGCAGTGTTGTTAACGGTAGTTGTTCTTTCTTCGTTATAATTCGAGAAACATTTCTTTTTCTTAATCAATACGCGTGCCAGGGTTGATGCGGATTTTTATTTGTTTTTAATGAACTTCCGAAAGATTTCTTTAGCTTTTATGCTCTTGCGCATGTCCGCGATCTTGGGTGTTCCAGCACACGTAGAACTTTGTCCATAGTTTCATATTTTTACTGTTAGCCCAGCAGTATCTGACACGTTTAATTAGGCGGCAAGTTTTAAGTTGGACAGTCGGTATTCACACCGCTGCAGCGCAAGATCCTAGCGGCCTCATAAAGGTTACTTCTACTGCCGGTAATCGTCGAGAAAACCAAAAACGCATGTTTCCGTTACGATGGTGGACCGCCGTTTTTTCTCTCTCTCTCGTTTTGATGGCGCAGCTCTAGTAGAGACTGACCGTCCAAATTTGTGTGAGGAAGTCTGCTGCTTTCCCGCTTAGCAGGAATGCAGCAAAGAGATGAAGGGAGCCTGACTGCAGGGCATTGCTTGCGCCGATTCCATCAGCACGTTAAATTAACATTAAAAGTTCTTACATTACAATTTCTTAAATAGTTCCTCTCAAAATTACGACCATCAAAAAATGAATCAGTCACTTCTATAAATGGGGACAGGAAGAGTAGGTACGTGCATGTATATGTGCATGTTAGAATAGAGTAGGTACTCCGTGTAAATTACTCCATGATGCTCTATTCTTACACAAGAACAAACATACATGCATATGTAAATGTATGACATGCATATATAAATATATAAATAAGGCTAAATATGTACGGGTACAAAACAGGGTGCGCTGAAAATGAATGCGGTAACACGGAATTGTCACAAAATTAACTTTCCTGCAGACTGTGTGGTAGCCGAGTGGAAGCAGTGTTTGGTAGCTTCTTCACTAAACTTTCAGAAATGCCTCCTAAACGCTTTGTGGAAAATCATAGTTTACACTTGTCAAAAGACTGCCCCCAAACTAATGTGTGAATTTCACTAGGCTAGGCTTACTGCTTAGTAACCTCTATTAAAATTTATCTTTGGATTGATCACTGTGCCAGTAACTTTTATACGTATATGTAAAGTAAGTTATGCCAGCAATAAAGTATAAACAGTATAAACTTGGTCCTATAGATGGATCTAGACGATGTAATGAATAGACTCGATAAAATAATGGAGTTCTTTGAATTTTGGGTCTGGGAGAGGCCTGAAGGGACAGAGTTCGGGTCTCATTGGAGTGGTTTGGGTATATACTCTGGAAAAATTGACTTACTAGCTCACAAATGATAGGAGAAATTAAAAGGAAAACAATTGAGTGCAATGTTAAGGTTTAGTAATGAGAATCAATCTGAGGAAATGGTTAAATGAAGGTGTTAGTTAAATAGGTAAATCATAGAATTATCATGAACTTCGACTATCCTTCAGAGCTACAAGGAGGCAATCCTGGAAAAAACATCCTCGGCGGTTGTCGATGTACAGGTTTTTAGAGATCAGACTAGACCATTGCCGACCAGAGCAATCAGATTGTGATGCTATCAAAGCTAATGTAATGCCTGCATTTCCTATGAAAAGTTAGGATAAGCCTTGATATTTGTAGGTCCCTCATAATTAGTGTAGTTGCAGTCTCTGATCAAAAAGAAAAGAGAGCCTAAACGTTACCACTAAGTTTTTATTTCTAAAAATTGTAGCAGTTGTGAAACTGAAACCCTCCAAAGTACTGGTTGAGTTCAAGAAAGCAACAAGCAAGAACTCTCCTTTGGAGTGGTGAAAACCTTGGCGGGACTGGTACTTAGGTACGAACATACTTATCCCATATTTGTACGGTTGCAGATACTGCCAATTAAATACTTGTATATTTTTGAAGTATTAAAATTATTTTATTTAAAGAGCGGCAATATTCCCGCTTGTACCGATAGTGATGAATACTATTTAAGAAGGAAGCGATGTGCAACAACTCCAAAACCAAACCTAACATTATTTAAGAGGTCCTTTGTCTACTTAGGACCTAAACTATTAAATGACATACCAGAAAATTTAAAAATCTCAAAAAACAAAAGAAAAAATCTAAAGCTGCTAAATGAATGGATACTATCCATAAGTAAAATTGAAGTTTTGTATTAGATTTGCAACTCAAATTATGTTCTGAATTGTAACTAACCATGTTAAGTGTTTATATAATATAGCTTGATGTATTGTAAAAAAAAGATGCATGTATTTTTCTTTGTTCAAAAATTGGCATAAATGAAATGGTCCATATTTATACATATGTTCGGAAAATTTCAGTTTTTGTACAACACCAGCAATTGCATGTACTTATTCAAGGAAGGCAGTCTCGACACAGGTGCTTGTACCTTTGAGGCTGCCTAAAGCTCCGAAATATTGTACCTAAAAGAATGTAATCAGCTATGGAGTAAATATACATTATTATTATTATTACTGGGGTAAGTCCCCGGGAGTGCGTTCGTCCAATTTGCATCGAGCATGCAAACATTTATGCGGGATTGAGATGCCATTCAGATGTAGTAGAGACTGTGCCGTTTGACCCACAAACACACACGGTCCACGGCTCCCGCTGAGGGAAAGCATAATCCCTACTCTCTGGGCCTCCTAAGGGGTCCCTCCCTCGGCAGTCCCTATGGCGATAGCCTCACGACAAGGGCTTTCCAGATGACCTCCTCGACCATCCCCACTCCTTGTCCCGCACCATTGCATTTTGCCCTTGAATCCCCCATTGTCATCACTTGTACCAAATATTTCAACTTCACGTCATAGCAGACGGGTCCCACTGATATCCTTAGACTGGTGCGCGAAATTCGACCCAGTTAACGCCAGGACGGAAAATTTCTACAATGCATGCAATAAATCTTGATTTAGGTCATAAATATATGCTACTCTCATGCAAAGAGACACCCGCAAGTCATAGAGATATGTCATGTAGTATGCACTCACACACCTTCCTGTAGCTAGAGCTGTTTCTATTCACTTCTTCATCGTGACTAGCTACTTAGGTATGTTGGGAAATGAGCCACAATTCAGATTAGGATGAATAAAATATTATTTGTCTGTTGGATTTAGTAAGAATGAAAATGGTTGAAATTTGAAGCACCATTATAGTTTTTGTAATGGTCAATGGTGGCCGTTAAAACGTTTACATCTACTAAATACCGTGAAAGCCACTTTTAAGATGTTAGGCACGGGGTGATTCCACTCTAGGCATGCAGCACTCGTCCCAGTTCAAGATCGGAATTCGCACGCTCCCTTGACCCCGAGGCGATGACCAAAATCAAACGGGAGAAAAACGCACGGCCACACCAGAACTTAGGAGAGTGGCACGTTGACAAACATGCTGACATGTTTGGCAACCATGGCGACAGACATATTCACCGGGTAATCTCACCATGCGAGCTAAAAGAGAGCCTTTACAGGCATCAGATATGCAGGCGTTCTCCCTACGTTACCTACACAGTTAATTATGGTATTATTATCAGGATTTCATAGTGCCAGTTATTTAAAATACATTGCTGATAGTCTAGTTAACATATTTTAGCGTTTTGGCAATACTCTGCATACGAAAAAGGAAACGGTTGTAGGCTTGACCTTGTGGAATTGATCCATTACGGAATAATTATGATAACTTTGTTGACTCCACTAAGATGACACCAAGTGTTGAAACCCGGGTCATGTTAATAAATATAATTAGTGGAGTTAACAAAGTTATTATAATTATTCCGCTCTACATACGAATTAATTTGAATCTCTTGACAATTTATAATTCAAGTTGATATCTTATTTTCTCAGCAATTGGATTTTCAAAGGAATAAAGGTGCAGGGTAGATGGTTTTTCGACAAATTCAATAGGTGTGGAAAATCTACTTCTATTTTAACAGTTTACATTTACGCTAATTATAAAGTCGTTGTTACCTCTATGAGTTTACGAAGCATAAATTGTAAAAAGGACTTACGTGTTATGAGATAAGAATATCCTCCACATGAGAAAATTCTTGAATTTTTATTAACTTTTTACATTCCACATTTGCGCCAAAAATACAACGTAACTCCGGGATATATTATATAAGATCTAAAAATCTTCCCTTTTTCATTTTTACGTCTTGAAAAAGACTACCATATCTTCTAAAGATATAACAAACGCAATATTTTATGGCTTGGTAATCGTAATCTGTCCTGCTACAATATAATTCACGACCCCATCCATATTTGGAAACCACGCAATACACGATCAATAAAAAATCATTTAAATCCCCATTGAACTCTGAAATCGTTTAATTTTAGCTAACAGGATGCAATTTATTAGCTAATAAATGACGAGTCTTTGTGAAAATATTAAAACAGAATCAATCGCCTATCTACCGAGAACTCGCGCACGCGAAGAGGCCCTCGCTTAATTCAAATTTCATAAATTTATGGTATTGCAATATCACAGATTTAGGCACATACAGTGATCATCTTCATGATTATAAAAAAGGAGCTATGGAAGATATTGAGTGAAAACTCGAGTGAGCTTTGAAAGGTCATAGCAAATACACCGAAGGAGGAATGCATAAGAAATATTATCCACGATACTAGAGTCATCACAAAACAATAAATAATTCATTAGCAGAGTTCCGAGGCAGTTGATTAAATACATTAGTGACCTCACACAAAGGGATTATTAAATATGGTCTTGAAATGTATAGCATTGTCACGTCGATTTTTAGAATGTAAATAGTTTTCGGGTGGTTATAATGCCATCTAGCATTGTTATTACTGGATAATATTGCATTTTCCATTACAAGAGACATATTCTGAATGACCCGATCAACCAATAGCATTCTGGAATATGTCAATATGACATATTCCAGAATTCCATATACGTATATTAATATGACGTCAGGAAGTAAGAGGGACAAGAAGATCAAAGAATGAGCTGTAAGTTAGGGAATAAGACAGCATGTTTTAACTCCAAATTAACATGTAGGAAATGAAATTTTAAAAAGTGGAATGATGACTTACGTGAAGACAAAAGAGATGCGCTTAGCCATAACCAACGACGCAACCTGAACGCCAATCACGGAAGAGCCAGAAAAAAATTATCGCGCGTTGTACCGAGGAAGTCAGTTGATGGAATAATAGCTTTCGTTCCCGCTCTGTCAAAGGAAGCGACGATGCGTCTCGCCTTCAGATCACGCCTGCTCCTCAAGCCTCGAGCTTCACTCTTCCCCCGATTTGGAAAACCGATAGTTGAAACGGCAAGGCAAGTACTCCCTTTAAATAACATCTTTTTGAAGATCTTACATACGAGGAGGGAAAAAGGAATAAAAAAAGACATTATTGCCTCTTGACGTACACGACAGCCTAGTCCATGCAGACGCACGAAGACGTGCACAAAGTGTACACAGCGGAGACGAAAAGCAGATGAGAGCGTTTCTCAAAGATCCTCTGAGAGGTGCAAGCGTGGAGTCTGGGAGGTTCCGAGGGGTTTGGCGGTGGAGGCGGAGGGTAGAAGAGGAGTGACGAGGAAAGGAGAGGAGGACAGCGAGGGTGAGAACTCTGGGAAAGCATTCTGGATCTGGGGCTCGATTCTTCGGAGTAAAATTGTCGCCGGTATCCACTTGAAACGCTCGTTAAAACACATTATGCAACAGAAATGATGTAGCCTGGTTAACGCGAAGCTGTTTTTCCATTTCCCCACTTAAGCTTCCTGAGACGTCTGGAGGTTACGTATCCACAATGCTGAAAGCATTGTAATTAATTAAAATGTAGGCGCAGGTTATCAAAATATAGTTATAGGTCGGAAGTAAAATCCAAATACCAACATCAAATGCATAAAATCTTTAAGTATATGGGTTACCATTTCCAAGCCTCCGAGAACTTGTATGGGTGCAAACTTTTATTATAAATTTTACAGGATTTCCTGGAAAACTTATCATAATAGAATAAACCACGCTAAAAGCGATAGATATTGCACAAGCTGTGATAAATTTCACACCTGCTGTGGATAGTGATTAACTCATATTTATATCCCGATGCTCAGTTTCAGCAGGAAATTGCTTTCTGCCTTCAGCTTACAACAAACCAAGCAAGGTCCAATATTTCAGGAACGGAAATTCAGATGTCTTAGTTAGTGTTGGTTGGAGGATTTCGTTCCACAAACCTCAAAGGCACCTCGCATTTCATGACTGTTTTCACAACGATGCCTTAAAAATCTTTACATCACATGCATGCACACCGAAGAGAAATAAAACTTATAAAACCAGCGGTTTTATAGCTGGACTGTATTTCTATTAAATTCCTCTCACGGTTAATTAATTCAAATTGCTTTCATCGTCAAATAAATACTCTGCTCCATTAAATTCCGTCAAAAGCAAATTTCTGTTGCCAGTTGGTAGAATGAGACAACTAAGAAGAATGGTTGAGTTTATATCTGGATAATAGTGTGTTTCAGTTGAAACAGAATAAGGTAGCTAAAGTTTTAACTCCACTGGTTGTAATTACCCATCCATATAAATTAAAGAATAAACTATATGGCTACCAAATAGATGGATAATTCGTAAAACTTCTGGAATTATTACATTAGTATAGCTACTGTACATCTTTTAACCTAACCTTTGGCAAATCTTGAAATTTATATCCAAGCTTGGGAGCTTTAGATATGCTTAGCCGAGATAAACTTTATCTGGCTAAGAATTATTTTGGAGGGCGCGTGTAATAACTATATTTGTAATATTCCACATAATTGGACTGGTAGTGCTACGCATATCCTCTGTTATCATTACCTAGAAAATCTGAAATCAATTCCTAGCTCCCTAACCAATACTGAACCTTCAAATTCCGTCAGAACATTTGAAAGGAGCCGCATCGTAAGGAACTGCTTTACCTGAATCACTCGTGATGCTGGTCGAAACGTATCTCTGTAGAAAGTACGCTCCTACGTAAAATTACGGAGTCGATTTCGATTGAGAGGAGGAATTTCCTCAAATTAGAGGGAGCACTTCCACCTTTTCCAACCAGTGCTCGAACTGGAAACAAATCTGCGAGTGTCTTATCGCAAAGTAGTCGTGAAAGGGTTCGTGGGGAGAGGGGAAAGTGCTCCAGGGCCGGGAAGCGGTGAGGAGTTTGGTCGGGGTGGCACAGCAGTGCAGGGGGGAGGCGAAGGGAACAAGAGGAGAGGAGGGAGTGAGTCGGGCTGTCCCTTCTTCTTCTTCTTCCCTTTGAGCTCGTGTGCGTATGTATGTGAGTGCGGATAGAGTGTGAGAGAGAGAGACGAGGGGGGAGAGAGGTGAGTAGGGGAATGAGGGGGAGGGGGGAAGGAGTAGGGAGGAGGCAGTGGAGGAGGAGGAGTAAGGGCTGGAATAGGGAGTAAAGGTTTGCCTCCTTGGTCCTGTTTATTATTCAAGGTTGGAAAGCAACGTCTCTCCCCCCATCCCCCGCCTCTTCTCCACGCCCCCTCCGCTGTAACCGGCGAACTCTGGCTCCCTTCTACATGAGCTTCCCCTCTATCTCCATCTCTTTCTCTCTTCGCCGACCCCTCTCTCTCTCTTCCCTCACGCCCTGCCATACTCTTTCCACGCCCCTCATCCACATCCACCGAAGCGCCTGCCGCCGCCGCCTCCTGGGGAACGTGGAAGGAGGGTGTGGAGGAGGCGGGATGGAATTGCGGGGGGGGTAATGGGGGTAGAAGACTGTTAGAAGCTCCTCCCGAGAGTTTTGCATCGAAGTAGATGTTCATAAGACATCAGCGTACACATGCACGCCTCATACCTTCACACACTTCCCTTACGTGTTCGGAAGATAAAAAAAGAGCATGATTATCGGTCTCGGGTCACGCAAAAGTGGGTGTGCCACTCTGACCTGTGTACTTGCACACCTATTTACCTTCCGCCAAATTCATACGCTGCTTTGTCTATTCTCTCTTGTTCATATTACTTCAAGTAATACCAGCTACTTAGAATGCCTTCAGGATAGTGTTGATTTAAGTGACAAATTAAGAGAAGGATACACTGCCGAACTGACAGGTACTAAAATTAATTTTTTCCACGCACCAGTGGTGATTCAACAAAAAACTGATCGAGACAGTCAGGAACGCAGTTAGCATACACCATTCACTTTTGTCCTTCCTCTCTATTCCTTTACCTTCCCTTGACTCACGCCCCTGCGGTGGCTCTCGGTATACCTAGTACGTAGACGTAGATCTTTACCACCGTATTCACCCATGATTTTCTCGGCCCTTCCCCAACTCCAATCCCTTTCCTTCCCTGTGGGTGTTAGCTGATATAACTTTCCTTAATTATTTCAAAGCGAACATTAATAAACAGAAATTCATTAACGAATCAAATTCCTGTCTTAACTATTCATTTCCAGAATATTTAAGTTCTTTCAATTATATCATCCATCTTCCCCATTCTCTCGGTAAAAATTACTTAGGCATGCATTGCCATACTACTGAATTTAATCTCACCAGGGGCGGCTCCAGACCAGAGGTTCGGTGGGGAGGGGGGGTACCAGCGGCTCTTGGGGTATGAAATACCCCCTAGGAAAAGGGGGACATTCCATTCCCGGAAATTAGTAACAAACTGTGCAAAATGGCGCGTTTTGGAAGCAAAAGTTTTCCTTTTAAGGTGGTTTGAGCGAAAAATCACTTCACCTAGAATTTGACGAATTTGATCTCATTTTAAAGAAAAAAATGCCATCTATCCAATGATATAAAAATATATACCCCTTGCCACACTAATTTTCGAGCAATTTGCCTTAGAATATGAGTAATTTAACATGGGATAGATTACGGCCATGCGCTTCAAAGGAAGAAAATAAATTAAAAATTGTATTTGGAACACCTAGATTTAGTCAAAAAACTAACGGTGTGTAGTTTATGTGATTTATTAATTATTCCAACAAATACATGTACTACTCACCATAATGATAATGATAAAATCGCAGAAAAACTTTCTGTTGTGAAGGAATTTTGTGCAGACGACCGGAAATCACACGATTCAGTTTGGCAACGTAGCACGGAATTATTTGTAAACAAACCGTCTGAGCACAAGTAAAATTTTGCATCTCTAAGGAGATATTATATAATGTAAAGGTTTAGCATTGCTGACGTTAATTTTTTCCTATGTAAATACTAAGTACACATAACACACTATAATGTAAGAGCGGACGACGATCATAAATAAATGGGATTCGCAGCAACTTTACTGCTAAGTTTGTCTAGGTCGCTCTGGACGTCGACTGCTAGGTTTTTGGTTGGATTTGCCTAAATATGAACACACATGCTGTTATTTAAAGGCAGCAGCCTTAAAACGATTTCAAAAATATCCTATTTCTTTTTAAAAACATGTTTCCGTAATATCCTTGCAATCGGAAATGAATATACACGCAGCTATATTCCCACTTTCCTTCAAAGTAGTGAATAAAACCCGTAGGATATCGTCACTGTCTTTCAAAACTATTACTTTAAATATATTGCAATGCTAGTGACGCCCAAAATTAACATGAATTAATGGCCGTATTGTATGGAAAGGTACGTATAATAACGAACTATCCACAGCAACCTCGAGTACGAAATCGTTGCCCTTGCCTTTAATCATAAGTTTAGAATGTATTAATGCCATAATTAATTTCCTTCTAGGCGATTTCAGATAACTTATCTTCCCATATTATTGTGGAACTAAATCTATTAAATTTTCACCCAAGTACATTAAAGCTGCCAAAAATCTCGTTACCCATTCCAGCACCTCAGAAACATACGAACTGCAATTTAAAAATGATGGAACAAGTTTGTCAGTTTTAAAAAAATGTGCTCCACTGCAAATTCATATACCCTACCCTTATAGTATCATGCAACTGCATCTCATAAGCTAAAATTCACACAAGTGCTGTACTTCCCATATGAATAATAATCCAACCTTACCTCAACTGACTAAATACCTTTTGTCAAATATTCTTGATTACATTAACCAATCCTGTCACTCAGTAATATAATTATAATTTCAACTGAGTAATAGTAAATCACATTACTAGTATAGCTATTGTACTTATTTTATTAATCATTCAATCTTTCCCCAAGTAGCTATCTTCCATCAAATTTGCTTTATCTTGTCAACCATCCCAGGAACTCATTAATTTACCACAATTTCCATAGTCCAATTACCAACCCAAGAAAATTAACACTGTTGCCAGGTGAAGTGTCTCAGGTACAGATTTTTTAATGTTGAAAATATGTTAAAATATTGTTCCCTGGATTGTGCATTCCTTACAGTTTGGTGTATTGTCTTTTCAATTCAAGGATATCGCACCAAAAAATTGCAATAAGTACAAAAATTATTACGCAAATGTGAAATAATTACTTGTGAAATTACTGTTGGTGATATCAATAACAAGTCAAGTTAAAGCCTAAAATACGTTCGTTTAGTTAATTACTGAAGTTTTTAAAGATAAAAACAAACAATTTGTATCATAAATATTCACAAAAATACTAAATGTCTCTTACAACTGCTTTTCTTTTAAATTTATATTCAAATATAGACTTTATTTTCACTTGGGAACTATCTCGCTCAAACCACCTTAAGAAGAGCAAGTTTTTACTAAATGTATATTTCCCTTTTAGATGACCACCAAGTTTCGACAAATTCCAAAATTATTTTGATTTACATTTGCATTTAGCTTGTGGCTTTAAAAACCGTTTTAGTTTATTTAAAATTTAACTGGATTTTAAAGTGAAAATCACCAAAACTTCAATAACAAAAAAGCAACAAAAGAATTTAGGCTTTAATTTAGGGTCTATGACAAAGTAATACGCCGGGTTGGGGGGGGGGGATTGCCCCTCCCCTAGGGGCCGACAATGACGCTCGCAGTGTAGACATGCATATATTTTGGCATTTTACCAGTCAGTGTAGGTTTTTATGTGTCGTAGCTCATCTCCTATCATCCTTACTAGGGTGGCGCTACTTCCTCACACGATCTACCTATTCTGTTTGGAACACTTCCTTCCATTATTCACAACGTTCAAAGTGCCTATCCTCTCCATCTTCTTCTCCTTTATTATTGCATCGTTCCCTCTGAAACGGTCTTCAGTCACTCACCACCTTTATTATTTGCTACCTCCACTTGCCTCAATTCCTTTTGATTTCCTCAAGCAGCTTTCTTTCCTCCTCAAACTTGCCAATTACTTCTTTGTTTGACCATCATCCGGTTCATCGCCGTTTCACCACTCTCATCCACAAATTAACCTCTAACCCCTCCTGTATTTTTTAATCCTTTCTCTTCAGTAGCATATTTTTGCTACTACATAGAACTAAGCTTCAAATCAGGTTCCTCGATTTTCTTAACTCTTTGCTGAGTGTTTGTCATTGGTTTTTCCTCACAAGTGAACGCCACTTTTGCTAACGAAAGTCTGCTTCTAATATCTTCATGCCACCCTAATCTTGTTTGTAATATCCTACTTAAAAATGTTTCTCTTCGCCTTGGGGAATATTGTATTTGTTTGTATGTACATCCGCATTTAAGTGGCTTCGTTTCGGTTTATTAAGAACGATATTTGGCGACTGCGCCTCCCCCAAATCCTGCAATGATATGGAGTTAATACATTGACACATTAACAGATAGATTACAAATTTGAAATTTTCTCGATAATTTACTATGAAAACTCTTAATGAATCCCAAGATAAATAATCCACATTTCCTTTACTATCGAGGAAATATGTGGAGAATACAAGACGTAGAGTTTAGTGCTTACGGCAAATGCGTACGAAGCTGTGATAGAGCAGAGTAGAATTGGGAAGATGAGAGGTGTTCAAAGCGGCATTTTCGGGCTAGGATGCTTAAAAGAGATCCTGAGAAAGACAGTTCGGAACGGCAAGATATCATGTTAGGAAATTGTCGATAAGATTAACATAAATGTGTAATGCCTGACAGATATTTCGTATCTCGCCAACCCTACCGAATCTGTCTACGAGCTTCGGGCCTTTGTTTCAGTTTTGGTTATAGTTTGGGGTTTGGTTTATTTTCCTAACTAAAAGTTCTGAATAACGTTTTCGACACTTAATGAACCAAGTAGGATTTCCCTGAAGGTTTTTGATTACATCTGGAAAATATTGGCAACGTTGAAGCAATGACTAATAATTTTTACCATAAGACATTATTTAGTACCATGCAATAATGCAACTTAGGATATTCTATTAGGATGGAGTCTTGGTGAAGCTTTCTCGGGTTTCCAACCGGGTGATGGTCTCCATGTAGGCCGACGTTTCGATGTCTGACTCAGTCATCGTCATCAGGGCTGATGAAAGGATGTCATTTCTGCTCGTTGGACGACTTATATATCTTAGCGTCGCCTACATGGAGACCATCACCCGGTTGGAAACCCGAGAAAGCTTCACCAAGTTAATACGCCGGGAAAGCACTAAATCTTACTTCAGGATGGAGTACATTTTTTCTAAAAAATTCTAACTAAATATTTTATATGATAATATTATAGTAGATTATGAAGATAGAGGACTTTTTTCCGACGACGATTGGTGACAAAATCCAAACCCAACACCAATCAAAATGAATTTCCAGGCCCATTTCTGTCATTCTGTCATTGTTTCCACGCTGCTGTTTGCACGCCGAATCAAAGTGTTGGAGTGAAGGGAATGTGGACGCGCGGTGCGGTGAATGCTGAATAAAGATGCACTCATAAAATTAATTCATGTAGCTCACGGTTGACTGTTAACAATCAAGCACCTTTCGGTGATGGTTAATTTTATTTATGGCTTACGTTTTCCCAGACGATTCTAAAGGAGAATTTCTGTAGAGAATTCGAAGTAGGTGGTAGATGGGACAGATGAACTGGGTAATCAGTATGTACACTGAAGAACACTAGGTAAAAGGTCTACATGATGAATCAAATGTAAAACGAGGAATTTGGATCCCGCTATCCATTTTGATCCTAGAAAAATGTGAGGGAAAATATAAAGCAAGGACCCATGAGCGTGATTGGGGGAAATTTTTATGGAAAAGGTTAATGAATGCAATCATTAGGAACGCTAAAGGGGTAATAAAACTAATATTTGTAAGAAAAGAAAGTACAGGCAAATTCGCATAAATTTGCACAATAAATATTAATGCAGTGTTTTCCTACCCTGCTGGTAGCAGTCACTATGGGTGCAAAGAAATTAGGAGGAATAAAAAATGAAATTAAATAGAAATTAGAAATTCCAATATGCTATCAAATATGATTAAGTAGGGGGTCCTCTGCCAAGCATTAAACTCTACCTTTTTTCATGTAGGTACACGGTATGTGTAAAAGATATGCCCCCCATCATCTTACGTTAAATATTTAAGCTTTTCCTACTATTGTTTCCACAAATCACACGCAAAAATGTAAATGCAAGGCAGGAAAAGGGCACCGCGTACGACTAAAGGCACTATTTTTATCATAGTAGTAAATTATCTCATGGAAAAAAAGGAATATGAAGCGCGTTTTTGAGAAGGTTGACAAGGCAACAGAATGGAACCAAATTGCCCTTGTTTTTCGAGGCATTCGTGAATAACCAAAATGATTGCAAAACAAATAACATTGGATAAAGGAAGTGGAGATGTGTTCGGTTCAAGTGACTACTGAACGATTTTGAGATTTGGGCTTCCGATATTCATACCACCATAGGCATTGTAAAAAACGTCGTCCTGTCATCCATGGTCATCGATGGATATCAGAGTCACCTCTGGAAACATATCTAGAGGGCGCGAGGGGAGGCGAGGGATGAATGAAGGTGGAGGGAGGGGGTGTTGAAATGTGGTCCGGGGATGCAGGGAGAGCGACTGGGATGTGGGCGGAGACGATGGTGAGGGGTTGACGGGAAACTGGATTTAGGAAGAGGGACGGGGGGAAGAAACACTGCTTCGCGCGACAAGTCCATATGTTACGCGTTCTGTCTTTCGGTTATGGAATATCGCTGCTCCACAACGTCAAGGTTGCAAACGTTAAGATTTGCTGACGGAATCAATGGCAATAGCCATCGGCGCCACCGCTCCGAGTACGATGATTCATGAGAGGAGATGCGAGCGACGTCACGGCCGGCAGGAAGTCTGAGACAGCTTGGAGCGGAGTGACATGAGTAGGTGCCAGCTTAAACCGCCAAAGCGGAACCGAGTGAAAAATATTTTGGGAGGCATGAATAAACGTTCATATCACGCATCTTCACCACGCCCTGCAGGGAAAATGAATCAGAAAGTATTTTCTTCGACAAAGCCTAAATATAACGACGGAATGCCTTCGAAAAGAGCAAAACAGTATTTTCTCCACAGGATGTAAAAATAGTATGCATTCGTCGGTTGCTGTACAAAAATCGTCAAATTAAAAGAAAAAAAAGTTCACATTGAAACCACCCCGCACTTCGTTCTCGAATTTTTTTCTCTATTTATCTTACGCAAGAACGAGTTTGTGCAAATTTTAAATGTGTGAAAACAGAGTATATTCTGAATTGTGTTGATGTTCGGGCAGCTATTTATAATTTTTGCTGACTCTGTTAGGGTTTAGGTACCGTTTTTATGCATATTTTTAAAAGTACTAATGGCATAAGAAAACTAGAAATTCCTTCTACTCATAGTATTGCTCCCATATATCCAATGTTTAGTGATTTAGAATTTTGGAAATCAAATATAGACTCTGACTGCGTGCCTTTTTTCCAATTTACTTTTTAAAAATAGCAATAAATATGATATAATTAAGTTCTTGGAGGAATACCTGGTGTGAAACCTCATGTAGAATAACGGGAATGCACACAAATATTGTGACAAACAGTGAGGGAATAGCTGCAATAATTCTACTTGGTCTTTATGTGTGACCTATGTGATGGAAGCTAAATACATATTTCCCAAATTAATTCTTAATGAATATACCCTAGGACAGCAGTCACGACTTAAAACCTCATTCTCCTATTTTCCCCTAAGTGTCGATGAGAGTCTTTCAAACCTTGCTAAATCATGTTTTATTTAGGTCCTCTCAATTTTCTAAGTAGACGCAATTCTCGCAATAAGCTTCAAAGCAGAAGTTCGTCAAATTTCAGAATACCCTTCTTCCGCTACTTAATTCCTTATTCACTTCTAAATGCCGCTTTCTTTCCTGTCACACTTATCAATTCGCCTTCTTTCTTATTTCATTTATACTCAATTGTGTAGCTTCAACTCTTATCAAAGTCAAATCAGACTAGATTAAACCATTAGGTGGAAAGCTAGTTAATCATAAACATATTGCAACACGAACTTGGGAATTTTTCAAAGTTTCTTCTTCATAACCTTTACTGTATTGTGAAATTTTACATTATTTTTCCCCAGCATCATTAGCTTAACCGAAGTGGTATTTTATCATAATCGTCTCAGAATGTCCCGAAGAGACAGCGTTGAGTCCTTGATAAAATAGACTAACAAAAAGGGCTGAGAAAACTCGTTATGAACAATTGTTCCAAAGGTGTGAAGAGTTTCTCGAACGTGGACACGAGTGGGTATCTCGGACGAGGAGAGAAGTACGGGAGGCGGAGCGGAGGGAGCGAGTGCATATTCTAAATTTAAACGCGGCTTACTTCCCGACAGCAGCGTCCTTTAGAAATAGAAAGCGTGGAGCGGCCACAAAGCGATGTGGCAACGTACATAATAGGAGAATTTTTGGAAAAGATGAGGGCTCGCGATCGCTCGTGCGTGGAGAGTGTGAAACTCTCGCTTATATGATCGAATAAAGTAATATTTCCGCCTCATTTATCTTCCGACGAACGATTTCGAAAATCCGGCTAGGATTGTCGGAAGTCATAGGTTTCCTTCCGGCTAATGTTAAGTCAGTTGCACACTTAAAAAGGCACTTGTAGGAATTAACTTATCATAATTTTGCTCAAAATTTTCTTTTGCGATCAGTTTTCTTTCACATATGTATATTTATCTAGTCATAACTGCGTATTCTCTTCCCTTGAACTACAACCTTGTCGAGGTGGAAGTGCTTGCGTGCTCCGATGACCCCTAGAGCTGCACTGGCGGGAGCAATGCTCCTGGTAGGATTGCCCATGCCAGATTGGTCGAAGGTTAGGAGACAGACGAATGGTAGTCCGCGCAGCGTCTGTACCTCAGTGAGGCGGCTGCCAGAGGCGTCTGACCCCAGTGGGGCGGCCTCTGAAGTGTTGGTGTCACGTAAAAAACGCTATTGAGTAAGGCCACGGAATACTATCTCAATTAAAACAAAAACCTTGAAATTATGGACAGTTCTCAAACGAAAATGAATCAGGGCAACTACGGGACTCGGCCCAGTGGGCCGGGTGTCGTGCCCGGCAGCGGTGGGAGCAAGGCCCCTGCGGTCGTCATCACACGAAATCCTTGCTCAGATGTAATAGCAGAAGAGGAAAAGAAGATAAAGAAGAAGAACGAAATAATCAGAATAGGCACGTGGAATGTTAGGACTATGCTGAGGGCGGGTAAGCTAGAGAATATAAAGCAAGAAATGGAGAGGGTGGGTGTAGACATCATGGGTCAGGGTGAAGTAAGATGGAAGGATGACGGGGACTACTGGTGCGATGGCTATAGAGTAATTTATAGTGGAGGGAATGAAAGCTAGCGCGGAGTTGCAATCGTAATGAATAGGAAACTAGGTAGAAAAGTAATGTATGCAGAACAGGTGAGTGATAGGATAATAGTCGTGGAACTAAAGGCAGAACCAACGAATTTAGTTATAATCCAGGTTTATATTCCTACCACTAATCATAAAGAGGAGGAGGTATATGTAGAATACGATCAGCTAGAGGAAACCAATTGGTAGGTTACCTGGGAGTAAGGACTTAAGTAAGGGAGTAAGTAAGTGTAGTAATGGGGGATTGGAACGGGGTAGTGGGTGAAGGAAGAGATGGGCGGGAGTTGGGCGATTACAGAAAGCTGTAGAGTTTTGCCGTGGAATTTACCTAGTAATTACAAATACATGGTTCAGACATCATCATCGACGTAGGTACACTTGGAAGAAGCCGGGAGACACAGATAGGTTCCAAATAGATTATATAATGGTTGTTCACAGATACAGGAATAACGTTAAAAATTCGCATATTTTCCCAGGAGCTGATGCCGACACAGACCACAACTTATTAGTCATTAAATGTCGGATAAAACTGAAAAAGATAAGAATGGGTAAAGTATCGGGAGAAGGTGGATGAGATAATTGGTGAGGATCATGGAGTTAGATCAGTGGAAGATGAATGGGAAGTCTGAAAATTGGAATTGTAGAAGCGGCGAAAGCAACAGTAGGCGTAGTCAGAGCAACTAAAATTAGCAAACCGTGGATCACGAAGGAGATGATAAGGGAGATGCAGGAGAAAAGGAAATGAAATAACGTAAACTCAGGGCTAGGTAAGAGAAAATACCAAAAATTAAATAACAGGCTTAGAAGAGAAACAAAGAAAGCAAGAGAGGCGTGGTGAAGAGAGAAAATTGACTCGTTAGAGAAATACTAAAAAGAGGGAAGATCAGATGCATTATATAGGAAAGTAAAGGAAATGACGGGTGGTAACAAGAGAAGGGGAATTACAACGATAACAGACAAGACGGGAAAGATGATCGTAGAACCGAGAGAGATCCAGGAGAGGTGGAAGGAGTACGTTGAAGAGCTGTATGGTAAAGAAATAAGGCCCAATAGGTTAGATATAGAAAATGAAGACGATATCGAGAGAGGTGGCATCGGACCAAGTATCTTAGATTGCGAAATCGAAAGAGCTCTACGAGACATGAAAAGGAATAAGGCGGTGGGAATAGATGACATACCTGCAGAGTTTTTAAAGAGCATGGGGAATAACGGAAGAGGAAAATGTTTAGCACTTATTCGTAGGATTTATGAGGATGGAGTGTGGCCGGAAGATTCGCGAAGACTGTACTAATTCCTATACCAAATAAGAGTAAGGCAAAAACGTGCGAAGACTATAGGGCTATAAGCTTAATATCCAACGCGGCCAAAGTAGTTCTGAAAATTATAAACAGAAGGCTAGAGAAGAGGGCAAATGAAAACCTGGGTGACGACCAGTTCGGGATTAGGAGGGGGACGGGAACGCGAGACGCTATAGCGGTGATGAGGACGCTAGTAGAAAAAAACCTAGAGTATGGGCAGGATGTATTTGTATGCTTCGTATATTTCGAGAAGGCGTTTGATCGGGTGGACTGGACGAAATTAATGGGAGTGTTGAAGAAATTAGGGGTCGATTGGAGGGACAGGCGTCTGATTTGGAATTTGTATATGAACCAGACGGGTAAGGGTAGCCGATGGAGAATCGGGATGGGCCACGATAGGACGGGTAGGGGTGCCCACTATCGACGTTGCTTTTTAACGTGTATTCAGAAGAAATGGTAATGGAGGCATGGGGGGAGGAGGAGGTAGGAATAAAGGTAGGAGGGGAACCGATAAAATCAGTGAGATTTTGTAGATGATCAAGCATTAGTTAGTCAGTGTGCCAAGGGGTTACAGTCAATGCGTGAATGCGTTTGAGGTGCAGTGCGAAAAGTATGGGATGAAAATAAACTACAAGAAAGCGAAAGTAATGAGATTTTCTAGAAGTAAGTTGGCGGGGCTGAATATAAGGGTAGGAGGGTAGAAGATAGAGCAGGTCGAGCAGTTTACGTATCTGGGTAGTATTTTGGAGGAGAATGGGTTTAGTGGTCAGGACATCAGATGCAGAATTGCGCTAGCTAAAGAAGCATTTCTCAGAGAAGGGAAGTGATGAGGGGGGGTCTGAGAAGAGTCGTAAAGAAGAGGCTGGTGAGAACTTGAATATGGAGCGTGGCGCTTTATGGGTTGGAAACTTGCTCATTGCGAATGGAGGATGTGCGTAGATTTGAGGGGTGTGAGATGTGGGTTTTGGAGAAGGATGGAGAAGGTGAGCTGTATAGCGAGGAAGACGAACGAGGAGGTATTGGATATGGTTGGAGAGGAAAAGAAGCTTGTGGCAGAGGTTCGGAGGAGGCAGAAGAGATGGATGGAGGAACTTTTAATAGGAGAGGTCATGTTGAAGTGGAAGGAAGAGGATAGGAACTCTGGACGAAATAATAGGAGGTAGAAGATATGAAGAATTGAAGAGGGATCTAATGGCGGGACATCTTTAGAAGGGAAAGTGAGACCATGTCTATGAGGATGAGATGCAGAATGGGGACTGTCCAAGAACCTACCAACCAGCTGGAAGAATACTTAAATGAACTGCATATTTAATTACAGACTGATTTTTTTGCCGTTAAAATGTTCCGAGAAACGGTCGATATCATTAATATTACATACTTAGGTTGTGGTGAGAGTGGGCTGTCAATTTCAAAGAAAAAGACTTCGTGGAGATGTGATGATCTCTGAAATTAACAGATTCAGTAGAGAATTATATTTGTTTTCTTTGATCATAATGAAATCATTTATGGGGAGATTAGCAAAAGATCTCACTTTTTATGGAAAAAATATGCGTATAAAAAAAATATTAATATTTCAAATTAATAGCCATTAAAATCCCATTAACTGAACGATAAGACAGCTTTATTGAGATTACCCCTTTAAAATAAAGATTAGATGCCAAGTGATCAATGTGCATACGCAACATTACGGTTAAATAGGCACCTCCAAAAACCACTGCGCCGGGTACTAACACATCGACAAGATGAATGACTAATTTCTCATAGTTTTGTATTCTTACGTAAAAAAACTATCGATTCTCGCTTGAAGACCTGTCAATGGGACCACAGAAGTACTGAACATAACCTTGATTGCGATCTGGATCTTTACTCTCTCTGGGGACAGTATTTAATTCATACATTGTGCATGCATAACCTATTTTTAATTTTCTCCTCAACGTATCCACATGTCAATACGATTAGATTTATAAGTTCCCATAGAACCATCGGGCACTGGCCACACGGTGGGTGGCAGGAAGGGGACATTTCACGTCATTCCCCGAGTCCAACCACTGGGAGGGTGAGGGGAATGCAGTCTGCATTGTACTCTCTCCTAACTAAGTTACTTAGATGATGTTACGATGAAAAGGAAACGAAATTGAAATGCAGAAAATTTAAATGCAGTAAAACATAAGTTCAGTCGGATGATTCGTAATTTTTGAAGCTCCACATTAAATGATATCTCTAGAAATAAATTGGAAAGCGGAATTTTTCAGCTAGGGATTCATCAAGAACTTACATCTCCAGCAGTTTTTGAAATGAATTTTGATGGACTGTGACCAATTTGGATTTCAAGGCACACTCATCCCAAAAATTAATACTAAAATGCTCAAGCTATTCTGTGATATCAAGGTAGAGAAAATAGTGGTAAAGTCCAAGTCTCCATCTACCATACATGGAAGACATTAATTTGTATCATGGCTAATAAACTGGTATGGAAAACGATTAGCTGTTGAAGCGGGGTTAGCCACAGGGCCTTCTATGAACTAGGGCCAAAGCTGTAGTCCAGATTTCTAAGAATAGGAGAATCTATGGCATCTCTTATGTTGGTCACCATACCTTGGAGAAACAAAAGGACGATAATAGGCTGCAGGCGTTTATTTGTGAGTGTCGTGAAGGGAAATAGTTCAATGGGCGGAGAGTAAGACGAACGAGGAAGTGGTGTTTGATGAGGAATCTGCTGAAGGAGATTAGGAAGAGGCAGAAGATGGAACAGGTGATAGGGGCGAGGGGATCCTGACAACCTTTTGCGTTGGAGGCAAATCCACGTCCAACGCAATAACATCAAAAGGGATCAGGGATTCCATCTCAGCAAGACCAGGAACCCTATCCCAAAAAGGCGGGAAACATATATCCAATCAGCAAAAACCTGTTGAAGTAAAGATTATATGTGTATATACTGGATAACTCAGAGCATCGACATCAACAGCTCTGCGAGTGATGGGAAAGTCTTCCATCGAGACTTTGGCCATAATGCAGATATTAGCTCGGTGGGAAGCACGAGAAGAATTCACCAGAACCATTCGCCAGTAGAGACGTGGTAGAGACTGAAATCATCCATCAAAGAGCGTACACTTTTGGATGGGATGAAGATAGGTAGAAAGTGTGCGGATGAAAAGAATAAATTAGCATAAGGAGATAGGGGCCTGCACCAGTAAAAGACTGGTATATATACCCATTACCGTCGAAACCTACCTGGTAGATCACCTCTAACATTAAAATCATAACAGTGTTTCTCTTGGAGAAAATCCACCGAACTCAAAATGTGCAAGGTTGTTATTGAGCTCGTCGGTGGCATTGAGTGTATTCTTGAAATGTGGAAGAAATTTTGCAACTGGAAAATGGACGCGAAATGGCAGCGGACAAATGACGTGAGTTGAGAGGAGGGGGCGAAGATGCGGGGAGGGGGGTTAAGTGGTGGGGGAGGGAGGGAGAGGGGAAAACATTCCAGTGGGAGAGGGATAGGTAGTTAGTTGCTTGGTGAGGCCTGAATTGCTACGCTTGTGAATTGGTGCCTAATGAACATTGTTTGATACTTTGAGCCGCTTAATCACGCCCATGAGCCCAAGCGATTGAAAGCTTCCAAGAAGTGAGGAGATGTGGTCGGCATGATCTTGAGCGACTCGTTGGAAGCGAAAGGATTGGATTTCAAGATACAGAATGCGTAGAACGTGAGAGTGCACCATCTATAAACAAGAATATCGCTAAGTTTGCCTTTTCGATGTATGTTACGGGATTAGACTATAGGAAAGAAACTGATATAAAATGTTTTACCATGTATGCGGCATAAAAATCCGTTAAAAAATAACGCGGCATGAGACCAATTCCTTTCCATGATTCCTACATTTTCTGGAAGTAATCCATTACTGTTTGTACGTAATAAGTAGCATGCTTGCCTAGCTACATCGTGCTCTTGAGTATTAAGCTCAAGAGCTTCTGTTTCAATGAAGGATATCTATCCAAGCCAACGCAATATGCTAAGTGCGATATTCCACAGAGGAAAAATCATTCACCTTGACCGGAAATCCCGGTCAAGGCGAATGATTTTTCCTTTGTGGAATATAGCACTTATGTGCACTTGCGGGTAAACGTAAATACCGTGGCTATTCCCGGTATCCTCAAAATTGGCAGTATGATAATAGGTATTAAACGAATAGTTTTAGGCTTGAGTTTGTGGATACGATTTGAAGTTTCTTATTTCTTTAAGTATGCTAATATATTGTTGCATCAGAACTTAGACGGCTTGGAGGAAGAACCTGCCCTTTATTCCCTGGATGCGTAGCATCACACGCGTTAGCACGGTCTTATCTACTTAATGTTTTTAGATAGATAGACATTTTATTGCTCATGTACAGATAGATAGGTAATACACAAAACATGATATGAAGCATATGAGCTTTAGGTAGCTTCAAGGATATTCCTGTGTGAAGCTACCTTCGTGACAAGAGTGTTTATCGTTAAAAGCATGTATAATACAAAATAAATGAAATGAAATACATTAATTCATCAAAAAAATTAAATAAAAATTTTGAAAACATGATTTTGAACATGAATAACTAGAAAGTACGTAATAAAAAAATGAATATAAGTTTTAATACAATTGAAGACAACTATTTTATATTTTTATTAAAAAACAAATTCCATGCTTACGAAAGAAAGCAGCCATTCCTTAACTTTTATTTAAATGACTACTCTTTTTGATGACCTCTTAAAACAGGTGGTAATAAATCTGGAGGCCGTTTATCACAAAAAACTGTTTTACTCAATCTAAAGCATACTTTGGGCTTTTCAGAAACTGCTCAGGATGCTTTGTTTTGTTTTAAAATTGTACGGTTCCAAGTGAAATACTCTCATGTTTGTCAATGAATCTCTAACTTTTTTACTCTAGGGAGTGCTGAGATGCCAAGTATCCACATATATTTTGCTTTGGACCGCTAGAAAAGTTATCTTTTTTCTAACCATGTGCATTTGATATTTTGCTACACATTTTCAGATCTATCAGGTGGGAAATAAGATTGATACCTATATACATAAAACATTATGCTCAATTTTGAACACTTTGGAACTTGAAGAGGCTCCCTCTTTAAATGCTAAAACTGAATCTAACCCTTCCCCAATATCTTCCTTCGAATTTACATTACGCTATATTTACAACGAAATATTTCCCCGGAGCACGGGTGACAGAAACTTTCGGCTCTGGAAATTTCCATTCTCCAAGCGTAATAACACAGTCACTATGGAGGTAATTATAGGTTTGAGGCAAATAACACCTTGACGTATGCGAGAGGGTTAATTAACGGGAGGAGCAAGACGCGACGCCAGTCTGGGTTGGTCGGCGGGCGCCAAAGGTGGGCCGACGTTTCAACACATCGCTCTTGTTCCTCGGCACGCGCTCGGAAAGAAGACATCTCCAGCCACTCCGACAAA
Organism: Pyrrhosoma nymphula; assembly: GCA_963573305.1. NCBI lineage: Eukaryota > Metazoa > Arthropoda > Insecta > Odonata > Coenagrionidae > Pyrrhosoma > Pyrrhosoma nymphula. The sequence goes on from OY754328.1 coordinate 151,579,735, forward strand.
ACTAGTCCTCGTTCAACTCAAGCCGATCAATCAGACAACCAAAACGAAGTCATGCAACTCGCTGGCACGAAGCGTCTTCACCTAATGTGCGGATTTGTCATCAGGTGGTGACAAAAGGAAACTCCGAGGAGCATTCGACATTTGATCGCAGAACGGGAGCGAAGGAAGATTTGGGAGAAGGGGGTGGGTAGGTAAGAGGACGGGGGAGGGGAGGGAGCACGGCGGAGGAATGCAAGGAAGGGCTTGCTGCCACCGTTTCCCGACGCGGGGAGGAATCAGCCGTGGGATCGTTTGGCTCCCTCGCACTATCTTCCTAATTGGTCGGCGCCATTAATTAGGCAACTTAAGGCGAGGAGAATGAAGATGGGAAGGACTCAGAAGCCATTTATCGCCCTCGCGGTGGGCACAAAAAAAATAAATAAATACTCCCCCGCTCATTCCGCCCTTCCAGTCCGCCCCCTTACTCCTCCTCCTACGGCCACTCCCATTTCACCCCTCCCACCGCCCCCCCACCATCACCCCCCTTCATAGGCTCCTTTCCTGTTGCTTCCCACGACCCCCAACCCTCCAAACTCCTCCCCTCCCCCTTCCACCCGTCACTATTTCCTTCTCCCATTAGATAACCTTCTTTCCGTCGTTCATAAGAAGTAGGCGTTCGTGTTCTGGACTACGAAGGATTTGCTGCATCAATTACTGGCCCATACATTTCTCATTGATACCTCTTTGTTCTGTTTAACCAATTTCAAATTTTCTTCAATGGTCCTGTTCCAGGGCTTGACTGGATTCTAAATGTGTCCTGGGGATTATGTGATGCACGAATAAAAAGCGTTTGGAGCATATTATTTGAAGGATTTTATCCCATAAGGGTAAGCTTGAATTCGGGAGGAGAGTGAATGGTGTGAGAGGAATGTGTGAAGCAAGAAAATTATTAGTTCATGCTCTGGAAAAAAAATGAAAGAAGTGAAATAGGAAACTGAAGGAAAGAATCACTAAAGAATGCAAGTATGTCACAAAAGCTAAATAGGCATGCAAAAATGTGGCCGTTTAAATAAGTGAATTGCTTAGTTTACTAAGCTTACGACCAGTAGTATAGTTTTTGACTCAGAATGTCTCCAATGGGAATAGCGTGTAGAGTATTAAGTAATAAGTATGTCGAATGAATAAGGGAACAATAAACTAAAAACTGGAATGGTCAGAAACAGTTTTATGAGCGTTATTCAATTGGAAAATTTCAGCTCATCGGATCCTGAATCACGCAATCCTGGTTAATTGCGAGTCTGTTAAATGACAACCATTAGATTATTGCAAACATAATGAAGATTTAAACTCCACCATATTACACCTGATATTCCTCTTTTTGTGAAAACATAGTACGTAATCTTATCAGACATTATCTACTCTTAGTGTTACTGTGTATCATGTTTTATTATTTTATTTTCCATTTGTTGCTGATAAATAAAACTTCTTACTAATGAAAACTTTACATGGGTTTTAATGACCAAATTGCTCCTAAGCCACCACCCCAATGTATGCGGTGAGCACAGCTACACAGGCAAGACATAAATTTACACATATTTAACATTAAAAAAATCATTCAATCAATTCAATAATATATTTAATTGTATCCATTTCAACTTTTTGGTACAGCTTTCTATCTGAAAATAAAACCTGATGATGTCGATTCTCTACGAAACCCGGGTCGTACAATAAAACTATTTATGTGGAAAATTAAGTTTCGTTTTATTTTCAAATACGTAAATAATATTATTTAAGTATGGATCTTGAGAGAATGGCATATGAATTATCGTTGTGCAATAGGAATGCAATCACATTGAAAAATTTTACAGCATATAATCAGATCTTGACCCATGGACCAAGACAGTTTTCCTGAAAGACTAGGTTTTTGCCAGTGTTTATTAATGCTAGATGAATAGAGGGTTTAAAAATCCACCCATGTTTAAAGTACACCATCGTATGTTTGTTTTATCATGCTGACTTTATTGTCTTATCTCCTCGACCTTTTCCGTTCACCCCGAAAAGGACGCCCTCGGTCCCTTCGCCTCCATTTCCTTGCCCCGGGAGTTGTCAAAACAGCTGCTTTACGGCCCGCGTGCCCGCGAGAGGCCACGAGGAATCCAACGTCCCCGAGCGCCGCTCTCCCATTACTCACGAGCAGCGTGAGCACCAAACTCCATCTATCGAAAAAAGGTTCCTTCTTGCCTCTCAGGACGTGGCCTTTCGAGGTGATCCCGTTTCGGCGGCTCACCCCATTACGTTCCATTCCGGAAATCGCGCCATTCAAATGCTGTTTCGAGAAAGCGTGAACTAGCCGCACAAAACGCGGGGAATTCCTCACTCGCAGCCAGAAAATATTTTGCCAGCATAATGCTGAAGGAATGGTGCTTTCAATTTCTAGACTTTCACTAGACCGAGGCTCCATAGGGATTGTGTAGTCATGGTAACATTGCGTTCCTTTACGCACGGCTAAAAAGTGCCGAATATCCACATTTAAAAAAAAATGGGTTCACTAATTTTTATCCCAACGCTTCAAATACTTCTCTTGACTGCTTGTCCGTGTTCGATAAATACGTTCCTCATAAGTATGCTGAGGCGAAAAGTGGGAGTTTCTTCACAAGAGCCTTTTAAAAGTGGGGTGATTCGAGGAAAAGATGAAGAATGACTGAGAAATAACAGGAAGACAAAAAATTCAAATACTTCGAAGTATATTTCCTAGGAGAGGGGTTTAGTCAAAAGAATTTTCGATGGTGGATCAAATTTGGAGAGTGCCACGTTATTTATAAATACGGAGCCATAAGAATCTAATCATAAATACCTACAAAGATTAGTTTGCGAATCCTGTAATGCGTATTGGGGAAAAGATTCTTTCATATAGCTGTCCATATGCTGGTATTTGCAAGTAGAAACATCTTTTCGAGGAAACCTTATTCCCACGAAAGAAGAAAACAGAAGTCAGCGAGTGAACAAAACGAAGCGATTCAAATTATCAATCGGATTTCTCATCACTTTTTTCTCTTTGTGAATATTCTTAGCTTTAATTTTGCTATTAGGGCCTAAGAAAAGGAAGCGAATGGCGAGGAAGATATTTTAGAGCAATTCATTCCTCCACATTAATTGCTACTGTTCGCCTTAATAGTACCATCAAAAACTTTCCTGATAAGTCTTAAAACAATCTAAATTTACTGCAGGAACAGGGGAGAGAGATGAAGAAAACTCTTTCACGTGAGCAATATAAAATACAACGCTAGGTACTTTTTGCTTGGTTAAAAACAACGTTCTGACTTATTTCTTGCATCATTTTGGTTTGAAAAGTTAACATGAATATTTTTCCTACGTTGTTATTACATTATATAAATTATTATTATTATATACATTAATACAAAGTAAATTTTCTGAATTAATTGCTAATAAAAAATTTTCGACTTTCAAAATAAAGAATTAAAAGATACGATGAAATAGTTTTAAAAGTACAAGAACACACTCTATAACCCTCAAAGACATTCAAAATCCATGAACACAGAAACATACCAGTAAAGAAAATTTCCAGAAAAAAGCACAAAAATAATGTAAAAACAACACGTAATTCCAGGATATACGCTGTTAATAAACATTGTAAATTTCTGTGGCTATTTTAACTCAGGACAGTTAGTTGAAGGACAGGGTTTGTCTCGAGGCAGCAGTGCGTTGAACAACTAGGTTTGATTTTAACGAACGGGTTTAATAATAGCCAATTATGCATGTCACGGAAAAGAGGACATTTATTTTCTTCTTCATATCATCTACATATATAAAAAAGAAAGAATGTATGTTTGTATGTCTGTGTTTTATACACATCTACAGTTCTACTCCGATCATGCTGAAATTTTTCTGACTAATGGATCAAGACAGGAGGAAAATTAAAGGCTATTGTAAAAAAGATCTCAGGGCCCCAAAAGGTCCCACAAAGCGGGAGTTCTACGCTACGTATTGGGTTTTGTGGAGAGGATTCATTTTTTGCTTTTTAAAATTACTTCCGCTCATGAAAGATGGTTATGATTTTTTTATCAAATGGTAAAAAATATGAAGTTTATAATTCTTTAAATCAGTTATCTTTTCCTATTCGTATTTGTCTGAAAATAGCATGTTTAGCTGCAAAAACACACTTATTTCTCTAAAATCAACAATAGCATATTTTATTGACAACCAAATTTTGGTCTTTAACGCATTTAAAATTCATTCTGCTCAGTTAATCTGATTAGGAATGCTAAGCATTGAGTTTTGTGCATTGGTTTATTTTCACTAAAGATGGAGAGTTAAAATTTATTTTATCAGATACCCGAAAGAATGAATTTTCTCATTTTTCCAATCGATTTTAATTTACGCATAATATTTGTCTAAAAACAGCGCTCTCAGCAAATTATTTAAACAAATACAATAATTGATAACACTGTTGTCTTTTTTGACAACTACTAACTAATCCCTCTCCTGTTATATGATGAGTTATGAAGGATAGGTGATCCGGAGCAACGCTGGGTAATTCATCTAGTACACTTATAAAATCGAAAAAAAAATTCATATTCTCATGGTGTCTGTCTCCAACGCTATCCGCGATAGGGATCAGGACGGGAGAAGTTCGCACCGGGAGGAAGGAGCGAGGGTATGGGTCTGGGGAGGGGGTTGAGGAAGGGAGGGAAGGATTTGCTCTCGGAATTGACGCCTCGCATGGACTTATCGTGCAGGGCATCTTACGTCACTGGCTTCCCGAGATTCATAAGGGGGTTGGGCGACGGTGGACGATATGTGCATACTCAGATGCATCGGCGATCTCTCGCATTTCCTGCCCTCGCCCCGCCCACCGTTCCACCCCCTCGCCAGCCCCCTCACCACCCCGTGAATATGTTCTCAGCAGGCGTCATCAACTTCCATCGTCCACACATTCGGGGGAGAACATTCTCGAAGGGGAAATATGTCGCCCAGCTCGGGGGGGACGGTACTATTACTTCATCTGCCATTGAGTGCGCCGTAAGATTTCGCAACACGGTTCCCTCCTCATGGCCAAATGTACTTTCAAGGCTTTGGGATGCGGATATGTAAACAGGTGGGAAAGAGGGAACTGAACGCTAATCATTTCCGAGAATTTCCTGACACGCGGATTGCAATAATTGCAATTGTGATCAATGTGGAATACGAATATCACAGTTATTTACATAATTATACCATCGATTGATTCTAAATTTCATTACCATAATTATTAATTGGTAATATTTTGAAATTTGTTAAAAGGTGTAAAGTAATTAATGCTTAGAAAATTAAACACTATTTAGGATAAAATTATCGTAATAACAACTTGGGTAATTTGAACAAGAACATTGATAAAATAAAATAAAGGGTGAAATCTTAGTTACTTTAACTAAAATTATACAAATTAAAACTTAATATCAGAATATATAAGTAAAAAACTTAAGTTGAATAATTAGTGGATCAAGAATGAAAAACGTTGAGATTGGTAAAGGGTCTAGTGGAAAGAATAAGAGACTGTCGAAGTAAAGGGAGATGCTATATTTGAGTCACCTTAGTGACGCTGTTGTAAGACCGTGACTCATACCATTTTCAAACATATCGTAATGCGGTAACGAAATATGTGAATTGTGACTATATTATTCGCAGTCTCAGCGAAATGTGTCAGGGCGATCGCTCCAATATGGAGGAGTGAATAGGGGTAACCGAGGTTGCGATCCGGTTTACTTTCAAGTTCTTTTCGTGAATATCTCTGCTGGGGAAATGATTGTGTTAGGGGTTACATGGTATTTAAAACGGCTTTTTTTTTCAAAGGCGAAATAATGCCAAATGTAGCACAAATATTAATTTACAGATTTTAAATAAATAGATTCGATTCCATAAACTCAATTGTGCAACGTTTACATCCATTAAATTATTAATATTCAAATCATGTAAACGTAGCACCAATTAGTTTACAAATTCGCGTCTATTTAATTAAAATCTGCAAAATTATATCTGCATAGCATTTGAAAATTTTACAATACAATTTTGTTACGCGTAAAAGCATAAGGCCTGGCAGGGAAAGTTGTCGAGTCTTCGTATCGCAGTGAATAGGTTTCTTAACACAAGGTTCTTCTTGAAAAGATATTGGGTATGTTGAGTTAAATGCCTAAGAGCGGAGAGAGTTTAAAAGGCGAAGTAATCACTTCAAAGAGCACTGTTGGCTATAATTTTCATTTATTTTTGGCACTACGATGGAAGATGTTATACTCTAAGAGAACCATTAGTTCAGTCATCAAGTTCAGCTAGGCATGTTTGCCCTGGGGATATTCTCACGTGAAAGCCTGTTTTTACTTCTCACATTGATAGTATTTTCACACTGACATTAAATTATGACTGCGTTTTTTCTATTACCATACTGGTAACTTGACAATTGAGTTTTATATCAATCTCTAGCCAAATCACTTCGAAATAAACATGTCGCAATGAGCTAAATTCTTCTTGTGTCCACAGTACACCCTCTTTTGAACTTGTTAATTCGTATATACTACCCTAAGTAACATTTTTACAATGCAATTTAAATCATCACGTTTAAAACCATGCGAAATGACTTAAACCCGATGACCAAATAACCAGCTCTATTTTTTTCTAGCTAAAAATATTTTTCCCTTTGGAGTTTGCATTCCCATTGAGCATCATTTCAACGCCAGAAGATAATTTACTCGCAAGTCCACGACACACACTTTTCTTCGTCTCCTCTCATAGACTATCTTTGATGCGACATGAAAAGAAAGAGCAGGTATAAATGCGGTCCTCGCGATGGTGAACTCTATTTGTGCCGTTCATCCCGAATACCTTAAGTTTATTCGTGTAATTCAATAAACGACGATTATTTCTGAAAACTTAAACCATCTTCCCTTGATGTCAAGGGGTAGGGTTGCTATCATTAACCCCAACTCTACGAGTGACATTCTTTGCTACAGAAATGTTTTACAATTTTTCTCATGTAACCTGATTCTCTTAGAAGACTGAAAACATAAACAAATATAGGCGAAAGACAGAGCGGCTATCATGATATACGAATAACTCGGAAAGTTTTGGGAAAGACTATAGATGTTTAGTCTTGTCTCAAAATCCTACTAGCTGACGTAACCGTTTTCATGTTTAACTGATAAGAACATCAAAGATTTTAACGCTTATGCTTTGGCTTTCCCCGTATTTACAGCAAACCACGTAAACATTTTTTTATAGATAGAGGTAAACCCATGAAATCCTTTCCTGGAAAATAAGCATAATCAGGGTTGAAATATATGTATTTGGGGATATGAAATATATTTATACGTATACTTTCTTCCCAATATTTGGAATTGTCTCCTATATACGGCATTTTGAATTTAGGAATATAGAGGTGTGCTATTAGGGCTGTTGGTCTTCATGACTACTGACAAACGGAGCAATATCAGTTGCTAAATAAGTTTCTCAAAAGGCATTTATAGTACACCTAGAGCCATGATTTTAAAAATTCATCCCTATTAAAGTTAGGTCACATGTCGTCCGGTAGGGGCAGTCTTCCACTCTGAGAGTGCGAATAGGAGAGAGCAAGGGAACATTTTGTAATTCACGGATGAATTCATGATGAACCAAGGGGAATGTAAATGGAATAAGAGCACAAACATAGTGATCGGATTTTCCTGTTCCAGTAGGGGTATTTTAATGGACTGAAGTCAAACCAGAGAGCAGGTATATAATAATTATGATAATGCGACTTTATCAGGGTGAGATTGAGGCTGGAGCAGTCCCTTCTGCCTTCAAACCCTTCGTCAAATACATCTATGAAACAATTACTATTTGACTATTAAAATTATAGAAAAAGAACAAATAAATGACCCTCAGTATTTTAGAATGAAGATACTGGAATATAAAGAGTGTAGAAAGATACACACGATTGTGGGAAAAACGTAAGGAATAAAGAGCTGATATCCTTAACTAAAAAAACACACTGCAGGAAAACACCCACACATGAAGGCGAGTGTGAAAAACCTCGAAAACCTACTAATAGATAAAGGTAATGTAGTTAAAAAATACAATATAAGAAGTATATTAAAAGAAAGAAAAGGGGAGCTGATTAGCACAAATAAATATGAAATAAAATATTTACAAAATTACAAATCAATAATTAAAAAATAAGCCATGATTAATAAAAATAAGAATAAATTATTAAATGTGATTAATTTATAAATTTAATAATTGAATTCTAATTCGAGGCAGAGCACTGAGTCGTGCGGATAAAGGTGGATGCGGAGCGAAAGTAGTGTTTCCCGAGCTCCCAATAGCCGAAATTTTTCAAGACAAGTTTGAATAAACGAGAAGGTTAACACTTTTTCCATATGGTTATCTCGAAAGAAAAGTGTAAAAACTAAATTAGATGAAAGTCTAAAGCACCGAATTTAGGTTTTTCCCTATCGGCTTAATCACTCTAATCAGAAAAATGTTATGCAGACGATTATGGACGGAAATTAGGCGGGAGCCGCATGATCTGGAGAACCAAAAAATGATTGATAATTCCTCCAAGGATGTTGCTGATTCTTCATGCATGACTGTCTTGTTTTTCCGCCCTCCACTCCAACGGGCGTGGACCTATATAGGAGCAGGAACGTACAAGTTTTCTGGAGTCGCGCAGAAGGGTTGAACGCCGAAGAGTTAACCAAAATAAAAAAATTGGTAGTTCCTATACTGGGCAGTTAATATGTTGTTTCGGGTGGAATAAGAGTTCTCTTTTCAACCAGTCAATGAGTTGGTGATGATGCATCATTTTTTGTTATATAATCCTAATCAGTGCATGAAAAATCCTCAGCAAAAACTATTTTTCTTAATTTATACATTTCTCAAATTGCTTAATCGGCCTTCTTTGATCTCCCATTTTTTATTCCTGTCTTCACGCTAATTATAGGAAATCTATACAACCTATGGATATTAGAATCAAAATGGATTTAAATACTTTTTGCATTTTAGCGCTTTTCGGGCTCCACTACGTCGTGGACGCATTCCCCCGAACCTTCTAGCACTGCAGTTTCCCGCTCCCGGGTCGCTCGTGGCATGCCGCCGTGTCGTAACATTGGGTCCATTTATATCTCCGCGTTGCTTTTTCCCGTGCACATGCAACAGGATGTCGTGAGTCATTTTGCTCTCCTTGAACGTGGAAAGTGCGAGCGGTCGTGGGGGAGGCAGGTGACGGATGACGAGGGTTCGGGACTCGGGAAGCAGTGAAGAAGAATAGGAAGAGGAGCCGTGAATGGGCCTCGTGATGAGGAGGTACGAGAAGGGATTCAGATGCGCCACGCCCAAATGCCCTGTGTTTACTCATTTCAGCATCCCTGCCCAGGATAGCTTCAGGTAAGCCGCGAGTAAGATTCGCGGTCTTAATAAATTGAAGTTTGCAGGTACAAGTTTTGTTTTCTCTTAAAATTTTAGCTTAAATACTTTTAAAATAATGTTTCGTGAAATCCTTGTTCAATACGCAAATGATTTATGAGTATCTGACATGCAAACGTCGCGGCCCGTCGTCAGAGTGGAATGTTGTTATTCATTTACGTGACTTGATACCTTGTGTTCCATGAATTGAGATATAATAACATCACCATTATAATTAAATTATTATCTTCTCACTAAGATTACTATCCCTAGATATTATATCTCTGAAAATTCCTAGCGAACTAGAATACTGGAGGCCCGCTGTCAGAGTGGCATACGTGATTTGATACCTAGTGTTCCATGAATTACAATAGAATAGCCCTTTCGTTATAATACAATTATTGCCACTCCTATAGATTACTATCCCCAGATATTAGATCGCTGAAAATTCCTAGCGAACTAGAATACTGGAGGCCCGCTGTCAGAGTGGCATGTTTTTATTAATATACGTGATTTGATACCTAGTGTTCCATGAATTACAATAGAATAGCCCTTTCATTATAATACAATTATTGACACTCCTATAGATTACTATCCCCAGATACTAGATCGCTGAAAATGGCCAGCGACCTTGAAAACTGGATATCGTTCCCAAATATCGATGACGAGCATTTAAAATGTTTTTGGTTCACTAACCGACAATAGGTGTGTAGTACGGAGATATTCCCATTTGAACCACATATTACACTATACTTCATTTCTTTTGCCAGGTGTGGTGGGGAAAGAACAACTAGGGTAGTGTGAGTTAATTTTTTTCATAGATATGGAGTGGAAGATGATTTTCTATTCGCCTAGGTTTGCATTCTGCCGTAGACTGTGTTAATTCTGGATTTTGTTGACACATGAGAGATTGTGGTGGAAGAGCGGAAAGTATTCAGTATTAGAACGATAAATTACCAAAGTTAGATCCAACTAGAAATTACTCTATTCAGCCCGTAGGTTGGTTTTGAATGACGAGGGTAGAGTTAATCAAGTGTATGGAAACTAAAGAAATTAATTCATGCCCCATTGTTATAGGGGACAAGTCCTTCGAAGTTAATGGTTTCAGCCGGTTAATGGTTAATAACTTTATGGAAAAACTTCATGATTGAAATCAAAAAATTTGTGAATTCCACAATAGACTTTTAATACGACCTAGGTTTCGTCACTGAGTGAAAACATCAGGTATGAGGTCACACGCATATCAGGCAATAGGGAACAGGTAGGTCCGATCCCTATGCTGCTATAATGATAGCTATTCATTAAAATAACAGAGGTAAGAAGATAAGACATGCCGATAGAGGTCTCTCCTAGAGTAGAAACCGGGACTAACGGCCCAAAACTCTAATCAATGCCCTACCACGCCATCCCGTGATAGAGAAACCAGTTTAAATTGAGTGGATCATCGAATGTGAACTTTCTCCCGCGAAAGTATGATTTTCATACAGCTTGTGATGCTGCAGAATCACCGTCACGATCTTTCGACGGGGGCTGAGATTAAGGGAAAGAGCAGCCGTGGGCGCGGCTCGCCCCTCATTCGGACGGCAACACATCCGACCGCCCCCCCCTTGAACGCCAAGGCCCACCGCCCGACCGCGGAGAGAAAGGATTTTTTCTCTTCTCTCCTCGAAGGTGAAAAAAAGCGACAGGTTGACTTCCTCCATCACTTCCTAAGTACGTCAGCAGTCGCGTATCGAATGAGGAAATCTCCCGCGGCTTTCCGATTGATAGAGGAAGGGTTGTGATGGAGTGAGTTGCGGGAGGAAAAGGAAAGGGAACAGGGTACAGGAAACTGTATAAGAAGAGGAAGAAGAAGACTGCGTGTCGGTGGTCCGGGTGCTCACGACATTGGCTTCGTGTGTGTTTGCCAGTGGCATGCAAAGCTTGAGCGAGCAAAAGAACACAAACTCGATTTTGGAGTTGAGCGGAGACGCGTCATGGTCTGCAGGGTTAAGGGGCGGGGCGGAGTGGGGTGACACATGTGAGCAATGGGGGGGGGATCTTCCGAGGTCGGCAGGGGGTGGAGAATTGAAGAGGGGGAGGATGGAAAAGCCGGTGGCGGAGGGTGGTGGTGGGGATTTCGGGGAACACTGCCACTATAAACCGCCCCAAAATTTTACGGACTATAGGCAACAAAAAATAACAGAGGCGTAAAAGAATACATGCGTCTTCGGGTCCGGTAAATATTTGTATGCTACACTGAAATGCTAAGAAATCTACTCTGTCCAAGTATAACAAACTATACCTTCTGGCAGTTCAAGCATGTCAAACAAGCATGGCATATATCTTATGCTGTGGAAAAAATAAACGAGTTGAAGGAGAGTGGGTGGGAATTTTACCGTTAGGACAAAAGCGTATTAAAAAAAACAATAAATATAAGGATCAGCCTTGGCGGTTAACGGGACTACATTTTCTCATCTCGTTTTTTCATGACTGCCTTCCAAATTATTGATGACAATTAAAACCTTCACGGCTAGTAAGAGAGAGAAAACACTCCTAAGGGAGGGAAAGGTAAATAAAAAAAACTCAAATAATTATTACAAAATCATGGCAAATGATTGAATATGGTTGCAATATCTTATTTTGAGGTTATCGGAAACTTAACTATGCTTTCCATTTTCCGAAATTATTTGCACGCAGCCATTATCTTGTGCAGAAGAAGAGATATTTAATTTTAAAGGTTTCGTAAATTTTCGGTAAAACTTGAGCTTTATAATTTTCCCCACTCAATATATAAATACCGCAACCTCAATATTTCCCGGCCAAAGGTAAATCCATTTATATTCATGTAAAAAGTACGATTTTGGACTCAAATTTGTCAAATGCAGTGAAAAATCACCATACTGCATTTGTCATCACTTGCTTCGAAATTGTGTGCTGCGGCCTTCCTGATTCAGGGTTTACTTTATGCCAGAGAATACCACTTTATGTTAAAAGAAATTAGCATTTCATATTCGTACTAAATATTCCATAATTTTGAAAGATCAATTTTAGTGCTATGCAGACGTTGTGTTTAAATTTTCATAACGCCAACGGCTCTATGCTTAAAATCGGAAGGCATAGGGTAAATACAAGAACCTTACGATGAGAACTCCCCAAATAAATTAGAATAAATAACGAAAACAAGACGAAATAACATTCATGAATTACTGGAATAGCTGCAGAGGCAACTTTCTTCATCAGCTAACAATGAACACCCTTATTTTTTATGCCTTATTCCGAAGAATCTGACAAAGTTATGTAAACATGAGCTTAGAAACTGGTTATTTCAGATAATGCACATAAAATATGCCTAAAGATTCGGAGTAATACCATTCGGAACGTTAGGGTAACTATACCGAATTATCATTACACATTTTTAGGGAAATTTATATAAAATAGTTTCAGGTGTTACTTTGTGGAATTTCAACACATTTGAAAATAAGACAAAAATTTATATTTCCACACGATAACTTATTTTAGTGCGTGGTTTCGACATAACAGCGTCATTTTCAATAAAACAATTTAAAGTTGTCTTGAAAATGACGCTATAGCGTCGAAACGGCGGTAGATAATAAGTTATCGCATGGAAAGTAAACTATTCACTTATTTCCGAAAAGGAAAAATTTAATTGTCTCAAGGGAGACGATGAGACGATGGTATAGATAATTGGCACACGACCCACGGTGGTAGGGCAAAGAAAAATGGTAGGCCTACGACGCAGTATCGTTTAATATGGGAAATATACAAGCTCGCAAAACAAAATTCTCATGGAAAAATATAGATGTATTCATTGAGAAAAATTAATAACGGTAACCGATGATAATTTGAACAAGGAGACTCAGGGGAGTGTAACCGCGGAATCACTTGAAGAAAACTAAGGTCATGACTTAACCACAAGACACCATATTCCGAAAAGGAGGAGTACAGAATGTAGAAAAATAAATTTAAAAATAAGATTTCCATCACCACTGCTTGTCAACTGTAATTGGCCCTCAAGAAAACTACGAACTCATTCAACCAATTCCCTGCACATTTAATTTTGAATGGGAGGGAGAGGTGTAACTCGGTGGTCCCTGAAAATGATGAAAGCTCCTTTCGGAATTTACGACGGCGAGGGTTATTACTTTGGACCCTGGACGTGATAAACTGACGGCGACGAGGAGGAAAAGGGAGAACGAGTGGAGAAGGGACGAATCTATTAGTTACGGATTTATTAAAGATATCGTCGGAAGGCGATAGGCATCGGTGAGAGAGCGAGCGATCGTCACGGGCGGCCACTAGGCCTCCCGTCAGCCGCAGCCGTGATTAATGCGCGCGGGGAGATGCACGCGTTTGAAAAAATTGAAGCTCGTTCCGCCCCGAACCGTACAAAAAAAACCGCGGGTAGGAGGAAGAGGGCGCCTCTCCCTCTCTCCTCCTGCCTCGTGCGCGAATATCGCGCGAAATCGGTCGCAATGCGTACGGGCGGGCGAGCATCTTTCGGCGAACACTCCGCATAAATCACTTCGCGGCGGGAATTTTCGGAAATCCTCGTAAATAGTGAAAGGGGTGGTGGCGTGCAGTGAAAGGGGATGGAGTGGCGGGAGGGAGGGGGAAGCGTTCTGCGAAATGGCGGGAGAGTCCACTGTCGGCGAACTGCGGGGTGGATTTGAGGTGGGCCGGGAAGGGGAGAGTAGTGCGAAACGAGGGGGCGGCGGGATGAGAGGGGGGAGGGTGAGGCGTGGCGGAAGTGGAATGAAGCCCACACGGAATCCGAGGTAGGGCGAATTTCCACGAAAGTGTGCCTAAGGAGCAAGGATACAAGCGAAAAAGAAATAGGCTGGATACATAGAGCGGATGTTTTTCTCGAGTGGAAAAATGGGATACCTGGAATAGAAAGAGGATGAATCAAAACATTTGAAGCGTCGATACACATTGGCATCGATATAAGCGTTCTCGTTAGTGGTGGAAAAAAGTGTTGTCACAGCGAAATGGCTGCAGCCGCAACTGTTTCAAACAATTGTTTCAAACAACAGGTTAGTTTCGTGATCGTGCGCCAGCTGCGCCGCGCCGTTGCCCTCTGTGCTGTGCAGCGGCAACTGATAGCTGAAGCTATTTCGTCTTCTATTCTGTTCCAGTTTCTCTGCACGTGTGGCTGCGTTGCGGTTATAAGCTACAATTTGTTGGATTTGAATCTTTTGAAGGCGGTTGCTGGTTTGTTCAGCCAACACATGTCCGCCCATCGTTGCAAATAGAATTAGAACTGTGAAGTACCTATCTTTCATGAATTCAAATGAAATTGTTACTTTATTTAAGTGTAAGATTTCTTATTACATAGAATACAGAACTACCAGCCATGTTCCAACAGCGCCTATCGATCGCCTGTTGTTGGGTGTGCCTCTAGCTGTTGTCCGCAACAGGGTGTTACGGTGAATTATTTAATTTTTAAACTGTTTTGGGTGCTAAAAGGTTTCAATGAAACCGTCGTGTTCTTTTAGTGCCACCACTAGTTCTCGCCCAACGGATTACGAACGATAATCACATTCGTAGGTAATCATTAACCACGGACTTTCATCAAAAATTACATTCTTGCAATGACCGATAAGGTCTATTGCCCTGAAAACGGTACTTAATGAACTTGATGTTGGAGTTTACAATTTGTGGAGGATTATACAGAGTATGTGAGGAAGCATCGATGCATGTGATTCTGCACATCATGTTACACCCTAAATATCTATTAATATATATTTGATCCAATATTTGATCATAAACCATGCATTTCCACGTAAACATTCTCACGAGCGCCATCCACATAAATTCCATGCTCATATAAATGGTTCTGAACTTGATGTCTGAGGACATATGTGAGAACTTCATGCTGGTACTAAATACAAGACCGCTTGCCGTCAGTCCAACGAGTAATGATTAATCACTCGAGTTCTGACTACTCTGTCGTAAAAAAAGGAAATGTTGTTCTCTCGCCCGGATATTTTTCAAGGAATACTACAACAAGACCAACGATTGCGTGTAATTAAATACGCCGTAAAACACCGAGCAGGTTTTTCTTGATGTTTTCTTATTTTGCTTTTTATGCGGCCATTGATTTCAACGCTGCTAACAAACTGACGTCGGGGACCCAGGGAATACTTTATGTGCTTTTTGAATACACTTTTTTTGGAGTCAGTAACGAGCACTTTTTCCATTATATATTTAGTAGCATGAGATTTCCTCTATTTATTTCAGCAGCAAGAGTACTACGCAAATGGCATGAAAACATATATCCTATAAATGGAAGTCAGCGACGTGCTGTTTGATAAAATATAAGCTACCATACTGAAGACCTGCGTTTTTTATTTGGATCCTTTTGTACCTAGGATGATATTTACTTTGATGCTATGGATTAAGAATTTTATGAATGGTAATCTCTTGCCACGTTAGATTCCACATGTGTACAATGCACATCCTGGCATGCACAATGCCGTTTTTTGTTGAAAATTATCAGGAGCCTCCCCATAATTAATGCTCATTTCTCGTCACTAAGCCACCCACACGATCTATCGCGACTATGTGAGCTGAAATGATCGTAATTTTCCGCATATGATTCTTCGAGGACGGCTGTGCGATCGGAATATTTTTGCAGCTGCCATTTACGAAACGTAATTCTTAGCAAACTGTTCAGGTTTCGAACCCAGTGAGGCGAGTGTATCCCTCGTAAAAGAGTCATCTGTAACAGCTACACAAACTAATATGACGATATGCCATTATAAATCATAAGATGCGATACCAAGTCTCGATTCTCCAGAATCTATACCAGAGTACAAAATCCGAATATCCATATATCATATAAAAAAATGGAAATCTGCAGGGATTACGGTGAATAGAACAGTGAAAAGTAGTGATGATCACACTTTATGAAATCCAGTACACTTTTTCTTTCACTAATTCACTTCAGCAAGTAGGTACTTCATTTAGCACCTCTTCATTGGTTTCACTAACCTCCCGACTAGAACTCGTTGCAAAATTGCGCACAAAGGACTTTTAAAAAATGTCTTCCTACATTCTCCTACCAATGTGATTAATTGCTTAGTGACGTTTCCAAATAGGAGAGGTTCGCTTTGCTAATGCTATTCGGAGATGCATCGATTACCCTTCTCAATGATAATAACTAGATAGCTCTAATGTATCCCTCCTATTCTGTCCCATATAAACTTCAATGTTTTCTTTGCGTCTCTATTTTTATTTACCATGAGTTTTCTTTGGATTTATATAAGCTAAATTTTTACGAAGTATTTATTTGGAGCTTTATAAGTAACAGGAATGTTTACGTATGATAATACAAATGTCTCGATCAAAATCGGGAATTTAATATCCAATATTTCTGCATTAATATAATTGTAATGCAACACAACACAATGAACAAAGATTGAGAATCAGCGGGCGGGCAACACAAAGTCTAAAGAACATCCCGACGGAACTATATTCCGATGGACGATGAGCATCTATATCTCAAATCGATGTTCGGAACTCGATACCTCGAAAAAAGTGCCGAAGCATCAAAATGCCACATCCAAATTCGAGAACAGCGTGGGATGGGTGCGGGGGATAGAGTGGGCCGGGAGTTGAAGCTGGCTTTTCCTCGGAACAGGGGGGAGGGGGGGGGGGGGCGTGGGATATGAACTCTCCGTTCTCGGGAAGAGAGGCGCGGGTTTCGCTGGAAGCGGGGCAGTGGGGTGTCACCGTGTAGGTGCGGTTGGGCGCGGCGGCCTTAGGGGTGGTTAACGGTCGGAAATTGGAGGGGGAGTTGGATGGGGACGAGCAGGGTTGCGCGAAGGTAGAGGAGGTAGAGAGGGTTGGAGGGTAAAATGGACCATAGAGTCGGTGCGACGCAGTAGGATAAGGACCAAATCTCTCCCCTTTTATTTGCCCATATCCCATCGCGGCCAATTGGCAGAGAATAATCCGACGGGCATGGAAGAATTGCCGACTGTCTCATCGAATATAACTCTCTTAACATTGGGGTTGAATTTCAGTGGCAGAGCGAGGTGGGGTAAAACGTTTTTTTTTTTTTAATGGTGAAAGGATGAGCCTGCAGTTGATAACACTACCCCGAAGCGTCACCCTCCATGAATTCCAAGAAAAGAACTTTAAAGTTGGCCCGAAAATGGTTGATGTCATTAGTTTTTCATGCGTAAGGCAGGACGTCACATCCTAACTTTTAAAAATCGCTGCAATGTGACAAATATCTATTATCTTTTAAATAATATTAGCTTAATATATTTTTATTTAATAGTATAATTTGCGTCGAAGTTGAGTTTATAATAAAGCGATTGAAACGTGTGGATTTTTCAAAACGTAGTTTTTCCAACCTCATTCATTCAATGCTGTATAATATTTAACATAATATCACAGCATGTTGGCCCATGTGTCTCTATTTTGACCACTTTTTGATCCTAACTGACATGCGAAATGGTGGATATAAGCTGATATCATTTTTTTATAGCAGATTTATGTAGCTGTCACACCGATATGACATAAAGCGATTTTTATCTTTATTGCATCTTAATACTACTGCTTGTTACCAAAAGATATATTTATTAAACTGGAGCCACGCGTAGATAAAATAAGTAGATCTCCAAACATTAATTTAATGACAGTATCTAAACTTTCCCTTGCCAACTTCAATTTAATTAATCCCGCTATATATATATATATATATATATATATATATAAATAAAAATAAACTTTGCCACAGGTGGGGCGGAAATAAATATAGAAACACAGAAAGAAGAACACTCACACACTATACGTTCTGATATTTCGACAGCCGAAAAGCTGCCTTTCTCACAGAAGGAAGGATACAAAATCGTATCCTTCCTTCTGTGTAAAAGTTTCTGTATCCTTCCTTCTGTGAGAAAGGCAGCTTTTCGGCTGTCGAAATATCAGAACGTATAGTGTGTGAGTGTTCTTCTTTTTGTGTTTCTATATTTATTACCTCTTCCTTGAACTACGACCTTGACGTGGTGGAAGGGCTTGTGCGTTCCAATGACCCCTAGAGCTGGACTGGCAGGAGCAAGTACATTGCTCCTGGTAGGGCCACCCATGCCAGATAGGTCGAAGGGTAGGAGCCAGACGAAAGGTAGTTCCGTGATGGTGTCACGTTAAAAATACCGTTGAGTCGCGTGGGATACCTCTCAACTATCACTTCCCAGAACATGAAAGTCATCCAAAGAGATCTGATTCCTGGCAACTACGGGACGCCGCCCACTAGGGCGGGTGTCGTGCCCGGCAGCGGGGGAGGCAAGGCCTCCGCGGTCGTCATCACACGAAATCCTTGCACAGAATCATCATCAGAAGATACAAGGGAAAGGAGGGAGAAGAAGAAGAAAAAGAGGAAGAGGAGGAGGAAAACAATGGTAAAAATAGGAACTTGGAACGTAAGGACCATGATGAGGGCTGGGAAGCTTGAAAATATTAAGCAGGAAATGGAAAAAGGAAAAATAGATGCTTTGGGGTTGTGCGAGGTTAGATGGAAGGATAGCGGGGACTATTGGAGTGATAACTACAGGGTGATCTATAGTGGGGGAGATGAGAGTCAACGGGGGGTAGGCATGGTACTGAACACAAAGTTGGGACTGAGGGTGGTAAACATTGAACAGGTGAACGACAGGATACTAGTGGTAGAAATAAAAGCACGGCCGACGAATTTCGTACTGGTCCAGGTATACATGCCTACGAGCAACCATAGGGAGGAAGAGGTGGAAGAGGTGTACGAGCAAGTAGAAGAAATAATTAGAGAAGTGCCGGGGAAGAAAAACCTGATAGTGATGGGTGACTGGAATGCAGTGGTGGGAGAAGGGAGGGACGGATTAGAAGTAGGAGGGTTTGGGCTAGGAAGAAGAAATGATCGCGGGGAAAAGGCAGTTGAATTTTGTAGAAGAAATAAATTAGTAGTGACAAACACTTGGTTTAAACATCATCCCAGGCGTAGGTACACATGGAAAATGCCGGGTGACACTGGGAGATACCAAATTGATTATATAATGGTGAGGCAGAGATTTAGGAACAGTGTAAAAAACTGTCGAAGCTATCCAGGGGCGGATGCGGACTCGGATCATAACTTGGTGATGATGAAGTGTGAAGTTAGATTCAAAAGGCTTTGTAAAGGTAGGAAGATAAAGAGGTGGAACCTTGAAGCATTGAAAGGGTTGAAAAAGAGGGAATACCAAGAGCTAGTAGAAAAGAACATAGGTGAAGAGAAGCGGATGGGAACCATAGAGAAGAGATGGGAGGTTATAAAAACAGTCATCGCAAGAGCGGCAGAGAAAACAATAGGAACGGTGGAAAAGAAGAGGGTTAAGAAGCAGTGGGTTACAGAAGAAATGATAAAGAAAATGGAGGAGAGAAGGAAATGGAAAAACGTGAACACCGACGTAGGGAAGAGGAAGTACAAGGAATTGAATAATAAACTCAGGCGAGTGACCAATCGGGCAAAAGAAAACTGGTGGAAGGGACAATGTGAGCAAATGGAAAAGATGCAGGAGGAGGGGGAAGTGGGCGCTTTGTACGCCAAGGTGAAGAGAGGTGGTAAGAGAGGTCAAGCGATACCAAAGGTTAAGGACAAAACAGGAAAGATATTAATCGAACAGGAAGATATCCAAGAAAGGTGGAGAGAATAAGTAGAGGAGCTATATGACAGCGAGAATAGACCCCTTAGCATAGATCTAGAGGACGAAGGAACAATAGATAAAGATAACCTCGGACCAGAGTTACTTGAGAGTGAAATAGAGAGGGCACTAAGAGAGATGAAGGGTAGAAAAGCCGTGGGAACCGATAACCTACCTTCGGAGCTACTGAAGAATCTACGTAGTAGGGGGAGAAAATCGTTTTTCGAACTTATTCGCAGGATCTACGAGGAAGGAGTATGGCCAGAGGATTTCGTGAAAACAGTATTAATACCTATCCCGAAGAAGAAGAAAGCGTCAGAATGCGAGGAGTATAGAACAATCAGTTTAATTTCGCACGCAGCAAAAGTGTTGCTTAGAATATTAAATAGAAGGTTGGAGAGCAGAGCAAAGTGCAATTTAGGCGATGACCAATTTGGGTTTAGGAAGGGGAGGGGAACCAGAGATGCGATTGCGGTAATGAGGACACTTATAGATAGAAACATAGAGCATAATCAGGATGTTTTCGCTTGTTTTGTAGATTTCGAAAAGGCGTTTGACAGAGTAAACTGGGAGAAACTAATGCAGATACTGGGGAAAATAGGAATAGATTGGCGTGATAGGAGACTCATCCGAAACTTATATATGGGGCAGAGGGCTCAGGTAAGGATAGCGGACGGTGAATCAGGGTGGGCAGTTATAGGTCGCGGGGTGCGGCAAGGGTGCCCGTTGTCGCCTTTACTTTTTAACATCTATTCTGAGGAAATGGTAAGAGAGGCATGGGATGAGCTAGACGTGGGAATGAAAGTAGGAGGCCAGTGGATAAAGTCGGTTAGATTCACAGACGACCAGGCGTTGGTGAGTCGGTCATCGAAAGGACTTCAAACTTTAGTAGATGCACAGGAAAAGCAGTGTGAGAAATACGGAATGAAGATAAATAATAGGAAAACAAAAGTAATGAGATTTGGTAGGACAAAGAAAGCGAAGCTGGTGATAAGAGTAGGAAGTCACAAACTGGAGCAAGTAGAACAATTTAATTACTTGGGTAGTACGCTAGAAGAAAGAGGACATAGTAGCAAAGACATTAGGAGGAGAATAGCGCTAGCGAAGGAAGTGCTCAATAATAGAAGGGAGCTGATGACGGGGACCTTAAGTAAGGATGTAAAAAAGAGGCTAGTAAAGAGCTTGATATGGAGTGTGGCATTGTATGGGGCAGAAACGTGGACCTTGAGAAAGGAAGACGAAAATAGGCTGAAGGCTTTTGAGATGTGGGTGTGGAGGAGGATGGAGAAGGTGCGTTGGACGGAAAGGAAGACAAATGAGGAAGTGCTTGACATGGTGGGCGAGGAGAGGAAACTTATAGATGAGATTAGGGGAAGGCAGGGTAGGTGGCTGGAAGGGGTAATGAGGGACGATGGTTTGCTGAAGGTCGTGATAGAGGGAAGGATGTTGGGTAAGCGGGGAAGGGGAAGGAAGAGAATCGATTTTTTGGACGGGATGAAGAAAGGTAGGACTTATGCTGAGATGAAGAAAGAAATACAAGAGGTAGAAAGGGCACAGCTCGTGTAAGAGTTCGTTGGATATTCTCTGACTTTCATCACAACCTACCTCTAACCGGTAGATTACTGTAATGAATGAATGATATTTATTTCCGCCCCACCTGTGGCAAAGTTTATTTTTATTTAAATTATCGCGTGTGTGATTTTCCACGAACTCGTATATATATATATATATATATATATATATATATATATATATATATATATATATATATATATATATATATATATATATATATATATATATGTATATATATATATAAATTCAAACTTACAGGAGGTAGGAGAAAGAGGAAAAGATAAAGAATTCGTTCTTACGGGAACGTTTCGAACCAGTTGGTCCTTCGTCAGCTCTAGAAGTGCTTCTAGAGCTGACGAAGGACCAACTGGTTCGAAACGTTCCCGTAAGAACGAATTCTTTATCTTTTCCTCTTTCTCCTACCTCCTGTAAGTTTGAATTTATATATTTGTGGCCAATTGGCGAAAACTTCCAAAGATTATATATATATATATATATATATATATATATATATATATATATATATATATATATAAATATAAATATACTTTTAAAACACAGGCACACGAAAATTAGAAGGACACTCACAGAATAATTTGCGGACGTTTCGACGGTCAAGCCGCCATCCGGTGCAAATGTTGCTCCCTCCTACGCTCTTCTGCTACGCCCTCTTCCAATAAATCTTCCTCAGCAGCCAACTGTACTTCCACAAATATCGTTTACCGTCTCTCGTGCAATTTCTGCCCGGCATTTTATGTTGGCGAATGTACTACCCCCCTTTCAATACGAATGAATGGGCACCGCCACTCCACCACATGTCCTCCCTTCATTGATCCCATTCCTAAACATACCGCTTCCCATCGTAAGACCTTCAATAAATGTTTCTCTCTCTCTATATTAGAAGCCCTCCCCGAATCAGCAACTAATATTGAACTGAGGACTCGCGAGATGGCTTTCATCTGGTGCTTAAGAGCATTTGAATCGCCCGGGCTTAACTTGGCCCACTGACCAATAGCAACCCCTTGCTCCCGCTCCCCACCAGTCCCCTTCCCTTCTCCTGTTCCGCTTCCCCCCCCCACCCGAGGTAACAGACCACTAGTTAGTCTCTTGTCGTTGACGATGGCGGCTTGACCGTCGAAACGTCCGCAAATTATTCTGTGAGTGTCCTTCTAATTTTCGTGTGCCTGTGTTTTAAAAGTATATTTATATTTGTGTTTTTATTCGCCGAGTGCGGTTTCTCAGAAGATATTATATTGGCTGAATAGCCCACTTTCTTCATCTTTCTTCGTCGTCGTTGTCTCATCAGTTCCGGTTCTGCCGTGGTGACACAAGCTAAGTGTTCTGTTTCCTTTCCTTACCACTGTTCTCTTTCTTTCCTTTTCCACTTATTTTACCTGTTACTATGGATCATCCCAATATCCTTCATTATTGGTTACGGCAAGCACGTAGACATGCTCACAAAGTTGCTCAATATGGCTGTCACTCCGAGTTCCTCTCTTCATGCCTTTCTCTAGGAATCATACCCAAAAGTCTTATCATTAAACTTCCTCTTTCTGGCACCCCACCTAGTTCTCATCCTAAACTTCACACCTTCATCTATCGTCAATCTTTGGAATGCACTCGCATCATCCTTTCCGAATATCAGAGTCTCTACAAGAAGCACCTTTGCGACCTCCTCTCGCTCGTTAAAATTATATCCCTTTCATCCCCCGAATCAGTAACTCTCCTTAATGATATATTCTCTTCTGCACTGCGAAACCAATGTCGTAGACGTGCTACCCACTTGCAGAAACTTTCCACCATTTGCGTTGCTTTTTTGAATAACGGCATTTCTTTGCCATTCACTGAACTGATGCCCCCTCCCCCTCCCAAGCCCCCTCCACTCTTTCTCTCTAAGCCGGACCTTTCCACCCTCTACAATCTTCCACCCCCCCCACGTGGCCCTCCGGTTTTCCCAAAACGCCGCCCCCAGCCGCATGGGGCCCTCCCACCTTCCGCCCCCACCGCTGACCGCGAAGTGTTAAACCTTACCTCCTTCCCCCTCGATGCAAACGAGCTTTCAGTGCTACAAAAGGGATTGTCTTTTTCCCCCACCCCAAGAGTTAACCCAGTGAATATTCTCACTGACGCCCTTAAGTTCTGCCGAAACTTGAGATGGCGTGCTTTCTGGAAAGCCCACCCTAATATCCCGTCCACTCCTTCGTCTATTCGACAGCCCCTCTCCAAATTTCTCCCGCCGTCTCAACGGGAACCTAAATCACTCCATGCTAATCACCCAGTTGAGATCTTCATTAAACTCTTCCTAACTAAATTATCCGAAAAGTCATTTCTCCAATCACTAACTCCACCAAGTAATCTCACCCGTCCAGAAAAACTCGCGTTAAAAAAATTATCCAACAACAATGAGATCATCATCTCTAAGGCAGACAAAGGATCAACAGTTGTCGTACTGGATAAAAATGCCTACATATCCGAAGGGCTTCGGCAACTTAATGATCCCTCTTCTTATACTCTCCTCCCCCAAGACCCAAACGCTGATTTCCAGAAAGATATAACTTTATTCCTGGAGGAATTCGGACCAGCCGAAGGCCTCACTCCCTCCGAAATCGCCATCCTCTCACCCTCTAACTTCAAAACGCCCCATTTCTATATGCTTCCTAAAATTCACAAAACCAACAATCCCGGTCGCCCTATTGTCTCTAGCATCAACTCCCCCACTGAACGGATCTCAGCACTGATTGATCATTACCTGCAACCATTAGTTATGTCTCTCCCCTCCTTCATCAAAGATACCTACCACTTCCTCGACCTCCTGCACGCCATCCCTATCCCTACTAACACTGACCTTCTTATGGCCACAATAGATGTCACTTCCCTCTATACGAGTATACCCCATCATGAAGGAATTGAAGCTCTCCGTTTTTATCTCTCCCAACGCCCTAAACCACATCTTCCCTCCACCAACTTTATTGTTAAATTAACAGAATTAGTATTAACTAAAAACGCCTTTTCCTTCAACAATCAAGTTTTCCTTCAGATCAAAGGGACCGCCATGGGTACTCGCATGGCACCTTCTTATGCAAATCTATTCATGGGCCATCTTGAAAGCACTTTCCTCAAAAACCAACCCCTCAAACCTCTCTTCTGGGCCCGCTATATTGATGATATCTTTGTTCTTTGGCCTCATGGCCGTGAATCTCTATCTTCCTTCATTTCTGTGCTAAACTCTTCCTTTTCGGTTTCTTTCACCTCTTCCGTCTCTGACTCTTCCATCACATTTCTGGATATTAATATCCTACTAAAAAACAACAAATTCATCACCTCCGTCCATAAAAAACCCACTAACCATAACCTTTACCTTCATTTTAATAGCTGCCATCCACCACATACCAAACGCTCCATTCCATATTCCCTCTCTGTCCGCGGCCACAGAATTTGTAACGACGCCCACTCCCTTCAACAATACACCGATAACCTATATCACTCCCTCAGAGAACGCGAGTACCCCAAAAAGCTTCTTACCAATCAAATCCTGCCCCCCTCTGCCAATTACACCCCTCGGGCCAAAACCCACCATCCTGACAGACTCAGCCTCATCACCACATTCTTCCCTGGCTCCCATAAAATCAGAAACATCCTCCGCGATCTATACCCAATTTTAAAGAATAATAATTCCACTGCCCTCCTATTACCTTCATGTCCCACAGTATTTTTTAAGCGTCCCGCAAACCTGCGAGATATCTTAAAATCTACTAAACCCTCCCTTCAACCGACCGCCCCCTCTCCACCACTCTCCACAACTTGCAACCGTCCTCGGTGCAAATGTTGCTCCCTCCTACGCTCTTCTGCTACGCCCTCTTCCAATAAATCTTCCTCAGCAGCCAACTGTACTTCCACAAATATCGTTTACCGTCTCTCGTGCAATTTCTGCCCGGCATTTTATGTTGGCGAATGTACTACCCCCCTTTCAATACGAATGAATGGGCACCGCCACTCCACCACATGTCCTCCCTTCATTGATCCCATTCCTAAACATACCGCTTCCCATCGTAAGACCTTCAATAAATGTTTCTCTCTCTCTATATTAGAAGCCCTCCCCGAATCAGCAACTAATATTGAACTGAGGACTCGCGAGATGGCTTTCATCTGGTGCTTAAGAGCATTTGAATCGCCCGGGCTTAACTTGGCCCACTGACCAATAGCAACCCCTTGCTCCCGCTCCCCACCAGTCCCCTTCCCTTCTCCTGTTCCGCTTCCCCCCCCCACCCGAGGTAACAGACCACTAGTTAGTCTCTTGTCGTTGACGATGGCGGCTTGACCGTCGAAACGTCCGCAAATTATTCTGTGAGTGTCCTTCTAATTTTCGTGTGCCTGTGTTTTAAAAGTATATTTATATTTGTGTTTTTATTCGCCGAGTGCGGTTTCTCAGAAGATATTATATATATATATATATATATATATATATATGTATATATATATATATATAAACAAGTTCGTGGAACAATCACACGCGATAATTTAGCTAAACTTTGCCACAAGTAGGGCGCCCTACTTGCGCGCCGTAATTCCGCCTTACTTGTGGCAAAGTTTAGCTATATATATATATATATATATATATATATATATATATATATATATATATATAATATATAAGTTTATGGAATAATCACACACGTCATGGTGCAGATAAACGATGCAACAAGTGAGGCTAATAATTTTCAACAATGAAGTAAAAAAAACAAGGCCACGATATTACAAGAGTTATTCATAGATACTTAAAATGATAAATTTAATCATTGAGTTATTAAGTATGTTGGAAGATCAATCGCTTCAAAGTAATATTGGAATTGAAGTAAAAAAATCGATAATAAAAACAAAAATTAAGTAATGAACAAATATTTCGAACATTTTAGTTATTTACAAGAGGCAGTAATTGCATATTTTGGCTTGGTCATTGCAATTAAAGAACAGTGATATCTATAATAGAGATGCATATATTCTTTGGAATATGAATCTTCATGAATTACAAATGAAAATAACGCGTGAAGTGTTAGAGACGGAAAAATTGGCTGAATATACTCACTGGTTTAGTTGACGATCAAAATTGTTCTTAAACATTATGTTCCACTGCCACATGATTTTAATGAAGCAATCGATAATACAAAACAGTTATCTGTATCAAAGCCTGTTGGTGAAAGGGATAGTGAAACACAACAACATGACGAGTTGAACTCTGTGACAAATGAGAATGGCGAGCGAATTCCTTTTTGACCAAGGAAGTGAATATCAAAAACTAAGGGTGCAGTTTCAATCCCACAATATTTGGCAACGCTTTAGGCAGCATAAGGAAAATGGACATTGTGCATGATTCTAAGTCAGATGTGTACCAATTTTCAGGAGGTTAGAAATTTGGGTAGAATACAGCGTAGTTAAGGAAATAACTTATCAAATAAATAGCTCTAACCAAATAATACTTGACTTACGAAAATAGACGCGAATTCTCGAAGGTTACGGAGTTTTGCAGGAGTAGATGATGAAGTTTCGATACTTTCAGTACCGATAAAACTTTGAAGAATCGTAACGTACCTGAAAAATAAAAAATAAAAAAGTATAAGCACATACCAGTCACGACCACGTTCAACCAGAAGTTTCGTTGAGTTAATATAGAAAGTCACTTCGTAATAATTACTCGTTCGATTGCGAACTTGGTTACTATATTCAGATTGGGCGCTAAATATTTGATGAATTTGCGCATTGACTCGACGAATATTTATCTCTATTAGCTCAATCACTCATCCGAAAAATTTCGTCTTTGAGCATTATTCCCTAAGAGTTTAAATTATACCTTTTTATGGTCACTTAATATTTATCATGTTATTAGTTTGCAGAGTAAAATCTCATACTGTCCACTCTCTGTTAAAGTTAACTCAATACAAAGATAAAAGAGACCTTAGATAATGGTTGATACTTTATTTCA
Organism: Pyrrhosoma nymphula; assembly: GCA_963573305.1. Classification (NCBI taxonomy): domain Eukaryota; kingdom Metazoa; phylum Arthropoda; class Insecta; order Odonata; family Coenagrionidae; genus Pyrrhosoma; species Pyrrhosoma nymphula. Next base: position 151,607,359 of record OY754328.1, read on the forward strand.
CTAAGCCAATAGAAAATGTTTGAAGACTAAATTTATACCTCCTTTTACTGCATAAATGCAAATTCTTTATCAAAAGGCAAGTTTTCATTCAGTTATCGCTAAAATTGGTTAGAATTGAGAAATGAAATACCATTATAAATGTAAAGACAAGATAAAATATGTCTTGAACAACTTTTTGAAATTGCACCTGTGAAATCAATAAGTATACAAATGCAATGCATTATAATTCTCTGGTCCAATATTGTATACGTATTTACATCACGTGCACCACTTTAAATTTTTACAACGTGATTTTTCACTTTCATTGCATTGATATTCCAATAATTTTCCATGATAGCGTGAATAATTAACTACCGTTCAACCTCACATATGATAAATTAATGAAAGTAAACCCATGGGAAATAAGTGATTAAGTACCAGAAATTTAACTCACCAGAAATGCATACCCAATTGCGCTTCCGAGGACGTGGCATATTTTTCATGAAATGTGATTTTGATTAAATAGAAATATCTGATGTAAACTTTTAAAAATTTTTTATCCTGAGTCCTGGCGAAACAGAACAAAATATAGATAAGTTGTTAATAACAGTCATTTTACCATGAATCATGTTAACCCAGTGGGTATTTTATCTCATCGTTGAAAACTTGCAAATTACTCCGCGCTGCGGATAGGGAGGAGAATTAAAATATCCATCCGTCAATTTATATCGCTCCGAATTGAATTTTAGTGAGAATAAATATACCTTCACAAAGCTCGGTGACTATCAACGACCCTTGTAATGCAAACCGGGAATAAACATTCTCGGCGCATAATCATTACATTAAATCAAACAATCGATAGAAAATACGAAAATTTTATTCTAAAATTCGGAAATACATGCAAAGAAAAGGTAAAATATTTTAGGTATCCGAACTTACTCATGAACTCGCGCCGTTAAAGGTGAGATTAACGTACTCATTCCCATAACAGTTACCGGTGGTATTATCTGCATCATCGTTTGTGTTACTAGTAGTTGTACTGGATACATGCCTACAAACCAAAGTTGATAGTAATCTAAAACATAATCTCGTTTGAATTGTTATTCCGAGACCTTTTTTTTCATTCGCAGGTTAGCAAATAAAACGTTTCTGACATAAATGTCTCACAGAGGAACTCATTTCGAATTCACTTAACCTACACTTTGAAGGCTCCCAACGATGGTTGGCAACGTAGTCACGCGATTGTCTCCTTCACGGCTTACTAGTTACTATCACAATAATAGTACTCAAAAATCACACGGCAATTTCAAGGTGGAACGAATAAATCAAACATACTGGGGAAGTCAGATTTTATATTGTTTGCAAGAAAAGCTCTGATGATAGCGTATTTTAGGTTCTAGAAGGAAGTCCCAATGTAATACGAATTATTAGAGTGCTATGATATCGCCATCATCAAATTAAAAGTCATGCTTTAGAAAAAAACTGTCCACAAATATAAAAACAGTTGGAAATGTCTTTTGATGTTTGTTTACTTTTATCAATAAGTTTCAACGACTACAATTTACTCTACAAATATCAAAAATATTGAGAAATTTTCGGAGCAACAGTAATGATAGGTAAATATAGCAAAACGATTGACAGAATCCATTTGCTGAAAGAGTGAGAGAAAGATAATTCTTATACCGATCTATTTATTTAAATAAATGCCTTTCAATATAAAAGCATGGGTATGAAAATTTTGGGTGCTATTTATGAATGACTGATGAAAGTATGTTGAAATATACCCACATAAGCCCAAAACGAATTAGGCAGACATAAATCTTACTTGGATAAAAAATTTAGAAAGCAACATACTTTTTAGATACCACCTCAATGGTTTTTTAATAATTTCATGAACATATTTTAGCAATAAGCTTCCTAGAAGCCTGTTTGCATCAGTGTGGAAAGATTTTGGAATTATATGTTAGAGTGAAGCTGCTATGAAAAGGCAATGACGACAGCCGTTACATTTTTGCTTCTGCGACAAAAATTAAAGGCCTCTCATAAAGGTCAAGGAAACGTATTAATTTACGTCACAAATTTATGATTAGGTTACGTTTGGTTATTTCTCATTGAAGGTTTATCAACACCACTAGCACTAGTTCAGGTTCATGATAATTTTAGCTGTACTAAACGTTGTATTTTAGCAATTACTAATTATGCAAATAGCCTCAATGGTGTTCACGGAAAATGGAATACTTTCTGAGTAAAGAAAATTTGAGAAGAGAAATTTACCATTAGTTTGGTTGCCACTCCAAGTGACGATTTTCACATGGCATTTTTTACTAATGGTACCTAAGCTTAGTAATTTTTGCAATCATCTCCCAGAACGTCTTAATTTTGCTTAGGGAAACTCACATTCCTTCTGAGAGGAGAATGTTAGGAGTGGGTTGCTTAATCTAACACGACCCAATAGGTGAATGGTATATATTTAAAATATGATACGAAGACAAACATTTTGCAGAAAATTAATACCTCTCCATGAGGAGAACACATCTTCAATTTGAGATTTATATACGTGCAATATTAAACTCTAAATTCCGAGGAATTTCCCGGAAACTGAAAATGTCATGATATCAGCGCATTTTTGCGTAGGACCTGAAAATTTTGCACCCGAAGAGACCCACCTCGGCGTAAACAAGTCTATCAACAGAAAGAGTTCATCGCCAGTCTTCCAAATTTAGAGCGCCCAATGTAACTGAGGTACTTTTTTGTTTTGTTTTTAGATTTTATCAGGGTCAAGGGTGTCATCTGCAGCGTGATGCCAGGATACAGCACTCACAAACACAACCACGGGAGTTTTTGCGGGGTAATTAGAAGGAAATGGCGCTTGCTAAAATTTTAGAGGGCGCGAAGGGCTTTCTCAGAAAACACAGACTCATTCAATGGCGGTCTGGCAACGTGGCACGTGGGACAACAGGCGCGCGTGAGACTCCAATGAAAACAAAGCCGTGTCCAAACTCGTTAGGCATTAGGGAGCATGGATTTGGCTACCTAAATTTTGGGCAGCTAACAGAAAGGGAGCTTGAGTTTGGACGCCCTTAGCAAGTGTCGCCATCTGCTGAGCTCGAAGCAAACGAAGGACAAGGGAAATAGGGAATACGATAATGTTTTGATATGACCCTCATAAGTGCCGTTTGAAATTTGATTGCGATTATAATACATTTTCTCATTATTTTAGTAGTTTCGCAATATTATGTGGTTAATTCGTAACATTGAGATTAATATAGTTAGATTCCGTGAGTTACAGAGTACAGTATAGCACGTACTTATAGCTCTTGATCAATGTGTTTTTATCTTTCTAAGTTCGTGGTTTTTATCAATGTTTCCTTTTGGTAGATAGCGATTCGTGTTGGACTGAGCAGTTTAGTAAATTTGTGATTGTGTATTTATCCGTGTCTTTTAGCAGTATAAAGCACGTATTCTTTGTGCTTATATTAACTTTCGCCGCTATGGCAGATAAAGATTCGTGTTAGACTGAGCAGATCATTGCGTTTGTGATCGTGTAGGCAATTGCTTCAATTCGAATTTTCTATTATCCCTGCACTGTTCTTTCCTTTTTTGTGAATTATTAATAAGTCTGTTTACGGTGATACCCAGTCACCGCATGATGTCCATTAATTATTTAGTATTGGGCACCCTTTGGATGTTCATTAGATGCAGTGACATCCATATGGAGGCCACAAAATGATGTTCAATGGAAATGATGTAAAATAAATCTTAATTAATAATATTACTTACTTCTATGTACAATCTCCTAATGGTACAGGAGCTTCGTATACGCAGTCATAAAAATTATCTTTTGCTTACTATAATTAAAGGCTTTTGCTGTAGGTAAATGGAGTTTGAAGACTAACTATTGTGGGGAAGAACTATTATAGCTTGCCGTTTTTTGAGTGTTGTAGTTAATTTTTAGTTTCGTTAAAACTTGCAACATTGTAGACTTTATTCAGACGGGTAGGGGTAGTTTTATGTCAGTTTATATTTTTAGTTTAGACCCGCCTTCTCCTTTCTAGCCATAATTAACTGTTCGGTTGATTGATTCGTTACTCCCAAAGACGAAATTTCAATTTATAAATTAGCTAACATGAGCAAGACAATATAAAAAATCTGATTTGTAAACACTCAAAATACTTCCCCGCTATGACACCTATATATTCTGTCTCACTCATTGATATGAAGGTCTCTGTCTGTTTGTTGCTTCCGAAGATGAAATTTATAACTAATCAATATAACATTTATCATTCATTTAATATATTCATAATAACTCACGCCTTTCCATTCAAAACAAATTACCTCCCCGCCATATTCACTGCAATTCCACTCATTCCACTACTTTTCACGCTTTTACCACTCGGAATTATGGGAAATTCAAAATGGTGGCAGATTTAGGAAGGACTTGTTGTTGCCTAAATCTGGCGACTGATTTGGCTGCCCAAATCCGCTCCCTTATGCTGCCTAACGAGTTTGGACACACTTCAAGATGGCGTCCTCCCTAAATTTCCGGATTTAGGTACCTAACTGGCGAGTTTGGACACGGCTTTAATCTCAGTGACACTCTGCGCTTGCCAGCATTGCCAACTTCCAAAATTCGCAGGCAGTATTTAAAATAATAAATGAACAACCTCGTCCGTAGCATAAAATACTCCAATGATAGTCATAGCAGCTCACTCTCCTATAGGTAATACATGTGTTTTGGAAACAAGGCAATCACATATTTATCTTTCGGCTGTTTCTCAGCCTGAATACCAACAAGTGTGTGTGCAGAAACGGCTCATAACGTCATCTGACGTCTTCCGATTTCTAGCCTCCAAGTCTCTTTGTCCTTCCATAGATCTTCTTCCGATCCTCTCGCTCTAATTTCTTTATCCACTCCCTCTTTCCAGCTTTTCTTAGGTCTTCCTCTTCCTCTTTTGCCTTGGATTGTTAGCTCCAAGATCTTTCTTGGTAGTATATCCTCGTTCATTCTCTTTACATAGGTGATTTACATTCTCTTTAAGCTGCTTGGTCATGATGTCTTCCGTTATATAGTGCTCGACTTTCATTAACTGTCATATTCTTTCATTTGTAACTCTTTCTATCCTTGATCGTCCCGCAGCCCGTCTCAAAAAATCTATTTCAGTAGCCTTTAATGTTTGTTAAGTATGTTACTTTATAGGCCAGAATTCACATCCATACGTTATAATACTTTTGAAAATGGCATTGTATATTCTTGCTTTATTTGCTTTCGATATTTGTCGGTCCCACAGGATGCTGTTTAATAATCTAGTAACCCTTCTTCCCTGATTATCTCGGTCTGATATAGCTTCACCAACAAGTAACAAGCATATTCCATTCTGATAAATTCAAAAGCTATCGATAGCAAGATTGCCTTTTTGGTCAAGAACAGCGGTTCTCAATTATTCCCAGTGGTTCTCTTAAGGGCACGCTTGGCACAGGTTTCAGGGTACGCGATAAAACCTGAGAAATGGTTTATGTAAGTCAAGCATATTCCCATGCTGCGCCGGGTCCAACCGTCGGGGGTACTATCGACGATTATGGATTACCAAGGGGTATGAAACTCGAAAAATGTTTGAAAACACTGATTTAAACTATTTATCTCCCTGGAGAGCAATGCTAAGGAAATCACAGACATTGAATTAATAATTTTACACACAACGTTAATTTGAAGAGAATATTTGCCGGGAACTTGAGTTCAGTGCAAGATTTATTGAACGATAAATGAAGAGTATGTTAATGAATACTTGGCAATCTAATGGGAACATCTGCTTCTCACGTTAGGATAGGAAAAACCTCAATTTAAGCAAGCAAGAAAGAAAACGTTCTACATGATGCGCTCGTGCAGCAAGAAACCAATGTTTTACCCTAATTACTTTTATCTCAAAAGGTGGAGGGAGAGAAAATCAACGCTGTTGAAAAACGGATTTCAATCGCATTTGGGCATTCGAATCTCCATTCGTGAACATGTGAACATAAATATTAAAAAAAACAGAATCTTCGCGAAAAGTAGAAGAACGTGAAGATCTCCTTTGGAAAAATAATAGGAATAAACATGTTATGAGTGTAAGTATTTGGTGAATTATATATCAAGTCATGGAAGATCATTTGAGATATAGAGTGTAAAGCTCAGCAAGCCTAGAAACGTTAAACTCGCTGCTCTGGTTGAACAAGATGAGGTTAGAAGCAAAACTGAAAACCTACAGAGCTATAATGGATCCAAAATTGGCCTGCCCAGGCTGCTGACAGTTACCAGTGTGAAGTGAGATGAAAATGTATGCCGTAGAAATAATTTGTTTTTAGAATACCACGTTGCGTATCTATATTAGTTAATTTTATAAATAAAAAAATTAGGAGAAGAAAAAGAGTGTTCTTCACTTTGCACAGAATAAAAACATGGCAGCTTTTAAGGCATGGGCTGGTAATGAGGATGCAGGATGATCGATGGCCAAAAAAAGCATGAAGTTGTATTCCAGACCGGAAGTAACAAGGATAGATGGTGCAATTGCGGCAATGATATGGTTACGGGAGAAGGAAATTGGAAAGGGGAGACTCATGAAGTAAGTGGATTAAAAGATTACTTTCAAAATCGATATCGTGGAAATGACTTCTTTGAATCCATTATTTTTTAATGCGAAAGAGTTTCACAATATCAATGTTAACAAAGTTGGTGCGAAGGCTTCCGCGGTGTTCAGAAGTTGAAGGAAGGCAGCATTCTTCCGATGAAACAACGACGCGGTGAAACACCCGGGAAAATGGTGCCTTCAATCAATGTTAACCCCCAAGCTCTATTTTTTTGGCATACACTCCATTTTTTTAATTTTAGCTTGATATGTTAGGGCGGAATGTTTTATATTACGCTTTAAAATTGAAGCACAAATATCGGAAAGCCGGTCTTTCATTGTAATAAAGTATGCAAGCTCTCACGGATTAAGCGATGATGACAACATTTTTTACTTGTGATGGAGATGTCCTTAAATAATCTTCTTACTTCATCTTCTTTCTGCATGTCGTATAATAGCCTGTTACGACCTTCTTTAGTTCTGGTCTATCGACTCTTGCGTGGAAGTCCCTGGGATCTTCTGCCTCTCGCTCTATATATCCATATTAATATTGGTCTTCTCTCTTCATAAATTCTTTCTAAGTGATCTCTCCATCTATTTATTTAGTCTCGTATCGTTTCGTTGATACCTTTTACGCAGAGTTATTTTCATTATCCGTATTTCGTTTTCTATCTGTTCGTGTATAGCTAGCTGTTCTTCTTAAGAATTTCATTCCAGATGCCAGTAACCTTTGTTCTTTGCTTTTATAAGTGTCCAGTTCTCGCTACCGTGAAATTGACAAGGAATTTCCATAGTTAAATTTCATGAGGTTGCCTTTTCTTACATTATTTTTCTGAAGTTCGTTGAATTGTACCATTAATGTAGTTGAAGCAGGTAATTTTTTGGTCAATGTCTATCCATTGCAGTATGATAACGTGGTTTCCAGAAAGTTAAAGGATATGACTTGCTCATTAACTTGCTGCTACATCGGTAGACACGGTTCGTAGTGATGTTTCCATAATTTATTCATTTGTTTTAAACAAGAATGACTCCACTTCCTCACTATGTAATACCTAGATATCGATTTTCTACCGTAAGGGAAAGTTTTCAGCCTTTTATTTGGGCTTACGAAAAATAACCTGGATTCCTGTTAACCAAGTTTCTGATGAGTCCAGTTACTTCAGGAGAGTCTGTGCACATATTATATGTTAATAATGACCCTTAGTCTATCAAGTTACAGACGAGGGGTCTTTATTGACCTTGGAAGGTGTAAGGAATGGATGGAACGAATTGTACCCAAATTTGAGGCTGGAAAGGTACTATTTAGTTTTAAAAACATTGCCGCCAGCGATAGTATACCTATATGGAATACACGACTTTGAAGGTCGATAACTTTGAAATTTAGCAGGATAAATAAAATGTTGGAAAATTCAAAGATTAAACTGAAGCAGTTTGTGCATAAAGAAATGAAACTTTTAGCTTTGGTGCAGCTGTTTGTTCAATATTTTCACTGCGAACTTTTTTATGCAAGTAGTTATGAACATTACCACTATTTTATCGGAAACCTTAAGCAAATAATTGCCAGGAGCCTTGCTTCACAAGCAGGTTAACGCGCTAATACCATAGTTTTACCTTAGAATGTTTTGTAACTGCCGGAACACAGATGTATATTGCAAAGAAAATGAGTGTATCAATTTGAGTTGAACAAAGTTTTGAAGCAAATTCTATATAATGAGAATTAAAATGCATGGTTAAAGTTCTTGAACCCACCAGTTAATTGGAACTCTGTTAGATATTTTTTCTGTTTCCATCACTTCGTAGGGCACGGCCACTTTCCATGCTCAGACAGGAAGCATGATATTTTGGTTAAATATTTATTTTCAAAAATACTACTGTATGAAATTAATATTTAATAACTATAGTGAAGTAGGTTCTTGTCTGGCCATTACTCGCGATATTTTCCCTCTAAAAGATTAGTACATGCATGGAAATTGTATGACAACAGTTATGAATCTCATTTTAATCTAATTAAAATTTATAGTAATTATAAGTGAACTTTATTTTAGTCACTCTTAACTAAAACTACTTACGATAGTAAGTTCATTATTAAATTATTGTGCGCACTTCTACTCGTAACCTTGGGTGTATTGCCTCGATACCCTTACACTAGTTGCTTAATAATTTATCATGGTATTTGTTACGTCGACAGTGGAGATTAGCCAACAATGTGCTCGACTCCATTTCTTGCTGGTGTTACACTGCCCTTCTCAGTGAGGTTCTCGCTCCGAGACACCGAAATAAACCGTACTAGCGTCACGAAGGGGGGTGCTTGCTCGTTGGACGCCGGGGGGATAGGGGGGGATATTGGCAGAAAGAGAGGAGAAGGGGAGCGGGATGAGGAAAGGGAGGGGAAAAGCAGGACAGGAGAGAAGAAAGTCGCCCGCCTGGAAGTAAGTGACGACCTCCGCGGTATGATGCAAGAGCCGAACGCGGTGAAAGTGACGGACGGAACGGGGGTGGGTGTTGCCCGACTGACTACCTGACTGCCTCCCGGGCGCCGCCGACTGGTGCTATTGAGTGGTGTGGGTGGATTTCGCGATGTCCGCGAACCGCGCGTCACAACAACGAGGCAGGGCACACGATCGCGCCCTGAGGAACTCGCCTGCTTCAGCTCCCACACGTGCTCGCGCGGCAAAGTCGGCCACGGTGCTTACCGGACAGGAAGGAAACTGACTGCCCACCGCGATCTCTTTAAGATGACGGGCGGGAAGCGACGCCTGGTCCCGGCGTGAAAAAAATGGGAGCGCGTGTTGAACCGGATTATCCGAACTCATGTCCGGTACAGAAATTGTTGGAGAGCAGACCGCACAAAAAATATGCAAATCACTGCACAAAAAAGGCAAACATTTACATGTAAGCGTTCTTGCTCTTGATCACGTTGCCATCGGGGTATGCGCAACCAAATGTAGTTCAAATGAATGCTAATTATTGGAGGCAGAATGCAAAATGCAATTTGAGGAAAGCAAGCTTGGCGTTGGGAAAGAAAAACGAGGAAATGTTACACATGATGACAGAAGAATGTCAATTAAGGAAGCACGGGAATAAAGTGGACAGAGTATGTATTTAGAAGTTACAGCATTTTGAAAATGGATATGAATGTTGAGTTAGCACGTAAGAGGATAGAAAAATACTGTAATTTTAGATTCCTTGAAGAGAGGCAGCATAATGCACAGCTCACGAGGGCTTCATACAGGGAAAGTGGAAAAATGATTGAGTGATAGACTCCGTTTTTTGTTAATATAAGGCAGAAATTTTCCAAAATCCTATCGATCAAATGGTTATGTATACCAAGAATGGTTATAGAATACTAAGTTAGAATAGGAAGCAAGAGCAAGACATTGAATTACAACTACGCAGTCTTATCCTTACGTATTTCTTTCACTACCTACTATAACATTCATGCACTCGTGCTTCTCAGACACCTTTTTATAAACCAATCAAATATTATCTTTATTAAAATTTCAATATTCATGGAAGCGCGAGTTCCCATTACAATGAACAATAAAAGCACACGAATTGTTCAGATGGCTGGATATATTTTCTTCTTGTGATATAATAAACGATGTCACCACTTAAAAAAGATATAATTTGTTGATAAAACCGTTAAAGAATCATGTTGCAATGAAAATGCCTAGAATGTGTAAAGGATCTAGACACCAGGAATATTAGAATACTTGAGAGTGGTATGGAAATTTTTCGAATAAAAAGTGGTATCTAAACGACCGTTGGATTAGATGATTCCTAACCCTCAGATTAATAAATCCTTTCTGACATGCTCAAAATAGAGGTACCTATACATAAAAAATGCAGGGCATATATTGTATTTTAAGTAAATGATAACGAAATTTAACTAGTGGATGATTTGATAATTTTGGAGTGGTATACCTGAGCCGAATGCTCGCAAAAGACGGTAAGATAGATTATGACATAATGAGGCACGTAGAATCAAGAATTAAAATCCTGGGGAATGAATCTCATGCGCTGCCTAGGACTTTTATTTCTGTATTTCTTTATATGTGTCATGTACTTTACCGAGAACATTAAAGAATGAATGCCAAAGACACCGAAACATAATATAGTATTCTCTATCCTTGTTACTACACAAAATAGTTTTTGTTGAATTGTTGAATTTCTACGGTAAGCATAAATGCCGGTTGTATGCGATAGCGTCGGGTACCAGAGAAGCATTTCTGGTAAGGGTAGGAGAGATAGGGCATGAAATAGTCGGCTACGAAAGCATATGGGTTGAATATCTAGATAACAGAAGAGTAGGAAGTGCCCTTCATGGGTTTTTACATGGTTGACGAATGGATGAGGTCGAAATAACGGCGACGCAATGGTATATAATAAAGTGGATTATTTCATAAGAATTTTCGTGTTGATATCTACCTGAATAGGTGAAAAAGGTGGAAATGGAGGTTGTAAAATTTTATGTGGTTGCAAAGTTATAAGTTGTGATACACAATTGAAAATCTGCTAAAAATTATATTTCCTTAAATTGATTTTTCGCTCTATCAAAGGAGGATATTAACCTGAAAAATGAAATTAACGTCCAAACATGAGAGCTACCTAGTGAAAACCCTGCCAAAAAATAGCTAATAGAGAGTGTGCCATAAATGGTTAGATATGATTATAATTCATTTCGCCTCTGAAATTTTCATCTGAGGGGAAATATTAGCAAATTGACGAAAGTCTTTATGCCATGGAGATTAAAAGGCCTTATCAAAAATCTTTAATAATTTTCGCGGTTTCACTCTGATTCCAAATGCAATTCATCTCGCAGATTCCATTATAGATGGAGATTTAAAATACTAATCCAGGAAATAGACTATATCCAGGACCGTTCATAAATTCAGACCATTGATCGACTTTTTTTCAGCTGAAGTTAGAAGGAAAGGAGACAAACAAAAGTATTTGCCCCCAGAAATAAAAACAAGCCAGGAAAACTTCCCCTGTTATCTACCTATTAAAATATTCATCAGCGGAGTAAAAAGCCAATTAAGCCAAAATATGACAACTGCATGTTCAGCTTGCAAACAATTCCCTTCAAAAGCCTTTGTCATTAGAACAGTGAGGTGTTTGAAAGAGTAATGCGTTCATCGAGTATTCTTTGAAGGCAGTATATTTGCAGATAGAGACCACACATTTTTCAATCATAATTTAAATAAAACGAACATCAATTGAAAAACTGTGTGAATACCGGGCCAATAAATATAATTTACCACGTTTGCTTGCGTTAAATTCCATCTATACATACTCTACGTCACTCGTCTAAAGAGTTATGTTACAGGTAACACATCGCGCTCGAACTAATAATCGTAAAATCTCATTTTACATTGTAATTTGCAAACTGCGAAAAAGGCGTCAGATGTTGGCCACAGCAGCGGAACCCTTGTAAGACGAAGCAGTGGAATGACCTCATAATTTTAGGAGTGGGATTCAGTGGAGTTGATGCGCCTTCCAGGGGCGCCGAGCCTTGAGCCGAGGGGATAGTAGGTACATACCGGGGGAACGAGAATGAAGGGTGAAAGATAAATTGAGAGCAGGGTAGTTGGGCGGGGCGGGGAAGTACCTTCCGAATAACCCCCCTCTTACCCAGACTAGCGTATCTACACCTGCGTACTACACTGCGATCCGCCGCAGAGGCAGGGGGTGTTAGGACACCAGTCACGGAAACTCTACTCGTTCCGGGGGAGTTAGAGAGCCAGAGATGACTGACCAAGAGCAAAGAATAATTTGAATTGAACAGTTTAGAGGATTTATGATTTAATTAATATAACAAAAGGTTGAATGGAAATTTCAGTAAGATCCAACAAGTTCTGTCCTTTCGGTGCAGAAGAAGGAAAGTGCAGAAAAGGAAGGTAGTCTAAATACCTAACGTTTGGTAGACCTCAAGGAAGGTCAAAATAAAAAGTAGGATGCATGGTCATGCACGCTCATGGGTGAAGATGAAGCCTCCAAGATAAGGGTTGCATGGGAGGGATACCAGCTGAGTAGGCATGGTCTACATGGTACAAAATAATGTTTTTGCCGAGGATTTTTCGACAAAGATTTGAAGAAAATCAAACGATAACTTTGAAAACGCAAGTCAGAGTAAGCAGTTACGGTGGAATTGGCTTCAAGAGTACAGTTTAATGTCCCCTCAACCTCGATCTAACTTCATTGATTGACCTCCGGCTCCACTTTGCTGATTTCCCGGCGGTCGACTTATCCAAGTGGATAACGCACTGGCCAAGCAACCCGCAGGATGCTGGTTTGAATCTCGTGTCGGAAATGGACGCTGTACTATTTGTCTTAAAATCATAGTATTTGGAGAGATGGTGCACCATAACCTTAACAGTTATGAAGTCTAAAGCCTAAGTTTAATATCACGGCCCTTGTCACTGTCCTCTCCTTGCATATCCATCCCGCTTGTTTTCACTCATGCTAAATCATACACGCCTTCGTACACTTATGGTTCCTAATATTAGTGATCTCAAGTATTTAATATAAATTTTCTCACAAATTTTTATCGCTATCGCCTAAGTGATTTCAGGAAAACGCCTCTCGTTACACTTTAAGATCTTCCTTATCAGAACACTCAAGTGGAAATATACATGAGCTCATTCATTGTAGGTACAAATAGTCCTATAGATTTTCATTGATCACTCCACTTCATCTTGGTGGGTTAAAAGAGTTTATCGATTTAGCCTATATTCACAGCGAATGAGAGATTTTAGAATCTTGGTGACAATAGAAAAGTCTTGGTTAAAAATAGTGGTGGCAACTGTTTCGCAACCGAAACTGTTTCAAAACGTAACAGTTCCGTTGCAGACAACAGCTAGAGGCACACCAAACAGCAGGTGATTGGTTGGCGCTGTTATAATACTGCTAGTAGCTCTGTATTCTATGTAATTATAAATTTTTCAATAAAGTAACATTGTCATTTGGTTTCATAAAAGATACTTCACGGTACTAATTCGATCTGGAACGATGGGCGGACATGTGTTGGATAAATAAACCGGGAAACCGCCTGCAGCAGGCTCAAATCCAACAAATAGTAGCTTAAATCCGCAACACAGCCGCACGTGCAGTGAAACTGGAACAGAATAGAAGACGAATCTGTCAGCTTCAGCTACCAGTTACCGCTGCACAGCACAGAGCAGGGCGCGGCTGTGGCACGATCACGAAACTAACCTGTTGTTTGCAACAGTTTTTCGAAAAGCAGGGTTTGATTTTCCCGGCGAGAATCCCGGTGAATAGCGAGGAAAAATTCTTAACGGGTTACCGTCCGGGTTAGTGACTCCATCTGCTCCTCTGCCGACGTTTCGAAGGATGACTTATCCTTGAACATCAGGGCCGTTGAGGCGTCAGCAGAGGAGAAGATGGAGTCACTAACCCGGACGGAAACCCGTAAAGAATTCATCTGTTGTTTTTTTTTAAGTTTTATAGCAGTTGTCCGACCGAAACAGTTGCGGCTGCAGCCGTTTCGCTCCGACAACATTTTGTTCCACCACTAGTTAAAAACGATTCAATATAAGATCAGTATATTACATTTGTATATTCAGTAAAAGTTCAGTGTATTAGTTATAGCACACTGATTGCAGCTGAATCAAGATCTGTGGAAAATATAGATCCGTAAGGGAGCCGGTTTGAAAGTGTCGACTTCTATTGTGCGAGCATGCGTGTGTTTGAGCAGCCTGTGCGTGTGGGAGGCGCTATTGGACGGAGTGATTGGGGCGGGGGGGGGGATGTGGAGTTCATGTGGTGGGGGATGGAAACCGAGGTTCCCCGAGTTGCAAAGGGGAAGGGGAAAAGGTTTCGATTTGGTCGGCAGGGGAGAGCAACTTCGCTTCCCCGCAATCTTATATCCACCCTGTCCCTCCCCATGCCAAAGAAAGAGCTTTTGGGGGAACGAGACCAAGCAAGCAAGCTCTCTCCTGCTAGCACGGCACTTCTTCAACGTTGCGAAAGAAAACAAGCAAAGCATCCACGCGATAATGGTACATGCTTATTGGGTGATGATCATAACATGGTTTAAATGGGAGAATGGTGGAAAGGATTAAGAGAATATATAAGATGATCTTTTTAAAAAAAATAACATGATTGTATAGGATGGTCTTAATATTTCCAGTTTCAAAGTATGCAAACTCCGCTTCATGGTTCTATTCTTCGGAGAATTTGCCAATCAAGTACCTCGTTTATTTTGTGCCGGCATTATTTACAATCACATTCAAGGTGGAAGTGAAACAAATGGCTGTTACACGTAGTAACCTCCAATATGCAAGACATATATGTAATATCTAAGCGAGAAAATATATACCACGAAAAACTTTTGGCTCGACAGGGATTCCAATACGACTCTCCCTAGTTCTTGACAATTGTACTAGCTAGTCACGCCATTAAAGCTTCGTCCAAACTCGCCAGTTAGGTACCTAAATCCGTTAATTTAGGGAGGACACAATCTTTAAGTGTGTCCAAACTCGTTAGGCATCATGAGGGAGCGGATTTAGGAAGCCAAATTGCTCACCAGATTTAGGGTTCATGAAGTCCTTCCTGAATCCGCCACCATTGTGAAATTCCCATAATTCAAAGAGCTGCAAGTGTCAAGGAGTGAGACAGAGAAGATACAAGAGTCATCGCAGGGAAGTATTTTGATTGTGTACAAATCAGATTTAAAAAAAGTGTCTTACATTTTAAATAATTGTAAATGTTAGAATTAATGAACGAAACGAATTAACCAAAGTGATAATCAAAGCTGGAAAGGAGAGGGCAGATCTAAGCTAAAAATGTAAACTAACAAAAAACTACCCTAAACCTAAATAAATTGTACAACGTTGCAAGTTTAAAACGAATGTAAAAGGAATAAATAACATACAAACGAAACACTAAAAAAACGGCAAGCTAATAGTTAATATTCTTCAAAGTCCATTTACAACCAAAACCTAAATATACAAGAGTTGCCAACAGATAGCCTTCTGATTTAAAGAAAGTTCCTCTACCTTTGGGAAACTGTACCTAGGTGTAATTAATATTATTTAAGATTTATTTGACATCATGTCCATTGGACATTATTACATGGACTCCATATGGATGCCACTGCATGAACATTCTTAGGATGTCATTCACATAGTACACGACGAATATCCAATGGATGTCCATAATGGATTTCTGGATGCTACATGGACATCCATTGGGCATCAAACGGTGGCTGGGTATCACCTTAAACAGACGTAATAATAATTAACGCACATGGAAAGAACTGTACAGGGATTATATAAAATTCGAGTTGAAGCTATTAACTACACGATCAAAAATGCAATAAACTGCTCAGTCTAACACGAATAGTTATCTACCATAAAGGAAACATTAATTCAAGCACAATGAACAACAGCTAAAAATACGTGTTTTATACTGCTAAAAGACACGGATGCACGGACACGGAGCCGAAATTGCGAAGGAGGTAACTCTTCCATTGTGCCAATTATCAGAAGATGCTACAGAGGCACCAAATGAGAATGCAAGAAAATTTAGAGAATATTTTTTAGAGATTCGCCACCAACGAGTACTTAATTCTTATCCTTACTTCGGTCCCCTTAATTTTAAACACCTAACCATTAATACCAAAAAAGCTCAGGAGTATGCCCAAGGATTTAATAAGATTTAACTATTATATACTTAATTATATGACTATTCAATTAAATTAAAGGGATATAATAACATTAAGCGATGATGAACAGGAATTGATAGATTGAGGAAGTAAAGATTCTTCAGCCGGCTCAGAAAAATACCATTAATATTGCAAGGGATTTGTTTCAATATTCTCCAACAATTATGTAGAAATATATTTTATTTTAGAAATCCATAACCAAAACCAATACGTTTTTAAGATTAATAAACGAATATTTTTCTGCTTTCTAGCATTAAGTTAGGTATCATTCAATGAAAGTGCATTTGACTATCAATTCCATCATTAAAATTTCAAATCAGCTACAACCACTGACATTGGGTGAATATTTTCCAGATAAATTAATGAAGGATGTTTACAATTTAAGTCGTTCAAAAAAAGAGAAGCAGGGCTATGTTCTCTGGCAGAACTCGCAAACGGTCCGGGGGGTCATAAAAAGACCCTGTTTGAGAAGCCCGCCGAAGTGAGGGCGGAGCGGCAATTAGACACCAGCTGATGGCTGGTACCGTTCAAAATAAGTTTTTGTTTCTTATTTGGTCAGAATTAGCCTAATAAAGCTGCTGCATCCTTTCAAAGGCTAAAATATACGCGTGAAATGCCAGTGTTAAAGCCTGTGCCTATTTCATCCGAGAAAAGTTAGCTAAATGCTAACTTGGCTAACAGTAGAAACCGTAAAAAGAGATCGATTTCCCCGGTTTAACATCATTGTAACAAACATAGAAGTCCTATTCAATTGATATTGCTTGAAAATAGCCATAACGAAGGTTTTGGAACAATAGCGCTTCCCAACACACGCCGCGTCACAGCATTCGAGGTGCCGGCGGGAAGATCCGGACTGGGCCGCACGCTCGAAAAATCGATTTTATTTTCGACGTCGCGAACGGTCGCAGATGATTTCTGCGGATTCACAAAATTCAAGCGTTTTTATTATCGTGATGCAAATATCTCAGTGTCTGTCGATATCCATTTTTTTATTTTGCCACATAAAGGCGAAAAATTGAGGAAAAACAGGGTCCGCCATTTTGTTCTTTAACGAAGACAAATATAGCAACTTTGCCGAAAAAATAAGTAATATTTAATGAAAAAGAACCGTTATACCGTTATAATTTCACCGTTATAATTTCAGTTTATTATTCAGTTCAGTATATTATAACCGTTATAATTGCAGTTTTTATTCTACATCTTTACTACAAAAGGTTCAGAGTTAGCTTGAATTCGGTGATTTTCGGAAAAAAAGTAAGGCGGGCGTATTTTGCGAAATGTGTCCAACTTTGAGCCAATGTACCTTTTAAACACGTACGAATTAAGACAAATGGCTACAACATCATATGTAATAATCTATTTTAAATGACACTGCAAATTTTTAACGTCCGGACTGAAAAAACCTATTTTTGGGTTTTGGCCAGGTTTTTTCGATTTCAGCCCACTGTGCGCTGATTCGGACTCGGGCATCAATGATGCGCTCCACTTAAGACCATGCCGCTAATATAAGTGAAGGAATATAAACATATGTTGGAGTACCTAAAACGTCATCTGCAACGATAATGCGTTGGCTATCAATGAAAATTAGATTCGCAGACGACCAGGCGTTGGTGTGTCGGTCATCGAAAGGACTGCAAACTTTAGTAGATGCACTGGAAAAGCAGTGTGAGAAATACGGAATGAAGATAAATAATAGGAAAACAAAAGTAATGAGATTCTCTAGGACAAACAAAGCGAAGCTGGTGATAAGAGTAGGAAGTCACAAACTGGAGCAAGTAGAACAATTTGATTACTTGGGTAGTACGCTAGAAGAAAGACATGGTAGCAAAGACATTAGGAGGAGAATAGCGCTAGCAAAGGAAGCGTTCAATAATAGAAGGGAGTTGATGACGGGGACCTTAAGTACGGATATAAAAAAGAGGCTAGTGAAGAGCTTGATATGGAGTGTGGCGTTGTATGGGGCAGAAACGTGGACCTTGAGAAAGGAAGACGAAATTAGGCTTAAAGCTTTTGAGATGTGGGTGTGGAGGAGGATGGAGAAGGTGCGTTGGAAGGAAAGGAAGACAAATGAGGAAGTGCTTGACATAGTGGGCGAGGAGAGGAAACTTATAGATGAGATTAGAGAAAGACAGGGTAGATGGCTGGAAGCAGTAATGAGGGACGATGGTTTGCTGAAGGCCGTGATAGAGGGAAGGATGTTGGGTAAGCGGGGAAGGGGAAGGAAGATAATAGGTTTTATGGACGGGATGAAGATAGGTAGGACTTATTCTGAGATGAAGAAAGAAATATAAGAGGTAGAAAGGGCACAGCACGTGTAAGAGTTCGTTGGATATTCTCTGACTTTCATCACAACCTACCTCTAACCGGTAGATTACTGTAATGAATGAATCAATGAAAATGGCGTAGAT
Source organism: Pyrrhosoma nymphula (assembly GCA_963573305.1). Classification (NCBI taxonomy): domain Eukaryota; kingdom Metazoa; phylum Arthropoda; class Insecta; order Odonata; family Coenagrionidae; genus Pyrrhosoma; species Pyrrhosoma nymphula. Next base: position 151,626,033 of record OY754328.1, read on the forward strand.
GGAGAATGAAATAAGGTAAATAAAAAGATGGAGATTGAAATAAGCCAAAACACACGCATGGGAGTGCCTATCATTCGAAATGTATAGCACCGCAGTAAATGGGGCTGTGCGGTATCGCGACGCATTGACTTAAATATACACGATATTTCAGAGATATCGCATCTAGCGATAACGATCGCACGGCCAACGCGATGCATCGAGTGACGATATCACATTGGCAGCGCGATGTAACGTGATATCAAGACATACGCGCTACCATGCGAGGTAATATATTATGCGACATTTCTTATCATTCGATGCGATATGCAACACCATACGAAATTCGATATGAATATCTCAAACCATACCGGGACGAATATCGCTTAACCTATTTACAGTGTGCTCTCGTGAATTTGGATGGACGTCCGGCGGGGGAGGAGAGGGGAGCGGACGGTATGTGGGGAATCAGGGGTTGGGAAGGGTTAGGGAGGGTGGCGTTGGGTGCCGGCGAAATGTTTGTCTGTGTAAGCGCGGAAGGGGGGAGGCGGTGTCGGGATCGGCGGTTGGAGAGAGATGGAATTAGCGGGTCGAACGACGGGGAAGGGTGGCGCTAGGGGACGGGGGTTAGGGGGTTGCTTCCGAGGGTGGGATAAAGGTATGGGGGTGGGAAATTGATAGCGGTTTGGAGGGCACTCCCTCCCTTTTGGGAAGAAGGGTAGCGAGTTACACGTTGCTGGAGGGACGGAAGAATTATTCCTCACCGAGAACGAGGAAGGAACCGCAGGGAAGGGGGGAGAGCTGGGAAGGAGGGGGGGATGGGGGGAGAGGGTAAATGAGGGTTGCTCTCTCATCTAATACATTATTGAATGAGGAACACAAGGGCTTGGAACTTGTGACAAAGCTGGAAAATTCCTCTTTCCGCCGCCGAGCGGTAAACGCTGCGAGGGCACGCATCTCGTTATATTCGTTCACGTTGAAACATTTAACTTGCGATTCCGTACGATGGCTGACTGATTCATCTATTACATGCGCTCCCATACATTATCGATCAAGTGTTGCTTTAAAAATTAGCCTATTTCAAATTTGGAAATGGAATGTATAAGGAGAAGCTGAAGTATATGCATAAAGTCATTTTTTTAATTTACTGAATAAATCGAATTTTAGAGATTAGAAATACTATTCTTTTCTGGTTGGACCTCAATGGCAGAAATAATGTCCTCTAACAGGACCCACACAATCACTAACTTAATGTTAAACGTAATCCATTCTTAAAGATGTAATATTATAAGGTATGCACAGAGATGATTATGTGCTCCTTCGCCTTTTTCCTTTAAAAGCTTGAAGTAAACCAATGAATGACCTTAGAGCATATCCTGAGAAAGCCAAATTTTCAGTATAAATATTAGTTTCCATTTTCAAATACCCAATTCCAAGCCTTTCAACGCACACTTCACTGGCATTAAGGCATTACTTGAATAAGCCTAGTTGATGAAGACAGTACAATAAATGCAAGCTGATGGAAGAAGATTCTGGTAGATACCATAGAATTGATGACGTTTATCATGGAGGGCAGTTTTGACATGTGTATGCCAAGTTCTCAGTACTGGAAATGGCACAGCCAATAACAAAACATAACTTTTACCATGCCTAACACATCATTTCAGCAATAAATGACTAATTTTACCAGACGTGACGATCCATGTTGTTGGCGACACAAATCAATAGTTTCATAATTATTGTATCTTTGGAAAAAAATATATGCTGCAACTGTTCTCCGCAATCTGGCAAACTTGAACAGCATCATTATTATTGATAAGCTACGTTAACACGATTATCATTTTTAATCAATGAAGGTTGGTGAAATTCTGAGAATTTTACATTTGGGGAGTGTTCTGTATGCTTATTAATTAAATTTAATTTAATCAATGCTGTGAAGCACCACAAATTACCACACGCATATTTATTTAAAAAGGCAAAAGGTGTTCAAAGAGGAGCTGCAAAAAGTCTAAAATTAGTTAAAATAATGATTCCTCATTACCACATATTTGAAAGGTCAGTATTATCCAAATAAATGCCTGCGTGTAAGGTTTAAAATATTAATTTTTACTACAGGAACAGAGAAAAAGGCATGGAAACTACGACTTTAGTTCCAAGACAAAGGCAGTATAGTGTACAGATTAATAAAGACGGAAAGGTAATTAAAAAGACCATCGAGCATGATTTAATAACACGATGCTGCCTTTCATGTTACAAGGATGTCTCGCGTATGCCTTCGACCATTGTTCGTTGAAGATACAGCCCACACAATCATTTCACATATATGTAAAAGACAAGCATTTGAGCACCATATGAGGTAGCCACGGAGCACACACGGGCAATCTCGGGCAGTTACATCCGCAAAGGGTCTTCTGAGTTCGACGCGGCGTTTATGTTATCCGAGATCTCTGGCGATGAAGGCCGCACAACGCAAATTGAGAGCCAGGCTTTCAAATAATGGTCATAATAGTCCACTTAATTTCTGTTTCGAGAATGGATTCAACATCTGGGGAGGGGTTGCGCTTGAAGCAACTATTGCGTGAAGAACTAAAAAGTAAAGGTATAGCTAGTCATTTCAGTAAATACCACTCTTCGCGTATAAACAATGTGGGAAGATGAATTCATCTTACATTAAGCACGCAGACGACGACTTCTCATATTAACTAAAGAAACTAGCATATAGTTATGCAAAGTTTTCATGGAAACACGCCTTTTTGAGATAGACTTTTTACGTAAATGTAATCAAAACACTTGAGTAACAAGTTTTAGAGTCACTATTTATGTAATTTAAATTATAATTAAATAATCAGCAACATGATAATAAATAGCTGTGTGATCTGACTTGGGGTATAAGAATAAGGATAAATATATTTATGCTCGAGTTTTGATAAACTACATTAGATTCTGAAAACGCAGCTTTAAAATATTAAGTATAACAGTTTCACCCATTAGGGACTGGATTGATTTCATGGAAAATATTTTAAGTTATATCTCCAGAATGGAACTTGGATACATGCAGTGTGCTTATGTGAAAGGGATTTAATTTTATTATTCTAATTTTTATGATTCTATGTGGTAATCGGAAAACAAACATTTCCGTTTCCTCTTTTTCTTTCTTTGTTTTTGTGTTTATTGGTGACATTTACTGTTTTTGATAATTGCTCTTTTATAACCAACAGTTTTGTAAAAATGAACATATGTATAATTAAAAAATATGTAAGTATGAAATATAAAATAGTGCTCCAGAGAGCTAAATTTAGGCGACACATGAACTACGATTACAACTAATATTTGAAAAACAACATTTTTTACCTTATTCATAAAGTTTCTTGAGTTCAATAATCTTTGATGGAAGTAAAGTTTGTCAATTCTTTAGAAAAATATCAACTAATATTGCTGAAGAAAATCTTTGATGCTTGCATTCAACCTTTACCATTTGGTAACCCTAGTCCGAAATGGTTCAATGAGGATAACCCAGGAATATTATGCTCTTATAAATTTTAATTAACTTACATTAATAGAATATGATTAATAACAGGCACCCATTTTCTCTACCTTTTGAATTTTTGTTGGGTTTCCGACAAACGGGACGGAAAAACTTTTCGTCATATTTGAGGCTCTCTTACTAGTCTTTCTTGCGATTCTTTAACAGCTACATCTTCTTTTGTGCAGTTTATTGTTTTCGAAAAGTTTTTTTTATTGCATTAATTTCTTTCAGGCTGTTGAGTTCGAAAGACCTCTTATACAAGGTAACTCATTAGAATAGCTGATTTTTAGAGTTTTGTGAGCGCAGCGATGATTCATGAGAGGCCTTGCCCTTGGAATAGGTTAGTATTTTAAAGGAAAAACAGAAAACACCTTGCTATTGTCACGCAACACAGTTAATTGATTTATTAAGATTTGTACCTCTGAAGACATTAGTTCTGCTTCTCACCATCAAAGACTAGCTTCACTTTCGAGCTACCTTAGAATTCTTCTCAAGAATTTGTCACTCAACTATTGCATTTGGGAAAAAACGAAAAATTTGACGATAAATTTTGTTTTACACTAGGACGGAAAGTGGGTGTGATATAAATGGAGACTTCGTCCAGCTGAGCGTTTCACAATTGAAACAACAACGATATCAAGCTAATTTATTGCCTTTGTTATGTTTTGACCGCCTTTTTGCCGACGCTGTGAAGAGTCTTGGCGGAGAGGGGCGGGGGAGGCGGCGGGGGAGGCGGCGGAGATGCGAAGGGGAGGCTCGCGAAACAAACAGCCCCCGCGCCCCGATGATGCGTCCCCGTTCACACCATCAAAGCACCGTAGGTATATAAAAGTGGACAACTCTGTGTGAACGCCCATCCGGATGATCGCATTTTTTGTTCCTGATTTTCCTAACTACTTCAACGATATAACGGTGACAAGTACAATACTACTGGAAATACAGGTTACATTAGGCCTTGGAATTGAGCAATTAATACAGGAGTCATCTAAGTAACATGCCTTCTACTATGACTATGCCCAGAAATGATTTAATTTCGTGGCACTGCTTTTCCCATGGCGTTGCCATTGCATTTTGTTTTCTTGGACTGGAACCACGCGCCAATCTCCTGCTCATGTAAAGCATAGTGAAGGGAAACCGTAAAAATAAGGCGCTAGTATAAATCAATTTAGAAAACAAAATGGAAAAGGGTAAGCACTGATTATGAATGCCTAAGCAGCTACAAGTGTTATTTGATTACAAAAACTCACAAAATTGCAAAAAAAACACAGAAATGCGGCAATAAAGGAAGCAGATAATTTGAGCATGCCACCGACACCTTTTGAGTTCATTTTCGCCATTCAGAATAGGTGGTTAGGATGGTAAGGAAAGCATTTGGGAATATAGGAAAGGCGGAGAGGATTCGCATGACGGTATTAGCCTAATATAAACGGTAGGGGCCATGGAGAAAAAAATTTAAAATCCCATAAGGCAGAGAGAATTACTACGCTTGAAGTTCTCTCCAATTAGCACCCAAGCTGTGATCGGAAACCGGTTGAATATATATATATATCACCATCAGTATCGGAAAGGGAACCCGGGCCCTCAGGATGAAAATCCAGTATCCACTCTATTCACTACAACCTAGCCGATCCTTGCTATATTTCTTCTTTCGCTTGAAATCAGCTGCTTGAAGATGATTTCTTCTTGTTTCTCACCGGAACAGGTCTTACGTCTCATAACACGTTTTGGAATTCGATTACAATTCATCCGCAAGATTCGCCGGGAAAGCATTTGATCTTACATATCTATTATTTGCTTGATTTTCAATTGTTCATTATGAGTTTTTTAAATTGCAACACGGAGTTATGATAGTAACTTGAGATGCAGTGTGAACGTTTGTTGATTGGTTACATTGGAGAGTACGATGTAACTGAGAACGTAAAGAAAACATCCGCCACGGCCATTTCCACAACCTCCCAAAACATCTCTTCCCAGGTATCTACATTTCTGTAGCTCCCAATAAACTGCTATTAGGTAAGTGGATCGGAAAATCGGTTTCAATATTCATTATGAATCGGAAAGAAAAATACAGTGACGAATACAATGACGATGGACCCCACCAATTCACGAAAGAGGAACGTGAAAACTCCTCTGAAAACCATCAATTTTTTAATATCATGTCGCTAAATTTACCCCAATATATCCAGAACGCCCACCAAATGACGGCATTATTGACTACATGCTTATTGAGGCATGAGTTTCGATGACTGTGCTAAGGGAAGAAGGCGGATCCTGATTACCCGTTACTCCATGAAATTTCCAAACTGTTTACAATTTTCACACCGTCTCCCTTTCACAGAAACGAATTTCTTAGCTAAAATATCTTACTTTTCATATATTTTTACTGAACGTTAAGGGTCTTACCCCACTAAAAATGTCTTTTGTCAGAGGATAAAGCAGTGAAGACATTTTCAGCATAAAAAAGGTGAAAATACAGCTATTAAAAGTTTCTTTATCGCACGTATTTGCGGTGTCATGATAGGCTCAGTTGGTTGTACTGATTTCTGTTGGTCAATAGTATCTATAAATTATAATGGTAAGAATAAAAAGGTGATCGTAACCGCAGGTGACAATTAGCTATTACATAAAAACACTCGCCTCGGCCGTTTTCACCGTCTCCCTCCTCCGGATTCCCTCCCTCCCTCCATTCTCGTTTCCGCCCTTTCCGTCTGCCGACTCGGGCGAGGGCGAGCAACGACCCGCCCGTCATCGTGTCGGGAGGGAAGGACGAAACAGACACGCCAGTGCGAAGAAGACGGCGAAGACAAGGCGATCCGTTAGGCCGAACGAAAACGAGAAGAAGAAGAAAAAATAAGCGAGGAGAGAACCGACTTCTCTGTCTGGCTGGATTCGCGCCCCCGCGGGTCCAATCTTTCGCCCTTCGACAACCTCTTGCAGCGCGTTTCCCGCCACCACCTACCGTATTTACACGCTTATAAGACGCACTTTTTATCGATTTTTGAGGCCCAAAAAAGTGGGGTTCGTCTTATACGAGTGTACAAAAAGCGAAAAATCGTGAAAAATTGCCAAAATTGGTACTGCGTGCCTCGAGGAAGGGTCGGGGAAGATTGCGATGATTTTAAATGTTAAAATAACAGAAATACTGGTTACTTAAAAATTTAAAAACATCAAAGAAGGGTCAAGTTTTACAATTTTTCAATAAAGTAACGCTTTCCTCTTAAAATCGGCACGGTACGAAATACGTTTCTCCTTCGCTTTCAATGTTGATGCCCACCCGTTCACAAAAACTCTTCAACTCCTGACAGGCGACGAAACACGGCAACACAACAACAAGACAACAACAACACAATAACGACAGGACCAGACAAGCGCAGGAGAGGTGGTAGGGGAGTGGACAGCAGTGCTGCGATCGGCGTGCGTGCATAGCGCCATCTCGCGTTATGGATTCGTACGCACGCCATCTACTGTCGGCGCAGAAAGTATGCGACCCTGAGTTTGAGACTTCATATTTCTAAAACACCTTGGCCGATTTTAATGAAATTAGTATCAATATTTAGATTGTTTCAATTTACGTTAAGTGACTACAAGAAAACCTTTTAAAAACTAAAATAAAAGTTTGTTTCTAGAGAAAAGGGAAAAAGAGCCCATTTTTTGCCCCGCGACCGGCTATGTCCAACTTTTGGTGATTACTACGCCAATACCGATGATTCGATGGCAGTCAAACTTAAACAACTTGTTGCTCAAACTTCTATTAGTGCATTTGTCAAATTGCAAAACTATAGTAAATATATATATATTATATACTATAAACTTTCTCTTACACTGAAATTCTTAAATGAGGTTGTTTTTCATTATTTTATAAATTAAGAATTCAATATCAAAATACAAAGTGCCACACTTTTAAAAAGTGCACCCATGAATGCGTGAACATATCACAATTTTGAAATATATATCAACAAAGTTTCTTGAAACTAATGCAAAGGGTTTACTTCTGCTGTTTATCCCGAGGCACACACGCTTTTTTTAGTTCTCATTCCGATTAAATCATTTCTCTCTGACTAATAACTTCAAAGCAACAATTGCGAAATTAAAGGAACGCTAGCAAACGACATCGCAAATCCCCCACTAATACTTTAACTGCAAATCGGAAATGCTTCACCACGAACAATACGTAATCCCTTCGACTTCGAGCGCTGGCTTGCCGCCGGTGTGCACCAGGTGGACCATCCGCTTGGGCGAAAAAAATAAAAACGGAGGCGATAAAATAAGCTGGGCCATCACCAGCAAGCATTACCTCCGAAATAATTTAATGGGATCTCCATAGTTAAGCTATTTGAATGCTAGGGATAAATGACTCTATCGTATCTTCTATCAATTATGTAATTGATATTACTTTTTGAAGGGAGAAATAAAAACATTATCTAGCCACCAGATGTCATGGCGAGAAAATAATGCATACTATTAGCGTATATAAGCGTAAGCGTATAAGCTTGCACTGTTGATAATCATGTGCTAACATAATAAAACACATGATCAGTAATTAGTGCAATCGTTTCCAATTAACTGGAGGTGATAGCTGGGTGTGTGAAAAGAGTGTGAAAGGTGAGTTTTGTATGTTGTTTAAAAAATAATAAAACTTCTTCAAATCATTTAAACTTCCGCTTTAAATATTTTTTAGCAAGATCATTTTTTAAGGGGTATCATGGGATAGGTCGCGCTTTAATTTACAAAAAAATCATTTTTACGAATCAAAACACAACGAGTGCCAAACGAAATCCACTTTTACGAATAGTAGTCCACGAGATACATCTCGAATATTGATATAAACTTAACTTTTGTGAAAAATACGTTTGGGTCATAAGATTTCGGTGCCACACACCCTGCAGGTCGCTTGCAAGATATTTCGTCGATTTAGATCCGACGATTTTTTGCTGCAGCTCTTCATTCCAGTTCTCTGTCAGAAAATCGTTTCATTCCTACTTCAGTCTTTACTCTGGCGTACTTAATAATTTACCTGGTTTAGTTCATCCTACGTCTTCCTGGGCGACCTTTCCAATTCATTTCGTATTATTTTGAATATATTGTCTGGTGGGTCAGGCAGGTAAGTTACGGCACATTATGCGTCCAATAAGTTCGCCTCTTCCACTTTGCTGAGTTTTAATTGAACTTCTTTTCTCTTTAACTCATCGTAAGACCTCTTCATTGGTGAATCCTTTGGTCCATTTTACCTTCATCATTCTTCGGTAACACTTCATTTCAATTTATTTCCTATCCTATAACTGGTATTGCTTTTTCACCGTTCTTTGAACCAAAGAACGACATGTACGTGACCGCAGCGGCCAAGGACAATCGCAGTGTCGCTGCAAAACTCATCTATCTCTAGAGAGTAATCTAGATAACAGGGAACGCTTCCATGTGTGCCCTTGAGGGAATAAAAATAGTTTTATGACTCTCAAATTATCCCCAAGGCTTTATGAAATGAGTCTGTTAACTAGATTTCGTATGAATTTTCGGGTCTAATTTGATGTCGTCCCACAGACCACACTGACTACATATAATTATGGATCTAGCGATCTATCCGCAGATTCCGATGCCGATAAGAGAATTGGGATTTAGAAAGGAATTATAATTGAGGTATTTCACTTGCGTATCACATGCTCATGGTATAAAAGAACAATTACTTGCAAAACTCACATATTTTCAGGATCCGGAAAATAGCTAGACCCAAATGGCTAACATTTCTAGACTGCTTTAATGCAGCCAGGAATCCGATTTTATTAAAGTCCTATATGCCAAAGTTCTTGACAAATAAAAAAATGGGCTTTCTTGGTGGTGGAATGTATTTTTAAGTCCTGTTTTTATAATCTCTGGTCAAATATTTTTTCAGTATGAAAACCGAAGTAAAAATGTACATTCTCCCATTGACATTGCTCAAATGCTCTCATTTCTTAACCGAAAGTCTGATATAATGCACTTTATCCAAACTCGCAGTTAAAGGAAAGGCTACGGCATCTTGTAGTCAATGTTTACTAGATATAAAACATGGTCTTACAGGAAGAGAAGCAAGGTGAAATGGAGTGAAGAATCCGTTAGCATACGCCAGAATAAATCCCATCATAGCTCTCCTTGTCTGCTCCTACCAATATTAGGTATAGAATATAATTTCTTGGAACTATTTTGCATTGAACGCAATTGCATCGCGGTCATTCATCAACAATGAATCGTGAGACGATGCTGTTTCCGTTTGCATATGAAGAGTCCTCCTCTCAACGTTCTTAACTATTGGCTGGTAACCTCTCTCGTATGTATTATACTCTTGTTGTCCACAGACACTTCAAAATAAACTACAGGTCCATGTATCACATCGTACCCGAGGGATTGGAGGTTTACTCAATATACCGACATGAATGGAGGGAGGAGTCGCTGCAAGTTTGAAGGAACACGGGTCACGCCCATAGTTCTGCACGGTTCACTCGACGGTTACAGATAAATCAAGATACTTTCTCATTCAAGAAAAATAAGGAGCAGGGCACTTTCGCTTGCAGTTTTCACCACCACACCGATACAAAATTTACTGTAAAATAACTTCTTTATTCATCATTGCAACAAAATTACGATAGAATTCATATGTATCATAAATAAATTTGTAATTACATCTCTGTAGAATTGGGGCCATGAATTATTTTATTTAAATTTAGCATGTTAATTTCATATTCTGATGTAAACAGGACATGGGTTTTGTTGAAAAACAACGCTCTGTGCGAAAAATTATTCCATTAACACGCGTGGAATCAATTAGTGATTACAAAGCTACATGTCATTGGGAACACGGTGGCTTAGGTCATGAAACGGTATCGCTGCCAGTAATACGACGCGTTTCTAATAAGCTCGACTGGTGCTTCGTAATTAGACGAAATAATTGTTTTTATTTCCTAACGCAAGATAATAAACTGGCATGATTTGATCCTTGAGGCTGAAATACATGTAGAGTAGAGAAACAATAACGTGCGCTGAATTCTAATCATTGAATTACCGTTCTCGACAAAGTCACTTTAAAAAAATTGTATGCGCTTTTAAAAGGCAATTAAAAATGCCAGAGGTAAAGGTCTTCAGATATGATGAAGGATGATATATTTTAGTTTGTAGGCAAATTTTGCTAACGTGTACACTTCTCAAATTGGTAGAATACATTGTATGCACGTTCCCCATTAATATTGTAGATAAGGAATATTGCATGAAGTGGGGAGGACAGAAGTCGAAGGAGGTGAAGCCTATAGGGAGAGAAAGAATTTCTCAGAATTTCCCCTGGACTAGGAAGGCCAACACCGTTCACAATCATTGGAATTCACAAGAAAAATCAAGCGTTAAAACGTCTGTTCACTAACGTCGTTCAAACTTGGCCTACGACAGAATGAGTGAGGGATCTTCGGAGAGATTATTAAATTGCATCACTCTGGCCGCTAGGAGTCGCGATATGGCGCAGGAATCGCTTCGTGTTCGCCTCGCTATAGCGCGCCATTTACGACTGCGACTGGTTGTGCAATAGCGAATATATAAAACAACTGCCGGCCGACATCCCACCCACTACCACCCTCCCACACTCTAGTCATAATACAGACCATATTCGAATTTTTTATTTTCAACTCAGCGTTTATAAGAAGTGTGAAGTAAATACTGTAATATTAATGACGCAAAAATAGTTATAAATGACCAAAACTCTCAGTAATCAAATAAATACATCTACATAAGTCTCTAACTTGACTCATTTTTTCACGCCATAAGTACAGCTAAATATCCTTAAAAACAAGAGTTTTTTTGCGATTCTGTAAAAATTGCTGCGGTGAGCAATAGATTAATTTTTATAAGTAGTTGAGAAAATATAAAAACTACACTGTTTTTGGTCTAAATTTAGGTGATATAAATTCCTAAATTTTTCAACATTCTTCCTCTGGAGTGCACAGCCGTAATCAGTCCCATGTAAAAACAGCTTGTATTTTCAGGTAAATTCCTCGAAAAGTAGTTCGGCAAGGGGTTAATATTTTGATATCAATGGAAAAATGAGTTATTTCCTTTAAAATGAGGTAAAGTTCATCAAATTCTAGGTGAAATGATTTTTCGCTCAAACTACCTTAACTCGTCTCGTCTTAACCCCATGAGCTTAGAGGCGCTTCAGTCTCAGGCGATTGGGTCGGTGTGGTGGCCAGAGTGTTGGCTGCTATTCCGAAGAACCGTGCTCGATTCTCTGCCGCGGCGGCGATATTTCAGCGGAAATTCCGATCCCTACTTGCGTGCTAAGAGGAGCAGTTCCGGTGTAATACCCCTTCTTGTTGGACTGGACGATAAGTCATGGTCTCCTCGATGCATGTCGTTAAGAGTTGGCCTATGCCGAGGTCGAGTTTCCCTTCTCCCTTCATTCATCGCAAAAACAAAATAATGCTCCTCCACCAACCTACTATCCTTAAGTGGCGCAAATGTCCTCAACCGTCAGTCGCATTCCCAAATAACACACCAGCCATGGAAACGTATACATAGAATGAATTGGATTATCACCTTCGAATAGAGGTGGAACCATGCTGTTTTTCTTTTTTTTTTCTCTTCATGTAGTCATGTATGTGATCAGATTATTTTATGTGCATGCCTATTTTCAATGCCACCAGGCATTTGCCTATTTACAACATAAATTTGAATAAACAAATACACCTCTGGCAAATTAAAGGAGAGAAAATTTGTCACTATTTTCGAAGAGGCTTAAAAAGTAATAATGGTGACGGAAAGAAAAAGGAAAAATACACACCGGGACACAAACAGGCAAACCGACCTTCCTTCAACTTTATTTTCAATGTATTTGAAACCGTCTTTGGGCCGTCTGACAGTTATTTTATTATTCAAGTCAGCGTTTTTACGAGGCCCAAGGTAAGGTGGAAAGAAAAAGGATGATAAGAGAGGGTTCGCAGTTAGCTACGAAGAGGGGGGGACTAGTGGGCGGAGAGGGTGAGGGGAGATGAGGTAAGGGGTGGGGGGAGTGCAGGTTGTGGGATGTGGGATGTGGGAGGGGGAGGGGGGTCGAGGGGAGGAAAATGAGGGGAGGAAGTTCATGTTTCGCGACGGGGCTTGCCCGAGGAAATGGATCGCGGATCTAATTCCCTCAAGGTCGCCCGTTTTCTCGGAAGTTGAATGTGCTAGTCGTCTCTCGCGCAGGTGATCATGCAAGACACATTTTAATTATGGAATGTATAAAACAGAGCACGTATTCGCTGCGAAACAAATAGACAAGGGATAAAAAATGAACGAGTATAGGAGAAGGGAAATTCTGGAAAGCCATTTCGTATGATGAAAATTATGAATAAACGGCGGGAAGAATAAAGACATCGTTTGGACTTCCAGATCGTAATTATTAAAATCAAGACAAAAGCACAAGAAAGACGTCACAGTGACGCTTGAAGCATTGGTATGAGATGAGTAAAACCACCCATCAGCGGCAGTTTTTACCACGATGCATACATTTGACGTCCAATATTTATTGTGCTAACTATAGCAAGAGCGAGGGAAGACCTAGTGTGTCCTCCACTAATACGACCTCAGGCAGAGCAAATCTCACGGCAGGTATAAATTTCCACCCAGATACTTTTAAATTACAATTTTTCACGGTGCATTATTTCTTATGTTACAATTGTTCATTTCAATGAGGTGCAGCACGTATTTTTTAGTGCTTCTTTCGATCTCAATAAGCGATTAATAACGCCGCTCATCATCTTATCATCGTGAACTGAATGGCTTGGTGGCCATATTTAGTTGAATTTTTGAAATTTATCTATTTAATTACATAAAGAAGAATCTCACTGCTTTAATGTTTCCGTGTTTTTGTTTCCATGCACATTTATAATGATACTATGACGCTATAATATGCCAAATAAAAGCACGGGAAAATATCCTACGGAGAAAGGACTCTCCACCAATCCATCAAATGTCCAACTTCCTCCTTCCCACGCCACCAGACGTCACAATTTCCTTCACGCTCCCACTACCATCTTCCCTCCGACGTCACAGAAATGAAGGGCGCTACCCACGCCCGTTGCGTCATAAGGGCCCTTGCTTACATTTACGACGTCACAGACATTTGACACCACTCTCTCCTGGATCTCGCTTGAAAGGTTAAATTGGCAGGAATCTTATTTTAAGGGTATAATTTAACGAAAATAGGTAATTTGAAGGTAATTTTGAAGGTAATTTTGAAGGTAATTTTGAATAATAACTGTGGACCAGAACGTATTGCAAGCCATTCAGAAGATATAAGGTCAATTACGGCGTCTGAAGAAAATTTTTTCAAAGGAATCAATGAAACATTTAAGGATTCAATAGGAAAAAGTCAAACATTAATGTTTCCACTCAGGAATTTTCAATGTAAATGAGTCAATTCATCATCAGTTAAACCCATCAATCCGAAGGTTTGTCTGCTGTAGCAACCCACTACACTGTATTTCCTGCTAAACACTTCATTCCTTCAGAATACCACATATTTTATTCGATATATACTCCATTTTAGTCGTCCAAGGTAATTATTTATATGAATATTTTATGATGTAGTAACATTTTACTATTTGTTTACGGAAGCTGTTGTTTCAAAAAATGATCAAGTTACTCTTCTGTTTCGTAGGATTTTCATTTTTTCCATTTTCTCCCAATTTTTTTGTTAGGATTCTTCATTGGGGATACTTTTGGACCATTCGATCTTCATTGTTTTCATGTAGTACTTACCTCATAACCATTGCTTTCCTGCGAATTGACATCTAAAAAATTGCATGTAAGGAACGAGACGAAATACCTCTAGCTAGGTAAATCAGAGACAAAGAAAAAAGTCTACCTATCACGTAAACTTGTCAAATAAAAAAATTGTAAATGCATTCAAAGTACATTTATAGGCTTATTTTTACCTTTAGCTATACGATTTTAACTTTAAGACGCATCTCAAATAAAAATTTCAATAAAAATTGTAAAATATCAATTTAAGATTTTTCGCCTTGATGCATGTGACCAGGGATGAAGCTTGAATCAAAAATGATAATTGAGATTTAGTTTTTAAATGAATGCACGTGCACTTTGATTGCATTTAGTTATGCATTGGCCCCAAATGTTTGTTTAACTTTTGTCCACCTTAGTGTAGGTATATTTTAGAACCAATTTTAATCGTCGACATTTTTTTAAATTGCAACCACAGTAGGAAGTTGGTCCATTCTCGCTTGTTTGACCTTTATCTTTATATGTCATCATACACCTACTTCCCGATAAGTACCGAAAATTAATAATATCTTATATAGTAATTGGGAGCGTGGTGGCCTAGTGGGTAGAGCACTTGGCTACTGATCGAAGGGTCCCGGGTGAAGCCTTTGGACACCCTAGGACAAAAAAATCCTGGGAGTGCGAGGTGGCCCAGGGAAAGGAACTGGCCCCCTTCCCCTGAATGTGTGAAATTCACGCGTCTTTGGCTTAGTCCGTGGTGAGCTCCACCCTCAACTATTCAAACCAACCTTCGGGTTGAATCACTGAGTGCGTGAAAATAGTAAACAATTAAATTACTACGCAAATGCCTTACGCTCCTTCTTGCGGCAGGCGTTTAAATACATCAGTTTTTCTGTACGATGCAAAGCATGTAACATAATCATCAGTGAAACAACTTGAAAGGTGATTTCAATAAAGATTTTATCGTGATGAATCTATAGTAGGTACACTTTAAAAACATTATTTAAGTCCTTGGATAGGTATTTTTCGTTTATAAATATTGAAAAGTTTCGTTTATAGTAGTTTTAAGCGAAAAATCACTTCTCCAAGAATGTGATGAATTAGGCATTATTTTAAAGAAAAATCTCTCATATTTCCATTTAAATCAACATATAAACCCCTTGCCTAACTACTTTCCGAGCAATTTGCTTGAAAATACCAGCTGTTTTGATTGGGATAGAAAACGGAGGTGCGCTCCAGACAGAGAATATTGAAAAAATTAGGAATATATAACTTTTGAGTTTTATTAATCATAAATATTATAATCAACTCACAGACACCAATTCATATTGAAAAAGTGACTTAATTGAAATCACTAACACATCTTGTTAGTGTCTGTTTTTTTGTGAGAATTTCAATTGTTAGTAAAAAAAAACTGGCCCGCCATGACCACTCTAATTCTTTTAAATTATTAAGTCAGGTATGTACATTCACATTTTGTACACTAATTTAGTACATCAACATTCACACCTAAATTTCGACAAAAAACAGTGTAGTTTGCATGTTTTCTCAAGAACTGATAAAAATTAATCTTATACCATATAATAAGTATATACCTACTCTGCTATTACTCACCGTAGTAGTTTTTGCAGAGTCTGTTTTTAAGGTTTTTTAGCCGAACGGCGTCCAAAAAGTGAGTAAAGTTAGGAGACTTAAGTCGATATATTTATTTAACTACTGATAATTTTTGTAATATATAACTACATTTTTGCGCCATTAATGTCACAATATTTACTTCATACTTTTTACAGACGCTGAAATTTAAAAAAAAAAATTTGAATATGGTCTCCATTATAACTTGGGAAATATCTCGCTCAAACTACCTAAATATAGGATAAAATAAAATTCTATATGCCTAATGGCAAACAAAGTGATACATACATAACTTCAGCCCAAATACTACGGGACTGCAATAGTGATTCGCAAGTGCCCAAGAGAGGGTGTGAGGGAATGGATGTGAGGCTGTAGTGGGAGGCAAGGAAGGAGCGGAAAGAGAGAGCCAACGGGAATAGGCGAGGGTTGAATAGCATGTAGGAATATCGGGTGAAATGGGCCCGTGAGAAAGAGTTGAATGGGGCCGCACGGAGAGGAGCGAAAGCGAGGGAGTTCCGAGTGTTGGAAAGGTTTCAAAGAAGAAGAAAAAGCGATATGAGGAGAAGCAAAGGGTAGGGGGAGTGGGGAGGAGGGGAGGATGGGCAGGGCTGCTGCATTAGCGCAGGTGCGGTGCAAGGCATTTACGGCCCACGAACGCGGAAACGATCTCTTCCATTGCCGAGAACAATTTTAGGCTTTTTAAAGAGCTACCTTCGTAAATACCCTCGGCTAATGTTGGCCTTAGAAATCGATAAGCTATTTTTCGCAGGCAGTCATTCCCGATGTAAACTAGTATGCATTGGTCCAACAACCTACTTCATCTATGACAAATAGCACACCGTCATACATTATAGTATCATATGACAGAAATACATGTGAAATCACTGCCGGAACGTTGAAGTGACAAGCTACTTGAACTACACCAATTTTTCCGATTTTTATTCTGAGTCCAAACTAGGCCTTGTTGCCAAAATTCGAATGAATAAATACTGCTTTTGTTGCAGTGACAAACTTACATTGAGGATTTGGGGTGAAAAAGTAGCAAAGGTTTTCATAAAGTTTACAATTCAAGCTTCGGGATTTCGTTAGACAACGTTGAAAAGATTCCAGAATAAAATATCATATATATTATTTCTCAAGGGCTTTTTTTTGTCGGTACGCCATAACTTCCTTAATACTTCATCGATTTTCATAAATGAGGCACCATTTTAAAGCTTTTCTTAACCACTACACCGTAAAAATATACAATTTACTCACATTTCAGTTGTTTTTCGAAAAATTACAATTGAAAAAAAAAACGGTTTTTTGAAATCCCGCCCTCGACCTATCGATCCTTTATCGAGAATATCGTGATATATCGAAATGAAACCGATTTCGATTTCATGCATCTTTTATCTCATTCCGCATATAATTTCGACTTAAAATGTTGATTTAAGGTATTCGATCTGCTAATCTATTTATAAAATGAATTAAATAAATCAAAACTTGAATTTATATTTACTTCCCCAAACCGCTTGATTAGAATTTCTGAACTCATTTAGCCCTTCAGGTTTGCCACCTCACAAACTCATACTAAAAAAGAACGCTATTATCATGTTGATAAGAAACCTAAACGCTAAGCAGGTTGTAACTCACTTGGGCAACTACACTATCACAGCGAAATTGATTGACTCCGGTCAAACTGCCGTCATTCCACGCATTAACCTCACCCCTTCTGCTCCTACCGTGCCTTTCAAACGGACTAGGAAGCAATTTCCCATAAAAGTTGCCTTTGCCATGACTATCAATAAGGCACAGGGACATACGCTAACAAAGGCAGGATTGTACTTGCCTGACCCTGTTTTTACACACCGTCAGTTGTATGTGGCGTTTTCCAGGGTGCGCTCTTTCAGTGACATTTTTTGTCTGTGTAAAACAGACCCATCAACAAACAAACACAGATGACCATATCATCACTTCAAACATAGTGTTCAAAGAGGTCCTGTAAACATGTAAATATGCTGTAAATATGTAAATACCTTAACCTTATGTTTCAAAAAATATATAATCTAAAATTTAAACACACATCTACTTCAATGATGTGTGTTTAAATTTGACCTCAACCCACACCTATATCAATGACGAACTAACTATACGGTACTAACTCTACGGTGTGCACTTCAAGTAAGTTGGATTTGAGGAGGATACAGTGGGAATGCATCGCACTGGTCGACTAGTCTGTAATAATTTTATTCCGTAATCATGACCAATTAATGAGACCCCCCAGAAGATTGAGTGGTTTGAGACAGATATATTATTGATTTTTCGGCTTCTGCGGTTAGATTGGACCATTTAACCGGAGATTTTCATCCAGGAGAAAGCAATTGCTCAAGGTGGACTTGAAACTAATAACCTTTTGATTTTCAGGCAGAGGCAATGAGGCATACATGACATGGCAACTAACCTGGGCGTCTATGGAGGATTTTTTTTTAAATAGTTAAGTATTGAGTGATATTAAATTCATTGCTGCCAAATTTCAAACTTCAATAGAATGCACACACTTATTGTTAAACACGAGAGCCATGACTTATATGACTGAATAAATGTGGATCAACGATTAATTCCATTATTACTGCTATGGGCACCATCAAAACTATCGAAAAACACAATCGAAAATTCAGTTAACCCGCGTTTTACGATGGTTTTGTCGGATACATAGTTCTGCGGAATACATTGCAGGATGAGAGTAAGATGTCAGCAATGACCAAGACTCACCTGAAGTCATTACGAATCACGCACCGGGCACGCCGAAGATTGGAATGAATCAGCGGACTCCTCTAAGCGAGAAGGATCGGTCCCACGACTCCTGAAGTTCACGCGTGCGTATCGCTTTTTCTTCTTCGCAGCAGCAGCGTGGTGCACGCACGGCGCATAGCTCAGCTGGACGGGCGAGTTACGACCCTCTCGAAATGCATGATGCGTTTATGCGCAACGCGTCCGAAGGCGTGAAAGGTCTGCGGTTGGGACCACCACCGGCGGCGCGGCAGAGGGCGCGCAGGTCGCTTGCGTATGCACGCGGTAGAACCATCCCAACCAGGTGCATGCCTTCAATGGATGAGGGGATCAGGGTGTTCGAGTGTAGGGGGCGAAGGGAAAAGTTAGCCGAGGATTCCAGAGGGTCGGGAGGAAGGAGAGATTGAGAGAGCAGAGGGGGAGGGATGAAAATGTAGGGTTGTGAGAGAGTAGGTAGTCAAAGAGGGCTGAAATGGACGTGGCGATTGTGAGGGGGGTCGGTCGGATGGCAGGACGAAGGAATTGGAAAAGGGTGGGGGTGTATTCCGGAATCCCAGCAAACTCATCGGCTCACCCAGGAACTTCCCCCATTTTAATCTCCTCTGAACGCGTTCAATCGGTTGCACAATTAATTACGACAAGCGCCGAATTCCCAAGGAGCGATTCATAATTAACCTTCTCCCAGAAATGCCATTGTCAATGAATAGGTTCAATAGCAAGTATTTCGAGTGGCTGGAGCCAGTAAGTTACAATTAATCACAGCCACCACTGTGTTTCTTTTGAGGATTCAATAATTAACCTTCTTGCAAAATCGCGAGATAAATTGATTCGATAGCAATTACATTAGATAGATACAGTAAGTAAGTTCTTACTAAGAAACTAATTTCGGTTATTTAAAAATAACTTGTTGTCTAAAAGAAATATGATATTCCTGTTTAAAATAGAGAATTGGGCCATTCAAGTCTCATATCCTTACTCATGAATGTATTCATGAAATGTGACGAGTGTAGTTGATTTTCTTTAGACTTCAGTGAAAATTAGAATCAATTCAACGCATTAGGTTGAGGTCAATGGTTGCAAATATCTCTGATAAAATTCCTTAAAAGGTGATTGGGACGATTTGGCAAAGGTTTACAAGAATAGCAAAGATTGGCCTAATAGGTTTATTCAAACTTCAACATTTCCGTGACGCACACACTTTCACGAGTGTTTTCCGATCGCAAACAGTTTAAAAGAGACTAAGAGAGCTCTAAACTCCAGCGTGGGCGAGTCTGAAAGTGACACTGAATACAAAGGAGGTCCCCCGAGCGAGGCGGGTGGGCGGGGGATGGAAGGAATGGATTGGGATTTGGAGCGGGAGGGCAGGGGGGGGGGGAGAGTGAGAAACAAACATTAAATGGAAGCCGTTCACAGGGGAGGGCACGTGGGGGAAGCCTGGAGAAGGGGAGGAGGGTTCGGATCCGCCTCTGCTATCAACATTCGTTATCTCGAGATTGTGCGAACCCTAGGGAACTGGGTAGGGGGGAGACGGGAGAGAGTGAGAGAGGGAGAGTGGCTGTAAAGGGGACCTTTGGTATTTGAAAGATGGGGAAAGCGGTGAGGATGGAGTGGGTACGGCTCGGGGCCCGAGAGGGTGGAGGTGGATTCCGGGAGGAGGTGGGAAAGGGATCGGGGAATTCGGCATTGGCGTTCTCCTCCCGTCACCGTGAATCGTCCCCCTCTCGGCTCACTACTAGAGGGCAGGAGATGAAGGGGCGACGGAGATATCAAGGAAAGAGGTCTGAAGCATTAAGTAATCACCGATTACGACTCCATGCCGTCATTGAGCGGCCGATCGAAATGCCAACTTTATATTCTGCCTTCCGGCTTGGAAGATTATTTGAAGAGGCAAACGGCACTTGAGGTCATTTGCGCCAGTCAGGTGAATAAGTTGGTGAAGAAGAGGATTTTTTTGGCAAAGGGGAAAGGAGAAACCCGGCGTCAGCGAAAGCCTACTCTTAAAAGGAAGGGGCCAAGGACGGAGTACTGGGCTTGAAGAACTCTAAATGCATTCCAAGGAGTGATCGGGATTCCAACAAAAAATGATTTTCTTGGAATTACACCACATTAGCCTTAACACTTCTAGGTTCCCTTCATTGTACAGAAGCTACTGGAATAAATCTCATACGTGAGAGATAATCAGCCTAAATTGACAATTTGTCTAAAGTAGTTAACATAGAGGCCTCCGCCTTGACGGGTGTTATTTTGGTTCTTTCCAAACTACGAAATTACTGAATAGATACGTAGGTAGTATTGCGAGTGTCAAGGTGTCTAGGAGGGAAGTGCGAACAAAGGTTTCCAGGACAAGTAAAAGCTAATATTTTTTGCATACTTGTAAAACTATGTCTCTGAAAAACAATTGACCAATTCTAACACCCTAAGGAAAACGAAAACAAAGCAACAAGGAGAGAAGTCAAATGTCCTAGAAGAAGATTTCAGTGTATACAATGATAGAGTACAAATATTTGCTATTTTGCTTACAACCTTCAAGCTATTAAACCAGGAAGACATTTAGCATCACAGTGAAGAGTTAATATTTAATTACAACATGTTTAATATTTATTTTGACATGCATTTGTACATTTATAAACATATTTCCTTAAGAGCCTTCATAAAAGTCATTTTCCCATTCATTTAGTCACTTAGCCCAGAGCTCATGCCGTCCCCTGGGGATAAAATCCAAAAATGGTCATTAAAATGCTATTTAAAAACTACGTATTTTATAATTCGGTGGCTTTGCGTAATAATGCCAAGCATTAAGCTACAAGATCCTCAAGGAACGTGCTACGATATTACTAGTATTTGTATATGAATCAAGAGTTTATGACTCAAGAGTGAAAAAAACGGAAAATGAATAACGCATGACATCTATTTTAAATGTAAATATCCTTCTTCTCTCTTGTTGCGATGGATTTTAGTATCGCAAATTCCAAAAAAAGTTCACTAACAAAGAGGGCGACTGTTGGTAAATATTACTTTACAGTATAGCGCAAGTGTTTGAACATAAAATAAATGAATGACGTGGTGCCGTTTGATGACAACTGCCGAAGTGTTTGATATCGATGTGCTACCCTCAGCATCCATTGTTACTGTGAAATTTCATACAGAGATGAGATGAGGTTCGACTATGTGTTTCGAGTAATAATTTACCTCATGCTTTCCATTTAAGGCTACACAGTTTCACTTCTCTCCTATGCTTTGTAATACCACTGCAGAGCGTTTTTAGTGTAGAGAACAGCATTTTCAGATATTTTTAGAGCTAAGATCTCTTCGTGAAAACTCGCACAGGTAAACAAGTCTTCGTCATCTAATTTATTTCCAGATGGTAATGCATTGGAATTTTTGAAGCAACAATTACCTGCTACAAGTAGAAGTCACAAATATTCTGCTATTCCCTCTGTATTCGCTACCGTTGCGAGGGCGTGTCTTGGGTGGAATAACTGTTAATCCTTATAGCTATCAATAAATTGTGATTAACAGGTAATGCAAGGAAAATTTGAAGCAAGCGAGCTTGTTAGCAAAATTATTGCCGTGAGCATAGGGGCTGTTCCATTGCAGGGTCATTTCTCCTCTAGCTTTGTTTCGTCCCCAGCAGATGCATGTGGGCAAATTGCCAGTTCCTATGCAGTGATCGGTTGTCAACATGTGGCGCTTTTGCCTTAACTCTTCAATCACAAATCTTTACAGTTTCAAAGTCGCCCCAAACGATATGGGAACGCTCCTTGACGACTCATAGCTCCCGGACCAACTCGTTTTGACACGTCCACAATCTCTTCTGGAACTCCCTTTGGCAATTTCAGCGAGGGATCTGAACGTTTCAGCGCGATGGCAAACGTACTGCTTCCAGCGGCGCTTTCGACGCTAGCAGTTCGTGGGAAACGATGAAGAGCGAGCCCCTTAAGGTGCATTGTCCCTGGAGCGACTCTTGCGATAGTAGCTGAGCGATAGTAGCTGAACGATAGTAGCTGAGCGACAGTAGCTCAGCACTGGTAAGCGTTGTTTCAAATGGGACCATTGTCCTTGACGCGACTGCGACTGGCGCGGCTAGCGGTTGTAGTTGGCGACAGTAGCGAGTCTGGTCTGAGGGCAGGCTCAGTCGCAGTCGCGGAGCGATTGGTGTCGAGTGCGCACGTATTTCAAGGCATTTCAAAAACAACTTCTTCTGCCTCGAACTCATGGTACCACTTCACTCGCAAGTCAACAAACAAATGAACCAGAATCGCTCTAGAACAATCGCTTCAGCGGCAATGACGTGGTTAGCTACTATCGCTCAGCTACTATCGCAAGAGTCGCTCCAGGGACAATGCACCTTAGTACTCGGAACATATAGAGAGAGAGCCATTGAGAAGTGACGCGCTCGCTGTGTTGTTGTACCCCCCACCTCAAGCAGCCGAGGCCATGCTTCTCCTACTTCACCCCAATGCTTTGCCGTAGCCGTCGCGACGCGTCGGTGTGGTCGCAGTAGTTTGGCGCGAAGGGATGACCCTGTCAGCCGCCGATTGTGAGCTATAATCGTGAGTTCGTCCATACTCCGAAGTATTCCTTTCGATGGGCATTCTCCTCTCGTGAGCGTACCGGTGTCGTTGGAAAACATAATCGTTTGAGAAGTTGAAATCCGGTTGGAAGGAATCGGACGAGACATTGCCAACTTAATTTATATAGAAATGAAAATATTTGAAAGAAATAATCTCGGTGTAAGGTCTCTCCCTAATATTTCGCAACGCCACACTTTTATATTTTTTTGGTGTTCAGCTTTTCAGGAAGGGTTAGATCTTGAATTTTTAGGTTCGCCAACTGCGTAGGTTACATCACACCTTTTATCCTAGGACCTTATTACTGATAGCTGATACCTGATACTAATAATGCATTAGTGAAGCGCAACATCCATGCCAGAAGTTGGTTGTGAGCATATCAAGGCTTCGAGTTGCAAGGGCGTGTGGCAGGGGGTAGGACACCATCCATAACAAGAAAATGTTTTGGAAAAATAACCGGAGGGAGGAAAACGATTATAAGCGAGATGTGTTCGCAATTAGGGCTTCCTCTTTTAATAGTAGCGGATGACGAAAGGGAAGAAATCATTGTTGCACGTATATGTTCGTCAGCGTAGGTGCATCTCTCATTTTTTTTCAGTTTGTCTGACGAATTAAAGTAATGCAAAGTTAAAATTATATCCGCCGTATTGATCTGAAACACATGGGATACGAATTTCCGTAGCAGCGTAAGCCTAGGGTGTGACCTTCTTGAGTGTCAAACGGTTCCCCCAGTCCTAGTTTGGTCACACTTGTCTACCGCTTATTCGGGGCAGTGTTAATGAAACGCCAAGCACCAGTGCCCTTTTCTGTATGTACCCTCTTAACCTCCTTGTCCCGAACGTACCGTCGCGTCGTCGTCCTATTTTACTCGCAGCTGGAAGGGATACAGGTCAAGTTCCCGCTTTGAGCATTACGGGCCAGCTAGGCCTATGCGATTATTCGATTAATTGAATCGTTGATTCAATTATTATACAATTGAACGATAATTTATACATCGATATCGATTGCGGTAATCGACTCGATTGTCAATTTTTTTCCAGTTTCTATCGTTGTTCAATTGTCAATTGTTATTCAATTCACAATTGTAATTGATTAATTGACGATTATTGACGGTGGTGACGGCCACCACCTACCCCTCCCCCTCCAGAAGTTAGCAAGAAGATATCTAGCTACTATCCCGGCAGCTAGCACTGCTTCCGAGAGGTTGTTCAGTCTCGGTGGGAACATTGTCATCGACACACTCCAGTGTCTGTCGGATGAACACGCTGAGGATCTCATCTGCCTGTCTTCAAATACCGATCGATTCCTTTAATTAATTAATAAGAGCTAACTGATTGAATTATTTTGTTGTTTTTCAAATTAGTTCTTTCATTCTTCTCATTGCCAAAGGAAAGCCTTTGAAAAACACGATCCAATTGAGTCCTTTCAATTAATTGGTTGATGTCGATTAATTGAGCAAAGACAGTCAATTGACACTCATTTCGATGTCAATTAATTAATTGATAATTCAATTAATTAATTGAATTGATTATCAATTAATTGAATGATTTAAATTAATTGTCATTTCTTCTATTCCCGACAATTGAATCGACCACATTTCCAACTATTCTTGTAATTGACCGATATCGATTTTGTTCGATAATCGCACAGGCCTAGGGTCAGCAGTGCAGTGGTTGCTTGTGTGCGATCGGGTAGGGTGGGGGGCGGCGCGCAGCAGCGACAGTGGTCATAGGAGACGCACGGTGGAGAAAGAGGGGGAGGTGTGAGATGGGGAGGTATGAGAGGGAGAGAGGAGGAGGGAGGGGAATTCAGGGAACGGGAGGGTGGGGCGGGTGTTGTTTGAGGGGAAAGTGTGGATAAAGGGCAGTCACTCTGTGCGGGAGAGCACACATCGTTTATCACCGGCATTAAACCTTGGATAACACATTGCGGTTGATGCGGTCCGCGCAAATATTGTTTGACCTCCGCCAGTTATCAAACCGAAAGATTGGTTTAAACTCCGCCATTCTTGTTTGCGCAAAAAAGTTTATGTTCGCGGAATGTAGGTACACGCGACCGACGGATTGAATTTGCTTTAAAAATATTTGCCGTCCCATATAAATGGAATACGAAAATAACGAAACATGAAAAAAGAAAGTATGTCACCAGAGTGCCATTTTTGTGACCTATATGAATAATAATAAATAATAAGCCACTTATTTTTGACTTTCGTAAGTTTTATGCTAGCTCTCAAGGGCAGCACATAAGTTGTCCAAGGCAATGTTTTTTTTCTGTGTTCTATCTTCAAACAACTCCGAAGAGAGGAATCATCGCTAAACGGCTGGCTCTTTTCAGAGCGATGGTGAAAAACATGCTCAAATGGGTGTGGATGCCATTTTATCCAGCCGACGCGAAGGTGGTAAATGTAAAATACCAGTCGGGGTAGTCAGGTTGGTGACGCGGACGATTGGTAACAAAAGGTCACGGGTTCGATTCAAGATTTAATGATGGTTCTCGCGCTGGTGTTACAGTTTCATATTTTCTCAGGATGATAGCCGATGCTAATATATTCTCTCATCGACAACGCTCACGTCAACTAGCCGTTAATGGCAATAGACATAACCCGAACTCCCTAGTAATATTATGTGAACGCCAAGGCTACGTCATTTTGAGGTTAACGCAATCCAGGGGTACAAGTGAGTCTTATGAGCTATGCTATTAAGGTGGAAACTGCAGTATACCCATTGCAGTAGGGAGTCGAATACCTAATTCTAATACTGCTGCAATATCTGTGCATGCTCCCCTTCCCACCCAAAGGCGCTCTTCGTGGAGTAAATCATTACTTCACTCCCGGCCACGCCGAAGAGCAGGCTGCTTCCTTGTTTTGTTCTCGCAGTCGCCGCTTGAATAATGAAATCTCGTTCCCAACTGAAGTAGGTGGCAACGAGTTGTTGGCCGTAGAAAATGCTTCGGTCGAGAAAGATTATTACGATAACAAAGGATATTAAGCGCGTGTTATTTGCTTCGCGCAGGAGGCAGCGGTCGGAAGAGATGGGGGAGAGGGGTTGAGTTTTATAATTTTTTTGAAGCCGTCAAGATGGATAAAACAGACGGTAACACTTGCATTATAATATGTCATCGTGTCGGTGGTAAGGAAACGCTGCAGGGGAGTGGCGTGGCTGGAGGGGGGTGGAGTGGGAATGGAGGGGAGTCCCGCCTCCATCAGCCTAGGGGAAGGCAGCACGTGCGACACTTGCCGATGGCGCGGGAGGAGAGAGCATTGGCAACACCGGATGAGGCGGTTGTAGGAGGAGTAAAGGGGGGAGGGCATGGTGGAGGAGGAATAGGGGAAAGAAAAAGGACAAGGCGATGGCATGGAAAGGGGAGAGGGTGCTTTGAATAGTTGCAGGGGAAATGAAGAAGGGGTGAGCGGGAAAGAAGACACGGTGTAGCGTGACACGGTGGGGCGTTGTTGAATGCACACTGAAGTGATTCTAATCGGTATCGAAGAAACCGGACTTGCCCAAGTAACGGGAGTTTTCGGTGACTATGATTACTCGATAAATATTCATAATGTAAATCATTCATTGTGGCGACAAATGTTTAATGCTTTAAATACAAAAAGGCTTGAGCGGTTTTGAACATTTTTAATGACTACAAAATTCAAATGAGGAAATGGGAATACTCTGCTAGAATAATTTAAAATTGATGGGCATTGCTATGACCGGATATCCTAGATGGCGTAGTAGTCTGCATCTGCCCATTGTCTAGGAAAGACGAAGACGCGTTGATAGAAACTCGCAAAAAGAAATTATTTTCCTCCGGCATTTCCAAGGCGTTTTCTGCCATTCATCGAGGCTGTGGAAAATATTTTCACCGTATTGCAAATTCGCTACCTTTGAAAAAGAAACTACCGAAGCCTCTAATGGTTGGGTGGGGACGAATTTTTCCGTATATTTAAAATAGAGATGAGGGGGAAAAGCATTTCTAGTTTCGGGACGAGACGGGAAAAATATTTTCTTGATGATTTAGGGACGAGAATCGGGAAAGAGCTGAACCTTCTTGCTTTCACCCTCTTCCCAGCGTTAGCATCACACAAAAATAAATAAAACTGTTTATTAATAGATTCAAAAAAGTGTAGACTATAACTTTATTCGAAGGTTTTTTACATAATATTACACATAAAAAACCTATAGTGCAAAAATAAAAAGTTTCCCAGCAAAAAACCTACTTTTTCCAAATATTTTCTTAAATTTATCAAAAACTATACGTAAATATGTTAGGTATTAATATTGTAGAACATTTAATAACAAACAGGTTGAACTTGATCTGATCGTTAGTAACAGAGATAATGGGTGCTCCGTAAATATTGGTATTTTGAACCTTCGAGGGGGCCTGGGGGGGGGGGGGGGGAGGGAAGCTCCAGGGGGATTTTTGGGGACTTTTGTAAAAATGTTCCTCTGGTAGTAGTCCATCAGTGGGGCAAAATTCAGCTTTACGCTAAATATTTCCCAAGCTTGATGTTTTGGGGTCTTCATTGACTGCCCTAATAGGTGTACATTAAGATGTAACCACGCTTCGTTTCCGCAAATGATACGTTTCCTAGAGTCTTTGACGATTTAAAATTTGCAATAGATCGGACTATGTAACCATGGTAAATATATAGATGTGTCCCAAGTAATTGGGAAATCTTGCATTGTATTTCCATTCAATGGTATTCATTTCAATTGTATACTTATACTTTTTGCTGGTTTTGATAAAGACTTGCATACGCATTTGGCTACGAAAATTTACCATTTAAAATATATTTGGTGATAGAAGGCACTCGGTAAAAGTTTGCTGCTATGTGTAAGAATTTTTACCATATCTTTCTGCCGGTTATTGAGATATTTGTTGTTAAGCTTTTGAATAACTGATATTTTTATTTTTTTATTTCCTTTCTTTTTGTTTTTTTTTAATTTAGAAAAATATTCCCAGTACAACCAATAAGTAATTTAACATATTATTTGTAAATATTTTTATTATAAAATCAGTATTGTTCATATACGAGGAATGCTAATTTTTAACCAAAGTTTAACTCCCGCGCTGCTGCTGCAGGGGTTACTTAGGCGATTTTTTCACGTGAATCTAAGGAGGGTACGAACCTTGTGATGGAGAGAAATGAGTTAAAAATACCAGTAAAACCTAAAAAAATCATCTTGCCGTTATTGATAAAATTAATAAACAATTTTAATGTTTAAAAATCATTGTTTTCCATGGCGTCGTTCCTCCGTTAATTCTCGACCTTTTCCATCCATTTTTTTATGTAATACATACGTTAATGTTAGATTTATATTTTTGTTACATATCTTTGCGCCATTGCTGTTAATAGGGGAGTTACAACAGTTTTAGCGCATGCGTGCATTCTCCTTTCGTCATTGCCCTTGAGATTTCAGAAGTTATGCAAAATTTAGGACATCTTGGCAAAGGTACTATTGGATACGAAAGCTCGTTTATTGATACGACCACGGATACTATATACAGGATTTGCGAGTCGGGCACGACAAGTGCTGCCACTACCCGCGCATTTTATTAGGTTTCCTAAGCTGACACTCGCGGCGCTGACACTTGGAGGGACCTGAACATAGTGGCGAAAGACAATCTTAAATACGAAAAACCTTAACTCACCGGCATCCAAATGGAAAACTATTGTTTTTCGTGATTAAACTCGAAGCAGGCACATGCATTTACACTTCCAGCAATGGAGAATATCGGGAATGAATAGGTCCCTATTCTTTTCAGCGTCACGATGCGGACAATGTGGAAGCTATTAAAAAGCTCGCGAAATGACAGCAGAAAACAGCGCTTCTCGTTCGGGAAAGACCTTTCCCGTCTCTAAATTTGTGAAGGCCAAAAACTTCGGGAATTCCCGAAGTTTCGGGATCCCGCTCATCCCTAATTTAAAATTATTAATGGTATGCTTCACCAAATTTAATTTAGTGTATCGGGTCCATTCGACGAAAATGAGATTAATTCATGTGAATTATTATCACGTGGTGCAATGCCAGCAACACAGTTATCACTGTATACATTTACATGCCGGGCAGATGTGTATTAGAATTTTGGCGTTGAAATCACTAGAACGAACGAACTCCGCGGGCTATTCGTCGTTTTTCTGTCGATCAACGCCGTCAAGCTCCGGATCAGACGTCGCTGCAAGTGACAGACGGATTTGTCAGTTCCGCACTGCGTTCATGCGCGGTTGAGGCTCACGGGAACATGTTTCCCGGCCGAAGTCATGGGGCGCGAGAAAAATACGAGAGAACCCGGCGAAAAAAAATTGTTCTACCTAGATGTGCGAGTGGAAATTGGAATGGAAATTTCGGCTCAAAGTAAGCGTGAAGGGATAAGAAAAAAAAGTGAAAACAGGGACAACACAAAGGATTCTTTCGAAAATGAATTCGAGTGACCTTCACTTTGGAATGGGCTCGAGGATTAGCGAACCGCCTCGGCGGCACGCATTGAGAGATTGCTTCGACGAACTCTTTCGGATGAAAGTCACAAAAAGTCTCTCGGAAAAGCTCGCGGCAGATGTGCAGTGGATGATTACGGGACTCGAAGGGTCTACTTGACTCTAAGGAAAATCAGTCAGTGCCGGTAAATGCGTAACTGATGTGTGCCTTTGAAATTGATAGAATTAAGCCCGACATGGTGAATGATTTGCATATTCATATTCGTATTGAAAAGAATTAACTATATTGCTTCTTCAGTACGTTTGCTCTTTTTCATGTGGCTGTACCTATCCTGTTTTGTTCATGCTTCAAATTGCCTGGGCGCGATTCGTCCGCTAACACCATGGAAAACTAGACTTTCAGAGGTAGCGACTTATCCACTTCTACTAATCATCTTCCCTCTTTCCATGATCACTAACATTTTCATTGTACCAGCGGTTTCCACACTCTATTGCTTGGCTCACCACTTAAAAACATATTTTCCAAATCCACACCACTAATGCTATACAAATCTTTATCATTTATATTATTGCTGCTATTCAATACTCATTTCCGCATCTATTAATGTTTTTGGTTATAAAACACAAACACAAAGGTTGCATGTGGTGTGCATAGGTATGGAATCGTTGCAGTAGACCAATGATTACTACCCCCATGAGCCTTACTTCCTAACCTATCTCCATAGGGGACGTAGCGTACTGTGCATTCACCTGACAAGGATTTTTGCGAGAGCTGTAAGCGACATCTAGAATTGAAACTGAAAATCACTTCTATCGGAGTAGACGCTATGTCGATGAGTGGGAGCCGTGTCGATGAGACTAGCCGTGTCGGCGGGGCAGTCGTGTGCGACACGGCTCCGTGGAGTTCAACGCGGTGTTGGCCGTCACGGGGCGGAGCTTGCCAGTGGCAACAACCGCCCGATATGAAGAAAGCGTCCACTTTCACCGAAGGCGGAGGAGAGTTTTAATGTCATGGGAGCGTTTTTCGCCCTTCAAGTATTATTTTCAATTCTCTCTTTCCTGCACAAATATTTATACATTCCGCCGTGATGCCATAGGGTTGTGAAGTGTTTATAAACATTGAGAAATAATGAGTGGAGGAAAAAACATTTTTGCCACCTTCTTGAGAATCTATGTGAGATTTTCATTGGACGAATCTGAGTGCATAAGTCTCCATTGAGCGAGAATTTGGGCACCAAAACAGCAGGTACCAATAACGATGGATTTATCAAGGCAAAATTAACTCATGAAGTCCACCGTACGCAAAATAAAACCTGTCATATTCTTGCAGATAGAGCTAGAAACAAAGTAAAATGCTGTAAATTATACATTTGTTAGGGGAAATATCTCTTTCTAATGATAAACGAAGGTGATTGATATATCAGGCGTTGTCATTGCTTGTTCCACAAGGCTGCGAGAACATCATGATATAGAAGAGAGAAAAATCAATAAATTTGGAAGTAAAACATTATTACATTCCTGTACATAGTAACAGCCTTGTGTGTGATTGAATACCAGACTTATGGCAGCAAGTCTGCATTACTTGCAATGCACCTAAGACCAATACAATTACTTGGTTTCTGAGTCTGGAGTCGATAGTACACGGAAGATATTCAATGTGTAATGCTAGTTTCAATCCCTCCGGCCTTTCAGCCACCGACGCAGTCCCCCAAAGTGCGCTTGCCGAGACCCAATGGGGAATTATTATTGATTCCGGGGGACTCATTCACCCGGGTGATTTGAGTCCAGGGAAGAGATTTTATCTCACACATTTCTCAAACACCTCAAAAACTCACAATTCAGTCAAGATAAACTTGTGAAATTAATAAATGAGGTACACATTCATATTACGCTAGCGTTTTAGCTCGCTACATTTTGTAATCATGTAACTGCTAAATATATTGCAGCATGCTAAGGAAATGGACAATATGCCATTGCCTATTGTAGTTACTAACCAAGCATCAAACTTGAAAGAGTACGTGACTCCTGCATCACACCGACCTCCGAAATTACTGACTTGTACTTCTACAGTGGAAATTCCTTTTATGTAGGGTACCGCGCATGGAACAGTCATGAATACTAAGGTACATACGCAATAGCTTGGTAACGTTTCATATTCTTAAAAGAGGTCACGATAGTTGCAGGATGAATTCAACTTCATATTTATTCATGATTAATACCTTAAGTGGGCTCATAAATACCCTTGGAAGGATGATGTTAATGTGAATCTATTTATATATAAGAACAAAAAAACAATTCATATCAAGAAACACAAATAAGTACGAAATAAGGCTATTATTTCCTTTTTACGAGTATCTTCAGTATCTCTAATGTTACGGGCTTGAATCAACAAACACGTGGTGTGAAACATTAAGAAACAAATGGTTCTTGAGAGATCCGAATGGTAGGGAGCACAAAAGGGATCGGGGAAGGCCAAGGGTCGGCAAACTGCGGCTCGCAAACCGTCTGTGGCTTTTTAGTTGCATGCCTGTAGGTCTAAAAATATTGAAAATATGAATGAAACTATCATTGTCACGGCTTGAAAACAAACAAAAAATATCTTTTTCTTAATTGTTTAAAGATATGGTCACTAATACTGCTTGTTATCATCTAATTTTTAAAAATTTCATATTATTTTTACTGTATTATTGGATCTCAAATAATTTTTAAATTGTTGTTGCTGTGTGACGTGTTCGGATCATCCACTGCAGAAGTCTGCCTGCCCTTGGCTCTAGGCCGTTGGAAGGGGAGACGAGATTACAAATGTTCCTCAATCGCCAGTAAGTCCGGGCCAAGGAATTAGTAGACCTTATTTCTCGCTGCTACGGGCGCGAGCCCTCTACAGCCGTGGGTTGAATCCGTGAAGTATAAGCGAGAGGGAGGAAAGATAAGTTGGAGGAATGAAGAGGGGCGTTGGAGCTGGAATAGCGGCTGGTGGAGGGGTGGCGACACAGTTACTGCGATTAAAACTAATTAATACTAAATTAAAATTTACTAGATGGAGCGGAAAGTGATTTTTTCCCGAATAATAATAATCTTTAAGTACAAGGATTGGTCTGTATATGAGTGTTAGTATTAGCATTTTGAATGTTATTGTTTTGTTTGTTAAATTTAATAATATTATTAAATAATTTAATGAGATTAATTTAGTTGATTAAAACAATAATGTCTCTTTTTTATTTTCAGACATGCATTCGGAAATAAATAAGGGGTTAGAAACTGGTTAGGTAGCCAAATACACCAGGGACAGTCTTCTATCTTATTTTCACCGCACAGGCCGCGGAGTGCAATTAAGTGCCCTATAAGTAAAAAGAATGCATTCTGGGGAGGTATTTCGAGGACTGCGGTGGCAGTGGAGAGGTTGTGTACGAATGAATCAAAATGCCCGAGAGGAACGAACCGGTTGGTTGGTTGGAGGGAGGGAGGGTGGTTGGTGGTTGTGTATCTTGTGAGCTCTCTTGCGGCGGGCAAGAGGAGTAGAGAGGGAGAGGGCTCAATCGGACGGAGGGGCGGGAGGGAGGAGAGGTGGGGAGGGAGGGGAAGGCGCGTGAAGGAGGGGGAGAGAAAGGCAGACCCCCACGAAGAGGGAGGGGGACATCACTTGGTTGGCGAGGGGCGAAAGTGAAAAGACATCTGGCAAAAACCCCCGCCGATTAACGCCCCAAATTGGTTTCCTTTTCACTTCGCGAAAGGCACAATAGATGTTACATCTGAGGGTTAGGATTAGCGTGGTGGTTTGAGCGCTGGCTTCCCGCACTAAGGGCCCGGGATAGGTTCCCGATAGTGGAGGAGATTTTTCGAAGGAAATGCAATCATTGAGGGGTAATACGTATTTATAATTGTATGCTGGGTTTGTATCCCACCTCGGGTATGACCGTTCAGTGTAACGAGACACAAAATCATTGGTTAGTCAACTGATTTCCAATCTTTACGTGTTTGGCGGGCCAAGAGCAAGCGAAAAATGTAAAATTTTGGCAAAAGTTAGTTAGTATTACCATAGAGTATGTACATATGCCAGCAACAGGATTAGGAATATAAACTCGGAAGAGCCAAGTTACTACCCGAAATTCAAGGAAATATTTTTTATAACTCTTGTTATGAACAAAATCGACTAACTATTGTCACCACTAAACGTAGCAACCCTTTCTGCTTCAGGATATATTTTCAGGCTTGTGGAACAAGCAAATTCATAATGTGTCAGAATTTCTTCCTACGCCACCTAACGCCATCTACGATATCCCTCCCGAACTACATCAAAAATATATACTAATTTTGCGCGTGCGGTGATCCCTCTATAATATACTTACTCTATGGTAGCACCTATGAGAATGTAAATAAC
Organism: Pyrrhosoma nymphula; assembly: GCA_963573305.1. Classification (NCBI taxonomy): domain Eukaryota; kingdom Metazoa; phylum Arthropoda; class Insecta; order Odonata; family Coenagrionidae; genus Pyrrhosoma; species Pyrrhosoma nymphula. The sequence goes on from OY754328.1 coordinate 151,660,055, forward strand.
ATTTTTTTTCATAGAAAGGGGTACAATTTTGGGAAATGGTTGACTAAGGGGTTGGTGAATAAAAAGAGGTTGGAAACCGCTGGGTTACACGGTGCAATAGCTCAACAATAGGAGTGGAAGAAGCTAAAAGCCCCAAGTGCAATATAGGAAGAGGAATGAGGAAACATTTTGGAGGTGTATTCGGAATATTCGTAATACGTTCTGTGTTGTGGCCGTGAATAGTGCGTGGGAAAAGCGATTTCTAGATCCATGGACTGTCTCTCTCTCTCTTTCTCTCTCACTCACTCCCATTTGTCTGATCCCAGAGGTCTCGAGGCTAACGCTCGGGACCCGTGCAACCACTGAGAGGTGGATCATAAGACAAAGAGGGCTGATGGCTTGAACCACGCTTGCCCTGGAGGTCATGCCACGCCGGTGAATTTTAAGGTTTCCGAGCGTCATTACATCGTGCAGAACGTTGCTCGAATGTTATCGCACCGCTATTTCTCACAAACTGACTCATGAGACGAACGTTAAAGTGTGATTTAGGTTTAAATGTCAAACTTGCGTTTTTTGCATTCGATTTAAAGCGCAGCTCAAGATTAGTGTGAATTTTCCCTTTCCCAACCTCTGCCCCTTAATCATTTCATCATCATCAGCAGTCATCAAACCGAAGATTGGCTTGCAGCAGTCCTACACATCCTGCTCTTTATAGCTTAACCCTTCATTCCTTATTTTGACATCCCTCACTGTATGCTTCGTGCATTCAATCCAGTGTCTCCCTCCGCAGTTCCTCCAATCCGCGGTTTCTTCCATTAATGTTTTCAAGCGGATGTTGTGTCTCAGAATACTTACTATAAGTTTTTCTCATCAACGGCCTGCAGTTTCATCGGGATATCTTTTCAGCAAAGTTCTCCGTTGTACTTATTCGATGGTTTAGAGTGCGAAGCAATTTCACGTACTTATAACCAAAATAAGAAAGGTGGTAAATAGAATTTAAGGAGATGTAGCGGAGGAGAGTAATCAGGAGGGTTTTTCGACTTTTCTACTTACTCTCAACCAAGTAAATCAAAGCACAGTCTTTGCTTACTATTAAATCATTGATACAATTTCCACGTTTTACCACGAACACCCACTCATTCGATCTGAGTGTAGTGGGACTATTTTAAATGCACTCCGTGTCAGGCGACTGATAAACTCATCCTGGGATGGAAAAGTTTCATCTCACTGTTTGTTCATTATGTTTAAGTCACAAGGCGTAGCATGTGACTTTTGCGTATATTCACTCTTCCTCAGACCCTGAGTACAGCCTACCATCTGGCTTCCTGCAATTTGCATCTATCTTGATATCAAACCAATTCAACCACTAGATTTGTCAAAAAGCTCATTTCAAGAATTTTAAATTCCAGGTACCAGCTATAATCAGTTAAAAAGATCCAGAGTAAAACGAGAGAAATAAAATGAACGAGATTAGGCCATTCCTAGAAGTCAATGACATTTCATAGCTTACTGACGATTGTGAATTTGACCTGAGTCGGCTCTGTTTGCACGGCAGGACCTGGAGGTCGGAATACTGTAGGAAGGCATTAGGCCCATCTCTCTCCTTAAATTTCCGAGTGCGTCCGGACGGGCCAATCAGCTTCCAAAGGCATATATCCTATCCCACGGAAGCGAGTGGAGGGTTCAATACTTCTTGCCCGCAAAATCCGCCTTCCGGCGAGGGGCGCTGACAATCCGCACAATAGGAGCACCTAAACAATCGCACAGCGCTGGGCACCGGCACCATTAATTACGCCTCTCTTTATTTCTTATAAATTGTTAATATCCCTACCCCAAATTTCACGCTTCGTCGCAAGATAGACATTATTCCCCCAAAAAGATGGCTTTCTCTTCCAAGCTATTTTTCCAAACCTTTGGGCTAAAAGGGTCGACATTATACACAAAGAGAATAAAGTTAAAACCATGAAGGTTATTTGCATAAAATAAGAAACATATCGAAAAACAGTATTTTTCAGTACTTGGAAATGTGAAACATGCCTAGAATTATTTACAAATGTTATAATATTTTTATTAAAACTTCGAAAGTCTTCATAAAATCCATGCCGCCACGTCCAATATGGACAATAACGGCAGCGAAAAAAAATGCTATATGGAGTTCAAATGTGCTGTTATCGAAGAATGATGATGAAGATTGAATGGATGAAAAATCCATTAAAGAGTCCTAAAAAGAATGTGGATAAGAGATTTTTATGTAACTAGTCCGTTGTAGAAGTGCCAAATTTTTAGACACATTCTATCAAAAGGCAAACAGCCACTTGGAAACAGTACCTTAATCTACAAAGTACCGTGAAAGCAACCTCTAGGTTATGTGGCCCCGGGATATTCCATACCAGACATGCGTTCGAGGTAGAACCCAGGGGGTTTATTTTGTAATCTCACTTTAGTGAGAATACGCCATAAAATATCACTTTTTCGTAGTTCAACTCCGCCACCCAGGCGGCGTGACCATCTTCGGATCTCAAGCGGTGAACTGCCGGTCATGTGCTGGTCTTTTAGACGATTCATCCGCTCTGATCCGTATCTTTCGACTCTTTATCCGTTTCATTATCTCCACCTGCCATTAGTTCCATCTCACCTGTCATAAAGAACGTGACATGGAGCAACCATCGTTTCCACTTGAAGCTTGATTTGGAAAATAAACAAGGGCGCGAAAGATACACACGATTTGAAATCGTATTGTTGTAATTTGCTAAACGTGAAGAACTTCATCATTTTCAACTCCAATATATTGGGCACTTGGAGGTATGCTTTGTTTGAAATGCTTATGTTATTATTAGCTTGAATTATCAGTGTATATATTTCGTATCAATATTTCCCGAACAATGATGTTGATACCTTTGTTTTCGTGTGCCTATCCGCCAGTGTTTGAAGAATGGAATTCAGTTATTTATACCATAATTTCATAATTTTAGCAAATATTGCCTAAAAATCTACGTTTGTGGTAGATATTTCCCGTGTTTGTGAATCGAACACTTAATTAGATGCACTTAATTTTTTTTAAATATTGAGTGATCGCTTATATGTCACTTGTAGTTTTGACTGTATTTAGATTTTCGTGGTATGTACAGTGTAAGATATCTTCCGTAAGGTGTTGAGCAATCTGGGTATTCGCTAGTCTCGGCATCTTTTATTTGATATAAGGTAATTGAAGCTTCGACAATTCACGAACCGTTCGTGAGCCGATCATTAAGAGAGGGAAACGGATCTCCCGCCTTTACACTAAGAGTCATTAAAAAGGTGAGATTACAAAATAACCTCCCAGGGCTCTCCCATTGTTACCAACCGAGGATCAGCATGTCTAATTGTAAGACTAAAGCAGTCATGCTCTCAATAAAGGAGATGGTGGCCAAAGAGCCCTACTATGCCAATGGTGATCACCGAGGAACGAATGGACGATAGATTTGTAGTTCGCCGAAGGCCGCTAGGAGCGCTTCGATCAAAGTCAGGCCGGTTTTTCCCTCGGTAAAGCCCGCAAAGTAAGGGGAAAAAGGAAAAGCTGATGTGGAATATGGGTATTTTTAACGTCATGTAGCTTGGTAAACAACAAATGTCACTATAAGCTGGTAAAATAATTTATCTTCAAACAATTTCATCACTTAACAGGCACTTCTAAAATCAAATATTTATTTTAAGAGAGGATTTCAGAGGAGAGGTCTGACTTCGATTCCGCGATGAACGGGCTACAATTGCAAAAATACAGATGTCCAAGATAACTCATAAAATCATAAGATACCTTTTGTTGACAGTTGCTAGACATCGAAGGGCTTGGAGATTGGTTTTCGAAAGAATTTTCCATTGATTAGAAAGGTTCATCACCTTTATTCGATGATAGGGCAGGTTACCTCCTTTTCGCACTTGCAGCAGAAAACATGGCGTAGGTAGTGCGCGTAGTTAACCGCTACAAGTAGTTAAAATTAACAACACATACGGATAATCACTGGAATATTATCTAATGCACTATATGTGTGTGTATGAATACAATTTCATACAGATGTCTATTAGATATGAGCGATTCAGATTATATTTTAAACTTGGCGATGGAGACACATCCCGATGCGCAATGTGTCTACTGCGTACTAGATGTTACAAGAACGCAAAACAAACAACATATTCCACTGTGTTTGTCTGGCTTTGAGGAATGTGATTCATTTAGCTCCTAAGGGTACCGTATTTAATTCTGTTATATTAAGTTAGGTGAACGCGTAAGGGTACGGTTTCGCTATTTTCGGATGACCAAGTGAAAATCTTTGACGTTTGTCGTCACTGGTAACAAAGTCACGTAAAACAATCTCAAATTTGGCATATGCGGGCGGGGGAGGTGTTTTTATGTCACGAGGTATGTTATTTCATCAAGAAAACGCATGAAACACAGTCATTTCAGAAGCTATGAAGAGGAAACAAAAAATTTGTAATGGATTGTGTACCAGAAAATATAGAGAAAAGTTGCTTTAGGTGAGCGCAGAGGAAACAAAGAGTGGGTGATTTATAGATTTATATTACTATTATAAATAAATAACTGCCTCTTTAGAGAGAATAAAAACTTGTCTTTCAGAAGTTGTTTCTTCGAGAAGAAGCACTCGGCGGAACATCTCACAATGCTTTACTTAAAAATGGAGCCACACCTATGTGCCCTTTCTGTACTGCTTTGGAAACTAGATATAATAGAACTGTCTACAAGTAATTAGCATGTTTTCCCTAGGAGACTGCAAACAATTGTTCCTTTCAGGATACCACCAGGCAAAAACACTGTGGACTCTCGATTCCAATGTTATTTCCTCTTAAAATCCCTTATTTAAATTTTAATGTTACGATATTCTTTCCGCATTTTCGCCCGAGTAATCAGTGAGAACAATACTTCAAGGAAACTTATTAAAACGTCTATTAAAATGTTTTTTTTATGCAAGTTTAAAACATTTTCGCCTGGTTATTCGGGTTTGAGATTGAAGAACGAACATCTACGTGCGCTGAAAATATGCTAATGCATTTGAAGTTTTCCACATCTAGTGTAATATTCCAAATGATCGCTGTTTTCGTTGAAAAAGAGTATAATTTGAACGGAGGCCATAAGCGCTCTGCTAATAATCGGCGTGACTTCGACCAGCGAGACATCTAGTGGCAGCTGTGGAAACCATGAACCTGTCCCCAAAATGTTCCTCGCTCTCCGAAGGCACTTTGGCCACCTCATCTTCTATGCACCTTTCTCTCAATGCAAGGTTTGACCAAAAACTACGAGAGCACTGAAATATTATCAATATATCCGCTTACTCATAATGCACGGATTAAGGTACATTACTAATACTTATGCTGTTAATCCATGAATAGATACTACGAGAAACCAATTCAGGCGGAAAACCGAATCAAAAGGGGCACTACTTCGAGCAGAACGAGGTGTCAGCAATGAAAATAAAAAGCTATTTAGCGCAAGTACCAAGTCTAGCCAACCTAGCAACAATCATTATTTCATTGGCAACATCTATTGCAACCATTATGATCCCTAATTGTCCGCGGAAAAATGACATTTTAAATTTTAAACTTATGCAATTAATTACTCTAATCTACCTTTACGTTGCACTTGTGATCGTTTCTAACAAAAATCGTTGGCTTTACTAAAATAAACTGAACCTACACAAAATACTCGTATTGGAAATAACGTAAGACATTCAACCAATACTTACCTCTTCGACCTGTTAGCGATTCCTTACCAATTCATTTAACGTTTCTGTCGCACTACTGAACTAATCCAACAAAGCTGGAAAGAGAAAGGAATGGGAAGAGTTATCGAGAAAGACCAATGATGTAATGCATGAAAAATATTATGAGGTACAGCTCATAATGGTCAGATTAGGTGGAAATATACTGGCAGCTGGATTAATTACAATAACGCAAAAAATGCATGAATTCAAATGGTTATGATTACTGAGGTTCAATGATAGGATAAGTGTAGCATCAAATTCACTTGTCAGCCGGACACAGTTATCTGCAACAGAATAAGATTACAAGGAAGGTCAACCTCACCAGGCCACGCATAACAATTTGTCAATACCTGAACAGTCAGCATGAGCCTCCAACTCGGCCATACTCTGGACTACCGCTCCGCCGCGTCAAATAGTACCGAGAAACTCCAGGTTCACAGGTCATATTCCTCCGCCGACATCCTATTTCGCGCTTGATTCAATCCTGCCCCTAAATTAACCCTCCAAAAACGACGAAAGGGACAACTATTGAAAAGTATGTCAGTATCCTTCAGCCAGTTTCACACGATACTTGATCCAGCACAAGGTCGAGGATACTCGCTAGTGTAATAGCTTTCCAGTACCGTGTTATATAGCCAGCATGCTGACTAACAAGCATGATAGCTATTATACTCGCTGGGCTACTTGATTCGTAATTGATGCGGTACTAGTTTGCTACTAGCTCCCAGTAGGACTTAGTAGCCGTCGGCCAATCACGTTATATTTTACAGTCGCAGTGCGATACTCACTTTTTTAAATAAGCGCCTCACTCTTATCGTGGGTGTTACGCACTCTTTGGCGGTGAAAATGTCGCGACAATCCCTCCTATTACTGCAGCAGCCAAAAGTCTCCTTCTTTCATGGAAATTTTCCATTTTCTTTCAACAGTCAGCGACAGTACCACTTCATCGCAAGCACAAGTTCAATGATCGTGTGAAACCTTCTGTCACGGTTTCTATCACACTGGGTTCCGTCCTCAAGTACCAGCTAGCATACTAGGTCTTGTGCTGGATCAAGCATCGTGTGTGATACCAAGCCACCCGGTGGCGTGAAGACTGAAAGAAATTCAATAGCAAACACTGCAGAGACACTGGTGGAAGGGACTGCAGTTCGTCTCCCTCACAGCGAGAATTGAGGAGGAATTTGTGCAGAGCGAGAACCGCGTCCCGAAGCGGATGCAGGAAGTTGTTGTTGGTTGTGGAATTAATTGTCGAGACACGCAAGGCGGGGGAGGCGCCGGGGTGGGGGGAATGGGAGGTGAAGGGGAGTGGAGGCGGAGGGAAAGAGGAGTATGGGGTGGAGGATAACATGTGTAGAGGAGAGGAGGAAGTGGGTGGGGCAGTGATACGTGCGATACTTCCTCGTATCGATAGCGATATCCGATGGTCACATACGGAAACAGAAATAAACAATTTGTAATGCATTTGATTGTTTCAGGCTTGACTTCGTGGAAGTGAAAGGTATCCATATGGATAAAAAACTTCGTACTTAGCCACAATTTATTTAAAAACCACGACCGGTTTCACCTTAATAAGGAATCTTCTAGCCAGAAGATGACTTATTAAGGTGAAACAGGTCGCAGTTTTTAAATAAAATGTGGAAAAGTACGAAGTTTTTTATTCAATATGAATAATTTGGAATGCGTTGGAATTGGCCATCTTCAATATTAATTTAATGAAAATATATGCGTTTATATTATAAAGAGTTGGTCATTTGTTTTTTTTTCAATCTCAAATTCTAACATGACCAACTCTCTATAATATAAACGCATACATTAAAGTGGTCACTAACATTAAGGTGGTCAATAAGCAATTCAAAATACTTACTGAAAATGTATTAAAAACAGGCATACACATGTATGGAGAAACAATTTGCATATTTTGATGTTTTGCTGAGAGAAAATGGCAAAGATTCTCCAACTAGTACCTACTCTAATCTGAATGGAAGCAACTTAAAATGAATAAGACTTTTATTTAATGCAAAGAAAAGAAAAATAATCTTTTTGGTCCTATCTGTGAAGTGGCATCATGAGTATCGGGAGAAGTAAGAATGATGAGCAGAGCATGCCAAGTAGCTTATGTATATCTCTCGCTAAAGTTCCTGGCACAGACCTACGCGGAAAGTAGGGGTGATATAAGTGGAGCGGGTTAAAGGACTTAGGGTAAGAGAGGGAGGAAACGAGAGAGAGAGAAAGTGTGTAGCAGGGGAAACAAACTACTTCGCGGTTAGATCACTGCCTGACATAAACCTGTGGTCTCATTGTAAGACGAGTTGAAACGGGATGACATGTAGCGGTGAGTCATTCCACCTCTCGAAACGCTTGTGTTGGCAGCAATTTGAAAGATTTCCTCACTGACCCTCCAAAGTAAGAAACCATTCTCCCACATTTCGCAGGGTTTTGGAAGCTCAGTACCCTTTGTCCCAAAAGCGTCCTCTACACAGCCCCAGGAACTTTTGCGAGAAATATATACAAACTGCAAACAACTCATGCTTGTAAGAAAGCACGGAACATGCCATCATAAGGCATTGAAGCTAGGTCGAAAACATCAAAAGAACAAAGAAGGTTGTAAACAATGGAAATGTGGCAACAAAGAATTTAAAGTAAGTATGAGGATAAATAGAACGGAGTTAATGACGAAAGATTCCAACGAAGAGCTGAATCGAACTGATGTTCATTGAAAACTCAGTGAAGGAGAAGGAGATATTTTGTTGAATTCATTCAGAGCCACAGAGACCACCTAAAACAGTAATTAAGGGTACCAGTAATGGAAAAAATACACCGAAAATTCGAATATTTAGACAATTATGAAGATAAGTAAAATAGAGAAACGAAAGGGGATAGCTATAACGAGAAGAACTTAACCAACTGAAAATTCGGATCAATAGCTGTAGATTATGAGGAAAAGTGCCGGAGAATATAGGTTTACCAAACGAGGAATTGAACCAGGGATATCTGGATTTCTGGGAAAATGCACATGCCACCAAGTAGCCCAATATATCGAATATCCAAGGCTGATTTTTGGGAGAATCTAGAGAAAATAGCTTAAATGACCATTACAGTCTATCAAGAATTATGCTCCTTAGGCTGAGTCGTGTTTCAAAGAACGACGTTTCTCGATTGAAGAACGAGTAAAATTTTTTTGACTCGTGTGAACATGCTTTAGCAAAGCAGGAAAAAAACAAATTGCATCATGTGACAAGACCTAGAATTACAAATATTATCATTAACTAAATTAAAAATAGATCATTTAGTTGTTAAGAACGGAAGGAGTAACCTGTGGATGGAGCATAAAGTTTACCAATTATTCACTCTGCATGTATGTGAGATTATATTATGACTAATCTATTCTAATCCATTGTCTAAGCGGAAACTTTACGTCTCGAATAAAGCAAGTGAGGGAAAACTATTTCAACACTACATGCTCAAATTTTTAATAATGAGAGGGTTGGCTACATTAAGTACAAATACCTATTCAATGTTAAATAAATAAATCATGAACGATTATATGTTCCTCAACTGTTACTCATTAATGACTTAAATGCCTTGTTAACACCTATTATTAATAAAAAACGTAATATTCAAATTATGTGTTATGATGTAATGGAACTTTATTTCAAATGTTCACTGAATGGTACCTAGAATCATTTAAAATAGTATTCGTTCCAAACATATCAGCTGGAAGCAACCAGGGAATAACCGATATTAATGAGGTTACAACCGTTACGACGGGAATACATCTAAATGACCGAGTGGTGCCAACACATAGTAAAGTTTAGTTGAGGCTGATAATCCAGGAAAAGGAGGAACAATAAATGTAGTTTTGAATTAAAGTAGATCTTTTGGTGCCGAGTAGATGGTAGTTTACAACTTGCCAATACCGCATTGCATAAAGTTCGTTTCAGGTGCTTTGGGATTTTTACATGAACACATGGCATTAGTGTGGAAAATAATGCTCTGGTATTACTTTTTACTGGACCAAAGGATATTTCCAAAAATTAACGATAACTATTATCAATACGAGGTTAGCTTAAATTTGTTAAAAATCTTAGCAATAGGTACCCAAATTGACTTAGCAAATGTGAAGGTAACTAATGTAAGCGTCATTATGTCTCCAAATGATAAACTACACATGAATGTCTGAAGGTTTAAGCGAGTTTGCCGTTTCGAGACAAAGAATCACATTTTGCAGTAAGGGTAAATATTTCCATTTTGGCTTATGCCATCGCATTTGCCTCTTTTCGCGCCGCAGCTGTCATATTTCCATGATTAATGAGTTAGTTAGATTGGGATAATTTATTCATTAATCACCAAAAATAAATGTCAGTTCAAAAGGGCGTCATTTACATATGTAAAAGTAAAGCGGTATCCTTCACTTGATACGATGGTACCATTTTATTTGCATAACTGAAGTTGACAAAGTTTTGCAGATAAATGGAGGAAAAGTGAGTACAATGGATGAGAATTCCCCAAAGTTTAAAATCCACGCAGGAAAAGATATGGATAAAACGTTAGGAACAAGCTACTTATTAAATTTTGTGGCAATAAAACTATAAATAATTTTGTGAATGAAATTATACTTAGTATTTTCCAAACTTTTGTCATAACCTACCTAATTATTGAGAAATTCTGTCAATCTCAACGTGAAAATATTCTTCTTGCAGGGTTCTTGAACCCTTAAGCACGTGGGTAGAAATCAAGCTATTTGGAGAGATACCAAAATATTGCTTATTTTTTATTGAACGGAGCATTTTCATGCAATCCTATAGGATTTCAGCATTTTTATATTCAATATTTAAATATAAAGAGGTTTGCAAGTGCGTAAAGGCACTGATGTTCATATGGAGTGTAGGAATCGTGAAATCGAAGTACTAATTTGGTATGAAAATCAGAGCCATACTGTATGAAAACTTTCCCATAGTTTCTTAAGCAAGGCCTTAACTTCAATTCCGAAAAATTGTTTTATGGAATGATAAATTTCCATTACTGGCTCTGTTCGATTATGAAACAAATGCCCTAATTTGTGAAATATAAAATGCTGAAATACTTCCCAAGGGTGAAATCAATTGACTGACGGAAAATTTAAAAACTTCATTTCGAAAATTTACTATGCTTATCAATGAAATTTGCAATAAAATAAAAGGGAAATATGTACTAAGAAGCTGTCTTATCAACTCCTAAGTAAATTATTTCAGCCGTTCTAAAATGTAAATTAAGATATAATAACTCATAGTGGATCGATATATTCATGAACGATACTGCAATAGCTCTTTAAACGGCAACCATAGTTGTGATGTATTTATTCTCATAGCATTTCACAGTTAGGAAAATTATAAAAAATTAAATTTCGGCTTGAAGATTCGTTCAATTTTATGTCACACTAGGTTTCACTTCCAAAAATGGGATCTGCCAAAACTATAGCTTATTATGACAACGCTTGACCTGAGGACCACCCGAGGAATGAGTTAAAAAGTTGAGGCGAAAAAGTCTTTTCAAAACTGTCCACAGAACGGTGGACACTGGCCCGTAATACCACCCTGGTGCGCATTAAATGGCGAGGTTTTAACATCCTCAGAGGGGTTGTCAGAGAGGGAGATAAAAAAGGAAGTGGTTGTGCCGGGCAAGGGATAAATGGTGGAATAAATAAAGAAAAGGACGCCGGCAAGCATAGAGAGTGCGGGAGGCGAACGACTTATTTGGAGTAAAAAGGGATTGCAAGAGAGGAAAGAGATGTAGAACTGGAATAGATGGGGGAAAATATATATAAAGATGAATTCATTACATAGGTAAGACCTACGGGTATTTAAGACAGCGCAATAAGCGGAGGAATGGTGGAGACGGGTTAGGACCCGAAGGGAGAATGAATTAAAGTGGTTTCCCGGAGAGAGAGAGAGAGAGATACAACGGAACGACATTTACGGAGAATGGCTAAATGTTTACGAGTGGAGGGAGGGGGAGAGAATGAGGATGGAGGGGGAGGGAGGGCGGGTGGTGGTAGTCAAGGAGGGGTGAAGAGGGGGAGTTAGGTCCCAGCCGCGCGGAGTAAGGTCAAGGAAGTGAGGATTTATACCCCCCTCCGCTCCTTTCATCCACCCCCTCCCATCTCCTTCCCCTCAAGCGACACCTCCCCCTTACCTCCCTTTGCCACAGGCCCTCCCTCCTGCCCTCCGCAGCGCGAATTATCGCCTGCGGAAGGCTTGGAGGGGAAGCGGGCGGGTGGCATGTGGAGAGGGCGGGGAGTAAGAGGCACGGCCCGCTACTTATTCCCTATGGCACTCCCAGCACGAAGTCTATTTGGGTGCACCTACAGGGCTCTTAGAAAAAGAAAACGAAACGCTTTCAACATTTCAAACCTTCGGAAAAACTTTTTTTTCGATTGTGACGTTTTATTTTTCGTTTAAATGGTTAATGGTATTCATCCTTTGCACATTATTAATTAATCACATATTATACCAACATAAAAACTACTTTCGTCACCAAATACATGTGATAATTGTGCTGTAACTAAACAGTATCGCCTACCTGGGAGTACCTTTGGTCAATGCTTGAAATGGACGCAGCATATATGGATTCGCATCCAAGGTGTTGCGTTATACCCTTTCAAATTTTCATCATATTCGCAATTATTGTCCAGCACAAAATGTGAGGATATTTTACAGTGCTTTTCTTAATTATTGGCAAAATTAATGTATAATTTCTTCGGGAGGAACATATTTGATCTCGAAGTAACCTGCTGTGCTTCTGCAAAAAATGATCATGAGAGTGACTGAGAACAAGAATCGTTATATGGACTGTTATTTCCTTTATTCACTTACCTAAGATTGCTTCCACTGAGGCACTTGTATATTTATAAGAGCTAAGACTAATGAAATTATGAATGACTTAGTTTTCCACACATATTTTATTTATTTCTCACGACCTGTGTTTCTTTCGACCACGACCACATCATGAGGTCCACCGGATGATATCGCGAAGCGACGAAACCCGTGAGAAACAAATAAAATATTCGTGGAAAAATAAGAAATTCATCATTTCAATATGAAGGAATTCCAGCAAGTTACTGCCGATACCATTATTTTAATTTTATTTAGCAAAAGCCCGTTTCAGACGATACACAATTCAGAGCAAGACCTAGTGTACTAGCCGGTACTAGATATTGAGGACTGAATCCGGAGTATGATTTATGCCGCCCTAAAAGGTTTCACACGATCATTGAACTTATACTGACGGAGAAGCAGTATTTTCATTTTTATCTTAACGCAAGTCTACTAAAATATTTTAATTGACTAACCAATGACAGCAGGCGACCAAAACAGCAGCTGGGCTATTTTTATTTATTGTTAATTTCGTTGCCTGAAGATTACTGAAAGACAAAAGGAGGTATTGATGACGCTGATTTCAGAAAGTGAAGATCGCATAGCGTCTGTAAAAGCTAACGTGATTGGTCGAAGGCTACTAGGTCCTACTGGAAGCTAGTAGCAAACTAGTACCGCATCAATTATGAAATCAAGTATCTCAGCCAGTATGATAGCTATTATGCTTGTTAGCCAGCATGCTGGTTCTATGTCATACGATACTAGAAAGCTACCATACTAGCGAGTATCCTCGACCTTGTCCTGGATCAAGTATCGAGTGAAACGGGCTTTATACTCTATTTGAGGAGTGATAACAAAATCCCAGTAACGAAAAGGCCTTACTTAGGCAGCCTACGAAAGGAACCGGTACGTTGCCTAAAGCTAACATGACTCAGTTCAAGCGAAGCTTCTTGTGTATTGGGTCATATGGATTTAATATTCTACAAGCTGACTGTAAAAAAGTAAAATTTTTTTACAGTGTGAAAAATTGCCCATTTTACTGCATACAATTAGGAGACATATCTTATTGACATGTATCAATGTATATTTTTTTGATATCTATTCAGTATGCTGGTCTATTTTGGTTGTCTCGCCCCAATGCATGGGTAAATTTATTTGATAATAACAATCTCTAATTTTTTTTCTATAACTTATTATTCACTTTTTTCTCTTCCTCAGGAAATAATTTATAAAGTGATTTTTAAAAAGACAGTAAATCTATTTCTTCTAAGCACAGTGATTCTAATTTCTTGATGACTGTCTCCCCGGTACTGAAATTTTGTTGAATTTCCTCATTACATGCATCCTAACTTGTTCACTGATTACAAGACATAAGGGCTATTGTAATCAATTGTATTGACTTGTATTGTATTAGCTATTAGTGTATTATAGGTGAAAATTTGCATTTAAAAAAATTGGTAATCCGGCATTGACCGGAATGTATCAATTTGGAATAAATTTAGGTGCTCCAATTTCCAAGGTTTTATTCTTCACTGCCTCACCGAAAATATAAGTCCTTATAGAATACGAAATCCCCCAGAGGCGGCATTAGAGCCTACGATCTTTAGGTGGGCAAATGGATTATTCGAACAAGGAAGCAGGTTGTAATCAGACAATGAATGACAAAGAGCGTTCAGCCTTAGGTGATTCATTGGAACTAGAGCTTAGAACCCTCTGTTTAGATGACGCACGCTCTGTCCCGCAAAACATTTTCCTCATTTCATTGGAAATATCAAATATGAGTAATAATTAAGTACTTTATCTGCCATGGATTCACAGCCTGTATTATTTTTTCTAGACAAAATCCATCGTTCAGTTTTCACTAGTTACCATGAATACATTGCCAATACTTGACACTTTCCATGTTTTATTTTCCCCTACCTCGCTTGCATTACTTGCAACAAGGCAGCTTTTGGGTAACTATATCAATACAAGCAATGTGGGTCACTCCTATTTAAGAATGGCAAAATCTTTTCATCGCTAACTTCTAGCACGAGGATAGTATATTGCTCGATTGCTGGAGAACACGTTCCCAAGGGATCAGTGGCCAACTTGGAGGAGAACCCTAGTTGCCAGTGCCGGATTACCAATAAAGCAAAGAAGACCTATGGGCCCCGATGCTTTTGGGGTCCCAGAGGGGCCCTGAGAATTTTTTCTCCCTTCTCTTGCGACTTGGTTATGAACGCGGGCCCCGTTGCTTGTACTAACTACAGGCCCCCAAGTGTGTAAATCCGTCACTGCTAGTTGCCATTTGCAGGAGACCTTAATGAGAGTAAATGGAGTCTGTGTTTCCCTGAAGATGTACTACTTACGATTTTGGACTTACAATTACCACAGGGTTGAAACATTAAAAATGCATTTGTCACAGACAAGCAGAAGGAATGCGAATGGCTAAGGAAATAGTCAGGTAGAAGAGAAGTCAAAACGGCTGTCTGCTCCACTTTCGTAATTATTTAAGCACTCACATGGAATTAATTAGACAAACAATATTTCCTAATTTATTAAAACTTTCCCTCAACATAAGATTTCGGCTCAATTTTATGCAGTCAGCGTACGCAGGTGACCCAAGAGGCATCGAAAAGGGCTGAGGTACCTACATGGAATCTTGAACGAATAGGGCGTGTTTTTCAAATTAGATGGGTGGACGCATTCATTTTTGCACAGCATAGCTAAGACGAGAGGCAGGAAGGTTGGAGATGGAGGGGATTGAAAACCCGTTACAGAGCTAACACGCCACAGGAGAGCGTAGTACCCGTTCAGTCACTCAGCTATGACGGCAGCTCAGCGGCCTGAGGATAAAAGGGAAGAAAGTGATTGTGGATTAGAGGAGGTCAATGAAGAGAACAGAGGGAGAGAGAGAGGAGAGGAAGAGGGAAGAATGGAAGAGGGAGGGAGGAGGAAGATGAGGCGGGCAAGAGGAAGCAAACAGATGGCATTTGGGAAAGATGAGGAGGGGGAGGGTGGGGAGAGGTGGAGGAGGCAAAAGAGACGTATGTTGACAAAGCTCGGTCGCCCGGTGCGCCATCTCTGTTTGACGGATGAAAGCGACGCTGCTGGAGGGAAACGAAAGCAAAACAGCCACTAGGATGGAAATGTAGGAGAGCACGCGGCGTGGCCGTTGGTGTGAGTAAAGGAAAGGGGATGGTGGGTGGACAAGTTAGGGTGTAAGAGAGGGGATGAGGAAAGGGTACGCAAGAAAAGGCACCAAAAGGAAAGGTATCTCCGCGAGTCATTAACTACATTTGGGGGGCTGTAAAACAAAGACGTAATGAGGGACGCAGCAGCTCCTTCGGAATTTTATTGGGGCGAGAAGTGAACACAGTCGGAATAAAATGAAGGCAGGGGGTGGGGGGAGGCAGTGGGTGGGGTGCGTGCGCAATATCGTACGTTCGTTCGCTCGCTCCGACGGAGTCGCCATTTGGCTTCCCCGGACGGACGAAAGAGGGCAGGAGTGATTGATCGATTGGTCGCCTTGGTTTATCGCTCTCGCGTATCTTCGGATATGTGCATGTTTATTCGACCGCTCACCGAGTCGACATCTGCGCGCCATTCTTCTCTTTTTTTTTCTTCTGCCGCGATACAACTCCGGCACGTAAAGGGGGAAATCCTTTTCCGGGGTGCCCTCTCCGTAATCCCATGAAAATGTTGACAGAGATTTTATGTCAACGTTAAACCATGAAAGGATGCCACTCATTTCCAGGGAAACAGTCCCTCTAAATTTCCAATGTGAGAAGGCAGCGTTGAAAATCATGTTTTCAGCCAAGTCAGAGTTTACCCCAGAACGTAATTCCGAGAAATTGTGAGGTGAATGTATGAATTTCACTGTCCCTATTACAGGTGAAGGAAAATTCACGAAAGTCTTTGTTTAGGTATTCGTAAAAATTGAAAAATAAAGTTAACATTGAAGTCAAATAGTTTCAAACACTGTGCACTCATAGCTCTAATAGTGACATTTTTAAATTTTTTTAAAGCAAACTTTAAGTGTTGAAGTGCACCTTGCGTGGTCGTTCTACAATGCCTACTCTGATCATGAGATAGTAAATATTGAGCTGCGGTTAACAATGTTGTCTGATGCAATTCTAAGGAAGAACATGCTGAAAAATGTCCCAGCAGAAGTGAAATAAAAGTGTGCCAATTTTATTCCAGATAGAAGAGTTCCATGGATACTTCAAAATATTCCTCAAAGACTGAGTTTTAGCGCAATGATATTCATTCCTCAGTATCAGAAAATAAAAGGTTGAACTAGAATATTGGAGGAAGAAATGTAAGTCAGACTGAAATAAATATTCTATTCGTTTTATTCAGTGCACTCACCAACTGATGGCTTATATTTTCCATTTTGGTGTCTCATGGATAGCTCTATTGTTTTTCTATATTGTGTATTTCATCTATCAACTCCAAAGCTTTCCTATTGAAGTTTCCTATTCTAAGGAAATTCCGTTTGAAGGCACAAATAAGAAAGAGCAGAGTTCTTAAATAAGAATACCCAGTTGTAATAACTGGGAAAGTTATATGGCGAGTGCCATAGTGCTCAAATACACATATATACAACTTTATTTGAACTGATTTGAATCCACCATCAGTTTTTGCAACATTAAATACATATTTAAAGAGACCTATGAGAGAAACAGGATAACGCCATCACTCCGTACAACTACCTCGCCAATAATCCTTATCTAATCCTTAGGTTATTTGACGAAGGTTTTGGAGGTATACATATTACATAAACACGACGTCACTACAGGCAACCATTTGGTTCATAAAATCAACTCGTTGAGAAGCTTATGCAGCTTTCAACGTAAGAATTGGGCGACTCAATTATATTACTTTTTAAAATATTCTTTTGACCGTGATGCTGAGGAGTTCATATCAGTTTCTAGGAGCCAAATAAGGTGGCTTTAAGTGCCTCATTCAACAAATATGTAAATTTGTGGCACTGCTATTGGCTATTTATGATGAAGATGCAATATCCCAATTTTTAGCAAGGTAATTCAATAGTCTCCCAGCAGTTTGCAACCATTACAACGTCAAAAGCGTACTAATGAGAAAATAGAAAAACACACTGAAGTCCCAGGAGGAAATTTCTTTTTTAGGCTTAATTTTATTTTGATTTGCTGGCAAATACAAAATGTTTCATAAAAACTATGAAAATGTAGGCATCAAATTGGAAGTTGAAATATTACAGTGAATCAAAACCTACATGGTTATTTAGTTATGAGCGATGTCACAGCATGTGAAATTTATTCTAAGAAAAAATTACATTGAAAAAATTAGAAGAAAAATAACCGTTGATTTTCTCAATCGAAAATTAAATAAATAAACTTAAAATGAAGAGCTCTCGGGTTTCACACCGGGTCAGGTTCTCCATGACTACCGACTTTTCAACGAGCGACTCGCCCACCTTCTTCAGGGGTCCATGAATTCAATCGGAACGTCGGAAATTATGGAGAACATGACCCACTGTGAAACCCGAGAGCTCCTTATTCGCATCATCCGCCGGGAATGCTCCCAGTCATTCATCAAATAAAATTTAGATTGCCCCAAAAACAATTTTATCTACCATGCATATCGAACATGAAATGCATTGGAAAAGAAAATTGCATTTTACCTGGTAAAATAATGTAATAGTTGGACCAGTGACGTAGCCGGGATTTTTTTTTGGGGAGGGGGGCTTAATCTGAACTCTGCAGGGTCCTCTCTTCGCTCAATTTTATTCATTATTGCAGTATATTTATGGCTACTTTACTATAGTAAACTGCTTAGTTCTTACCTTTTTCCCTCTCGAACCCTTGTATTTTTTATTCAATAAATAATAAATGGAAAAACTAAACTAACAATATGACTTTAATTTCAGGGGGGCTGAAGCCCCTCAAGCCCCCCCTGGCTACGTGCCTGAGTTGGACTCATGATATAACTTCCATTGTTTTTTAGTTGAATTGTGTAAACGTTCAAGGCAAATTTAACCTTAATTGCATTTCGGGGACACATTATAACTCTTCAGCCCTAGACGAGAGAGGCACATTTCCCATGGTACGTACAACATTCAAGTTCATCAAGGATCTCTTCATCATGCAACGAGCGAACAGGATTGAGTACCCCAGAGAATAATGTATATCTCAAAGGATTTTTCCGTTGCATTCATCATTCATTCGCATTCGCAGCTGAAGACTCGGCGACAGTGGTTTCGAGATGGGCGCTTTTTGAAGATGAAGACCTTATAATTCTTATCCCTCCTCGGCGAAGACGGATGCTGGGCGGAGATAATTCAGGGCACCCGACCACAGCGTCGCTCTTGCCGAGAGCGGTTTTTTGAGGCAAGCAAGGAGGCTGAAATACACTCCGAGGCGCTAACTCGTAGATTTTCGCGTTGCCGATGTTCACCATCTGGGTTTCTCGACTTATTTCTTATTGAAGTGGCCTTCATACAGTTTTATCAATTTCAGGCGATACATACGGAAATAAATGTCCTTCATGTACCTTATAACGCTAAAAAAAAAACTTATTTTAAAACACCGGTAAAGTCAGTAATTTTCAACTTCGTTTTTCGACAGAAAACAAAATTCGATGGGGGTTCTAAATACCCTGTGACAGTATATTAAATATCTATACCCTGGTGAATATAAGTTCTGATTAAAATTTCGCCAGGAATTAAGTAGTTGAAGACACCTTGAAACAAATATCAATTTCAATGTTATGGTCCCTCGTTAGCAGCCTTCCTATCACATTCATTCATTCAAGTATTCTACCAGGTGATTGATAGGTTCTTGGACAGTCCAAATTCTGCATCCCAACCTCATAGATATTGTCTCGCTTTCCCTCCTAAGGATGGCGCGCTATTAGACCCCTCTTCAATTCTTCATATCTTCTACCTCCTCTTATTTCGTCCAGAATTCCTATCCTCTTCCTTCCTCTTCCACCCTTCTTTAGTGTTCTCCCCTCTATCACTCTCTTCAACATGCCCTCTCCTCTTAAAACCTCCTCCATCTATCTCTTCTGTCTTCTCCGAACCTCTGCCAAAAGCTTCCTCTCCTCTCCGACCATATCCAATACCTCCTCGTTCGTCTTCCTCGCCATCCAGCTCACCTTCTTCATCCTTCTCCAAACCCATATCTCAAACGCCTCAAGTCTACGCACATCCTCCCTTCGCAATGACCAAGTTTCTGACCCATATAGCGCCACGCTCCATATTAAAGTTTTCACCAGCCTCTTCTTTATGTCTCTTCTCAGACCACACCCCCCCCTCGTCAATTCCCTTCTCTTCGAAAATGCTTCTTTAGCGAGCGCAATTCTGCATCTGATGTCCTGACCACAAAACCCATTCTCCTCCAAAATACTACCCAGATACGTAAACTGCTCGACCTGCTCTATCTTCTACCCTCCAACCCTTATATTTAGCCCCGCCTTCTTACTTCTAGAATATCTCATTACTTTCGTTTTCTTGTGGTTGATTTTCATCCCATACTTTTCGCACTGCACCTCTAATGCATTCACCATTGATTGTAACCCCGTGGCAGACTGGCTGACCAATACCTGATCATCTACAAATTTCACTGATTTTATAGGCTCCCCTCCTACTTTTATTCCTACCTCCCTCTCCCCATGCCTCCCTTAACATTTCTTCTGAATTCACGTTAAAAAGTAGCCGGGATAGTGAGCACCGCTGCCGTACTCCCCGTCCTATCGTGACCCATCCCGATTCTCCATTGGCTACCCTAACCTGCGCCGCCTGGTTCATATAAAAATTCCCAATCATACGCCTGTCCCTCCAATCGACTCCTAATTTCTTCAACAATCCAATTAATATCGTCCATTCACACGACCAATCGCCTTCTTGAAGTCTACGAAACATGCAAAAACATCCTGCCCATACTCTAGATTTCTCTCTACTAGCGTCCTCATCACCGCTATAGCGTCTCGCGTTCCCGTCCCTCTCCTAAACCCGAACTGGTCATCACCCAGGTAATCATTTGCTTTCTTCTCTAGCCTTCTGTTTATATTTCTCAGAACTACTTTGGTCGCGTGGAATATTATGCTTATTGTCATATAGTCTTCTCTTGTTTTTGCCTTACACTTCCTTGGTATAGGAATTAGGACAGTCTTCGCGAAGTCTTACGGCCACACTCCATCCTCATAAATCCTACGAATAAGCGCAAAAAGTTTTCCCATTCCGTTCTTCCCCATGCCCTTTAAAAACTCTGCATGTATGCCATCTATTCCCAGCGCCTTATTCCTTTTCATTCCTCGTAGAGCTCTTTCGATTTCGCTATCTAGGATACCTGGTCCGATGCCATCTCTGTTGATATCGTCTTCCCTTTCTATATCTAACATATTGGGCCTTATTTCTTTACCATACAGCTCTACAACATGCTCCTTCCACCTCTCCGGGATCTCTTTCGGTTCTACGATCACCTTTCCCGTCTTGTCTGTTATCGTTGTAATTCCCCTTCCCTTATTACCACCCGTCAGTTCCTTTACCTTCCTATATAATGCATCTGCTCTTCCCTCTTTTTGATATTTCTCAAACGAGTCGATCTGTTCTCTCCAACACGCCTCTCTTGCTTTCCTTGTTTCTCGTCTAAACCTGTTACTTAATTCTCGGTATTTTCTCTTATTTAGCTCGGATTTTACGCTCTTCCAATTCCTTCTCTCCTCCATCTCCCTTATCATCTCCTTCGTTATCCACGCTTTTCTAATTTTAGTTACACTGACTACGCCTACCGTTGCTTTCGCCGCATCTACAATTCAATTTTTCAAACTTCCCCATTCATTTTTCACTGATCCTACTCCATGATCATCACACATTATCTCATCCACCTTCTCTCGATACTTCTTCTTCACTGCCCCAGTTAATGCATCCGCATTCCACTTCCGTACCCTCCTTCCCATTCTTATCTTTTTCAGTTTTACCCCGCATTTCATGACTAATAAGTTGTGGTCTGTGTCTGCATCGGCTCCTGGATAAGTATGCGAGTTTTTAATACTATTCCTCTATCTGTGACGAACCATTATATAGTCTATCTGGAATTTATCTGTGTCTTCCGGCTTCTTCCAAGTTTACCTACGTCGAGGATGATGTCTGAACCATTTATTTGTAATTACTAGGTTATTTCTACGGCAAAACCCTCAGCTTTCGCGCCGCGGTCGTTTCTCCTTCCTAGCCCGTAATCGCCCACCTCCCGCCCATCTCTTCCTTCACCCACCACCGCGTTCCAATCCCCCATTGCTACAAAGTGCGTACTCCCAGTTATCCTACCAATTATTTCCTCTAGCTGATCGTATACCCCATCTACGTCCTCCTCTTTATGATTAGAGGTAGGCATATAAACCTGGATTATAACTAAATTCGTTGATTCCGCCTTTAGTTCCACGACTATTATCTAATCACTCACCTGTTCTGCATACACTACTTTTCTACCTAGTTTCCTATTCATTACGAATGCAACCCCGCGCTGACTTTAATTCCCACCACTATAAATTACTCTATAGCCATCGCTCCAGTAGGCCCCGTCATCCTTCCATCTTACTTCAGCCAGACCCATGTTTTCTACACCCACCCTCTCCATTTCTTGCTTTATATTCTCTAGCTTCCCCGCCCTCAGCATAGTTCTAACATTCAACATGCCTATTCTGATTGTTTCGTTCCTCTTCTTTATCTTCTTTTCCTCTGCTGCTACTACGTCTGAGCAAGGATTTCGAGTGATGACGACCGCAGGGGCCTCCCACCGCTGCCGGGCACGACACCCGGCCCTCTGGGCCGAGTCCCGTAGTTGCCAGGAATCATTATCATTTGAGAACTGTCCATAATTTCAAGATTTTTGTTTCAATTGAGATAGTATTCTTTCATATCATCCTATCACATAAGCACCCTTATTCCAGACACGCTTTTTTTCAATGCGAGGGACTAACAGCGCCCCAACCAGCATATTTTGACCTCCTTGGACTCGGACGAAGAAAAGTGAAGTACGGTCCGGCAAAGAGGGACGCGCATTTTCAGGTGTCCCGCTTTTCTCTTTTTCATCCAACACAGCAGAGCCGGATGGGAAGGTTGGACGAAGAGAGAATGCGGAGGGGGGGAGGGGTGGAAGGATCTCAAGTGAACGAGGAGGTTGCAATATAATGGAGAGGACGCCGCTGATGTAGTCTCATGAATGGAACGGAACTGTGATAAAAAAGGGGTGTTTGGGATAATGAAGCCATGCCTACTACGACTAAAACTTTAAAACCGCAATGAGTTTTAGAAAATTGCCCCAATTCCTCAGTTCGGGGTAAATTATTGGCCAAAACGTTTATTTAATATTTTGTAAAAATATAAATATCCATTGTATTGCTGCCTGGTAATGTACGAAAAGCCGCTCGATGCCCTGTTCTGATGCAAAATTATGAGGAAAGATGTGTTCTTCGGGTGCCAAAGATATGTTAGTTACTTTTGTAATTATTATATTTATTTTTGGAGTTATTGGATTTATCTAAACGGGAGTTACAGGGTATTATTTCACACTTATGATAATGCTTGAAAAAACAAAGTAGGCCCACTTCAATGTGACAATAATTGATAAACCAAAATGGCGGACTTTTGACCACACGTAAAGCTCTAGGAAAATCTCACCTGGAGATTTCCATCAGGATCCTAAACATGGCGGCTACTCAACTACGAAGTAGTAGAGTATTCGCTATGTAGAGGACTGATTTCTAATTCCATGGTCGGGAAACGCATGAGAAAGAGAGTGGGAAGGGTGAAGAGTTTTGCGCTTCGGGACAGGGTGCTTGTCATATTCCCTTTCGCACACCGGTTTTCCTCCGAAAGCCGTGGACATCTTCACCCCGAACCTGGGCATAAGGGAGAAGCGGGCTCGAATCTGTTAGTCCCTCATTATCGCTCCATGGCTCTCTCTGTCTCTTACTCTCTATCTCTCGCTCGCCCGCCTGCCCATCACCAACCCTCTCCTCCCCCCCTCCCCACACTTCCCCTCCCGCACCACCCTCTCCCCCACCATCTACCAGCCTTGGCGACGCAAAACACGACCCCTCCCCTTCCCCGCCCGTCCGCCCCCTCACCACTACGCTCTCTGCTGCCGTCGGGCGATATGAGGAAAGCGGCGACACAGTCTCCCTCAGTTCGGATCAGGCGAGTTTCAGGTTGATGCGGAGGATATTAATTCAACCCTCCACTAACTCTCTATAACTGTTAGAGGCGACAGAATAAGGTAGATGAAAATTAGTGACTACAGCAATGAGACATTAAGACAGCTCATTAACATGCACAGTCTGTTTCATAATCTTATTAATCATAAAGGTTTTTCTAAATATTATGACGTAATAAAACCTAAACTCTAAATGCGTATTCGTCCCAACTAATTACAACGGGGTTGTTACAATTCTTGTTATAACGGTAAGCTCATTTGAGAGACAGTAACACTCAAGCCATGATCGCATCACCTTTGAAAAATTTCCTCAACTATGCGGAATCTAACCCGGAAACTTTAAGCCGGAAGCCAAAGCAGTGGAAGACACTCCGTTAATCTAGAGTAAGAGCCGCTGCTATTACTTAGCCGCTAGGTATTGTTAAACATCCAGAAAACTACAACAGGGAGGAGGGGAAAACAATTTCCAGCTCATTAAAATGAATTTTCACGTCGAAAGACTCAGAACGATCAGAGCCATCCGGCAAAGATATCACTATACAAATGGATAAAAAAACATGCCTCGCCACTTCAGATCTGAAGATGCCAGCAGTAGAAAAAGTTGTCGTAAATGGATAATATTTTACTCTTCTCTCTTCTTACAGACAACAACTTTTTGCATTTCTTTCTTCTCCTGCCCTATTGCTGTTCGATCTATTTTTTCATCATATTTTAATTATTTCCAGCTATCCTCGAATTTATATTTAATTTTGATATTTTACTCTTTGAATTAAATTGCCTGTTCATACGTTTCGTTGTTTGTAATGAGGACTATTTTGACATTTATATTTGTGTTCATTCATCTAATGCCTTCATTACCTCACATATGAGAACGATTTGGTCGACAACTGAAAGCAATAATAAGAATACATTCACGTTATAGTAATGTGCATGTGTAAAATTCAATCAATCCGGAAGCCATTCAACATCACTTCATGTGTAAAATTCCAAGAATGAATCATTACTTGTAACACATACACTCAATTTATCAACTCAATGTATAATATCCTCAATGTATCCAAAACTATTAGGAATGGGTACTCCGAATTTATCGTCAGAGATAGAGCCAGAGATATTAAGTTATTGGCTATAGAGATATTGACTATCAAGACATCTCTAATTATTGACGATGAATACCAACGGAATTAGCTGTCCACTAAGAATTCAATAAAATATCAACAATTCAATATACTCGTGCAAATTTAATTCGACTGCTGGTGGGATATATGTACCGTCATCGGGAGTATCGCACTGGGCATACATGAAAAAATTCTGACTGTTCACGCTTAAAATGACGTCGACACCTTTTGGTACGAAACTCAAAGGAATGATTCAGCGAGAAAAAAAGACATCACACCCATCATTTATTTTACATTAGAGCCCTAAGTAAATAAGGATCAAGTATTATACGGGATCCATCTCAAGAAAACCTGTGATACATGGAGTAAGATATATTGCAGTGTTTTATCCTGCGGGCATAAGCCATACATATCACATTTCCGATGCAAATTCAACGGATTCGCGCATACACGGTGGCATTGCTGCGATTATGCACATTGTACATCATTACAGGCAAAATTGGGTACTTTAGCCAACTGCGCATGCCCGCAATCTCCTAGTTATTGTCCAGTGCGTCCAGGAATTTTACCTGAAATGTAAATTCAAATTGGAGCTGGTCGAGGTTTTCTCAAGCAGGATACAAGAGCCATTTATCGCACGAATAACTTTATGTTCATCGTAAACATGCACCACTGCAATGCCATTAGGAATACGGGACAAAATCACATCATGCTCGCATAGCATTGTTTGTTGAGCGCTAGAAGTCAGCAATCTAGCCTTCCACAACACTCTCTGAATATTCAAGAATTACGCTCACACTGATACTCAGTACTTATGATCTACAGCTCCATATGCATGCACTAAGAGTGCGGTCTTCAATGAAGTGTCAGAGTACTCTGGGGCCACGTGCGTCATGGTTAAAGGGTACGCGAAAAAAGTTAAATTACTGGCGGAAGTATTAATATAAGGAACAGTGAAAATTACCACCCTTTTTTCTCCGTGAGGGGTGCAATTCAGGAAAAAGGGCCGTCGACGGGATACGTTTGTCGAAAATGCTTCGGAACCGCTGCACTAAGAAATTCGATTCTATAATCCCTAGCGTGGAAAGAGACAAGAGCCGACTAATTGTACGGAGCAGAAAAAGATAGGATCCTCGAGACCAACTTTCACCGAAAAGATTTTGGTACCTCTGTCCAGACTGTGAACAAACGAATCGTCAGTTGTCTGGCCTGCACAGCGTGAAGGCGTTTACCACTTTGCGGTCCACTAAGCGTCCAGAATAAAACAATTTTTGATTCTTCCTCGTATCACTTTAGCTAAAAATGGAACGCTTCGACCCCAAAGTCACCGGTTTCTACAAAAAAAGCGAGGAAAGGTGCAGCTAAGAAATATTAAGATAATACGAAAGAAGAGTGAATGGTTTGCGCGATAAGGGTACTTCCGAAAATGTGGTTGGATGTTATAAGCAGAGGCGACGGAAAAGTGATGGAAAAAACGTTATCGCCGTCAACTTGGGACTTAGCAATTTTTCGACTCGGAGATGGAAAGATTTTTTAACAGGTTTATTAAGGAATGGAGGTAGGACGAAGGTAAGCAGCGAAGGTGTTAGCCTCCTCTTAGAGAAAGGAGCCAAGGCCTCCACAGTTGTACGTCCAATCCGAATGAATGCCCTTGGGAGTGCTCAACTAGGGATCGGGATTGCACTCACATTGAAAAATCTCCGCCATCGCCAAGATTCAAACCCGAGTCATTGGGTTCGGAAGTCCGTTCTCCAGTCAACTTTACAACCCGATCCACATTGATTAGGTTGTACGTCAGAACTATGATGCACGATAGAGTTTTCATGAGACAACGCAGGAATTTAATAGTAAAGGCATCCTATGGTAGAACAGCGAGGAAAAAAAGTCAAAACGGACCAGTTAACTAGGTTTTCCACGAATTATTAGACACTCACTGGCTGGCTATGCGTCCTGCTGGGTTAGTCATGTTTAATAATGACTATATGGGTAACCGCCGAAGCCAATTACTACCTATTTCATATATTGACGAACACACACAACCAAGCCCAGGGAAGTGAAAATCCTACCCAGGCGGGATTCGAGCCCGCGACCTTAAATTCGGCAGGCAGGGCTATACCCTGCCCCCACCGGGTCCGGCAAAAATGTTTCTGTCATCCTTTCAAGCGTAGCCCTAAAAACTACTCGTATCGATACGAGGAGCAAAGAAGCGCTCGCACACGTGAACAAGGTTCTTTTTGGGGTTGACAAGATTTTCAGCACGGGCGTAGTAGAGCGCTGATGACCACGTTATAAAAAGCGAAACGAAACGGTCTTGAGGAAGCCACGGCCGCAAACGATGCGGGATCTCTTGGCCCATTGCAGCCGATTGTCCCAACGGCTGCTCACCCCTCATTCTCGTTTCAACTCGAAGCCCCCTCTCCATGCCCCATCTCTCTTGCGCGAGAACATTTTTATTCCTTCCCTCTTCTGCTTCCTCTCCTCCTCCGCCACACGCGTTCTCCTCCTCCTCTTCTTCCTCTTCTTTCCCTCCTCATCTCCTTTTCGCTCACTCGTGGAAGGGTTTTTTTCGCCGGGTAGCTTAGAAACACGCGGGCAGGCGTCGATAAGCTATCCGGCGGTGGTCCCCTCCTCCCTCCCCAACACTCAGTCCACTGACCTCCTCGACGACTCCCTCTCGGCTCCTCCCGTACAACGCCCGCCGATCCCTCCGCGCGCCCCTCAAAGCAACTGGCGTTACGTCGCCTAAGTCAATGGCCAAGGTGGACTTGGGGAGAGAAAGAGACGAGGGGTCCGCGGAAAAAGATAAGCAGAGATGCGGAGGGAGACGAGTGGGGGTCGAGGGAATGGTGCAACATTAAGGATGTCTGCCTTGACGACTTTCGAACATAAGCGTCGTGGTTCCACGCGAACATTTCGTCGCATATGTACCGATTCGCCAGATATGGCGACGGGCAGCCGCTCTTCCTGGGGGAGATTCCTGGGCGTGATCCTTGACAAAAAGCTAACTTTCCGATCCCACTTCGATTCTTCACTGGCCAAAGCTTGGGGCGTTTACCGCTCAATCCTCCCACTCCTCCACCGCAGAAACCATTTATCCCTTCTTAACACACGCCTGCTGTGCCTATCCATGATCCGTCATCACCTATGCCGCTCCTGTTTGGGCACATGCCTCCAAATCCCAACTAACCCGTCTTTCCCGTTTTCAATCCCGTGTTCTCCGCTCTCTCTACAACGCCCCATGGTTTATTCGTAATTTCGACATCCTTCTTGACTTCAAAATTCCCGCCATTCCCGATGTCCTCCGTTCCCTAACATCATCCTTTCACACATCACTGCAATGTTCATCCAACGCACTGCTTAATCCCCTCTGGAATTACAATTACGACGCCAATCTCATCCATCCACGACCAAAATTTGCACTCCTCCCTGGTTAATATTATATAGTCCCCCATCCCACTCGCCTAGAGCCATGACCCAACCAACCAATCACAAACCACCCATGACCACAAACTTCCCGTAGATAGCTCATAAGCTGGGCACGGGAGTCCATCAGCGGGAGGCAAACCCACTGCTATATCTGCTGCTGCTGCTGCTGATATCTCCTCGAATGTAGCTGGTCAGAATAGCCAGATTGGTGATTGCAGGACTGGTAACCCGAAGGTCGCGGGTTGGAATTTCGCCTCGGACGTAGATGTTAGATTTGTATAAGAATTGCCTTCGCCTTAAGGTCTTAGGTGAAAATGTATAATACAACCTTGGCTGTTGGATTGCCCACAAGTTGCTGAGAGCCACAGTTCATGTCTACCACTACTATCTTCGTTAGGTAGTGAAATATAGCAGTGGAGGACCAGTGGTCTTGATTGCGCATCAATTAAGGTAGATTACTCTGGTCAATCGTGTCCAATAGAGAGTATTTTTAGTGCTTTTGTACTCCCTAACTTGGGTCATGTACCTACCTCTAATATATTATTTGGCGGCGCAGTGGGTAGAACGTTGGGTTCTTGATCTGAGACCCAGGTTCAGATTCACATGATGCTACTAGGTACGTCCAGAAAAATACAAGCAAAATGATTCTGTATAACTGGCAAACGATAGGCGGGAAGAAGAAAGGAAATGGAACTCCCTCCTAAGTGCGCAAATTGTAATTGCTGTTGGGCTTACTAACAGGACTGAGATTAAATCTATTGTTTCAGGCTCAACTTTGTGAAAATTCATATTCAATAAATAAAAAAACTATGCATGTTTTGACGAGATTAATTTAATACACGACCGGTTTCGTCATAAAGGCCACATCATCAGATCCAGGGTGTCAGGTTTCGGAACTAATCATATCAGGACCATAATGTTAGAAAGTAGTAGTAATAGTCGTAAAAGTAAAAAGCTATCTCTCTTTAGTTTTTATCTAGAGCATACAGAAACAAGCTAGGTATATTGATTCATTTAAAGCAGTTTCCCAATCGGCAGGACTGCCCAACTAAAGGGGCTTCAGGGCTTAAAGCCTAAACAACTTGGTCTGTTGGAACTCAAGGAAGCTGCCCTAGTTTGAAGGTTTAACTTTTTGAAAATGTTATGGCTAAATTTTAATAATTAATGTTACCAACTTAGAGTTAAGCAAATAAGAAATCTTTTATTACCATATGCGTTTCCAAAACATTATTATCTATCTCATAAAGCTAATGAGTTAAAAAAGAGACAAGTAAACTTTACTTCAAATACATTTTTTGTTTGGCAAAAAAGACTGATTTGTCAATCATTCGTATGTGCCTTAATTTAAAGAAAAAAATTTTAATCTAGCAGAACTTACCTGGTAGAAAAGAGCATCCACGAAAGTGAACAATTAATAGGACCACTCGCCCTGGAATCGAAGATCGAACGAGAGGAGAGAGTAACGCTTAAAAATCATTAAAAATATATTAGTAATATGTGCTCGCACGCGAAATGAAAATATACACCCTGGCAGCAAAAAAATGGAGAAAAAGTCAATAGCGACAAAGTTATTACGTAAATATATGATTAGACTGAATTTACTACGATCAATAAACACGTGGCTTCAAAGGAGAATTAAGAAGCACGGAAATATTATTGTATATCCCCCTTTATTGATAACCACCATGCACCCCATTCACCATTGCTGTCGTATATTGTGCGTGATAAACAGAGCAGGATTAGACACAGAACCGGAATGAGCTACCGATTTAATCGAGTCGAATTTTACCCGAAAGGAAGAAGGGTAAGTTTTCGAGCAGTGTGCAAAATGCGGCAAAGTGACGGCAACACATGTATTAATAACAACGTTGGGGAGGCAACGCAGAATGTTCATACGCTGGAGGGTTGAATGGGGAAGCAGTGAGTGCGGGAGGACAATGGGCACGTAGGGGTTGCCGCTTGCTGTCTGACGGCAGCACCTGCGCTATTCCTGCGCGACATTCCCGCGCCCCGCCACACTGCCTTGAAACTTGGGCGGCCTACGTGCATCCAACCGACTGCTCCCCTCCCTCTTCTTCCCCCGCTCCTTCTCCCCCCTCTTCCTCCACTCCCACCCCCCTCCCGCCAGCATTCTCTTTTTCATTCCCCTCCTTTATTCCGCAAGCTTCTAATCCCTCTGCTCCCTCCCTATCCCTCTCATCACCTTCCTGTTTCCTCCAGCCCCACATTACCAAGTGTGTCAGCTCAGTAAATCTGCATAAAACCAAGAAACATTTTACAATCTAAATTGTATGGACTTTTATTTATAGAATGTTTTCCTGAATAGTTAAGCCTGTTCGATATTGAATTCTCATTACTAATTTTTTTCTAGATAAAAATTGTTTTTTTTTTCATGTTCCATTGATGTTCTTTTTTCAAAGTGTTCAAAATATCATTTTTTCAAATAGATATCATATGCATTTTAACCTTAAGGATTTTTCGCTTTCGATTATCTTGAATCATATCAATCAATACCTATCTTTGAATTCAGTTGTATCACAAGTACAGTTATTTTTTTTCACTGAGGGTAGTTGTTTAGGTATTTATTTTTCTTTGTAATTTCAATATCTGATTTGAACAAAATCATTTGTTAATTTTTTTATTACCTCGCTGCTATTTCATTGTATCTTATTGTTGATCTAGAGTACCTCTCTCAGAATATAATAAAGGTTTATTCTATTCTATTCTAAAACCCTGCAACTACCAAAATAGTGTGTAGCAGGATGGCGTGAGCAAACAACGATAAAAAATTATGAAGACAGAAAAGCTGAATGGAGAAAAGAGAATGATGAAAAGGAAGATGCGTTAATATTTCCATCAGACGGTATCATGGAAGTGAAAGGTGCAATGCAGCGATGGTAAAACGAATACCGCGTTTGTCCGAATACAGTGCGATGTTTTTTCTACATTTGAAAATGACATTCACCCTTTATTCGAGTACTTGTAAACTGTATAATATTGTACGAGTACTGCTGGTCTCCTCGCTGGTCTCAGTGCGCCTATTTAATATTGCTGCATTGTAAATTAATTTGGCGTTCATGTTAACGGTGCTGCAAAATACAAATGCGTCGGAGAATCGTCTAGAGAAGAAAATGAAAAACAGATCAAATAAAAAATGTAATGAAATGCATTTCTCTGATTATAAATTCTCTGATTTCGCGTCATGCTGTAATTGGGGTCGCATTATCCAGGCTCGTACGGTAAGTTAAACTATTTTACACTCCTGGTTTTTTTTTACCATTGCCTGTTCTGCGTAGTTAGAGTGGGTTCAGGATCACAGTTGAGCTGTTATAAATAAAATCATATCTGAAGAACCTTTAAAGTACAAATAAGTTCGATACGTATAACGCAATTGACTACTCTATCATTTAGTCAACTCGTTTTCGGGTGTCCACATAACATTTTACGTAACATATGATATCCTTAACTTCTCTCATAGCAATTTTTGTCAAGCCTCACAAGTCTGAAAAAAAGATTGTACGACTAGCCGTGCGTCCGAATATAAGGCTAAAATTACGGTATAAAATTATTTCCTGGGTTCGGAGCGCTACGAAATACCTACCGATATTGACATATATTATTTTTCCGTGCCATAACATTTCTTATCGCATAACTCTTACATTTCCTTTAATTCTCTTCCCTTGCTCAAAAAGCGACCAGGTGTTCGATGAGGTCTATTTAATCTGGATTATCAAGTAGTACGTCTAATTTAAAACGTGAAAACTTCACTAACCATAAGGTTTACTTTTAAAACCGATTGCATTGCTATTACTTTGAAAAGACTGTAAGGACCACACAAAATAGTTACGAATCATTCTCTTTATTTACATTGTTTACAGTTTAGAAATATTATCTCATTATTTGGTTCGTAAATGCTGAGATGGATTCCAAAAACGAAGAATACTCCCGAATTAGACTTTTTCATACTCTAAGTCTAAACGCTGAAAGGTAAGGGTACGTTAGAAGACCACGGTCAGAAGCCACAAAAAATAGAAAAGTCTGCCTCAAACAATAAGTTCTACCCCGCGATCAGCCTCTAGTACGTTAGGCTGGGGATGTTAGGCCACAGCAGCCGCTACAACGAAGGGCATAGAAAATGGAATTTGCGGAATATGTGATGGTTAGTGAGATGCAAATCGAACAGCAATAAGCTAGTCTTCTTAATTTTTTCTCTGAGTAAATTTTTTGTCACGATAAAAACAATCAAATTACGGGAAAATTTTATTGAAGTATTTAAGGCCAATGAGTTATTCTTTTTCGCCATCGCTTTAATCTAACAAAACGATAATCGAAGTGAAAAACTACCTTGCGGAAGATTGGGTTTGTATGTAGGCGTGTTCCAGATTCTACATAATGCCAGAAGGTTTTCTTATTCCAGTCGTAGTGGATAAATCATTGATCGGCCTATCGAAAGGTCATTTATAGGAAACCTGCTCGCGTATTATGCAGCCTGGGATTTCTCATAAGATTTATATACGAGGTGAAATGTCCATAGAGGTTGAGACCTAAAACAATTTCCACTGCTCCGAGTGGCATTTTTTCCTCCCGAGAGGGTTAAAATAAAAAATAAAAACTCCCTTCGCTGCCCACACTCGGCGACAAATCGGATCGGCACGTGACGCAGTGTGGTCGGGAGGGAGGGAGCGGGGAGGGGGTCGTCATAAAGTTAACGGTCTCGATCGGTCCCGTAACCGTTCACTTTCTTCCATATTCCACGGGTATCCCGCCGAGTCAGTCACTTTTATCAGAAGGGAGAAATGTATTCTTATGGTCTCGAGTGAGCGGGAGTGACTTTTGAGATTTTCCTACGCGTGATGCATGCGAGACTGTCATGAACCGCTGTGTGCATAAAAAGCTAACAACATCGATTTCATAAGCGGAGGGTTGAAACGGATTGATATATCGTTATTTTTGCTGAGGTGACAATGGAAAGTGTTCACCGCAAATTCAACCATAACAAAATGTGGACATTGGCACTTCGATATAATTCGCATATGGTAGGTATAGAGACGAAATATCGATTCCATGAACTATTTTCGCTCTTTGGACAGAGAAATGAAGGAACGAACTTGTTCCTCTTACTACAAAGAGAGGAATAAAATGTAACGGATTCCATTCTATCACCTCAAACCATGTTTACTCATGTTATTAAACACAATCATCGCTATGTGAAGTAATAATTAACAAGGCTGCTGTAAAAATATTGCAATATTTATTCCACTATTGCCATTTTTGCATCTAATCAGTGATTTATTTTCACACGGTCTACACTTAAAAAGAAAATAATATCAAAGAAATTCCAATTTCTGAATTCCAAAAGCAAATCGCATCTAAGCAATTTACGCATAAACAGAGGTAGTTAGATGAATTACATGTCACTGTCTCAGTGATCAACCCTTCAACTCAATATTAAGCTGCTGGATATCGTGCACTTATATGTTTCTTATAGCTCAGAATCCCCAGAATACTTTCGAAAGTCAGACTAACACGACGCGTCGAACCGAAAGGAACCGCCAAACCCATTCTTAGGCATCCAATAACCTAAATGGGCTAGGAGATTCCTAAGCATTATTCACGACTTTAACACAAAGAAAGGAAAACCAGCATCCCTCCTTATGTCCCCCAATCCACTTTTCGCTCCATATTATTTACCACTTGCACTTTTCCGTTGATGACGACGCTTTTTTGGGCACTCCCTAGGTAATTTGTAAATGTGGGTATCGCATTATCGTGCTACTTCTCCAGTCCCAGATTGCGTTGTTCTTGAAAACATTCTACGCTTTTCGCGCTAAACATACAACCGATGTCAGCAACATGAAGATGACTTTGAAAGATAAACTTAAAGTCAATTGGAGCAAATCAACCCAAACCGAGTGTGAAATTCGAATATGAGGCAGCTCTTTCTCCCTGCTCCCGGTGATTTCTAAGATTTAGCAGGCAACCTTGAAATGTCACAGCCTGAGTTCAGCTGGTTGCGCGAAAAGAAGCCTCTCCAGAGCTTTATGCAACCCCGGAACCAAAGATTAGTGGCCCACCGCTCCACCTACTGGGCAACCACGCATTCACATTTTACGATAGACAGGGGATATTTTACACCTCCAAATGAGCACTTATACCTAACCCACGAGAACTCAATAACCACCGAACGTGGCAGTAAAGTGCAGTGATTGGAGAAGGGAGGCGCATCGGAGAGAGGATAAGGGCCTCGCAGCATTGGAAGTTTTCGCCCCGTGACGCGAGGGCAATCGGCTGCAATTGCGGGCTCAAGTGACGCATGGCCCAGGGGGGGCTCCGAGGGGTGGGGGCCGGCAGCGACCCGGCCGGAATGCTCCTCCCCTCCCGCTTTCGGTCCGTCGCAGGGGTGTGCTAATGACCGCCACCTGGCTTCCCATTCCTACCCCCCACACTTAGCATCGCTGCCGCACGTTAATGAATTCGGCGGGTAGCCGAAAAATGCCTAATACTACAAATACTGTAAATTTCCTTCGCCCTCCTCATCTCCCTCCACTGTCTCATCTCCCTACGCAGAACAGAGTTCTCGAGTATTTCTACTCCTGCTACTTCTCGCGTCCTTTGTTTGCCAGACAACTCCTGCTGACACGTAGTTTGTTTGCTTAAGTTGTACATAGTAAATACGAGTAGTACAATACATAGTACCCTAGTGATTGTTTCAATTATATAACTAAACAAAGCATGCGCTTTCATCCTCATTTTTCCTCCACACGCTAAACAAATTGCGGTCATATCATACGTTAAATATTAAATTCCAAATACTACGGAGATAAAATGTCAAATACCATGCTAACCTCGTTATTCCTAAAATATATAAGAGGTGAATATGAAAGATATTTTTATGGAAATAAACTAAACTAAAAAAGAAAGATAAACTGCAGGATTTTAAGCACAACGTATTTGGTTGTGTTTACACTTGCATTGCTTGTTTGGGAAAAAATGATATAGATTACCAAACAACGTTGTAATGAATGATGACGGCGAAAGAAAAAAAAAACTTTTAGCCTCATGTCAAAATTCAGGTATCGTTGCTTACCAATCAAATGTGGTAATTACAAGCGAGGATGTTACAAGTTATATTCCCCCATAAAAAAGTATGAGTGGAAGTTAAAATGGAAAGCTATAGACATAAACTATTCTACCTTAATGAAATTCCACAAAAAAATTATTCTTAAATGCGTCCGCAGAAAGAGACTTAACAGAGTGAAAGACCGAGCAAGACAAATACTTCGGACTAGCAAACAATCGGTTAACCGATATCAAACGAGTAAATAAAAATCGACCTCAATATTATCGACTCAACTGGATCAGCATTAAAGATTTATGGCCAACTAAACAAAATAAGCTCCAAAGTCCCTGTGCAGGCTCATCTCTTTCGTCCTGCTTCTTGTCTACACGCATTTCGTATTTTATACCTTACCACTACCTTGTGTAGCCTGTCCTGTTTTTTCATATCCCATACACATTCAATCGGCAATTCGCGGATAAAATCCAAGTGACATGGCATCGAGCCAATGCTGATTCCGAAGAAAAGAAAAAAAACCAGCATCGTCTTTTTTTCAGCGGTTTTGATGTTTTCCGTTCGGTCGTCAAGTGCGGCTGTTTGTGCCACATGCATTCCTCGACGCCACTGGAATCATTGGCCCTCGTAAGGGCATCTCTACTATTTCACTCAAAGCTCTCCGTACAAGAGGAGTAAAAGCTCTCCGAGGGGGCGAAGGGGCGTACTCAAAATTGTTAACAAAATGACATTCCATGCATGAATGTGCTCGAGAGGAGGATGTATAAATAAAACGGAAGGGTTTTAGGGGTCGTAGACCCACACGAGCTCGGTTGGAACTTGTGGAGTCTATCAGTCGGTCTCTCCGCGAGCCTTTGATTCTGCGCACGTACCATTCGCTATCCGACTCGATACAGCTCGCATGTGTACACCAATAATACCCCCGATGTCCGTTCCCATGCAAGGCGCTCCCTCTCAAAACACCACCCCTCACCCCGTTGGCGTAACCCCTCGACCGCCCGGTCCCAACTCCCCTTCCTTCCGCCTCATCCTCCCCAACCCCCCTTCCCTCTCCCTCCTCCCCCTCCCCCCCCCCCCCCCCCCACGACTACTGCCCTCTCCACAGCTACCAACTACAAAACCCCTCTCGCGTGCCCCTCTTCTCCGCGTTCATACATTTCCGCCAACGTTGAGCTGTGGTGTTCCTCTAAAGCACGACCCCCACCCACTTCCCGGGGACCCCTTTTCCCCCTCTATCCAGGCGACAACCCTCCCATATCCCCCGGCCACTCTCACCAACCCGCTCACCCCCCCCCCCCCTCCCCCCAATCAAAACCCCTCTCTTTTTCGCCACACCGTCCCTCCAGACGCTTCACATACCCATCCACTTTTTCACTCTATTCCACTGAGAACAGTAAAGGGGGAGTTGTGCGATATTCGAGACTTGGTAAGCGTCAGTGTTGCCACTTACTAAGCGCTTTTCTTGTGAGAAGCATTTTCACTGCCCGGCCCACTACTTTCGTACCTATATGAGTTAATACGATACAGAAAAGATACCTCTCAGATGCTCTGCGTGCATAATAAGGTTAGCTTCTACAAGAATATTCATGTTCATTCCTTTCAGAGCCAACCACTATCATAATTTTGCACGATAGAATACACCTTCTGTACTTCCCGTTTGATATCGTTTGATTCACCGGTCGTGAAAAGACAAATAAAATTTTGAAATATTGTTTCAAGATGGTTTCTGTCATCATTGTTCCATAAGATGTTGTTTGGGCCTCCTTAGAATGTTCATCACGAGGCTATACACAGTTATTTTCTTTTTCCAAAACAGTAGCGCGGAAAATATGTTTATTTCGTACATTGTATTTTGTGCGCCACCCTTACTTATGGTATGTTGTCTGAAATATCAAATCAGCACTGTCAGTATTGGTCAAAATTCTTCACCTCTCGAGGCAACATAAAAAAGGGACTTAATAAACTATCAAATATATTAAAGTATATATTTAGGAACAAAGTATATTTTAAACGAGATAATTTCAAGGTAAAACCGGTAGAGATGTTTCTAAAACCGATTATGTGTCACACCACCACCGGTTGACAAAAATCATCGTTAGTTAATCGGCCCGCTAAGGAATACGTGAAAATGCATACTTTTACGCAGATGCGCATTTTGATTGCGACGCGATAGTTATTTTTATCAAATCCGTTTCAAATGGAAAATAATTTTATATCCCACCGCAATATTAAATTATCTGGAATTCGATCGAAATACCGAAGAATTCATTCATCTTCAATCAACTAAGGTAGCGTGACGATATGAACGAGTCCATTCGCTGCGATAAAATTCAAAATCGATTCTGCGCCCTGAATCATTGCCATCTACGGGGATTAAGTCCCTAAGGGGAACCGCCGCCCTCTTCTCAAATCCCAAATGGTTATCCGCAATTTGATAAGTGCTTCAATAGCCAAAGAAAGTGGGTGGGAAAATTCGATAAAATATGCATCGGAAATGGAAGCTCCACGTTTTATAAACCATGTCTTCCAAACACGAGGCCGTTCAATTTGGGCGAATCATACAAGTCTCCTCCCGTGGGCGTCCCTGGAGGCAATCGACCAGCAATTGCTATTCTTCCCCTCCCATATTCTTAGGACGGCCATTTTATGGAATTAGAAAACATCCCTGTGGCACATAGAGGACATAGACGTGCATACATCAACCTGATAATGTACTGCATATGCACATGAACCCTACTGCAATTCATGTGCAATACCGCCCGGAACAAATATTTTCACATTATATAAAAGTATGACCCATCCATGAAAATTGCACTTTTATCGGTTGATGACACGTAATAATATCATAACCATTGTACATGACAAAATAACGTCACATTTAACATTCTTCCGCGTATTTCACTTATATCACCCGTGCCTCATTAAATGGAATCCGTGCAAACACAATTCCGCCAATGTGCATCTGCAGCGCTATACGGTAGTGCTTCAGTTGCGGTATTGATAATGTTGAAGCTTCCCTATTATTCTCAAACTTCCCTTTTTCCATATTGAAAGCACTACAAGTGTAAGTATAAGTGCATGTAAGCATTATCGGAAATTTAACGTCAGAATTGATGCTGGTAATTGTCAAAAGTGCTTCAGAGTAATTTCAGAGGCTCCCGAAATGCATTAGCCAGCACAGTGGAAGCTACATCACAAAATATATGAAAATAAAAAAAATGATAGAAAAACTTGCATATGAAAGCTATATATTTATAACGAAAACAGTAGATTTTATATATTGGATAGACACGTAGGTGATGAATTAGCGTTAGATGTCCACAAATAGACTTGAAACTCCACCATCCTCGACTTTTAGTAAATGGACTTCAGAGAAATCACAATAAACTGGGAGAATAAATGGAACAAATACGGAAAAAATTTTAAATAGCGCAAAAACTCATCATACTTATTGTACAAACACGTATTAAAAATAACACTTGGACAAGAAACATTCAAATTAGATGCTAGGTCAGTACAGTCTTTGATTCAATATGAATTTCATTGGCCTCTCCTCGGAGGGATTGAGATCCAATGTTGCTATTGATTCCAGCCTATCGTATTTGCAGAAATTTAAATCCCTTAGCAGTTTATCTTTCATCAAGTTAGGAGCTGAAAAAAATATTAAGTTGAATGGAAAAAAATCCGCACTAATTACCACCACTTTTGGCACCCATTTTTGCGACGGATGGGGAATGTAACTCCTTTTCTCCCAGCATTGGTTTCTTTGTTTTACGAGGTGAATTCAAATAGGAATGCTACTAATTTTTAAAAAATTACGAAGTACATACTTCAAGATAATAGCCATGAGTTTCAGTGAATGTGGCCATGAATACGTGTGGTAATCGTCATGACTGTTCAGCAAAATTAAATTTGGTCCTTTAAAAGAATTAATAACGGAGTTGTTAGGCCCAAAAAATGAATAAAATTTTAATGAAATTCGGAAAAATTAAACTCGTATAAAAGTTGAGAATAGATACATGCATAGTCAATAGTTGATAGAAAATAAAAATTTCTTTTCTTGTTTCGAAAATCTCATAATATAAAAAATTCAGCCGTTTGACCGGGTTTTGGTGAAATCACAGTTTGGAGCTGTGGCGTGCCATTTTTTGCTCGCTCGTACTAGAAGAGTCATAGCATGGTCATAAATTCACACTATGGACTAATATTTTGTAAAACGTCTTTTTGTAACTTAGTCTTTCAGTGTCAAAAAAGAGAATCGAAGGTGGTAATGCCACTAGTGTTTGGCCACTTGATTGAGTTTGCGTGGAATCGCCCAAAACCATAACTCACAGTTAAAAGCATCATAACGTGAAGGTAGGTACCTTCATCCATATTTAAAAATTAACTAAGCTGAATACAACCGGGTCATAGTGCACCATTTCATAGTTTTTATGTTCAAAGAAAGGTAGGGGGGCACTTCAATGAAACTAGAGTTTATCAACAAAGATGGCGGACTTTTGACCCAAAAAAAACCTCCTGCATAGCAATTTCAGTGCATTTCAACCATAGAGTATATAGTTAAACATGAACTTCAGGTGAAGCCATTTATGCCATATCGAGCGTCCTCAGAATAAATACTGTGATTGCCGTAATAATGAGATCGTGATACCGGACGTGTATTCTAACGACGAGTTCTTGTGCCTCCTGCTGTAAGGTGAAATACCTGTGGTACGTAAAAACATTATTTATTTTTAAATTAATTGTACAATGTATTGTTAAGAGCAATGTGAACAATAGTTTGGAAAAAATGCTTATTTCATAGATCGTCACCTGCGCTGCTTATATACATAATACTGAAATGGTAATTTTTGTTGTATTTCCTGATCACCTCTGGTATTTTATTCTTGTTAGTTTGAAACACGCTACGTATATATAGCATAGGCACTCAAGAGCAGACAATATACTTTCCATTGCTCCTACTTCAGTATTCCTCCTTAATAATACATTTTATGAACAGCAAACGTGTAGATAAATATGTTCCGGACTAATTACGCTAATGGTATATCACGGACACTCAATATGGCGGAGGCGGCTTCACCTTCACACACGGCCGAGTATACTCAGCACCACCTCTGGTACTTTCATAACCCGATGATTTCAACCTACATTGTATTCAGCACCCCCTTAACATTTTCACCCTCCCCATCCATTGCTCCCACATTGAAACCTATCCTCAATCCCTCCCCTTTCATCCCCAGCCCTCCTATTCTTCGCTACACCGCCATCAAGAAGCACACACCCTATTCAACCGTCCCTCCTATCCCACCCTCTCGCCTTCAGCCTCTTCAGCCACCCCTCCCACATCCACAGCCCTCTCCTCCGCAACCTTTTCATCCCCTCCCGTCCCGATTCGCCTTATTGTTTCCGCTCCGCCCCCTTCCCCCCACTTTCAACCCCTCAGCGCATCCTTACGGTCGATTTTTTTTAACCCAATCCTCCAATCGACATCATCATCCGTATCATTTAATTGCTAAACCATCCATCATCAGCGGATGCTAAACTGGAAGTAATCCTAATTGTATCTTCATCGCGTGCATTCGGCATCCATGGGTTTTCGGTCGGCCTGATCTGTTACACCGCCCTTGAGATATACGCACGAGGCATAATGCAACAACAGAGCGAAGAATGTCCACGGGACTTGGAAGGATTGTTCCGCTATTAGGGGTAAACCACGGGTTCTTTATTCTTTTAGAAAGCTCCCCCCCCCTTGCCCCCAACCCTCTCTGCATTATCCATTGGGGATCGGGGCTCTTGTAAAGGCCAAGTCCATGCATTAACTCCGAAAGGGACTTTCTCCACCACGCTCTTCGGCTTTATTCGATCGTTTGGAATAAAGTTTCCTCGGCCCGGCATGAATTCTTTACAAGTAAACTTCCTTATCTATGCGATTAATATTAGAAAGACTTACAAAATATAAGAGGTTACGTTGGATACAATATCATCACGTATGTATATGAATAGGTAAACTGATATTTTGACGATGCACAATTCTAGACCGTAAACAGATTAAATGAAAATGAACTGAAAGGTTAAGCCAAAATGTATTAGAAGCGGGTGTTTGCCTTGGATTGAGATTCGGATAAGAGCGATCTGGATTTTACTGAATATTCACTACTACTAGTTCAAAGGAGTCTTGGCATTCTACAACTTTAGCCTAAAAATAATTTTACTAGAACTTCTTGCAGCATTCAACTTAAATCTTTTGACCGATAATCTGAAACTTCTGCGATTTATTTCAATTCATAGTTTTACTACTCTGGTGTGTAATCGGAAGGTACATTTAGGCATAAACGCGATCACATGGATTGCATTATTACTTTATATTGTTCGCTCATCAATTTACTTTTACCATTTTCCATTAATGTGACACGAGTCACTAATTATATTTTAGCTGTTAAACTACTTTAAGAATACTGACAAACGATGCAATAATATTAAAAATAATTGATAAAACTGAAGTGCAACTTTTGATAAATGCATATCTACATAGAGTGTTTTTATTTGCACTATAGGATATCGAAGAGATATTTTACACATGTAAAATTTTCCTATTTTGTTACTAAATAAATTATATTTCTCCTTAGCCTGCGCTTTGAAAAGAACTTACATTTATAAAGCCCTGATCTATTTAATAGTAATAGCAAAAGGTATTATTGTTGCGTCAAAGGTTTATGATAACGCCTACATTGGAATTAGGAATTCTTATGTATTTTCGTGAGAAAATACCTACATTTCTTGACCTCGCTCCTCGCTCCACATTGAAAAAGAACGATAATCAATCCATCGATTTTCTCTCTTATTCTTGACCCACAGCATGGCACCATCACGTTCCAGTAAACAGCTTCGGATTCATGGCACTTTTCGTTTAGCATGGGGTTATATACTTGGTCCTCTTCGAAATAAAACACTAGAAAGTGCTACAATTTGATTAAAGGGAGCGTCGCTTTTGGCAGTTACGAAAAATATGATAATACTACTTTACTTTACTTTACTTTAAAAAATTTTGAAAGAAAAGCACTGAAATCTTTTGCAATTATTAGACCGCTTTCCTTTTGCTTCTGGTACAAGAACTACAAATTTGCGTTTACACCGTAGAACCTAAATGAGTAGGCATCATTTGCTTAGCTGATTTCACGCAAATTCATGAAATATAATTATTTTTTTCTAAGTAAGAGCATAAATTAATACCTCAACATATTCTCATAACTTTCCAGTCGGATACTGCACATATATTCTGTCTGCTCATACTTTTTCGTTGCCTGACGATTAACTCAGATACGACAGGATTTATTATCCAATGTCATTCAAGTGCGTCTG
Organism: Pyrrhosoma nymphula; assembly: GCA_963573305.1. Lineage (NCBI taxonomy): Eukaryota > Metazoa > Arthropoda > Insecta > Odonata > Coenagrionidae > Pyrrhosoma > Pyrrhosoma nymphula. The sequence continues at coordinate 151,702,793 of OY754328.1, forward strand.
ATATCTAAGTTTCTGGTCCAAGTTACCAGTGTCTACGCTCAATGAGTTTTGGGCTCAAGCAGTAACAAAAGGAAGGCGCCTATATAGACCATAATATTTAGACTCACCACTTATTGGCTCAAATTGAAGTGAACTCCACTGGAAGTCCGTGAACTATGTCCAATGAATATGATCGCCCAGCGACATTTGAGTTTCCGCATCTGTTATAACACTGTACCATATTTTAACGGTCTTCATTCATCAATAACACAGAAAATTATTCCATGAAAAGCTAAATATTTATAGATGTATTTGAATTACAAACCGACGATAAATTAGGGGAAAATGTTCGCACTGCATCATAAAGATATTTTGAAGACATGAAGAAGGGTGATTCAGCTAGATTAATAGCGAAAACAATGGAAATATTATGAAACATTTTCCATTAAAATAAGTATTTCTGGTGCGTACTTGCCTAAACATTACTCTCCTTTCGTAGGCGTCTTCTGTGGTAGACACTAGTAGTTTTCTCCTGGAGCGTTTGAAGAGGTTTCAGCTGAACAGTTGCTCCAGTCATGACCCTTCACTCCAACTGGTGTGCATCACAACATATCAAACTGCTCAACACCTGCCGTTTTCTTTTTATCAATTCTCAGTTTTCTTTTAGAGCTACCTACAAGGAAAGGCCTCCTCAATGAATAGTAGACATGTATTATGGACGCTATTGCAGCGGTCGTGGTAGATAAGGGCACTTTACATGCGCGTTCGTGAGCAAGCCGATGGAGGCGCACTTTAGGCAACTTCTCGCGCAAAATGCATTCATGAGAACCAGTATTGGCCTCACGTGGGTGACCTTACGCTCGTTCGCGTTGGCCCTTCCGCCTGTCTCCCCCCGCCCCACCCCCGCGTCCCCGTTAATATATGTAATCTCCACTTCTTCCCTTACGCTTCTCTTCCGCTAGCCTGGCACCACTCCTCTTCATATTAGTACCAGCGAAATAGGTATTTACTTCCTCCTCACTTTGCTCAACTTCCTCCCATGCCGTTACTGCACAGCGTCCATTACACTATCTTGTGGGAGTAGAGTGCTTCATAAGGAGATTAACATAAAGTTTATCCCATGCGGAAATAGACAGTCATGCACTGTTATACATTATAGTGGCAAGGTAAGAACAGAAGTGAGGGAATAAACGGTGCACGATCTAATGCAGAAGATTTGAGGATCTTGCACATAAGTATCACATTTTGACATTACCATCCTCCGAGAAACGCAAGAATCTCAATTCTATTCCACAGCCTTTATGCTTTCCGGCTCCGAATCTACAGGAAGAGAAAACGTTATTACACTTCAGCTAAATTCTAGCTTATTATTTTAACTGACTAGTTGGAAAGCCAACCGAAACAGGCTAAAATATTGGCTAAAAACCAAAAGAGAATGAATTAAGTAAATCTTATATATAAAATAGAATGTTTGTTTTGTTAATTCTTTATGCCCGCCAATACCATTCATCCGATTGCGATGAAACATTGGTGAGATGTTATTCGCGTGCCCATGAAGATTTCTGAATTATAAAAATGGCTATTTTTGGGGTTGTGTTTACCCCAATATTGTTAACATTTACTCCCATAAGAAAAGCATTGAATTCGGTGCAGGTGTTTCTTTATTTTCTTTTTTAAATTACTTGCACTCAAGAACTTTTCTTTCTTTCCAACAATAGAAATTTCCTTGGCAACCAGACGTGAATATTCATTTAATAGCGATTTCATGAATGGCCATTCATGCCTGCAGCATTTAAAAGCCAGGTTTAGTTACTAATTTTATAGTTGTAACCAAACGAATACAGTTCCCCGTTCGCCTCGCCTTCTCAATGACCATCAACAAGGCACAAGGTCAATCGCTTCAAGTGTGTGGATTAAATTTGGAAAGTCCATGCTTTTCACGTGGTCAATTATATGTTGCATGCTCACGTGTGGGACAGACAAGTAATTCCAAATTCAACACCAGCTGATGAACTCAACGCTTGCCCCAAAACGTCGTATCTTTGGAGACGTGCAGAAACTCACGTAAACGAGCTTATATGACGAATAACAAATAGAATATGCGTTTAAATCTGCAGCGCAATGTGTCAACCATATTTTAAAAACAGCTATTGGACATTGGTAATAGAAAATTACCTGCTGATGCCGACACAAAATATATTTTAATTCCATTGAACTTTTGTGTCATTGTTCCATCAATCGAACAATTGATTCAGAAGATTATTCCACAAATTGTCAACAATTACAAAAATCACCAATGGCTTTGTGAACGCGCTATTTTGGTAGCACAAAACACTGACGTCAATGCAATCAACAACGCCATCCACGAACAGATTTCGGGCGAGTCTGTCACGTACAAATCGATTGACAGCGGCATGAATGCGGACGAGATTTTTAATTATCCAATTGAGTTTTTAAATGCGATGGACCTTTCTGGTGTATCACCGCACAAATTGTCACTCAATCTCGGCGCACCAATAATTCTTTTGCGTAACATTAATGCACCACGATTGTGCAATGGAACCAGGGTCACTGACAAACAACTGATGCCAAACTTCATCTAAGCGACAATTCTCAATGGCAAGGTAAAAAGTGAAGATGTGCTTATTCCACGTATTCCCATCATTCCCACCAACATGCCATTTGATTTCAAACGACTTCAGTTCCCCGTTCGCTTTGCATTCTCAATGACAATCAAAAAGGTACAAGGTCAATCGCTTCAAGAATGTGGATTAAATCTGGAAAATCCATGCTTTTCACACGGTCAATTATATGTCGCATGCTCATGAGTGGGACAGCCGAAAAGTTTATTTGTTTTTGCAAAGGGCGGTAGGACAAAATATATTGTTTGTCCGAAAGAACACGAATAAAATTTTCAACTCTATTTTAATACACTTAATATAATTTTCTTTCATTAATTTTGAACGTGCAAATGTGTCTGATTTGCATATGTGTTCCTGCTTAGAATGAAAAAGAGGCATTGCAACGCATGCCGGGCACAGCTAGTAATAATTAATTACAAATGAATATTTTTATTTATTTTAAAGAAGAAAATCTAACCAACTGTCCTAATACAGCCCTTGGACCGAATTCTTACTTATTAATTTACTCAATCTCAATTAATAAATCTTCAATGAACATATTGACTGTAGAGGGAATGATTCTATTGTGCGAATAAGGCCTGAGTTGGATTAGTACTTTTGCCACTTGCAATTTAAGGTTACTCAGCCACATCATGGTTAAAGGTTGGATATTTTTTCGGAGTTTTAACTACCCACTTTCTTTCCACATCTCCTTTGGATGTAAAGCCCAGGAACCGTCCTCCACTTTACCCGCCCACAGACGTATTGCATTGAGATAATAGGTGTGCTTCATTTGGTCGTGAATGCATATCACGCATAGAAGAATGTTTAATTCCCTTCTTGTTGGCTAGTTTTACATACATTATTTGTCTATCGCCCTTCTGAGAACTTTCTCGCTCATGCGTCAATGTTGATGCCGATTGAGGCATCCAGACTAGTAACGTGTCGGTCAAGCTGGCCATCCAAAGGTCGAGGGTTCGAATACCGAACCGGAGGGTGGACATTGTCTTTGCCTTAGGAATTGGTTCTTAGGATAGACGGTACAATGCAGCCGAAGTATTTGCAGCACCAAGAAACCGAAATCGTTTCAATATTGACGAATACACCGACTTGTCCTGTTTAACCTAGTTTCGGAAATCAAATAGATGAATAAGCTTGCTCCTCTTCAAGTTACAAAATCTTCCAGGTACATCCTAAACTGTGGTGGTGTATACACACACCTCTTCATAGCGTAGAGAGGAAATGAAAACAGCTCCCTTTTACGTCGAGAGCGAACGAAGGCCACGCAATCCACTCATTGTCAGTCACAAGTCACATAATATGATTTGCCTCATTTTCCAATTCTTTCCCTCCGGTAATCCTTCATGCCTGAAGTAATGCGACACATCACTCACTTTTTCGTTCTATTCTCACTCGAATGAAAATGAAAGAGAGACTGGTGATGCAAACATCCTTACCAATCAATCCACCTGACCTTACAGAACGAAATGCTTTCAATTGTCAGCGGTCTCTAATCAATATTGTGACGAGATAAAGACAACTTTTAAAGGGACATAACTTTTAGCGAATGTAGAGCTAACACGCATGATTCATGACCGCTGATTCGCTACCGTTAACTACTGAAATTTTATTGTTTACCCTAGAACTCCAACAGACCTCGCTAGTGGACTCCTGGATGAAGGAATATATTAAGCAACTTTTGGTCACATAACTTTGTGTAATCACTGCATTACTTATAACGAGGATAAAAAAATCTATCAGGCCACACTTTTCATTAAGCAGGCCTGACCGGTTTCAATGGTTTCACGTCAATTTCAAATATAGGCTTTCATGATGATGTGAAACCTTCGAACCGGATATGTTAAGATTAATAAAAAATTGGAAAAGTAGGAAGTATTTCTTTGTCCACGTGATAAGTAAGAATTCCTGTATGAAGATCAATTCGGATTCAGGAATTTGGAATTATTATTAGGAGTAGAGGAACGTGAGAAGCTTTTTTAGGCCTGAGACCATAAAAAAGAGGATTGGAAAGGGCAGGCCTAATAATTTTTTCATCGGCCTGCAGAAATCATTGGACACTGTGGATTGGAATAAAATTCTGGCTAGACTGAAGAGCTAGGAATGCCATTTAATAACGGAAGGGCATTATGCAGGCTATATGAAGAGCATATGTCAGGGATTAAATGTGGCGGTAATTCGGAAGAAGCAGGTGTGAGGGAAGGAGTACGACAAGGATCGCCAATGATCTTCAATAAAAATATTAAATAATATATAAATAAAAGAGCAAAATTCAAATAGAAATAACGGTGCATATGAAAAAATCAGCATTCTACACTTTACTGGCGACATAGCACTTCCTGCAGAGAAGAAGAAAGATTTGACGTGAATGCTGAGTTGTATGATCAAAACTATGAAGAAAAATAACTTTAAGATTATTGTTAATAAAACCAAGATTATGGTTTGTGGAAGAAATAAAAACAGAATCACTGTCAAACATGGACTACAAAATCTTGCGCAACTGCGAGTTTCTAAAACTATGAATATCAGCGGCTGTGATCGACAATCAATCCATGGAGATAATCTCCGCTTGAGATTTTTCTGCTGCTTGATTTTTTACTTCATTTTGTTAAAAAAAATACCTTAATTCGAATTTCAGTACTTTTTATTCCTCACGATACGTTTAAAAATAAGTACGTAAGCTGATATAGCTGAAGAAAAATTGTCTTGTTCGGTAAATGAATAACAGCTCCATGAATGGCAGAGAGACGTCGATCAGTGCACTTATTTAACGCTACCATTTAAAATGCTATATCTCCACAAAAAATTCAGATATTAGCATAATTAAAACATGTTTAAAAATAAAACAAAATTTTCTATTATTGTTGTAAATTATGTTTTCTTATCTCCCCAAATGAAAAAGTTATTCTAAAAAAATTGTTTTTGAAGAACAAAAATATTTGCAATTTCAGTTCCCATTCTTGGAACTTGGAAGCAATAAGGGTAAATATTTGCTGGATATGTAAGATACAAATCGCAAGTACAACTTACCCCAGTTTTTATCGTTAATATTCATGAAGACCACTGATTTTTGGCGCTTTCATGGTAACTGCATAATTATTCTGACAAAATGTTTGCGTAACCATTGCTTCGCAACTAATAAAGGAGTTGCAACCCTATGTTAATGGGACAAAAAATGGTTAAAATCACCTTCTCCTCTAACTCCACCAAAGGTTATTTAGATTCCTTCTGAAACTTCCTGGATATATAAATTGATCGAGTTTCATTGCAAAAACTGCATTGTTAGAAGGTTAGAAGGGCTAATCTGTACCTAAAACTTACGAAATTATTCTCTCTCTCCTCTTCAGTTCTCCCTAGTCCTCTTTGCGCTCTCTTTCCCTCTCTTCGTCCATCTTTACCATTCATTCATTCCTTCTCCTCCAATCTCATTCCTCTCACTCAATCTTTCCTCTCTTTCTGACCCCTTTCTCCCTCCCCAACCCTCCCTCACCCTCTCTTCCTCCTCCTCTACTCCCCTTCACCCTCGAAAAACCTTTGAAAGCAGATTTCGTTTGTTTTCTCTTCTCCCCAGAGCACGCTGCATTTCCCGCCAAATGTTTTTCTTCCCAAAAAATAAAAGAAACGATAAAATGAAATAAAATTCGATTTCCTCTCTCTCTCTCTCTCTCTGCCTGCGACTGGCGACTTAGAGTCCGCCATCTTTGAATCCCTTTTTCCCGCCAGTGTTCATTTTTCCCCTCTCCTCGCCCCATTCGCACTTTTGATTATATTTTTAATGCTCCCTTGGGTGGGAGTGGGGCGGGGAGGCGGAGGGATACAGTCAATGAGGTCAAAAATTTACGTCGGGTTAATTAGCTAAGTCTGCCGCGTCTGACTCAGCGAGACCGCGGAAAAATTGACCGAGCGAGGAAGGGATGTGAAAGCCTGGAATGATATTATGAGAAAATGTTATCCGTCGATGACTGCCTGCTCAAAATAAACTTTTCGATAAAGATGGGATTTATGTCGTATCATGCTACATATTTACATTATCACCGGGACGCTGCATCATTTCTCCGGTCACAGCGTGTTGCGTTTGAGAAATTAAAATTTATATAATTTTATAGTTTCGATATTTTATGAGCTATAAAATTCGTAATAATGAGATAATACTCTTTTATTTCTCCTTATAAATAATGAGCCAAAATCGAAACAGCAGGAAAATACGTGAAAAAGGATAGGCCACAATTTCCCGATTTTGTGCTTGTTGATTGAGTAAAAGTGTAGACTTGTGGTAAAAACTTTATTTAGGAATAACTGGTGATATAAAGTCGTGGCAAACAGGTTTTTAGAATCCGCTGATTGATCTCCCTGCGTCAATAGTGATGAGTTTCCGAGTTGCATGAAAGAGACTCCATTTGCAAAGCCCTAAAAAATAGATTTAAACACTGAAAGATATACATACACAGTGCGAAAAACAGCAGAGAAGACATTGAGAATGAGGCAAACGTCCTATCCAGAAGAACGATTTTTTAAGTGCATTGAAAGCGAGTTTCCTTGGGTCCACATATTATCTACGGATTGCCCCATGAAAATAATTCACCGTAGTGAAAAGGTTTATCTTTATAAAGGAATTAAAAAATAAAATTCCCACTTCCCAAAAGGATGAAAACGACGATGACTTTTCCAATAATACGATATATTTTCAGTACCGGAAAAATATAGGTACGTAAAGAGAGGACAAAGTAATGTTTTTATTAGGAAATATTTTTACTGTGCTATCTTAAATGATTCAAGCTACACAGTAGTATGAACCATTGCACAATTCTCATTGCGATTGTCTGCAAAAATTTTAATTGTGATAAGGTAAAGTTTGGAGCAAGGCTATGCGCATTTACCAAATGTATTCCTTTCTCGAACAAATGTATTCCTCTCTCTCACTTAAACGTTTTACACCTATGTAGTTTTTAGTCGAGTCAAATTCCACTTACGTGGACGATAATCATAATTACGCATTTATAATTCTTCCGACAGACAGCATGATTATGCTCCTGCATTTTTTTCAAGAAGTATTTAAGGAGAACACATAGCAGAGTAATAAGTTTTCTCAGCTACAATATTAACCAGGGTCAACATTTGATGTCGTAGAATGACGTGAATTTGTCTGAAAGAGGGCTCGTTTATGCTAAATAGAACTCGGCGGAAGCCTTAGGGTTGCTGAGAAATTCCTTCGTAATCGCTTTAAAAGGAAGGAAGCGGCAAAACTGTCCCCAGGCACCCCGCCAAGGATTCAAGCTTGGGATTTGAGACCAATTCAGATGAAACAATCCCTAATAGAAGTGGCAGTTTTGCTAAGTACATGTGTTCCTATGTAATTCAATACGGTAAAATTCACGGTAGGTACGAGCTGTTTCCGGGAATACATATTTTCTCCTCTTTAATGGATATATGTCACGGCTTCTCTAACGATTTAAAATACAAACGTAAGTAATGAATTCTATTCTCCGTCATAATTTCACATATATACTAAGCAACATTAAGTATTGACATTTCCCCTGAATGATTAAACTGTTTACATTTGTGCACCTCAAAAGCACGTTATTTAATCTCACGTATCGAAGCCATTTTCTCGCTGAGGACTAATTTTTAGCCCACTTATAACTATTTAGCTAAAAAAGCTATCATTAAGTCATAGGTAATGTTCGCAACAGATCAACGGGTGATGAAACAAGATTTTGACGCAAAGAGAAGAAGGTTTACCAAGGGTTCCAGCTGTCTGTGGGTGAAGTTTGAGCAAAAGCATTAGCTTCTTTTGCAATAAAACATGAAAAATGGTGATAAGGATGTGGAAGGTGGAAAATAAAAATAAATAATGCGAAGACGGTAACTTATAAATTAAATTTTGAACGACAAGTTAGTTTGTATTTACTTAAACGAAGGGAAATTTGAGACCTCTCTCCGAATTTTCACATATGCAGAAAGATTTCAGCTTGGAAAATGATTTCGATTGACCAAGGCGAGCATGAACGTGATGGTTTATAAGGTGGGATTTTAGAACTTTAGAACGCTCGCCCGAGCCGAGTGTTTTTCATACAAGGAGCAGCATAGCAGACGCGGCTGGAGATTTCGAAAACACGACCGCCACGATCTCCTTGAAAAGAGAGGCGCATAACGGTACCAACTTTCTATTTCACGATTCGCGTAATAGGAATACTACTAAGAATGAGGAGCAAGTGGAACATGGACTATGCGCAAAGGATGACATCCAAAATATTTTTAAAAGAGAATTTGTTTGAAAATCTTTACAATGCATTATATGATGCCTTTTGAAATAATTTCCATTTTCAGTTTTGGTGATGTTATCAGATGCTGATTATTATAGCTCAGTCAAATACGCTTGACCCGCATAATAATATTGGCAGCGTAGGTAATTTATTTAGCATTATTTTAATGGACACCTTGTCACTGAAATATATTCAGAGAAAACGAAACAATAAACGAAAATGTTAACTTTTTGCGCATACTAAACATTTATATTATTACAATGCCATATCATTAAGTAACAGAAAATTGAAAATCGCAAAACCGCAATAGATTACTCTTTACTTCAGGGGACCACCACTTTTAGCATCAAATAGACTGCTATGAAAATCCACTATGCAATCTTTTTGGAATGTAAAGCCGCTGGAAAATATTTTCAGTTCAACTTAATCATCTTATGAAATCACTATGAGGGGTAGTTACTCTTTAAAACAGTCGAATTAACACTAGATTTGTTAACATAAAGTCTTTTTAACAACACATAATGATTATCATAATGAGAGCTAATGACGCCCTTTTCTCTGCAAACAAGTTAGATTATCAATTTCTCAACATCTTCGGTAGATTGACAGACAACCCCAGTGGATAAAAAAATATTTTGGAAGAACGGTTCTTCTAAAAAAGGTGAAGCTTAACTTTTTGCCGATGATCTGACTATGTTATTTATGCCACTACTAACGTTAACCTGTCAATCAAGTAAAGCGATCAATCGGCATTGCTGAGTTGAATTCGCTACTGACTAGATAGAATGCATAGCTTTTTATACAATTTATAAAGGATATAAATCTAAGCGCTCGCATATAATAATCCATCATTCAAACAGTAGCTTCGTCCATACAGAGAAACGGCTGCTGCTACACAGCACCGATTCACTCTCAATGCATCGCTCACACCCATTTTAAAAAGAGCAGAAAAGATAGACTCTTCACACAGGTTTAGCAGAAAACGAGGATGTCGATTCCGAAAACATCAAATCGTGGGGCTCTCGTCAGTATTCCCGGAAAACCGCCGGGTCTCTCGAGAAGTTCCCGGGAACGAAGACGGATTCCGAGGATTCCAATCCACCTCCCGGGAACAGTAGCCTACACCCCGGGTGAAGTTTAACGAGTTTTGGGTATTCGATCGCCAGTCCCAAAACGCTGGATGAGGGAGGGTTTTACCTGGGTATCTTTTTCCATCCAGTTAAAAATCAGAGTTGACTACTTCCTGCAATCATACAATATGGGTATTTGTATTCGTCCATTGTTACATGTTAATACATCCGATGTAAAAGGCCGTTCGTGCTGTTTTCGGGGATGTGGAAATAAATAAATAAATCAAAAGAAATAGTCAGGACTTTGTGCGATAAATTTTATTGGAAATACGAGATAGAGTAAATATTTATATTAATACGTCGACTATTTTCCATGCATAATATGCAAAATATTGGGATTTATTAAGTCAACTTAGTTAGGACCTAACACTCGGTTAGAATCGATTCTCATAGTTTAGAAGCCTCTTCCTCGAGAAGCATCCACGGATCATGGAGGGAATAATTGTACCAGGAATCAGGGTGCTACTGAATTCCTTGAATGACACTCTCCAACAGTTAACCATACCTCTCTTTCCAAATAACAATTATTTTGTTAAAAAGTTGGTTGGAAATCAGGACGCATGAATGGTTATCTTGATGGTCAATACATTCTCCAAATATTCAAGAGGTAGCACGTTCAATCTAAGCCATAAAAAGATAGAAAACGGAATCGAGTTTTACACGTTGCGATCTTATTTTTGTGAATCGTTCAGTGTGCTGTTATAGCCATGGCCTCCCGAACTTCTTGGAATACCTTTTCATACTTCCTCTACGGATCTACACAGAGATGAGAGTTTAATACTTATCCATTCAAAAACTAAAAAAAGAAGGGAAGAGAGGATATAAAGAAAAGGGGAGTGATAAGAATTATTTTTTTTTCTTACTCTCTTTCCCCTCCCACTGCCACCATTCCTACCCTCAAACGAAAGTTTTTAACGACAAAAATTCAGGCAACGAAGACCGCGTTTGTCGTTTAGAAGAGAGAAGAGGAGAGAGAGGGATCATTTCAAACAAATGCCTCCACACGAGAGAGGTGGCGCAGAAGAGGGAGGGAGGCTGGCAGACCGTTCCCATAGCTACGTGACCTCTCTCCTGCACCGCATAATGGCCGCTTCAGTCCCCTCTCCCGTCCCCACCCTCTCCTCCTCCATCCCTCTCCTCCTCCATCCCTCTCGACGCCCCGGTCCTCCCCTCCGACCTCCCTCAACCCTCCCCTCGACCGACCCGCTCTCCTCTCACGGCTCCGCTACCTTTCACTCTCCCTCTCCTACTCCTCTATCCTCCCCGCCTCCGCCATGTCCCCCGAATGGCCTTCCCGCCGGCGATGTCTGTACAGCCTCCTCCCCCAGCCCCACCTCCTCCTCCTCCTCATCATCATCCCCCTCCGAGCAACCTCCTTCCCCGCCTCGAAGCCCGCTTTCCGGGAAAGAGCGACGATTCTTTCGGAAGCGCAATTTTCGACTGGGACCGCATCAACTAGTCCCCCTCTCCCCTCTTCCTCCCCCCTTCTCTCCTCCCCACCCAACTACTAGCCTCCACTAATCTCCCACCCTCCCCCATACCTCCGTTCACCTCATTCCTGCTTCCAATTCAGCCACCGTCCGTCACACAGCAGCCAGAGGCTGGTCGCCCCCCCCCCCCCGTTCCTCAGTTGTGCCTCCCGGACTTCATACCACACCGCTCCCACTTGGGTATTTTTTCGGGACTAAATGGTACGAGGCCCTCATTCTTCTATCCCCGAGTTTCAAACGCTTCGATGATATTCCAGTCATGAGTCAGGAAAAATATTTGAGTCGAAATGAAAACGAACTTGAAATTTAGTTTACTTTAGGCATTTTCGCTCATCAATTATCACCGTGAGCTCTAAAAAATAAAAAGCTGAAAAAAAGGAATATTAGCCGTTTCAAAAACTCTTATAATACATTTCTTAAAGCACTGAACCGATGCTCTGAAACCAAGCAAACCGGTAGAACACTGGCTTCCGATCCCAAGGGACCGTATTCGCATTCCGGTGGTGGCAGGGATTATTTATTATTGGTATCCCGATCCCTTCTAAACTATGGTGAGGAGAGCATTTCAAGTATAATACTCCGTCCGCAGGATGGGACGTTTAACCGTGGTCCCGACCGGTAACCTAGTACATTTCGCTATAGCAGGCTAATGCCGACGCCGGGTTTCCTTCCACGTCTCTTCCATTCCCCAATAATATTTCCCTCATTAACCTGCCTACGAATCTTAATGGAGCTAGTAACTTCAGTTGCCAGTCGTCTTCCAAAAAAATCAACTACCCAACTCCAAACTTCGCACACTTGTAGTCTATGTCTTTGAAGAAACGCTGAAAAACAAAATGCTTATTATTTCTGCAAAAGCTGTTCTCACCAAAATGTACAGTTTTGGCAACTTCACTGATGTGAAAAAAACAGGCAATGCAGCTATTAATGTAATGAATAGTCCTACAGATCTCTTTGCAAAAAATATTGAATCGTTTTACAACGGGGGGTGGTGAATGTGAAATGGTTAAGACGTGGACTCAAGTTGCATATTGTGGGTATCATATTTGGAAGATTTTCCACATAAGAAATGACAGATGAACAGTAGTGGGAGTTGACCGATGAATTACTTCAGTTCAATACCGAAGGGAGCGAGAAAATTATGAATTACTTCAGTTCAGTACGGAAGGGAGCGAGAAAATTATGAAGATATCTTTTCTACCTGGAGACTCCACAATTACTGAATGTGCTGTTTCATTGGCCGCAGATATGATTTACTCAAAACATAATTCATCAACGCCATCGATTTGACGTGATCGCGATGTTGTTACTTAGACTGGTAGCAATAACCAGCGTTCCTTGAAAGCGTTGAACATATTTGATCGGCAATTGTATACCCTACCCTTTCGCTACTAAGCAGAAATTTATTCTACCTTGCTGTTAGTTTCCAGAAGCCAGCACCCTGCTATTCCCACACCCATGTTTGCCATTTCCTCGTTTATTTTGAAATTATAATACAACACTTATTAAATGATTGTTAATCGGATATGTTGGCGTCCGATTTCAAGCAAGGGTGACTGTTAACAAGAGGTCGCACGGATATCGCTGTCACTGGTGAAAATAACCCTCAATATATCCTATCAATCTTCGCCACTCCACGAAAAGTAGACATAAATATGCCTATCAAAATAAAACGGCAAATTCATTATGAATTCATTGAAAGCGTTTTTCCAAAATTGACGGCATGTCAATCACTCTTCCAGGTGGTGGGGGACGTCGTTTGCTGAAGAGCAATAGCTCGTCGAGTGTCACTTGTATTGCGAGATTAACTGAGATTACCTTATCACTCCGCGGCATACGAAGATTAGCCCTTCGATAGCACGACGAGGAACGTAATTCAAAAGGCAGAAAAGTATGTTTTCAGCCGCTAAGCAATCACCTCGAAACATTTGGTTCCAACGGAGCGGAGTTAAAGAGAACGTAGTGGCAATCGCTTGGGTCGCTTTCACGCTAAACAGCCGATGCAGGCCAGCCACCTATGTAAAACATACGGGCAATTGTGGCAACATCTCCACGCAGAATATTTGCCGAAATGTATTTGCACAACCTATCAAAAATTTCATCCGGCAAGGTCTATGACAGAGGATTTAATGGTATCAGAGGAAGGGATATACCTAAAAGGTATGAAGAATGTGATGGAAGAAACTCCCACTTCCCTGAACGTTTTTTTTTTACAAAAATGGTCAAAAAAATTCATATTTTTTATTTCAGATTTTAGAAGCATTAAACGGATGCAAATCCGAATATTTTTTACTTAATTTTTTATTACAAATAACTAATGAATTATTCAATAATTTATGAATGTTGCCCCTTATCTTAAGATAATTAGGCCACCTGCACATCAGTATAACTTTGCCCGAGTATACTCGGGCGCGTCAGGGAAGCAGTTAAGAGAAGGGAAGTTAGGAGTCATAAAAACACGAGGGCGTGTATGTAAACAAGCATAGGGCAGTGTGGAGGAAATCATTAAACAGAGTCAGTTTTGCAGGACTATCGCCCAGAAGTAATTTTTTCTGTCCTTACCCAAAAAAGAAATACTGATATAGTTTATCAAGATCAGGGGTATATTTAAGACGTTAAGTTACGAATAAAGCACTATCAAAGGACATATTTTGACGCTGCGACAAGAAAAAGCATGCTACCTCGTTGGCTTTGATTGTGAAGTCTCTTTTCAGTATGCATCGTAGGTCAACATAGGAAGAAAGGAATGACGTCTGCCAAGCTGAAGAATGAGACAGTACATGTTGACAGGACCTTAATCTCTACAAGATAAGTGTTCCATCAAAACCATATTACTTCCATCCATATTACTTCCATCAAAACCTACTTTACCGGTAGATCACCTCTAATAAAATCCTAAAGAATGACGTGCACACTCAAATGTGCGCTTCTCGGTTACAAAATATTCATGCATAAGTTCTCCTGGTTTTCTCAACTTTACTTTTTCCCTCCTCATTAACACTCTCCTGACTTTTTTTGGATATTTGATGACATTATTAATTTTTTACTACCGTGAGTGCAGTATATACAAACGGCAACAAAATGACTATGAGTTTTATGAGATCTTATAATTAATACTTAAAATTGGTTTCAAGCCAAATACATTATGGCCTCCAAAAAGATACAGTGGCAACAAGTAGACACCGTGGTTACAAGGTATAAAATGATCAAGAGAGACTTAATTCAAGGTAAATAGATGGTCTACACTGGAATTCTTAGGGATAATGCCGTAGTGGAACCAGGATCTGACCAACTAACCTACCAATCAATTGGCAGAACATCAATCAATAATTAACATCGCAATGCAAAGTGATAACACGTACAGGTCGAGCTTCAGGATAAATATCTTAGACGACTACTGCAGTCGATACATCACAATATCACATAGACCTAGTTGGATTGCTAGAGCATCTGTCGGGATACGAGCATCGCAGGCGATGCATTGCAATACAGCACGTCCCTTCTTTCAGGCGGTCTGCGCGCGCTGCACCCATTCCGCTCCAGCGATGGCGAACAGCGAGATGAGATATCCAGGATGAGAATCCGGCCGGAGGAGAGCGTAAACATGTTGATGACGAGAAATAAAAGTCCACGTCACACGGGGAGAAGTGAGTACATGCCGCGGGGGACTGAGATCTCTCTCCTCGTAACTCGCCCGCCTCTAGGAAGAGGGGAAGAAAGGAATAAGACGTTAATTAATCGCCACACGGCGGCGTCGCCGTCTTCTTATTGCCAACGAAGCGGCAAAGGGAGGCGGCACTCCGGGCACCCTCTTCTTCTCCGAAGACCCCATCCTCCCATCCGCAAGGGTGGCAAGCGTTGAGAGGGGGTGCTCCGTTAAGTCGTCTGCCTGTCGCCGGATTAATCGACTCCCGACGCGTAACCTCCAACTGAAGCATCACAGAGACGACGGCGAAACGTCAAAACAGGTGAATGAAGCGATCACGACGCCCGTCTCTTTGGAGAAGTACGAGGAGTCTCCGGTAATTGAGTTGTGAGTCTTCCATCTTGGCTCATGTCACCAGGGACCGTGGAAACGTTGTAGGATCACGATGCCATCATGTAACGGCAACCTTACATGATGCACGATTAGAATGGAGGACAAACATTGATTGCCATGGTATGTCATCAGACGATCTCTGAATCACGTTTGCAAGGGTAATGACCAGAAAAATTAAACAAAATTAATGACCAAAGGAACTAGCTTCTTTGTATAAGCATAATTCTGATCTCGACCACTGTAATAAATATTAATATGCTTACGGAAGATGTTGTTAATGTTGACCAAGTTATAGAATATGAAACACTTTGAAACGTTTTAATTGTAATTATTTTTTGGTCGGTATCGACTTTACCTTTTTTCTCAAGGATTACGTAGCCTAGAAAGGTTGAAAATATAATCATCAATATTAATAAAAGAAATGAGTTTAATATTCTCATTAGCTCACAGGACTTCGGCCATATACTGCCGTAAATTTTACATTACAAGCAAGAGTAAATAGACGGGAGAGATTATTTTTCGGTAGTAATAGGATTTCAATGCATGCGGCACCTGGGTAGGACCGGGAGACGTGAATAAATAAATTTGTTTTTGGATGGTAAGTAGTGGTAATAAAAAGTAAGGGATGAAATAAATGGAATAAGAATTGATGGTGTTTGGTGAGAAAGAAGTTGCCCCCAGGGCGATTAGTCACATATTTCAAGGATCATGCCTGAACCATATCTACTCAGTTGACTACTTCGATGGAGCAGAATAAATGAACGCCTCCATAATTCGCTACCCCTTTTTTAAGTCTTTTTACCAATCATAATTTTATGCTGGCAACTTCTAATTTGGAAAATCAAGAATCCTATTGCCTATTAGCTTGACTCAGACATGATATTTTTCCCTTCCTAAAATGAATACGAAACGAAAATATATTAATGTTAGCGAACGCATTTTCTTTTTCAAGGAATGCCATTTCATACCTTAGGCTTCAAAGAGGTTACATGAAAAACCTGCCTATATTACAAACATAAATTTGAGAAGTTCCAAGAGACATTTGATATATTCATTTAGGAAACGTTCTAGAAATACTTTCATTTATAGTATAGCTTCATTACCAATGCCGTGGTTAAACGGAACATTTTTAAACCAATTTTCCTCATTTTTGACCGGTTTTATTGCTTTTCATTCGATGCCCATTTAAGTAATTTTTGAACAAAGTCCTACCTAAACTCCCTCATAGGCCATGAATAACATAAATTATGATTCAATCGCTGCCTCAGTTTGTGAATGCCGCAAGCGAGTTCTCACTACTTCTCGGCTCAATTGAAACACGAACATTTCGTGATGAGTCGCCATGAATTTACGGCTCTCCTTCCGTGATCAGCTCTTATTCGGTGAGTGGCGGAGAATCTTCTCTTGCCCGACTCTTTTCGATTAAGTGTCAAAGCCCACATTCGATTTTATCGATTCAATCAAACGACTCGAGGACGGGGAAAAAAATGAAATAAAGCCAATCTACCCGTCGGAGCCCCTTTGAAGCCTTTTCCCGTGTGCGAAAAAAAGCGTTTTTCGGCATTCGGCCGGGCACATGCTAGAGGGCGAAAGGGGGCGTTTCATTCGACCAATCAACGCCGAGAGGGGTACTCGAGGGATGACGGAAGGGAGAGAGGGAGAAAGAGGAAAAAGGGAAAAAAAGAGAGAGAGTGAAAGAGGTAGAAGAGAATAACAGAGTGAGGGAAAGAGAGAGAGGATGATCTCATTCACACTCGTAGGTATACACACCAGTCCTTCAGCTGTCTCCTTTTCATTTCTTCCAATTAGAAATTCGAATGCTTGGTCCGTTATTTTGGGAGGCGACCGACAACTGAGGTCATTTTAGCAATTGAGGTCAGATGGGTTAGCTGGCGAGGGAAGGTGCACATTGGAATGGAGGAGATGGTGGAGAGACACCCGGCACCCGCATGAGCACACTCTTATTGCAAAGGTGCCAAGCGGACCACAGTTTAACGTCCCGTCAAGCTCTCCACAAGGGACCCAAGTAGAAATCATGATTTCACTGATCATCTTCCGCTATTGCCTAGATTCGAGCACGGGCTCTTTGAAAAGAAGAAAGGGAAAGGAGGGGGGAGAAGAGGAGGAAAAGGATAGAGGAAGATGATGAAAAAATATAGAGAAAACACGCAGCAATTCACTCAAGCCGAGAAGGAGTACGCACACACTGCCAAATATAAAGCAGCCTTTCGGTTGCCCCTTTTTCATTTCTTTCAATTAAGAATACGGTCTGGGCACGAACGGTCGAAAAATGTGTTTCCCGGCCCGCGCAACCAACCAAAACTACCAGCCAGTCGACCGGTGACGGTCAAAATAATCAATCAGCCGGCGTGGCGTCCTTGCTTCCTCGCCGATTCTTTCCCCGGCAAACCGCCGAGCCGCGTCTGCCCGCACACGCTGTGTCACCATCCATCCACATCAGTCCATCTCCCTTTGGGGCGATAAATATAAATATATGTATCCGCAAGTAATTCCTGCCCATCCTGCACTCCCCTACGTCCGTCCCCGCGGGAATTTTGGCGGGAGGGAGTCGACCTCCTTGCGTCCGACGGCGCGCGGCAGATGGGCACAGTGCATCACAAACGTCGAGCGAGAGGATGCATGCAGGGGAGGTGGGCGTGTCGGGGAGATGCACGAGGGATGAGGGCCGGTGACTGCCACACACGATCGACGAAGACACAGAACATACACCGACAGAAATAAAAGTTACCGGCGGAACCACAAGCAGCCCTCTTTCGTTAATTGATAGAATACTTTGAATTCCAAGCAGTAAAATTGTCAAACCTGAGTGGGAGTCTCCCTCTGCGGAGACACACGAACGCGTGAAAAACACATTGAAAAAGCGAACAATCGGCTGAAATAGAATTCGAACGCAGATTCCACGGATTTGCGGCATTAAATGGAATTCTTGAAGGAATAGGACACCTGGAGCGGGATATCAATACACGTAAAATTCAATTAACGTGGCCTAATTACTAAGAAAAACCATCTTTCTATAAATACCAAGACATTAGTCACTTACCGGGTTACGCGTCGAGATATTTGGCAACAAATAGAAGCAGTTATCCAAGAGACATGGTCCGGCTGTGCGCTCCAAAAAAATGTGGAAGTTTTAACGCTCGTATTACGTCAGAAATGTAGCGGTTTGTAGTTTTATTTCTTATCAATTGAATAAAACAATGTTTTTCCCATCGTGATGATTTTGATAAAATCGTTAAATGAACTTGTTGTGAAGGCTTGGGTGGCGAAATGTTCGGCGTGAATAAAAATTGTTCCAGTTTTAACCTAAGATAAGAATATTTAATTAATTACTGAGAAGTTCAGTCATAAATACAATGTTTTTGCGTCTTTAGATTGTTACTTTTATTTCACGCCTGTAACAGCAGTGGAAAATTACTAAGCGAAGGAGAATTAAATTTGAATCATCAAGAATGTCACTTCCACCATGTGAACTTGCACCAGATTCATATTGAAGCCCTTATATTTAGTCTTACAACTGCTTCCATTTAGAATAGAGTTCGATTACGGTCCTTATCATGACAAGAGAAAGATATCACTTAAATTACTTTATTCGGCTAAAGCACCTCGGCCTTCCTGATCCCAAATCCTGGTTCAGAAGAGTGATATCTTCAGTGTGAATTTTAAACATTAGTAAAGGAATAACTGTCATTAAATCTTCTTCATTAAAACATTAGAACAAGGGGTGCCGGGTCAAATCAGCGTTTAATGTTCTTCCCTTTTACGCTAAGAACCCAGGTTTGATCCTTGGCAATACAGGAAATTTTTGAATGCATCTAGTCCCTACTTCAGTGCTTTAAGGAGAGAACATCAAGTGCAGTTCTCCACCCGTCGGATGGGACGCTTACCTATGGTTCCCTTGCTGTCATCCAATCAAGAGCTTTCTAATTCCGGCGCAGTATTAATTTCATTATATTTTCATTAAATTTTATCCATGTCCAACAAGGGATTGCTGTTCTCGATGTGGGTTTTCAAATACCTTAGGAGGAAGCTTGTAAAATTTATCCATCCATATTGACTCGATATAGTGGCTTTTCAACCTTAAAAAAAGCCTTAAATCTGGTCATCATATGGTAAATTGGTAAGGCCAATTGATTGTGGCTAGAATGATGTTTATTCACTAAAATTAAGAATTGGTAATAAACTAAGATGACGAGATTATATTTGCAGAAGGAATCACTCTACATTTCTAAAAAATGTACTTCCTTCCATTGCATATCACTCTTCACTCAGTGATTCAACTCGAAGGTTGGCAAAATAAGCGAGAGTAGAGCTCACCCCGGACTTAGCCAGAGGCGTGAAATTCACACATTCAGGGTAGGGGGGCCAGTTCCTTTCCCTGGGCCACCTCGCATTCCGAGGATTTTACATTTGTTCGGGGGCGTCCAAAGGCTTCACCCGGATTTGAACCCGGGACCAAGCGCTCTACCCACTAGGCCACCACGCCCCCCTTCTGTTGCAAATGCAAGTACTTATTTCCATAGCCAGTGTATTGTATTCATATTTTCGATGAAAAGGAATTTAAAAATACACATTATCCATCATATCAGTTGGTTAATATAATATAATCTGATAATGATAATCTGAGACTTAGTGGCTTCTTCTTTTATCCCAATTTTCGAGGAGAACTTGGTTGTCTTGTTTAAGACAACATTTATTATAGGAACGTCATGTAAGTCAAATCAATAAAACTGCTTCACAAAAGATTATGTTAGGACAGTTTGCCCAGATTAGGTTCATTGAGTCAAAAAATAATCACATCCACACTACATCTGCCAAAATGATTCCACACAGCAGTGAAAAGAATTAAACCACCGGAGAGCACTTTTTGCCAGATTTTGGTATTTTCTCAAGAATTAGTTGGTCAAGAAAACCCATATCAGATAATTATGTTTTGAACTATCTTTCTTTGATTAAATTCAATTCTTTTTGTGCTCAAATATAGCTCGAGCCCGAGAGTGCGATATTTCTTTCAACAATTTCCAATTTTGTTGTATAATACTAATAAGAATTACATTCCTTTTTTAAGCAATTGCGCCAAAAGAAGTGTGTTGTTATTAATTAATCGCAGTTCTAATGCATTTCATAAATGAAAAAATTAAAAATTCCATATGCTTTACACTCCCAATGCATATAAAGTTCAAGTGCCTCCCCAAAAAAAAAAAAATATCAAAGCTAAAATGTTGAATCGGTCGCTCGCTGTAATTCCGTCGCTCTGGTAATTACAATTCCACCTTTCGCTCTTAAATCCAGTTTCAAGGAAGTATTTCCAGTATAAAATTTAAGCGATTATAAATTAAGTGATTTATGTGTGCGATGGCATACCGTGTCGCACTCACAGTAATATTAAATAAAATATTGTTAATACATATCCTTAATATACCCAAGCAATTTTAGACCAAATTCGATTACCAAAGTTCCATGCTGTTTGCCTTAATGTGTAGTAGTTCTTAGTGACGATCGCAGAAAGTCTTAATGGCGTTTATGTGGCTTACATTGTCAATACTGGTAGATAGGTTCATCAGGTAACTTATTATATAGCTGCAACAATGTAACATGAATTCCATATCCATCGCATTCTCCCTGCTTAATGTTATATATTTTTCTATACTATTAAAATGAAACTGTTTTAAATTTATACCAAATGTGATATTTAATTTTACCTAGAAAAAATTTAATCACTCATATTTGACAATTTCGCAATTATGTAACGAGGACAAAATTGAATAGCTATCCAAGCTTTGGAAAATGTCTTACAGAAAAGAGCTTTGATATTTAGGATTTCACTGCAAATTTGAAGGGTGCTGATACTGACATATGGCAGTTATTTGTAATTAGCTCTACGTGGGAAAAATATGAGATTCACGTGAAGCACAAAACTCATAACAATTTAATTCACAATAAAAACTCACCAAATGCATGCAAGGCTCTTCCAAAGATATATCCTCGCTACAATCATTCATGCGTTCACGAGGTTTTGGGATTGGGGTCACGAATCTAAATTTACCTTTGACCCGGCTGACTTGCTCAACCCTAGAAATAACTCGCTATGCATGAAAATAAGTGAGAAAGCGTATTCCGGCATTAATATCGGAATGTGCTTGATGCATATGTTTGTTACCGAAGTAAAGGTTTTCGTTTCCTAACTTAGAACGAAATCAAGCTCACAAAGCCACTCAAAAGTTGTGAGTTTTTAAGTTGATCTCAATGCTTTACAACTTTACCTAGCATTGTAACAAGTATGGGATATTAATGAGAAATTGTTTCCAGAAAAAGGAAACCAGTTATATTTTATTGTTATGATTAGTGTCACCGCGAACGCCAGAACTATCCCTGATTGCATGTTATTAATACGAATTGCTGGGCACGGGGATAAAGCGGTAGTTCGAGCTTTAAAGTATATTTAAATTTTCCGACGATAATTCGCAAAAATAAATATTGGTCCTCGGTATAACATGCTTACGACTGATAGTAAAATGATTTATTTCCGACTCAGATTTCAGGTTTCTACTATTTCCTCATTTTCACTGAGAAAATGTTTTAATATCTAGCGGTAAAACATGGAATTGTTTTAGCGTGGGCTACGCATTGTCGTACCGATGGGGAATAGGGTCGCGTTGCTAACTCAAAATAATGACGAATAATTATTATCCTTATTCAGCCATTTTTATGGTCGAATTTCTCTTTTGAAAAACGAAATAAGGGGGAAAACATGTAGGGGAAACCTCTATTTCAACCACCCTCCGTAACCAAATTTTTTGAGCACATACTACAGTTTCAATTGTCTTCTTCAATCCAAATGCTAAATACTTCGTTTCCCTTAGTGGATTAGTGTCATTCTTTACACAATTCTTTGATTCTCAAAAAATAAACCAAAATAATGACGTTATACTCGGAAAAATCTAAGAATATTATGCATTTCAACAAGCATAACCGGTGAGTAACAGAGCTAAATAGGTTTACAATTTGTTTCTAAGATACTAAGTTTCGGTTGGTTTCCGAAACTCGAGACCATGTTGCGAGGCACTGCAATTCTAGTCGTCGTGTCAGCAGTGATTACGATTATAAACATGAAGATATGCTCTAGAACTTATATTGACCTAATTTGAAGATTTTCCTGCAGAGAAGAAGATGATCGAAACATTAAAACCGCGCGCAAGAGGTTTATGCAAAACAGCAACTGCGTGTTGCAAAATCTCGTCTTGAGTTCTTTCATTCCTCTTCATTACACCTTAATCTAAAAACGGAAACTGAAATTGGCTTACGTAAAGGAATGCTATTTATTATGTATACTTCACTTAGCAGTGAATTGAATATTATAATTCACTAAACAATTATATAATATACATACAATATACTTTGATAATTTTCAGGGATTTACTCCGCGTCGGTACATCTTCGTACGACAGTTTTGCCGGAGTGCCGGCAAAACTGTCTTACGAAGATGTATCGACGTTGAGGTCATCTCGGAAAATTAGCCACGCCTATTCCACCACTCCGTGGAAGCCTTCATCAGAATATACATACAATATAATTTTCATGTTGTATAAACGATGTCAAAATCAATCATTCTTGACCAGGAATATGAAAATGTAGAAAAATAATGTCTTAGCATAATATCAAGAAACCAATGAGGCTGTCGCGCCGTCCTGACGCCAACATCACTGGGTGGGAGCGTTCGCTAAATTAAAGACTCAGTGGATTCATTTCCGAGTGGTTTTATTGCTAACTTAGTTACAAAACCGTTGCATGGTGTTCCCAGTCCCATGTAGAGGCCGTTTGGAGAGTGAAGGAGGAGCCGAACTGAGGTCAGAGGTGGCGAGGGGGTTGGAGTAATTGGCATGATAGGTGGGACTTGGATTCAGGTCAATTTGAATACACGACCCGGCTGTCCAAGAGGTAGGTGGGAACTCCTCGCCATCCTCAGTCTCTCGTCCTCCTCCGTCTCCACCTCCGTCTCTCTCTTGGTCCAGAAACGCGCGCCTTATATACGGTTTGTAGGGACCCGTGCGGGGGAAGCTGCCGGGGAAAAGGAAAATACTAGAAACACTCTCCTCCCAATCTTCCGGGGGGAAAAGATGCTTGGAGAAGCATCCTCATCCCACAGCTTCCGGGGCTTAGAAGGCTCTAGGAGACCCTCACCCGACGGTTCCTTTTGCCGGAACCCCCACTCCTTCGCCGCCTCTGGACTCCGGAGAGAGATAGGTGGGGGACTCCACGAAGTGCAAGTGCACCCATACCACAAGGCGAAGGAAATCTGGTAGAAAGGACTAGGAAAGGAAATGGAAAAGCTAAAGAAAAAGAGGGGAAGTGGGTGCGTTTTACGATAACGTGGAAATGTCATCGGGCTGAATGATAAGGAAACCAATACCAAAGGCTAAGGACAAAACGGGAAACATACTAATCGAACGGGAAGATATCCAGGATATATTAAGGGAGTACGTTGAGGAGCCATATGACAGCTTTGACCCGTGAACTAAGATACAGAGAATGAGAAAGCAGTAGGAAAGGATGACGTCGGACTGGAGATAACAAGCAGAGAAATACAAAATGAATTACTGGAGATGAAGACAAGAAAGCATTGGTAGTTGAGAACATCCCTTCGGAGTTACTAACATTTGGATAATAACGGAAAACGACCTTTTTTTAACTTATTCGTAGGATTTAGATGGAAGGAGTGTGGCTGTAGGACTTCATAAAAACAGTATTTATACCTATCCAGAGTAGAAAAAAAGCGTTTGAAAGCGAGGATTATAGAACAATTTACACGTAGCAAAAGGTTTACTCAGAATAATAAATAAAATTCTGGAGAGTAGATCAAATATCTACTTTAACGATGACCGGTAGGGGTTCAGGAAGAGGGAGGCCCTTCGGGATGCGATTATGGCGATGAGAACACTCAAAGAAAGAAGCCAAGAATATAGTTAGGGCATTCTTGCTTGCTTTGCTGTTTTTGATAGGTGTTTGACAGAGTTATTTTGGAAACAGAAATGGAAAAGTCCATGCCCATGGAAATGTCAGAGTCCATGGAAAAAGGAATAGATTGGCGACAAAGGAGACTTATCCGAAACTTAAATATAGCCCAGAGGGCACAGGTGAGGGTGGCTGACGGAGAATTTGGGTGGACAGTTATAGGTCGTGGGGTAAGGCAAGGTTGCCTCTTATCGTCTTTACTTTTAAAAAGTTATGCGAAGGAAATGGTAAGAGAGGTATGGGAAGAGCTAGGTGTAGGAATAAAAGTAGGAGAGACATGAATGTTACTCCGTAACAAAACCAAGGTCGTGATAAATAAAACAACATTTGGAAAAAGTTTTGCTGAAAATTCATTTAACTTTCCAACTAAAAGTAGGAGGCCATCTTATAAACTCGTTTAGATTCGCAATTTGTTGATCTTCCAAGGGATTGCAAGATTAATATTAACAGATTCATTAAAATGTCAGTGCGGGAAATGTGGAGTGAAAATATATCATAAGAAAACAAACGTAATGAAATTCACTGTAACAATTAAAGCGAGGGTGGTCAAAAAAGTAGGAAGGCACATACCGGAGCAAGTATAGCAATTTAATTACAAGAGTAGTACGTTGGAAGAAAACGGGTGTAGTAGCAAAAACATTAGGAGGAGAATAGCGCTAGTGAAAGGAGCATTATAGCAATAGGAGGGGATGGGAACCATTGGATAAGGATGCAAAGAAGAGGCTGGCGAAGAGTGTAATATGGAGTGTGGCGTTGTGTGGTGTAGAAAAGTGGAATCTCAGTAAGGAAGATGAGAATTGGCTGTAGGCACTTGAGATGTGGGTGTGAATGAGGAGGGAGAAGGTGCGGTGTACAGAACGTAAAACAAACGAGGAAGTGTTTTGCATGGTGGGCGAGGAGAGGAAACTTCTGTGGGAGGCAAAGTATGTGGTTGGAAGAGGCAATGTGGGGTGAAGGGTTAATGAACACCGAGATGGAGGGACGATGTTGGGTAAGCAGGGAAGGGGAAAAAAGAAAATATTCTATAGACGAGATGAAGGGTAGTATGGTTGCAGAAATGAAGAAATAAATTGAGTTCGCGGATAGTCGGTCTGCGCATGTAAAAATCTAGAGAATATTTACTCTCTTCCATAACTTTTCCCTTCCTTATGACATATATTTTTCCATAATGATAATAATATAAGGTTTATTTGAATTTAAATGCATTTAATATGAAACTACGTTATAAATACAACGGTTGAATGTTAATGAATACAATATATTTCTTAGCGCAAGTTTCTCCGTGGAATAAAAAGTAATCTTCATTATTTTAAAACGTCCCTCTTTATTCTTTTAGTGAAAAATGTGGAGATCACATTCTCTAATGAGATTGAACACATATCCCTCACCACTCATTTGGAAAAAACGCACCTCCACTTTTAGGCGATAAGGCATGGCGATTTGGGTCGATTACTAAGGAAAATACCCCATACTTTTGTCGAAAGTTTGCTAAGTGAATTCAACCCTTTTAAATATTTTAAACTACATTGCTCCTCTAAGCAAGGCAGGGAGGTTTTTAAGAACCAGCTACTAAGACAATTGCATATTCGGCACTACTGCACAGTAGCACTGCATTAATATCACGCGATAGTTTACTGCTAGTTAGTGCACTACAATGCTCAGAGGACTTTTAGAATATGGCCATATGATACTCCGTTATTACAATGTCTCTCTGTTACGGCATTACCACAGTGTCGTGAAACGCGCGTCGTGCCGGAATAATAACAGTTAGAGGAAACTACAAAATTTGATCTTTGAACACGTTGAATGCGTGTGTCACTCATGACTGACGCACACAGCACAAGCGACCGGCGGGTGTCTCACATGAGTGACGGCAGTTAGTAATTTAAATAGCGGCATTGAAAATTTTTAATAGGGACACCATTTACTTTCGATTTTCCTCTTCCAATTCCTTCTCCCTATTCCTTCCCTATTTCATGGATTGTGCTCAAGCATTCCTTGCCACACATCCTTGCGCTGGCTCGCAGGATAGTACGCTGATAGCGTGGCGTCCGTGCGAATCTGGGTAGGCCGAGAAAATAGTGTCTTCGCGAGGTGGGGCGGGAGGGAGGATGAGGTGGTGGTCGGAAAGGGGGCGGGGTCAGGAGTGCGATGGAGGGCAAGTGGATGCAGCGTGGAGGCGTGGGCGGCCGACACGAGCGACAGCCGTGAGACATCCACTCCTCTCCTCGCTTGCGGGGAATAGCAATGGGAGTCGGGAGGGCAAAGTCGGGGGTCATCGTGTTTATGCAGCCCTCACCGCTCCCACTCCCCCAGCCTCGGAGGTCCACTCGCTCGCGGTCCGTCCCAGACCATCCCGGAGCAGGAGAGAAAAGGGACGGAATTATCACCATCACATGTTCCACCATTCCAAAGGTCCTTTCACGCAATGCTCAGATCAGTGCTGAACATAGAACTGAATTCAGTGCGCTTAAAATCGTACTTACCGCGCAACGGCTGTTATCGTAAACGATGAAAGAAACGAATTCGATTATTAGTACTGAAATCAGAATGCTATTATCAGTACGATACCTCTATTTCATCTGATTCTTGGATCCAGGGACCAAACATGAGATAGAATGTGAGTCAAGTGTTTCGAGAGAATACTGGTGCTGGAGCTGGATTCTTCAAAAATAATCTTTGGAGGAATTGTGTGAACTGTTCATATGGATTTTTCACCCCTGTTCCTGTATGTACTTACTTTTTCGTATTTCATTTTAGCCGTCCATTTTATCTTCAGTAACTTATTCCAGTAACTGATTTCATAGTTTTCTATTTTGCTGTTGAGCTCTCTCAATGATTCTTGTCTTCTCTTGAATCTTTCTTGATACGACAATTCCCACCCAACTGATTAATTTCACTTGTTGGATTCGTAATCTTGAATATAACAGTATGTAGGTACTGCAAAAACGTCTAGAAATGTAAGCATATCCGACATATAGTTTTGCGGGAGTTATATCTGTTTCCTTAAAAACTATAGTACGTCTGTGTAAAACCACTGTCCAAAGTATTATTTGAAGTCAGTATAGCCAATTTACTGTATTTTAGAAAGTATTTATTACTCTCTTCCGTATCCTGAATCAAACACTCAAAGCGTTACTGCAGAAAACTCAACCAGTAGTTAATGCGGAGCCATCACATAATTAGCTTTATTTGGGAGATATTTGTTGAACTATTTAAAAAACGATATCTACAACAGGAATAAGTACATATTCTGGTGTAAAAAGCCTTCTGAATCGATGGGAAGCACCAGTATGGTCTTCTTCTTTTTCTGACCGATACAGAGTTTTTTTTGTAAATTTAGATTCTATGCCCCATGCGATGGCCACGCTAGAGTGTAATTAACCAGTATACAATCACAACCAACCTCGTTTTGATTGCATTTGTCATAGTATTAATAAAGTAACCAATCCATCTAAATAGTCATATTTTGCATGATCATAGAATGTTGTGATGATATTCAGGATAGTTAAAATGTCCCAGAAAATGGCTGTATCAATGAAAGGAAACGATTGAATTTTTTATTTGAAAGTAAATATTTTATTTATTCTGGTAATATCTGACGCAGCATTCACTTTTCAGATAGCATGAAACACGTTTTCCTATTTCCTAAATCATTTCAGGGCAAAATACGAAGTAATTATACGCTTGGCTCAGATATCGCGACATGAGGCCATGTTGGCACTTTATGAATTGTCACTCAAAAAATACAGGATTAGAGAAATTATACAAATTATCTGTTGAGATTTGCAGAATTTCACCAGTTGAAGGGAAGCGAGGAGCGTAGGATGGCCCAGAAATCTGCATTTACGGTGATTTAGAAAAGATATCCTCTGTATTTAGGTATTTCAAGAAGTGCTTTAGTATTTATATTGGAAAAATCACCCCCACAAAACCCATCTTAACAAGGATTGAATAATAGTAGCCTATTACATCTCTTCACGGTAAATTGACTTCCGGGCTTACAGACGAGATTAAATTCGGAATAAATGGCTCCGGGTGTAATGGAATGCAATCAATTTTCCATGTGCGAGACATAGAAGCACGAGGCTGACTAAATAGAATGAAACAATGAGAGTTTCCTGAGAGAGTAATATTTTTAGTGGTATAAGACTATTTAAGTGGTATAGTTAAGAGAAAGGAATTAATTCTCAAGCGAAATCTAAGTATAATCAGTAGATACTGATGAAAACTCGTTCAAGCTATCAGTAAAAGGGAACTTTTCAAACTGCCACCAGTGTTAACAATGACCTACTTCTTTGTCATTTCGTTGTTGTCTTGTTGTACATTCACTGTAATAAACATAAATTTTGACAGTTTTTAAATATATCTCTGCCCGTATTTCCTAAACTGTAACGAGCAACAGGAAAAAATTGACTAATTTGCCCCTCGAGGATAATAATCAATTTCATTTGACACATCTCAGTTCAATTTCATGATGCATAATTTTCCCCTGGAATGGTCACAGAATATTTTACGAAACTATTTCACGCAAAAAAATTACATACGAAGAGATTTGTAAAACGTCTACTCATCATTCACTAAATCCCACAAAGCAACTCACTACCATAAGCAGGTAGTAGGATTTTCATAAACATGCTCAAAAATATCAAAACCAAAACTTTTTCTCAGGCTCTTATTTTGGCGTTTGAGGTCTTAATATAGCGGTTCGGGTTAAAAAAATATATGTTCTGTGAAAGCATCAATTATACAACCAGTTCCTATATTATGAGGGTCCCTCAAATATTAGCATTGTTAAATGAACGTGTTTTTTACATGTATGGTCGCCTTTACTTTTTAACATCTATGCTGAGGAAAT
Organism: Pyrrhosoma nymphula; assembly: GCA_963573305.1. Classification (NCBI taxonomy): domain Eukaryota; kingdom Metazoa; phylum Arthropoda; class Insecta; order Odonata; family Coenagrionidae; genus Pyrrhosoma; species Pyrrhosoma nymphula. The sequence continues at coordinate 151,732,221 of OY754328.1, forward strand.
GGTAAGAGTGGCATGGGATGAGCTAGATATGGGAATGAAAGTAGGAGGCCAGCGGATAAAGTCAGTTAGATTCGCAGACGACCAGGTGTTGGTCAGTCGGTCATCGAAAGGATTGATAACTTTAGTAGATGCACTGGAAATGCAGTGCGAGAAATACAGGATGAAGATTAATAATCAGAAAACAAAAGTAATGAGATTCTCTAGGACAAAGAAAGCGAGTCTGGTGATAATAGTGGGAAGTCACAAACTGGAGCAAGTAGAATAATTTAATTACTTGGGTAGTACGCCAGAAGAAACAGGACATAGTAGCAAAGACATTAGGAGGAGAATAGCGCTAGCGAAGGAAGCGTTCAATAATATAAGGGAGCTGATGACGGGGACCTTCAGTAAGGATGTAAAAAAGAGGCTGGTGAAGAGCTTGATATGGAGTGTGGCGTTGTATGGGGCAGAAACGTGGACCTTGAGAAAGGAAGACGAAAGAAGGCTGAAGGTTTTCGGGATGTGGGTGTGGAGGAGGATGGAGAAGGTGTGTTGGACGGAAAGGAAGACAAATGAGGAAGTGCTTGACATTGTGGGCGAGAAAACTTATAGATGAGATTAGAGGAAGACAGGCTAGGTGGCTGGAAGAGGTAATGAGGGTCTTGCTGAAGGCCGTGATAGAGGGTAGAATGTTGGGTAAGCGGGAAAGGGGAAGGAAGAATAGGTTTTATGGACGGGATGAAGAAAGGTAGGACTTATACTGAGATAAAGAAAGAAATAGTAGAGGTAGAAAGGGAACGACACGTGTAAGAGTTCGTTGGATATTTTCTGACTCCCATTACAACCTACCTCTAACCGGTAGATTACTGTAATGAATGAATGTGTTAACCAAGTAATCACTTTTTTCTGGGAAGAATAAGTGTTGTTATTTTTATAAGAACACCGAAAGAGCAATTCACTTACAGTACAGGAAATAAAGACAACACTGAATGAAACTTATTTAAAATCGGTGGTTCTGGGACATCCGTCCACTGGGAGCAGAAAAACCTGTTGTAATACATTATTTTGACGACTCTGTTTCATTCTCCAGTTTGTCAACCTTGCATACGTTTGTTGCGCAAGGTAAGATTTGGCATTTGACGAAACTGGATGATCTATAACTGGTAAGGGGAAAGTGAGAAAACACTCAAAAGTTCTTCAACCCTAAATGCAAAAAGTTGTGCGTTTAAACTCATGCATATACATTTAGTACAAACGGGTGGTACAGTTACTGGACGAGAGATGACAATCTACTGCCGAAAAGAATGACAGGTTTGTCGGTTGAAAGGGTAGTAACTTACCTTTGGTGACTTAGTGGAAAGTAAGTTCTTTCCTCAGTGATATTATGACAAAATCTTGTCCCGGTCCACTGATATTTATGCAAACTTGGCCAACTCAAACTGGTTGAGAAGGCTACCCACCCCGTGACACTAATTGATTTCGATGTGATCCAGTGTAATTTACCACGGAATAGGGGGTTGAGGTAGTTAGGCCAACTTGTCAATTCCCAGGTTGACCTCAATGATCCCAAGTCTCTTGAATTTTGTGCACGTGGAGAGATATTTACCTGACATTAACTATAAGTAAGGTGAGCGTGGTGGCCTAGTGGGTGCAGCACTTGGCTACTGAGGTTGGGTCCCAGGTTCAAATCCGGGTGAAACCTTTGGACGCCCCCGAACAAAAATTCCTCGGGGCGCGAGGTGGCCTAGGGAAAGGAACTGGCCCCCCTACCCTGAATGTGTGAAATTCACACGCCTGTGGCTTAGTCCGGGGTGAGCTCTACCCTACCCTATCCAAACCAACCTTCGGGTTGAATCACTGAGTGAGTGAACTAAAAGTAACAGGGACGACGAAATTTTAAAATAGTCTTCAGCTGATTTTTCCTGCGGAACCCACCTGGCTAATGGTGTTCAAAAGGGTTTAATCACTCTATAACCCGAGAAATCGGGATATATACGTTAACGGGTTTTAGACACTGAATATTAGAGTGTTTTGTTTTTATTTAAAGAAAAATGGTATAAAAATAAATAACTAAACCAGGTGACCGAAATTGACTGATATTAATGAATCAATTCCTGTATTATATTTCTCGATGAAAATTTGGGCTAGAAATTTATTTTTCAAAGAATTGATATTTTACATTCCTTCAGAGTATGTTTTTGTCAAATGGAGCGCGGAAAAGTGGTGTCGTTTAGCGAAGTATATTCGTTTTCAATTTAAAAAACCTGTAAAATAACGGCGTGTCTACTAGCAAATTCTCATAGACAAGTGAAAAGACGGAGGTAAAAAATATGAACGATGATGCATTCATAGTATTGAAAAACTGATGGAGCGAGGCAATAAGATATTTTGCAGCGTCCAATATACTAACATCTTCGGTGAAGAGCTCTCTTCAGTTTATGACTAATTATTGCATTTATTTAAGTAAATGTTGCACTTTGGACATTGTGTTATCTACAGTATTGGAAAAGGGAACATTCATTATCAGATCAGCAAAAAGGTTTGAACTCACCAGAAGAGAAAATTATGCTGGTGTTGCGACAAAAAATAATTTTTAAAAAGAAAGAAATTTTATATAACTACTATGTAACATAAAGTAAAAACAAAATATGTTACATTCAAGCTTGCCGAGTCTTGAGAGAGAAAAAAGTTACCAAAAATTCCAAAACATTTGTGTAGTTGCAATGATGTTATGCACGGTTTCTTGGCAGATACGTATGTTGGTTGTGTACTCGAACCGTACCTGATGATGGCGCATTGAATCTGACATTGATTAAGTATACAATAAAATCTTTAACACGGCGGAAAAGTGCGCTTGCCATTTACTCTAATCGTGGTTATTAACTGGACATTTTAAGCGATGGTATTATGTCTATCCGATCGTATTCACACACGCTTTGAAGCCAGGAATTGAATAAGCGTTTCACATGATGTCAAAATAATGCATAAATACCAATGGCCAATAGGGGATACACACTGCTTCCCATTCTAATCAGAATGATGGATAGCGGAACAGTCATAAATCTGAGAGCAAGGAAAAAATAACAAGGATCGATCGCTGCAAATACGTACTCCACTCGCCCGCTACTGTCAAACTACTCCGCGCTCACAAACGCGCCTTTACCGCAGGGAAATGATATTGATTCATGGCTCAGCCAGCATAGGGCTCCCATGCCGGGAGAATTTGGCCGATTTCCAAATTAGGATCGTTTTCCGTAATAGGTCAACTGATCCCTCTTTGCAGTCAATTTTCAATTCGTTTCATCTGCCTCCTAACTCTTTTCCATTGCTCAATTCGCAAGCTATTTTAATATAACAAAAACTTTTTTTTGACTTCGATGACTTTGCAAAGGCCGCAGATGTATTAATTTCTCATCTCGGAATTCCCGGAGCCAAATCTCCTCTTTGAGCGCCACGACTTCAAGTGGGGTGAGGTGCGAATCGAATCTCGATTGGCATCTGAATTAGTTCCTCGAATTCCCGCCCTTTATCCATTCGGATCGCCGTTTCGGCGTTTTGTTGGTCGCAGAATGCGCTACCGACATGCGCAATTTTGCGCAGAAAACCGATACGAAGGGGCATTCATTTCCAAACTCCTCTCCGCACGCATTGTTGGAAACAAAAATTGAAAACTAAATACGAGAATATTGGGACAGATTTTCCCCACACGAATATCGAAGCCAAAACATTATAGGACGCGGCGCTTCTAATATAAAATGGAAAACATTCCGTAACTATGGCAAAACATTTTTCTTGAAGAAGTTTTTCTTGAAGTTTCAGCGTCAAACATTGTGTTATGGGGACTGTTACTAACAAAATGCATTCCATGAATTCTGGTGGAGGCATTAAATATTTTGACAGTCAGGAATAAGCACCTCTATAGCTCCGAAAGAAGAAATTTACAACAACGAAAATATTATTTTACGTGATATGCATCAATAAAAGCCCTTTACCCTTGACTTTTAAAACTACATTTTATTTTTATGGAATATGGTTTCATGAAGTACTTAAATGCATTCCACCTCTACGCCTCCGTCATAATTCGAGCGCCAACATACACTATGGTTCCATTACACTTGAGTGAGATGCCCGCATCATTCATCACGACTAAGGCATACTCCTTACACGTGTCTTTACGGCAGCTTGATGGGTAATATTCAGCTTACGAGTGTAACTTTAGAGTTTCAATATCAACAGAAATACATATTCATGTGATGATTGGCCAGAAATCATAACCATAAAGCAAGAGAACATGGAAACTGCACCTACTAGTAGGATTGCAGTGCTAAGAAATAAAAATGTTGAGATCTGGTAACCTCACTGTTGATGAAGACGGACCACAACAGTACAGCTTTAAAACATGGTGATCGCTGAGGATAAAGAAGAAACTTCAATAAAAGTTCTAAATAAATCTTTTTCCTAAAAAGGATATCTAAAGGATTGGAATAAATACTTTCTTCAACCTTCGAGATTTTGTTCATCACTTGATGACATTTTATGAGAAAATAATGAAGACTTCGAATTTCATGACTGCAGATAGACCCTTTTGATCTAACGCGGGTAAATTTCAGGGAAAATGTGGAATTCCTGAGTCAGTACACAAATAGTAAAGGAGTACATGAAGGTATACAGAAATAAGCTATCAAATAAGCTTTCGAAATCATGCTGTAAAATGAGTGAAAATGAATCTAAATTTTAATAATGGCAACGTGACAAGAGTCATAAGTAATTATCACGAAGACATTACAACTCCACATCCCATTACAGCTAACGTGGTGAAATTTTAGGAAAGACTTATAGCTTGAGTTAACTCGATTTCTCGTATTTTCCACAAAATAAGCCATACACAGAGCGTCATTTAAGAAAAGAAAATTACAACAAGACTGGTAGTCTCCGGAATTCCACAAAAACATTTTTATTCCTCTTTATCATGAATAAAATTACTTTTAACGTAATCATACTAGTACATTTGTTAATTTCACATTCATAAAAATTTACAAAACATTCAAAATAGATGGGGAGGCACTTTCAAGACATTGCTATGCTTACGGAAATGATGCTTTCGAAGTCTCGTGTTCGGCGACAAACATTAGCAAAGCTAAAATTCAGAAACAAAGACCCGGTATAGTTCTTAAAGGAAATGAATGTCATCGCACTTCAGTTACAACGTTGGGTTGATGAAGAAAATCAAGATATGTTTACCAATATGTTTTTATGTGTTTACCAATATGTTATGACAATGTTTTATAGAAAACCATAGCATATCACTAAGGCTATAAGCAACAACAAAATAAAAACAAATCCAGAATAGCAGTAGTGTTGTTTTGAAATATCGTGCTTTCGTCATCGAAATGTTGTTTCGATGACGAAATCATCATCGAAATCGTCATCGAAAGGATGTTTAAAAAATGTGTTACTACTTATTTTAAGTTTTTCTATTTCTTGAACTGATGAAATAGTTGAGCACCTGACTGAATTGCCTGGGATCTCAATTACTAAATTACAATTACTTAAATCAAAAATTACATTTAATGGAAAGGAAAGTCAACAGACATATAAATTCATTACTATTAGCAGTTGCGAAGTTAAAAGTCAACTCAATGGACTCTAAAAAGGAAAAAGTTGCAGGTATTGATGCTTCCCCAATAATAATCACTCAAAATACTTCTCACCTTCCTTCAATAAGAAGAGACCTTATGCCATAATTAATCTTGCCTCCGTCGTCAAAAAGTGCCTCACTCACATGATTTTATTGCGGTACGTCTCCACCATTCATGAATTTGATTTGACCACTTAATGCCCTCATCGGTTCACGTCAAAAAAAAGACAACGAAAAAACGGCACGACGTCGCCGTCCCACGGAGAATGGGAGGACGCATTGAGGGCCCGAGGAACGATATGAAATGGAGAGGGAGGGAGAAGAATAACGGTGAGGTAGGGGGGGAGGGGAAAGGAGAAAGGATAAGGAGAGTGGGGTGAGGTCAATGAAAAATATGTTACTTTTCCCTTCTCTCCTGAGTAGAAAAAATAGAGCGGAGGAGGCGTGGGAAAAAATTTGAGACTAGCATGGACTGGAATGAGAGATCGCTCTGGGATGAAGGTTGAGGGCGAATAAAAAACATATACACGCACACTGAAAGGAAAGAGTGAGTTAGAGGCGGGAGCGCGATGGGTTTGGGAGGGGTTGGAGCAGAGAGGGGGAAGGAGAGAATGGGGAAAGATGTACGGGAGGAGGAGGGGAAGGGGAAAAAGAGAGGACCTTATTAAGTCCAACAAGTTGGGACCGGGGATCCTAGATCCCCCAACCGAGGCAATGGGTTAAGCAGGAGCGGGGAGGAAAGGGGTTTGTGGAGTTGGTTGGGACCCTTTTTCGGAGGGGAATAGGATAAAGGGAATAGGGGTGTCGGAAGAGGGGAGAACCATCTCCCGCCGCCTTTTCACACCTCGGCAAATAAGCGAAAAGGGAAAAACACACACTCGCGATGCGTCATTTGCGAACGGAATGTTGGAATCCAGTGCGTCGAGTGATGCGCTCGCGCAATTCGGTGCTGGGGCACTTGCTTTATTCACTCGATTCATTTTTATTTTTTCACCCCTCACTCCCCCTTCCCACCCCCTCCCTCCAACCGGCTACAGTGAACCGTCGAGACCGCAGGAGTAGGGGAGGAGGTTCAAGGGTTTTTTTACAATATTATTTTTTTTTCATGGAGTGGAAACTTTATTTATTATTTTATCACCGCGTATAAACACTCAACGTTTTATGTCAGTCAAACAATGTATGCATGTGCGTTCGTTCCGCTTCGCAACCTTCGTTTTTCACTGAATAATCACCACTGATTGATACCAAACTGTTTCTATTAAAAGAATGAATAGCGATAAATTTATCTTTCGCAGGAAAAAACGATTGATCCAAGTGTTTTTGCACAAAAATTAATGCTGTGTGAAGTCGGGATTAACTAGCAGAGGATAAAGTTATTGGAGGTGTTGTAATAGTGTGGTAAATAAATTAATCGAACACTCTTTTTATCATTATTTAATGAATAATCCGTAGAGGGCCAATTTTATGAGATTTAAAAAATAAAATTGTTGATCATATTTTCCTAGACTTTGGGAGACAAAAAATGAAGCAAGACGCATTATGAAAATATATTAAGATGGCTATGTAATGGTATGTATGTGATCCACTGTATTTCACCGTCATAAATTACAGTCTTTCCAACTGTAGTGAATTCAACTTAAGTAATATTTTTATTATACATTTAATGCAATAAAGAAACTTAAAGTCCTAAGACAATATTAACTACAAGTATAACCGGATGATGAAAGCTGTCAGCTGATTCACGAAATATGAAAACAGCTTCTCAAATTAATGTCAAAGTAAATCTAACTTGTTCTTCAAGTTTCAATCTTGATTAAGCACTTATACTGTGAACTTTTGCAGTTGCTAACTTTGTGACTACTCGGTCCACTGGTACAGGCGTCACATAGGGGAAGCCGGCTATGATGAAGAGTGAATACATAACCATTATTCCACTTAAAACTATACTTTATTATTCAACATATGTTTCAGCTCACTAAGCCACCATCTGGTGCAACTGGGTATTCCACATGTAAACAGAACAGATCCAGTTTGGAATAACCCTGTACTTGATTCTTAAGTTTATATTTAACATTTTCTGCTAGCGAAATGAGTGAATGGAGATGGTCAATCTATCAGATAATAAAATGCAATTTTACTCGCTATCGGGCTGTATTTTAATTGCGTGTTTTATAATTATATATAAAAACTGGTCCATAACTTGACAGGGCAGCATTTATCCGATTACTTTCGGGCTCTTGACGAAAATCAATATGTTCTGCAAATAAGAGGTAGAAATTCACTGTACACCAAGAGCCAGAAGAAAAAGCACCACAAAAGTATTTAAAAATTAACATTTTCAATCAAGATGCGCTTTTCATAATCAAGTTAAAATTTCGTGACGGTGTGGAAAGGCGACATTTTCACGCAAAGACGTGTATAAGAGCTGAGCTGAGACGGAAAGGCGAGCCGTTATTTCCGAATTCGCACCTCTTTGCAGACTCAAATCCGGCGGGTGAGTGAGTGCCAGTGGAAGGAAATTTGGAAAGTTTTCCCGCCGTCTTTCGCAAATTTCTTCTACTTCTAATCTCGATCAAACGCCGGAGAGTGATCTACACACAGCCGACACCGCAGCGCACACCACTATCTTCCGGCTTTTTTTATTTTCTCGACTGCACCCGCGAGGCGTTTCAAAGGGCTTTTGGGCCAGCAGATGTACGGATACATTCCACAGGGGCGAATTGTGGCGAAGGTGATTCAACACTTTTTCAGCACAAATTGCCTGGTCGGTGAGGCAACTGTTCTGCCATGAGCCAGGATTATTATCTACACGAAGTAAAAAGTTGAAGATGCAAATAGGTTGGGAAAACACGAACCTCAGCCCAGCAATGATCTGCTCTTGGCCCGGAATTTGATGCTAAATACTATCTCCTGTCGTCTCCGGTTGAAATTGAAAGCAGGGCTAACTTAGGTTTTTCATTCTCTCTCATTGCTATAAAATATTTAGCGTCGGAAATAATTTTTCATTTAGGAGTAGTGGTGGTGTTTTTTGTGGCTCTATAATCTTTCTTAGAGATCGGGGTCGTTTGGTCCACTAACAGTTTGGACTAGTGATGGGTCGGTCGTGAGAGATCGAATTCCGAGAGCAAGTTCTCTTAAAAGAAAGATCGATGAACGACTTCTCTCCAATGACCGAGGCGTTCATCTTCACCGATCGCGACAGGAATGATTGTATGACATCAAATATCGATCACGAGACTTGAGACCGACCAAAAAAATCTTGAGTGAGTTTTATAACGAGAGATTCCAGAGTTACTCGCTCTTTCGTGAGATGTAGGCAGTTATTCGATGCTCCGCTCGGTTGCGCTAACAAAGACGCAGCGTAATAACAGTCAACAATTTACATCACGACATAAATATCTTGCATCGAGAGAGTTTTACCAGTTTTGCTGGCTCGCTTTTTAGTAGAATAATAACATCATTAAAAATGAAGACCGAATCCGTTACACTGTCGGCAAAGAGACAGCTGGGTTAAGATTCAAAAGGAATGCAATGGAAATTAAACATGATCCAGGTACTTATCCGTTTGTTAATTCGCCAAGCAATGCATTATTTGTTACTGCGTTGGCTATGTAGTGCCGTTATTTATACGTGCAATAGGTTAATCGTCACTTGTAAGTAGTATAGTACAATACTATATCCCTATGAATTGTTTTCCTTTGCCGCGACGAGTCGTAAATTGTGTGATAATTAAATATCTGAGTCTATGACGTGATCGCTTAGAAATCAAACCTGATACCCATGCCGCTGTATTATATATATATATACCGGCCGTTTATATAAACAACTGTGATTCATATTGCCAATGCATTTTAAAAATTCAACTCCGCTCCTCTCTCTTCAATCACTTTTTCTAGACTTTGACGGTGTTGCTGTCAATCAAGAATGTTTCCAGTGCTTCATTGGATGTCCGTTGGCTTTCCCTTCGTCTGAATTTTCTTCCCTTATGTCTTCCGAAGTACCGTCGTGTTAAAATCACCGGTGAATTCATCCAGCTTTGTTTGTTTTTGGAATGCAGTTTGCTTTTGGTGTTCTTTCACATATTTTTAACTGCAATCTCATCAGCGAATCCTTTTTTCGGAGAATAAAATTTCGTATGTGCCAATAAGTCTCCTTTTCATTTAGAGGAATGGTATTTGAAGAACTTGATTCAGGGAATATTAGCGTGATTCCAGTTGATATAGGTTAGATCCAAACACCGTTCGAGACATGATAACTGCAAATTATGATTACCTACAGGTAATTTGATTCATACTTTCATCATTATACTTTTGTAGTGAATAGTAAGTTAAAAAAATGTACATAGGCTTGATCAGTAAATATCAGTATGAGTTTCCGGAATTTCATTTGCATTTGCACTGAGTGCAGCTTCAATAAACGGTACAATGTAAATATCGTAATACTGTAATTGGTTGTAAGAAAAAAATGAATTACATGAGTGGGCCATTACATCAGCCTTAGGCATCCCATTGAAATGGGCAAGGAGTTATTTCAATCAAAATGTACTAACATGTTTAGTAAGGCAATATATGACTTCATACCACCGCGATACTGTGTCACTTTAAATTGGCAGAAATGCTGTATGTGAGCAATTAAATAAATAAAGACTGTATTTCTGCGTGCAATAGAGCATCATATACTGTAAAATAGTGCTGGAAATATGTAATCATCGTATCATCCATCAAAGTGTGTATTCGAACATGGCTTGTACACAGGAGCTTAGACCATATTCATTTAAAATTTAATTCCTTGGAAAAGACAAATTAAAATTTCTGATAGTACTAATTACTCATTGCACATCCAAAATCCCTGGTAAATATTTAGCAGGAAAATTTAGAAGGAACCTGCAGGAAGTTAGCAGAACATTCATGAGGATAATCAGAAACCTATAGTGGCAAAGAAAATCTTATTTTAGTTTAAAAACTGATGCCTATCTTAAACATTGGTGGAGTAATGCAATTATAGCATTGGACTGTTATCAACGTCTATTAATTCCACATGCAGTTATCATTCCACATTCACTTTAATTCTTATATTTGCCTGACAATGATATTTTACCACCATTATAATGGTATACAGATAGCTTAACAGACATATATATATTTCAGTGGTCAGTTACCACTCCACCCTTCCTGCTTCAAAAATTTCTTTTCTTAAAATGTTTCAATTTAGTTCTGCGCATCACATCCATTCATTTCAATTGCCTATACTTTTCCTACCTCTCCCAACGAAGCAAACCTTTCCCTTCAAAAGTGCCTTTCAGTACCTCATTTCCTCTAATTACCTACTATCTGACATAAAGTGGACTCCTAAATTTCCTTCACTGTTATATGTAACTTCAATGCCTAGTCAAGTATCTCTTAACTTCTCTTCTATCTTACTTTCATTATCCTTCTCGAGAGCCACTCCTCATATAACTTTAGTCTAATCTCACCCTCTCAACATTAGCCAATGGTTTAGATCCACCGAAAGCCACAACCCTTTATAAAACTCTGCTAACCTGCTCTCCACTGAAATTGCTAACTAAAAACTGCTCTCCACTAAAATTCTGCCCCAGTTACAACTTCATTCCACTATTTGTTTTTTGCTATTTGTCTTAAGCCTCTAATGGTTTCTACTCAATGACCATTCTCAATCTATACTCTGGAGTGAGCTGGCAAGCCACTTACCATGAGGAAAAATATCCACAGATGCTGAGTGGACTATGTTCCCTTCGTTCCTGCTCTTCGTCCAATCTGGCATGTGTGAGCCTAAAAGCTATAATTACCCTTGTTAATTTCTACTACAGGTAAACAATACATCATAGCATGTCCTTTGATAACAGTTGATTAATATTCATAAATTTACCAAAGATCATGACAATAGGAGTCGACTTAAGACTTAATCATATTGGGGTTTCAAGGAACATATTCAAAATAAGCCAAATAGTAATTGTAAAAAACCTACACCAACATTTATTTCACTTATTGATTATTAAAAATAAATGGATCTATGAATGGTTACACAACCCTTAGTTTTCATCACCCCTGATGACAATGACTGAGTCAGACATCGAAACGTCGGCCTACATGGAGACCATCACCCAGTTGGAAACCCGAGCAAGCTTCTTAGGTTCCTCATATCAGTGAAATAAATAATATTAATAATATGTAACAGCATTCATTAAGCATGAAGCACTATAGACCAAATCCATTTTGCTCTAAAATTTTGTTATAAGTGAAAAATCATTGATTACCTACCATTGCTTTATTATCCATCAATGACCCTCTTCTCCATTAACTTCTTCAATTTATAAAAGGGTGTTACCAAAACTATGAGTGCATACTTGACTTAAATTATGACAGATATTTATAAGCATAAAAAATAATTTTATTCTGATCAAGTTGACTTTAAGTCACACAGGAACGACATCTGTACACTTAAGTTGACTGCTAAGTAATTGAGTACCTGGATAACTTGAGGCACACAACTTAACACATGATATTGTTTGCTCTCTGCTGTTAGTGATGTCTGTTTGGATTTGGAAACTGGCTCTCTTCTAATAATTTACTCCATAATACCCTATATTGGCATATATCCTTTGCCTCTATTGCATTCATACATTACTTCATTCACACTCTCTCCTATTCTTAAGACTCTTTCCTCTTCTCTCTTAAGATCTTCCTCCTTTAATGTCTCTTCCACCACATCATGAACCCACAATTTTTTCCATCTTCCTCTTACGCTATTCACTCCTCAATCACAATCCTGTTCCACTACTCAACTCTAATCTATTATTTAAACATTGCCAAACCCACAGAGAATAATCCTTTCATAAAGTCCATTACGGTAGCATGAAGGAAAAGATATTTTCAAAATGACAAAAGAAAATGAATAAAAAGATATTAGCTTTAGTTCCCATAAGTATCCAGTAAGTATATCAAGCAAAAATCAACATGAAATACACTCAGAATCTTTACTCTTAATAATCCAAGATGGTATGTATATTGTTCTAGCAAATTCAATGATTGCATGGGGGAAATAAACATTTGTCACAGTATGCACAGCTGATTTTTCTTCTTTGAATCAAAACTAGGTATGACATAAAACTGTTATCACTCATATGATATGTAAACACTACTGTTTTCTGATTACAGTTCTATAATATAGAGAGAACTGGCACAGTGGATATTGGTCTGAAGTTATTGATGGCTATAACCATTGATAAGCACTAAACCATTGTGTAAATTAATAAATGATCAGAGGCTATTCCTTGCAAAGATAATAAACATATATATTGAGGTCAGATATTTAGTAAACATTCTTATCTATAACCTGATTGTTCCATGCATTTCATAAAATCTACAGAGTAAACTAGTTATAATTTTGCCTAGATATAGTATTCCCTACCTGTTACATGATATAGTCTAGTAAATGGCAACTAGAGTAGCAATCAGATAGCAGAGAAACTCACTGACGCTTACATATTTTATTGCATTGCATTGGTGCTTCTTAATGATAGCAGCAACATCATCTAGAGGAAGAACGAATGTAGTGGGTTTAAAATTAGCACTGTCAGTGCCAAACAATTTAAGAAGATTCATCACATCCTGCAATCAGTTTTTAAATCCCTACTCATACACATCATAATAACAAATATTTTGTGTGTATTAGGCATTTCTTACAGGTAGCTTAGAAGCAATATATGTTAACACTTACTGATAAGAATTGGATATGTATAACTGTTGAATACCCTGTAAGACATAACTATAATAATCAAATCGTTTTCGTAACGAATTAACATCTCCAATGTACGGGCAAAAGCATTTTGTGAGGGGGAATTAATATAGCACTAAAGATTCAATACTATAACAAAGTGCATTTTTACTGAATATACATTTTATTGAAAGGTACGCAGGTACATATACAAACCATCATTTAATAATATGCTTTTTAAACATTTAGAATCAATGTGGCATTGCGAAAAACATATTTACTGGACATCAATATAATTGACTAGTTTGATTAGTTAAATAAGTGACGAAGTGCATGGTGAAACCCCAACGATTTTAATCGATGGCAACAAACGAAGCATATGTTTTGTAAGGAGCGTTTTACATTAGATATAAATCACTCAAGTGGCTGAAAAAATTCATATATTTCAACAAATATTGAGAATAGTAAACGTGAAGTCCTATTCAGTTCACTTTGGCACAAGAAGTGCTTCACGAGAAGAAAACAACATCACGACAGAAGCAACTTCACAAAAAAGCAATCATCGTAGGACTGATTGTTATTATTAGAATCACAGATATATATATATATATATATATATATATATATATATATATATATATATATATATATATATATATATATATATACAGTATGCCAAGAGGGTGGCCGATAAAAAATATAAACACGGAAAAAAGAACACTTACACATAAAGATTTTCGATATTTCGGTGAAGTCTAGCTCCACCTTTCTCAAGGTTTAAAGTAGGAATCATATCGGCCACCCTCTTGGCATACTGTATATTTATCACCCGAGTGATTCTCCTGGAAGTTTTATATATATATATATATACACAGCGAATGTCATGGACTCCTGTATTTGCACTAATACTCTGAATTTATGCTTTATATTTACGATGTAAACAATAAACGACGAATATTACGTTAACCTATGAACAAATCTTCGATTTTGGCATTTATTAATATTGTAAGCACTCGAAGATCACGAGACAGTATTTCAGAAGCACAGTAACTAAATTATAGATATATAGTACGATGTAAACAAAGCTTTAACAAAGTTGAACGTTCGATTTTTTACATGCAATTCACTCTTAGACAAACACAGCAGCAAACTATGAGATTATTTCAGGGGGCACTGTTAACTTAAAAATCTACGACGTAAACAAACAAAAACCCACCATTAACTTCACTATATAGGCCATTTTTGAAGCACTAACTCTTGGTAAATTTACGACATAAACTATAACTTTAGCATAAGTTGAACATACACTTTCTTCGTGTAACTCACGTCCAGAAACACAACGCAATATTCTGCCATTTCAGAAGCACAGAAACTTTTATAACCTCCACGGTGTATTTTCTGTCATAACACATCCATTAGGAGCGTAAGTCTACCTAACACAAATAACCTTTAAATATAAAAATATCACCACAAGAACACACGCAATCCATCACAGCACATATAACATTTGTAATCACTGAATTTCTATAATTGCATTGTCACTTAAATACACGATAAACCATCGTTTCAATATTCTCGACAAATATTACGTCTCGTGAACAAGTGAAACAGACTGTAATTGAAAATTGAATTTTAGTGCTACAGTCGGATAATTTGCTTTAAATTCTTACAGCCAAAAGAAAACGTTGATCGCTTCGAACTAAATACCAAAATAAAATTTCGCTACTAAATTACTATTAATCATTGGTTTCTATAATGAGTTGTTAATAATTTGTGGTCCATAAAATGTCACTCTTCAATAGTTTTGTAATCAAGTGGGATATTTCTAATATTCTTCGTATAACTATACTTAAAATCACAAACCAAGAGCATTGTGTAAAAACAAAACAAACCTTCGCACGATTGCACAATTGTGCCTTCAATTGTTTTCAAAGAATTACCCACAACTCCACGGAAACCGGCACTGAACGAGGTAGCTGCACTGAAACTCTGTGCCTGCTCTGTGCTATCAAGAGCAAAGCTGTACACCTCGGTCATGCTTACAGTATGAAACTCACGAACGACCAGATTTTTTATCTATCACGATTTTCCTGAGAGATCATTGATCGTAGGCAACTTGGACTGCTCACTAGCTGGAAAATCGGTCTCTCTGATCGACGATCGAAGATCGAATCACAAGTGGGAGTGACCGACGCGACCGAAATCTCTCAAAAGACCGACTTTGCCCATCACTAGTTTGGACCGTTAATATACTCTTGGTATTTATCTTAGCTCATTAGCAATAATGAGTCAGCTTTTCACAAAAGGGGACATTTGTTTACTGCTTCCAGACTTAGTTTCGTTGGTCGTTCAATCATAAGAAATGTTGATTGCAGCCCTCCTTCCTTCCCTGTCTATCGCTAATTCCCTTACTCCCGGGCAATTCTTCTAATGCACTTTCCTCTTTATTTGGTATATGGATCTATCCCTTGGCCTTCCTCTCAGTGAGTGATTCAACCCGAAGGTTGGTTTGGATAGTTGAGGGTAGAGTTCAACCCGGACTAAGCCATAGGCGTAGGCATTCAGGGTAGGGGGGCCAGTTCCTTTCCCTGGGCCACCTCGCACTCCGAGGATTTTTGTTCGGGGGCCGGCTTCACCCGGATTTGAACCCGGGACCCTTCGATCAGTAGCCAAGCGCTCTACCCACTAGGCCACCACGCTCCGTATGGCATTCCTATCGGGACTATTTACTCTATTTTTCTTTCAATTATATTCTTCACAAACCCGTTGTGCCTCAGGATGTGTCCAATCCATCTTATTCTCCTAGTCTTTATTGTATACCATTAGGTCCTTTCTTCTTCAAGGATTATGTAAACTTCTTCATTTCTTATTTTAACTGTCCATTTGATCTTCAGCATCCTCCTCCAACACCAGGTTTCGAATGTTTCTAATATTTCCTGGTCTGCTTTTCCAATGATCCATGTTTCAGAACCATTGAGTGTCACGCTCCACATGAATGCTTTCACATACTGTTTCCTCGTTCGATTTCTATCTTCTTCGACCATAGTAATTGCCTTTTCATTCTTATAGCTTGGGAAATTCTTCGTTTGATATCCGTTGTACTTCTTCCATACCACCTGATGGTACTTCCATGTTAGGTGAAGGAATCCACTTGCTGTGATATCTCTCCTCTTGTTGCTGTATTCAGCTTCTCTCTTCCATATCGTAGGATTTGGGTCTCCTTATTTATTTTCATGATATATCCCTGAAGAATTTATTTAATCATTGATCTTTGAATATCATATCAACTTTTTGCTATGACTGCGATGTCATCAGCATCATGTCAATTGGATGATGTTAATTCTCCATTAACATTAATTCCGTTCAATTACATTTAGTGTGCTGCTGTTAATACATCCTTCATTAATACGTTGAACAGTGCTGGTGAGAGGTTGCATCCTTGTCTAACTCCTTTGTAAATTTTAGCTTCTATTTTCCTTCCGTCTCTCATTCACCTAGTGGCGATATGCTTCTTGTATAGTTGGCAGATTATTCTTCTGTCATAATCCATTCCGAGTTTTTCCGGCAGCATGATCATCTTGTTCCAATCTACGTTATCAAACGCATTATCTAAGTCCATGAATCCCACAAGCGGCTTGTTCAAACGTATCGTTATCTCTACCTTTACTCTCAGGTGGAGTACGGTCTCCCTATTCCTCTTCTTGTTCTTCCCAAATCCGAATACGTTTTTCGAGTGGTTGTCTTTCATTTTCCTCGCTATCCTTCGGCTTATAATTCGCGAAAGTATTCTTGACGCTTGGGAAAACAGACTTAAGGTACGGTGCTCTTAAAATTTCTAAGTCTTTGTCTTCTTCGGTATCTCTATCATTACACTCAGAGCCGGATTACGAATAAGGTAAAGTAGGCAATTGCCTATGGGCCCTTGCGACTTGTTTATTAACGTGGGCCCCGTTGCTTGTACTGCATATTGACCCCCAAGTGTGTTAATCCATCACTGATTACACACCTCTGAGAGTCCTCTGGTTGTCTTCTGCTTTTGTTGCTCTCTAGGTTATTTTGTACAGATTAACTTACAAGCGTTTTGTTGATTTCTTCATTGGTTTTGTATGCACTAGACTCTTTTTAATTCTACAGGTATTTCACTGCTCAGTCAAATCCGCTTCTCAGTATGTTTGAGCCCCGGTCGTCCTCCTCCACCTTGCTCTAATCATTAATTATAATGCCTTCCAGCGACATTGGCCCATTGTTGAGTTCTTCGTTATATTGATTCCATATATTCCCTATGCCTGCACCCTCTATCAGTATTTTTCCGTCCAAATCCCTAATTTTGTTGTTTTTATGTTTAGATTTACTTAGTTTAAAATCTTATATATGTGACCTAGTGCGAAGAGCACAACGCATCTGGCGGGGGACTTTGAGATCACATCTGGAAGAAATCACTAATGTGGCATTCATCAGGGAATATTTTTTGGGTAGGCTGTGGTAACCAAGCTAAAAGATGTTGGCTAGATAGCCACAAGAGTTCGAATCACGCTCAAGAGAGGGTTCGAATTACGCCAGGGAATAGATGGCACGTAGAAGACAGCTTCTCAGGATCTCCAGCGGGTCAGGAAAACGGTTACTGCCGACCTTCCGAAGGTTGAATCTGCAATCATCACTGGGGCATATAGGCTAGTATATTTTTGAATGTAGAGTCAGCCTTCCAAAAGTCAACAGTAGCCGGTTTTCTGACCCGGTTGGGAAACCCAAGAAGAATTCATCACCATCAGTCACCGAGAAAACACCAATCCTAATTGGATGCTATGTTTGCATTAATATTACGTCCTTGGGTTATTCGGCGAAATATAACCATTGAGTTCAGAGCACCTAAAACTCAAGTATACTGGAACCCATTTTTGGGATAATCTGGGAACTAGCTGGCAGAAGAGAGATTGAAGATGGCTCCACTATTATTATGAGTGATCCTAACATGCCACGCCTTTTGCGCTTGATACTAAGCGATAATTCATTAACCTTTTACACCAGCCTTATTTGTAACTTAGTTGGAAGTAATTTATTTTTATGGCATTGCTACTGCCACTTTCCATTCACTAAATCCATAGATTCAGCTAATAATAAGCTTCCCAACATTGCCCAAAGTGGCAAGTTGTTTAACTGATCAGTGGTCAGTGACTACGCTACGGATGACAAACATCATTTGAACCTTTACACTAGGTGCCGAAGTTATGGTACGGAACGAAAAAGGTAAAATGAGGGGCAGGCAAGATTTGAACTCAGGCTAACGACAATGGGATACCAGTTCATTGGCCTCACTCGCAATTCCATCGCTCCACGGCCAGAACACGTCCTCGAGGCGTCGCTGAAGGACGCCACTCCCGTAACAACAGGACCTGGACATTGGAAGAGACTGACTAACAGAGAGAGCGCATTGGGAATGAACCGACCAAAACCACGACTCAAGGATTTCCTTTGTAATCCCATGCCACCCACGGCTGCGTTTGTGTATTTTGCGAGCCCCCTCATTTCAGCCAGCGCTCTCTCGTCGCCCTTCCTCCGCGAAGATATAACTAATCACCGGGCGGCGGAATCACTATGAGCACAAAGCGATGGGAATGGAAATGCATAACGACTCGTATACCGGGGATGTTTTTTCTGGCTCAGCGGAGATTAAACGCGCGGAGAAAAACGAGCTGACAATGAGAGCGGGCTCAAGGCAAACGAATGCGGCGGTCAGTCAGGCGGACGTCGGCAACAGGGCACACGAGATGGGGCTGTTTAGGGCGTGCTTGAGGGAGAGTGGTGGTTTAGAGGGTCGGAACGCGAAATGTTTGTGTGAGTTTAAGCAGGGGGTATGAGAATTGGACGAGACATGGGAGACATGTCAACGGTGTTATTTCAAAGTCTACTTTGACTCTACACAAGGAACTTCATGACTTACGGATGCTATTAATTTTATTGCCACTGCTTATATCCTCTTTCTTTGAGCTTTTTTGAGCATTGCTAGGCACTTTAATAAACGCGCTAACTTGCTATACCGGATTAGGCAGTAATTTTAGTAAAAAGACATTGCAATGTATGTGATACTGATAACAGCCGAATGAATATTTTGCAAATGCTTCCCTTACTGTTTTCTTATCATAAATGTTTACGTCGTAGATTTAAGTAAGACATGAGTTTTGAATAAGGTTTCCATTTTAAACAAGACTTTTTGTGAAATGAACATAAAAAAGCGCCTGCTTTGTTATGCAGAAAATTATTCCCAGTGTTGAATAAAAGGTTAAATGTCTTCAAGTAGCTGCCTTTCATGAATAATCTCCGTAAGGTTACATACATTTCCTGTCTCAACATGTGTTCAATGCACTGAGGCAGAACGGAGTTTTATTTCAGGTATTCATGAAAAGAGATCACTGCGTGAAAATATTTCTCTCTCTGCTCTTAAAATATACAGCGGATGAAAGAGGATCACGACTAAGGGCATCTAAATTTTCGTCCGTTCATGCTGAACGCTTGTGAACCTGTTAGGTCATGTGGAGTTAAAACCAAGTTTACATTGAGCTGTTTTTTCAACTGAGGAAAGTTGCGTGCAGAGAGGGAAAGAGAAGAGTCATCTTCTTTGGCGGTGAAACATGAGGCTGAGAAACTTTCTAATAAAATAAAATCCCATGAAAATAATTTGAAATGAGGCCAAGGGCGGCTAAAAATAGCAACGGGCGTTTTCCCTTGCAAAACAAAATTTCTTGATTCCCTTCATGGTAGGTATTTCGTGATTGATTCCAAAGAGCACGTCGTTATTACTCATATTACGATGGACCAAAGTTTACTAATACATTTACTGCTTAAATGAACGTTACAAAAATAACCTTTCCACAGTCGCCAAGAATTTCAACGAGACACTACACTGAAAATGTGAAAGCGAAAGTTTCGCTTGAATAACTCCGCTGCACCGTCCTCAACGGCCCCGGCTGCCTATGCAGTAATTCAGCGAGTTGCTGGGGATAGAAGCAACCGAAGCACTGTCTTGCTGCGCTCGAGTCGTTTTTGCAAAAAATGGAGAACGAGGCCAATCGTGAAGTAGGAAAAAATCGCTCCTTTGCAGTATGGCTGCTCAAGGTGCAATTCAATTTTCCAATCCGATAATTAACAACCTCACATTTTAGGACAGCATATGCGCCTAAATACACAATGAAAGAAAATACACAATCTTTCTTCACCGCTCAGTTATAACTTTCTTGCCCGCCTGAATGCAAAATTGTAGTTCCAGAGTTTATACCTTGGCTGAGCCTAAGATTCGAAAGATATACCTGAAAATGAGGACAGTTTTAGTAACCAATACCCAGGAGAAAGGCTGTCCACTGCGTTGTGGGGTATATTTTTCACGCCTATATTTACTGTTTCTGGCTCCCTTTTGACGTTTCGACGTTGACTTTATCTCTGATTAATTACTTCTTATTTCCCATCAGTCTGATAATCTGGTAAAATATCATGGTTTGTAGAATTAATTGCCTTTGAAGGTTATATCTATAAGTAGATGCACGTTTATTAATGTAAACAAAGACATGTATGATGAAGTTTTGTAAGGCATCTCCCGTTCATTTAACCTTTCTGAATCAGTATTGTTAGCTATTTAAAAATTCTTGTTTGTCCAAGTAGGACAAAGCTTTTTTTAACAAGTTTCTCAAATATTTTAGAGTGGTAAGATAAAAATTAAATTGGCTGATAATTAATAATATACTGTGTTGGTCACCTTTTATATCTATGGGAATAATAAAAGCTTTCTTTAGTTCATTAGGAAGTTCACCTTGAATAAAATTTCTGTTAAATATATGCGTCAGAGCATCAACAATGTGTTTATAGCATGGCTAGATTTGTTCCGACCGCACCAGTGGATTTTCCAGATTGAAAAGAGCTCACAATTATTAGTCAATCAGATGACGGTAAAGGTTGTACATGCAAAGAATCAGAATATTTAGGTTAAGGATGCAGAAATTCAGGTGCAAAAACATTTCCAAGTTGAATATAAATTATTTTGTTGGATTCGAAAATGCTAATAAAATATCTGATGAATTCGCTCGATAAAACTGCAGTACCTGTGAGAATTTGATTAATAATCACTAACTTTGGCGTGTAAGAATCCTCATGTTTCTCGTCACTGAAGTCTTTCAGTACAATTCACTGCTCTTTTGCATTACCTTTCCACTTACCAAATTGTTTCATATAATAGCTATTAGCTATTTCTCTTGTGTCCGCACGAATTTTGTTTATAAGTTTGAATACTATTTTTCTCAACCTCTGGTTAGGACGATGCTTCTGAAACTTTATAAATAAATGGTTTTTACGGTTGATTTTTTCAATAATTGATCATTCATCCAAGGTTTTATTTTTTTCATATTAACTGCACGTTGCATTCAAATTTAAGTCCTGGACACAGTTATCACATGGTCTAAATATAAAGTCTGTCGATACATTTACTTCGTAATAAATAAAACCCCAATTGACGGCACTAAGTCTCGTTTTAAATAGGTATGTCGTAGTGAATTATAGTAGAATGAATGTAGTAAGGACTATGAAACTTTGTGTTTTTGAGCATGCTGTTACCTTAGGTGGACACTTCAGTCGTAGAGTGATCAGTTATTGCCAAGCGAGCTACCGCTTCGCGTATTTCAAATTTAAAGGAGTTTAACATCCTGGTAAAAAAATGGTCAATACAGGTAGCAGTTGATGACGTTATTCTAGTAGGTTCATTAAACAAACAAAAAGTTAAACCATATGAGCTCATAAGGTTAAGGAATTTTACAATGGATCGCCTCAAATGCCTTTAGGGTCACAACAACAAAGGAGTGGACAAAGAATAGCAAAAACGAAAGCAAATGGAGCACACTCGACCTTTTTGGAAAACATGGCAAAGGAGGAGGAGGATAGAAAGGTGGGACGAGGGCACGTAATTGAGCAGGCCTTGAGCGGTGAACCTGGCCCACCAACATCGCCAATTCAAGCTCAACTATATTGCTGCACAACCTTCTTCATTACCGACCGCATTGATTTTAATCTTGCTAGTACAGAAGCCGTTTAATTTTCCTAGATAAAAGTATAATTTTATTGTTTTCTTCCAAAACATTTAACTTATGCCATATTTAAATTCGTATTTTTAATATAATTTTTAAAAGTGTATCTCGGGAGTTTTTGTTAAACTTACAATTATGGAAATGAAAACGGTAAACTATGTAAAAGATTTTAAATGCACGTAAATGTTATGAAGATCGATGAAATAGGCCAAATTTTAAGCACATGATAAGATTGCTTTACATGCATCAATCCACACAGAATGTGTAGCCTGATTCAATTTCGCGGAGTATAAACCTTTGCTTTTTTCATCATACGCGCAGGCTGGCCCGGAGAGATATATCTAAAATCATATCTTCTGCTGCAGATATATCATGCCAGTGGCAATTAACATCTGATTGGTCCTTGTAGTTTCTTTTACTCCGCATCTTTGGGGAATTTTTCAAAACGACATAACTTTACTGATAAAAGCATGCGAGATGGTGGTGAACTTCACCTTCTGGAAATATATAAATAATATGTAGAATAGCTTCATCCCGATTCAGAGACAGTAGGCAATTAAAATCGCGGAGGAATGCTCAGCATTTATGAAGAGGTATGCTCCATGAAAAAAGTAATGCTGCAATGCGAGTACTTAGTATGCAGGCGTTCTCTTGCCTAGGGGTGAATTAGCAATGCTGAAGGATTAGTGAATGACGAGGGGGAAGGTCAGCGGACGCTGCCCGCCCACCGGCTTAAACCCTCCCCTTCGACGGTCCCTTCTACAGCGGATCCCATGGATTAAGGCGGAATTATTGACTGTGTGAAGTGCACTCTATGCCCTATTAACTTCCACGAAAAGGGAGAAGGAAAGGAAATCGTGTAACACGATTAAAAGCGAACGTTTTATGAACGAAAGAAAGGGCCACTCATACATTAATCATGATTTCCCATGATTCAACTCAGTCAATTACAAAGGAGAATTATGTACCAAATCAACTTCAAATATGTACGTCGTTTTGGCAACTTTTTAGATTGAATTATTCGACAAAAAGTTCCAAATGTTTGCGTTCTACAGAATTATATATTTATACCAGTGTTTTCTGAAATTTTACGTATATATTATTATAATATAAATATATTGTAATAAGTGATGAAGGGTGATACATAGGTATATTAACTAACTGGGAAATCTAGATCTCCTTATTTATGATTCTTTATTCTGCATTGGAATATCATTTACGTATATATTCTCATTTTTATTCCTGATAATTGAATTTAAAGTAAAAATCTGTTTCTCGTATTTGTCTTTATTTGGAGGCCTTTAAGAAAATTTTATAACATTTGTTGAAACTTGTGCTTTTTATTTATCATACTTATCAGTGGTGTCTTGAACAAACCACTCATGTTTTTGGTAAATATTTTTAATTAAACTCAACGGAGGAATAATTAACATGAGCGGGAAACTACAGAGGCAAAACACTTTTTGTAACTCACTTACTATTTCATGTTCCATTTCTAAAATCCCTCATATTTTTCTTGCGTTTTTAAATAAAACGAACTGAACGAAATCCTCAAACCATGGCAACTCATTTCAGAATAAGTAGACTTAATATTAAGACAAAATTCCTTCTTAATGGACTGCAATGAACGCCTGCATACGACAAATATATATTATACGACATTTAGCGACATCTCTTTTTAGTCGAGTCTAGAAAAATAAGCAATAAGTTTTAGCCACAATAACAAAGTTAAGCTACTATCACTGGATACCTAAAACAACCCGGAAAAGTAAACGCTGTTGTAAATACTTTATTTTTTTATGAATCGCCCCCGCCCTTATTTTAAAGTCTTGACTTATTGTAATGGAAGAAACGTTTGGACGGAATCAATGGCAGCATGGCAGTGAGTATGAGAAGATTTAAAACAACGGAGGCAATGATAGAAAATTTTTCGAGAAATCATGGAAGAATGTAGAGTCAAGCATGTCAAGATTCCAGTTAAAGGGGAATGTTCGTCATGGTGCCTCTCACTCGTTCGGGATGAATTTCACAGTCTTCTACATTTATGGAATCTGAAAAACCGATCGCTTCCGAGAGAAAATCGATTTGCTACTGATTCGAATACAATATGTATTTAACATTATGATCAGGCAGAGGCGCCTAGCGTAAGAAAAATATTACAGATAACCACTGACAAAATATGCATTCTGCATCCTGATTCTAAAATGTACGTGCAAATTATTTCCAAATAACATTGAATAAAAGTAGTAAAAAATGGAGTTACAGAATGCTTCTCCTTCACATTCATGTGATGATATATGAAAATCAAGTATTTTGCCTCAATAGTATTTTTATTACAACTCCAATGGTGTTACTGGATATCAAAAACAGGTTTATGTATTTTTACGAATCGTTGGAGCTCAAATAAGGTAAATTAAATATTATAAATATTTTACATGGTGTTTTAAAGTGAGCGTATTATATTTGAATGATTTAACACATTGAATATGGAACATAAAATGTCTGTTTTTCAATTAAGGGGCATTAAAAAAAATTCTAATTCTGGCTACCACTGTGGCCATTCGTAATTCCAAAAAAATGTATCCATATTTTTTTAAATTGATATTTTGTTAATGATCTCTTTCAGCTTTTAGAGATCTTAGGAAACAAACAAAAAGTTAATTCTTCCCTACCAAAATCAATGTCAGATATTTAGATACATTCGCTATACATTTCACAAAGTGTATCAGAAGTTTAAGAGGCAAAAGCAAAAAATGGATAATATAATGAAATGTATTCCCTATAAACAATTGCTAAAGAAATTATGAACGATGATGAGTTAAGGAGGTTCCGGTTGCCAGGCATAGGAGCCGACTGCAGCGCCATTTCCTACGAATTACCGCATTTTGACTTCAATTACGGCATTAATTCTTCAATAACTAGAAAAATAAGGTGGTAAGATCCCCGTATTTTATTTTTATTCAATTTCTCTGAATTACTTCCTTCTTACAAATAGTTTTCTACGAAAATGGCATTTGTATTTCATGGAAAAATACTATTTTTCCTCGTGTTTCTCTCATTTCCCCATTGAACACCATGTAATTTCAAGTTCAATTATAGAATAAAATAGTGTGGAAAGGTATTATTTTGTTGTTCATATCAGATAGAGGACAACGTTTTCTACAAGTAGACAGAATATTAATAAAATGACATTTAAGTCATTTTACGGTGGAACCACCTTAAGTGAACATCGTGATATTTGAATACAATTATGGTAATGATATTTTCGTTGCGCAGGTATAGAGCTATTATCAAATCTGGCCAATAAATTGGAATCCCATAACCAAATGGATACTACAAGTTTAGTTCCGTAAGCATTGAATTCATCCAACTTTGCCAAGGTGGTACTTACACCTCCGGGTTTCTCCAACATCATCTTGAGACACAAAGGCATTGTAGTTCCTCAAGCGTCTCATGCATACAACGGGGCGAAACCAATTCACGCATATCGCCCTATCGCTCCCTCCATCCCTCTCTCCGCGGTCATAAACTGCCAGTCGATACAGCGCTGCACTCCAGCTCCTTAAATATCTACTGCCTCCCCGGAGCACCATTAAAAGCGCTCCCAACCCTTCAGCCCGCCACGCTCCCCAACCCCTATTTTAACCCTTTAAGGGGCGGGTGGGTCGGGAAGCCCACACAATCCCACCACCACACACGAACCCAGCGAGCACCCTCATCCCAAACGGCTCCTTATTACACGCCGCTCTTTACAACTCCCTTTGGAACCCTTTCCATCAAACCATCACCCTCCCCCCCTGGCCTTTTGAATCCCTCCCCCAACCCTCGCTTCCCCTTTTCTCCCTCCATTACCGCATTGATTGTTTCGACACACCACCCGCTTTGCCTATCTTTGTATTCCCAATCCCCCCCCACTGCCAATCCCTCCCCCCATTCCCTTCTCCTCAAAATCCTTCCCCGCCCCCTTCCTTACACCCCAATTCACGTCCGTTTCGCCGAGTTAAGGTAGTTTGAGCAAAAAATCACTTCACCTAGAATTTGATGAATTTGGCCTCATTTTAAAGATTAAACATCATTCATTCTTTAAAATCATTAAATCTTTCCAATTATATCAAAATATCAACCTCTTGCCAAACCAGTTTTCGAGAAATTAGCTTAAAAATACAAGCTGTTTTACATGGGATAGATTACGGCTGTGCGCTCCAGAGGGAGAATATTGAATAAATTAGGAATTTGTAACACCTAGTTTTTGCCAAAAAACTAACGGTGTGTTGTTTGCATGTTTTCTAAACTATTTATAAAAATTAATTTATTACTCACCGCAGTAATTGCAAAAAACCTGCTGTTTTGAATGCTTTTTAGCCGTTCGGCGTGAAAAAATGAGTCATGTTAGAGACTTATGTAGATATATTTATTTGAATACTTAGAATTTTGGTCATTTATAACTATATTTTTACGCCAAAAATATTAAAATATTTATCTCCTACTTATTACAGACGCTGAAATAAAAAAATAAAATTTGAATATGGTCTCCATTATGACTAGGAAAATATTTCACTCAAACTACCTTAAACTGTCGGATATCCTTCTTTCGCCCCGCTCTCCCTGAAACACCGTCTCTTTCCGTCCTCCTCTCCGCGCGTCCCGATCTCTCCTCCCTCTCTCTCCCTGACATCCTAACCAGCGCCTCGTAGGGAGACGGACTTGAGTGGGGAAGAGGAGAGTGGTGTTGCACGCTTTCACTTCCTCACTCCGTGGGTGTTCTCTGTCTCCTGCGTGAGGTCTTTCTGTACACGGGGAAGCCATCTAAATGATTGGTATTGATTATCTCCTTTGAAATGTTTTTATCGTTTCGACGCAAAGATAGCTTTGTATCTCTTGCGAATCACCTCGGAAGCTAACTTCACTATGTTGCAGGTTATTCATAAAAACATTTTTTGCATGGAAACGCTAATGTGCATTGAACATGTTGATTACAAATGCACATAGTTTTACGCTATGTCCTTTTTTTCTTCATATGCTGCGCTTTCGTAATTGGGTATTGTTGAATTTAGAGGACGTTGCTTTGGGTATCAACTAAATACCTATGCCTCTTCTTGATATTTAATTCACTTCTAAATATGATTTTCATCCTTTTGATAACAGAAAAAATTTATGTATAGTACTAATGTAATGTATTCTCATGCTAGGCAAAACGATGTTTAACCAGGAAGAATATCATAACTGAGTGAGTGGTACGGCTGGATTTACCTACTTGCTTAGCTACACCCACTAAACTCATTATTTCAAACAATTATCATTATCATGGGTAATGCCATTCTCTCCAACATTGGTATTCAACCTCTAATGGATGAATTGTACCAATGTAATGAATTGTAATGAATTTGGATCACTATTGTTATATTCATTCCAAAGTTCATTTTAAATCTACTCAGCATCGAAAAAGAGTATTTTTTTATTGTTTTTCGGAGTTGCACAAAAAGGAGGTTTTATAAGCTTAATATTTCCAGATTGTTACAATGCATTTTTAACTAGTTTTTTATTACTGAGTTTTCAGATAGCTATGCTCTTGGAAAATTAAATTTCCTTTTTTGTTAAAGAATGATTTTTTTGGATGATAAATGATTTACATCTTTCAAATCCAAAAGAACACGTATCTTACATGAACTATCTTGGTAGATGAAATGCATTTATGAAAAGCGGAATCATCCTGAATTTGGCATTTAAAAAAGCGTTCTGACTGAACTTAAATATTGTAGCATATGTATTGAATTGAAAATAATTTTTCGGTATGTATATGTATATATTTTTAATCTATTTTTGTGGTTATAATAATGAATGAACCCTTATGTTTAGGCGTCGCATTTGTGTTTATCAATCAATTTACCTATCTCATACCCCTCTCTCCCACTCTCTCCGCCTAACCAAATCTTCCTCCCAACTTCCAGTTCCCCTCATCCCCCCTGGTCATAAACTCCCAGCCAACGCCACCCCCCAAAAGGGCCTCTCTCTTCCCCCTATCCACATTTCTCACTCGTTCCTCTCCCACCCATAACCCCCCTGTCCACAACCCCAACACTCGCATTCAACATAGTCTCCCCTCTTACCACCCTCATCCCAAAAAACTTCACCTCCCTCTCCCCAGAAAAAAGGAAGGAATAAACCCACCCCCATCCTCTTCCTCCTTCCCAACCAACCCACCCCCTCCCCTCCCCTCCCCCCGCACCCGTTCTCGTTCGTCTCTCCCTTTAACCCAACTCGACGCACATCCCCTTCACTTCCCAAAAGCCCACTCCAACGCGCCAATCGATATAGAGTCTTAACGCGATTCCCTCCTCCACCTCCTCCCCCTCGCTCCCTCCCTTCGTCCCCCCCCCCACGAGAGCGGGCTTCCCGAGACCACCCGACAACCCCTGCCACACACACACACCACACCCCTATGCCCCTGGCTCACCCACACCACTAGCCCGGCCTCCCCGCTACACTCCTCACGCACACATTCATCACTCTTCGGCCATTGTTGGTTGTAGTCATTGTCTCCGGGAGGCAAGCGAAAGCTTACTTGTTAGATCTATTCTCTCCTCCAGCTGAGGACGAGTTGGTAATTTTGGTGATTAGCCAGAGAGGTTATAGGGGGCGATAGTTTAACGATCAAAAACCACGTTTTCGTGTCGATAATAGGTCTCATTCAAGTTTAATTTTATTACCTATTTCCCTGTTTGGAATTGTTGCTACTTTAATGGAAGCATAAAAACGCACCGCCATGGTGAATTTGAATATCACATAACAATGCATGTTTTATACCTGGGAAGTTCCAATAGAGATAAATACTATCAGATGAAAATGCTAATTGCTACTAATTGCATGATATCACATGATATTGCACACTGAAATTGGCACCTATGGCATCGCATATTACCATATATTCCATGTATCGGATGACAACGCTTGATGTGGCTAAACACTACAAGTTATTGCCAAGTGATATACATGCTGCCGTGAATATATATCGCATTGCGACCTGATGTAATTACCACATATACATATCGAAATGTCACAAACACGTTTTCCCACCAATAGTGCACACATTGTTGATGTAAATATCAACATTTAGGCTTTCTTCTTCACCCTGTTGGCTCTAGGTTGACCTATTCGTATTGAAAAACAATGGAATATTCTGACAAACGGAGAGAACTGGCTAACAATGATGTGGGACACCGACATTTGGACAACTGAACTCAAGCAATAGCCTCCAATTTTGGACGAGAGTTGACTTCCTTCCAGAGAGCCCTGATTCGGCTCCAGGGTGTGGAGGGAAATTTTCAGGACTTCCGATCTTTACTTGGGTGCCACGTAGACAGTACATAAAGTGTGCTTCTCTTTCCATCGATGAGTTCAGAAAGTCAAGCTCTTATACATATATGGATTGCGACGTGTTGGCTGAGAATTTCTACCCAAATGTCCGCACCTCCAAAACACACTACCCTTACGAGAGGCGGAGAGAAATATATCGATCATGGGGCCAAATTAAGGTACAAAAACGCTGACGGCTCTGCAGCTTTGCAAGATCAAGGAGAAGTCAAGAGTTGGGGTATTCGGCGAGGCACCAGTATTCAAAGTGTCTATCCACTGGAAAAAATAACACTACTTCAGGCTGAGGTACACTGGAAGTTCTTCATCTCTCCTCGGAGCAAATCACGCTCGGAAGAATCTCGGCACCTTAGCCAGATAAAGGAAATCGAACTCTTCTGGGTACCTGAATATGAAGGTATTTATGATATTTCATGGCAGATGAGTAAGCGGTAAGGGGAGCTCACTTTGATTCATAGCCAATGGTACCAAATAGGCCTTAAATCATGAAGTCTGAGATCATTGGGTGGGCTACATACAGCCCTGAGACTTAACATAACTTGAGATCTGGCATTCATTGCAAGGCTTGAGGAGGAAAAATAGGAGGTTCATTGATGGACCAAACTACGGTCATTCACAAAAGCTAATATCAATAGCTCGAAGAAAACTAAGAACAAAGGTGGGACTGTTAACCGGTCACTATCCTGTAAAGAAATACGTTCGCTTCATGTAAATTGAAGACACACCAAACTGTTGATGGTGCAAAGAGAAAACCACATCCCATATACTATGTGAATTCCCAGTGATTGTTGGGACTCGAAATAACTATCAGCGTATACAACTACCACTACCGACGAAAATTAAGGATTTACTCATTGGAGACATCCTAATCCTTAGCAAAAGCCAGAATGACAAAGCTATAGGTCTTCAGATAAAGAAAAGACTGAGGGAAGGATAACGTAAGATCTGTATGCAAGTGCAAACTCATGAGTAGGTACTTAATTGGATTGTATATCCAGGATTATTATTTTATATTTTCATAGGGGTGTGAATTGTTCCTTTTTGTAAATGCATATTTTAAAAAAATATTTAAACTTGATTTATGGTAACTCATTCGTGAAATATGTTTTAAATATGATTGGTCTTATCTCTCTTGAGAATGATAATTAACTTATGGTGGTTCGCATGGACTCAGACAAAAAACTTAACGAAGTAACAAATTAATAAATTCAAACTAAAGTTGGTTTAATAGAAATTAATGTAATTTTAAATTCACTTGCTTCGAACACATTTTTAAGACAGCAGCTTGGCACTCTGAACCAAAGGCAAGTGTCGTGTAAACAAGGTAATTAAATCCGATGTAAAGGGTCTAAGTAGTTTTACATGCCTGAGGACCCGGACCAGGGATCACCAACAACACGGTGCATGCATCAAACTATCGTACGCTGGATGAGAGGTCAAACTCTGAACCCCTACTGCCTTTCGTAAAGATTAGGCTAATTCCAACGCCAGGTTTCTCTCCACAGTTGCCCCATTTTCCACGTAACCTATCCCTTTTCAGCCTACCCACCTGACCTCAGTGGCTCAAATCACCTCATTAGTCGGTTGATTTCCCAAAAAGAAGAAGTTTTCCATTCTTATTATCATCGTTCCTTCGTTCTTCTCATCGCTATTCCCTCGATTTGCCACTTTCCACCGGGATAAGCACCAATCCCTGCCCCCATCTCAGATGAGGGGCTCTCCCGGAGAAAGCGGAAAAGGGCCATAAGGGACGGTTAGGGAGAGAGGGGGTCTTAGGGAAGAAGGGAGTTTTGAGGGGTTTGGACGACCTCTCCCCCGACCCCTCTCTACCAAAGGGTGGGGGCTTTTTGGGGGTCATGGGATGTCGGACACTCTCAAGCCCGCCTCCGGGGTGACATTGAATCCCGGGAACCAACGTTAAGGGGTCGAGCGGCCTTCGGACTGACTGGGCATAAAGACGCGCCTCTACCGGAGGAAGACCCTCCCGCCAATAAGTTTCGCGCATAAATTTTCACTAATCCGCGTCAGTGGAGAATCGGAATAATTCTCGTCTCTCTCTCCCTCGGAAATAAAAATGTTCCTAAAAAAAAGTGGCAATGGATTCGTTTCTCTCTCGGATTCGTTTTGTTGTGAAAAATTGGATAGCGGAAGACGAGGGTTCCTCGATTTTTATTTTATATTTTTCCGTGCGATAAACACCCACATTTATCCCAGGAAAGAGATTTATCTTGGCGTTTTGGAATGCTTTGCTGTCATTTGAAGCTCCTCGAAAAACATTCACAGACGGGTTCCAGTAAAGGCAAGTGTTTACTGCTTTCAAATACCAGTACGAGTATAAGGTAATGTACATTCTCTGTAGGTTTATAGATGTAGGTTCTTTTAGCTTACACTGAAAGAATTTGCTCAAAGACGGCAATCTCTGTGATTTTCAAATACGTCTTTATATGTCATCAAATTTCCCAACGCCAATACTTTCAGCTCTTAACTCACAATATTTCAATTAGTACATTTACACTCACAAAATGTGCTAAATACTCATGAAATTAACAGCACATACGAATTTAATAATTTTGAAACAATACTAAATTGATTACTAGATCTGATATCCACACCTACTTGCAGTGATGACGAATTATGAGACGCTAAAGCTCATAACTAGACGCTAGAGCTATGTTAGACGCTAAAGATACTGCGAATTATTCAGAGCTAAATTCATCCGCAAGGACGTTACCAGGTATTCTGTAAGCACTCAGAATGTAGCTGAGGGGAATTAAAATAGGGGAAAATGATATATTGAACGGAATTTGAGGCATTTGTTACTGGCATGCAATGGGTATAATATAGGTAATAATCATTCAATTTTCGCTTTCCGTAAGGTCAACTGTCAAATTGCTGAAAGCAAAGTAATTTATCAATAGAGATGAGAACCATGGCTCAAATCTTAGTGAATACCTTTGCTCACGTTCAACATTAAAAAAAAAACTTGGTAGAATAATGCAGCTAACGAAATTACCGGCAATGCATAGTGGTCAAACAATGAAAATCACTGTTCCAGTGAGTAGTGTTACTTTGTGGTGCTTAGTCTTGCCTCAGACTGGCAAATTAACCTCATCACCAAAATTAACATACAAAAATGGAATTTCGAACTGTTTTGAAATTGGTTATGGTAAATAGTTTTTGTAAAGACGAAAGACTCTGCCGTCAGTCTACAGATGCCGGACGCACAAATAGCATTATTGAAACTATTCAAGCAATAAATGGAAAGTGATACACCATTTTGAATGACATAGTTCTTACGTAAGTAATTCTTGAACTCCTTTAAGATTTTTTAACCGTTGCATTTCTCATTTTAATGAATTCAATACCCCTAACAAGGATTCCATCGATATGGAAAGGAAAGTCATTCAGAGGTATTCTACCAACTTCGGTGGGCTTCAATACATTACCCGTCCAGCTCATTTCAGGGATCATTCCTGCCCTAAATAAATGTTTAACTTGTCAAACTGTTTATATCTAAATAACAATTGTTGAGGAATTTAGTATTTGTGTGAAAACGTTCCGCCCAAGAAGAAACATTTGTTGCCAACATATTTCACTCCTACTTTTAATTGATGTTCCATGACATAGGAATTTTAATGATTAAACAAGAATTTTTATAGAAATGAATAGTTACCTTCCGAAAGTATGAATTGCCGGCGAAA
This sequence comes from Pyrrhosoma nymphula, assembly GCA_963573305.1. Lineage (NCBI taxonomy): Eukaryota > Metazoa > Arthropoda > Insecta > Odonata > Coenagrionidae > Pyrrhosoma > Pyrrhosoma nymphula. The sequence goes on from OY754328.1 coordinate 151,765,706, forward strand.
ATCAATCCAAAGGTAAATTTTTATTCGTATTGAGTCTCTATTCATATATTCTAACTGCTTTCACGCCGTCCTTAATCCTGATTTTTCTCTCCCTATATAGCCTAGCATTCTCCCCTCTATCACACTACCTACATTCGCTTGTAATCCCTCAATAATTTACCCAAAGTTTCCCCTGCAAACCTCATTTTCTTCTCCACCAGATCTGAGAACCTCTTCCATAGCTTTCCTATCTACCCAGCTCACCCTTATCCTCCTCTAAAACAAAAAAATAAGAAAAACACGAGCAAATGGTTACCTTAAAGATGAATATTAATTCTTAAAAGTAATTGGAGCATACAATTTATTAACTGACCTCACTGAAGAATATGTTGTAATTGGTAGAATATGCGGCATTAATGTAATAGGAAACCACAGTGATGCGACAAAGGAGAGCAACTTCCAATGTTCCCCAAGTGCTCCTCGTCCCCTTCTATTCAGTTACCCTTGATCACTTGCCTGCCCAATGTCTAGCAGGGCAGTGTCCATTTCCGCCCGCCCCCGTTTTCGGCGCCGGACACCATCAACGGCAAGGGCGTCCAGTCCCTTTCGGGCCACTGTGCTCACGAGGCGGGCCAAGTAACAGAACACCTACCGAGATAAAGTGAGCCCAGCGAGTGGAAGGATACTCTACGCCAAAGATTACTAACCCAAGGGAGCCACCCCACCCTCTACCTGCAGCTATAAATCCTTTTCCGCTTTGGCTAACTTGCTTCTCCTTCATTCCTTCCTTTCTTGCTCCAGGAAGGAGAAGCGTGATTTCTGCCCCCAACTGAATGGACGGCCGACTGACCGATGGCCGCTTGCGCCCTAACCTCATCCCGGTTGTCTCGGGGCCCTCCTTCTGGGAGAGAGTTCCGGTTGCTGGGCGATGCGCACATAAGTCTTCACTTCGATCGTCCCTGGGATGCGGGGCAGAGAGAAGAGCCGTGGAGAGAGAGAGAGAGAGAATTAAAAGTGGGGAGGGGGGTTGGCGGGAGGCGTGGGGGAAGAGAAGGGAGGGTCAGCGATGTTGGAAGGTGAAAGTCTCGCGGGAGTTTCATTTCGACCTGAGCGATATCCTACCTTCAGCATCTCATTTCGAAATACATTTTTTATCGGAAAGGACCCGATATATGTCGCATACATGATTTTATAACTCGCATCATAACTCATCATATCGGAAGATATAAATCTTATCGATTGAAATATGAATTAGTTGTTTTAAGTATTTGCAAGTTCAGCTCACAGTCTGTCAGAAGAAACAAAAAAGTACACATACATCTTTGTTTTGTAATATCATTTATTTAACGAAGAGCTTAATTATTTTGCCAGAAGTGAAGACTAAATACTAGCGGACTAATACGCTATTTGGCATTACTAACGCGAGAGACGCGAACATTGAACAAGTGAAAATCAATATTTTAATATATTCAAGGTAACATCAATATCAAAGGATTTGGAAAACTCCACTAGCATTTATCAATTGACGTTACCGTAGTGAACAACTAAAAGCCCATGTATATAGTGAGAGATAAACATAAAGAGGATAAGCATGACATACCATAGCAACACTCACAACCACGAAGGTTTAATATCACTGTACGTCCAGAAGTACACCGCAAAAGGCAAATATTACTTCTGGCGACATTTTTGCATGGGGAATGTTTAATAAAAAACTGTTATTCCAAATCTCGTATCACATACTATTTAAACGTGAGGCATGAGGCGTTAAATAGAATTTTTTAAAATTCGCTTTTGAATCGTGTGTTCGCACTCATTATACAATGCGATATATCACACAAGGCTTTTATTTTAGCTCTGGTTTTTCATCGTGTATTGCTTAATATTCCACAGCGCACGTTTAATTCTAACTCTTGGGATCGCATTACTTTGCATGATATGACAGGGCGTTACAACGGCTTCTCCGGTAACGCATAGTGATTTTTATGAATATCTCAAACGATGCAACGCAATATCGCACAACCCCTGGCGTTTGAGATGGGAGGGTCGGTTAAGGGAGGGGGATGGATTGAGCAGGGAGTTGGGAAAATATGAGGAAGTGAATGAACTGCTCCCGGCGTAGCGGTGGCCAATGGGACGGCTTCCAGGGGGACGACACCCGTCGCCAGTGCGGGATAACAACTCCAATTCAGTTATCATTATGTAAGTACCCATCAAGGCACGACAACGTCGTCATTGATGGTAATTCGTCAAATTCATTTTCGATATCGACCCGAGATCGTTCCCAAGGATATTTTATTTTCCCTCGAGGTTGCCCACACAACCAGTATCTCCGACGCGCTAACGAACCATAATGGGTCCTTTAAATAATCACTTCCCGCGAAATATAAGGCAGCAGACGCTGGAGCCGCAGACGGGAGCGCTCAAAAATCTCGTTTGACGAGAAAAGGAGTCATTAGTATCGATTGATGAACTCAACTGGAGCGCAAGGATTAGGCAAAGGGGCGGTGTGGTGGGCGAAGGGGTTCTTGCACCCCTCATGAAACCACCCCTGTTTACGCGAATACTCTACACTGGATACACACAAACACGTCTTTTACAGATAAAATATATAAGTATGATACGTAAAAAGAGTAAAATTTCATAAATTGCATAACAAATAGGCGAATGAATTACCAGTAAGTTACACACCACCTCATGACTGGTCCTAAAATGAGACAAACACGAGGAAGTGAAAAAAAATTGGAAACGTATCCATATGTACGTACATTAATTCCAAAAAAATTCTTTAGAATATGAGATTTAGTGCTTTATTTAAGTTATAAAATATTTATAGCGATTTTAATCATACATAAATGACTTTCCATTGAAAGATTGAATACATCAATCTAAGATTGAGTTTGCAGTCGAAACCTGAGGGAATTTTTACGGATCTTGGATGGGAGGTGGGTAATTTCTTTTTCCCGTTGTAGTGCCGAAAAAAAATGTAATTTTTATCTGACTTTACGTGTGTGTGATAATTAAAAATAAAACGCCGAACGTGTCAACATTAAACGTTAAATAAGTTTGAATACATACACATATTATTGCCGTATTTTGGTAGCACATAGTTGTTATTTTTTTCTATATTGAAATCAAAAAGGTCCCTTATAAATGTTTTTAACCAAATACTTAGTGTTAATGACTGGTGTCAATGAGATGCTTTTTTACATATGTCTGATTTTTTCACCTACGGCCCAAGAGTAATAAAATAAAATTTATAATTCCTGTTTGCCAACGTCCTTACTGCAAACTGACGACGTAGATGGGCAAAGAAAATGCCTGAAAACTAAACTAACTAAAGGTCCTGGAGCATACGGTTCTATAGAGTGGTTGGAAAATTCAGATAAGGTAAATGGAAACACCATTATGGCTGAATTCACTGAGATAAAAAGCCGAGATTGAAAGAGGAAAATAAAGGCATTAGGATATGCTAAAGCTTTGCCGTTATTCTAGAGAAGAAAAGCACTCGCTGGAAAATCGATAAATGAAAGGTGATTTACAGAAAACAAGTGTTGATTACCAGAAATAAGTATGAGGCGGCATTGACATATTTCTTCTGACATTGAGCCAATGTGCATTTGGTTTTGTTGCTGAACGTGCAATAGCTGGTCGCTATCACATGGCCGCTGCACAGTGGGCTCAAATCGAAAATCGCCGGACAAAAGTCCAAAATTGCTTTTTTTGAGATAACGTCTTGAAACTTGGCACATATACACACAATTGATTAATGATTATGGAATGGTAAGCCATTTTACATAGGTCTTACCCGTTACTTAGATACAGAGGCTCAAACACGACCAAATTTCCTAAAAAGCGCCCGCTCTCATTTTTCTTCGAAAATCTTAAACGTTGAGCAGATATAGGAGTAATGGAAGGACTTGTATGAAATAAAAAACATTACGATTTGTAAACAGGGTACCTTACCTATACTGTGCATAACTTTCAGATATATTTGCCCATATTTAAGTGCTATTATGTCACAAAATGGCGGACCCTTTTTTTAGACAAAATTGTACATAAAGTAGACAATATAATCCTTATTCGGAAAATGGTCTCTGGGATACTTCTTGAGAGTATAAACTAAACATATTTCTAGATTATTCTGTAAAAATATTTGAAAAAAGTTTGCGACGCCGAGAATAAACTCGATTTTTCGATCGCGCGGCGCGGCCCGGCTCCGCGCAGCGGGACCTGGAAATACAGAGACTCTGTTGGATTGTTCAAGTTGTGTGGACATTAACTCCTCGAATTCAACTTTTTCAGGCTATGCATGTTGTCACTGATTTATAAAGATTCTAAACTGAAAATTTTGCGAGGATATCGGATCGAGAGAATGGATCAGTGCACGCGTAACTTCGGTACATTTGTTTTTCTTTGGATAATTTTCGGAATCATGCTGCAAATTATGAACGTTTTTCAACTCTTGAGAAAGAATGCGGGTTCTCGGGGTACCATGCATTTTTTCCATAAAAAGGAAACATTTGGGTTCCCTTCTTTCCCTTCACCCTCTCCTCCCCCACCCTGACTAAAACCCTCCGCCTTTACTCCCAGAGGAGGGCGTGGCGCGAAAAGGAACGTTTTATGACACCGGGCTGCCGTTGACGGTATTAAGCTGGTATTTCCAGTGGCGCCCTTCCTTTAAGAAATGCATATTGACAGGCAGTTGCAGTTTTTTTTTGGTGAAGTAATGTTGTGCCTGTGCCGTCGTGAGTTTTGAAAACTCATAGTATCTGGTTATTTGGCTCGTGAAATACTGACATATTTCCTGCTCCAGTTCCCTGTGGTGACAGCAGTATTGTTTATTTTCTTAAAAGTATACCTCTTTCTTAAGGTAAGCAATTTTTTTTAAATTTCTTCTATCTAACCATTGACGTTTTTTACCCTCATTATGCGTCGTAGTTTTCACATCTGTGTTCATACATATTTTGTTATATTCTCTCGGTTTTTCTTTTACAACGCGATCTTACTGCATGTACTGCACTACTATGTATTATCATTTTTTTCTTTTACCCTTCGTATATTATATTTTCTTAAATTTTTAGACCGTTACACATGTTTTTCGTCAAACGTAAGGTGATATGCCTTCACACCAGATCACGTGTCTTGAGCTCCATAAAAAAGTAACGGATTTGAAGGGAAAATCATTAAGTGACAAAAAAGAATATTTGATTTATTATTTGTCACGAATATTATATTTAGGGTCACATGATGACGCTCTAAATAGTCTTCGTGAATTCATTTGGATAAGTGTTTTGGTGCCCAACATGAGGAAGTGGGAAAAGTGTTCCCGGAATAACGAGCGATTTTTGCTGCATCATAATGATTGGCTCAATGAGTCAATCAGTTTGCCTGATAACGTGCGTCATTATTTACCAAGTACTTCTACGGCGACTGGTATGTATTTTTATACAAATCTTTATCAAATCTCTAATACAAAAATTATACATTATTTTTACTCTTTTGCTTTTATTATTGAAAATTTACTTTATCAGGCACATTAGAAAGGCCAGAAAAAGAAGTTAGGTGTTACATCTACGGAGCAAAAACCTCCGATATGAATAACATAACAGCCATGAAAAATCGACCGGAAGCTGTAGACAAATATGCTTATGGTTTATCGACGCTGCTGCATTGCTGCATTCGTTTTTTTAGTGTCATTTGCATATTTCGTATCAAAATCATTTTGGAAAATTATATTTGGCTTCTTTTCAGTATCTTACAAGTAATGGTATTTCATTTATGCTATTGAATTAATCATTACCGGTACTGACAACATCAAAACGAATGTAAGCCATTCTCGTTTATTGCCATCCTATTTTCAAAATACTTCTTCTCTTTTACCATATTCCGCGTAAGGTTTGGCGCAGCAAATTCTATGCAAAACAACATCAGTTTTCCAGTTATGTTTAATATATTATCGATGAATCTAATTGTGTTTTCATCTATGTATATTTCTTTACTATTCGTCGAGAGCATTGTATTTACAGTGTGTGCTCAGTATTGCGAAATAAAAATGCACAACCACTGGAGACTTAATTTTAATTTTTAGTTTAAATTAATCCATCCCTAAAACATAATGATCCAGTTTGTCACTCAATACAAATATATGATATTGTGCATAACAGAGCTTTTTGAAAAAAACTCATGACATCATGCTGATTTTAAACTCAAGCTTGAATTTCATTATAACAAGCTATAAAGAATGATAATATGAAAATGATTCCCTATAGGTAATTCCTTAAAATTAAATATTAATTTACATTGATAATCAGTTCCAATTTATTTGTAATAAAGTATCTACTATTATTTTTTCTGGCGCATCAAAGAGTCAAATAACGATGGGTGACAACAAGTTGTAATTTGCCAAACAGGCATGTTTTTTTTAAGGTTACACATTGTCATAAACGTTCCTTTTCGCGCCACGCCCTCCTCTGGGAGTAAAGGCGGAGGGTTTTAGTCAGGGTGGGGGAGGAGAGGGTGAAGGGAAAGAAGGGAACCCAAATGTTTCCTTTTTATGGAAAAAATGCATGGTACCCCGAGAACCCGCATTCTTTCTCAAGAGTTGAAAAACGTTCATAATTTGCAGCATGATTCCGAAAATTATCCAAAGAAAAACAAATGTACCGAAGTTACGCGTGCACTGATCCATTCTCTCGATCCGATATCCTCGCAAAATTTTCAGTTTAGAATCTTTATAAATCAGTGACAACATGCATAGCCTGAAAAAGTTGAATTCGAGGAGTTAATGTCCACACAACTTGAACAATCCAACAGAGTCTCTGTATTTCCAGGTCCCGCTGCGCGGAGCCGGGCCGCGCCGCGCGATCGAAAAATCGAGTTTATTCTCGGCGTCGCAAACTTTTTTCAAATATTTTTACAGAATAATCTAGAAATATGTTTAGTTTATACTCTCAAGAAGTATCCCAGAGACCATTTTCCGAATAAGGATTATATTGTCTACTTTATGTACAATTTTGTCTAAAAAAAGGGTCCGCCATTTTGTGACATAATAGCACTTAAATATGGGCAAATATATCTGAAAGTTATGCACAGTATAGGTAAGGTACCCTGTTTACAAATCGTAATGTTTTTTATTTCATACAAGTCCTTCCATTACTCCTATATCTGCTCAACGTTTAAGATTTTCGAAGAAAAATGAGAGCGGGCGCTTTTTAGGAAATTTGGTCGTGTTTGAGCCTCTGTATCTAAGTAACGGGTAAGACCTATGTAAATGGCTTACCATTCCATAATCACTAATCAATTGTGTGTATATGTGCCAAGTTTCAAGACGTTATCTCAAAAAAAGCAATTTTGGACTTTTGTCCGGCGATTTTCGATTTGAGCCCACTGTGCGCTGTCACTATCACATGTGCATTTGTTTTTTTTACGGAAACAGTTGGCAATATTTGGCTGGTGACGATGCTTACGAATGAATAATAAGGAAGTAAATCGCTCTTTCTCTGTCTCTTTCCCTATTCCGGGATTTTATCTTTGATTCTTCCATCATGCTCCTGTCCAGCGCGTTTCTTGTTTTTCCTACGGTCATAAACTTCTAAGAGTCAAAGTCATTGAAAGGGAACGTAAACGATTTATGGGCAATATTGTGAGCTTATCGGGATACCTACTGTGCAGCAATACTGAGAATTGTATCTGTTCAATAAGCCGCTCTGAAGGATTGCAGTGATGCATAGTGACGTAACGCAATTTCTCAACCTGTGTACGACGAGTCTTGTATCATACCGAATGTTCATTCGTCGACATTTCATCGCTGTAGTTACATTTGCCACCATGTCCATCTTCCGGCGTCAAACTAGTAAACATATTTTCCCTAACATTACGTTAATAACCACCTCAGCAAGATATGTTTCCAATGTGTGTTAATTTTGCTGCGATATGCATTTCATATGAAATACATATTTTATATGGATAATTTTTTGACGCTTGACGTAGTCGTCTCTGGAATTAATAAATTTAGGTATTCCTCAGCGAAGGGTCTAGCATTCAATTTCCAGAATTCAAGTTCGTGAAATACGAGGAATGCACTCGCATGAGTATGCGTGAACATAATCTTACTTTCGAGTTGCATCGAGTGTAAGGGGTTAACTTGCTCAAATGTGCGAAGTCAATACCACACGCCACGCAAACTCCAGACCACCAAAATAACTTTTTTAAGTCCAAATTTCCGTTCAAGTACGCGTTCAAGCATCTACTAGCGCTAGTACATGCGTCGTGTAATAAGGACATCAGTGGCATGTTGCGTATAACATTCCAGATGATAGAGGAATACCTAACCGTCTAAATTCATTCGGGGCTGCGCTATTTCCTCGGTTTTCTCAAAGCCGGAGTTAAATCTTCAGGGATATCGTTATCTTGTTCAACAATGAAATGAAATACGCTGAATAATAAAATATTTGAATGATAAAAATGTTGTAACCTAAATTATTCAGTTCCATGTAAATACTGCAGTGTTATCAATAGTATTGGTCAAACCAAACTATACATGAAATATTGATAAAATCATCATTAAAATAATGATAATCTAAAATGATTTTAATGCATAAGTTAATCACGTAGTAACCATTAGGCATGAGTTCATCTTTGATGACGAAAAACTATGAGGTTATGAAACAGATCATCTAAAACGAATCATAAAACAGATGTTTTACATTAAAAATATTTAAAATGCTTTTAGCAAAGAGGAAGTTACAGTTGTATTATGCAGATTTATTGTAGCATTATTAATAGTTGTTTTATGTTGAAGTACGAGATGATGTAAGGTGTTAAATAGAATCTACACCTTGAAATTTTAATATTAAGATAAAAGTTTTAAAGTTTTTAAATGTAAAAAAAATGATTGCATTTTATATGTTTTATATAATTTTATTTTTAAGTTTTTGCTTGTTATCACGCATTCCAATACTCAAATAAATATTTTTTATAGATGCTGTCTGTCACTGGTTTCTTCCAAAAACTACTCTCTACCTAAAAACTATCAAACATTGCGATTTTTAAAATAAATGTATCCATTTTATGAAATAGCTTTATATTAACAAAGCTAGAATGTAATAAGTTATTAAAAATTACGCCTAAGGCAAGCATTTATTTTGATTTATTTCTTATTTCCTTATTTTTCTTTATTGACACTTCTCGTTTGGATTGTATAATACGTTTTATTCGTTCGCTGATCTCTCTGTACTTTTGCATTAATTCGCCATGAACTAGTCGTCTTCAGCATAAAACATTTGAAATTTCGCAGCCAGACAAGGGTGCCCTCGTGCTCAAATTAGCCCACAGGTAGGCAGGTGGCAAAAATCTAACCTGCCTAGTGGTGCCAGTGACTCCAGAGGAAATTCTTCCGCCTTTCCCAAATCCCTATCGGTCGAGTGATATATAGGGCCTCGTCCCTTGGACCGCCCTCCCTCCTTTTCGCCTCCCCTCATCCACTCCACCCTCATTTCCCAAAGACCTCTCCCCCCTCTCTTCCCAGCCCCTCTGCCGCCACTTCAATGCCTTCCGCCTCGCCACCGGATATCCCCTCCCCCAGCCCTCTTCTTCTGCACCCACCCCTCCTCCTCCTCGCCAGAAACTCACCCCTTGCTCCATCCACGTACAAAATTCTGCCACGATTACAAAATATGGACATGATACAGTAACTGCCATGTGCAGCGATGCGAGCGAATAGCATTATTCTGTGAAACATCTTCCATATCGCTCACGATATGGTATATGACGTTCCGATGTCGCATTGTTCATATCGGTGTCCCCTCAAATACATCGAAAATAATTTGCTCGTAAGCGTTTTTTGTTCTATCAAAATTATGCAAAATGTGTAGACCAGATAGGATAAATCAGTGCTACCAATTGAAATTATACAATACCAAAATACGCTCAATATATTGGCACGCGATTAGTAATTTATCACCAATAAGCATTGACATTTTGTCATTGTTCACAATTTAAGAGCCAGCCAACGATATTGCCGTTCGCTTCTCTCGCCAAAGGTTAAGTATCAGCAACAGCATATATTATTAGGCGCTTCTGTCGTCAAAAATTATATAAATATATGTATATGAAATATTTAGATTTATTCATGCAGAAAGCAATGCCTTAGGTATATTATGTATTCATAAAAATATAATGAAAAGCGATTACGAATATCTTAGAAGCAAATCCTTGAAAAAAGTAGAAATCATTAATATAAACCCGCTGCAATTTTGGTCTATGCCACCCGGAAGAGGCTGGGATGGCTGACGGACGTGGAAACGCCCAAACCGGAACGGTGCATTCCCTCGAGCGGCTGGCGAACTTTCCACTGAACAAGAGCAAATATATACGTGGGTGTACATGTTAATTAATGATAAAAGATTCCTATATTCTCTAGTGCAATTTTTCTCACTCACTCTAATATCCGAAATTTGCTAACAGACGATGATACTCAACACTAGACAACTGGTTTACTTAAAATACACCACATCCTCCAGATCGATATTAGACGAGCAGCGACAATACGCCGACAAGCAGTCATATCGTCCCCGTCTCCCTACGATACATAAACTCCCCCCCCCCCCTGTAGACCCCCGCATAGCTCCCCACCCGGCAGAGGGCGCTTCCTCCGTCTCAGGCACCCTCGTTGCCGGTACATCAATTCCGTGATGTACTCGTATGGAAACCTCCGTAATAATAATGCTTTTCCCCGAAATTCGAGCCTCAGGAAACATGAATGGGAGCCACACACAATGAAGGATTCATTTCCCCGACGCTGAGCTCTCATGTGTTTTTATATTTGCTTGAGCACCCGTTGGTAAGGCGTGCGTTTTTCGCGCATCGATGCACCTCGGTTACTTAATTGGTTTACATATCCAAGTATTCATTTCAAAGCAAACATTTTGTTCAGGACGAAATGTTTCTTCTCTCCAATCCACACAGCAAATATTTCAATGTGAATTTCATTAAATGGTCAATGCGTAATGATTTATGTCTAATGCCTAATATATACCGTTTCAAATAAACGCATAGTGCATTTCAAAACATTTAACTTTAACTTCATTTGCATCTTCAGTGGTAGAAAATCAAAAGATGATTTGCTTCTGCGATTAAATCTAAGGTGATAATAACAGTAAGTAAAATAGCCCTCCTCTTGACTCAGAAAACCGCATTGATTCAAAAACTGTAAATATAGCTACTAAGGAAGATACGAGAAAAAAAATAATCATAAAAAATTTCTCCTTGTTTGTTTTCAGACATTCAAAAATTGAGTTAATCACAAAAATATGAATAATCAAACACGAAATGTCTTTTTCAAATTCATTGAATTAATGCATGGCTAAGCATTTTATTTGTAATCGCGTATGTTAATAAATGGCAATGAGTTACTCTACCTCAGTATGCCAGGAAATATTTCCAATGAATAATGATAAAAGTCGGTCCCTAATCCGGTAAACAAACAAAAAATGATTTCCAGCAAAGTCTTTAACTAACTGATTGCATAAATATAAATGAAAAACTTTAACTTTGTGGTTCCTCAATGATACTTTTATTGAACGACTTGGGTTTCGACGTACTACAACGTCATCTTCAGGTAATTCAGGACCTGAAGATGATGTTATAGTACGTTGTAACGTGGTGTCAGTAAAAATATCATTGTGGAAGCACAAAGTTAAAGTTTTTCATTTATACAATGAATAGGTTCCACCAAGTAATGCCTGAAACTACGAGTTATGATTGATTGCAATCTACTGCAGGTCACCAACTAATTGCTGACCTAATGCAGGTAAATTTATTCAACATTTGTACAAAAACTATAACAACAAGGACCGATTCAGCCGAGGATTCCTCTGTTGTTTCTATGCCATCCATTGGGTGTAAAGATAATATGAATATCAGTCTCTAGGTTAAAACAAAACCTCGAGGGTTCTAATCCTTATCTAAACCGAATGCAAAAATACTTTAGCTCCAATTTTACACAAGAAAGCATAGTCTGTCAAAAATATCACTTCCAAATGAGAAGGGAAAAAACTTTAATTGTAGCTAAATCATTTAAACGTCTTCCTTCAAAAATTAGAACAGGTGTACTTATTTTCGAGAAATTCGAGGTCGGAATGAGAACTTGCAAACGAACATCAATCTTCAATATATATATTAATTTTGTCGCGTGTCAGTCAGTCATTCTGTATCCATTTTGTTTGTATCTCTCTCATGTTTTGAGCTAGAGAAATGAGGTTTGGTGCATTATATGTGGATTATCTGTCTGTATCATTTGTTAGTTAATTTTGTTTGGTAGGTGGCAAATTTTGGGGTTGTTTTAGCCCCAATGTTGTTAACATCGTTTTTGTCCAGGTACTGCGTTATTTCTCGAAATTCATCAATTATTCTTTCTTTTCAACAATAGATATTTCCTTAGCAACCGGGCTTGAATACCCATTTAAAAGCGATTTTATGAATGGCTATTCACTCCTACAGCCTTTAAAGGCCAGGTTCAGTGACTAATTTGATAGTTGTAGTCAAACGACTACAGTTCCCCGTTCGCCTTGCCTTCTCAATGACATCAACAAGGGTCGATCGCTTCAAGTGCGTGGATTAAATATGGAAAATCCATGCTTTTCGCGTGGTCAATTATATATTGCATGCTCACGAGTGGGACAGATTAGTAAAGCCAAATTCAACACCAGCTGATGAACACAACGCTTGCCTCAAAGCGTTGCATCTTTGGAGACATGTACAGAAACTCACGTTAAGCAACAATATGCGCCTAAATCTGCATCGCAATGTGTCACACCATATTTTCAAATCAGCTGTTGGACATCGGTAATGGAAAAGTACCAGTTGATGCCGACACAAAAAATATTTCAATTCCATTGAACTTTTGTGTCATTGTTCCATTGTGCTTTTGTGTCAACATGTAAATCTGTCTGCTTTGTATATGTGTGACTACTTAAAAAGAAAAAGAGGCATTGCTGCGCATGCCGGGCCCCGCTGGCGGCGATCGCGCCTCAAGTTCGCGCTACCTTATTTCTCACTCAAGTTTGCACGGGATGGGAAGGCTTAAAACAATGCAACTGCTGTTTTGGGGAAAAAAAATATTCTGAATGTTTTTTTCATTTTTGGAAAACATATACACTTATTTAGCCACATTTCCCACTGCTTCCACTTGAGTAGTGCAAATAAAAGAAAAAAAACACCAAGTTCGCTTCAAGAGAACACTAGACGTAGACTGCCTGAAAAGCAGGCAGCAGGTCTGGCAGTATTTAATTTAATGTTTTATGCCAATTTCCAAATTTAAGTTATTTCTCCAAAACCTTTTATGATGATTTGATGTCTTATTTTTGATACCGAACCATCGCAAAAATGTATACACACGAGCATAAAGTGTCACGAGTAATTGCGAGGGGTTTAAATCATCAGATCACTCGAATATTCTCGGCTCGACCATGAAATGTGGAGTGGAAAGGGGAAGAAAGTGGGGATGACTGATTGATGGGCTTGCATTATTTCGCGCATGGAGTAGACACGAGGGCCGTTTTAAGATTATTCCGGGGGCGTGCACCCCGAGCGATGATTCCTAAATATCAGCCGTACTTTCGAACTGCAGCGGATGAAGATGGCCGTGAATCGATAAAAAATGGAAGATGGGAAAGAGGGAGAGAGAAATGGATGAAGGAGTATGGAGGGGGGTGCCAAGGGTGGTGGGAGTGAGGTGGCGATAAAGGCAGCGCGGTGCTGGTGGTTGCAGTTAGGGATGGCGCGGGGGGGGGGGGGGGGTGCTGGGCTGGTTTATTTTTTCTCCCTTATCCGGCTACTGCTGCCGTGAACGCCCGCCCGCTTCATGCATCTCGGGGGAATGATTTGGACTCCTCCTGTCGCCGTCGACTGGGGACGTATCCTCTTGCAACCGATGGGGCGGGGGGTGGAGGAACAGGGATAGCCCCCCATTCCCCGCCCCACCCCCCCTACGAGGCCTTTTCCTCGCCTTCCTCACCCTCATCCCCAACGAACCCTCTCAAATCCTACACCACCCCACCCACCGTCACCCTCATGCCTCCTCCCCAATCCCCCCGTACACATGATGCATACAGCACGCACATATCCATCCCGTCCATTTTTTTCTTCCGCTACGCACAGAGCGAGAGGGAAGCCTTGGGTCGCCATTACACACTCCCCTCCTTATGCCGCTGCCCCCCCGCAGTCAGGACACTGCCCCCCGCTGGTTCTGCACACCCGCCTCCTGTCTCGCCTCACCTACTCCTTCCTCCTTCTCCGCCTCTTCCTTCCTCCTCCCCTCCTCAAGCATTATTCAACTTCACACATCACAAGCAATCACGCACTGCCACATCCCTCATGAACGCAGTCGCTAATACAACCGCCAAACCAATGGGCGGCTCGATATACAAATTTCAAAGTCGAATTGCGGCATATATTGTGAGAAATCGGTGGCCCGATTATTTCATAGCATCACGGATAGAAATATATCGATTATCGGCATATGTCGTTGCTGACATAACTGGTAGTTTAAGGCGTAACTTAGCAGAACTTATTCATTATGAAAATGATAAACTATAAACTTTGTGATTTCACAATGATCATTTTTTTTTAAGAACGACCCGGGTTTCGACGCTGACCTGATGATTACGCTGCAGTACGTCGGCACCCGGGTCTTGCTAAAAAAAGATTATTGTGGAACCACAAAGTTAAAAGTTTTTCATTTTTGTCTATGAGATAATAGGTGTTGATTATCAAGATATATTTGTGTATCAAATGAAATCGAGCATCAAATTATATCCTGCGCAGTAAGATATTACGAATATCGAGTGATATCGCGCATTGATAAATATGGCGAAGATAATTTTCCCGCGTATAGAATGATATCGTAGGCAGCTTATTTTCGCGAAGTGGTACATCTATTAGGCCTTTCAAAGAATTTCGAATATCGCGTATCGCAATTGATGCATCGCAATATCATACATCCCTGCAAACCATTCATTCCTTTCATCCCCCATCCACTCACTCTTCGTCACCCCTTCATCCACCCTCCCCCTCCACTCCCCACCCTCCCCTCCACTCCCAGCCGAATCTCATCCACTTCATAATCTGCCTTCCATTTCCCTTGCTCCCCCAGCCCACCACCCCTTACCCTCTTAAAAACCTCTACCTCCCTACCCACCTCCTCCCACATACCTCCTCCTGCCCCTATTCTCTCCATCCCTCCTCGCGGTTTATGACTCCCTCCCACCCCTTGAACAAATCGTCCCCTCCTCCTCTTTCCTCTCCCTCCTCCAAAGCCTCCCTCCCTCTTCCTCCCTCCCTACCTCCCTGCGCGCAAGCGTCTCACTCCCTTTATTCACTCACGAGGATCCTTATTTATTTTTTCGTCCACCCTCCCTCCCGTCACTCTGCCATTTTCTCTTTCCCTTTGCTCTTCGTATAATCATAGCCCCGACTACCCGACTTCTCCCCCGCAAAGTGACTCCCTTCGTCGTTCACCCATATCGCCACGCAGATTCTCCTCTCTCTCGCCCACAACGTGCTCTATCGAAACCCCGGAATAATAGTGATAGAGCGAACGGAAAAAAATCTTTCTTTTTTACCAAAACGACGAATCCTCGGAGCATCGTTCCACGACTACGCTCCCTCCTTATACCTACACCGTCGCGTCCTCTCTTAACGGGAAGAGTCTTTTTCATGCTTCGGCCCTCCGAACACTTTTTCTAATTGAAAATAGTTTTCTCCACGACATGCCCTTCCGCTTCACGCGACGTCAATAACTCTCCATCTCCCTGTCACTCCGAATGAAGAGCGTCTCCAGACCTATAATCAGCGGATTACCTCCCAGCCTTCCCCCTCCAAATGTTTTCCCCTGCAGCCCCTGAGAAAGTTTTCAAAAATTTATAAGCGGACATTGCATCAAGTGTTGCGAAATGGACAGGAAATGGATGTATTGGCATGATCTGCTCCAAATTCTGAAAGATAACCGAGAAAGTCCGGCAAACCCGACAGAAAAAATATGCAATCGCAAACAATCACTTGCGATTTTAACTATAGCCCAAATGAGGTACCATAGAGTCAATATGTATCCTAATCTAGGGAGGAACGTATAGGTTCTCAAGAACGGAAATACATCTTAATCGTTTTGCGTTCTATCACAGATGAATTTCCTAACATGGTCACTGTACCATTACGATAACTGTAAAACGATTGCATTGTGTCCTGAACACGTATCCCATTCTTCGTTGTGGCGGGATGAACTTCTCACTAATGTATGTGAGGTCGCATTATCTATTCCCGCCTGGGTATTTCATGATACAGGGCTTGGCTCTATGGTGGTCCAAATGCATCACGTTAGGTGAAGTTTGTAAAATGTGTGTTCGAGAAAGAAATGAACATTATTTTACAACGAACCCATATAAAAGTCATCTAGGACTCTTGCCCGTCATAAATAGAATTTGACGTTTCCACGCAACCACGAGATTCTAAAAATATGGTATTGATTTTATAAAACCAATAAATAATACAAAATCTTTTCAAAGAGCAATAAAGACGTTGAAATAACACCTGATTGACAACTCTTGACTGGTGAGGCAATGAGTCTTTGTCACTTGTCTGAGTGGTGGGGGAAGTAGAGACGTAAGTAAAAAATCACTGACAGGTAATTACCCTTGTCTTCCACTGTGTACTTTCACGTTAAATAACATTCGGTTAAGGAACCTGATAGAGGGTAACTGATTACCTACCATCCGCCGTATATTGAGTTGTTGAATCGCAGTCTTATGAGCATAAAACATATAACCACTACCGTTGTGTAGAAATGTTGAAACATGTAATTTTTCATGCAAGCTGCTACATTTAAAACTTTACCTTCAGTTTCATTTCTGTGCAATTAACCATTTGCAGTTTTAAAAAAATTCCGGTGTTTTATTGAAGTCGTTTCACCCTATGTATCACTGCTGGATTACCTAAAAAAAAATTTTCCCGTCTATGCTCAAAGGCGGAATTCCATGATTAATGACTACGACATACTTGAATAACTCGTAAATGGGAAATTTTGTTTTCCGCATTTCTGACTTTATATACATAGTTATTCTATTCTTTCTTCCACGAGCGCTAATATTTTTTCTCTGAAGCATTTTTTATTCCCGTTACAAAGCGATCATTCTAGGAGGAAAATTAATCTTGCGGCTTTGAGATCGAGATTTTTTCCTCTAAATGTCTCAGTTTTGGCCACATTTTATTTTTTGGAGTTTTCCCACGATATAGCTGCCTCCGAGCGCCACCGATTTGTGTATATTCTTTCTTTACTTCTCGAAAGTGCCTTTCTTCTCTTCTTTTGTTCCGTTTTTGCTACTCTTCCGCCTCTGCGTTTTGAATGCATGCTACTACCAGTTGCCTTGGTAAACGTACGCTTTTGACACACAATTTTGTATTCTGTCTCCAGGTTCTCATGATCCAGAATTCCCTTCGCATAATAATTCATTATAGCCGGATGTTTGATTTATTTGGGAAAAGTGTTCGAGGTATTAAATGTAATTATGGCATATTGTGCAAATTGCCTAGGGACATATTCTTCATGAATCCATGCACATGTCTAATATTTAGACCATGGTGCTAGGAATTTTAGACTACTCCGTCTTAGGGGCTCTCCCGGGGCTCATATGAATTAAGCCATATTGCGGCTCTAGAGATGCGAAGAAATGCGACCAGATGCGCATAGCCCTAGAGAACAGGACGTATGGCAGAAATATTTAAAACGCTAGGCTGGGAGTCTTTAGATCTCAGAAGAAAAAGAAGCCGGCTATATAAATTATTTTACGTCGTCAAGAGAAAAAAAACATGGGGTTAACTAGAGAAGAACGTGAAAAAAGAGAATTTACCCTGCAGAAATGACGCACGAATAAAATGTAGCATCTTTGTCCCAAAGGAAAAAGGATAGACAATCTTCACATTTAAATAAAACTATATTTCAATGAAGTGGTTTGGCTGCAGAACCATTTAAGTCTTTTCCGAGTACATACTAAGTACGTTGCGAATACAACAAACTCTAAAATGAGAGCGTCATTAAAATATTTTTTGATTGAATTTTTATTTTATAACCTGAATATTATGCATATTTACGATAGGTGCATACATGTTGCCTCCAAGACCATAGTCAATCTGTAGGATCTTTGGGGCAAAAATGGTAATAGTATGTGATTTGGAGCGTACTTTCCTTTTGAAATTTATTCCCTTCGCATTGGAGCTATGACCTCTACGGAGTGTAGATTGCTAAAGCTTCATTCTCTAAGGATTCACCGCATGAGTTGTCATCGATGACAGCCCACGCAATGGATTCCGAGAACAGGAAGTCCTCATATTTGCCCTATTTACGTTATCCGCTCAAATGTGTTTGTTAAACTACAGCCTAGAGCATTACCTCTAGCATCCTTACAAAACAAACTTAGGTATGAAACTTGGACTTAAACGAGATTTACGTGGGTCATGCCAAAACGCGAATTTATTATTTGCAAAATATATTTTTCACATCACAACTTTAACCAAAAACAGGTGCATTTAAAAAAAAATAGGAACATTGAATGACTAATTCAATAAGAATATAATTAAAAATTCACACGGTTTCCACTGATAAATTTTCATTACTTTTTTCAATAAGTAAGGTAATCTGTTGCTGCGAAAATTTCAATGTCCATCTTGGCCGTTAATTTAAGTGAATATAAGTTACCTTAACACCAGTAATGTCCCGTTATTTCGTGCTTCGACGGGTCGGCTGGCGGTCCAGCGTCGTGTCCGATGCATTCCCACTGGTCACCGGCAATTATGAGAGCATGCAAATGACTTCCCATGAATATTTACATTATTCCACTGAAATATCAAATATTAGGCATCATAAGAGGTATCAAGTATCAATTTTACAAATTGAATATTTAAAAATAAGATTTCCCTAATCAGTTAAACGCTGAAACGGCGTAGAGAGCAGGATTCGAAAATGGTGATTTTGGGTAGGTTTAAGAACCAAAAAGTGTAAAAGTAACTAATGGTGAAATATTATCAGCGAATAATTCTGAAACAATCCTTTAATAGTGTACCCTATCGTTACGTTTGCTAATGCGTAATTATGGAATAAAATTTACGACATTCTCTAACAGTAATGGTCACAATGTAATGTATATTATAAAAAATAAACCAGTAAAAATATCATTAAACACATTAGCTCTCACACGCATCGGCTAGTATTCCATAAAAAGCCACGCTTTGTGCTTACATGAAACGTTTTCCGAAGAAATTCATCACTACTCAACGAAAATGGTTCACACTAAGTGAGCCAATGGAATCACTACTTGAGTGATTTTTAAATAGTTTTGCCACACTTTATATGCATCCGTAGGTAGAAAAAAATAATTTATATCTAAACCAGCCATCAACCGTAACTCAACTTTGTATGCCTATGCATTAACATCAGCAGGAAAATTGCTTGAAAAAAGTACATATGAAAGTGTTAGAAGAAATTCACAAGTAGTTTACCGCGTAAAATCGCGTTAGATCTGTACTTCGGAGATATTTGAATAGAATGGAGACATTTTAGATTTGGGTCTCCAGAAAGATTTATAAATTTCATCAGAAAAAAAAGAGAAAAAAGACTTGCTGGTCATGGCAAGTTAGCGAAGGAAGTTAGAGGATGAGATAAGGGGGCTGAAATGCTGGGTAAAATGGATGTCAAATTCTCTTCTGATTTTTTTATCAAAAAGGAGACTTGCGACCATCTACTGCCCAAATTTATTTACCTAGTACATTCATAAGTTAATTTTCCGATTTACCAGTCTTTCTTCATTACTATTTGGCATAGTTAATTCCGTGCTTAACACTATTTGCGCAACGCAACTATGTCGCAGAGGTCGACGACATAGTGGGTATGATTCTATGCGCTAAATGACAAGGTCGTGTCAGAAATAAGACAGTGTCAATTTAATTTATAAATTCATTATTATTACATTATGACTTGACTGGTATTAACATAGATAAATTGCACTTAAAAATGCCTGGGTGCACTCTGATCTGGGAAGGAATTTGTGCAGGTGGTTGGATTCCGGGTGACAGGAAGGGGCTATAGAGCAGCGAAGAATATCGGCGAAACGATGAGCGTGGTCACGACTAGCATAACCTTCCCGAAATCACGCTCATCGCCGGTCACCTTGCGGTAAACAAGCCGGTGAGTCGGCGAAACGGAGTGCGTGGTCACCTTTTGATAACCCAGCCAAAGCGTACGCACACCGAGTAGTCACTCTCGATAACCGTGCCAACTCCCTACAGGCAAGAACGCCTTCCCTTTTATATGTTAAGGAAGGGTAAGGAGTGGGGTAAGAAACGGGTGGTTCTTGCCGTGGTCCTCGCCATCTTCCCACGATTTTCTGGGCCAGTCTTCTTATTAGGAGCCCTGGCCTCCATTCGGAAGCGCGTGCTATGTCATCATGGCGCGGCGTTTCCTGCTGACTCCGCGGCACCAAGATGTCCAGCACTCTTCCGAATGAAGCGCTCCGAAGTAATTAATTGATAGTTCTCCGCGGCACGTGCTCCGCGGCTAATGGTAGGGGAGGAGAAGGGGCCATTTGTATCCCGCGGGTTAGTCGGCGTTCCGACAACTATTTGGAAACGACATTTTGCATGATCCTTCTAGACAGGGAAACATTGCTGATTTGGGAATACAGCCTGGTGAGTATAATATATAATCGATTGTGAATATTGATATTGTAACCTTTCTTGGTTGTGGGTTAAGTGAATTCAGAGGTTGACGGCGTACACTTGCTGGGGGAAGGTTAAGTAAGCGAGCACACTATACGTTTTTCAAAGCAAGGATATTAATATTGTACTGGATCGCCAGAGGCACAAGGTAACAATAAAGTTCGGCCTGCTCACGCCTTCCCGGTCTGGTTCTTGCCGGTCAAAAATCTTTCCATGCTTCTCTCGCGAGCGGAGTTTATATTTACTCCGGCCATCGCATTTTGGGATGTCATTGTTTGAATTTTGCCGTGACATCTCTGACCGCCACATTGTATTAGCGACGCAGTGGAATAATTCGTCCACGTTTGCAGTAGTGACGTGGGGCAGCGCCTATAAGATGATGAGTATAACCATTTTCATGGCGATGAATTTTTCTAAACACTTCACTTCGGCAGTGGGAATTAATAATGGAATGTCGCTTACGCTTTGTGCTAGAGCGGAGAGTTCCACGCGATAGTGCCTGACGCCTCCCAAGGCAGCAGTTTTGGTTTTAAATAATAAGTGTCTGCAAGTGCACTACCCCCCCCCCCCCACTCTCCCCCAGCTCTCATCCCTTCCCATCATCCCCTTTCATTCCCCTTTTCATTCCACTTCCTCGAGCCCACATCCAACGCCCGCTCCTCCTCGGCAGCACCCGCCGCCCCGCACCTCCCAGCACCCTCCCTCTCTCACTCACTATCTCATTCATCCCGTCGCTCACTTCGCTTGAAACCGCCCACTCTTTCTCCTTCCACCCTATCCCTCCTCCCACCACCCTCTCTCTCCTGCATCCCCCCCACCTCAACCCCATCTCCCTTTTCTCCCCCGCCACAGCAGCTCTTTTCAAACAAACAACTCCGGCGACTCGCTTGAAGAATGGCTTTAAGAGGCGGAGGTGAGGCTCGGAGGGAGGAAAGAGGGAGGAGGGCGAGGGAGGGATGAAGGAAAGAGCAGTACTCGCAGAGAGGGAGGAGAAGGGTGTAAAAGGGTATGTGGTGCACTATGTGGGTGGAGGGGTATCGAAGCCATGGGACACAAAGATGGAGGGGAATTGAAGAAAGGACATTGGTTTTGCACTCCTTAAGGTACGCGCCAGTGGCTGTATTCTTTCAGCCAGGATGGTTTGAGGTTTGTGCGAAGGAACACTCATTACAATGCAGGATATCGGAGCCAACAGACATAGACTGGGGTTAGCTTATCCCCGTGAGGACATGACAAAAAAACCAGGAGCGAATATGTAAATTAATTAGTAAAAATTTAAAAAAAATTAGTAAATATCTATAGAATGGACATGCTTTAATCAATTAAATGACCTTTAATTACAAATGCCATCTTTTAGTTATTAGTGCTTAGAAAACTTAATTAAAAGTGTGTACAATGTACATGTTTCTCGTGAATTTCACCGAGTAACAGGCTTCATATCGGCCGAAGTTTAAAAGACGACAATTTCTATCTCTTCATCATCAAGGCTTCTGAATGTCACACTAGTCAAGTTTGGCCGTTATTTATGCGCAACAATCGGGATCAGGTGTCTCCTGATTGGCTTTTTGATTGACCGTTGACTGATTTTCACCGGGAAAATCTTAGATCTCTTATTGATTAAAAGTGATTACGCATAGCTATAGGCAGTTGGTACAAATTGAAATGGAATGACAGGTTTCTTCCATACTCCCATCCGCAGTGTAACTTAAAGGAACATAAATATGTGGTGCACTTTGATAAAAAATATAATATATAAACCTTAAGTAAAAAATATTTTGAAGTGAAAAATATAGTCAGAAGAATTATTTTTAGTATTTGAAAAACGTGAGACAAGGTTTAAAGCATTCCGTAATACACTCTTAAACTATTTTGGCTAGAGCCAGTAAATGTTGGTAATTTACGATGGGTCTGTTCTCTCAAAATCTGTGTTTACCGCGCCGGTCAAGTGCTCTTATTCAGCAACTGAAAGGGAAAGTGGAGTTTATGGGATGCGGGAGTAATGTGATCCGTCGCTTCCAGTCCCTCATTCAATTTCCGTCTACCCTACCCACTACCTCCAACCATACCACCGCAGGCCCGAATGCTGCTGCACTGCATGGAAATTGTTTTTGTCACTTTATTGGAGATAATTCTCATTCAGATTTAAATATTCCCCCATAAATATTTCTTCCACTTCAATTTCAAAACATCTAAGACCAAAGCCACCGGTGAATCACAAGTAAAATGGCTGGATACAATTTGAAACTAGTGAATAAATAATATTTTTTAGAGTGTGATCTGTGCTCAAAAGATACTCCCTGATGTGTGGTATAACATTCGAGTGCTCAATTTACTAGTTAATGCAAAAACTAACATCTATGGAAACAAATATCATAAGTAATTTTGATTTTTTTAAATGTTCCTAAAGCACTTTGTGTCTTTTAGGGCTGGTTCTATGATCTCTGCTTGAATATGTTCACAGAATGAAAGCCGAAGTTGAAACGCTCTCTCATCGATAACACTATCGCCAACTAACCACAAGTCTGAAACCTGAATTATCAGTTAGCAACAGGTTAGGTAAAGCCCTGCGTAATCTTGTGGTTTACTTTAACCTGAAATTATAATTGTTTTGCTTGTTGAGATATTTAACTCTGCAATGATCCATTAAAACGCTCCTCAGAAAAGAATAAAATCGCAAGAAGATTAGAGAAGTGTCTCCATATCCTCCGTTTTCTGAGGTATTGTTTTTATTTTCTTGGAAAACAAAGCCACATCAAAGGTACAACCATCGAGGGAACAGAAGATGACTCAACATGAATGTATTTCACCGAGGTTTTCTTGAAAAAAAAAACTTTTTTTTTGCTCTCGGAAGATTCTGGCGGTCCGCATGCCCCTGCGATTTCGATAGGCCATTGACTTGTCATCAGGTTTCTCAGAGGCCTCGCACATTAGCATCAAGAGTGCAATAGGCGTAGAATCCGGGCCGATACGTGAACAAATGAGTAGGTAAGAGAGGGTGCATAGGAGCAGGGGTAGTAGGCTGGGCAGGAAGCGATGAGCGAGAGAGTTCGGAGATGGCGAAGGATACGAGGGCATTGGGGGAGGGGGGGTGAGGTGGGAAGGTTGGGGAGGAAGGAGGGGCCAAGAGGTAGGTTTGGGTAGGATCGAGAGGAAGGGGTGGGGTAGGACCCTTACGTGGTATTAGGGAGGGCGGGGGGTAAGGCGTACATTTTAGAAGGGTGGAGGGGAGAGGGAGGGAGTATAGGGGGTGGAATCGCCAAGAGCGATGAAGACGGGAGGGTCCTCCGAAAGAATAGAGAGGAACTAGTGTGGCGGGGAAGGAGGTGCAGAGGAAAGGGGAGGCTGAGAATTTCGGGACGGAGGGTGGGATGGGAGTCATTGGGTGTCGCTGTCTGAATGAAAGAGGAGGGACTCGAAGGCTCGGGGAGGGTGAACAGGGCGGCCATGGTGCGCGACAGAAAGACATTATCGCGGCGCGACGCGATGTATCGCGCATCGGAATATACTTTCAGCAAGGAGGAAGAGGAAATGGTGGGAGGCGAGATGACCATCTGCGAATATCTGTATTTCATGGTGACTTAAAATTTAGATCGCGAATGCTATGGTGTATCGCGTAACTGATTTGATAGAAATAAACCATGCGTAGAAAGAAGTAAACTGAATGATTTCGAAAATTGAATTTATCTCGCATTTCAATCGCACATTAGCCATGATTTACTTGGGGTAGCGTCAGTCATCACTTAAATTATAAAACTCTTAATATATGTTCGTGAAATCGAAATTAGATCAAAAATACAAGTCAAAGCGCATGTACAACTAAAACTACTTTGCACCACATTTGTGTCGCACATATTATTAATATTTTAAAAATATTTTACAGAATATTTTCGTAATATCTAACGGGGCATAATTTCTTATATAGAATAATATTGATAAATGAAATAACCTGATTTATTAATATCGAATATTAGCTTGAAAGTGGCAGGTTTCACTTGGTAGAAGTTTTTATTGTTTGCATTCTTGATAAAGTAAAATACTATGTACTTTTCTACAGTATTTTTAACATTCTGTACCTTATAATGCCGCAAATCGGTGAAACGCGTTATGTTAATTTTATATTGCAGAAGAGTAAAAAACCTTTTACTTTATCATGAACACATGAATATGTCGAGTATTTTTAGTTTTCATTTACATCGTAGGCGTCATAATATTCAAAAACACATTATACCTCATATCACTTGCTTTTGCAAAGGGAAATATCGCATAACGCGGTATCATTTTGAGGTACAATATACGATATCTTATAAATATTCGATATATTAAGACTCCTCACAACCCTATCGCAACGAAAAGCTGGAGGGGTGTACTGGAGAGGTGGGGTTCTCAAAAGTGGAAAGGGTTGGGTTGTCGACTCCCAGGATCCGTGACTGATTCTCAAACAAGGCAACCGCGGTTCGAGTCGTCTGCAGGGCTTTTGTTTGACGGAGGGACGAGGGGGGAACGGGGAAGGGGAGGTGGGTAGCGGGGGCGCTGAGAAGAGCGAGGGGATGTTTTGTGACGTAGTGATGGAGAATAGGAAGGGGAAGAACGGGTGAGGATGAAGGGGAGGGAATGAAAGCAGCGGGGAGGGGGGGGGGGAGAGTTTCAACGGGTTTATCTCTCCCCGGCGTTCTTATCCAAACAATCGGGCGACATCTCGCGGCAAGATGAGGAAGCCGTTGGGGAAAGCTGCGATATTTATGGGCTTCCCCAGTTTATTAATTGGTTTGGTAGGGGAAAAATTGGATAAGTAATTAAGAGCTGAATAGGATCAAATGCTTGAAAACGTCGAGTGGTATCAATGGAGTTGATATTTCTGGCTTCGTCGCATGCTTTACAACGGGACCGAGGTGATATAAAATCGTTACCTACTGTTGAATCATTTCAAGAGAAAGAATGACATTCTCGCTCTCCATTACGAATCATTTTAACGCGGATTTATTTAGCATATGAAGAGTGTTTTTAATCTTCCAATTTATTTTTAATTGACATGATTGATGCAGAAGTGTCAAGGCTATGGAAATAGTATGAAAACTTTGTAGTTGATATCTCCTTCACCTATTTTATTTTAATTAAGAATTTATTCCTCTTTCTCCACATTCCATTTCAACGCTCTTATTTTTTTCATGAGCTTTTCATCAACGTCAAGTTTTCGCAAGAAGCCAAAGAAATGTTTTCCATCGAAATCTAATGATACTTAACCTTAGTTTTTTTTACATTGTTTTCCCTACTAAATCAATGAGAAACATGTTGTCAGCATTAAAATCTGAAAAGCATACATCAGGACCACAGCCTGGCTGAAACTTTGCCTCAATGGGAGTCGACCGTAAAAGTGATCATTAGATTCAAAGGGGATGGAAATTAATCCTTCAAAGGATTAGGTCAGCACATACGTTCCGGGGCATCTTTATGCTCTCCAATGCGGATTTTGCGCTTCTAAATCTCGTCAAACACGACCTCACGAGAGTATCCCGAGGCACGGCTCTCACAAGCACACCCGCCCATGCCTTCACTCCGCACCCATACCCCCACTGCACGACAAACAACGGCGCAGCGCCATCCGAGCGCAGTATATCGTACGCGGGGGCCGGTCGTACGGGCGGCGGAGGGGTTCATCATCACCCCCCCCCCCCCACTGTAGTGCCTCCGCCTTGTTCCTATTGTGTGCAGGGCCCTTGCACGATAGAGAGGGGGACCTCCCCCCTTGGGGGCAGAGCGCGGCTAAATGCTCCGTTAGCAGGCGCGGTTCCCCGTGCTTTGCTTGACATCACTTGCAACTCATGTAGGTGGACGCAATTCCGGTGACGATGATATGCCTTCTTTGGTTTCCGCCCGTCGTTGCTGCCCGAAAATCTATGACACCTATTGTTTCAGAAACTGCTTACAGAAACGTTATACTGCCACATACGATGCGAGCGCGCACAAGAAAAATGTTGGGTCGTTACCTCATAATAAATCAAATGAAAAGAGTAGTGCAATATTGTTTCTTATAAAAGCGTATCAGGCTTAAATTTGTGGAAATACTAAATGTCCATTTCAAATAAAACAATATTGGTAAATTTCTAAAATAAACCTTGATAATGGCATTACGTGCCGAAATCTTGGTCGGTGGTGTATTTTAACTGTGTTTTTATAATATACTGTGTGGAAATTTACCAATATTGTTTTATTTGAAATGGATATTGTTTCCTCTTTCAGGAGATATAGGTCTATAAATTGGAAATACATGTATTCTCTTTGTCTGCGATTCGCATGTGTATGCATGCTTCTTTAGGACTCGGAGATAGTTCCTTCTGAATCGTTTCTTCCAATTCAGAAGGAACTATCTCTGAGCCCTTTTCCTTAAGGACGCGATACCTCCCTGACTCCATCCCAAACTCCTCCCCCCCTACCTTCCTTCCCTCCAACCCTCCCCCCTTACCTGAGGGCAGTATATAACCACTAGTATTTTGTAGAGTCTTCACCTGAAGATGACGTTATAGTACGTCGAAACCCGGGTCGTCCAAATAAAATTATCATTGTGGAACCACAAAGTTTAAGTTTTTCATTTATACAATGAATAAATTCCACCAATTAACACCTGAAACTACCAGTTATCTCTGAGCCCTGAAGAAGCATGTATGCTCATGCAAAACGTCGGAAAAGAGAATAAATATTTTTCAAATTTATAGACACATCTCCTGAAAGAAGAACGAATATTGCATGATTTAAAAGAGGACATAAAGAATACTCATCTAAAAAAGAGTAGATAGTGTAATTTTTCAACGGATAAAGTGTAATTTAGTCGAAAAGACGTACCCGTCAGCTATGCGCCAAAAACTTATCAAGGATCGGCGGCACGTTAACTTTTCCATTTGCATGCAAAACTACAATATTTCACGAAAACAGCACATTGCGTGTTGCAAAGGTAATGAATGCATTCATCTCGTATTGACTCGCCCTCAAACTATCTCTTAACGCATTTTGGTGAGACAACCAGACACACCCTTCCATCAATGGCCATGAAATATAAATTATTTTTAATGGCACCGCTACAAATTTATGACAATTATAATGGCCGATAATTATTTATTTACTTTACTAAATAAAGTCCAAAAACCGCACAAGGCCAATTACAAAGGACACATAATGAGCAACGAAAACATCCAATAAAATTTGAAGGATTTACATAGGAGTTCAGACTGCACCAATTGTAATGGAAATATTTATGAATCGCATAAAAAGATAACCTAGTTACGTATTTATTATATGATTATGGATTAATGATGGATCTATTTTTTAATGGCGTTCGATTGAAAAAGAATTTCTAATTTATTTTGCAAATGTATACAAGCCATTTATTCCAATGAAAACGTTTGGTTACATATCATAGAGCAGTATCAGTCCTAGGTCTAACAAAACGCATTTATGACTAGGAAAAAATTCTATCACAGTTATAGGTGGATATTACTTTTTCTAAGTGAACGAAAACTTATGTGGAAAATAGATAATGGGTGAAAACTCCATATTCAACGACTAAAAACACTATGTAGAGAACAGTCCTAGTCCTGATTTACTGAGTTTTTGTATTACACGAAGCACAGATTCTTATACTGTCGTCGTCGTACCAAATCAGTTCAGCTGGTGAAAACGTTCATTGGAATACGGAAATGTATTCGATCTTCAAGTAGGTTCACTCACAGCTCTATTTTATCCTTACAGTGTCAGAAATACTGGCATAACACGGCACTGAAATTCGGCAAAGTATGGAAATATCTTATTTTTGTATAACTGTATGTGCGCACATACCTTAGCCGAATATACTGCATTTTAGGAGCATTAATATTATAGCCTTACATTAGTATTCGGCCATGCAGCTCAATATTTCGTTAGCCTTGTGTTCCGCATTTTCCGAGTGTCTAAATATCTAAGTTGCCTCAATTCACATTATCTCGGGAGAGCGCCGTAAAAATTTTAGCAAGATGTACCTCCTTAAATGAGAAATCAATCCATCAATAAATTTTTCGATTGGTTGAGTTACAATCTACTGGATGATATTGGAAGCTGTAATTTAACCTTGATGTCCATCGAGAGCGAAGGACGATATTTCTGAAGCCTACGGCCAATGTAATTAGCTAATAAATCCCAGGAATGGGAAGTTACTCCTTCACCGCATGTGCAATCCGGGTGGAGATAGCGCAATCCTTTGTGAAACACAATGCAGTCCACTCGAGGAAGCGGTGGGTTGTGGGGCGGCGTCCCGCGGGACATTACACGAGAGGCGGGCCGCTCTCAAAGGGCGCTGTGGCCAGACACGTTGGCATTTGGCGACCACCTCGCAGAAAACAAATGCTCATCGATCGCCGCGCGCCTCATTCAGCCTTAATAGATTTTCGCCGCCACTATTGGGAAATTCGGAACGGATAGCAGAGGGCGACTCAGCGGGGCGATAGGGATCAAAATCAACTTACACCACCTTCCACTTATGGACGTATTTGGCTTCAAAAATTGGAATTCTGGCCTTACGAGGATTAAAAAAAGGTGAAAATAGATCAATAGCCCACTTTTTTCCATTAAATACATTTTACTATCCAGTTTAAGTCTTTGAATGTGTTGAAAATGGATTGTCAAAGCTTGGAAATAAATTAATAGAATTAAAAAAAAATATTTTTTGGAAAGGTAACAAAAAGACATAAATCAACTGCTTGCTGTACATAAATTCACCTAAAAACACGAGCCGGGACAAATGTGTAGCATGCATTCGGATTATCCCCAATTGGTGATGATTTCATTTCGGCTTCGGAAATTTCTTTTTAACAGCGTGATTTCTGGGATTTTTAAAGAATATTTTCTGTTCACTGCTGACATCTCAGAGGGGTAGGAAATTTTGCGAAATACTAAGCCGCTTCAAAGCTATAACCAAAGTGCATAACATATTTTAAAAATAAACTAATAAATAGAAATGATGTTCCTATATTTCGCTGTTTCATCTTCCTCATCATTTCTTATTTTTGCTAGTATCCCCAAGGAAAAAGTGCTAGTAAGTGTGGTTTCATATAATCTCTTACAAATGTTAATCTAAAATCTATATTTAAGCTGGGTATTTGTGTAATAGAAGTCATAAAGAAGGCAATGAAGAGCTACGACAAAAGCAGCATTAGTCAATAAATGTCGAGTCGCCCACAAACATTTTCCCGCAAAATTTTTCAGGTTCCTTTTGGTAGGGTACGATCGAAAAATATACGTGAAAAGAAAGATAGAATAGCATTGAAAAGCATTTGAATTGGGTTGAAACTTGTCCTGAAATCCTGACCTGAAAAGACCTGAAATCAGACCTGAAATAATCCTTCATTCTTCTTACTCAATGATTTCAATTTTATGTATGACTAGAATAAAAGTAAACACGGCCTATTTAGTTTACACATTCACAGTATTATGGGAGATGCATTTTCCCCTGAGTAATTTCACATGCAAACTAGTTAAACAACCAAGCTATCCACCAAGTAAAAATTAATCGTACACAAAATATTTGTAGCAAAGTGGATGAAATATGTATGAGGTGAGGGTTGGCAACAAAATAGTTCACAACTGTTAATTTAGCTCAGCGTTATTCAAACAAGTAGCTGACTACTAGCAATCAAGGAATTTGAATCATAATTGATCTTTTAAGCAGACAATATATTTCATTGAAATAATTGAGGAATTGAGATAGGGAACCAACCTTAATGCAGCAAACGGCTTAACGTTTACTAATTATATTATGCTATTAATAATTTATTGATGCAGAGACGATTTGAGGCGACAAAAAGGGTGACTCAGCTGGACATGGTTGGAAGTCGCCACACGCACCTCTAAGATTCCTTGAAACATTCCGATCACGAGAGTCTAAGGATCACACGGAATAGATTATTTCAACCCCACACAAGAAAATAGAGCTGAATGAAGCGACAAAGTAGGAGAGATACGCTACCGAAGTGATAAGAACAAGAATTCCTTCTGTCCACGCACCGTAAAAGACTAGCAAGCACAATGCGATGCACCGATAGCATTGCACCATGACCCTCCGTTAACATGCAATCCACTATCGTCCTTTCCTTCTGCCTATTCCTATTCCCTCCCCTATTCATTGCTGATGTCCAAACACTCCCTGCCGCATGCCCCTGCGTTTAATCGCAGGGTAATATGCAGATGAGTAGACTCCTCGAGAGCGGCTGTGATTTCCTCCCCGACTTCATATCGCCCGCGTCACCACCCCAACCCGCCCAACGAAGCGAATATTTGCACCCCACATCAAGTCCACTCCTCTTAAATAATAAATGCACGTTTATTGGACTCGTAAAATTGACGCACAAAGGCCACGCATGTGGATACGTACGCGTGTGTGCGTGACGGGCGTGCTGGTGGCAGACCGGCAACGGCGTGTCAAGGGAGGGGAGGGAGACGAGAAGGAATGGGGAGGAAGGAAAGGATTGGTCCAGTGAGCGGTGAGGGGGGGGAGGGGGATGGGTAGGTGGGCAATTGTTCGATAAGGGGCGCCGGATGGAGGAGGAGGAAGTGGGATGGGAAGGGTAGTGGGTAGTAGTGCGGTAGACCAGGGGAGGGTAGGACGGTGAGTGGTTGGGGCAGGAGGGGATGAGGGAGGCGGGAAGGGAAGACAGAACGGATGGATTTGCTATCAAAATCAAAATGGGACTATGCATTATTTTCATAAACTATTTGCATGTGATCACGTTCTTAATTAGATTTCTCTGCGACTGTGTGAGAAGTGGCGTATCAAGCGTGGTGGGGGGCGGATGGAGTTTTCCACCCCGGGCGACACTTATTTCGGGGCGGCATTTTTGGTAAAGACATTTTGTGGCAACTTTTTCATAGCAAAAAGAGTAAAACTATCCCGAAAATTGACTATCACAATTTTTAATAAATACCTATCTAAAACTATAAAACAAACGCTAGCTAACGAACGAAATATATGCTAATGGTAGCAATCTTAGATGATTTTCTATAGACAAGCTATGCAAGTACATTTATAATTCTGTTTTTCAATTAAAATTAAATATGTTTTATGTCAAATTGTGTCTAAATAGGTTTGATACGTACTATTTGTTTCCCAAAGAAAAGGCGACAGCTATAAAATTGCCTCAGGTGGCTTAACCTACAGCTTATTCACTGTGTGAGTAAAGAAATACCGCATTCCACATTTTAGTTTAATTTGATTGGACCAAACTGCATTCATTGATGACATATATTAGGTATTATAAAACAAAGTTATGGTTTACAATATGCAGATCGATTGACGAATATGTTTTTGTAATGAACACTTTGCAAGCCTAAGGAGCCGAGTTGGTTGCTAATTTGAGGAGGCGACCGACATCTGAGGTCATTTATGCCGTTGTAAGTATTTAGATTGAATAGTGAGGGATTGATTATTTGTGGACTAGAGGAAGAGTGGAGAGAAACTTATCTTAACGACAATCTCTAAAGTGACCATAGTTTGACGTCCAACCTGACGAACGGAGATCTACACTCGAAGTGCCTCCATTAAACACTTCAGTACGGATCGGTACTCCAATAGAAAATCTTTGACCCTGCCAGGATGGGATTCCAGTCTAGCTATCAGAGGATTCCAGTCTAGATAGCTAGCTATCAGCCAATTCCCTCATAGTAGCCGAATGATGCGCCATTTCCTTTGAGTTGATGAATTTTGGCTTCAACTCTTTCAGGAACTAGCTAATAACTCAAAGATTAAGATTTTCAAGTACCTGAATTTTATAACCTTTCAATACACCGGGGTAATTAGTTTCTTATGAATGGATTTTGGCGGAAAAGGTATTTACATCAGATGTAAGTATACTATTTTCCTCCTTGTTTCATCGATTCTCGCATTTCACATCTAGTAATATCTAGTTCAATTCGCGAAAAAAATTTGCTTGTTGAAGGGAATGACTTTGTTGTGCATATCAAGCAAAGGGTATGTTTTCTATTACTTGCCAAATTATGAATAAAATTACTTGCCAAATTATGAATGCCAAATTATGAATGAAAGTTTTCCGGAGGAACCACATTTTATATCAAGCTCAACCAATTTGGTTCGACAAATAGCGTTAAGTTTTTAAATAACTCTTGATGAAACGCACAGTAGTGTGAAGACACTTAGACATCGAGAATTGCCAGGGTGACGTCTCTGAACTGAATCGCTGCCAGAAATAAGACGTAGTTTCACGATAAATTTCGCTGGATTATCATGACTTGATTAAAATAATCGTTTCAATCTCCTTCATGGAAGAAACTTCTTTAGTATAATTTGATGCTTCCTGTCGAAATGCATATTAAGCATAAAAGGCATACGATCTTTACGAGTGGCGATGCCAAATCTTTGAGTCGCCGTTTTGCATCAATGACTTATTTTAAATTATTGCAATTTTTAACCTCTTCAGAGATACTGCCACATATGTGGACATTTACAGTATGTTAAGTCTGTGGGATAAAATGAGGTCCTGTAACGGGAAGAATACACGTTTGTGTCCATTATGTTCCGATGAAAATTTGCATAAAACTCACTTTTAATAGGATTGTAAAGTGTATAACATAATGTAGAAAAAAAATTGTTTAGAATAAAAGTAATGAAAAAAAAATCCCTGAAGAGGTTAAAGGCAATTATTGATGTGTACAGTTGACGTAAACGTCAATGGATGGATTGCAAATCTAAATTCGTAAGAAAGTTTGCTGACTCAGAGAAAAACATGCTGTCTAAATTTTGATCGTGTTCGACTTCATTATCGATATTGCTGCATCAATGCATTACAATGCAACGTAAATAATAGTTTAGTTATATTGAAAATATGTCAACGATACAGAAATATATCGAACCAAAGGCTAACGTTATTGATGAATGCTTCCTTGACAACTGCATTTATTGTTTGATGCATCTTTTCCTATACTCACATTCACCCAATATGCTCCCACTATGTATGAACTGTTCCTTTGGTTATAGTCCATATTTACCCTTATATTATTGTTTACTCTAGCCATACTTTTATATAGTTTCTCTAATTGTGTGCCAAAACATTTCTTCAAAGATTGGATTGAAACTTCTTCAACAATAAAATGTCGAAATAATAATAGAAATATAGATATCTGGATGCATAAGCTTCAATAATTACAATGATGAACCACTGAGAGATACCGATTAAGAATCTTTTCGAAGATGGAATCTCATACAAGCCACGAGACTGGGGGGAGGCCAATATGCTGCTTTCCACTGCCTTCGCTCGGGCACTCCCAGGGGCTGTGCAAAGGGCGAAGCGAGTGGGACTGTGTGTTGCGGAGAGCGAAAGAGAGTAGAGAGACAGGGGTATTCATGGGGCGTGGAAGTAAAAATAAACAGCCAGTGAGGCTGGTTGGAATCATAAGGTGGAGCACGTTACGGCAATAAAAATGAGGAGAAATAAAAGGGATGATATGGCCAACCGGCGAAGGGAGGCTGCGTAAGTTGAAGCGGATGGGTGGTTGTAAACGCATAAAATCCTGAAATACGAGAATATTAAAGAGTAGGGGAAAATAGAATATTGAGTGACGTTCCTTATGAATGGAGTTACCTATTAATACCGATGATTAACTTTGACGTTTTCACGATAATAGTCTAATAAAAAATACCTTTAGGCTCGGTCTTGAGGCGCAGGTAGATTTCGAAGTTCCCCTTGCAGTAGGTTTAGTCGCACCAAAACTTGTTTCAGAAAAATGTTTTAGATAATATTTATAAAATTTACAATAACTCAGGACGAATCTGTTTTTGTGCCTTCTAATGAAATTATGATTTTTTGTCCGAAAACCATATTTTTCCACCCCTTGAGCTAATAGTTGCTGTTATCAAAACATCTATCATGCCAAAGTTTTTGCTAGTAGTCTCAGAAAGTATGATTAATTTAAACGAATGCAATATATTTAATAATAAGGGTGTTTTAGTAATTTTTCAGCAGTTCATAAACCTTCCACATTTCCACCGCTTTGGTCCTATATTGCCCATTAGCGAATTTTACTGAGATTTTCCACCATCATATTTTATTAATCAGTCTGGAAGTCATTTGTTTAAAGCAACGAACAGATTAGATAGGATTTTAGAATGGAAATAGCACAAGGTGAAAGTTACAAATAAAGAATTATCTAATGCATAATTTTTCTCCTACAATATATGCTCTTCCAATGCTTGTTTATTATTGATCGTTACATGATTGATATATGAGGATTTTCTCAGCAATATTTCCATATAAGACTTTACCAAAGCTAGTTTTTAGCTTAGCAGATAAAATCGATAATTTGCCGCCTTATAAAAAGCACCATTTTAAATTATTCCATTTGAAATGGTATTTGAAGGAAAAATATTTTCTCGATGTAATAAAAATACCGATAAAAATCGTTTAGCAGAGAGTTTTCCAGCCATAGAAATAAAATAAGTTCCGGCGTAGCTTGTTTTTAAAGTATGGTGTTTACTGTGATCCAAATGCATGCTGGATCAGTGAAAATGAAGTTAATTGACAATATTTGGCAAAATAGTTTTGTGTTACAACACCACATGAGGAATACATACAAGGCTAAAAACGATAAAAACAATTTGTGAATGAAAGATATTATTATTGATGAGGTTTGAATTTCCCCCTCTGTCACTATCTGGCCTGACCCTGATTGCAGTCACCCTATTGTCACCACATCTCCCTCAAAATGCAATATGGACGTCCTTACATACGGTGCTACCCATCTTGTACCATTACCGTGATACAGAGGAGGGGTTCAATCACTTAGAACGTCCTGAGCTTACCGTCTCCTGATTGAATAAATTCCAAAGATTCGATCAGAAGTGAACTAAAGTTTTTGCAAACGTTTTTAAATCGTAAAATAAGTATGGAGGTCAGTCCCTCAAAATATTGATAGAATATGTACCTTGAGAAGCGGTAGTTTGCATATGCCCGGCATGTTTATTTGCATTCGGGAGCGGAGTCCAAGTTAATTATACGGGGCTCCCTCTCGTCTAGCATAATGCCATTATGCGATATCACCCAACGGGCGCGGGGCGACTGCTGGTGGCGGGGAATCGGGTAGTCGCCCGCCGCGGGGTTGTGGTGCAGTTGCCCCCACCCTTGTTTGTGAGCCAGGAGTGGGTGAGGGGTTGATCGGATGCTGGGAGAGGAGCCGTCGCGTCTGTGACGTAGCCTCGCGGGTGAAGGGGCGGGAAGGGAGGGAAGGGAGGGAGGGGCAGAGGTGCGGGGAGGGGGTAATCGCTAGAGGGGGAGAAAGGGGAAGGGACGCGTGCAATGTCGGGCTAGCTCTATGACGACTCGAGGGGAATGGCGCCCATAAATATTACTGGGTGGAACATGATGATCATTCAGTTGATTGGAATATGATTTCAATGAATCGTTTAAAAATGAATACAAAATTGTATATTCCTCAAAAACGTTTATGTTAAAAACAGGATAGAATATGACTTGAGCTTCAAAAGCAAAGCGTCATCCTCAGGTGGATGATATTTTTCCACAAAAGATGACGTATTTGCGGAATTCTCTGCAAAGAATGACGAATTTGCGGATGATGAAATTTGAGGAAAAATAACTTCCACCTGAAGATTGCCATCGAAACATAAGTCGTTTCATGATGTCTTAAAAAAGATTTTATGGATTTTCTTAGTTTATTGGAGCAAAAGCTTCCGCAGAAGCTTGATGTATCAGGTTCTTCACAGCTACGTATTCGCATACTCAGCTGTGCCGGAAGATTGAACCTTAATAAAATAGTTTGTTTCTACTATGAAAATGAATCGACGATTCCACGAAGTCACGCCTCGAACAATGGATTTTATTTTAATTAGTTCTAATTTGTGCATATAATCAAAACATTGTGTACAAAATACGCACACGGTCACGCCATTTAATTCTTTAGTTCATTCATCATCATCATTAACACTACAGGTTCAGTGCATCGCTCCATTACTTTCTATTTCATAATAACTCCCTAACATCCTCGTAGTGTTCCCTTTCTTCATGATCGTTCCCTGTTTCTGCCCTTTGATTCACCTCATGGTGAATTTTATTCTGCTTTCCTTTCTGTTAAAAAATTATGAATCAGCTGTTCCCGTGTTCCCACTATATTTCCAGGTCCGACAGAAACGATAAATTAAGAGAGATATTTTGCCGAACGGATATGTATGGGAATTCGTTTTTCCCCCGAACAATAAGGGACTTCAATAAATGCTAGGCGTAATTTCATTAGAGCGTTTCCTTTTTATCTTTAAGCGGCTGGTGTCCTAACACCCCCCGCCACACGCCTATTGAGGCGGCTTGCGGGGTAATATGTAGATGTAGATGTAGATGTGTTAGCTATTCATCCGATTCTTCTTTACGTCGACATACTTTAAAAATGCCTGTAATACATCCGCATCCTTTTTCCTTGGCTCCCTCTGTCTCTCCTTCCGATTTAATATTTTTGATCTGTTTTATACTGTCTCGATCACTGCCAATAAAATACAATTGCCCTATTCACTTCATTTGCCCATCTTTTTGCCTAATATCGTCCATAAACCTCCTCTTATCCCTTATCATCCATTTCATTACCTTCCTTTCCGCATATATTACTCTCCCGTACTTAAAAAAGCACACCCTCCTCCTTCGAGCCTTCCTCCTTCTTTAACCTCGAGGTGGATACTAACGTTTCTCAAGACGGACAATTGTTTTCGGGATTCATGCAACGCGGCTGATACAAGCTAAACTCGAATGATAGGAAACCGTACTCGCGCACCACTGCTATGCGATAAAAAAGAATGCGAGATATCGTGGCGGACATTTCGTTTTATTGTCGATCTGAGGAACGCGAGTGGTAAGCTTGTGAATGTTTTGGGCCATCTAAAACATACACAAGCTGTGGAAATTTTCGGCGGTCCAGAAGAATCAGAGATACCTTAAAAGGTGCAAGGATGGAAGTATGTCCTCCGTCCAAGTGAATTTATATTGCCGTGTTTCAACGTAGATATGACGTGATTTCCACACTCGCATCCGGGTGTGCAACGAGACATCCGTACCAGTGGGATCCATTACGACCACTGCTCACTCGAGTGATTCAATTGTGAAAGGCAGATCACGATTGAACGCCACGGCAGGTTGAGAGGTACACGATCTCAGGCTCCAATCGTGATTGAAATTAATCATGGACCTTCCTGTAATTCTGCTACTGATGTGGGTGATTGTTAATTTCGATTCTTTTGTCAATCACAATTGATTGTGCTGGTTCACATATCGTTCCATTCAAAAATGAATGAAAGTTGTTCAAATCGGTTTTTCCGACATTTTTTGTTCTCTTTAAGTAGGCCCATTTAATACTTTATACGATTTTCTAAATTTTTACCCAAGCAAAGTATCTGTATCACATATGTGATACAAATTACTTATTATTTGGTATGGAAAGGTACATTCAAAAGGTGAATTAATCAAAGATTTCGGTGTATCTTCATACTCAGCACACTGAAGCCGTTGGAAGGAAGGGTTTTAATCGAGGGACAGAGCCAAATTAGAATTTTTGAGGAAAAAAATTCAAGCTGCCTACGCAAAGCTTTACCAGATGATGGAGAGTATCATCTTGACATTTAAAAGCTAGGAAATGACAACTCCATCGGTCCTCTTTGGATGCATGACAGGCAAAGAAACAAAGGGAAAGTGACCGTGACACTTGATTGGTCCGAAAATCGAAATTCTATTACATCAATGGAGAAATGGGGCTGTTGCTTGACAATCCAGGTTGAAAAAGCATGTACTATGAAGAGGTCTATTAATATTCGATATCCGTTTTTCAAATAATAGCAAAAGTTTGCAAAAATCTGCTACATCCGAATTTTTCACAGTTGAACGTCAATTGAAAGAACATTTTTATGACCGGCTTTATGGTACTGGTCATAATTTGTGGACAAAATGTGTTTAATTATAGTATCGAGCCCCTCCGCGTTTCGTTTCTTCATGTGCATATTTTCATCAGAAGAATAACTGTTGCTATAATTTATGGATTATGATATCTGAAGTACAGTGCCACTCGTAAAGTTCTCATGGACGGCTCCTGCAGCGTGGGGCCGGACGTAAAAGACATAGGGACCCAAGGGATGGTGCTATCCAGATAACGCGGGTCGACCGCCGCCGGTAGCCCTCAATGGACTCGACGTTGCTGTAGGCATGAAAGCTTGGTCTTTGCGCAACGAACGCTGCTGCGTTAAAATCGGATGCATGGAATGTCTACCGTCTGTTTCAAAAGTATATATGCCCTAGTTTGAAGTAACGCAGTTACATAATGACTCATCCTATTATGTTTTTTTATAAAAATGTATCTTATATTAATCTGCGTTGAGCATACGTAATGAATAATTGTTATTCAATTTTTAAAGGTATGTTATTGAAGTGAGAAGAGCAAAAGTACTCGTTTTTCGGCACACTCCGCGCAATCACTAAATAGACTGCCTTCTAAAACCAATACCAATAGCTATATCAACGTCATATCATAACCACGGCTAGAGCGTACTATTATTAATTCGATTTCGAAAGTTAAATTCTATGACTTTATTTTAACATGAGCTGTTGTTAATTTCATGAAGTAACTTTCTCACAGGAACGAAAGATCCAAAAAACACGCGCGTTGCACCGTCGTCTTTGTTTCGGTAGTAGTACCTTCAAGCCCTATCGTCGAAGGACGAAGAAGTACAGCAAAGATGCTCTTCACACGACACCAAAGTAGAGATCGGGATTCTTAAGAAACATCTCTACCTCAGCCGGGATTAGAACCCAGTCCCTCAAAGAATAATGGTAATACGACTTTATTGGGGCAAGATTGAGACAGGTCACATAAAAAAAACATCTAAGAAACAATTACCATTTGACTATTAAAGTTATAGAAAAATAGCAAAAAAGATGATCATCAATATTGTAGAATGAAACAATTGGAAATAGAAAGTGTGTAAATTGATGTACACGATTGTGGGAAAAACGTATGGAAATGTGAGAAGTGTGAAATAAAATTATGAAAAAATATAAATTATTAACTATAAAAAGTCACCAAAAAGCAATGTAAGAATTATAAAAAAAGAAAAAATAGAAATAAATAATTAAAAAATAAGTTGCTAAAAAAACATGCAAGGATTATACAAAAAGAAAGGAAGAGGGAGCTGATATGCACTAATTAATGTGAAATAAAATATTTAAAAATAACAAATCCATAATTAAAAAAGAAGTCACTAAAAATAAATGTAAGTTTTATATTTTTTAAATATTTAAAACATTAAAAATCAATAATTAAAAAAATAAGTCTCTAAAATAAGCAATGTAAGAATTATATAAAAAGTAAGGAAAGGGGAGCTGATATCCAGGAATAAACGTGAAATAAAATATTTGAAAAATATAAATCTATAATTAAAAAAGAAGTTACTAAAAAGCAATGTAAGAATTACGTAAAAAGAAAAAATGTTTTTAAAAAATTAAAAAATAATTAAAAGAAGTCACCAAAACAAGGAAATTCAAGAACTACATAAAAAGGCAGAAAAGTTAGCTGATATGCACAAATAAATATGAAATAAAATGTTATAAAATCAATGATTAAAATGTAAGTCAAATGAATGTAGAATGGGAAGCCAGTTCCACGACACCAATCCGATCCAACGAGTATCGATGCTTACACATTTGGATATCGATTGGAGCAGACACGCACGTGGGTTTGGCTGGTATTCGAGAGACGCAGAGTGTATGCTTAGGGAGCGCGACGGGAGATGGCGGACGCCTCGACAGGGGGGAGGGTGGGTTTGGTTGTGCACTGAGGGTGGTTGCATGGGGTGGATCAAGGGGTGAGTTGAGGGGTTAGCAGCAGGAGTTTCGTGGCGAGGCAGAGGGGGGCATGGGTCTCAGAAGAGCCGTGAGAGGTCGGTGGAAGGTGGCTGGAGGGGGGGGGGAAATGGAAATGGAAATGGTATGTGTAATGGAAGGAGCGGCCAAGAGGGAGAGAATAAGAAAAGGAAAGACACAGTGGAAAGAGTAAGAGAGAGAAATGAGAGGAAGGAGAGGATAGAGGTGTGAGAGGTGGAGGCGGGAGGGTTGTCTGGCGGGGGTTAGCGACGCCAGCTCTGAGACGCTCAATGGCGTGAAATGGTTGGTGGAATCTCGAACACAATAGTGAGACTGAGCTCATGAGTTAAGAAACATCACTCGAATCTCCCGCGTCCACAGAATCGTTCTACAAACATAAGTAAGAAATTGAATGATTGTATTTGAGGGATAAATATTCCCGTTTTGTATTCAATATCATACGACGCAACATCGCCCATCCAATTAATTTTGCTATCTGATATCACTAACAGTTATATCCACGATTAGAAAAACAAGAATGAGGTACATCATTTACCTGTTTTCGCAAAACAATACCGACAAAATGAAACCTTTCAGGCCAATGTTTCATCCACACGCTTTTCCACGTAAAACATCAACAACTATGCAGAAACGTAATGGTTTCTGGTTAGTGTGCATGTTAGATCATGTACTGGATTCTCATTTAGGGTTTTTCGGATTGAATCCCGGCAGTGGCTTAGATTTTCCTGTGCCATTCCGAGCCCGATTTGTGTGTCGTATTGAGAGAATAAAAAGTACAGAGTAATGCTTTTGAGAACGCCAAACTGTGATCCTCTTTGCGTCTACTGCTAAGAGGAGGGTATTTGCGTTGCAGGTTCCATCCTTCCTTTAATCCCTATACCTACCCTCATTTTACAACACACATATCCTAAATAGGGCGAGCTAAATTATTTGGAACCTTTCCTATGGACTAAGACGGTTACAGGATCTACGTACGTCTTCAGGTCTGAGTATCACGAAATAAGGATGAATTAAAAATGCAACAGCAAAGTGAACTTGAATGATACGCTCACAAAGACTAAGTAAAATTAAACAAAATTGGCCTGCCTAAAATCCGTCATCAAACCCAGATTGATAAGGGACTGCGCGAAAACTTTGGTAACAAAAATCGCGACTATTAATACTTGAATCGATCATGGAAAAAGATAATTTAGGATGTAGTGGAATATAAACAAACCACAATGAAAAAGTTAAAAAGTTCGTGTAAAATAGAATAAAACGCTACAGTTCATTTCCATTTAAAAGTTCAAATGTGGAAAACTTTAAATTTATACTATATAGCTCAGAAATGAAGTACCTACTGAACGGATGAAAGAGCGAAAGAGCTAGTTAATCCGTAGGTATTAGCAATACTCCAGGTACCGCAACAGCTCAGGGCATTAATAGTGTCCATTGCCTTTCACTAACGATGCTGACGCCAGGGCTGATTACACCGTTAAGTGAATGAGCTGTGTGCTCTTCACTTCGACCTAATGCCTCACGCACTCGGTGGATAATTACACACAGGAATGCGCAAAGGATAGGGGGAGAAAGCTGGAGAACGCTTGCAGATGCACGATCCTGATCCATGAATTCTGAACGGGTTGTATTTGAACGAATCTACACTCAATGAAGGCTTAAGGAATTTAATGGGTAGTTTATTACGGGGGGGGGGACCAATAACTGCGTATTAGCCATATAGAATATGTAAAATGGTAACATACGAATAAAACACTTCATGCGTAAAAATTGGAGGTCAAGGAACAGGAGTAATTCAAAACAACCAAAGGACTTAAGCAAGGTTGAAGATTTTTTCCTAGCTTATTTAAAATATATCTTCACAGAGCCCTTCATGGATAACAGAAAAAGTGTCGAGGTATGGGAATATGAGTAGGTTATAACTTTTTATACTCTATATTCTGCGGAACAAATTGTCACTGAGAGGGACATGGGCAATTTAAACTATATGGTTCTGAAACTTAAGGAAATATACGTTCAGTATGAACTTAACTATGAAAAAAAAGATGTGAAGAAACGCAACATCTGCCATCAACAATTTTATTCATAAAAGAAACAATAACGACGGACATTTTGGGAATTCTTTATGACAAGAGTGGAAGTAGTAACCAAAGGATCAACAGAAAATCTTTTAGAGGAATAACAATTTAAAAAAAAGTGCTCAATTTAATATTATGGCACGAAAATATTACCAGATAAACAAAGAACGTACACAATAATGGTTGAATGTGTCATTACATTACATGGGGGACAGAAATTTTGTATATTAATAAGAAGAATAAAAACAACCTGCTGACTACAGAGAGAGATTACATGAGAAGAAGCTGTAGATAAAAGAGAACCGAAAAAGTGAGAAATGAAACAAAAATGGTATTGATGAAAATAGAGAATGAAATATTTTACGAGATACAATGCAAACAGTTTCTATTGTTAGGTCTCAATAAACTGAATGAATACGTCATGAACAAATATCAAAAGGGAACTCTCTAGAGAAATAGAAAAATAGGATGGCATAAAAGGAATTGGGGAAAGGAAGTAAACAAATCAATGAGAGCCAGGGAAATGTGATGAAGAAGAAAATTGAGGGAAAGAAAGTTGGAAACTAAGCACGATAGAACGATGACAGTTTGAAATAATCCGCTGTATATTTATGAGAAAAGTTAAGTATGTGGTAGGAGCAGCTTTATTCAGGAGGTAGTGGTAGGGTGGACCGTAGTTCAGGGTTGGAATCAGCCTACTCTACTAGACGAAAGACTCCCCATTCAGTCA
The DNA here is from genome assembly GCA_963573305.1 of Pyrrhosoma nymphula. NCBI lineage: Eukaryota > Metazoa > Arthropoda > Insecta > Odonata > Coenagrionidae > Pyrrhosoma > Pyrrhosoma nymphula. The sequence goes on from OY754328.1 coordinate 151,809,145, forward strand.
CTCAGTAGACTAAGGTCCCCATTTTGTCCTATTTGACGGAATGATTACTACACTTGAAGTGCTCTCTACATAGCTCCCCACAAATCATCGGGATTACACTAAAATATATATGCCGTCCAGGGAGTCGAGGCCGGGTTCTTGCGAATGGGATGCTAGTATTCCAGTCACCACCCTTGCCCGATCCTTAGTGGTTAAACGTAATACGTAATTGAGTTTAAGGCCCCGGGGTCAATGGCTCGTTCGCAGCAATGGGTTATTGCTCGTGAACGGTCTTCAGCGAATCTATACTCCATATGGAGATGAGGCTGACGGAGAAAGATGAAATGTGTGTTGGTTCAAAGGTCAGTGACCCGTTTGCGGTCGTGATCCGTTCGCAGTGAACGGTTCGCACGTGAACAGATCCCGACCAGAGAAAGCGACGCGGCTGAAGGAGTTAGCTGGATGTAATGGTGTGTGAGTTCGGGGGGAGAGGGTTAGTACGAAAGGGGTGGAGGGGGGAGCGGGGCGGGGGCGCTAGACATTCGAGTAGTCGAGCCTCGAGCGGGCGGAGAGGGTGTCCAGACGTCGGGATTCGTGGGAGGGAGGAGTGAATGAGGGAGAGGGTAGGGGGAGGATGAGGCAGAACAGAGAGAGAGAGCGACTGTGGATAATGAAAATGAAAGGGACGAGAGAAGTGGGAAGACATCGAAGACTGAAGGTGAGGCAGCGAGGGGGAGGGAGGCGGGGGGAGGCGGGAGGAGGGGAGGCGGGAGGGAATGGCCGAGTGGGAGTGATCGAGAGAGAAGAGCTGAAGAGAGGGAGTAGTCGTGCATGCGCCGAAGAGAATACATATTTATTGCGCGCGGATAACAATCGATGGAGTCAATTGTTTTTTTTTAGACAAAGGAACAAACCTAAACTCTCCACACATATTGCTTACAGCGTGGTGACAGATGCTAAGCAAAACAATGGTTCACTCGAATATGACTGAAGTTGAAAATTGTACAAATTATTGTTTCGTTACAGTCTCTCATTAATCTGTGAAATCTGGAAAATTTGTTCTTTTTTTTACTATATCTAGGGTCCTAAACTTTGAAGAAATTAATATTTAATATACGGAACAGGAGAAATTTGGGCGATGGAGAAATTTCCACATTTTTGTAAATAAACTTTGTATTATTCCAAACTAAGTTGTACCATATCTACCCGTATGAAAAAGCTTACACGGCAGTACTGCGACGTTGAAACCTCATGGTTTAAGTACATACATTCCTTGAAAGTAGGATATTAGAATGTTCATTTACCTTGACTAACTGACAAGAAAATTTTCTCTCAAAAGCTCAAGTCTCAAAAGCTAGTTCTGACTTATAAACATAGTGTAGGATTATGAAAATTAGTACTTAGAGTACATAGTTTTTACTAAACTAGAATAGGTACAAAGACAAAATAAAAAATACGAAATGTAAATATGTACAAAAGGTGTTTAACTGCTTAGCAGTCTTTCAAAAAGAGGTGTTAAGAAATTTTGTCAATCTCTTTGGCATAAATCTTCAAAGTGAGTTGCAAAAGTCGTTTCCAAATATGACTTACATGAGTTTCCGTAAGACAGTTCACGGAAAACATTATACACCACAAATTACTCGCGGTGACGTATTTTATCCGGCTTCTAATACGCTCTCAAGCATTCAGCCAAATACGATACTCACCAACACTTACATTGAGAGAAAGTTTTTGATTACTTAATATTAAACAGACATTTTCTGTTTTGCATAGCGTGGCCCACTAGCTTCATTGAGAGCAGAACGTAGAGCGAGTAGAAGCATTTTTATAGCTATACATACGTTGGAAAATCAAAATACATGAAATTGCATTTTAAAAAGAGAGCATCATAGGGCAGAATAAAAAGCTAGCGTAAGCATACCCAAATATTTTGATAAAATAATTTTGCACTCTCCAAGGGAAGAAATAACTGAATAAAATGAATTATCACCTTGAGGGTGCTGATTATTTTACAATGGCTTTTCACACTATGGAAATCATGAAATCATCGAGCTGGTGTTTTCGGAAAATGGAGATTTTCTTGGAAAATACCACAAAAAAATAAATGCATCAAATTCTTGAATAGGGTGCATTTCAACAACACAGTTATTTACAATAAGCAAGTCTATACTGATGGAGTTTCATGCACATCTAATTTCTACATTGTGACTGGTTGGAGTAATGACTGTTTTGCAGGAGGGTCGCCCGTAGCAGACGTCATTCAAAATATCGGTCAGTTGTAAGAAATAATGAAGGCGGAAGAAAGATATTGGGCTACCTTCACATTAAGCGCAAAGGAAAAATGAGGCCGGAAAATTTCACATTGGCTAATTCACATTTGCTAGAAAAAGTGAAATGTGCTGCATCAGGTTCAGTTTTGTCGATGCAAGATAAAGTTAATTGATTTAGAATTTTTTAGATATTATTACTGTGCTGTAAATTATGTATCCAACCGTATTCCTGTTAGCTCTCATTATTTTGTCACATTTATTAATTCAAGAATACAAATGAATCTTGTTTACATTGCTTTGACAGTGAATTAAAAAAAAATGAAGTTAGTCTCTCATTACCATTAATTTGATTTGAATTCAGGTTGAAGAGTTAATACGAATCCACTAAAAGCTCTTTGAGCAAACAAGTTTTTTTTTTAATTCACAAGATCTTTGGAAAAGCCATAAAAATATTGTCGGCCTGAGAAATCGATTCCTTTCCAGGAATGCAAGCACGGCTTAAAGAAAACTTCAAGTGTTCCTATTGCATGTGTACCACAGGTCTATATCTTGGTGCCCAAGCCCTTGCGCGTAATAACATGTACGTACCTCAACTCTCCCCCCTCCATGGTACCGTATTTCTCTTTTCTTACGCTAACGGCTCGTGACACGGGATCACCCCGCTCACTCGCTTACGCCGTTTTTCCCTCTTTCACCCCTTTCATTCCCTCCCTTTGCCTTTTCTCTTTCGCTTTTCCTGGAAGGGAAAAAGGAATAAACGAAAAAGGAGGAGGACTACACCCTTTTGTTTCACTCCACCCACTCTCCCTCCTTCCCACCCCTGCCTCCCCTTTTAACCCCTTCCCTTTCCCCCATCCCTACCTCAACACCCCTCCCCCTCCCCTATCCACCCCTCCCTCCCTCTTTATCCATTCCAGACTCGAGCAACGAGGGGGAGGAGGAAAGTCAGACCCCTTTGATTCGCAACTGTTACCGCGGGCGTTATCTTCTTTCTAAAACATCCCAAGTCTTTTGTTGTTGACATAATCTCGACGTAATATCTGTTTCTGCTAGTGCTTACTTTATTTTATATCTAGATCGATAAACTTGTAGAGAGAAAAGGTGTCTTCTTCACAGAAAAATAGCTTTTGCTTTCACTACCCTAAATAAGGTTTATTATTTTTATGTTTCAATCCTTAAGATGATTATAATAGAGCAGGATACGTTGGGAGCTTAAATCAAAATGTAATCTTTCCAAGTAGCAATGGTGAAGAAGACGGGCTTAAAAAGAGGCAGCCGTGCAAGATTTTACTTTAAAAAACGTTCCATTTTTAGTACAATTATACATTTGGTATTAATTAACTTAGGCATGCATATTTTGAACATATATTTAAGGAAATTTTCTAATTGCACACAGGAGTAGGCAACTAAGCAGTATTAAATGAATACTGCGGTGCCTGAACAATATTACTCGAGGAACGGGGGTTAGAGTACCGTGATCAATTTTATGCTTTCATCCGAGTCAAGCAGGTTTTAAATGACTCTAAATATTAAACCATAATCTTTGAAAAGTCAGAGTCAATTAGGTTTTAGACTCAAAATATTACACCATAAGCTATTAAAAGTCGTAAAATAGGGTGTGCTAAGACAATAATTAGCTTGTAAACTAATTTGCGAAAAGTTGAAGACGGTGGGAAAATATTCTATATTCGAGTAGTACAAGAATCTTGTTGTCCGAGTTAAAGGGATTTCTTTCATCGGTGGGGCCGACGTTCTATTTTAACGGTTGGCGCTAAACTTTGCCATTAGACTGACATCTAGTCACATGAGGACCGCAGTCACAGACAGGAAGAAAGCATTAACTATACATTGAGGGTATTGAATTAATGACACTAATATGAAAAGTGGAAATAATTAATCCGGAAAAAAAGATACAGCCTAGTCGATAATTTACGAAGGTCCATCGTGAAACTAGGAGCAATAGTTAAGATATAAATAGAAAGAACGTGAGGAGAGAGGAGACTTAAGGACTCAAGGACAGAGGTGGATGTATTGTATCTTGTAAGGAGTGGAGGGATGAGAGTGAACACAATAAAGAGGAAACTGGTCCTATTCTGTGACTCTTCATAAGGTTGGGAAAATTTCCTTAAAGGGTAAAGAATTTCCAGGTGCCCCAGTTTAAGGATAGCAATGTATACCGTATATTTGCGATGTTTTCATGAATATAAATCGAAGTGATCGGAAAGTTGAATCAACCATCTTAATATTTGGGTTTACTTATCTAATTTATAAAATTGGTAATTGTAGGGTGTGTTTCCATGTATTAGAACTGTAATTAAATGTAAAGTTGGCAAGGCATAGAAGTTCAAGCGTATTCATTTTTAACAATTTCAAACGTAAGGTATTAAATCCTTAGAATACTTCGCACAATCCTTTAATATATAGCCACATATCAAAGAGCACTCGAATACCCAAGACAAAGCTGGCCTGGTTTGGCTATAAAGACCATAAAAGAAGAGGGCCAAAGAGGTCGATTCAGGGCTAAAAAAGGCTCATGAAGCATAACCCAATTTATCTTTTTCAGGTTGTCAGGTTTCTACTCCAAGGGTGTGCATGCCCCGGGAAAATATTTTTGTGAAAAAAACACAAAAAAATATATAGTATGTTCCCGTTAATTCATGATCCCAAACAAATGAGTTGATACTTTTAACAAATTTATTTGATTTTGGATAGTATAATATTTCTCATTTTTTATTTATGATTTCCGATGCCCAGAGCAAGGCCCGCTTGTCCTGACTAAAGGTTGCCAATGTCCTTTGACACAGTATCTTCATTCTACTCCAAACCAGAGGCTTGCAGGACACCTGAGAGGCATGCCTACAGATGGATAATTGCGCGGCTACACCCTCTATCCTCTGAACACGATGTGTCTTGTAGTTTAGGACTGCAAAGGAACCCATAAGCTCCTCTATCCCCAGCTCAGATGTACCGTCGCTACCGACAGGGCCACTCACCACCCCCACGCAAGGTTAGGCAACCCGTTCACCATAAGCGCTGTTCGGACCGCCTTCGTCACCTCGGATACGGAGTCCAACCCAGCAGGCAACAAGCTCTATCGGAAATCTCCTTCTGTGCTCCAGTCCGCAAAGGAGCCATTACGCGCCCCACGTTTGAGCCGCCCCTTCGCGGCCATTCCCTCCCTCCCTCACCTTCGGGCTCCCTCGGGGCGACTGGGGCCGACAAAGCCGCCGATTTCGTCTCGTCTGTCACCTCGTGCGGTAGCGGAGCGCGAATCGTTGCAAGCGGAAATAGGGTCAGCTAACCTCCTCTACATCCGAGGGTTAGGTGTCTCCATCGGCAACCATCCTCCACTCCAACGATTTCCGGAAGGGTAACGATTCACTTTGACCCGGACAGGATCGGTCAGCGGTGGCCACCTCTCCGTCAACCCAACTGGAATTAGCACCTGGACATGCCCGAGCCAGCAATCTACTACGCAATGGCCTTCGAGGGCTACATTGAGGACTCACCTTTCGAAGTGGCTTACTTAAAAGCAGATTAGGTAGACTTTCTTGCTTATGTTACGGTATGGTACTTATCTCTCTCGATTATGATACTACTTACACTGGCCTATGCTTTAATTATTTATCATTTTATAAAACGTGCAGACTTTGAGAGACCTTTTTGTTAAGATAAGTTTAAATATTTCTTTTCGTAGAATTAAACTAGTTTCTTCTTATTAAATAGCTAGTTTTATGAGAAAACCATACCGAAAGCATCTGCAATTGTGGAGTCCAATGAAATTTGAAAATAAAACAAAACAAAGATGACAGGAAGTTGGAGAAGTGAGGACTTATTGCTGGTGAGGGTATTGAGGGATGCAGATCTAATTTTTGGGGGAAATGTCTTTAACCCCCACAAGTTAGATCAGTACTCAAAACTGCAGACAAAAAGGCTTTATTAGAATTATTTTAAAATTAAATGCAGTAGTGCCTTAAAATCTCACACTATTTCAGACGTCTTTGTTAATCATTTGTTTATATAGGGGTTAGATATATTTTGCTAAAATGAAGGAAATTAATTGGGTAATTTTCCACCATAGTTTCGATCTTGAATGTGTAAAATGGTACGCTTATTCTGGTAAATCATTTCAGCTGTCATATTATATAAAATATTTGGAAGAATTTGGGGCTTTACAAAAATCCAATGAAGAGACATTGTGCCTCATAAAATGTTAGAAATGAGAGTACATAACATCGAAAACATTGGAGTATCAGTTAAATAATACACACTTGTGGGTTAAACAGACAATTTAGTTATATCTAATTTGAGAAGAAGTTATGGTCAAAAGAGACGTAGATTGATGTTGAGACGTTGCGGAGACGGTCAAAAGAGACGTTGCGTAGATTTTTGACTCAGCTGTTTCTATTCTTCACTCTCCATCTCTATTAAATATTTCAAATTATTGCCTCTCTAGAGTTTATTTCTCAGCCACGTTTGTCAGATGCAATAAACAACTGGAATTTGGGCTTAGCATTTGGTTCCAAAATGGACTCCATTAGCATTAATATCGAAAGCTCAAACAATTATTTCCCCGCATCTATATTTACACAGTTTCGATACTTTCACTTCTTCCGGAAGATAGAAGGGTACCAAAGAAAGAGGTGCAAATGGGACTCTCCTCTATATTAAAATGAAGAATGATGAATTAGACTAATCCGACCGAAAAGTAAGTCTCCTTACGTAAAAGTAAAAAAAAACTGGAAAATGATATAAATGCAGCAAATATATAAAGGTTGAGTCTAAATCCATGGGCGTAATTTCAGCTATTTGACTGGGGTGACAAGGCCTACCGGGAGGGGGGCTATGGAATACCCCTCAGGTGAAAGGGGGGTCTTCCTTAATTTGGCATAATTAATGAAGAATCAAGAAAGTTCAAGAAAGGGCCGTGCAGGCAGAATTGAATTTTCAAATTGTTTGTATAAGATTGAGATTTTTACTTCAAAATTTCTGGGTGGAAAAATACTGGGTTGAAACATTCTGGGGTGGCAGCTTCCACCCCTTGCAACCCCCGAATTACGCCACTGTCTAAATCCGATATAGAATCATAGAAAAGAGGGCATCACATAAAAGCATAAGAAGATTGGTTTCAATAAATAATTAAATCAAACCAATGAATAAAGTTAAAAGATAAAGAACTAAGTAAACCACTTGTTCAAGAAGAAGTTAGTAGTCGTAACGTCGCACTGGCTTAGAAAATTTAATGAAACTGCCTTTGTTGGTATGCATTGTTCAGTTATCGATGTAGTACATTTTTGCCTACCCCAAAATTGTAATGGTCACATTCCATCCTTCCAAAAATCATATCTCTCTGTTTTCAGTGATTTTGTAACGAAAATACATCAACACTACAAAACTTAACGCGGAAGAGTCGTTTATAATCTAATTCCAATTAAAATGTTCTAGCGCAGGTGTTCTGGCATAAAATGTGTTAAACGATGATTATTTAATGTCTTCAACAAAGTAAGTACATATATACATTTTGTACCCGTCTTTTGGTTTGTATTTCTGCGATTCACGTTATGAAATTACCTGCCATTTTCAATATTTTTTCAACCCAATTGGGAGATAAAAATGTTCTGATGCAATTTATTGCAATCATTAGGAGTTTCCATTATGCACTCAGTTTCTAGATACCATTAAATATCTTTTATAGCATCCAGAATATTTTATGCGGAGTCACAAAAATTGTTGAATGATGATGAAAAATGTTTTTTTTCCGTTGCACCACTCTCGTGTCCCTGGCAACTCAACCTCTCTGGTCCTACGAAAGAGATCTTGAACTCTAATCCCGCTTTTTCGTCTTCAACTATTCTCACTTACAGTTCGTTCTTCCTCCTTACAGGGGTGATCTCTCCACTCCCTGTCCCTCGAGTGAGGAATGGTATATCTATCAACTTGTCGAGCTTCCGTCGACCCACCTCTACGGTTTCCCCCTGGCCGACCACATTCCCCAAGAAGAGCCCAAAAAGGCGGCTTCCCGTAAAAATTAATGCACACGACGGACCCATCAAACACGTATTTTCAGCGAGTGTCTCATTATCGCTTTGATGTAAAGTTTACGTCTCAATGAACAACTCATCATGAAAATGCCATCGCACTGAAAATTAGCGGTGCATATTACGCTACCGAGATGGTTCTTCGGAGAGGTGATAGACAATATGGTCATTTGTGCCATTAAAGACTGGTGGGTAGGAGGGTAGGGAAATGGGAGGAAGGGTTGAGATACTCCTTGCGTCGTTTATAGCCAACGCTAAACGAAAGGAGAAAAGAAGTCCACAGTTTAGCATCCTATCAGATGTGTGGAATAATGTATTTGAAGAACTCTGCACGTTAGGCTGTTGTGAACTTCGTTGTTAGGACTACTACGTGTACGCAAATAGGGATAAGGATTCCAGCGAAAAATCTTAACCACTGCCCAGGATTTGAGCCCAGGTCATCGGGATTGGAAGCCAGTACTACAGTCATGACATCAAACCGATCCCCTCCATTACACTATGAACAATTAGATAAGTTCCTAACGTGTTTAGGAAAATAAGACTGAAATCATATTAATAGGAGTTCCAGCATCCAAGGTCCTACTATCCCAATTCTATGGCATACATCACATTCATACTTAGCTGGGAACCAAACCCAGACTTTAGAGTTGGCAGACCTACAAATTAGCAACCTAGCTATCGCGGTCGGAATCAGCTATGAAGATTTACTAGTAAATTCAATAGCATTTTGCTTGCAACTTGTATTAATTTTTGTGAATGTTATTATACTATTGGGATTCCCAGTTTTGTGGCTAGCGACGGTTTCTATGCCAAGGTTTGTGCAACAGCCTATATCCTTTGAACTCCTTTTTGCCTCAGATCCCAAAATAATTAGGAGCACAATCGTACGGGTTTAGTAAACTGCCGTCATTGCTATGGTTATCTTTCGGTGTATGCTCACAGTGCATTCTCATTGATGTTAAAGGAATGTGGAATGACAACTCTCCGTAACCTTTTTCTGACAAAAAAATTCACATTTCCAGTAAGTTGAGCAATATTTATTCGAGCAAAGAGCTATCAATTTTTTCACTCTAATTGAAAGCCACATGTACCATTTTTTCAATTTGCTCTTATCCTATCACCATTTACGCCCTATATAATTGCAAAAAAAAAAACATTTTATTATTGAACCCCAGCGCTAAAAGTAAACATATACCATAAATCATTAGTGTATGTACAACAGGCTGTAAAGAGCACTTCAAAGTGAACTAAGCCCTTTAGTACCAATTCGACATTCGCTTTTACATCATGTATTTTACTTTCAGTGTGGAGGGGTTTAAGTAGCATTTTGGCGAGGGTTTTCTGAACATACTATGACGTTGAATTTTAGAAAGTTTGCGTACTTGAATTTTTTTCAAAGACTAAATTGTGCTGCCAAATTAACACAGTGCGTTCCGCAAATTCGTAATTGTCTAGACAGCAATTTCAATTGCAGATAATTATTCTAGTCACCTTTGGTATTTGAATGTGTCTGGTGTACTTCGAATACCCCCAGGGTCCTGCCGGATTCTCATCCCGTTCCTCTCTCTTCCTCTCACTCCCATTCCCTCATTCATCCTCGACTCATTCCTTCCTTCACTCCCATCTCCTCTTCCTTCCAACCAACTCGGGACACTTGTTCTCATCTCATCTTCCCGCCTGTGCTTTCCGCAACCCTAGAGCGAAAAGCTCTGTGCGCTGAGAGAGGCGAATATTCCGTCCGAAACAGGGCTCAACCGCGGGAGGGCTCCACTGTGCCATTGACAGAAGATCATAAAATGCTGTTGCCTCGGGAGTGCCTCACGGAATTTAGACGGATACTTCTCGTGTTACGCTCCGCTACCCTTAAGTTTGGCAACTAGAGCTGTCAAAAAGGCTTGATTGACGTGGACCTGCGAGGAACATACCTACATCTTCCTCAGTACGCTCAGAAAAGGGAGAAAGTTTTGTGGCATCTGGCAAGGATGGTGGTTAAAACGTCTTCGCAGACGCTTCACAAAGACGTTGGGCTTAAGAGGCATTCTAATATACTTTGAGAATTGTACTAGTTGGCTGGTTAGGTATATTTATTGAACATGAAACTCGGTGTTGGTAGAATAAAAAAAAGAAAAAGTCAAATAGCGTTACTAGTACTATCAGTATCTTACAAATACGTACGGTAGAATTGAAAATTAAAATATTTTCTTCAAGTTTTAAACATGAATGTAATGACGAGAAAAATTACGTTAGGTTGATTGTTAAAGAGAGGAATTAGATGATTCGTCCACTTAGGACGAAGGTTGTGCATCCTCTAACTCCACTGTACAAATTAACATAAAAGGTGAAGAGGCTACATGCTCAGTGTAGCAAAGCCAAAAAGTCATTCTTGAGGAATGATTTAATGATGTCCAAATGAAATTAAATAAGTTACAAGGTATAAGTCTTTTTCCACCGTCGCTGCACAAGTAAAATGTTTTTTTTTTCCACTTTAAGTGACGGTTGTCACAGAATGAATAGTCTCACTTGGATGAGGTTTAGCTATTCTGATTCGATTTGCATTAATCTCAGTGAAATTCAGGAATGGATGTAAGTAAAGGGGTAGATGATACGCACTTAATGATTTTTAAAACTATTAGTTGCTCCGTTTAGTTTAATTTTATCTTCGTCAAAACTCAATACACTTCAAAGTTCTGTGAGGAAAAATAGGTATTACCTATATTTTCTTGGATCTTAACTGTATTTTCCGCTTTCCCATTGCTGCGCGAAATGCATGGGTTACTAGTGACTAATTTAAAAATCCATTCTTCTTCAAACTGCCGCATCTCATGCCAAAACTGCGGTCCATTATCAGCACGGACGGCTTCTGGAATACCAATGTCAGAAAATACCCTCTTAATTTTCTTTATCACCTCTGTCATAGAGGTTGAATAGAATCTCTCTACCACTGGAAACTGAGAAAAATAGTGAACCATTAACAGAAGGTCTTTCCTACCCATTGTCGAGAGATGCATTCTAATGACTGTCCATGGCCCTTAAGGATTTTCCAATGGCATTAATGACTCTGCCACTAGGGGGTGGCATTGCATGCAAGTTTGTAATTGGTCGAGCATGTCTCGGACTACGGCCGCGGCGCGCCGACACTCCCGGCCACCAAACGGGTTGCCGTGCCCTCTCACGGCACTAGACGATCCCTAGATGAATTCTATTCAACATACTACGTCGCAATGATACTGGAATGACAACTCGTGGTTCGTTCATCAGTAGGTCTTCAAACACCGATAATGCACCTCAGTACACCAAGTACGATCTTATGGACGGTTCCACCTCTTCTACTCTGGACGGCCAACCGCTCTCCACGTATAGTCGGACGGACTTTAATATTGGATCTTACTTCTGATCATCGATGATTGCTTGTAGTAACTTATCTCTCATTGGGAGTTGAGCTTCTACACCTGAGATATACAGCATTACTTCCTGTTCCTGCAAGACGTCCTTGTCCTCAGGCTTGTATAATAACGGGGCTCTTGAAAGGGTATCAGGAGTATGTAAAGCCTTGCCGGGAACGTGCTCCATCGAATAAGTAAATCGCATTAGTATCATGCAGAATCATTGCAATCACACTGACAAATCAATGATAGGTTTTACACCAAATAAGGCCACCAATCGTTTATGGTCTGTTATAAGAATTATTTCTGTACCGACAATGAAGTCAAAGAACCTTTGATAGGCCCACGTGAAGGCACGCCTATTTTTCTCTATGGAATAACATTTTTCAGTGTCTGTTAAGGAACGCAACGCGTAATAATATACAGCACGTCATTGGTTGTCTTCTTGGAGTTGCTCTAGTGTGGTCCCTAGCCCATGCGACGACGAGTCAGCCGCCACCCTGGTGCCAGAGTAGGTGCTTCTTGAAGTCTCCTATTTCTTTCATTGTGTAAACTAATATGTTCACCTACTCTTCCTCGCAGGCTCAATGATTCTCATACCAACAGTGTGACCAGCGCGGCCATTCTTCAGACGTGAAGAACTGTTTTAGAGGTTCAGCAACGACTTGCTGCATACAATTCTGTATGACCTTCTGAGGTACTTCTGGAGCTGTGGACGATGCTCCCTCTATTGTCTTGTCATTGTTCCCTTTAACCATGAGTTCGACACTTATCACTTAGTTTATTCGCTTTTAATGTAGCAAAACTTTTATTTATTTATTTGTGTCTCTTCACCGCTTCCACCATGTGAAGTAACGATCAAAATTTCAATCCTTTATTGTTCTCCTCGGCAACCAATAGTGCAGCACAAAACGGCTAGGGGGTGACAGGAGCGCCTGCATGCAAGTCAGCATCACTATCATAATATATGTCGTGCAGATTTTAAACCTAACACAACAGCTCGCAACTTACATTTCCTGAACACAAAATGCTTAACGTGCAGTTTCCCCTTAAAAAAGAGCCTGTAGGTAGCAAAATTCCAAACACTTTCAAATGTTTTCTTCTTGAATGAGAATGCTGATTTTAAAGTACACATTGACACTCGTGGATCTCTCCATTTTTTAGGTTTGCGCCGCGTTGGTAGTCATAGGTTGACGACAGTTTCGCTGTCAACCTATGACTACCAACTGTCGTCAAACTATGACTACCAACCCGAAAAATAGAGAGATCCACGAATCCAGAACGCCCCGGAAAACTACGATCCAACATTATACATTGATACTATTAATTCCTTAAATGAATTTCCTCGAATTATTGCGTCTGAAACGCACGTGATGTGCTAGCTACCATTAGGCTGCTAATAACAATTGCTTGGTTACTAAAGATACCTTTAATTAACGATTTTTCTTTTGAAGGTCATTCGCTAATGCGTTGTAATGGATGTTTATTGTATTTGGTAGTGAATTCCGCATTTCCTCTTCCTGAGCAAAGTGCGAATGAAATTTCTAAGCCTAAAATGGACTGCAGGAAAGCCCATTGACTTGAGTGCTGGGATACAGTCAGTGTGGCTCGGAACAAAAGTTTTCTGAGGACACTTTGGACCCGTCCACTTACATCTAAGCTGTTTCTTCACAGCGGACTCTTTTGGAAAATTATGGAATGATAGATGCCATCCCTATCACCATGAGAAAATTCCTGAATCCGAGAAGACGGTACTTCTAAGGTTTACCCCCCTGATCAATCATACCCTCAGGTTGAGTCCTCTGTTTTTTGGTTTAGTTACAAAAAACCTATATATCAACCCTCAAATAATCCTAGTGCATTGAAAATATATATTTAAACCGATTATTTTAACTTCTAGAGTGGATATTTCACGGCAGGCATGCTTATTTTTTGCAATGAACACGCTACAAACATAGTTGGCTCAAAAGGAACCAGTTTGATTTATCCTCACGAAACTATGCATTATCGAACAAAACTGCTCCTCATGTGTTACAGTTCAGACTAAAGACGAGAATCTTGACCGCAACAGTTCCTAGAAAATTCGCTTGGACCTTAGTGGCTGGGGATTCTAAATGACAGACCCGCCCGATAGGTGAATGGAAGATAAAAGCTTCAATTATAGCCACGTTTTACGATTTTTTCATTTTTAATTTCCACACTTCAGTGTCATATATTTCATAAATAATTTTCCATTTAATTAAGTCTTACTTTGAGAATAACTAAGTTAATTCACTATTCATTAAATCTAAGAATATACGATATTGAATGAGAAGCAGAAATTTTGTAATTCCACACGTATTTATTGGAAACGACCTGATGATGACGTGCTACGTCAAAACCTAGGTCGTTTCCAATAAATACATGTGGAATTACAAAGTTACTGCTTCTCATTTAATATGCTAAGCAAATTACATAAAGTTACGCCTGAGACAACGGAGAAGAATATAGGATCATTGAAATTGGGCATGAACCCTTCTTCGGGTTAACTAATGCCAGCTTGACAAGTGAAGATAGCGACAAGGATGAAAGACACAATGTGAAGCTGAAGAGTAAGGTATTTTTCCTCTCGCCAGTCAAGCAACGCCGGATTAAGTTCTTCCGCCAGTCTGTTATTCCTCGTCTTCCATGTTCTCTTCGTCATCCTTTCCTTCAGACGCCCGACATTCCCCTTCATTTTAGCCCTTCATATTTAACTCTCCAACCCCCGAATCATCCTCCCGTTGGCGATTCATTCCATTAATTTCCTTTTTCGGCACCCTCCTCGCTATTATCCTCCCTTGCCCACCCCCTCCCATGCGCCATGGGCACTCCAAAGCCAACCCCCATCTCCTACGCTACCTAATCCACACCCTCTTTCCTCTCTCACACAAGTCTTAAGCCTCCGTGCGGAATTACCCTTTGCTCCCTCACCAATTTGACGTGCTTTCGACCCCTCTTGCCCCCCTCCTCCCCTCACCCTCAACGCTCTCCCTCGGCCCCTGCAACCCGTATCCACCCTCGAACCCTCCCCCCCCCATTCCCCGCCACTTTCCCATATCCTTCCTCCCTCTTCGTCCCGGCCCTCCCACAATCTTCCACCCGGCGACCCCATTGCTCAGCCGAATCAACAAAAACACCCCGCTTTGAAGCAGCTCAACCTTTAGGCACTTTTCTTCTTTTGTTACGCCTAATATCCTTCCCTTTTTCTTCTAGGAAGTGGAAGGATGATGGTAGAATAAAATAATGCAGGATATTTTCTTCCGTTTTTAGTATCTATTTTCCCAAATGAGACTGAATTATAACCTCACATGGTCGAACAATGATTTACGTATGCCGGCCTGGAGAAATGTCAACTGTAGTAACAAAATGTTCAATCTTATTTGATGTAGGAGCACACCAAAATGTAAAATTTGGGTGAATGATTAAAATAGTTGACACTTCAAACGTAGTCCTCTCTTTGGCGTAACAATAAGAACTCTTTTGAACACATTAAATATTTTCTAGGAGTATAAAACGATCCCGGTGTCCGAAAATGAATATTTAGGTACTCAGTCTAATGTATGTTAAAAAAACGCGCGTTTTATTGTCACTTATTAACAGAATCTCTGTAACGCAGCCCGTATCCAATGTTGAATAATTGATCATCTAAGCACGCATTCATTGAAATTTGATGTGCCTAATTATTATAACGGGGTAGAAAATAAAAAATGCTATAATAGACTAATACACATATGATCAGTTCAAATCGATCCTTAGCATGTTGCTTGGAACGGAGTAATTCCTCATATTTTTACAGTCTGGAAGAGAGAAAGGCCACACGCAAGAATGCTGCATTAAAAAGATTAACTCTGGAAGAACGAGAACAACCATGGCTAAATTTAAGCAAACATTTACAACTAACTTTTGTAGAAAGTATTATGATGAGACTTGGTACTCGTGGTTTCAGTGCCCACCTCGGTCGGGCCGTAAAATTTGCAGTTACTTTCACGGACCAACTATTTCATTTATTAGTACTAATATCATGCTCAACGGAGTACTCTGAATAATTTTATAATTTTTCAGTGAATTCTAGATTTTCTTGTGTGTGTGGACCTAAGAAAAATATGTTTATTTAAATGGTTACTTTTAAGGCATCGCAAATTCTCACTGTACATTCAGGAACCAGTCTCTCATATCATTTCTTCGGGCTTACATATAGGTGTATGAATCCCAATAGCACATTTAAATCAACGGCATATTTTGTTAGGACATAAAAGCTTGGGAAATCCTGCCAGCTTTTGTTTTAGACATGAATTAGTACCTCATGGTATGCATGTGTTATTTCTGTGTGCGCACTAATCAGTAGTATCTTGGCTCTCATGATGCATGTTAGCATCTTCGTTAACGTAGCACTCCTCTAGTTTCTGTTTTGCCTTTGCATTGTTGTCTTGACTGCTTTTTGTTCACAGCTAGTGCCCGAGGTAGCACGTAGAGTTCAACCTTGAACTGGGGCGAGTGTCGAGTGCCAGGTGTGGTATCACCCCGTTCCACACCTCCTGGAGGTGAATTGAACGGTATTTGGTAGATGTAGACTTTATCGTGACCATGGCTATTCCACCAATGAAATGTTAGATTCTTGAACTGTACTATGTACCTGAAATTTCCTTGCATATTGGGAGTCTTTCCAGGTTACAATTCAAAAATATTTATTTCTTCACCACAACCACTGTTTTGAAGCGGATGGAAACTTGGCCAGAAATAGCATTTTAATACCGCTGGGGTTTTCACTTTCACGGTTGCATTCTAATAGACAAAAAATCTTGATTTCATCATTTGACATTTAAAAGATGGAGTAAGGGAAACGCTAGTTACTATAGTTGACCGTAAAATATATAAATAATGGCGAGATTTGGTGAATAATAATCGTTCTCCATGGTGCAGATCTAAGTAATGGGAAGTGAAACGAAAACCAACCAACAAAAGCTTCATGAAATGATCCTTTGCCTTTGAATTTAACCAATTCTGGAGAATATGGGTTTCATAGAATTTTTGTAATCGTGAAAACCAAGGAGACTGTCTTTCGACTCCCTCGGCGTGCTGCCATTCAGGCGGCCCCGGGTTCCGACCAGCGCCCCGCAGACCATCCCAATTTCCTCCCATCCACCATTTTCACCGTACCTCCTCTGCGATAAGCATTTGTATTTTGACGAATTGCATTTTCATTTTCGAAAAATGTCCACTTACCTTAAGCTCACGGGATCCTACTTCCTCACCTCTACTTTCCAAAACCTCCAAATATTTCTTGGGCGTTATCCCAATATTCTCATCTGTTACCTCTAGCAGCATATCACGACCTCCCAATACGTACAGGGGATAATGGATAATAGATAATTATTGCATTAATGAAAAACGATATTCCTAAAAAAATGGTTTTATCAAGCCCAAACTACCACAGAACACAGAGCGAGTATTCCGGTCTCACTAGACGTATTTTCACGCGTTCACAACTGATTATCACTTCCAACATGGATGTTAACATTTACCCACAATCCTCCGAGAGACGTCCTCTTAGCAGGAGATAGGTATACGGATATCAAAGCCCCTTCGCTTTCCGAGCGCCTCCGAGTCCTCTTCGCGCGCCTCACGCTCTTCCATTGTTTTCCATCGCCACCCCCCCCCTCCTCCCCGCCCTCCCCTTCACTCACTTTTCAATCTGGAATACGCCTCAGACCCGCACCCGCCCCTCCCATTCTTGTACCCTCCACCCCCCGCCCACCGCCACACGACCGTCCCCCCCTCTTCCTCTCTTCCTTGTGTCACTCGTATCATCGTTCCCCGGCCCCTCCCCCGCCAACTGCCTCTCCACCACCGCCGCTACCACCGCCTTAGTCCCCCATTGTGTTCAACACTCTTCCGCCCCCTCCTTGCCCCCCCCGCCCGCCCCCTTCGGTTCACGCACACCAGCCCCCCCTTCACCCCCTGCCCCCCTCCAAGAAAATCGTCTTTCCGCCCTCACCATCCTAAAATCTCCCCGACGAATCCGCTCCACCCCTACTCCTCCCCACTCACCCCTACCTTTTTCTCAAATCACCCCGAGCGAGGGTGATGCTCCTCCAGCCCCCTCACCAACATACCCTCTACCCCCAGCTACGGACGACGGATCACTCTTCCCCCATTTGCCTCCTCTCCCATCTATTCAGCCCTCCACCCCTTCCTGTCCCCCCCTCCCACGCCCCCAACTACAGCTTCCCCGGCCGCATCAAGTCACCGGCATTTTCGATCTCATTCTCTCACGTATGGATCCACGACGAGAACTTCCAACTTTTGAAACGATAACTAGACGTTGTGAAGTTGGTGTTTTCAATATCGATCTCTGAGAGAGTCGGGCAGCTTCTCCGCAAGTCGAGCGTGAGATCATTGATTCCACTCCTCGGTATTCATTATTTCAACCCATCATCAATCGATTCGGAGCGATCTTTCACGCTCGATCGTCACCCATTTTCCGTCCGACCCGATCTCCAGTCATCCAGCGTTCTACGCGAGTTAGACGTCAATGCGCATTTAAATAAATCTCGACTGAAATGCACCTAACACGAATTGTGTAATACAACTACATCCATAGCCGGTCTTACCAAAGAAAATGATAAACCAGCATGCATCATAGCAAACAAAACATCACAAAGTAATTATGTTCTTTCTGCAACATTAGACCCTGACCATATTTGTATATATTAGTAATGACTGTGAAATTTGCTGTCCAACCAACACCTATGGAAAATGATATTTTTGATCTATTAGATAAGTTACCAGCTTTTCCATACGATGCCTCGGTCTACGATGCCTATTAAGGTAGTAATTTATAATATAATAAGTAGAATTTCAGATGTATCTACTGCTTGAGGTTACATTGAAACATGTACGTTATAGACGAACAGTGCACGAATTTCGTGCCCGCGGTGGAATAGCAAACTTGCGACCCTTGGGTTGAAGAGACTGGCGCGTGTCCCACACCTGGCCACCGCGCCCGGCTTCCTTCACATCGATGTAGCGCGCCTTTGCCTGCACGTCTCCCAATGAAATCGTTAGTGCACAATCTGAGTCTTTGAAGAAGGATGAAGGTTCAAACGTGGTAGATTGGATCAAATATATGCGATTTTTATCGATCTCCAACTGATCAATAAAAACAATTCTTTGCTATGAGTCACTTTGAACGACAAACACCCTACTATCCCCGATTATTTTGCATCATTTAGTAAACTCATAGGATATTAGATATTTGCGAATTTAATCAATAGATAGGACGCGAACTGGTAGATGATGCGTTTACTGTTGGTTAGTTATTTTTGGAAGGCGACCGACAACGGAGGTTATTTGCGGCATTGAAGAAAATAATAGATTTTTGGTGGGTAGAAAATTATAGGTTCGAAAACAGTGGAAGGGTAGAGAAAACCCGGCGTTGGCATTAGCCTAGTCTTATAGAAAGATGCGAAAGAGATTCATAGTTATACGCGTTATACGCCTCATTTGCAGCAAGGGACGCAGACTATAGCCAGGAGTTCTTTATCATAGCCCTGAATTAGGCATAAGGAATTCTCTAAAATTCTCCGCCACTGCCGAAATTCATCAAACCTGCGGCGTAATGATGGAGAGCCAGTGCTCTAGCCTCCTGAATAACCCTATACGCGAAACGATTATTTTATACGATCCCAAATGATCCGAAGGAAAAAATTCTTGGCAGTGTAAATCAGGAGCCAAAACCCTACTACCGTCCCATTTCCACGTAACCCTCCTTCGTTGCTCTCCCACGCACTGCCATCGCCAAGTCTCTCTCTCCCACACACAACCGCGAGTCGCCCATATTCCCTTCCCGCCCATGAACTCTCCCCACATCCACCATCAGCGTCTGCCCTTTCGAGGGAGAGGGTTGACAACCTCCGCTTATACGTCTCTCAACATTTATTTTCCGATCCGGTTTCAAAGGCATTTGTTCAACACATTTCAACACGTCATCGATCGCGCCCTCTTTGCCATTTCTAAAACAGGATCTCAATCTCTTTAACGAATAAAGTGGCATCGTAGCGTGAAAGCAACGCAAGAAAATCTCAGAGGGACAATGTTAAATATGAAATTGTGAACAATTTTATCAGGAAACTAAAAAAATATAAATTTTGTTTTATTCTCTATATCCATCCGACAGATTGGGATAGTTTGTTTTATTTTGCTTTCATTCCATATATATTAACCGGTGTCGGTTTTGATGAGACTATTCGCCGTGACTCTGCACAAATTGTAGGTCAAGAGAACTTGGCTAAGCATCCTATTACACTAACAACTATACTATACTCAAAGAAGAGACATTCTTTATGAAAGACTATTACATTCAGCATAAAGAAAAACCTCGGGGTTAAAAAAAATGAAAATGCTGTAGCCTCGAAGATTGTCGGGAGAAAATAAAATAAAACACATCACATTTTAACGATATATTTGCCCTCAGTAATATGATCTGCTTCACGATTTTGTTTCACCCATACCCTTATATCACATCAATATTTAATAATAGTAACTTAGAGAGCTATTATTATAGCCGCCAGAGATTTTGTTTTCTGAGGTATAATCGATGCCATCAACTTAAATGGTGTCAGAATCCCTACCTTGCTTTATCTGTGAAAATTCTGCACCAACAGGGGTGTATATGTGTACCCATGGTTCACAGACCCTTGCCCCGAAACCTCTCCACCCTCACCGCTCCACCCTCTAACTTCCTGAACTACTAACTCGCTTCCTCGTCATACTCCACCCCTAATATTTGCCTCACCCTAAACCCGACCCCCTTTTCTTTCCCTGCCCCGCTAAACTACCCCTCCTCTCATCATCCTTTACCGACCAACCCCATCCAAACGGGCAACCCTGCCGTCCCACAAGGCAAAGGGAATCACCCCCACCCTCCCATTCAACCCGTGCCCCTCCCCCAACCCTCAACACGCGGTGACATCCACCCCCTCTCGGTAAGCACCCTTCCGACCAAAATTTTGACCTATGGCCCACCCACGCTCACTTTCTCCCGAAGAGCCCGGAGGGAACGAGAGGGGAGGTGGCGGCTACCACCCCTGCTCAGGGGGAACCAACCGCCTCTGCCGCGCGCGTCCGGGGGCCATAAAAGCCGGGCGCCCGGGAAAAAGATGGGTCCCGCCGCATAATCAAGTCAAAGTCGCTGCCGTTTGCATTCATTTCGTAGTAATGGAGTCTGGTCCTTTCCATCCATCCACACACTCTTCTCCGATTTCATTTTTCCGCACCCGCACGCCAGGGTGGCTGGCGGAGGGGGTGCGTGGGTGCGGGGGAAGGGGGGGGGGTGCGGGGAAAGGACCCTTTCTGAATTCCTCACATGTGTGAGGATGAATTTCTCCACGTTTCTCCCCCCGCGGGGAATGGAAGTTGGTGGGAAGATTAATAGGTTCAATAGCGACGGAGCAAATGATCGCTGCTTTAAGCAAATCTGCCGCCGCTGCGAGCGACAATGGCTCGCATTTCACGCCCACGAACCGAATCCTTCTCCTCCCTTCGAGGGGTTTCGGTGCCTTAAGGACGGTTAACATGGAACACCATAAAAATTGCGAACGCCACGTAGCTCGGCTAGGACGAAAATCTCCCATATCTACGTGACCAACCAAGAAAATAATTTTTTTTTCCTTAAATTGATATTTTTCCTTTATAACTTTTAATGTCCAAAAATTGACTCTTAATTGGTTTTATTTTCTCAAAATTTGGATTCATTTTGTTGCACAATTGTGGTCATTCCTGAATCATCTCAACGATATGAGTATAGCATATGAGATTCAGAGATGAATGGGGGCGATTTACTATGTTTTGACCGGGCCCCCACCATCCCCGTGGCGGGGAACCCGAGAGCATAAGATTTTAAGTGGGTTCTTGCCCTTGGTGTCCGGAAGCGAATGATCACAAACAAATATTTTAAGTATTTTACCCAAAGTTTATTTTATTTTAAAGCACAAAATAATCAATTCAATGAACAAATATCAAGTAATGAATTTGTGCGTCTAGAGTAGCCAAACGTTAACATATTACCAATGTCACGGGAAGGAGAGGAGCTGCTGGTGATGGTACGGATGGATAGCGAGGCGCTTCGGCAGCACGGGCCATACGGCCCGCGCTTCGACTCCTACTGACGGCTACATTGTGACTGTATCTTCAGTGAATGGTTTCAGAGTAACCAATAGCCGATTTCTGTCCGATGAGAGACTAGTGAATCACTGTCTGACTGCCTTCCTGACGAGTGTACTCTCCCATAGCGTCTCCACCGTGCCATTATATAGGAAAGTTAAAACTAGGATGGTTTCGACAAAATGGCAAGGGAGGGAGGGGAAGAAGAAGAGGAAGGTTAGCCGTTCTCGGAAGTGGAAGGTACAGTTCCCGAGGTATAGTTTGACATAGCTGGCTTTTCTGAGACGTCACACAACAACACATTTATGCATATTTTGGGAAATGGAATTCTTCCATTTCCGGATCATGACACCTACGTAAATGTTATGTCCTGGATGCACATACGAAACGCCTATCATCAGGCTCAAATAGTACGAAGATCAAACGCTCAAAGTTAGGTTCTTGAGTAATGTTCCTATGCCAATATGAACCAGCCTGCTTTTTCGGCGAAACCATGCTAAAAAATGAGTTCTCGTAATGCACCCTCATGAAAATTTTGTGCCACTCACTGAAATTGATGGGTGAGTCATTTGATGAACATGTTTTCACGCCATATTATATCAGCCGTAAGTGACGTTTCTTTAATGACCGTAAAAGTGGAGGGAGGATTATTAATTATTATAATGGAGATGAATCCCACAGAATCGAATGTACTCGCGCTGTGCGTTTGAAGGAACGAGAACGCCGAAGAACAGATGCCTCGTTTTTCATTTTCCAAAAAGGGGGACATGACAAATAAATTAATTTTTCGTTTTTTGGTTCCTTCCCAACTTGTAAAACAGAAATATTTATTTAGATGTAGAAACCAAATTCATGCGCGACTGGAGGATTTCGTTGGTATCTCGCTAGCATTTTAGCTCCAAGCTGTTTATATTAAGGTTTGAATAAATACTGCAGAGTATATGGACGCATTGAACTTTTTTATCGCAGTTTCATCTGTCCTGTCACAGGGCGCTTTCCTCATGGTACCCATATTTCAGTGTAAACTTATTTCACCAGATTTATTTTGTTTAAAAGGTAAGTTTCCATTTTATTCTCTCAATTGAAGACGCGCAATGGCTATGCAGAATTTATGATGGTTTGAATGGTCAAAATTATTTAGATAAGTTTAAGCTGAATAATAAAACCTTTCATTAGACTTACGTGATTCTAGAGGATTCAAGAAGTTGTGGTACACTGTTATTAATTATTATAATTATTAATATTACAATAGTCTTCACGAAAGAGAAATTTATTACTGCTTAACTACAACTATACTTGACTGAATTGAATGCTATTAAAATCCATTCTTTCTGCCTGGTTGGATTACAGGTTGGCACCATTCATTTTTCATGTCTCTGATCCAAATATAATCATTCAAATAACGGAAAACTGTGGATGGTTCGAAAAGTGGAAAAATATAGTATTTTTCTCACGTTAGATGTGAAAATACTAAAATTTCTTAGGTTATATCTCAACATATTTTTAAAAAATCCTCTCTAAAGTACCTATTGAAAAGTAAATTAAGAATATTTAAGAATTTAACTCCATACTAGAATCATTGTGTCTCTCTCCTAGCCGGTAGCCTACTGGAAAAATCATATCTCTGCATTGTATCTACTTGCTACGGAAATGTATACCCTTATATATACACTGTATACTCTTTACTTTTTCAGTAAATATGTATGAACTACGTATGCCAAATAAGAGCCTTCCTTTAAAACTTAGGTAGAAATCTCTTTAGATTCTCACAAGAGTCACCATCTATCTTCCTTATCCCTTTGGATTCTTACATCTCCATCATCCGAACGAGTAAAAGTAATTTGGCTCCAGTAGCAATTTTATATCCCATTTCCCTGTTTTATTAATACAGACAGTTTACACTCAATTTCTTTGCATTATGTTGATAAAAATATACATAGCAGCATCCATTAAAATGACTATTCAAAGACAAGTTCATAACAAGCAGCTTGAGTACATTCCTAAAGTAGAGAGGGAAGTAAATGGGGAGAAAAAGAGAAGGAGACCAGGGGCTTCCAATGTTGAATGGCCCTTATCTATGCTGCTGCGAATCAGTAAATAGCAAATTGTCGACAAAAAAATAGTCACCCTGTGAGTAAAGTACTTCCATGAAAAAAGTAACCTGTCAAAATATTATTTCACAGTGAGATAGCGTCTCCTGGAGACCAGCCGACCCAATAAGAATTGAAACTAAATTAATGTTAATCGAATAAACATTTTTACACGCACCATAGACTGGAAATAAATCCAAACGTGCTCACATAGGTGGTCAAATGGCGCAATTGAGCTCTACGACCTCAATGGCTTAAATAGTCAAAGTCATAACTCCAATAAACGCATTAGTAAATCATTAGGAGCCGTCATTTTTCCTTTTACTATCTCACACAAGAGTCACATATTATCGAACGAGAAAACTGAGAAAAAGCCATTCGTCCAAATAAAAATGTGAACCTTCCATCGCCAATTATTTTTCTTCTCTGACTAGAATTATCTGCACATTTCTAATGGATGGCAATGGAGTATTTTTTGAATGGAATATCGTGAGAGATACTTCGAAACACCTCATTTAAGGCATTTCCTTATTCCTAGTAAAAAAGCATATTAAATATGTAATAGCGATTCAAAGACTTAAAACTAATGAATTTTACTTAAGATTTTCTGACGTCCAATGGTGGTAAACTTGGTTGAATAAAACTCCTCTAAATGTGTCCTTCTACTACCGCTCTCAAAGTCCTCTTGCCTTTTCCTCGGACGAACGTTCATTCTGTCACACTCGCAACATTATCCTCTTAACCTCTTACGAGCACCAGTCAAATTCCGAGCTTTCTGAAGTAAGCTGCCTCACGGACGAGGAGAATGTCTAGTAAGCTGGACAAAATACCTATGGTTATAATGTGCCGTACTAATTATTTCTTATAGTACCCAGCTTGACCTTGTTTTGTTTAATGAATGAAACAACACCATATTACTCCAATGATAGATCAACACTCAGTATTATCATTAAGTACATTTTCGACCATGAGTTCATTTGAAGCACACTAAAATAATATTATTAAGAAAACTAAATGTAATTTTCTAACCACATGTCCCATACATAGATGATTTTTTCACGGGGTTTCTACGATGTTGATCCATTTCCTTGGACCACAGTTATTACTGTATTCCATGCATCTTCTTTCGAGCTGAAAACCTCACATTGTAAAATATAGGTACGTAACACTGTTTGCGTTCGATGTGTTCACAAAGTTTCGATAAATGCACCTCTTCAATCCACAACATATTTTCCTGTGAATCTCTGGAGATCCACAACACTCACTTTTACATTTAGCAACGCCTTTACGCAATATATACAGAGAAATTTGAAAAAAAGATTAGTGTAACAACGTCATATCAAAAGCAAATCCTTAATGTTAAACAGCCATCAATTAGAAATTCCTAAATTTAGAGATATGATTGAAATTTGCAGATTTAAGGATTAAAAGGTATAGGCATTTCTTAACTAGTGAGTAAATAGCTCGTGCGATATTCCAAAAAAATTCCGTTTTGATTTTTCGTGACAATGATCAGTTATTGAGTGACTCTGGCAATTCATAATTTCAGGACCCACGTTCAATTCCAGTTAAACCTTTCGTTAGCAGTTCCTTACTCTAAGCAGTCGTTAAAACGGAATTTAAGACATTAAATAGTTTAGGGCTGGCCCCAACGCTGTTCGTTGAGGATAGTAGAAGTTCCTAACAATTACTGTTGCATGTATGCTTCAGTTATCATAGCATTGGGCTACAACCATGTGTTTAAACAATTAAATGAATGAAATACTCACATATGACAAACTAAACTTTAAATCCACCAACTTATTTAAAAAAAATATAAAATATAGATCTGATCTTACGAAGTGATGATCACTTCTATTCAAAGTTAAAATCAAGTACGTTTCTGTCAATACATTATAATTACAAACTTAACGAATAAATTGGTTACAAAAACTAACTTGTTTGGAAGATATCAAATGACTGATTGTTGTAGCACACCTGCTGCATTAAATGAGTCCAATAGTTTTCATGATTTACTGTTAGGTATTTGGTATATTTCTCCTATTTTGGTTCACGAATACAATATTCACCAGACATATTCAATTGGTATGTTTTCTATTAAAAATTGACTAGGGTACTTTCCCCACTATCTCAAATGCAGACACCTTTTATAAGACATCGATAAGCTCGATATCTGGTCCCTGCCTCTCTTGAACTTGATTTTCTCCCATTCATTCCGCTGCATTATTACGTTTCCGCGCCTTCACGTCATTCCCTCTTCCCTCCCTCTCCTTTCCATTCCCTTCCTCTTTCTCGTTTTACCCTCTTCCCCCCTTACGGCTTACACTCCCTTCATTCCGAACCAGCGATCACTGCTCCCCCCCTTCCCCTCCGACCCTCCCCGGCACTCTCGCCTCCCCGAGCCCAGCGACGGGGAACTGGGAGAAAGAGACAATGGCGGGTGTCATTTGTTCGACGGGGAATAAAACGAAACAGGCCCATTGGAAACCGTAGACGACGACATCGTCTTCGTCAGCAGGTTGAGGAAGGGAGAGGAGATGGGAACGGAAGGGCGAGAGGAAGGGATTCAAGTCTCCGTTTGGGAAAGTGCCTGCACATTCGAATACGAGAACTCCCCACCACGGAGAGGGGAAGAGTAACCGTTCCCGTGCCCTTTCCTTTTAACTTCTTAATCCATTTTCGACCCACATATTCACATCGTGGAACACGATTTGAGAGGTACTACTTAAGGTTCTATTCCTGTGAAAATAAACAGCAATAATGAGTGTTGCAAATTTACACAATGTGTCTGTAACGGGGATGGAGCAACGGACCCTCCAGTAAAAAGGCAAATCACAAAGCTACCGAAGATTATCAGCTCCCCAGGCAGTTTAGTGGGATTTATTGATAGGAAGGATAGGTATTTATGGGTGGGTACAAGCATTTGTTGCAGCATGGGTTATTTTCCTACCCTGGAAAACATTTTCTGTGTAAATTTTCTTTGTGTTGTGATATTTCATTTGTTTAAAAAGTATTAGGATCCCTTATGTGGTGAACATATTTCATTGGTCAGTTGTCGCCGAGGTGGAAAAATGAGTTCGCATGCTAATCAAACACCCGCTTAAGCCATATGCAGGTAAATAAAAAAACTGCATGTTCCGACTTGTGGTAGTATCGATTAAATCTAAATATTACTTCCAAACTATTCATTATTCCAATCATTTATTCACATCACACGAGTCGGCAAAGGTAAAATCATGTATTCTTATGAAATCCAGCTGGTAAACTCACTTCACCTCGATGCCAAAAGATGACTTCTAACTGTAGCGAAGAACTCTTCATACAGGTTTTGCGTATTTTATAAAAAAATAAAAATCATACAATTGCCATTTACAAACCTTTTTGCAATATTATAATACCTAATTAGTGCTTCAAAAAGTCAATTAAAATTTAATACTACATTTAACTCTTCACGGACAGGAACTTAAATGTTATTATGGGAAGCCACGCAGGCAATATGGGACGCCACGCTCACCTTAAAGATAGCAAGAATTGTTGATGTTACTCCTTCTACAACTCATATCAGTTAACTAGAGCGAAGCCATTTCACGTAGTATCAAAAAGTTACCTATTGCGATGAACTGGAAGAGGCTAAAGATTTTGGCTCCTTGTTAGCTCACAATAAGTGTCACTTAATCATATGTCCTTAGTGACTACCTGATTGGAACGTGTTTAACATTTTTTATTCAGCGAGATGATCATTGAGATGAAAAATTTAGCAGGAAAATGTAAAGATGGCAGAAGGCATCCGTCAGTTACCATTCCATTTTAAATTGTAAAGTGTGACTTGCAGCATTGATTAATGACTGTCAATTTATTCCAATTGCGCAGACATTCAAAGTGATTCCCAACACTACTCCCGTTTTCTTATTGCTATCCACTTCCCATTCCTAAATCCCTTATTTTCACAACCACAGTGCATTGCAGTCGCATAGGTCTTAGCGACATCTTCAGGTCGACACCTGAAGATGTCGCTCAAGCGATGAAACTGGTCGTATTAAACTTACTCATGTGAAATTTACAAAGTTTTTTTTTTCATTCCGATATAGAAATGTTCTCAAAAATCCATACGTAAGTACTCTTTACTTAAATACTGTGGCTCTGCCTAATGATGCATTTTATACTGGTTGTAAATTTAATAAATAATTTAGAGAAATTCATTAAAGTTAGCTTTTATTTCTTCCTATAAAAATATCAAAAATTAACGCCTTCTAGTTTCGACTTATTCACCTAATTTTGAGTGGTATTGTCCATTTAGGACGGAGAATTATTTCCTTTATACGAAAAAACTGCACCATTTCCTACAGTACGAGGCGACTGAATTGAAACTGAAAGGTAGGTAACGACCGAAGGAGAAAATAAGAAGAATTGACGTCGGAATCCCGCGATTAGAAGGCTATTAGTTGGCTTTAGCGAGTTTTTTCCTCCTGTCATAATAGAGACCATATCCAAGATTTATTTGAAAGTGTAGACAATTGCAAGAAGCGTGGAGTAAATTTAATGTTTATGGCATGAATGAGTTTCTCAATAATTAAATTAATATGTATGTTTGATGCTTACACTGGAATTAATTGTTCCACGCCGTACTCCGAAAGCGCCTTCATAATCGCCGGTTTTTTCGATATGATATAAAGTATTACGATAGGTGATAAAGTCATTTTAAAATTAATTGAAAAAGCATACATAGTACGAACTGTTACATTTTTTGCGTGATCAGTGCGGATGAACTACCTCATTCTTTTAAAACTACATCTCTATGTAGCGCTCAGCCATACGTATCGCATGGAAGAGGCTTCCATTTATGGAATAATATCTCGAAAAAGAGTTTTTGGAGTGGTTGATTTTTGGGCATCATTAGAAGCTTGAGATTATTTATCTTTTTAACGAGGCAAAATTCCATGAACTTAATGTGAAGTGGCAACTCGCTCAAACTACCTTAAAGTACATAAAGCATTCCATATGTGGATAAGCCGCTTTACGACCTCTTGAAGAATACCTCCGAGGACACAGGGGAAGGGAGGGAATGCGTTTCGTGATCCTCCCCACCCCCGCACTCCCAGTGTCGTCCCCGGGGATCAATCCCGGGTCGTCGGCGTGGCAGGGCGTGCGGTGGGCGGGAGAGCCAGCCGCACATCCTCATCGACCCGATTACGTGCCGCGCCACACAACTCCTCCGCCTCCCCTTACACCCCCCCTTTTAAGAGTGGAAAGCGTTGACACGGATTGCAGAGCCGTGCGTGCGTGCCCGTGTTGGTCGTCGCCGGGGAAAAGGGGAGGCGTTAATACGGAAGGGGGAAGCGGAACAAATGAGCGAGGAAAAGCGGAAAATGGGCGCGTGTTTCGAGGGCTGGGAGCTTTCCGGGATTTGGACGAATCCTTTGCCGGGACGACTAGGGTCTCGTGATATGCGCCGCCGGATGAGGGAAATTGACGACGAAGAGATGGGTCTCCTGGGAACTGTGATATAAGGTGAAAGTATTGCTCTCGGGAAAGCTGGTGGCAGATGCATGCGCAGAAGGCTAAGCCAGGTAGGGAGATTCTAATGGAAGAGAAATAGTTAAGGGGCCGAGGAGAGTGTGAGGTATGGAAATAAAAATGTTTTCACCTCTGAAGTCATGGTTTACCACTTTCGTAGTAAAAATGTTGGGATAATACTTGGCACTCAGTTACTACCCATTAACTTTTTAAAAAAGGCTTTCCAGGAAAAGGATATAAAATGTTCAATACACATCTACTCTAGTGAGGGCTGTACAAAGTTTTATGTTTTCACGGGATATAATGTGAAATATGTTGTAACATGTCATCAATTAGGTCATACTATCAATAACTGCCGACATGTTAGTGGCTGTAAGTAATCTACTGTCTGAGTGATTACTCAGTCAACCCTTTGAGGGCGATATTAGAGCTTGGACCGTACATTGATATTGTTAACATTGAAATTTCACCTCCGAGTACATAACTCAAAGTGCAGAAAGCATATGCAGATGTTTAATGTATGACATTAGCTAAATACCAGGAAATATTAAACAAATTCTTTTTTTATGACTTCCTGGAATAAAGAGCACTCGTTCTAAGTATTATTGAATTTTAAGTTGGATGAAATGCATAGGATTATGATAAATCATTTATGCTATAGACTTCATTTGTTATTTTGGAACGTGGTAGCAGGCTTAAAATATTAGAATCAGTTTCTGTTTGAGGCTTTCGCAGCGCTGGATTGCAGTTCTCTCCATAGTTTTCGGGTTAGCTGCGTCAAGTTTTATTCAGATGACGTTTCGTGGCCTATGCTGGCCACATCTTCAGATCTGACCTTGATATTGATAGTGGTAATGAAATTTCAACATATATTGTTTAAAGTTACACTATTCTTCAAAATGAATTTTATCACAAAGATCCAATCGGTTTGTTAAATCATGCAATTTCACCAAAAAGCTAAATAATCTGATTGATGGTCATAGAAAAATCATAAATATATTGAATTGAGTGGCATAATGTTAAACCGTGAAAATGGCAGAATTAACAAATTGAAAAAAAAACAAAAGATCTGTCTTCTATATTCTGAAACTAGAAATTAGTTATTTTAGAAATTTCCACCAGGTATAACATTTTTCCGTACAGGCTATTATGAAAACAATAATGTCCTGGGCTGCACCAGATTTTAATGGCTGATACCTAATCTCGAAGGACGTGGATTGTTAATAGTGAAAGGTATGGACTATATTTCTTCCATCGACGGTAGCTCAATTCCATGAGCGTTATTACTGACATTTTTCTTTGCTTAGGATAACTACCCCATTGATATATTGACAAGGGTTCCTTTTCTGAAATAAAAATAATCAGCGGCTCAGATTTCATAAATCTGTAAATAATCCGGGGTATACTTCTTTTCTTTTCGCCCGGATCAGACATTTAATTAAATTCAAAGTCATTATAAATTACAACCTTTAGTAGTCGGCTTATATGCTCACTATGGGTGAAAATTTTGACGAATAAACCTTAAGCTGCTAAACGCAGGCCAACGTTAGAATAAAAGAAAAAAGCTTGTTGTCTCAGCTTGGGTACTAATGGTGTGACATTGACAGGTAGATCGAAGCAAAAAAAAGAAAGAGTTTTTATGTCTGCGGACATTTGTACCCTGTGTACAAACTACGCGGACCTACACACAACAACGCGTCCGGGGCTCAAAGTCGTCATTCATTATCTCAATCAAAAGTTGAAAAGTTCGGGGAGGTTTCAGATTCGCTGGGGAGTTGGCTGCATGCTGCGAGGGCAAGGGAGACAGACCCCCGTGAGACCTCGAAACGGCCCGCTCATTCTTTTCGCTCATTTTGTCCGCCTACGAACGCAGGTGGGGACGGTTGGCTGGTGCCTGCGAGCGAGGGAAAAGGGAGTCGAAAGAGAGGCATAAAGAGAGGAAAGGAAGAAGAGAGGAAAGTGAAAAAAAATGAATGTGTTTGAAGCGAATCTCTCTCCCCTCCGGCC
Source organism: Pyrrhosoma nymphula (assembly GCA_963573305.1). NCBI lineage: Eukaryota > Metazoa > Arthropoda > Insecta > Odonata > Coenagrionidae > Pyrrhosoma > Pyrrhosoma nymphula. The sequence goes on from OY754328.1 coordinate 151,840,608, forward strand.
TTCCTAAAAGTCCTAAAAGGAGAGAGTTTGCCCGCTTCAAGAGGTCCCGGTCGCGCTGGGTCGCGACTCTCCCGCCTTCGCTCGGGCAGTCAAGACGAAACTCGGAAATTTCATAGGCGTTTTTTGAAGGGACTTGAAAACTTGTTGACAACGAACTGGGACAATTTTTTTTTATTTCGGTCTCGCGTAGTGAAGCGAAATGCGGAAAGGTTTTTAAAAAATATTTTTTGTAAGGATGGATATCCGTATCTCGGTTCCACACTTGAGTCCCTGGAATAATCTCATTAGGAGAGCATGCCTCAATAGAAAGGAACTGCTGCTGGGGAAAGGTAATTCAATAATGGGCCTCATTCAGGATTCGCATCGTATGATTTTTTTAAGTGGTGAATAAATGTCGGAATAAGTAATTAAAGGTAATGGAAACAAGGGAAGAGAGGTGTCATGGATTGCTTTTAATCAGTTCAAAAATGGGTGACATAATGTTGGTTAACGTTGTAAGTACCAAAGCATTCATAGCCAATCACTGGTAAAATATGACTGAATTTCGTATTGACTTATCTCTTTCAAGATATCTCTCTCCCTTCTCACTCTTACAAACACAACTTTGGAAGGTGGGATATAACGGTTATAGTAATGTGAACTCGTGTAACAAGACATGAAATTTAATTTTCTCTTATTCACTAGAAAGCAATTCAGAATTTTTCCTGCTATTTTTTAATGTCTACAATCATGGCGAACATAAATTTTGCCTTTAGTCGTTCTTTATTACTGCATAATATGCTTACTAGATACCTTGCACAAATACGGCGAAATAAACAACACTTTGAACTACATATGAGTTTTAAGACTGCAGCGTCTGAATGGCGTGATTACATGATCCTGGGTATGAGAAAACAATCACGTCATGCTGGAATGAATAGAGCATTTATTCTGGCTACACTTAAATATTTGAACAATTAAAAGAGGCTACTCAATTGACACAAGGGAAGACGCGGACACAAATTGAGTATGAATGGATGCCGGATAGGGAGCATAACCACGCTATGAATTCAAACCTTTGTCCAATGGAGGCAAGCAGGATGCGTGACGAGATTCCGATCGGATTCGCTTAAACCCCGAGAGACTGAGGGGAGGAGCGGAGAGGGGGGATGGGTAGGGGGGCGAAGGCGAAGTCGCTCGCCTCGTCCATTCCTCGAGTGCTTCCTTCCACCCCCAGCGCTCCATCCCTCACCTGCCTCCCAGAAGCCGCCTCTCCTCGTCTCTGCGACTTCCTCCTTCCACCGCGAAACGTCCACAGCGGACGGCGACGGACACCGCGGGCGAACGGAAGGAGGACTGCTGCCTCACTTGAGGATTCCGGCGTTTTGGCAAGACACTCAAGATTCGCGAATTTCAGGAACGGCCTCCTGTATCGCGTATTTTTACGTGAGTACGGCTTTAAGATCAGAGTGGCAGTGGGGAACCAGGACGAAATTGGCGATATAACGTTTGCAGAGTGATATAATTCTGATGCTGGTACTTCGTGACTAATTTAAAAAATTGAAATATGCGTGGTCTTGTTCGATCAGGCATTTGACTATAGCGGGAGAAATACCATAAATTGGCGCTATGAAAGCAATAGAAGCGGGTACACGGAAACTCGCGTAGTATATCTCGCGAATGTGATTTTCTAGCATGCTGATTAAGGTGCCCAACTAATGATGCTCTTTTACCTAGTTTGGTGAGTAATTCGCGAACGATGAACCCATCTACTTTTTCGTCAGGTGTCTGAACGTATAGTTCGTTTAGTAAATAGTTTTGATACATGACGACATGGTTTAGCACCTCGCAAGGTTCTCCCCACCTTAACCTTTATCGCACGGATTAAAATTCCCGCTTCAGGACACTACCGGCCGGATTTAATTTTTAACACTCAATAGAAACTCTATGGGTTTAAATTCCACATCCAGCGTGCAATATAATGTACCCACGGCAGTAGGACCCCACATCCTATCGTACAATTGAATGTACGCTAGTCCTTTAAAGCGGCATTTATCCTCTTCCTTTGGACATCTTATTATTTCATGAATTATCATTCATTACAGTAATCTACCGGTTAGAGGTAGGTTGTGATGAAAGTCAGAGAATATCCAACGAACTCTTACACGTGCTGTGCCCTTTCTACCTCTTGTATTTCTTTCTTCATCTCCGCATAAGTCCTACCTTTCTTCATTCCGTCCATAAAACCGATTCTCTTCCGTCCCCTTCCCCGCTTACCCAACATCCTTCCCTCTATCACGGCCTTCAGCAAACCATCGTCCCTCATTACCCCTTCCAGCCACCTACCCTGTCTTCCCCTAATCTCATCTATAAGTTTCCTATCCTCGCCCACCATGTCAAGCACTTCCTCCTTTGTCTTCCTTTCCGTCCAACGCACCTTCTCCATCCTCCTCCACACCCACATCTCAAAAGCCTTCAGCCTATTTTCGTCTTCCTTTCTCAAGGTCCACGTTTCTGCCACATACAACGCCACACTCCATATCAAGCTCTTCACTAGCCTCTTTTTTACATCCTTACTTAAGGTCCCCGTCATCAGCTCCCTTCTATTATTGAACGCTTCCTTCGCTAGCGCTATTCTCCTCCTCATGTCTTTGCTACTATGTCCTCTTTCTTCTAGCGTACTACCCAAGTAATTAAATTGTTCTACTTGCTCCAGTTTGTGACTTCCTACTCTAACCACCAGCTTCGCTTTCTTTGTCCTAGAGAATCTCATTACTTTTGTTTTCCTATTATTTATCTTCATTCCGTATTTCTCACACTGCTTTTCCAGTGCATCTACTAAAGTTTGCAGTCCTTTCGATGACCGACTGACCAACGCCTGGTCGTCTGCGAATCTAACCGACTTTATCCACTGGCCTCCTACTTTCATTCCCACATCTAGCTCATCCCATGCCTCTCTTACCATTTCCTCAGCATAGATGTTAAAAAGTAAAGGCGACATCGGGCACCCTTGCCGTACCCCGCGACCTATAACTGCCCACCCTGATTCACCGTCACCTACCCTTACCTGAGCCCTCTGCCCCATATATAAGTTTCGGATGAGTCTCCTATCACGCCAATCTATTCCTATTTTCCCCAGTATCTGCATTAGTTTCTCCCAGTTTACTCTGTCAAACGTCTTTTCTAAATCTACAAAACAAGCGAAAACATAGTGAGTAAAATACATTTAAAAAACACAATACATTTTACCATTGGGTGGGTATCGCAGTGACTTAAAAGGGAAGCAGATACATAGAAGCAATTCCGTAGTTTCATATATTCCGTAACTTTTAATAAGTTAGGTACTTATAATTAGATATTTAAGTACATCAAAAGCTATGCTCACCTCACACCACGCTTTAAGTGGCGAACGATACGAGTAAAATTACACTTTTCTATTGAAAGTTTGGGTTACGTTTTTACCTTTCATAGTAGGAGGCCATTGCAATATTGGAAGTAGCATAAGGCGACGATATTTCAGTGAACTATTCTCTCTAGCTAACAACAGTTCCCAACACTAATCATCACTAATATTTTCTACCTCAGTCAGATAGAGCGCATAATGGAAATATCACCTATTTAGGTATTGATAGGCACCAATTTTTACACAAAAGTTTAGAAGGCAAGGTTTGATATATCATGATATCAACTAGAAAAAAGTACGTAATGCGAATCCAAAAATAAAATGAAATATCTTGACTACGAGATTAAGTAGACATAAATGGGTAGATCTACGATAATCTTACTTATGTCTATTCTAGCTCAATTACTTTTTAATAATAAAGCAAAACTGTTTGATGAAAGGATCCGTTTGGCTAACTAGGTTCGGTATATCATAAAATTGAAAATACATTAAATTTTAGTAAATGAAACTTGGTATTGTTTGAAACATCTGGAAGAAGCTAAAGGTACTCGGAAGTGGTGATATCAGCAGCAGAAAACCAAATAAAGACGACTGAAAGCAGGAATACGTTATTCTTTGGATATAAAACATTTTGCTTCAAATGAGTGTCACAAAGAGTGTATTTTGCCGTTTATCAGCACGCGTGCCACTTCACAATACAAATGATTTCCACTTCTCATGTAAAGCACTGGAATACCAATTCAAATGTGTTATACCCCTCTACAGACGGGCAAAAATCAAAGAAAATGTTTGATGAAAGATTTTTTCTTTTACCACTTTAACTTTCAATGAAGCTATTAAAAACGTATTGCTTAATCCTACTCATCAAATTGGAATTCGTACTTTACGGCTGTCAGCCTTCGGTTTTAAAGAATGGTTTTGAAACAGATCACCTTTTAAGTCATATATAGCTTCAATGGATCTACCGCACTACGATAGAATATCGAACACCTTTGAAAGGAGTGAACATAATGCATGGGTGTGTGCCTGACTACGCTACTGTGCTATGGCTAACCAAAGCCAAATTTGCAAGAGCGACCATTGTAACGAAATAATTTCGAGTTATTGTCGACCCTACGAGATTACGATAACTACCAAGTATATTGACCTATAATGTTAGTGCAACTCGGTTGTAGTTATTGACAATGTAATCCTATCAACTCTATTGTCTTATCAATGATTATTATAGACAATGACGTCAGTCCATAATGATTTTTCTATTACGATTAAAATCATGGTAAAATTTTAAATTTTTGACAAATGATATGAAGCAGTCCAAGAGCTATCTCACAATCCCTTTCAAGTATGATATAGTGTGGAATTGTGGACATACTGTACTTAATGTCGCTCTTAGTCCTTTCAGTAAATCTCATTTGTTTCTATTATTCTTAAATTTCTTTTTTTTCTGCTTGCAAAAAGTTAATTTTGACGTTACTTTTTCCATTCTTCCGAGTTTGCTGTGGCATTTAATCTCAGAACTTCTGACCGTGCATGCACAATACTCTCTTCTTCCCACCATGCATTGCAGCAAAGCATCCTTCCTTCCCTCTAAGAGTGCATTCCGGCAAGAATAAGGGCGGCTTGGTTGCTCGTGTTTCCTCATAGGCCGCTCTTTCCACAGCCAACGCTTACACTGCCACGGCGACTACCACAGACCAGCAAGAAGGTAGGAATTGTTTATGTCGCCGCCACTCCTCTGACATTGAACGTCGATCAAAGGCGGCAGCAGACGGCATAGTCTTCGCTCAGTTGGCGGCTCGCACATAATGGTTTTGAATCCAGAGCAAGCAAACAGGTATTAATGGCGGTTTAAATTCCAGCCCGGCTAACTACGCAAGGTGGATACCAACTTCCGAGACGACAGAAGGACAGATGTCTACCGCCGGCTTCCTAACTCCACGCCCTGGAAATCATTGTCACCCACTACCCGACGAGTCATTTGCATAAGTAATTCCACGCCGCGGAGTGCATCACTGTGGCGTGAGGTCACGGAGTGCGTCGGCTGGGCTGCGAAGTGGCCAGGAAATGGGATACTAAACACGAATTCTATTAGTCAACATTATGAGTGATAACTTCAGGCATCGATGCATCGGGATCCAATGATTAAATAAGATCATAAAAGGAACCATATGGTACAATATGGCGAGGAAATAATAAACCCATGAAAATTTGCAATCAGGTAATTTAGTTGCGTAGTTTATACGCCGAAAACCCGGGTAGGTACCAGTAGCGGAAATGTCTTGGTGCCGTAACAATTTATCAGAAAAATTGAAATAGTTTCCAAAAAGCACCGCATTATAAAACTTATGGTCAAATTTTGCATGACATTCCAGGTGGACCATTTTATGACAAAAAACTAGTTACACTTTCGTATGTCAAGGATCCGTAATACGGTCTTTTTTAATCCACGCCTGGATCCATCTAAACATCACACGAATTTGACCTTCATGTAATTAAATGTATGGTACAATATTTTTATGTACGACATTGTAAAACTGACGATGTAGGTATAAATCGTTAATATACGGTATTTTAATCTCTTTGAATAGCGTTGCAGGCCGTATATTTCCCAGGGTGCTAGAATGTTTAATTAGTTGATGATACGCCTAGGTTATTTAGTCAGAATAAGCCATTTGTAATGTGCTGCCTAAATGCGCACATGGTGCTTCAACTGTTTGATGGTTATCCAGTTCGCTATAATAATAATACACGTTTTTTGTTCCTATTTGAACCATTTCTTACACGTATATTAAACTTTAAACAATGCGGTGATTTCTGGCAATATTCAGTGGAAGCTGTTCATTGGTTAGTTTTGAAATACTTGCCATTTCTAAATATGACAACAAGGAAATGCAAGTTACTATAACATAGAGCAAAGGAGCGAATTTTTTCATTCTTAATTTACAGTTCCAAAATCTACCAGTTTTCTTATATCTCCAGGATCTATTCGGTATCAGTCAACTTCACTCATACTCCGGTCTTATTATGATTCTTCCTTTCTCATACTCCACAAGTCCTCGTCATAAGAGATTAAAAGCAATATTCTGAAGATAAATATTTACTTCAATATGCAAGGAAGAAAATCAAATAAACCGCAAAAATTTACCAGGTAATAAATAAAATTCCCAATATTGCACAGAACCACAGAGCTAAGAAATATTTAAGTGGGGCCAAATACTTCCACCAGAGAGTCATTCATTTCTCAAATTGCAAGGGCAGTCATCTGAATACCTTTCTTGAATCTCTTCCCTTAGAATTTTTGCCAAGGATTTATACACGGAATGATTCGAAAGCAGCGACGTTCATTAATTTTCAATCACTACAGATCAAAAATTTATCGTCATGCCTTTAAACGAGAAACCCGGAACTCGGATATCAGTCGAAGCGAATTATATCCTTTGACGCATAAAATCGTCACTCAGTTATGGAGAGCGGATTTATATTTCATTATTATGATCGCTATTCAATGATGAAAGTTACTTCTCGGTAATGCTTTGGCTTGCATTGAGTTTGAGCTGTTACTTCTAGTATGTTCAAATCCCATTAAAACGGTAGGGAGACGCTAACGATTTGAAGAGGAGAGGTTTGACTTCAGCAGATAAGCACAAAAGGATTTCCGATGGATAATGGGTCTTTGGTCATTCTTTCAGCAGCTGAGAATTCAAATAAAGTGACATCAACCATGTCTAATTAGCTACTATGCCATGTCTCCCACCATGACATAGTATCTAATTAGTGTATCGTAGAACCGTTTTAGATATCTAAATGTCAGGCAATTGGTTTCTCATAGAATAATATTTTATATTAAACTAGCTGAAGGTACCCGTTGAAATTCAACGGGTGTGAAAAGCATTGAAATTATTTTATAAGAAAACCACAAAGCCTGAAGAATACTGTCAGCGTGATCATTTGAGGTGTTCGTATCCTTCGTATCTTGTTTGTTGTGATCTTTGTAATTCGTTCGTTTTCCATTTCGTGCACGGAGAGTTGAGTGGTTGTTTGACCTCTTTAATACACGGGAAAACCCAATAATGGGCCACGAAGACTCATTACTACTTAATAAATAGCACCTAGGTTGATAGATGGTGTCCTCGTCCTTCAAGTTCTCTTGAGCCGTCTTCTGAGTGAATAACAGCTTGAGCACTTCCCTTGTGTACAGAAATATATTTGCATTAAATAATTTGGCTTAATTTAGTTCCGCCATTCAACGTTGATATGTGCGTTGAGTATCTTAATCAGGATAGGAGAGTAGAGTATAATCCAGCGGTTGACAACGTCAAAAGGAGCATTTTCAATAGCAGCGATGTTTATTTGTCCTATGAATCCTTCAATACCCGGACTATGCCTTTGGCATAAAAGGGTGGCAATATTTATTGTTTCCTAAATCATAATCATTTGTTACAAAATCACTCAATATTTGAACCAGATTTTTTGCTGGTTACCCGTCAGTAGGTTTGGTTAGGATGAAATTTGTGTGGTTCTTAACGTAATCCGAGAAACACCACGGGGAGATTATCATGAGATTGCTGGAAGGCATGTCTTTGAGCATCCAAGGCTAACCTTTGTCGTTTTTCATGCAAGGAATCATTTTCTCGCAAAGAAGACATTCCTCATGCTTTAGATAGGTTGCTTTCTCGTAAATTGACGTAGACATAAGTGAAACACCTACAAAAACCGTTGGAATTGGAAAACGAACGGAAATTTAAATCATCAAAATAAAAGAAATATGGCAGTTACAAAAGGCCGCAGACTGATTAGCAATGCATGAATGCTGAATGTGAGGCAAAGAATTCTAAAAGCCACATTGCCATCATAGGGCTAAATAAAAAGCCGCCAAAGGATTAATGTTAGGTGATCAGTGAAGGCTAAAAATTTAGGGTAGGTGTCAGAACACTCTCAAAAACCATGGAAAGCGAAGGACAATAGTCCATCTGATTTTCCAGAAAAGTACTATCTTTAGGCATCTACTAGCAGACCTGCTGCCTGCTTTGCAGGCAGTCTCTATCTGGTGTGCTCTTGAAGTGAACTTTGTGTTTTTTCTTTATTTTGCACTACTCATGTGGAAGCAGTGGAAAATGTGGCTAAATGAATGTATATGTTTCTCAAAAATGAAAAAACCTTCAGAATAATTTTTCTTCCCCAAAACAGCAATTGCATTGTTTTTAGCCTTCCCATCCCATGCAAACGTGAGAGAGAAAGAAGGTGGTGCGAACTTGAGGCGCGATCGCCGGCAGGGACCGGCATGTGTTGCAATGCCTCTTTTTCTTTTTTAGTAGGCACACATATACAAATCAGACACATTTACATATTCAACATTAGTGAAAGAAAAGGATACTTCGTGAAATAAAATAGAGTTGAAAATTTTATTCGAGTGCTTTCGGATATACAATATTTTCGGTCCTACCACCTCTGCAAAATCAAATTACTTTTTCGGCTGTCCCACTTATGAGCATGCAATATATAATTGACCGTGTGAAAAGCATGGATTTTCCTGATTTAATGGACACACTTGAAGCGATTTACCTTGTACATTGGGACAGATCAGTAATGCCAAATTCAATACCAACTGATGAACACAACGCTTCCCTCAAAGCGTCGCATCTTTGGAGACATGTACAGAAACTCACGTTAATGACCAATATACGCGTAAATCAGCGCAACGTGTTCACCATATTTTCAAAACAGCTGTTGGACATCGGAAATTGAAAAGTACCAGTTGATGCCGACACGAAAAATATTTCAATTCCATTGAAATTTCATATCATTGTTCCATCGATCGAACAATCATTTCAGAAGGTTATTCCACAAGTTGTCACCAATTACAAAATCACCGTTGGCTTTGCGAACGCGCTATTTTGGTAGCACAAACACCGACGTCAATGCAAACAATTACGCCATCCACGAACGAATTTCGGGCGAGTCTGTCACCTACAAATCGATTGATAGCGTCATGAATGCGGACGAGATTTAAACTTTCCAATTGAGTTTTAAAAAATTCGTGGGTTCTTTATGTAATAACACCGCACAAATTGTCATTCAAACTCGCCGTACCAATAATTCTTTTGCGCAACATTAATGCACCACAAATGTACAATGGAACCAGGCTCACTATGAAACCACTGATACCAAACGTCATCGAAGCGACAATTCTGAATGGCAATTGAAAAGGAGAAGATATGCTTATTCCACGTATTCCCATCATTCCCACCGACATGCCATTTGATTTTAAAGGACTACAGTTCCCCGTTCGCCTTGCATTCTCAATGACAATCTACAATGCACAAGGTCAATCGCTTCAAGTGTGTGGATTAAATCAGGAAAATCCATGCTTTTCACACGGTCAGTTATAATTATGTTGCATGCTCATGAGTGGGACAGCCGAAAAAGTTATTATTTTTGCAGAGGGTGGTAGGACCAAAAATATTGTATATCCGAAAGTACTCGAATAAAATTTTCAACTCTATTTTATTTCACGAAGTATCCTTTTCTTTCACTAATGTTGAATATGTAAATGTGTCTGCTTTGCATATGTGTGCCTACTAAAAAAGAAAAAGAGGCATTGCAACGCATGCCGGCGATCGCGCCTCAAATTCGCACCACCATCTTTCTCTCTCACGTTTTCATGGGATGAGATGGTTAAAAACAATGCAATATCTGTTTTGGGGAAGAAAATATTTTCTGAAAGATTTTTAATTTTTGGGAAACATATACACTCATTTAGCCACATGAATCCCCACTGCTTCCACATCAATAGTGCAAAAAAAAAGAAAATAACACCAAGTTCACTTCAAGAGCACACCAGATAGAGACTGCCTGCAAATCAGGCTATAGGTCTGCTGGTCTATATGTATTAACTTTGTAGCGTGTCAGTCAGTCATTCTGTATCCATTTTGTTTATTTCTCTCTCAAGTTTTGAACTAGAGAAATGTGGTTTGGTACATTAAATGTGGATTCTCTGTATGTATGATTTGGTAGTAGTTTTGGACTTTTGGTGGTGCCAAGAAAAATGCAAGAAACCGTGGCTTTTATGCTCATAATGCGTAAAAACTGTTAAATAACAATGAATTTATTTAGGTTAGCAACGGTGAAGTAAACAAACAGTAATCATTAAATTACAATCAGTTACAAACTCTATGGGCATATAAACGTTGTTAATTTATCTTTTTCAGGTAAATGTTGATTGCACTACGATATCTGTATTACTTTAACATCATTTATTTTATTTCCCTTGATATATAGCTACTTTTACGTGAATGAAGGCGAAACTCGGCAATTAGTTGAGTTGAAAATGAAAGGTACTATTAAGTGTGCCAATCGAAGTTATTTAATCAAGATATTTAAAAGTTATCCGGGTGAATGTTTAAATGTATGTCACTCCAAAACAATAAGGTTTATGTCAAATTTCTGTAAACTCAACATTAATATAATCAATTAACACGTTCAACGCGGCATATATTTTGCAAACTCTTGCCGGTGACTGAATTTTTTTTTCGCTAATTCTTATGTAAAACACTAAGTTAATATGGGATACGTTAATATTTTTCGTTTTTTCATCCAAAATATTGTGCAAAAAAGGATTTTGTTAAGGACTTCATTTGACGTCCGCCGCCATCGGATAGAACTTTAAAATTATGTTGCGGGTTGCGTTGAAGCCCCTTGAAACTGCAAGAATTTAATTTTTTTTTCTCGTCAGGGTTTTATAACTATTTTCTTTAAATTTTAAGGATTAATCCTTGTTATTTCTTGGGGAATATACCTATTATAATCTACTACATGCTGGTGAAATTTATCAACGTTCGCTGTTCAAGTTTCTGCATGTGAAAAATTTCTTATACACTAAATATGATTATCGTTCATCGTAGTGAAATATCTTCTCGCATCTCTTTCACATACGTATTAATATCTCAGTACACATACTCCATGTATCACGGTCATAAGCAAACTTTCACATAAAAGTCATATGATGAAGTGTTTTGAATCTTAAAATCTTGACCGAAAATAACGAAAAACGGGGACGAAACGTGTAGCACTTTATTGGAGTGAGTCTAAAAAGTCTGATATATATATATATATTTATTACGAATGTTTGCGTTTATATTTTGTTCCTTAGAAAATTGTGGAGGAAATCTATTTTCAGTTGAGTAGGAAATAGTATAATACAAAATGTACAACAGCCATCTCATATCTATACTTTGTCTTTCTCCGCGCATTACTATCAATAGTGTTCTATAATGTCTATCTTTACCGACCTCAACACATACTCCCAATCTCTGTCCCTAAATCTGAGGAAATTTCTTTCGTTCTCCCTTGCCCCGTTGATCCCATGCACGATACTTTCTTTCTCTTGCCTACCCCACTTCCCAACCTGCGGCAACCGAAACCTACCACTGTTTCGAAGATCTAGTATTTATTGAAAAATATACTGATACCTGAAACGCTGCAACTTAAGCCATCCGTAATGAAAAGAATCTTTTAATTTTACGCATCATTGAAATTATGCAACTGGAAATGAATATATTCTCTACCCCCCCCCCCCGGCCCAAAATTACCGTGGAAGTATATCATACTTCGGAAGTCATGCTTTCTTTTCTATTACATCATATTTCAGATTCTTTTTTAAGCTAAAATAAATTGAACTCACAATGAAGCAATAAAAAAATTCAGTAATTAATACTTTCATTTTGATTTTCACTAATCTAATATGTATATGAATACGATTGAGTTTTTTATATTTACTACGAGATAATATTTTTTCATAAAACGGTATTTAAAGTTTTTAGATGTAATTTGACGCCTGCCAAAAAAGAGAAGGCTAGGATATGGTTATGCATAATTTCTACCAAATTGAAATTGCACTGTTTTTTTGAAAATTGTTTACTTTACAAGAGAACATATTTATATTCTGCAGAACATATATGGTAGAATTTTCAGATAAATTTCACAGATTTGAAATTTTAGACACAATAAAAGCAAGTCAAGTTACATAAATTACATCAAAATCAATTTCTATGAACAATAATGATGTCAATGACAGAAGATTTAAATAAATTTCATCAAAATTAACGTACAATAAAGTTAAATAAAACATAAATTAGACCCTATTTTTAAAAATAACAAAGAACCCTCAGATTTAATTTCAAGTATTCACTCTACACTGACTATATTAGCGTAATTTATCCTTCTTCATTAGCCTAATTTAACATTCTAATACATACAATTTCTTGATGTTTAAAAAATACAAAATGCATATACATAAACAACAAAGTATCTATTTATTTACATGATATGCTCTAAAACATTTTGATAGGCAAAAATAAGGAGTTCCTTCGCAGGCAGGGCAGAAATATGTTGTGTCCTTTCGTATTCCCTTGGAAGCGCATTCTTTACACTTTCTCTGGCTACCCCGTTTCTGTCCGGGCTGCTTTGGGATTGTATTAGGGAAGTGCTTTGAAAAATCTACGGTCCTGCGGAGTGGAGAGGGATTGGGAGGAAGTGAGGCTTTGTAAGATGGTAGAAGAAGAGATTTTATCACGGAATATCTAAAGTCATGCAAGTAATTGAAATTAAAATTATAAGAAATAATACATTTTAACTCACCTCAAATATATGCTTGCACAACGCCACACTTGCGCAGTCCAAAATCTTCGCACAGTCGCGCAGCGAATACAAAAGCCACACGCTACACGATATGAAGAGGACACTGAACTTCAAACACGGTATGAACAGAATGTGCAGTGAAAGACAACTGAGGCCAGAGAAGCAAGTGTGGGAGGTTTAGGCAAGAGAGGCACCCTACCCCTACCCTAAGGGTACCCCCTCCGATTTACAGTTACAAAGAAGGACAGGGTGTTGAAACTTCGGAGGGCAGAAAATCGGAAAATTGTGAATTTTGGAATCTCTTGTAGAAAAATGGAAATACGAGGGGGGACCCAAAAATAACCGGACGGAATTTGCTGCGTGCATCGCTCTTGTAGTTCGGGCTTCTCCCACTACATGGGTGTTAACTAACCTCTCCTGAGTCATTGTTGCAAGCGGCGTCCTATTACACGTTTGTAGCGAGCCCCTGTGGCAGTTTTCGTTCGACGAGTTTATCGACTTCTTCGATTTTTGAAATGCCTGATATTCGAGAACAGCGTGCAGCGTTGAAATTTTGTTTTCTGCTCGGTAAAAGTGCGTCGGATGTGGTTGATATGTTGTCTACAGCTTATAAAGAACACGCCTTGAAAAGAACTCAAGTTTATGAGTGGTATTCGCGATTCAAACGCGGCAACATGGCGATCGAAGACATTCAACGCCCGGGCCGGCCTTCCACATCCACAACGGATGAAGACGTGGAAAAAATTCATGCGCTTGTGTACTAGGATAGAAGACGTACTATTGATGAACTTGCTAAACCATCTGGTCTTTCGTGGAGTTAAGTGCAGCGCATTTTAGCTGAAGAAATGCAAATGAGTCGAATTGGAACGGCGCGATTTGTGGCGGAGTGGGGACTGGTTCTTCCACCATGACAATGCACCAGCTCGCACAGCCATTTCTGTGCGTGATGTTTTGGCGAAAAACCGCATGACACCGCTTCCTCACCCACCCTAATCACCAGATCTAGCACCTTGTGATTTGTTTTTGTTCTCCCGAATGAAAAAAGAGCTGAAAAGGAAACTTTTTGTACACATTCCGGAGGTGAAAAGAAAATCGAAGGCGGCGCTGTAAGGCATCGGAAAGAACGATAACCAAAGGTGTTTCGCGCAGTGGAAAAAACGTTTGAACCAATGCATTAGCGTTAATGGAGAGTACTTCGAAGGTGACTAACGTTTCTAACTCAAAATAATAAATTCTGATATTTTAAAAAAATTGTATCCGGTTATTTTTGGGTCCCCCCTCGTACATATTTCGCGACAGGGACGGGGAAAATTTCTTTGCTTTGCCAGTACCACGGCCAGTACGGAGCTTTCACTACTCTGGGATCTTCTCAAGTACCTATTTCCCCAACTTGAGTCGGGGCCTAGAGGGGTGTTGAACCTTTTTCTCGACCACCGGGCGGAGATAATCTCCTCCCTTTTCTACTTGGGGTGCCCATTACGGCATGCGGTCGTGGTCAAATATTTTTTTATGCGTCGGTTTTTCTTATAGGATTGTTGCGGCAGGATCGATATTTATTTATACTGAAATGAATCATTTTGTTTTTACAATGCCTTTACAGCTTTTAAACGAAATTCTACCGTTAATATTAAGCTCTCCAGCAACAAAAATCGTATAAATGGTAAGTCGAAATGATTGTAAATAAATAATTTCGTCATTGCATTTCGCACTCGGAAATGATTTTTACGAGTATTAACGTAAAAATTATAACAAATTTAAAATGTCCTTATTCAAGATATTGGCATCTTCAGTGCGAAAATCAAAGAATCGGTACTTAGAAATTTTCACCGGGTTAATTCATGAGATGTACGGTCTACGGAACTCTTGTTTTTGGAAATTTATGCACAGATCACATTCATCAAGTACAGATATGTAAATTATGTAACAATTTCGATATTTCCGTAGTATTTCCACACATTTGTAGCTATTTATTATAACTATGTACAAAAAATTAAAATAGTATAATAATTAGAAAAAATTGTTGACGTGTCTCGAAATTTATAATTTTCCTTCGCATAATTAACAAAATATTCAACAAATAAAGACGTATATTAGGAATATATATGTTCAGAATGATATAAAGTTAATACAAAGGAATATACAATTGTAATTATTCTTAAAAGAATATTGAATGCTCACTTCAAGAGAAAAAAAATCAGAAAAATAAAAATTTTAAAGAAAAAAATGTATAATAGTTATCTCAAAACGGCAAAAAGGACTACAAAGACCGGGTGCTATATGATGGCTGAAAGGCAAGAGGGAGGCACTGAGAGATGGCTCAGCGAAACCCAAGGCCATTGAAAAAGAAGCGGATCAAGACTTCAATTGACGTCCTCAGTCAGTCAATAGCATGGCGTAGGACGTCAATTGACGTCCTCAGCGTTGAAAGGGTTAAGTGTTTTGATATTGGCGTTCCATTGACTTGGTTTTATTGCATAAGATATACGATTAGCTAGCGTAAGTGAATTGAACCTCAAGAGTTGTCCATGCAATGTCGTAAACGTTTCAGTATATTTGCGTGTGCCGCTGTCTCAATATTGGTACAAACTTCACGTTGAAATTTTAGAAGTATTACTTGTACCATTACGAATGCTATATGAATGTGCAAGAAACTGACCTCGGAGATAATTCATCACCATTATTTGTTATATTTTATGTCAAATATTGCTCCCATGCTTGCTGTTTTGGGGAAGTAAAATTACCAGTGGGGCACATAAAACAATGCAATGTGCATAAAATGCCTTACTGTTTTTATAGAAACTTCAGCTTTTTTGAAACCATGCCTACCCACGATGACCAACCAGAGATATTCTCAATGGTTTTTCATTTTTGGGAAACATGTTTACTCATCTAGCCACATTTCCCACTGCTTCCACTTGAGTAGTGCAAAAAAAAGGAAAAACACCAAGTTCACCTCAAGAGCACACCAGACAGAGACTGCCTGCAAAGCAGGCAGCAGGTCTGCTAGTTGTATTAAATTTCAATAATACCGTCTATCCATAAAGTTATTTGGTTGTACATGAATACGACCATGTTCTTTTGCATTCATTATCTTTTATTAAAGCTCTTCTTATATTTGAGTTGTTGCTTCCCGATCATTATCAATTGATATTCTTAAGATTGATTAATAGGTTAAATCGACAGTTTCTGCGGCAAAAACCAATTACAAGTAACGATGATCATAAAAAAATGTCTGAAGATAGTTCCATTGTTTCAGGCTCAACAAAGTGGAAGTTGATTTTCACAAATGAAAACGTAACTTATATTTCTTACACAGATTTATTCTCTTGGCACAACATCCGTTGTGTCGAAACATGATGTACCAAGAGAATAAATCTGTGGATTAGAACATAGTTACTTTTTCATTTCTGAAGATAGTATTTGGTAATTGATCAACCACTATCAAATAGGTTCAAAGATATATATCTGGCTAAGGTGATTCGCGAAGCAGCTAAGACGTTAAAAACCTCCGTTATAAACGTATGTGAGTTAAAATACAAAATATAGTTTTTAGGACGAAATGATAGATGAAGGAGAAGGAATTATGTGTTTTAGAAATGGATCGTCTCAGCCCCATGGGAAGCTTTTCGTAAGGGGGGAGGGCGCAACGACCTCGCTGTTATAAATTTGGGAAATAAATGATTGAAGAGGATAATAAACAGAAGAAATTTTGCTATGAGGTGCCGCATGACTTTTTGTTTAAAAAAATATAGTACAACTTGTATGGAGACAGAGAAAATAAGAAATCTAAGACCAAAACAAATATAAAAGAAGTAAACGATATTTTATCATCTGAGTGGACATGATGGCTCCCATTAGGATATCTAAAATCGAGGTGATCATACATGAGGTCAATGGTTTACATCAAGGAAGATTTATATCTGGTAATGGCATACGATGAACTAAAGGTTATAAAGGTAAAAGTTTCAGACAGGAATCTTGACAGTTATGAAGGATTGGTAGGTAATGACGGATGAAGGACGAGAGAGGGAGAGGTAGGAATAGCACTCACTGAAATTCTACGCTGGTTGAAATCAGGTGAAATCTGCAGGATAAACGGAAGGTATGTACCATTGCATTGTCTGGTTTAAATACCACTGTGTGCCTAAGTATACAGGAACAATGACGGGAGTTAGATGAAGAAGTGTTTTGTTTTAAGGAAGGTGGAGACAAAAAAACGCTATACGGAGATGAAGATAAGCAATGAAATGTACCTCACAGCTGGAGCAATAACGTTCAGGGAAACATTTAATCGGGCAAAGCGATAAAGTTAAGGGCAAATGGTGTAACTCAGGTGGTACATGAAATGCATATGTAATAAGGAGAGTAACTTAGTGAGCGATAAAGAAAATGGGTACCATTTATCGCGAGGGAAGACGAAGAAAGAATTAGAAAATAAGGAAGTATGTAGAGGATGACGGAATACTCAGCCTCAGACGGAATACTCAGCACACTGAAAACCAACGAACATAATACAGAAGATTATTCTTTACACACATGTGCCACCTACAATATAGACATTGAATTGAGGCCTTAAGAGCTACAGTTGAAATAAATATTTCAAACAAATGTTTTTATTTAAGAATTGGAAGTAAGCATGTCACCTTTATCATTTACAAATGTGATGAATACATTGATTTTCTATGAAAGCCTTAAATTATGATACATTGTAAATGTATAAAATGACGTCACAAAACTAGGATACTTTTGTTAGTAAATTATTCAATATGATTTTGATGAAAACAATTTCATTATAGATTGGTATCCTATTTACCGCAATGATATTTCCATGCGAGCAAAAGTACTTCATAGCATCTATTTAGCAATAAAGCATCCTTTCATAAGTTCCTATAAAGTATCACAGTACAATGTAGAAGAAGAAAATAGCTGTAAGGGTAATACGCCGGCGTAAATGGTAATGCGTAAGGGTATTAGGCATGCGTTAATGATGTTTACATTTGCTGCTTTGATCGAGAAGGCATCGGGAAGTAGTACTTAACTTCGAGCGTCCAAAACTGACCCCTAATCGGTGTATTATCATCGATAACAATGCACGATAAAGGGAAGTTTGCCTGAGGCCGACGACAGCTAAAACTAAGAAGTCGCTTCCCTGCACAACAACGGGTTCAAAATTATCGCCCGCTCGAAATTCACCTGCATAACTCAGATGCAACATTGAACAGCACGCCCCGCCCTCCTTCGGAGTCCGCTTCACATACAATCAAGGGCCTCGATTTATGCCCGCGATCCCCGCTTCCACCGGATTTCACGCCTAATGAACGCCCAACTTAAGAGAGGGTGGGCGCGGAAAATCGCTCGGCGCTAACGTAATATCCGAGAGAGCGGAAGGCGGCCGCGCATAAACACCTCGCTTCAGGTCGTGCGGGGCGGTCGCAGGGGTTAGGGGCGGTGGAAGCATTCAATCAGCTAATATTCGACCGCCTCGCGCAGGTACTCGTCGCTTTTCCAGCGGAGGGTGAAATATTGACGTCCAGCGATAGGAGATAGAAATGGTCATGGTGGGAGGTGTGTGGCAGGTGGTGTCCAAGAATATCCTAACGTTGAATCTTTATCTCCACCCCCTTTTCTCTCGTGTATAGATTTCGACCGATCGACGACTGAAGAGCAATACTGTGAGTAACGTTAGAACAAGCTTGCGACTTCTATTGTTTCGTAATCATTCCAAACGACTGGTTATAGCTCTTTATCTTTTTTTTATTTAACAACCACCGAAAACAGCTCTTATATGGCCTTTATGTCGGGGTATCAACAATTAACAACAGACGATCACATACAACTAAGCCCTGGGAGGTGAAAAATCCCCCCCAGGCGGGACTCTTAACCTGCGATATTCGGGTTAGAGTCCGTTAGTCGAGGACGTTACCACGCCACCACCAAGGCTGGCATTCTTCTGTATTCTACATCAGACGATTTCAAAATGCCGTTAAATTGTTGGTAGGAAGTGGCTACATTCGATAAAGCAGTCATTTTAGAGCTACTTATTCAAATGCTACGGAGAACAACGGAGTTGATAGACGACTCATGTCGATAGTATGCCTTAACGTGTTACACAATGGGGCTTATGAGGTCACTTCCGCCATAAACGAAAATTGAGGAGTTTTTATTCGTCTAGGGATAGCAAAATTTAGTATGCAGTACTCACCAGTGGACAGTTTGAGGTCAGTGTGGGTGAATCGAGTGTTGTTGAGCGGGCGGATTTAAATTGTGGCCCCGGTGGCGACGGGGTAAAGTCCTCGCCTGCTAAACTGAGGGTCGCGGGCTCGAGTCCCGCCTGAGTTGATTTTTTACCACTCAGGACATGGATGTTTGTGTTCGTCAATTGTTGCATGCTTAAAACACCCGATGCAAAAGGCCGTTTGTGCTGTTTTCGAGGATGTGGAAATAAATAAATAAAATAAATGCGGAAAGGCTCTTCTTGGGACCTCTGGAGGAGTCATCGGCACCTTTGTATCACCTCTCATGCATGCGCTCCTCTCCCCGTTGTCATAATCTTCACAAGTCAGTGCCACGAAGTTTTGCCACCTCCACAAGACTACTGCCGTAATAAAACCTCGATAAAGATGAAAAATTGATGGTTTTGGGAATGGACGGGTCCATTTCTTAAAAACCAGTCACTGCGGATGAAGGGGTGACAGGTGTGTCTTTTTTTGACCTTTGGCAACGTGAAACACGCATATCATTCAAACATTTTGACAAACGAGACTTCATAGTGGTCATGACTTTCTCACTTCCGCTCGTCACCTTCACCTCTGTCGCATCTTATCACCACTATCACTAGTTTCAATTCTTTCAGTGACTTAGCGGCCTTGGCATCTATTTATAACCAGCCTATGGGATAGTTGTACCTTGAGAGTGGAGGGGGGTTGAGAGGGTGTGAAAACTTAGCGGCCGTCGCATCAATTTGCCGCCAGCATTAGCGCGAGGTGTAGTCTTAGAATGGAGGAAGGGTTGAGAGCGTGTCAAAAGGTACCAAGGTATCCTCACTTAAATGTCCCATCCGATTAACGTAGTAGAACACTTCACCTGCTCTCCACATATCACCAAGATTGGGATCATAACGCCCACGAAATATGTATGCCTCTACCATAATTCGAACCGAAACCCTTAGGATGGGAAACTAGTACTCAACCAACAACACCAACACAGCACTATGGTCTGTTTATGTTTCAAACGGGCGATGAAAAAGGGTGTCAGTGACACTTGTTAACTATGATCAATCCATCTAGAGGTAATGAAGATCGTTCTTGATTATATTTTTCTTCTATTTTTTTATAAATCCCGTTTCAGCGTGCGAGCTTTTTTGTTTCTTATTTACGATTACACTCTAAGCACCGCTCTATTATGAAAAACCGCATCGTCCGATTTAAATACATGCGTCTATCTCACCGTCGACTCGACGTGAGGGAGGGAGGGTGAAGAGTTAGCGAACAAAACTTCCTCTAACCTCTCCCTCCCTCCATATATGTACATCCACAGCCTGCCTCTCCCTGCCTTCTCCAAACTCCCTCCTACCTACACCTCTTTCTCATTATCTTCCTCCTTCCATACTTCCCCCACTTCCTCTCCCCCTTCCCTCATCCATTTCAACCCCCCTCAATTTCCCCTCTCTTGTTCCACAGCCATTGTTACGGGTTGCACGGTAAATGGCCACTGCTCGTGACGTCACTCCCCCCTTCTCCACCTCCACACCGCACCATCCCCATAGCCATCAACATCTCGTCTCCCTCCCGCCCCTTGAAACCCTC
Organism: Pyrrhosoma nymphula; assembly: GCA_963573305.1. Classification (NCBI taxonomy): domain Eukaryota; kingdom Metazoa; phylum Arthropoda; class Insecta; order Odonata; family Coenagrionidae; genus Pyrrhosoma; species Pyrrhosoma nymphula. Next base: position 151,861,431 of record OY754328.1, read on the forward strand.
CCCTCACACCCCTTGGCTTGCCACATCCCCTTCCATCCCCTCCTTCGCCCACCACCCACACCACAGCATCGCTTCATCCCCCTAACCCCTCCATAACCGTCACTACACGGCTCCCCCCCACCCTACACTCCCCTATTTCCTCCCCCATCTCACCCACCCCCCTTCCCCGGCCTTCTGCTGCTCTCCTCATTGTGTGGGCGGTAGCTCGGTTTCCTCTCAATACCACCAGCCAGCCACTCGGCTGCCGCACTCTCCTCTCCCCTCTTCACATCTTCCTTTCTTCTCATCTGTATCTGCCCCCCCCCCCTGTTCTCTTCCATTCTGGAAAGCTCTCCCGCCCAGCTCTATAAGCAGTTCTCGTCGTATTTTTCGCTCTCTTCCACCTCCGCACAATTAATGATTAATCAGATCGTTACGCAGGCACTTTCTTTTTCTCCTCCTAGTCGCCTGTGGTGGAAATTTCATCGGAGAGTGCGTCTTTTTATTCCGCAAATGGATTGTAAGTCACGCGGGTACGCGAAATTATATCCCGTTGGCGCTGTGCGTTTTAATTGGTATTTTTGCGAGATGGCAGACTGAAAGAATGATAAGGGACACAAGGGGTACCTAATACGAAGAGATCTAAAATAGCTGTGGAGGTGGACGCCTAGAGTGTTGGCCTCTTCGTGGTATATCGTCACAAGAATCCTTGATGACGGTGCGTTACCCTTACAATTCATAAAAATGTTGATAACGATTATTTTTAATTTTTATTTTGAGAGATCATGCTTGGAAGTCGGCGTCTAAGTCTTGTGGGTATAGAGTTGGGCTAGTAACCAGACGTCTGGGAGCCTTATTCGGGAAGAAATGTGAATCCTAGGGCATCAATCCTAGGTTCAAAGCATCAATAAATCTAAACTTTTCAATGGCACAATCGGGCTTTTTCGAGGATGCCAGTGCTGAGGTAAGGAAATTCCGATGCTTGCCAGAATCAAGACGAAAAATTAAAATCCTAAACAGCCAGATAGTCGGTAAACCATGTTGAACGTGTGACTTCCTCATCAAAGAAATACTGAACTGGCCGCTCAGTAACTTGAACAGAGTAGACCGCTCGTTATATTGATATTGTTTGAAAACCACAGAGGAAAAATAATCATTTGCCTTAAATTCACTGTGCAATATCGAGGGGCCTGGGTTCGAATCCAGTCTAGACTAATGATTTCTTTGCTCTAAATTTCACAAAATTGTGACTTCCTTGCCTAAACTCTTTCTGGAAAACCACTGGTGGAACAAGTAAATTTACTGCTGTCATCTCAATCGCTGATGCGTTAATTTCACTCGTTGTAATGCTCAGTACTTAGTGAGCTTCCCCCTTACAATTCAAACGGTCCGTGGTATTGAAGACTTATTTTATAAATGAAAAAAATGTCATTGAATATGTAAGCCCAAGAAGCCCCAAGTCATACGAACAAAAGTGCGCTGCTTTTAGCCGACCTAGGTGGGGATAGGAGCAAGCCCTCACCCGTTCTTGCGACTTTGAGGCCCGGCAGAATACGCTTTTTCACCACCCATGACTGATTTGCGTGTCCGTGAATAGTTGTTACATTGTAAAAACAAAATATTGGCAAATGATTGGTAAAATGCCTGATGTACAGCCAGAAAAAAATAGTTCAGTTAATAGTTCCTGAACGAAACATTTCCATAATAAATTAATATGATGCAGCATTTTATTTTCCTCACTCTATTCTCCAAACAAACCATGGTTTTGGCAGAATCTACCGTGATGTCCTTGACTGTGACGAGTACCGTCAAAATCACGGTCGGCAAAAAGAGAATGTGGAAAATGCCAAGTAGGAACTTATTTAGTGACGCGTATCAATTCCACAAATTTAGGCCGGAAACCTTCGCTTTTTTCACGATTTATTCCATTAACAACACATTTTGAAATGTAATAAGATAGTGGGTCCATTTTATGGAGCAAAACTGAGTCCATTAATATTTTTAACGTGAGCTGTTCATGATTAAACCAATAAAGATACGACGCACGAAGTTGAATTTTGCGCTCCACTCGACGCGGAACATAATCGTTTACCCAGAGTTACGTAATCGTGTTAAACAACAGATGAATTCGCTCGAATGGGCGACACAAATACGTTGCCATCGTCCCAGCGATGGCTTTCCGCCTTCCTCTTTCGCATCGACTGCGCGGTAGCCCAGCGTAAAACCGGTGTCTCCGCTACCTCGCCATTCCACGATTTCCTCCTTCCCCTTTCCTTCGCCCCTTCCTTCTGCTTACACTCTCCTATCCTCACACCCCCGACCCCTGGTTGCTCGGATGGACTTTTTAGCGATTCCGTGGGCGTCCTTTTTTCCGTGTTTGGACTGAAGAGAAGGCCAGCCACCAACCTCCTCCTCCGTCCCCGTACTGCTGCTGCACAGCCGTTGATAAAGGACGCACAAGATTGTCCATATAACCTCGATTCTTCTCCTCCTTTCTTCCTCCTTCCTTTGCCTTCCCTTTCTTCCTCATCCGCAAGGGGGAGGGGGACAAAATACCGAGGGTTTTGACGGCTGGGGGGGTCCATGCTGTTGCCCCAAAGGGGGGTGGGGCCAACAATAAAGCGAAGGCAAGGTTGACTGAAGTATCAAAATTATTCCGAGTGGCTCTATCTCTCCTCAACTTGACCGGAAACGAACTGCTATCGCACGCTTTTCTCTTTCAAACTCGTTAAAAGCTTTAAAAACACATAAAATCGTGTTCGTTTAAGATATTTCTATAATAAGGCCCCTTAATATGTTTACCACATATGAAGTAGAGTAATTAGCTTGCTTCTTCAACAGTTAAAATGTTTTAAATAGAGAAATTAGCTTGCTTTTCACAAAAAACTACTTTTCATTTGAAGATTCAAACATAAATTGTATGAATATTGATCACAGAATATTTTATATATATATATATATATATATATATATACGAGGGCCGTTTTTTTTTCAACCTCCGATAGGCTATAAAAGACAGAAAAGTTCATGTAAAACAATCATTTTACTACCAAAAGTTTGGTACATTTACGGTTACTTTTCAACATAATCACCAAATAGATTGAGGTATTTATCATACCTATGAACAAGTTTTCCAATGCCCTCTTCAAAAAATGTTGCCGCCAGTGAATTCAAATGAGCATTGACGTTGTTTTGAAGATCTTTATTGGTTTGGAAGCGCTGCCCTCCTAGCCATGTCTTCAGCTCAGGAAAAAGATGAAAGTCACTGGGTGCTAGGTCAGGACTATACGGCGGATGATCGAAAATGTCCCATTGAAATTGTTTGAGGAGTCGTTGAGTTGCATCAGCAGTGTGTGGACGAGCATTGTTATGGATCAGAACGATTCACACTTGGCGGGAGAATCAAAGATGGCGGCCATGTTTACGTGGTTGTAGCGCAACGCAAACTGACGCTTTGATGTCGACAATGGCGGAGTGTGTAGTGCGAGAGTTGCCCAGTTGCCTACAGCGCATTCCCGCTTTCTGCCGCTCGAGTGGCATCCATACTGGGTGATCGGAGGTTGAAAAAAAAAACGGCCCTCGTATTTATATCAAAACACGCAATTTTCTATTAATATAGCTTTCGGTTCATTTTTCACCCCGAACAGTGAATGAGTCAAAATAAAAAGGTTTTGCAGCCAGTGGCATGACCTTGAGTTTATTTTCTGCCTGATACATTGTACCCAGAGATATTTATGCATTTGACCTCAAAATAAACGCAGCGAACAACTCCGCGCATGAAATCCAAGCCAAATCTTTGATACTTTGACATTGACAACATGTAGGAATACAGGTTTTAACTAAAGTAGAATATCTGAACATAAATCCAACCTTAGGAGATACAAATTTAGCGTCTCAATTTTCAAACAATTCGATGAAGTAGTCTACAAAACAACAAGAAAGATTAAAAATGGTTTCCGATAAGTTTCCCTCTGTTACTGTACGAATATAGGAAATGTGCGATGTAATACTTTAAAAAATCTGAAAATAAATTAATAGTGACTCTGAATATATTATGGGAGTTTATCCTTACAGACAAACAATATTACTTAAGATGATAACAAAATTTTTATATTTTCCTGCAGAAAATAATTAGTAAAAATATCTTTTATTTTTATTGAATTAAATAAATAATCTCATATGGAGTTTAAGATACTTTGGTGCCATTCTAACTAAAAGTGATGCACGAATTAACTATCCAAGTACAAGTAATTTTCCAGAATAAAACTTACACCGCCATTGACGCCAGCCATTCCAACAACCAACAGTGTTTCAGCTTTGTAGGCGTTAGTAGAAATTAAATACTGAAGTGAGAACAGCACCAGAGGTAGATATGTACTGATATAAATACCATCAAGTTTTTACTATTTTATATATTATATCTTAAAGTAAATAAGCATGCATAAAACAATATTTTGGTGGTTATTTAAGGAGGCGACCAACAGCTGAGGCCATTCGAGCCTCTGAGGGTGCATTGGTAGGAGGAAGGAAAAAGAAAGTAGAAGAGAGGGACGTCAGAATTAGCCTAATATTAACAAAGGTAACCAAGGAGACCACATATTAACGTCCCGCCTAAGGACGGGGGCACTGTATTGCCGTACTCCTCTGACTATAATCATGTAGGTATCAGGATATCACAAAATCCGGGATTCAAACACGGGCCCTCGGAACGAAACGCAAGTTCTCAAGCCATTGCGTCAACCTGATTCCCTTTATACAACAATTAATCTATGGTAATATGCAATACAGATGCTGCTGTTGAATTATTTTTCTCCACACATGCTAGCATTTCATGTCGCAAGGGTACAAGTATTTCCTTCGCCAGGAAATTAAGGGTGAGCTGTTTTCTCCAAGGTTTTCCAACACATCCCTCACTACCGAATCCCTCCTTTGCTGGTGATATGAGCACGCGATAGTGCCTGCCTCCCCTTACCCGATTCCTCGCCGCTTCATTCCTCCCATTTATAACTCTCGGCCCCAGCACCCAGTTCGTCTCAACTTCCCTCCGCAACTTGCTCAGTTCCGTGTCCCGAAGTAATCCAAGCCAGGGTTTCTGAAGGGGGAGACCCCTTGATGGGGCACCCAGAGCTGCTGAAGTGTACGAGATCCACGGAACGTCCCCGTCCCCCCCATCATCGTTCCCAGCCCACTTCCCGCCAAATATCCCCTTCACCTTTCGCCGCCCACCTCTGCCTCCCGGCCGCGGGGGTGGGGTTCGTCCGCATCCACGTGATCCGGGCCACCGGATATCCGGCCCGACCCGTAAAAACTCGAAAATCTCGGGCCATGATTTCACGGGAGCATTTCGCCCCCGTTACCCCCCTCCGAGTGTGCGGTCGCAGGAAGCGAGGCCGCTGTCGTAGCCGCTTCGGGGAGCCGAATGTCTGCCTCCCTCGCCCTGCACACCTCCCTCTATGCCACCCACGCCTTTCTGGCACCGAGCGGCTCCGAGCGAAATTACGATGAATCGACTTCCATTTGTAGTTTATGTACACTCATATTGAAGATAGTATGAGCGAGATATTTCCCTAGTCATAATGTGGACCATATTCGAATTTTATATTTTGATTTCAGTGTCTGTAACAAGTGTGAAGTAAATATTGTAATATTAACGGCATCATTATGTCTGTAAAATAATGGCATTATTATGTTGTAAAATTAATGGCATTAAGTTATATCTGACAAAAACTCTCAGTAATTAAATAAATATATCTACATAAGTCTCTAACTTGACTAATTGTTTCACGCCGCACAGCTAAAGAGCTTTCAAAACAGGTTTTTTGCGATACTGTAAACATTACTGCGGTAAGTAAAATATTAATTTTGTATAAATAGTTGAGAAAATATAAACACTACATACCGTTAGTTTTTAGACGAAATCTTGGTTTAATATATTTCTAATTTTTTTAATATTCTCCCTCTGGAGCGCACAGCCGACATCTATCCCATGTAAAACAGCTTATCTTTTCAGGCCAATTGATCAAAAAGCAGTTCGGAAAGGGGCTAATATTTTGATATTATTAGAAAAATGGGAGTTTTTCGTTTAAAATGAGGTAAAATTCATCAAAATATAGGTGAAGTGATATTTCGCTCAAACCACCGTAAAAGGCATGTACCTTACACTCACAGGCTGACTGATCGCGATACCTCTAGAACTATAGTACGTATAAAAAAAGATTTGCCTCACAGGTGGCCCTACATGCATAGACATACATAGACATACATAGACCCTACTAGTAGGCGTTCAGAGTAGGGGTCTTTGAAAAATTAGAACTGCAAAATTAATTCATGACACACTCTTTGCATTAATTTTAAAAGCTTATTTGAATTAAAGTTTTCCTTAACATACGTTCGAATGAAATTATTATTAATGCTCACTTTAAATGGATGTATATTTCTTCAAATGGGCTTGAAACTCTAATACGACTTTAAAAAAATCAAACGAGTACAATGGAAAGCGTGGGAAATGATAAGGAAATCATTACAAATAATTTTGTTTTACGACAAAAAAAAATAATTATACACCAAGGAAAATGAAACTTGAAGTAATTTAAATATGTAAGTTAATCTTATTAATCTAGAGTACGATTACAACAATAGCGTTGACTATCTATTTTGGTATTTCTATTACCATTTTAAAAATGAGCACCATAGTCAAGATCGTCAAATGTTAAATGCTGGCACAAGCAGTAGTAAAATGTTACCTATAAGCATAAACAAATTAGATTTAATTAGCTATTCGTTATATTTAGTTGTGAAACATGTAAATAGTTTACATTTCTTTCATATTTTCAAGTGCTTATCTTCTATATCCTCTCCAGTTCTTTATCCTCTCCTAATCTATATCAAATGTATAAATTTGTATGTACCGAAAAACCGATGCTCGAATTATCTTAACATTTTTCTAAAGTATACTTACTCTATGATAATAACACTGCAAAGGACATTGCCTGAATAAATGAGGACCAGGGCCTAAAGATCTCCAAAATGGGTCTTCCGGGAGTTGTAGACAAATTTTCATAAACTTCTATATCCTCTCCAGTTCTTTATCCTCTCCTAATCTATATCAAATGTATAAATTTGTATGTACCGAAAAACCGATGCTCGAATTATCTTAACATTTTTCATGTTTGTAGGTAATAACATAGAGTAAGTATACTTACTCTATGATAATAACACTGCAAAGGACATTGCCTGAATAAATGAGGACCAGGGCCTAAAGATCTCCAAAATGGGTCTTCCGGGAGTTGTACACCAACTTTCATAAACTCGGATTTCATACACTGTTAGATATAAACGTATTAAATCTTTAAAGAAAGAAGAGATCCCCAAGAGATCCGGAATTAATTCAAGTGGGCCTGATCGACCCTAGGGCCTCAAAGTAGGGCGTTATTTATCACCTCATAATGGGTGAAATAATGAGCTGATCACCTTGAGCATTTGCACCTAGGTACATGATAGCTCGGGCAAGGACTGAGGCAATAAATGAAAGGACCCAGGGACCCAAACTGAGCCCTTTAGGCGGTTGTAAAAAAAATACAGTATTATTGGATCTTTGTGATCTAAACCTCTGAAGGGGTTCGAAGGACATATACATGGGTCTAGTGGCCCTGGTCGGCCTAGTGGCCCAGTCTTATATTTAAATTAGACGTAGATAAAACCGTGAAACACCAGATGTGCAAAAAAAATTGTAAAAACAATCCACCCAGATTTACGCCAAGTGAAGCTGCTGAGAACAGATGGCCTAATTCTGCGCGAACATGCTCTTAAGAATCGACCAAATATTACATTATAATTGACAGAAAATGCGCCGATTCATTGTGTCTTCGAAATTTTTTAAATGGGTCACTCGCGTAACTCACGTTTCATTCTTAACAGATAATTTGGCCGGCGGGAATATTTTCTTGGAATTTCGATGCTAATTTGCGTGTCACGTGGACAGTTCTTTAAATGTCGTTCTCCCTCCGCCGGACCAAACGTCAAACAGTACACCCCTCACCGCACTTCACCAAAAAGAGGCTAATGCCGAAGCTGGGTTTCTCTGCACTCTTCCTTTATTCCTATATAATTCTCTACTTTCCAACCTATCCACCTAACGCTATTGTTGCAATTGACTTCTGTTGTCAGTCGACTCATCAAATCACCGACACTGACACAATTGTCAAGCGGGCAACCATGGGTACAGTGGTTCCCGCTTAAACACAGAAGTGTAGCATGGATGAGTTATGTTCGTATTTGGAGGGGCGATCCTTCTCTTCGTCGGAGTGCGGTTGCCCCAAGGAGGTTGAAATGAAATGGAGGAGGCATGGCCGTGAACACTCAGGGGGGAAAGTGAAGCAAGAATAGGGGTGCTTGGGAAGGGTTTTGTGCCAAGTTGGTGTTGCCAAACCAGTCACAAAACAGCGCCTTGCCTGTGGTTTTTAACTTATATTTGACGAAAATCGAATGCGACTGCCGGACACGTAAGCCAGATGAAGGTCTAAGCTGTGCCGACTGTAATGGCGGAATTGACTTCGTGAATCAAGTGGTATGTCCCCTCTATTTCTTTTCTAACCTTCTTGGGTTGCCCCTGCCTGAAAGTATCTGACAGTAAGCTCGAAATGAGCCAAGCGGTATAGGAACAGATTCCGTACCAAAAAAAACCTCTCAGCAGGAGTGTTAGCCAGGAAAAGCGTAACCAAAATGGCATAAGAAGAAAGAAGACTATCGGTGCAGGAGCACCCAATAGGCCGGTACCTACAAAATGTTTACACGGGGGATCCTACTGAGGTCGGGAGGGAAAGGTAATGGGATGAAAAAGGTCACTCTGCACCCAACCATGAATTACAGTGATTGGACACGGTTTGCAAAACCAGATTTTACACTCAAGGAATTGATTGACAAAAACGCAATTATTTCGAGTATCTGTATTGACCTGAAATCCAGAGCCTCATTGGTAAGCGGAAGGCAGTGGTTCGATCCAAGTGCTCTCTCCCTACCCAGAGAGCAACGAATCACCATTGGTCCCTCCGTGATCAAGCTTTTCCGTCGCGTCAAGGCAGAGAAAAGCACACACGTATGCATGTGGCGACACCACCAGTAGCAGCGCAATGCGGGACAAATCGGCGGCTTTCGGCCGTCACCTCTTTCGGCACTTTAAGGTCGCTGCGAGTGTAGCACCTTCGATGAATCATCACTCGGTGGGTGCACCCAATGGCAATTGACGCCGGCGGTCAACGAAATAAGCCGCTTCGATGGGGCAGGGAAGGCGCGACGTATCGAAAACGTCATCAGGGGAGGAGGAAGTACGAAATTGAAAATGATGGCACATGAGGACCGTACCATTAAACACGTGCGGGTAATTAATCGCGGAATTCGACGGCTTGTACGCATGATAAATAAGTATTAGATGTTCCACCGTGGACTTCCACAGATTTTCCCCGAACAACCTTGACTGAGTGACTAACTGGTTATTTCCGTCTGCAGGAGGGCGGGAGGGCTCTGGTCAACTGCATCGGACGCGGTGACCGGCATGAGGAGGGTGGTCGGTGTAGGGCGATTTGATTTAAGATTCCAGCTCTCTACCTCGGCTGCTGCTGCAACTACAACAATTTTGAGTCATTCTCGGTTGCATGGATGATAATCGAGAAAGCCCTCCTAGTTGGATTTTAGATCCCAGATAATATTTGGGCTGCAACCTATTCAAATATATAACATGACCAATGCCAAAAAAAATGAACCTAGGAATGAGTGAATACCATTACCTCATTCAAAGGCAACAACACCGAGTAAATATCACGGTAACGGGTACCTAATGTACCTACCGAATTACTTTTAAATGTATACTTAGTCATGAGTAAATTATAGTTTACTGATCATGGTGACATTTTTCCTTGAAAACAATGATTGAGGAATCAATAGTCGTTACTGAAGTGGGAAATATTCCTGAAGGCGTGTTTATAAAGACGATCTTAAATATAAACGGCATAATACTACTCCAAAAGTTCAATTTACTTTCCTCACACAAACAATCACAAAGCCCAGAATACCCTGATTTCACCTTGATATGAACAATTCCGATGATTGGGCTATAAGGGGTACAGTTTTTCGAGACCTGTTTCCTATGTAAACTGAGAAATGCTAAATATGTGGACCATGGCAACAAAATTAAACGCTAGTGATATTAGAAATCCCCAAATATTTAATGTTTATTTTTGAAACTAAACTAGGTATGTTAGCTAAATTATATACTAATGATTCATACGAATGGAAGAATAAGAGAGGGTGGGCACTACTAAGGGCAAGGAACATTTGACCTGAATGATAAGAGAACCGGAGATCCGATTAAAATCACGAGCACTGTTCAATATGATGCAGATTTTGTCGAAGCAAAAACGGAAATGCCATCCGTGCCTGAGCTTCAAGTCTACTCGATGAATCAAGTGTCTGTGTGTTTATCCTAAGAGCGGTTCTTTATGAGTCAAAAAGTCGAACATGTTTACACATCCGCGGAGTGGAGGCACTTTGCAAGTCAGGACTCGGCTGCATTTTTTTGTTGTGATTCTTGAGAGCATTAAATGGAAGGAATTCTGAAAGACGGGGATCACCCGATATCTCACGAGTCTCTGGGTGAACCCTTCGTCGCGTCAGGCCAGACATTATTATATTTTTTCTTCACCACCGCCGCCTGACGCGCTTTTATGGCATCCAGTCGAGTGCTCAAATGGTGCTCTAAAGTTCCGGAGACGAACTGGCGTCGCCACCGTGCAGAAACGCATTGCGTTTTTAAAATTCGTGACGAAGGAAACCAGACGTGGCGAAATGGCCGGAGCGGAAATGGGAGTAATGTGGCAGCGGAAAGACAGAGAGACCCGGCATTAGCGGAACGACTCCATTATTCCACATTTCTTGCTGTCTCTCAGAGAGAATTTTGAAACTGCCGGACGCTACCTTCTCGTAAGATTGATCGCATTAGGGAAATGCGAGCGATAATCTTGAAAGAGGACAAGACTCTCACAGTGATATCAACACAACAATCTTATTTTATTCAGAAATAATCCTGAGATCAGTTTATACACATTCAAGCATTAGTTCAAATATAACAATATGCAGTAAGGCTAAGTTAAAAAAGTTAGGAGGATGGAATCCATGATAGCTTGTGGAGAAATTCATTAACAAAGCATTATACGACTCGAACTAGAAAAAGTGGAAAAAAATGGACTCGGATATCAAGAAGAAAAAGGTATGAAGGCATAATTGAGAAAAGGGTTAATTCATGAGTATGATATAAATAATAGTTTTAGCATGAGAATACGATGGACTTACGAGAGGTGAGTGCGGAGGACGGTGGAAATAATCTACGCAAAAAATGAGACATCACATAATATAATTCAGGGAGAGACATGGGAGATGTGGCCCGAAAAATTCTTCGGAGGCAGAAATGGAAAATTGAACTAAATTGAGAATGTGGTGCAATATGTTACAAATGTAGCAACATTCAAGATTTACGGAGAGGATGATGGGGATACATTCTTTTAATGTTTCGGAAAACATGAAGTGGCGGCTAGGTTTTAAAAGTAACTCGACAAGGAAGTAATGTAAAGAAAATGCTCGATACGCAAAAATGATTGCTTCCGACGATATCTAATTTTTTTCAATGGGAAGTTAAAAACATACTTCTATAAAATAGCATATTCAAATTAATTACCTCCATAAAATATAGTACATGCCCATAAAATTTGGATACACAAGAACATGCATTTATATGAACGATATAAAGGCAGTAAGAAATGAAAAATGATATGAAGAACACTAATGGAATACATGAGAGCCTCACATATGAATTTCTATAATTTCATCGATTCTAATGACAATTAGAGTCGTCAAACGGGAGAAAGGGACGCACAATGCGTTACCTTTTTACTGGAAAAAATACGCACTCCCCTCTTAGGTATCAAGTTTTCCATAACCACACATACGCGTGTAATCAACTGGTATTAGGAATCATAATGTTATCATTGTTACCATACAAGCGTCAATGAATTTGTTTTTGATAATAATTTAAATGTAAGAACATTAAAGGATATGCATTTGTTTAAAAAATCCTGTCATGAATCATACATTTTATGGTCTAAGTCTGACATTGTTTTATGACGATTTTCTCAATTGCCAAAATTGTAACTACTTAAGTTCAATGGACAAAGAGAATTCCATTACGTTGACGATGGTGGAAATACGCTAAATGAAATGGAGCACATTCCCCTAGACTGGCCAACTGTAGCCCGATTACTTCACTCGGCAGGACTGGGCAATGTTTATTTTTCCCTTTATTCCGTGAGCCGAGGGGAAGGCGCTGTGGACGACAAAAGAGCGGAAATATTGCCGCGCGGCATGTTTCTCATTCATATCCCGTATTGGAGCGGTCGTGAGACAGAGTCTGCGTGGGCTACGAGCGCGGATCCTCTCTCCCTCTCTAACATTTGCATCTCCTCGGATGGGACCCGCCAGGCGCCGCTGTGGGCGGCTCTCCAAACATGAGCACTCCCCAAGTATTTGGCATACATAGCGGAGCGTGGATTCGAAGGGGAGAAAAAATGGCCAACTTCCATTTCCACCCAAAGAAAACAACAGACGCACCATATCAATCACACCTCATTCCTTAAATCATTTTCAGATACCACCGTCGGAATCACCACATGTATTCCACTGGAGGCCGATTAGTTACTTTCTTAAAACGAGCAAGATATGTATCACCCGTTACAACTAAAACATTACTAGAAATATGTTATGAAAATAGAAAACTGTTATGCAATCAAACTAAAGTCAACTAAAAGGCATTCACAAATAGAAAACATTGTTCAACATTTGAACTTCACCAGTTTTATGAGATGATCGAACTTGTAGGACACCAGAAGGTTCAACCACCGGACATAATATACACAAAATTAAGCGAAACAACCCCAAAAATAAAAATAAATAACCTAATATTATATAAAATATTCAAGCTTTGATGTTAAGTTAAGATACACCACGTTAAATATCTGAGTACTTTCTGTAGAATCCAGGGTTCAATTCCAAATGATGACTCTGACGACCTCAATTTCTCTATTTACCTTCCATCCTGGTCTGAAAAGCCATCACCTCAGAAGACCTTAAATAAAATCGCAATACATTTTCTGGTTATGTTTACATACAAATCAAGAGGAAAACTTGATGTCATTTGGGCAGTAATAGCATGTAGAGTTATCATTTGGAACTGTTGTAAAATGTACTCACGAGGCGGCTCAAACTGTAATCGCAATACTATTTAGCCTAGCCAAGTAAGGAAGACGATAGCACACAACATCGTACAAATTCGCTTATAACTTGATGGTAAACATTTATCTTACTATAATAGCAAGTAACTAAATTTAGTATATAAATGAAATTTAATGCGCCATCTTGCTGGCGAACTCTTTCCCAAGCAAAGTTGGACATTTTAGCAGGTAGTTAAGGAAACCAGTCAGTTCGCTGTAAGCTGGATATTCTCGGGACGACAGAGCTGATGATAAAATAATAATAATTGCGTCTTTATTTAATCAAGCGTATTTAGGACCATTAGGTCCTCTCTTACAATAAACTTGAACAATCACAAAAATCCATGCCCTAGGCGGGTCAAACCTACCCAGGCGGGATGCGAACCCGCGACCTTCAGATTGGCAGGCGAGGACTTTACCCCGCCGCCACCGAGGCCGGCAATGAAGAGACCACACCTGCACAGACGAAAGTTGGTTGGAGAAGATGTGAGGCCTTCCGGGGGTGAAATATTTCAAGATAGCCATCGCTTGCGGCTTCACACCTCACAAAAAAGACCTTTTTTAACGATCGCTATACGAATTTCACAACAGATTTTTTTATTTTCACTGTCTCCTTAAAGCTTAATATTTCCAATTTATGTAAATAGTACGCACGTCACGAATTTTTCTGACAAATTCTAACAGCTTTACATGAACAGATTGAAGTTCTGCAAATGAAAACGCTGAAGGCAGGAGATGAAGAGAGAAAGGCAGTCGATTAGAGTGGAGGCAAGCTTAAGTATGACGCACGACATATCTTTGGGAGACCGATATATATTAAAGAGCATATTAGGTCCGTATTATTTAATGGTAATATTTGGGAAATATAAGGAAAACTGTTACTCTGATTGGAAAGCGAAATACCATTAAATATGCAAGAGCTGTGGCCTTCAGCGTGAATTAATTCATAATAACTCAAAAGGCCATCCATCTTTTAACGCAAGTGTGTCTTTATTTCACTCAAATCAAAAGTTTTCCGGTGGGAGTGGAGAAAATATATCTTATATTTATATCTTCTCTAACTTATACTCCAATTGCCCCACCATTGGCATCTACGTTCTAAAGAAATATTCCCTAATTATTTTAACGTTTCCACATTTGTACATTTCTCCCAGATTTTGTTTTCACGTGCCCGCGAAGGGCATCACGTTAGAGGGAAGAAGATAACGGAGAGTGTTGAGAAAAGGAATGAAGGGATCCCTCAGATATCCCTGAGTGAGGCTTTAGGGTCCTCTGCCCGCTCATCCAAGCCCCTTTTCAACCTCCCTCAACACTAGTTCTTTTTTGCTTGACTCTAAGAACTCCGATTTCCACGTTCTGATGTTGGATGAAAATCCGTTGTTAATATTTCTGTTGACAAATATTGATAACTTGAACTGTCATAAGGTAGACAAAATGTTCACCAATTCCAACTTCGACAGCAAAATTATACCACACCAATGAGCTTGCTTGATCACACATAAGTGCACGTTAAATGCGTGAGACAGGTAAACCCATAGGCGGCCTATGAATGTGCATCGTTTATATCGACGATGAGCCACTTAATTTTCCAATAATAGGGCTAACTTCTTCCTTATGATGAAATTTATCCTCAGTCTTTCCTTGCCATCCATCAAAACCGCAAATGAAATTCAATGAATTTCCTTCGTAATTTTTGCAACCTCATCATCTCAATGGTCGATTATAAAGCATAGAATGGAAGCTGTAGCATATTTGCAGCTCCGATGTCCTGCACAGGTCATTTCGCAAATACAAACCGAGCCAGGAGAGCCTCGTAGCGGTGGGTACGAGATGAAAGGGACAAAAGGAAAGGCTCGATTGAAGGGTGATTCCTTTCGTAAAAGCGGATGAACGGCCGTAGGCGTGCGATGGACTATCGAGAGAAAGCCTGACATGGCTTTGTTCGCCTCGCCGCCGTCGATAACTGCGCGGCGCTGTCGCCCCGGTGACGAGCCATGGCCCTTATCCCACCCCTCCCTTCCCCTATTCCCCCACCCCGTACATCGCTCCATCCGAAGGGGCGAGTTTAAATAAACAGTGGCCAGATTATTGTTCCAAACACTCTTAATTGAGTGGACTGGTCCTGTCGACGACGAAATAAAACCGGTGGCGCCCATACGTGGCCTATAATGACGCGGACACAAGGGAGACTCCGGACTGCGTATCGAGCGTGCTAGGATTCCAATTTTGCAACGCTCATCCTCACTGCAAATCTGGGTGACTCTGAATTAAATTACACATCAGTCGACGGCTGCGAATGACCGTGCAACCTGCTATTCCAACAATAATGACTTGATTTACTACTCTATTTAATGCCATTATTTGAAATCCTAAACAGTACACTACCTGCATTTATTTAAATAATCTTTAAACTTCCGTCTCACCAGCACTATCTCATTGTTAATCCATGAAGAATAATGTTTCAATAATAATTATTCAGGAAAGTGATACCTTTAATTAAAAAAAACCAACTACCTTCGTTTAAATATTGTTTAACAATCCTGTCTCATTGGATTCATTCTTTTGTTAATCAATGAATAGTCGAAGTTCTTGCAATTATCACTAGAAAGAGATCAAGTTGATATGAAAACGAAAAGCATCTAATGGTTCCGTTTCGTTTGAATATGTCTTCTGCATAGACTCTCAATGAAAACAATTATCATAAAGAGCCTGCCATCCTGTAAGCAAATCCTGGACGGCATAATGTGTTGTGAGCGGTGATGGAAACCATTTGGCCAAGCGCAAACCTGTAGAAATCAACATTGCGTTCAACTATTGCTTTTCGAAGAACTAGTTTATTGAAACTTGGTCAGATGATAGAGTGCACTCCTGCAAAGCTTACTTCTTGGGATGGGCAAGTGGAAGATATCTGATAAGTATTGAACCGGTGTCAAGTCTTGAACAATAGGAAGTAATCAAGAAATTTCGGCACCTTAACGGATTCACAGGCTATGTTTGTCAAGAGGGTAGAATGCAAGGCGATTCGAGTTTAAAAGTTCGTAGTAGTAGTTATTGAATTTTGCGCCATTAAAAATGTCTAGTTCCAGATTGAATTTCGAGAAAGAGACTGCATCATTGACTATATCACAGAGTGAACCAAAAGTTTATTCATTCATTAATCAATGATTATGTTCAAGAATCATCGATTACTAGTCGAAATATTGAGGAACAATTATTCAATTCCAACGTCTTAATCACAGAAATAAACTGCAAAAAAATTACCCTAAGCGCATTTCAATGTAGCGCAATTCTAAACGGTTACGAGGATCATTGAATGAAAGAGACTAATGAGGAAAAGAAGCCTTAGAAATTGGTTCTGTAGATGTTTTTTGAAGATCTTTTGGACGGAAATAATAAGAAATGATAAAGAAAATATAGAATAATAGTAGTAAGGAAGAGGAACTCATTGAATAAAATACGGAAAGGAAGAGCCTGGTAAATATATGCACACCCTTACCGAAAACGATTATACATTGTTTCAGTAAGCTAATCTTATAATTAAAATGCTTTTGTAAATGGCGAACTAATGAGCGATTCCATAAGTGTAATTGTCGGGAAATTATAAGGAGTTATTTCATAGAATGACCTCATTAGCATTTTAGCATGGTACCCGCGTATGATTAACGAGCCAAAGATGTTATAGCTTCAATAATTCTTTCTTGGAGACATTGCCTTGTTTACACGTGAATTGTTCTCAATTACACCATCAGATGTTAGGTGAGTGGAAATTGAATTATACTTCCTCGATTAACTAGTTTGTAATAACGATTCCTTCTGGAAAATACAATTCACCGTAGTTATGATCATTTACTCCGAGTAAAATCATATTTTCTCTTAGCGAAGAAGAAAAGATCGCAATGCGTTGGTCGGGAGCGAGTTTTCTGGGTTCAGCGGCGACGCGTAGGACGCGAAGAGACCATTGCTTTGGCGTGGCTCGCTCCGCCACAAGTGAAAGCGAACGTTGACTCAGTTTCTGGCGCAGTGAAGCCGCGAAAATGAGGACGTTACCGAATCCTACTTTTCTTGTTTTCGAGTTTCCGGTATTTCCCGAATATTGCGCGCAAATAGAATTGCCTCGTCCTGCTTGCTTTCTCCCGCAAGCTCAAATAATACCACCTATATAAAGAATCTGGGTGAGGTAGGTCACTTATTTGTATTCGAAAAAAATACATGATAAGTATACATATTGTTGGGGCAAAAGGAATAATAATG
Source organism: Pyrrhosoma nymphula (assembly GCA_963573305.1). NCBI lineage: Eukaryota > Metazoa > Arthropoda > Insecta > Odonata > Coenagrionidae > Pyrrhosoma > Pyrrhosoma nymphula. Next base: position 151,878,974 of record OY754328.1, read on the forward strand.
TTTTTTTTTTCATTTTCAAATAAGGTGGGAAAAATGCCAACTTATAGCAAATACGCGTAGTAGTTCTTCTGCAAGCGTAAGAGAATCAATGTTAATAATTCATTCAAAGTACTTTCAAAGAAACTTGCCGTCCTGTCCTACTTTTATATATACATTTTACCAACTTTTACATTTACATCACCAGGAACTTTACCACCACCGCATGCTACACATCACGAGGAAATACTGATTTATTAATAGATATATAGGTTTCCCTAGTATAATAAAAGTTTCATAAAGTTCATATGTATCAATTGCAAATAAACGTTTTTGAGATACTCTAACTTAACATGATGAACGGAATAGATTATTAAATTTTTCGAATTCCTTCGTAAATTAGGTACACGCAAAATGGACTCGGATATCAAATAAAAACAACTAATCCGAACCTGTAACTTTTGAGTGAAATAAAATGCACATGCAAAACAGATGGTCCAAAGGATAGCAGCTACTCTGTCAGCTCAGACAATACCGCAGCTTCTCCGTCCTGGTCCAGACAGCCAAAGTATTGCTCAATCTCTTCATACAATGTAGTGGTAATATTTTGTACGAAAAGAATAAAATGACGTATGAGATTAAATTGAATCCGTAATACAAAATACATTCACAATGTGGCGACTCTGTATGCAACAACTAAAAACTGGTCGAAGCTTATACTTAACTTATTTTCTAAGTTCAAAAGTTAAGGTTTATGCTTGAAAAACTTATATTTAAATTAAAATTATGCGAATTAAAGCAAAATATTGTGCATTGGGTTTGCGAATTTCTAAAAGATCGTAAGCAAAAATTAGTTATTGACGACATTAGCCCTAATATGGTAAGAATAACATCCGACGTCCCACAAGGAAGCGTGATCGGCCCCCTTTTATACATTATTTATTTACGTTAATGACCTAAGTTCTCAAGTTGACAGTTAGATTATTTGCAGACGATGCGGCGATCTACCGTGAATTTGCCGAAAATGCGGACTTAGAAGTTCTATCATCGGACCAAAACAACGATAAATCGTGGTGCTAGGAGTAGGGACTTGAACTAAATCTTAGTAAATTCACCGCAGTGGACTGCTTCTTGTGGAAGTCAGCACACCAAGTATTTACGGTCAATGGTACACGATATAATATTGATATATATTGCCATTGAAATGTGAATGATCTTAAGGTACTTGCTTTTTACTGGAGCAGTTACTGCTTAATTTTTCATGCTGTTAAATAAGTTAGTGAGATCAATTGATTACTTTGAGCAAAAATAACTTCAAGGGTTATCAATTGGTCGCGAACCTGGAAGGCGCAATTATGCTCGAGTGTATATCTGATGCTTTGCCTGCGTATGATATTGGTGAAGTCTAATCACGTTCTCCACTGGGTCATGCACTGCATTTCTGACGACGTTTCGATGTACGATGCTCAGATGACAATGGACGACTCGTACATCGAAACGTCGCGACGTCTGCCGACGCGTCGCTATAAATGCAGTGTGTGATTCGGTGGAGAACACATATAGTCTTCAACAACGAATATATATTTTTTCAGCTAACAATAACACGCAATTGGAAAATTTATCGGTGAATAAATCTTCTTCGGCTTGATCGTGCGAATGCTTTCAGAAATGTGCATCTTTGGAATTAGAAACTGATATAAATTCCGTAAAAGTGCAAGGACGTGGGAAAGGCTTGAAATAGAAGAATAGGCAAGGGATGAAACTAATGAGTACCTACTTGCAACTTAAAGCCGAACATTGAACCATCTCTCTTAGGCCGTCTCTTATTGCAGACTTTATTGCCTAGAAAAAGTAGTTTAATTACTACCCTATTGAATGTAGTTACTAAGAATTTATCAGCAAAGCTCCTTGCCATAAGTGGCCAGCAGTGGTTTTTCCTACAACATAACAAAGTTTGTACACCTGATTAGTTTTTAATTTAACGAGATCAAATAAATATAATTCTGGCCAACTATCTTTGGTTTTTTATTGATTTTTTCTGCAAATGAAGTCCTTTTCGTTCTCGTTCAATAATCCAGATTATCCAGATTTCAGCCACAGCACACCTTTTGGACAGCATTTAAAGGCGAAAATAATTACAATCAGGGGGTGACTGCCTTTTGTAATGGTCTAATGCATTTAAGTTCGTAAGATACTTGATGAATGCAGCCATCACCAGAGGTCTAGTTCATTCTACATCTTAATCAGCACGGAAACTAAATAAGCGATTGAGTTTCATTAATACTCCACACCTTGTGGGGAAATGTGTGCACATTTTATGGTAAATTTAGATTAGACTGATATAAGAGGGATACATTTGTCGAAACTCCTATTAAAACTTCTTCATATATTCAATTTTAATTGACTTTTAGTATCACTATAATGGGGATGCCAAAGGTAAACGATTGAGAATCCAGAAAACAAGTGTTTAAGGACTCATTAAATTGGCAAAGTGACAATACACACATTCTCAGGCAAAAAAAATCGAATACTAAGGGAACTGTGGATGGATTTCTTCAAACTTCAAATAACAATTTACTAAATTATACAAACTGTGTGGTATACTTGTTTACTAACCCTGTAAAATTCAGGGGGACATTCAACTAATCCACCAAGAGGATACCATTATAATAATTTAAGTAGCCTCTATTGCATAAAACACACTGTTATATTATGGAATTAATATGTCCAGGGATAGTTTTCTTGAACAAACTAATTATGAATATAAAAGGAAAAGCAATATATCAACAGAGGAAATGTATGCTGCAAAAATAATTTAGTCTGCTATCACTTTACTGCGCTGAATATAAGAAATTTCAGGACATATAATTGGTAAATAGCTCAAATTACAAAAGGAAGAATTTAAAAGTAAGAAGTAATTAAATTTATAAATTACGATTTATATGAAAAGCTTTATATTTTAGCATTAGTAGAACAAGAGTAAAGCAAAAAAATACTAATGACCAGAAAACTACTAGTTTCGATGCCCTTCCTAAAATAAAGGATAACCCTCTAGCTATATTCAGGCTGCCTAAAATATACAGCCTATACAGGTAACTTACAATTAGAGCATGGATGAAACATTAATAATCTGAAGAAAAATAAATTTAAAAACCAATGTAGGTACGATGCCTTCATTTTGACTAAATTATCATGCCTCAGTCGTCTTGCGTGACCTCTTTTTTTGCAAGTAATTCATTACAGGCAGAATAATCAATATTTCCAGCCATGGAAACCTCAGTCCAAGTCCATGAAAAAATGAAGTCGGCCATAATATTGTATTTTAAGCGAAATTGGAGATATTAAAAAAACACTTTCAATTCATTCTTGTAAATTAATATTATTTAAGGTTAAGATCCATTGCCCAGGGTACACAATATGGTTCTCGAAAAATTGTAGCATTATCGATTGGGTTTTCTGGGAGACATATTTACCAACGTTAGAAATTCCTCCAAAGCATCGTTTATCCCAGAAAAATTAAAACGGCCAACCATCACGGAGCGATGACAAGCGAGCTAAAGCGTTCCGCACGGAGGATGGAATATTTGGAAGGACTTCTATCCATCGCTAAGTACACAAGCGTAGACAGAAAGAGGGAGATGTATAAATAGAGATTGACTCTATTGAGCTTAGACTGTGCCCACCCCCTCGCATCCCCCACCTCCCTTCACCCCTCCTCGCTCAGACACGGTAACGTGAGCACGGCCCATATAAGAGGGGCTTGCGGCGCTGATGGCTCAAAGCTAAAGTAGGACGCGCGGCCACCTCCGTCGAGGACCTATGACGTTGAGGCTGAATAGAAACGATTGCTTATTCCACCGGCAAGGTTGCTAAGGGATATAGCTTCGTAGAGAATCCAAAGAAACTCGCTTTACGCTCGCTCACATTTTTTGTTAAATTTCCAAAGTTGGAGATGTATTACGACATTGGTGGCCACATAACTTCGCCCACTCTGTTCTGCGTCCATGTTGTAGGTTTTCTGTGCGAAGCGTGAAAGTTCCAACGTGCAAACCTCTCTGTGCTATTTGCGGGCTAAGGTGATATTAATTGATGAATCAATTAGTGCTATGAGATATGTAGATTAACACAGATTGCTAATTAAATGCTTTTGGAAATGGAATCCTAGCCAAACCTTACAATCCAGTTGCCTATTTCCATCTCATGAATCTTTGACAAAAAAACAACAAAGTTATGTAATGGGTGGGGGAATCTGAACAATTCCAAAAATATTAAACATTTTGAGTTTAGGGTTACAGAAAAACTGGTAAATTGTTGAGGTAATTACTGTGGTTGAGTAGTGATCAGCATTGTGCAAAAATATATTCACGTCTCTGGCATTGCATTCGGCAATACATGTTTGCACTTTATTAAAGCATATGTTTCGAGGATGCTGTGATATGGCTTGACCATTAACAGCAGCAGGAAAAAATATTTGAAGCAATTGATACGTGGTGCTATCAAAGAATGATGAATATCAACTGTATGGAAGAATCGAGAAAAGTTAATTTGGAAAGAAAATAAGAATAATTAATTATTTGAGAGGAAGATGCAAAATTATTGAATACATATTGCGGCTTATCAGCTTATTAAAAACAATTAAGATAACAATTCTAGTAATTACCGAGGATGAACAAGGGTTGATTGCACCAGTATGAAGGACGTCAAAGTGAAGACTTATGTAGAAATGAATCGGTTAGCAGAGAAAAGAGTGAAGCGAAGAGCAGTAAAAAAAATCTTTAGATCAATGATTGCTGATGATATTGAACATAACATTAGGACAAGGTAATTATGAGAATCTGGTATGGAAATGGCATCATAAACATGTTGCTGACAGGCTATGTCATTGCTACAAAGGCGTTACCAGGGGGGGTGCAATGGATAGGGGTGCTCGCCGCTCCCTATACGATGGATCGCCCTCCTAAACGATGGAGAAAAAGCTCAATTTTAATATCCTACTTTCAAATTTTGATAAATGCAAATCAAGCGCGCGTAATTTGATTTGACGACGTAGGAAAAGTCCTTATTAAAGGTACGTTTTCCGAGGAACAATTGGCGATCATCACTGATAAGAGTCATCGAGGGAAGGGGCACAAATACTAATCGTCTCACCAACAGTATTCCCTGGTTACGCCCTTGTGCTATAAATAATACAACAGAGTACACTCTGGGCTCGCACATAGTACACTCTGTGATAACGTTCGTGTTCGAGGGAGGAAACTGGAACTGAGGTGGGCCAAGTGGACGTTGGGAGAGGAAAAGGTGCTTAATAAATTACCTGGGAGACCTTCAAATGAGAGCCAATAGGGTCAAGGGTGTAAAGAGGAGTTCGGAAGGCCTCTCGAAGTCTTTCTCGTCCACCGCCGTAAGTAGCCGCGGGGTTGCGTGAAGAGCGGGTTTTTTCCTCCCCAACGGTACCAATTTACGTCAAAATACCTTCATGAATTGAAAGTTCTCGAAAAGGAAAGCAAGCTGCACTCGCACTGCTAGTGACAGGATTATTAGGTTCCAGAGATAGGGCAGTGACATGTGCCTGAAATGATGCTTCACAAACACGAGGGGCGAAGGTGCGTGGAATTTAATTTAGCAACGGTTTGAAAGACTCTAAAGGTGATTACATAAATGTCTCTGGGAAAAGTTTTATGGAGAATTATAAAACAGGAGCCAAAAGGTTTGAAGGATCTTCCTATATATGACCTCTATATGGAGGGAGATACTTAGGTGTGAAACGCGAGTCTAAATTAAGTAATCTGATTCCATATAAATTAAGCAGCGTTGAGAAAAGAAGCCAAAGCATAGCTAAAGTTCACTCGTTGGTATTTCGCGACGTGATGATAAGATAATGGGAACTTAATTGCGGTTTAATGTAAAGGCAATTCTTCGCTCATAGATGAATTTTGAAAATAATTTATAATACGAAAGTTTTGACGAAAACATGGTATATTTACAAATTTACCGCTAAAAAAAATGCCAAATTTGAGTAAACGCTGTGTTCCTGATATGTTATCCAGTAGAACGCGCAGGGGAGTTGTGAGTATTTTAACTGATTATTTTTCATGTAATTTAAGACACTTCTAAAATAAATGTAATGGGATAGATGAGAATAATCAACAAAGCCTGCTAAAAAATATATAAGTTTTAAACATTTCACTGCCTGAAAAGTATCTATATTTTATAGTAAATAAGAATTTAGGTAAATCACGGTTGAACGCATATTTCTGCTTAAGTCTGGTTTTTAATGGCCTTTCTAAAAGTAGATGGGATAGGAGGTAGTCGGTAGATGGGGAGTATATTGAGACTGAGTTGAATTAATCGATCCAACACATCCAAAGGCTCTCTGAAATTTTTAAGCTAAGGCTGAATAACGAGGCGAATCTCTAAAGATGCATCCAAACTCTATCTATCAAGTCATAATGTTTTCCCAAATGCAACTAAGGTGTCCTAATACAGCAATGCAGAGCCATTAGGAAATGAACTAAAATAGTCCACTAAAAGATAATCGAATACTCAAAACTCCATTTATCAATGCCTTTTATTCGTTATTGAGAATAATCTCATTTAAACTTTGACAAATTCCCGAATACAATACAAAGGCGAGGCAAAAATCAACAAGGCAATACCAGCTGTACTATTGCTTTTGTGAATAAACTTTGAAATATCAGGCTTTATCAACATGTAACAAACACGTGACATTTGATGGATTCCTTTTGTACGATTTAGCGGCAATAGCTACTAGCTTCTCATTTGAATGGACTACCATCAATATCAATATGTTAGATTCAATGTTAAAGCAAATGGGTATCTTAATTGTCATTAAAAAACTATACTAATTTAAAGTGCCTAATATTGGTTTTATTATCAATAATAACTGCTAAATCTGTAAATGGAGGAACAAGTGCACGAGATGGAGTCCGCTAATAAGAGGAAGTTACATTCAGCTCAACTTAGTACCTTTGGGAGAAGGTTTCTGACAGTTGACAAAAGCTTGGTAGGTCACGAAACTCCAGAGAGTTATGTGTGAGGGAGCAGAAGCTAAATGCTTAATTGATATTGATTTAAACCTTGTTATAACCAGTGCCGAATGACTTCTAAAGTTTTGGCATTGCAAAACTGATGCCAAATGAGTGCGCCTACTTCTGTCTAAAAATCGCCATATTGTTGAAATCCTTCCCTTGTGGATATCCACGATCCTGCCTGTTACCTGTGACGCACTGCTATTCCACAACAAGCACAGATGTATTGGTAGCCATAGCAATGGAGCCACCGCTGAAATACATTGTTTGGGAGAAGAAGTGAAGACATGAATTAAAAAAGGAGAATCAAACAAGTTACTTGGGAATAAGGCTAATAAGCGACGAATATCCGAGAATAAGTCAACTAAAGCGGAGGTTAAGAGATATAACAGAGGAAACATGGGACTTGGAATGGAGCAACTCAGGAAAAGCCCAACACACCCGAGATATATTTACGACCATCTATGAAAGAAAGAAAATAGATGTATTCCACACACCAAAAGTACGGCCCGAGCACTCTCAGGACATGGGGAATGGTTAAATTACTTAAATAAGATTGCCAAAAGCGAAGACGGGAAGTGTACCATCTGTGACGAAGAAGACACAATTATACATAGAATTGAAAATTGTCCTTGGTTCGAAACATGGCGAATTAGATTATTTTTGGAGATGAAAGATGGGGGTGCTAACCAGCAGAGATGTAATAACGTTCTGCCTCATGAAAGGCAAACTAGGGTATTAGGAAAACTCACACAAATCCTGCCTTAGGTAAACGCGATGGCCAAAGTTTGGCATTAAGTCCGCTTTAAAAAACCATTGTTAATTTATTTTTAAATATTCCTGCGCTTGTTGATCTTGCGGAAATTACTGAAGTTTCTAAAATTGATAGCGTGCTAATGATCAGTAATTTTAATTAAAAACATGATTGAAAATATTTTGATAAATATTCAAAGAACTGCGGAACTGGCCGCGCAGTAACTTTAACGGAGTCACCCGCTAGTGGTCACACAATTGTTAAATATTGCATAAACTGTATTGGATATGATAAAATTGTAGTGATAGTTGGATCTAACTATGATGGAATAATAATACAGAAACCATAAATAAATCATTCAACTTGTGCTCAACATAAATTGCTAGGTTACTGTAACAGTGTGAATATTTTACAGTAAAAAATTATAACCGGTTACAATAACGATGCATATTAAAATTGTTAAAATTGGTCTTTGCATATGTGAATTTAGGAAAATACTGTAAACTTTCAAAAAGATTAATGAAGAGGGGTAAGCAAAATTGTGCATACCCTCAGAAATTAAGAAAATTTCAAGGACAAATATAAAACTCTCCCTTATCCGAGCGCATAAGAACGCACACTATTTTTTCCCAGCATTTTCTGAATAATTACGGTAAAATACTGCCATTACCGATATTTCTGTCAATTGAAAGTTAAAACTAATACAAGCACTAGGCCCATTCCAGCACTTTTTGATGGCATTAGGGTTTGCTTGGGAGAACCTGAAGAAAGATCTAGAATAGAGCTTTGAATCACATGGGCAATACAAGAGGGTAACCCGAGAGGGTGCATCGCCTCGTGGGGCGAAATCAATTGGAGAGGGGCGAGGGGGACGCATGAAAGGGCAGGGAATCGGGGAATGGGGTGAGGCGGGGGAAGCAGAGGCGCAGGAGGGGTGAGGGCTTGCTCCAGTGTTCGGAGCGGTAGCGGCAAGTGGCGGCGCCTGTGCAGTGTGCACATGGCAATGTCGCGTGGATGAGGCGGAGACGAGTCCACAGTCAAGGACACGGAGGGGGGAGGAAGGCGTTGGGGAGTGGGGAGGAAGGCGGTGCGGGAGGGGGAGGGTGAGGAGGGGAAGGGAGGTGGAGTAGGAAATGGGAGGGATGGGAGGGAGTCTCTGGTTGGGAAAGAGCAGACACGCAAAGGCTGCTAAACGACGCAAAAAAAACAAAGCAGCGATTGCGGATGGAGGGGTGAACAAGAGAACCAACAATAATGGCTATAGACTGTGTCAAAATGAAATTCATACGACGATACATATCCGATTACATGTCCGTAAATATTTACGTTTACGGCAGTTCCGATTGTTGCAGCTGATTTTCGAGTGTGCTTCGAGAGTTAGGTCACGTTGATATTAATATTAACGATTATGACGGCACCAGCACCAATTGTTATTTTTATGTCTTTGGGTGTGCTTCGCCGGTTGGGTCACGTTGAGATAATGGATGGTTTTCAAATGACAAAGCAGATGTATTATGGAAGAGAAACTGCCAGCTAAGGGCCTTGCGACCCAGGCGTCACGGATTTGAATTCCGCATCATGAAATCCGCATGGACATTGTATTTGTCTAAAAACTGTCTTTGGTTAGACGCTGATATGTAAATTAAGCGGTAGTGAAATCTTAAACTCAAGTCAAGACTAACAGAAGATTAAATAGTTTAAGAATAACGTGTAGGAAAATGAGACGGAAGATATTCTTGTAAGGAATTCGTGTACAAGAAGGAATATTAAAAGTCTTCTAAGTTTTCTTATAAATCAATAAGCGAAGGCAACTACTACAATGAGAAGATGCAGGAGTATTGTGAGATGAATACAGTGACAGCAGTGCCATAGAAGAAAAGGATCGAGAGATGATAGGAATTCAGGCGTTTAAACTCTCTGTCTCATGAGATCACAAGCGATAATAATCAGTTAAAAGATAAACGATAAACTATTAAAAGATATAATGATTAATTACGCTAAAACATCCGGATGAACGATTAAGATGAGGATAAAAACGTGCAGAAAAGAAGATAAATGACTTATACCATGTGGCATTCCCTGACTGGGAGGCTTTTGGCATCGTGAACTGGAATAAGATCCTGATCCACACTGCCCGAAAAAACTGGAATCGATTACAAATACAAATTAATAATCTACCAGCTCTATAAGAACCTAGCTGCTCCAATGAGGGAGCGATATGTGTTAAGAGTGACAGAAAAATAGGATTAAACATTTAGAAAGGAAATTATTAACAGAATTATCAAAGAATTTGATAAGATAAGTAAGTAAGATAAGCTCTCGAGAAATAATTTTCTTAATAAGGGCACAATATTGTTACACATGACTTTTTTCTTGGAAAACCGCCTAAAATTAGAAGACAATATCTTTTAATTCGCTCAAATATTTACTGAACAAAAACATGAGCATTAATCAAATGGTTTTAATAAAAAAAGTTAATATGTACAGTGAATATAGCTACTGAATTTGATATTCTCAGGCGTTACTTTGTAAAACTCCATGTTGATAGAATCAACACAAACTATGTAAATTTTACAATGGATGTTATTCAATTGAAGATGTCGCCTATGCGATGAAACCGGTCGTATTGAATAACATCCTTTGTCAAATTTACAAAGTTTGTATTGATTCTGTAAATATAGCTACCATTTAATCATCTCTTTAAATCACCTGCCGATTAAGACAGCTGGATTAGGAATGGTTTATTTTTTGAAGGTACTACTCAATGAATAAACATTAACCCATTAATTATTACTGATTAAAGGGGGTAAATGACTGACGGTGGTAAATGAGGGTAAGGTTGACGTGTAGTGAGAGGGGAGGGTGGGGAGGGGGGGGGGAGAGGGATGAGGGGGTGGGGAAGAGGAGAGATATGATGAAGTCGACGGGAAAGTCGCGCGCCGAGATGCAGATAAAGAGAAAGGCCGGCGGGGTATAATGTGGCGGAGTGGGGGGATGAGGGGAGGGGAGGTAGAGAGAGGGATGGGAGGGGTAGTGGAGGGGTGATAAGACTGATTCCCTAGTTAACACCTCCCGTGCAAATGACGAGACACCATTTGAGCGTCATGAAAATAGCATTTAGTGCACGAGTTCTTGAAGAATGGCCATGAGCATATTGCTGCTGTCGCTTGACGGCTACGATCCCAGTTGTACATACGACAACGCCCTGCACTTCAGTGTGCCTACTGTGAATTTCCTTCCTGGGGAAATAATATTTAATTAAAACTTCACTCAAGCGTTTGCATGTGATCCGTTCGTTTTTCTTCCTCACAGGCAAATCACTTTTTAAAAAATCACTTGTAGTTCACGCATCCTTCAGACAGTTATACGCGGTAAAATTAGTTTTTTGATTTTATGGACGAAATTTATTTTTTTGCGAAAATTCTCATAATTAATCCCACTGTATAATCATGGTCTGAAGCCATTCTTAATTGATGTATGGTAGAATAAAATATCTTTCAACTGGTGTACTGAAAACGGATTCAAAAAATTATCGCTCTGAATGACACTGATAGACTTTCTATGATACGAACGCCAATTACATAAAAAAGATATTTTCATAACTGTAATTTAATTTCCTAGAAAATTCAACGGTTAACAGAAACGAGCGCGAATGCTAGCGTACGTTAAAGTATCAGTTACACACATGGCTCAAACGTGGTACAGCCAACGCCTTTCTTATCTGCTTACAATTTTCTCATACACCTCGAATTACAATTGAACATATATAGAGATAAAGCCCAGATATTTGTCTTAAGTCACATCGTTAAACAAAGTTGTCTTCATACTGACGTACCGAATTATTTCTAGTTCTAAACAATATTGCTAAAAATTTGACGGTAACACATATTTCCACAATTAACATTGAAAATTTTCGGTATCAATAAATTATTGAAATAATTTTCCTGAAAAAGGTAGAGCATTTTCTTTTAGTGAAGAAAGCAATTGGTAGGCTGAGTGAGAATCTATACAAAACCGTTCATTTAATTTCATTTTTATCTTCAAGGTGGTGGCTTACCTCACATCGAAGTGCGCAGTTATCATTAAAAGAGGTTTTCCTGGGTAAACAGCAATAATAATAATAAATCAAATCGAAAATAAATAAATTTGAGTTTTACCCACTATGTTTGAGATGCACGAACGGCTTAATTATTACGCACCCTTAGATTTTAGATACAGAGGTTTGCCCAATGGTAATGGTATTTGACGCATTCTAGTCATGAAGGTCATTTTTATTCGTTTCCGAGAGAGAGGTTTTCATATGATGGAGACTGGGTATGATTTCGGTGCACTAATTAACGTATCAAAAATACGGGCGGAATAAAATTTCCCCATTCTTTTAGCAACGTGGATTGATAAGACTAGTCCCCAGCTCACATTCCTAAATAATTTTCTTTTGATTCAATCGAAATTCCCAGAATTTATGAAAGACCTAATGATAACTATTCTGTTTCTTTGAGGAATGAAAGAAGAAAAAATATCTGAAAATGATTACATATTCACTCCTCCACATAGGAACATACGGAAATACACACGAAAACGGTCCTACAACGAAGAAGAACAAAATAGCAGTATACTTGTAGAAATATTATTAATATCGACTGGTTGGCTAACTTGGAGATGCGGCCGATGAATGAGCTCGTTTGCACCATTAGACCAGTTGGGCACGTTGGTATGGGAAGGACTTAAAAGGGAGTGGAGGAAATGTGGAGAGAAGACATCGGCTTAAGTCTACTGTTAACGAAAGGTGCCAGGAGGACCCCAGTTAGTAACCACCACAGTCATGGATTACGATAAGGATGACAAATCTCCTTTAATGCCTGAATCATACCCTTCGGTATGGAACGCCAATACTCTTTAACTACCTCAGAATCGAACACCAATGAATGTAGATGTTCATCTACCATTCGTATTTTTTACGACCAAAATTTCTTTGTAATCATTACAAGAACTATTCTAGGATTATTCATTTATAGCAAAGGAAAATGTTACGTTGACTTCAATTTAACTCAACTTGTTAGTAAAAACAAAATAAACAACTCAATGGTGAGACCACACTACCTCTCCAGATGAATTCTGGGGAATTGAGGAATTCTGAAGAACAGACAAGAAAATTGGAAAGGAAGAGAAGAGCTCTTCTGATGGCGGGAAAGTTATCGAGTAAACGGATAAATGGAATAGGTAGACTGTCCATTGAATAGGGAGGGAGAGGGAAGGCGATCGTACCTTGTGAGGCGGCAAGGGGCAGCAGTGATTCAGCAGTTGGACTCGTTTTACCTGAAAATTAAGAAAAATATTTTAGTTCAGCAATGGATTCAATGCTGGTGGCAAATATTATGGAAAAAATATCCAAGAATTTAGCTAAGGGATTTTAATTTCCTTATTTTGTATAAATACTGGCATATTCCTTTGCAGTCAATGCCAATTCTGGTCAATATCACCCATCATCGTTTGGCCATTCGCACGATATACTGTACATTATATATACCTGTCATTATTTCATACGCCCTCTATTAGGCCCCCGGGATATAGTTTAATCTTAAATCTTCCCTCATGCTATTTAAAATACCCACGCCTTACAATGTGCCCACTTACCCTGGGTTTTGATGAAAGGCAGCATCATTAGGTGAAAATACATGTCTATGAGGTTCCTTAAATGCTCTGGACGGGGAGGGGTACCTACTAATAGGGATGGTAGTTGGTCGTGGAGGTGAAAGAGGATTTTGCTGGCTTATTTGTTACCATTTAACAAGAATGAATTCCATCATGTTAATCCTTTAACAACACTCTCTTCACCACTTAATATGTACATTTCATATAAAGGATACATTATTCCTGACTCTGAAGAATCCCTATTCCTATTTTCCTATTTGTCTTTATCTTTCACCCTAGAAACCTATTTATCCTGATAAAAACACGAGCAGCAGAGAATATGCCTATTGGGTAACGGGCTAAGTAATACATTGCCATTGTAAAATTCAACTGCATTGATCTGATCTGAAACTGATATCCCTTTTATGAAAAAGGAAATATATGCACTGATATACAAGTGACTGACAATAAAGAGATTCATTTCAGCTACCTAAAAGCGTTGCTAAGTACAAATCTGGAAGTTAATTCAAACATTAGCTGATGCAGTCACATCTTCTGTGGAAATATTTTTTTCAAGTAAGATTAGATGTTCACGATCATCAAGGAGTAAAGCAAAGATTATCTAAAAAACGTGAGCGCTATACCTACTTCATCGCTTTAAATTATACCAATGCACATAAGCCAACAAAAATAATGAATCTAGTGTCAGTATGCACTTTTTGTTAAATAAATATTTAATCAGCAATCATCCACAAATTTTAACTGACATGTAGGAAAAAACTAGTAAATGCTACCCAACATAGGTCATTATGATGTAAAAATCGAGATTCTAGAATAAAAACGGTCTAACTTCTCACCATCAGCTATGAAAACGTGAAATCGCTGATGAAATGACTACTCTTTGATCTAAAATCCGATTCCAATATTCAAATCCCATTGTTAATGTTAACCTGGAGAAATAAATGCATTTAAAGGATGATCAAAACGAACGGTCGGTGGAAGAATTTTGGGCAAATTATGCAGACCTAACTCTAAAAAATTGTTTAAACGGACTGAAACGCGCTGAAATCTCACCGAGGAAAAGCACGAGGAGAAGGGAGTCACGAGAAATACATCGTAAATCCAGAGACGGGATTTCGTAATTTGGAGGCGAGAGAGCGCTGACTGCATCCCGGGTCGAGAGCAGCGCAAATTCCGAGCGCGGCTGTTTACGCTCCCTCGCCCCTCAACCGCCTTTACCCCTCCCATTTGAAAAAAATACCCACGCCTCAAGTGACCTACCACCCCATACTTCCATACAACTCTCCACCTGCCATACTCCCTTTCCGACGCCAACCTCAACTTGGATATAGTGTTGTGTGCTAATATTTTCTAATTTATTCAATCAAAAGAAATACGGATGATAATCAGGGGTTAAATTCAAAAGCGTTAACTCAGCTTTAAAAAAATAGAAGGACACATTAGACATATGAGTAACACGTACTCTCAATGCTTACGAGTGCAATTTGAGGAAAAATTGCTTATTTTTTCCTGACGTACAATATGTATCGTGAATTTAAAATTATGCTCAATTAATTAGTTACACGCTAAATATTAATAAATATCTTTATTGATCACAGCTTTCATCAATGACGACCAATTAGATATTACATGCATTTAGATGAACGCAAACAACCACATCAGGGATGGTATTTTATTCAATCGAAAGTTGACTACAGAAAAGAAATACGGATGATAATAATGGGTTGAATTAAAAAACGTTAAGTCTGCCTTTAAAAAAATTAGGACACATTTAACATTTAAAGAACACGTAGACACAATGCTGGCGAGTGAAATTAGAGGAAAAATCACTTAATTTTCCCTAGCGTATAATATATTTCACGAATTTAAGATTACGATCAATTAAGTAATTATACGCTAAATATTAGTTAACATCTTTATTGATCACAGCTTTCATCAGCGACGACCAATTAGATATTGTATGCATATAGATAAACGCATACAACCATTTTAGGACTGGTGATAAACCACTCAGGTGGGATTTGAATCCGTTGTCTCAAGTTGCCAGGGGAGGACGATAAGGCATTAGTTTAATTTTACTTACAGCAGAAACATCCAGAGCATTAGTAACTTATTCTCAACCATATTTCTGCGAGTACAAAGTATCAGCATGAAAATCAACGAACTTAAATTAATTCAAGCATTCATATGCGAGGAAAAGCTCTGTACGCTAAGTATTTGGAATTATGAATTATTGACCTATTCCCCACCTGATCACGAGTGACACTATCAACGTTCCGATTGCTATTTCTGCCATCATTATCAGGGAATTGCGGAGTTAGTCATTGAAGCGTCGGCAGTCGAGCCGTTATAAATATTCACTTTCTTTCATCCCCAATAATTTAGTTATTTTTTTATTTATTTATTTTTATTTATATCATCTACCTGAATACAGCCTCGAGGAACATTTTACATCAGGCGTTGTAACAGTAACAATGGACAACACACACAACCATGTCCTGGGAGGAGAAAAATCCCCCCCAGGCGGGACTCGAACCCACGGCCTTTGGATTGGCAGCCGAGGACGTTACCCCGCCGCCACCGGAGGGTTGCGTCGCATAAAATAATGACATTTTTCTCTATTACCTATGTTTTTCAAATCGTGGAAGAGTATTTTGCACGACAGAAGGAAGGCAGATGATTTAAGAAATTTAGGAGAGACTTGTTGGCAAGAAAGTAACGTGCAGGCAGGGAAGTAAAAAAATGACCCAGAAATGAGGACGTTTGGGTAAGGATTGTTCAAAAACCAATCAGCTGGTAGAGAATCCAATAAACGAAGATAAGAACTACCGATTTCTAACATCATACGTATATTTATAACTTTCACTATGTGAATGTAATGGCGACCAATTATATATTTAGTATTTTATTAGTATGCATTTAGATGAACGCATGAAACCATATCAGGAATGGCGATAAACCACCCGAGTGGGAATTGAACCCGTCCGAACTTTCAGTTGCTACGAGATAACTGATTCCTACATTTATTACTATAAAGATGTAGAATGTATCTTAACACACGATAGTGATATCTGTTTTTATGGGAACATTACTCACCTAACATGGGTATCGCCCAAAACTTACCCATTATTCCATAATAAATGCAGTGATTTTTGAAAAGTTTTAAAGATAAAGCATAACGGTATCTTGACATTATCGATAACTACTAATACCTACCTATGTCTTCGACGTATTAACTGCACAACTGATCCATTCAATATGAATGATTGTGAGTTTTAATGACTTCCCCTGCATATTTCGATGCAATGAATTCCCCTGCTCTATGGTGGTATATGGTTCCATTTATTCTACAGCGTCAAGTTACATATGCGTGTTCCGCAAAATAGCTGGTCATTCATAGAGAGTGTTTAAAACCCCAAACGTAGTCTAAATTTATTCGTGTCGACCATAGAGTGTAATTAATGCCTAATATATTTTTCCTTCACCTCTCTTATACAAAAATACCGAAAAATGACAAGACATTCCCGGATGTTATTTCAACATTCGGGTGATTACCCTCGAATGATGAAGTTATTAAGCAGTTTTTATATATTATGATATGTATGATGATGATGATGATTACTACGGTAACGGAACGAAAAATAGATGTTTCTATCTTTAAACTACAATTAGTAAATAACAAGTCAACATTACAGTGAAAAAGGTCACCAACAAGAGTTGTACGCGCATTTCGATCCAATTGCTGGCGTAGAAGAGAGAAGACAGAGGCAAGAAAAAATGAGACAGCCATCTGTGCATGATTTGGTACAGCGAGGTCATGCCTGAGCATTGGTGAGAAGATGAAAGATTTTTATAACAAAATAGATCGGTCCATCGGAAACGGATCAAAAAATAGAAAAAATGCTTTTTCCTTAAAAATAAAAATTAGTAAACAACAAGTCAAAATTACAGCAAAAATATCATCAACAATAGTAATGTACACCAAATTTAAATTGGAAATATGTCCTAAGTTTTTACCAATATACTGGACACTTGACCCCCTTATCACTGGACTGAATGAATAGTACCACTTTGTTGTTAGGATTACAGTTTATGCTTGACAAGACGCAAAAGAAGTTTTCGCTATAATATTCGTAAAAATACGGATTTAGGCAACTATAACTGTTTAAAACGGTTGTTGGCAGTTTAGTATGCACATAAATTGTCAAATATTTAACATTTTGCTGTTAGTTTTTTCTTAAAATAATGCTCATTTGTGAATGAATGGAATCGACTGTCGGAAGAAGATATAATCGTGAATATGAAAGCGTCAGCATCCAACGTAAGGTGTCAGATTACAGTGTCTACAAATAATGGTGCTCATAATTCACATAATAAAACACTCACTGAATTACCCATGTTTGTTAATCCTTGCGAATATTCATGATTGTAAAATCTCTACATTTGCCTCGTTTGTAGATCCTTTCGTAATCATTTTCCAGGATCTTTGGCGCTTCCTTCACTCTGGAATAAAATAATATTACGGTGCACCTCCATTAACCGTATTTAATTAACATTCCTCAGGTAGAGCAGGAATTAAAGAGCTAGCGTTAGTAACCATCCTGACGTTATGATATTTGTGAATTTTCACGATTACGGGTAGTTTCTTCGTGGAACCTTCACTCAGGGCACGTGTTGAACGCCGAGTAGGGGAGAGTTGTATAAAACGTGGACCCTTATTATCTTTTACTATAAATAATTTAAAAAATAAATATTTCAAGATTCTTTGTGATTCACAATGTTATTACACTTCTTAAGTTACTGTTACAAGCATACTTTTTAAATTTTGCGTTTTAGTTTTAATCCTAATGCGCAATTTAACAAAAAATCCATAATCCCTTTTTATACAACTAGTCGTGTAAAATGGGGTACGTATAAAAACCATGAAAAACAAACGTATTTTCAAAACTTTTCTTTAATTACAAAGCAAAGAACAAACATTTGAAAAAATTGAGTTAAACAATTGAGACTAAACGCGTATGAACGAAAAAATATTAATTGCTTCTTATAGCACATTTAGCCTACAAGTCCACAATAGTTACAAATAAATGTGTCGTCTTCTTCTTCAACATTGGATCAAGCTTCATGAGCCCAGCCTCTGCATCCAGAACACTGGATCCATCCTTCCTTTCCTTTTGAATTTACATAGATCATTGCAAAAAATGCAGGCTGCATCAGCGTCTTCGACTGATGATGATGATAATCATCCTTGTAGTCAGTTGTAGTGGCGATATGCGGAGTATCGCCACACGTTAAAACCGGTAATGGTAATATGTGAAACACCTCTGACTCTCTACAAAAGAAGTGTCAAGTAACGTGTAGTGGCAGTATGCATAGCCATTTTGGCTCTGGATAAGCTCAAAATGTCTTGAGACTAGTGAAAAACATCCTAGCTTTAAAATTCTAGCTTATGCGGTGTACAAAACGGGGATGTCCCCGTTTTAGACTACCTTCATTGTCCCCATTTTATCCTTTTATAATAAAAAAAATGATCGACTTACGGGCGGGGGGTTTAATGGGAAATTATGTGTTTTAAAAGCATTTAAATGTATGGATAACTAACTGAAAAGCCGGTTAAATGTCCAAATGGCCATGGCTCTATCATGATATCCTCACCCCTTAGATGAGGAAAACCACGAAAGTTGGGAAAAAATGGCAAGCCACAGAAAAATTCACATTAAGATTGCATTAAAAACACTCGCTGGCAAGCGTGGACGCGTTGATTCTTCTACGAATCCCGCCTCGCCTGGTCGTGCAGGAGGGGGTTACACAACTCACTCACCCCCTAAAGGCACCCAACCCTCTCCCAACTCCCTGCTCTGCCGCGACCACCCCCGCCCGCCAGACCTCCCCCACCACACCCCGAGCACGCGACCCCCGGGTTTAATGACCTCACTTTGCCTCCGCTGCCATCTCGCCACAGGTATAAAACAGCAGCAGCCTCCCCTTTTACAGCCGTCTACTTCTTCTTCATCCTCTTCTTCTCCTCCGCTTTCCGACCCGAAGGCATCCCCCGCCCATCACCCCACTTGCCTCTCTCCGCTCAACCCAACCCAAATACCTCCCCGCGTTCTCCTCTTAACCCTTCTTCCCCCTTCACCCCAATTCATTCATCCACCCACTCATCGCCTCCTCCTCCAACTAATCCAGCTCCAACCACCAAGCGAGGTTTTCTCATCCTTCCACCCTCCCCGTCTCTTCCTCGTCCCATCTCCTGCTCTCTTCAGCCTTGCGATACGGCGAAGTATCGTCAGGGATAAGCGATACATTATGATGAACCATGGCCGTGGCTGAAATATTTGTTAGAGGAATTCTATAACTAGTTAAGAAAACTTCAAATAAAAAACTTTGCTCTCCACAGGATATATTTTTTACTTTAAATGGCTCTACTACTCTGTAACAGCTAATGTAGGCAATGTCCACATTATGCTACAGTGTAACAAAACTACTTGAAATCATTAATAGCGATAAGCGATATATTTTGATGAGCGATTGTCGTGGCAGAAACTTTGTGGAATTCAATAACTGGTTAAGAAAACTTCAAATAAAAAACTTTTCTCTCCACAGGATATATTTCTTACTTTAACTGGTTCTACTACTTAATATGTAGCAGCTAATGCAGGTAATGTCCACATTTTGCTACAGTGTAGCAGAGCTACTTGAAGTAATTAATAAACTCTTTGAAACGTAAAGTTTTTGAATTGCAGTCTTGATAATTCGGTATTTTGATGATATCGAGTGTTGTCATTAAGGTGATTGCAGATTTGACTAACAGATTTGGGACGCATTATTATGCAATGTGAGAGGGAATCGTGAGAAATGTTAGATAATGCCAATGGTACACGATATATGGTACCACGCAGTCTTCGATATAATGTAAAAATAAATTACAGTATATCCTACTATATCACGAAATTTCACGCGATATTTTTCGATAAAATTTATATGGGAAAAATGAAGGCAGTATTAATGTGATGAAATCCATTGAATTCACGCGACATCATTTGGTAGAGAAAATAAGGCATACCAATTTAGCAATGTTTGATGTAATATGTTATACGAAATAACACGATATGGTACCATCCGCGGTATCATTCGATGCGCAAAGACATCCGAGATGAGATTTATTTGCGATAAAATTCGATGAAATGCTAAATGCGAAATGATGCTAAAAACCCCCTTCGAAAGGTTGTAACCTATCGAAACCGTATCGATATAAAACTCACAACTGTCTTCAATATTTAACTCTTCGCATCGCAAAACCCTACTCATCTCTTTATCTCCGTGCTCTCCATTCTCGTTTCCTTCTTTCCTCTCTGCCTTCGCTCTCTCTCCCGCTTTGTCCCCCCCACCCCTCCCACCCCCCCACCCCCTCCGCCCCCTCACTCTCCTATGCTCACGAGCACACACACACAGCGACCTCTTCACAAGAAAAAAATACAAGCGAGCGCGACGGACGAAAGGGTTTCCCCCCTGGGCTCAAGTGAAACGTATACCAACTCGCGGCAGAGGAGTCGAGGACGGGCGTGCATGTACTCTTTTTCAAAGATTAAACACACAGGTGCATCCCGCTTTTTCGCGTTTTAGCTCACCCGCTTCCGTGGTATTTAGGAGGGCTAAGGGCGTTGGAAAATCATTGTACACACCGAGGCTTTAGGCACCTCGAACTATGAAATTATGGCGTGGCAACAATTATCATAAGCAAAAAAGAGATTACCATATAAAATAATAGGTAGTATTTACCCTGCCTGCCATTTATATTCCTTTTTCCTATTTGAAGATCTAATTTTCCTATTCTTATTTGAAGTTATAATTTTCCTATTCATATTTAAAGTCTTAATTTTAACAATTGAAGCTTATTTTAATCTTAATAAATAATTCTCTTTCAACAATCTTCCAATTTAAAACGTTAACTTAACGTTAAAATAATTAAGGCTCTCTTAAATATTCTATTTATTTTCGTTCATATTTGTGACAAAGAACCCTGACATATTATTCAGTTCCAGTGAAAAAACTGCTGAAGAGTGAGTAAACGACAAATAAAATCAAGCGTTAATAATATGATTTCTGCCTCGAGTAAAATATTTATTTCATTACGGTGACTACTCTGCTTGGCTTAGAAAGTTGCTCTCATTGAAAAGGTAGTCAAGATGTTTCTTCTCAGATACTATAGCACAAGGGCAACCAAAATAAAGTATAATTTATTTTTAGTGAAGCTGAACTTTTTCTCTTGACGTGGATACGTCATTAAAATCAGATCAACACTCGGGGTACCAGCACCGAAACGGCGAAGAGATCACCCTGCGTTTGATAAGTGATCTATTCCGACACTATAAATTCGTGATATACGTAAATGTGTTCTCGTTCCATCGAATATAAGAATACAATGCGAGCAAGACCTTGGGTCTTGCTCCATGCTTACGGGGGGCACACAGAGGAGAGTAGGGTTGGGGAGTGGCGACTGGCAACGACAAGTTGACAGTAGGCAAAATCTGACTCCCGTTAGCTTTTTCTTGAGCACACATCAAATTTCCCATAGCTAGATCTCTTAGCATTTCGAAGACTTCCTCTTAGAGACGCAAAAAAATCATTTCTCTCAGAAGGAGATGTTTTTTAACCTGCTCGAAAGCCTCCCTCGGCCAAACCACTGTGTACGACAGAAACTCCCTTTTACTTTCCAATGAAAACAGCTTTTTCGTGATGGGCTGCATGATTTTAAAGGTCACTAATGACGCCACAACGTAAATAAATTTACGGTGGGAAAAACGTGATATAAATATGCGCTTAAATGGCCATGAAAACCAAATTTGCGTGAAATTGTCACTCATGGTCATCGAATGCAAAAATATGGATATGTAATGACATTAAGATGTCAATGGTTTCAATATTGCAAACAAATATATGCATTTACTAGCTTCATTGCCTCAGGTGTCGCGTCTCCTAGTATTCACGCGGTATTTGTGAAGCAGATTTTTATTCACGCTCATATGGGTGCTCACCTAACGAGCTATGCTTTTGCGAAGTTTCCCTCGATAGAAGATTTTTGTTCCATGAAAGGGTATAAACAAACATTTATAGTAAAAAATCAATTTGAAAGCTCCAGCTATTATGAATACAATGGATGTGCATACATGCGTTCATTAATCGTGACTCAAAAAGCGATTTTTCTTCCACAGTGCTGGACAAACTTGGTACATTTTTAAAATTAAAAGTTCTCATCGCAACTTAAAGTTAATTTTAATGAACTAATGGCTTAATTATTGTTTGTAGCTTTCAAACGTCAAGTCTTCTTTGTATTAGAGAGAGAATCGGGTTTATCATGAGAGCTGAAGCACGTTAAATTGTTATATAGAAATACAAGAATGGAATAGAAACTTAACACCAAAGCCACTGCAGAAAGAGGCTTAATTAACGTCGCTTTTGTGATAATTTATTTTAGAATTTTATTGTTTATTCATGCTAAAATTCTTTTGATAAACTTAAAACATTATTTATTTTATGCTAATGAACCTCACATCCTTCCCGTACTCTTTGAATATATGAATAGATAAATAATAAGATAAGGCAAATGAAAAGACAGGTATAAATAATATAATAGGGATACTGTGATTCAGAGTATTCTATAATTTTGCACTGGCGAAGATCTGAAGTGGTGGCAAAACTAAGCAGAGAGCAATGAAGTATAAATTAAGAGTTAATTTAATTCATGCATGTCTTTTTGAGGGAGTAGGCATATGGATACAATAAAGAAGTGGTATCTTATTCATCTAACATTAAATGGGACCATGCTATAAACGAAGTAACATAAGGAAATCAATGATATCGTACTTGTGAGTGTTTTTTCCAAAATAAAATAGTAATAAATAATTACATTCCTTATTCGCATGCTGATTGGCGTGTAAACGCTATTTGTATGATATGTTATTCCGCATCGGTTAACTGTATTTATTATTTTGATAACGATAGCTTCAATGCATCATATCGAGATGTCTTTTAATTTGTAGGCGTTGGTTCTTCATCAAACCTTTCTATAATGCCCTATCGTAACTCTATGCATCCATGACTTTAGAAAAGTATGACGCCGACAGTCTAAAATATTGTGATAAATCACAGAAGTTATAATTTTTACACAAGTTGAAATAGGTGAATTTATAATTAAAATAATCTTACTGAAATAAAGAGGCATAAAATCATTAAATTAGAATTACAAAGTATATATATATATACCTATTCATTCTCCTTTATTTTATTCGTTGTCTCTGCCCCATTTCTCTCAACCATTTTCATTTCAGGGAAATAGCATAAATGAAGTATTCGCCTATTTATATTTAGTTGAATGCGTTTTTGTTAAAAGGAGTTGGTTGACAGCTAATACGCCCCCCAAAAAGGAATGAGGCATAATTACATTAAAAAATTCATACTTAATTGAGAGATTTCATTTATAGACGAACATTCCTCTCCTACCAAGGCGCCATGTATCAGAAATATGCGTATATTCGCCAAATATAGTAGCCGAATATGGCCTAACTCAAGCCAGAACAATCAAAAATAAGGAAGAGATATGTGAAAACCTCAGCCTATACCTCCAGATATGCCAAATACAAAACTTACCACTCCTCCTCGGAATATTTAATGGATTGACTGTTTTATCTGAAAGCATTAGTTTGCAACAAAGGGATTTGAATTTATTTCCTTGGGAAGTAACATGATTTCCATCTAAACCCCTGCCTTCTGGGATTTGGAGTAAAATTTGACAAATGATTCTGGTTCCAGTTGTTTTCGGGAGTAAATATTACTCGTTTTTCCATTATTTCGATCAACTGAGGAAACAGATAAAGCACTTTTACTTGATAATGTACTTCTGATTCGGTTTTCATAAATTTATCAATGAAATAACTCAAAAAGGCAGCGGGTTGCACAGAAAACCAAAGGCTGTTCGTATTATTAAGAACAGTCCAGATTGTTGAATATGCCCCGAAGCATACCTTGCATTTCAATCAATCTCATTAATTTTTTTAAACTTACAAGGTCTGAAAATTTATAAATTACAACAAGTTATTATTACATATAAGGTATATATATCATAAGGTCTACAACATCATAAAACATTTGCGAAGCCACGCAGGAATGTAGCGTTTGTGAAATAATAAAGAAATTACTGAACACAGAAGGTATGAGTGAATTTTAGATTTTTTTCAATTATTAGACATTTGAAAATTCCTACAGCAAAAGGAGAACAGAAGGGCGTGCATGTAGAAATTATGATTTACCTCCGGAGTTCACCTCCAAAGACAGAGGAGGAAAATCCACCCAGCACCAGCATTATAATATATTAGTCCCTCTTAAATAACGACTGGGAATTTATTAAAGAGAAGTTGTTGAAAAAATCACGTTATGGTGATTTATTAAACGAATAAGTGCCCAATTGAAATTGTTTTATTACGTCAAATATTCAGGTCCAACTATTGTATTTCATTACCATGAATTACATGAAATTCGTAATTTTCTAAACAAGAGGGCTTGTGTGTTCTAAAAAGAGATATTACTAGCAGAAGTTCATGAAATTAACAATAATTTACGTTGTAATTAGAATAAAAAACTGATTGGCATTGGTATCTTATTGGCATTTATTGGATTGTAAATTAAAATAGTGCCGATTTAACTATCAAAGTTGCCTAAGTTAGTTTGCTACTATTACAATGAGGCTTATAAATGCATCTTTGATCTTCTTATTCATCATTCGTGTGATTTAAGTTAATTTGATATTACCTTAAACGGAGTATTTTCTCTTTGATGTAGTGGCTGCGTATAAGTACATAAAACGGGAACTACTATCTGGTAATTATTGAAAGTCTCGGCCACCTCTTCTTTCAGACCACCTCACTCAATTCGGGAGATCGTTTCGAATAAATTCGATGCCGCTGAGCCACATGAATTATAAATCCTCCCTCCGTCCTCAGCGGTGCCTGCATTATTGAACCAAAACCTCTAGGTTTCTATTCAGGCGACCAAGAAGCTTCTGGCGAGGGCACGAGGAGTTAAGCCTTCGTAT
Organism: Pyrrhosoma nymphula; assembly: GCA_963573305.1. Taxonomy (NCBI): domain Eukaryota; kingdom Metazoa; phylum Arthropoda; class Insecta; order Odonata; family Coenagrionidae; genus Pyrrhosoma; species Pyrrhosoma nymphula. The sequence continues at coordinate 151,904,496 of OY754328.1, forward strand.
TCAGTTCACATACTCAAAGATGCCTAGGGAGAGAGAGAGGGGTAGGGAGAAGAGTGGCGTGGGGGGTGACAGGGGGAAGGAGGGAGGGCAGGGTGCGGGTGGCAGGGGAAATGGGGGTGGGAGAGTGGCTGAGGGGCGATTACAAGGGGAATGAGGGGAGTTTGCGTGGCTCTGGGGACGGGAGGTTCACTTGAGAGATGAGGGGTGGAGATCTTACGAGGGAGAGAGGATGAAAGAACAGCGAAGGGATGGTGGGATAAGGGTGCTACTGCCGCGACATGAAACAAGGCGGCTGAATGGAGCGGCCAGGGAAGAGGCGATACTGCAGCCGGCGGTGGAAAAAGTGTGGGCTGACGCAAATCCGCGCTGCCTCCGCGCTTCAAAGCGGCCGCCAAGAATGTGATCCTCCCGACGAAAATTAAAAGGGTCATCCATATATTACGCTCGCTTTCGGTGTACAAGGTGGAATAACGTCCCTTCCGCATCATGGCGATGCGGAGGGTAGGCGTGCATTTTGGACTACGAGAAAACCGCGATCCGTCCGGAGCGTTACACATTGTATTATGTGAAAATTAAGAGTAAGATTGTGAGTCGGTCGAGCGGAAGAAAGGGAACATGACCTGTAATGGATGACTATCCACTCACGAAAATCCACAACGACCTCTTACGAGCATAAGCAATTAAAACTGCATTTCAATCAAAACAAAACAGTTACTGAAACCACCTAGTTTCACTACCACTTTCAACCTCCGCGCAATCATACGTGGAATGATTTCATATGCATTTAAATCCCTTTTATTGAAACTCTATTTGTAAGGCGATTGGATGATAAATACACATATTTAAAAAAACATAATAGTTCGTCATTGCTTTGTGAGACTCAGAAAGACACGCTGGTCACGGGAAAAGTAATTTTGTTATACAAATACTTGAAGCATATTGATGATAATGGCTAAATTGAGTTAAAAAGGGTCGACGGAGTGTAGAGAGAATCATCCTCGATAAAAGTTGCTCGTTCTAAAGGGCAGATCACATTCTCCAACTGTGAAGTGAAATTGATTGTAGTTGTTATTATTTGACACCTAAATACCGGCCCTGGGGCAAAGTCCTCGCCTGTAAATCCGGAGTCCCGCCTGGGTTTGTTACTCTCTACCCAGGGAATGAATGTTTCTGTCAGGTTTTGCTGGTTCGGCCCCTGAGACACCTGAAAACAAGCCAAGAGTGGCTTGAGTCGGAATCACAGGGACATACTGGCCACGAATATCGTCTGAACAACAAAAAACCTGTAATTTGGAAAAGATAAATTTGCAAAAGTAAATATACCTATCACTTCTAAGGGAATTACGGAGATAATTGTGACGGAAAAAAATCAATCATTAAATATATAACAAATACGTGGATCATTTGTTTCAAACTTTGTTCAAGGATGTTTGCAAATGAATAGGTTATGTGCTTATGAAACTGAACTGACAATGTGAATGATTCCTTAGGCATACGAAGAAGAATCTGTTTTCGACGAAGAAGATTGTCTTTCCCTTGCTTTCCTAAGGGTAGCCCGAAAATGAAATGCAAATGAACAACAATGCAAAGGATATTTTCATTATGAATATCATTTAGCTAATGGATTCTGCTTCCAATTAATTGATTGAATAAGGAAGTAGTATTTAGGGGAAATTAGCCTTTGTGATGGGTAGTTAGATTGGCCTTTGTATGGGGGGACAACTCAGGTAACTTAGCCATTTAATTGCCCTTAAGAGGAGATATGTAGGTTGAGTGAGGAGAGGTAAATTTTTAAAATAGCAAAATCACTTAGAACGGGATTATTAAATAATTACTCTAATCTCGTTGGAATAAATATCTGTTTTTGTATCAGGCATATGTACTCAATGTTTGATGGTTAATCAATGATTTGATAAAAAGTGAACTTATGAATTGATCGATAATAATTGAATCGTACACATGCTCACCGATAATTTGACATTACGTTTTCCATTTCCTTTACCCATTGATAGACTAAACCTGTTGTACAATTTCCGGTGAGTGAAGAAAATGAGCCCTCTCCTTATTGCTGGCGCGTGTGCATGTGACCACGGGAACCAAGCATCGATCGACGCTCTCAAGAATATTATCTGTGAGTCGGAATTAACTCAGGCATTCGATTTCACTGCGAGGGAAATTTGACGTGAAGCTGTAAACAATCGGGTTGATTCGATTCGACTTGGAGACTTTGGATTTTATATTTGGGCTTTCTCAGCACCACCCGAGCCTCCACCTCTTCTGGTGCTCATTAATACTCTGATGTCCTTTAATTTACACACACTTCTCTTTTCAAGAAGCTAATGAAATATCTCGGCCTTTCCCGGTTTGTTTCAAGAAGCATGGCATTACCATTAGTTTCAGTGTAAACATAGCACAAGGAAAATAGTGTGTGGGCTGTGGATATCCGTCATGAAAAAAATATCTAACGTTATTAATTAGTAATTCTCAGTAAACGACATACCTCTTATGGAAAAAATATGTTACTAAGTGGATTGATATTTTATAAGGTGCGTTTTTAAAACGGATATACTTATAATACTTTTGCGCTGCTTTATCTAACGATGAAATATATCCCAAATGCATGATTAACGAATCAATGTGATTTTGTGTATTGCCATCGAGGAAAATAAGTCACTCCCTTTTTCTTTGCTGACCTTCTTCGCCTATTTGCAGCGCTTAAGAAGCCCAGTTACAAAACACTCATGGTCGCCTGAGGTAATTCAAAGAGGCAAAAGGAATAGAATAAACATCTGTGGCAAGATTAGAGCCCGCAGTCATCGTAAATAGGAGCTTTGTTAGCTATCATTCACCGATATATAATCAGAATAAGTAAAGTAGGTAGCTCATTCCCTTACTTTATTTGCGTACATAGAGTGACTGAAATAAGTAAAACCAAAAGTGAGATTATAATTTAGAGAAATTTACAGATCCGAGATATTTAAACTAAAGGTTGGATAGTAGAACCAGTGAAAAGAAGCAGGAACATATACGAGCTCGGTAGAAATCATTTCTCCTTCAATGTAGTGATCGTATGCATTTCTATAAGACACATCTCGAATACCATGACAGAAAGTAAAGTGGTCTTACATGAATCCTTCAAGGAAACTACCTTGCATTAAACATCCATCGTCTGTCACATTTTGGAGATTTCTTTCATAAAACTCTTTGGCTATGCTTCAACCTGCTATGAGCCAATACCCATAGTTTTTGTGTGTGTTTCACTATGCGAACTACAGTACAAAGATTCTCCCTACTTTATCTTTCATACCCAAGTGAGTATTCCCTTCTTATCTTGATTTTATCCTTCCAAAAGACGGTTATTCACTTCATAGTTCACAATGTTAAAATAATTTCTTGTTACTTCAAGGCCGAATTTATAATGCAAACTATTGTAATAGCTTTTTTCAGAAATTAGGGCTCCAGAAGAGACCATCCGAGGACAAGAGGTTCAGGGATAACATTCCGCAAGGTTTTTCATCTTATAACCTAACAGTAAAGAAACGCTTCCAAGGATGGAGAAAGGAAAGATGAAGTGGCTGATCGAGGAAAACAGAAACAGGTTATTTGCCTTTATAATAACACGAAAAAAATGAGCTTTACGGTTCCAACATTGAAGTTTAGGAATAAGTAATGAATAAATATGACATAAATGAGCTGAGGCGTTACCGTTTTAACAATAGTTTCAGCAACTGGTTTCACAGTAAATTCACCGGTATCGTCGATTTTTATCAAGTTCTACGAGAGAAAAACACGACCCATAATTCAATGCATTTGGAACAGTTGTGCACCGCTCGATGCAGGACGCTGGAATCTCTAGACTGTTTAGTAACATTCTGTGGCACTTAAGCACTTAACACTAAGCAATTTTAGAGTTATGGTAAACAAGAATATCTGTGGCAACTGCAGCATTCACGTCAATTAAAGTTAAAAATTTCTAATATCCTTGTTTGATGCGTTAGATTTCAAGGATTAAGGAATGTGTAAAAAATTACGCCGTTAAGGGGCGTTAGGGCTCCTCCCGGCATCCGTTCGCTCCCTTGTGACATGGGTATAGGTTGCTTGGATACTCGCCGGGCGCTGGGATGTTTAGGGCGTGGAACGAGAATGAATGGAAGATATGAACTGAAAGGCCCTTCACTTAAAAAGCATGTCCACTTCTGAAGGGAGAGCGAGGAGAAGCAGCAACACCTATCCCTCTCGCTACGATCCTTATATTCGGAATAACGCACTATTAAACCTCGTTCCGACGCACGAGCAACACATCGGGCTCAATGAATAAAGTATGGTATCAGAGGAGAGAGCCATCAAACATTTTATTGATAGTGATCTATAAGTAATGGTTTTCACCAATTCATGACAGTGTCGAGTTGCAGGAGCAAACTATTTAAGATGCACCTCTCCGTCAACAGCGATCGTTGCTCTGCCACAAATTACGACAGTAAAAATCCGAAGGCAATAATGAAAAATTTTTAATGAATTCAAAAAGCAGGTTAATTGAAATGGCATCTCTTTCACACACACACCTATAAAAATGTCGTAGATTCGATAACGCCGATTGAAGGATGCAGTAGATAATCGTTACTTCTAGAGAGGCTTCCATGTTTATCTGCATGGTGAGTATTTTGCGGTTCAGCAATTTTAATTCCATGTACATTAGGAAGAGAAAACAATAGAAAATTTACTTCGCTCCAAAAGACGCTGATTGCAAAGCGGAACGAAATTTAGAGCCTCAAAATTTTCACCACGCCGCTAAAATCGAAAGCCTCTCTATCTGTCGTGGATTCTATACCCAGCTAGCGCAAAACATCATTTTTTAGGGTTAGGATTAACCTAGACTGATATGCTGGAATAGTTTTCCACTCCCTGGAGCAAATTAATGTTCACCATGATATATCAGCTAACACTTTACAAATGTCTTCAAACTCAATCAAAAATATTCTTTTGTAATAAGTACAATTGAAATTTGGCCACAAAAAGCATTTGAATTACAGTATGCATCTCTAAACCCAATGAGCCATTCTAATCAATCACCAGTCATAGATTAGCTTTCTAAAATATCCATTAAAACTAGTTTTCCACGCCGTTATTAATACATATTGTAATAAATCTCTTTCAAAACTAATTTTATTTATCTTTCAAAACTATTTTTTTCTTGGTATCCTCGTAAACAAATTCCTTGTGAACAGACTATATGGTAATACATTATATTCGCTCCGTCACTTTTAAGCTGTTACCACTGGACTCAAATAAACACTTTGAATGAACCTGAATGCTGAAAGGAGATATCTTTAGATGTATACATAAATGTCTTAAATCAAAAAGAGATTATTCACCTCCATAAATGAATCTATGAGCATCAATCAAGTTCATATTAAAAAGAGGTGTTTATTCAAGATAAATGATGACATCTAGAATGTTTATAACAAACTAACGAATGACACCAATTGCATTGCTTTTCCTCCCTAGAAAGGTATCAAAGCTTTCATATTATTTATTACTATTTGGTTAAAATCATCCATCATCAACCAATTTACAATCCAGAACCTACTCTAGAGTAAATTATGATTCTTCAACGTTTTTCACTCTACCGGAATTTCCATTTTATCATTTGAAATATATTATAATGCAAATAGCTCGTGTCATGAATCATCACTTAATTATCAATTAGTTATATGTAGTTCATTCTTAGTACAACAACCTGAACTGTTAAATGAGACCTTTTAGGGCCATTATTTTTCTACAAGCTTGTCACCAGCATGCCGCAATTTGAGACACACAAAAAAGACATAGTAATAGCGTAGTTGCTTGGAAATCCATTCAAAATTTGAATTGAACCAAAAATAATTTGCCGCAAAAATACGAATAAAGAAGAGTGACAGTTCGAATTTATTTGCGTTGGAGTCAATGCCTGCAGATAGCTGAAAAGCTTATGTCAGCCTTTTTTCTTTTTAAAATAACTTTTTAACTTGAGGGACGAGGTCACCATCTATAAACCTAGGTGCTATTTATTTAGTAGTAATGAATCTTCGGGGCCCATTACTGGGTTTCCCGTGCATTAAAGAGGACAAACAATCACTCAACTCTCCGTGCACGAAATGGAAAACGAACGAATTACAACGATCACAACAAACAAGATAGGATACGAACACCTCAAATGATCACGCTGACAGTATTATTCAGGTGTTGTGGTTTTCTTATAAAATAATTTCAATGTTTTTCACATCCGTTGAAGTTCAACGGGTACCTTCAGCTAGTAACTTATAAAATTGTATGGGTCATGTAAAATACATTATCCTTCAAGAGCGACCGTTCATATTTTAATTGTAAATCTCATGTTTTTCCCAACATCAGAGCGAGACTACCAACTATCTACTATATACTATTCGTTACTACATTATACATTTCAGGATCACAAAATAGCATGTTAAAATGTATAATACCACTTTTCTTCCAGAACTACAACCAAGAATCGAACGGAGAGAAATCGGAATTCAGGAAACCACCCTGCTAGGCTTTAGCTGGGAATGACCTATATTTGTTTACCCAGATTGATACCTGGATCCCAATGATTAGCACCAAGCATGAAACTTGCAGATATACTATTTCTGTATAGCCGTGAATGAGACAGAAGGCTATAAGAAAATATTGATGTTCTCAATTTGAGGTTAGGAGCCGTAACCTTCAAAAGAAATCTTAAATTTCATCACTGCCACAGTATATAATTCGGATTCGCAATCCTCGGCAGGTGTATTTGCAATAGAAATTTGAATTGGACTCTTGCAATCCCTGATTAATGCGTTTCTATTTTCTGCGCTGACAATTTCCTAACATTTATTTGAATACAGTATAACTCCGGGTGCAAAAGGTCTGCAGGAGTACCGCAATCCCTCTCGAGGAGACCGAGCTGACTTGCACGAGGTGGAAGAAAATCCCTTTCATATGTTTATTCTCAAATCTCCGGTCCCTCTCTCTCTCTTTCTTTCTCTCTTCTCCTCTCTTTCTCTCTCACTCCCATAAATCATCAAGCAACCCAGCCCTCTGCAAATTTGTCCGTCCCCTCCCACCTCAAGACGTTGCCTACATTTCCCCAAACCCTCGGCACGAGAATCTTTTTCATCCAAGACGCTGCTGTCCCCCGGCCTCTCTTCCCACTTCAATTTAGAATTCGCATCTTCTCTGGCAGTCTCCAAGTTAGAGTGAGGAGTTGGGACGGGAGGGACGGGGGAAGGACGCTGGGGAATCTTCCCTTATCCCTCCCCTCCGCCTACTCCCCTCCTTCCTCCCCTCTTTCCCCTCCTCTTCCCACCTTCGATGCCCTCGCCTTCCACAGCCCCTCCAACCCTCCCACATCTTCGCCTATCTTCCGGATGTGGACTCCGAAGCGGTCGGCCACGCTGATAAAAGTGCTTTTTGAATAAGCAGAATTTCGACGCTTCGTATCCTGCCAACTAGACCTGGGTGTTCCATTGTAACATCTCGGTTATTTACGCTAAATTTAAGTTCTGTGTTTAGTATAAGTTTTTAAAATGTAAATTAAGTAAGTAAACTGATAAAAGTTTTCGTGTGGAGAATTGCTCTAAACTGGGGTGAAACCTGGATCATTTCAAAGGAAGAGATAAGACTGGATGCTTTAGAAGTGTGGTGTTATCGACGAATGCTGGGAATCAGTTGATGTACAGAGTTAAAAATGAAGAGGTGTATAAGAGAGTGAGAGAGAAGGGGAATGAACTATGGAAGAGCATCGTGAAAAGAAGAGCAGAATTGGTGGGGCATATATTGAGATACGAGAGTCTAGTATTGAGTGTGTTAGAGGGAATGGTGGAGGCGGTACGATGCAGAGGGAGGCCAAGGGAACAATATGTGGCGCAAGTGAGGAAGGATGCTGGGACAACATCCTAAGAAGAAATGAAAAGGAAAGATCAGAAAAGAGATGAATGGAGGTCTATTTTAAAACCAATCTTAGGATTGATAACTGAAAGAGAGATGTAATCATATTTAAGTTATTCACCGTAATAAATCTTGGCGTAATCCATGCACACCAAATTAACATCTCACATAAATCCCAGTTCAAATTAATTGGCGTAATTAATATATAAGAAATGAAACTTAAATTTAAACAAATATGCATCAAAATATGAATGTATATGGCAAATAATATATGCATGGAAAAATACTGAAAATAGAGTCACATTCATTGGTAAACAGGAGCGACACTTCCTAAAACCAGTGTTAAGAAAGAGTGTTCTTAAATGTTAATAAATTTAATTTATTTTTTATTGAAATTCATTTCCTCGCAGATCGTATAAAAACATCTATTTCTACAAACCATTTTTCAAGGAGCAACATGCCATAGTGTGTATGTGAAAAATAAGGCTAACAATAGATAAAACTTAAGTGACTTTTGGTAAGTTATATCTCGTAGCCTTGACAATTTGACTAAATTTAGAGGGAAACAGTATATCTATCCCCGGGGTAGAATAAGAAACCAGATTTTGGCTGGTCCCATCCCTATGCCACTCCCCCCCCCCGCTTCCTAACCCTTTTGTCCCTTCCCTATTTATTCTAGGATTGTCCTCCTCTTCATTCACTTTCAACCTCGTGTTGCTAGTGTTTTTCCCTTCAGCTCGCTGAAGAGGGCCACTTTGTGGTCGAAATACGCGTATACGAATTTCACCCTCGTTCCCTGTTTGTTGTTTTTCTATTTGACAACGCTCTTTTTGAGCTGTTCTCCCAGAAATCTGGGGCCCTGCTGTGTGTGTGAGTGAGTGTTTTGTGTGATTGCGTGTGTGGTAGTGTTAATAACTTGGCAGCCTTAGTAGAGTCACTACAGCTCTCCGAAGGATCCCAGGTTATAACCCAGAAATCCTTAGCTAGGTCTCATTAGCCTACAAAGGATTCCAATTGGGTTGTGTGTGTGTGTCTGTGGTAGTCCCTGGCGAGGAAATTATTTCCCGTAAACTACTACAGGAGGGTATTCTGGTGGAGAGGCTGTGGTTGGTCCCTGTTGTGGAACCTCATTCCCGCAAACCAACACGGTAAGTATTTAATTTTTTTTGACGAGTGGTGCATATATTTTACGGCCATTGGAGAAATATTTTATCTGTTTAATCTATAGAGGCCGTAGAGCTCATCTACCTTGATTTTACAATATTTCAACATTACCATTTGAGCTATGTTTAAACTAAACATCACCACGAACATTCCTAGAATGCAGAGTGAACACTGTCGTTAGACAATTCAAATATATATGGTTTAAAGATGTTCTTTTTATGTTCAACCAGTGAGTAATTTTGAATAACACTTTGTGAGCTGGAATCGTACGATCTATGAACGGTATTAAATGAATAGTTCACCCTTGAACATACAATGAACGTTCTGTGGTTGTATGCTCAAGATAATTCAGTCATTAACTACTTTTGAATTAGTACATGAATGGTCTATGGTATGGTCTATTTGTATGGTCTATTTTCCATGGGTTATTATACTAATGTTTCATTAAAACACACCAGAAAGGGTTCCCTGCTACACGCTTTGTCGGCGAAATTTTCCTCCTTCATTTCAAGCCTTATTATGGCCACAAAAATTGTCGTTTCATATCGTAATGTAAAATCATCTCATATAGTGGTTGGGGATATTACTAAATATTTTGCCACTCTCATGAAGAATGATTCCGTTAGAATATCGAAAATGGTATGCCTTAGTTCAAGTTGATACTCAATTATCGATAAAATTGATATACGTATTAAAATTATACGTATTAACATAGCGTTCTAAGCATACCTCATACAATATAGTTAGTTCCATCTGTATTGCAATATATTTTCCCATCTCAATCTTGTACCTTTGTTGTGGTTGATTATTTGTTTGCGGTTGACTCCTTGGAACTTCTACATGCTTTAATTTAGATATGAAAATGTCTAGCTGTTTAAAGTAAAGGAAAGTTCGTGAAGGTTACGAGAATAGTAACTCACTAATTTGATAAGAGGGAAAAATGTAGCAAATGCGACGAGAAAAATTCTCGCACCTACCATATCAAATTACAATACATAAAAATATTAATTTTAAAAACATGAATCTCAAAATGGGGAAACAATTTTGGGAAATAGAAAATAATCCTATTCCAATTAAAGTATTTTTGTGCAGTGGCGCAAATCAAGTATGATGGAAAGAGGGTTTCGCTTGATATCTGCCGGATGGTAACAGGATAAAATCTGTTGATCACCAACGAGTTTTACGATTTTATTCAAGCGGAGTAATTTTGCACTCTAGAAATAAATCGGATACTTAGGCTTTAGAGGGAGTGAAAAAGCCACCAAATATTGAATGCGTGCAATTCACGCGCCAAAAGGCTTAGCGTCACAGCAGGTTTATCATAATGCTTAGCGCTCAGTTTCGAACCAAACAAAATGATTATTAATGCTGATTCTACGTGAAAATTTTTTCCAGAAAATCCAGTGAAATTTTAATATAAATTCCGAACAAATGTGATTTGGATCAATTCCGTTCCTTTTACTTCTCCAATAAAACTGTTTAACCCTTAAGAGGTCGCGCGGTGTACTGGTACGTAAGGTGTCGCGCACGGTCTAAATGACCGTGTTAACAAAAATTTGAAATACTTATATATTTATTGAATATTAATGTTTTTAAATGTTAACACGTACCAACAGTATATTAAATAAGCAGTAATAAATTTGATATATAATTATTTACGTATTTTATATATATATGACATGATATATACATTTTGACTTCACCGTAAATTCACTTTGAATTATATTGTAACCTGTGTTAAATTAAGAAATAGATTATTAGAGGTAAATATGCAAAACATTTTATGATTTGAATCACATTAGGATTTATTTATCATCGTCAGAGCTATGTTGTTACATCACATCTTCCTCCTTTCTATTTTCAACTTCCGCGCAACCGACGCAAGTAGTGTCCTCCTTACAAATACATTTTGAGCATATTACAGTGTTTGCTGCTTGTTTTATTCTATTTCCATGAGCTAAACGCACATCTTCCTGGGCCTACATCCCTCTGCGGCGTTATTATCTCATTGGGAATACCAAAGAGATTCCTATTTTTTACTTTTAGACTGGTAGGTAGATTTTCTGAGGCAGCTCTAATTTTTAAGTAATCTATCCAAAGTTATTTACTTTATGTTTTCTGAAACTTTCTCCAGTTCATCTTATTCCAGTGTTACTTTGAAATACAATATGTGTATCCATATATATTTACAAGCGAAAAAGATACAGTCAATGGCCAATGACAACTTTTCCTTGCTACTGAATACGTTCCATTCAGCTGATCAACGGTATCAAAGCCATTTTTGGTTGCAATATAAAATGTAAGTATTTACGACGTTGCTGAATTATTAGTATCTCTATCATTCATCATCGTCATGCATTGAAGACAACAACATTTCTTCCTTGTTATTTTCCGTAACGTAAGACGGAAGTGTACAAGTTTTTTTTCAAATTCAAATAGGCTGCTATGCGGTTCACGGTGTTTGGTGTTTACAAACAGGTGCCGTATTTCTCATTTGTTTTTTCTCAAATTTCCAACAAGTTTCATCTTGTCAATTACAACTTGTTTTGTTAGTGGAACCGAGCTAAACCAATTGTCAAAAGTTACATTGCGACGGGGTCCTGTAATTGGACGTATCTATCTTTGCACAATTTTCAGCGGGCTGTTGTCTACCGCAAAATCTCCGTTAGGTTGCTCGCCAGCATAGGTTTCCATATTTAGAGTGGAAAATATGAGGTAATTTGCTAAAGAATAAATCTTGATTCCGTACGTTGCTGGTTTATTTTTCAAGTATTGTCTAAAACCACATCTGCCGCGAAAAGCTTCTGACATCTCATCTATGTTCGCGTATTTCCCAATTGTGAAAATGAGTTGACAAAATGAGTGAAAACACTTAGTATTGGAGCTAGTTTGTCACATTTTTTCCTGTCGTTCCTATCATTTATATTATCAAACCGCAATACACGCATCAAAAACTTAAGTATTTTCAAAGACATTGCAATGCAAAACTGCTCTATTCCTGTTTCATATACTGCCCAGAGGTCCTCAAGATTTTGATAAGATGCCCTTAAAACACCTGCCAAATATACAAGGCCAAACAAGGCTTTAATTTCAATAATATCAGTGTAATTAGCATCTCTCTCGCGAGAATAATTAGGGTAATTCTTAGCAATGTATTTATTAGTGTATTTTACAATTTTGTCAATGGCCATGCCAGGGAAAAATAACGCCCACGACTCAATTGAGGATTTGGCATTTCACCCAATCCCTTTTACTTCTGTGGAACCTGTCACTATATTTACTATACTGTTGCGCACTGATCGACTAGTGGGAAGAGCACTCCACTCACTTGTTCCGTCTTTTCCGGTGTAATGTACTGAATCAAATTGTTCCACATTGTCATTATCACACTCTTCAGCAGATTCTTCGCAAAGCGTATCATGGTCTCTTTCCTCTAGTATGTCCTCCTCATCTGTATCACTTGCAATTATTTCCTCTTCACCTGTCTCTCTTTGCAGAAGAAACCTGCTCCTTTACACTTCCTTGTCCTCTAAATTAGTCATGGCGAGTGTTTGGGGCTCGGAGAAAATAGTATACACAAAGCTTTTTGTACAACACACAAACAACGCAAATGTGGCGTCAATAAGTAAGATAATTAGCGATTTAAAATATTCGCACCTTCCGTTTCTGCTGGAAAGATGAACGTATTTTGACGCTAGATTTTCATAAATCACAAGAGAAAAAAAGACAAAATATTTTTGTGATTCATAAAAATCCAACTTACACACGCGATTGAATTGCCACCTAGAATGGATATACAAATATTTGAAATTAGTATGACTGTAAATTACGAAAATATGTACAATAATGAGACGCGCTGAATACTTACAGGCTACTACCATCAATTTATTCAAGGATAATAAGAATATGCGAAAGTAAAAGTTTGCCCAGTACTTATAAAACGTGAAAACAGTAAATACAAAAAGTTCACTTCATAAGACTACGAGGTCAACTGCTCTCAACCACGAGTAGAGACTGAATGGACAGGCATTTCACCAGTGTTTCATTATTCGTGAAAGCAAAGACAGCGAGGTGGGTCGGATCTCCGCCACGCGCTCGCAGAAATGCAGACACCACAATGTAAATACATGTAAAGCTTGTGACGTGACATCATAAGAGCTAGTATGTATATATGTAAGTATATGTAAGATAATGAATAAGGGTTAGGCAACGAGATGGATAGGCGGGCACAGCATCGGATTCACATTTCAGGCCGTAGGTGGGCTATCCCAGTCAAACATGGGTCGAAATAAAACGGCATAATAAAAAATAGATGGTACAAATAGTCCTTGCACCTTATCATCTTAAACTATAGAGTTTATAGATGATGTTATTTGAAGTTTTGGGGTGAAATACTTCTGAAATATATTTACGAAAATTGTTTCAGGCACCCGGTCTTTTAGACCGTGCGCGACCTCTCCCGTTCACATATCGAATTAAATGGTGCACAATGGGGAAAAAGTAATTATAAAAAAATTAGCTGTCGCACAGGGAGAACTCATAAATTGTCTTTTGACGCAATATTGACTATATTGAAGGTACTCAAAAGGCCAGAGTTTACAATGAGATAATTATTTTTTAAATTGCAACTTTTAGAGCCACCCGGTCTTTTAGACCGTGCGCGACCTCTTAAGGGTTAAGGATTAAAAAATTAAATTTTCCCTTTTTTATGGTGTTAACTCATTAGGTCACTCTTCGTCATTCTAAGATACTCAAAATTCGTTGGTCGGCCGATCCGTATACAATTAGCCCCGCTCCTCACTGCTCCTATTTCCCTAGTCACCCGTAGGAAGCAGGAAGTTTTGCTTTATAGATTGGGCACTGTACTTCCGGCCATTCGAGCTTTTGGGGTTTAGCATGGTTGCACACGCTTTGAGCTTCTTAGAGAGTTCAACATTTAAATCAACATAATGAAGAACGTCGCATCTTCTTTGAGATCTTAGGAACAAGTAATGCGTCGATATGACCTCCTTCCTTGTGCTGAGCCGTATATCCTATGACAAAAAAGAATATTTGGAAGCGCATGTAACTGTATATACTACTATGTCTATAACTGTTCTACTTGACAACTATGATTTTCAGTATCTTAGGTGGATATGAAAAGGCATTACAAAATTAGGAGCAGCCAGCCAGGCTTTGTGGTAACTAGTGACATTACCATCACCTTAGCACCGTTAGGAAAAGGCCTTCATTTGCCTCTAAAATGCCAATGTTTCACGCCAAGAAAGCTCTGGTGAAATTTTTTATGTTTGAGTACAATTTCAAAAGCATGGTGCACTGAAGCAATCAAATTTTGAAGAAAAATTCGATTGATATTGCAATTATGACTCTACTGAATATTTAAGTGCTAAATATATTATCACGTGAAATAGAGGATTGTAATCAGATCTTAAAGCTATGATTGATATAAAGGAGGTTTCCATGGTTTTTGTGATTTACCAAAAAATGTTTACTTGAACCCAGCTTCATAACCTTTCAGAGGAGAGATTTGATCTCATTTTCTATGAAAGCAACAAATATTTCCAAATATTTCTCATTAGCAATCCTCGTCAAGATTTTAGGCCATTGGTTGCACATCTTAAGCTATTTAGTGTGCTATCTAACAATGGTGGCCCTGAGAATGGATAGCTCATTCTTACATTAACATTAATTTCCAAAACCTTCAAATCAACACGAACAATAAAGATACAACTCACTGGTCTGCTGGTATAGGTCGATAAAAATTGTGGTAAATATTTGAAAGCCTAACTTCAGTAATGAATCATAGATTCTTCAGTACAACGTACCAAACAAATTTGAACCTGATCATCATTTTTGTCTAACTGCATATTTTCTGGTGGCAAACTATCCGAATCAACAATTCAGGCATAAAATACTATCGCTGCTGATACACGAATGTAAGAGGGTGATCAGATAAATGGCAGAAATGAGATTGAGTACAGACAACAATTTCATACACTGCATTTAAGAACAAAAAAGTATCGACCAGATTAATCAGCGTAATTTATTTAGAGAGCTTGCGTTTCCAACGTCCCTGAAGCGCTAATTTACCGTAGTTAAGAAGAATTTGCTGGATCCCGTCTCAGGGGAAGAGACGGAAGCAGATATATGCAGGCGTTGAATAAGTTACAGTGGGTGACTTAAACGGATAGTTGAATTAATTCTTGGCTACTATTCCCCACCCTGAGTCTACATCCACCCAGTCAGTCAGTCGTGGGCACTTCATTAAAGCGTCGTCCTGGGCTTACTTAGCCATGATCCCTTCCCATGATTCCTTAGCCTCCCTTCCTGCCTCCATAGTTAGTGCAAGTAGGCCGGCAATTAACCACTGCCGTGAACCAACTCTGTTGCTGCCCCTGCCTCCCCTCACCACCCCACCTCCCCCCTCATCACCCCCACTCCCCCGCATCTCCACACCACTGCACCACGGAGTGCTGCTGACTGCAGTGATATCGCAGACGGGCGACCGCTCCCCACTCCCATAGCCAGACTATACTCCTCCTGAATCAACACGGATCATTTGTAAGGATATGCATGCCGCGTGTCTGGTAGGTAAGCCTATCACGGAATGGAAAGTCTTTTCCCGCATTAGTTTAGCACGTGACAAAGAGAAAAACAAAACGTTTTAATGATTAAATGTAGAATTTCAGTACATGGTTTCACAAAAAAAGGATAATGAGTGGCCAATGAAAACTTTAAGCCGAGAAATTATGGCTCTGATTACAATATACGTATTTGCAGCACAAGAAATTCAACAAACATCCACTGGATTAGTATAAACTGAAAGTTAACATGATCCAGCAACGATTACGATTAAAGTAATTTTTACTCACAGAAAATTTGTTGATGATTAAGTATTATTTTTAAAATTTATGAGGGAGAAAGTTATGCTTGTATCTCAGAAAATGCAGAGTAAAAAACTGTTGTTTTATTAAACTCGGGAAAAAATGATTCTAATATTCTACGTATTTTCTATTTTTATTCTGGGTATTCCACACCTTTTGTTTATAAATAACTTGAACGTTCATTTTTTTTCGATTGTACCAAAAGATGGTGTCCAGTGAGATTCAACGAGAAGGTAAAAAAATAAACAGTTGCATAGGAATTAAAGAATACTCATGATGTGAAGTGCAAAATGCATAGAACTACCACTTTGGATGTTATAAACCACCCTTGGAGAGGAATGGATTGAAAAGTACCCCAAAAGAATCTCACTGTAAATATCATGTTGTCCACATAACCTAAATCATAAAGACCTCAGGCATTACATTCAATTTAAAGCCAATGTTGTTCTTGCCAAAGAAATACTTAATAAAATTAATATTTTTGAAATTGTGAAAAATTAATAAATTGCAGCAAAACATAAGATTCCCACAAAAACTATGGGTATAGGAAAATCGAATGCAAGAATTGAAAACCGTATTCTTGTACTCATTTTACAGTGAAAGTATCAATATATTTTATCTTCTGTGGAAGTAATAAAAAAGTAAAAATATTAAACCACCTGAATATTAAGTTCACAATAAGCACCTAAAAACTACTAAAAGTAGTTTTTCTGAATTTACGCTTAATTTCGTTTGTTTCCAGGTCATGACCCGGATTCCTGCTAAAACTCAACTTCTAGGTCACCCAAAATACTTTAAACAGGCGTGACTGACATATTTAAATGTTACATTAAGAATAACATTATTAAATTACCATTGACTGCTAAGCATTTCCGTTGTCTCCATTCAGGATATAGCATCAATGTTGACATATTTTGCCTTAGAAAGAAAGAAAATAGTGACTGGAAGATTATTCCTCTCGATTATCCGGGTGCACTATGCTCTAAGCATTCTAACCCACTTGCCATTCAATTCGAGACAGCCCCATCCGTTTTGCGATGCCACACGACCTGCCTCATCCTCCAAACGAACGGATCATATCAATCCCTGGAAGTAATGGAAAGCGTTCAGGTTACTTAATCGACACTCGACACCGCCATTGCTTCCTTACCGCAATGCGATCTAGGAGTTAGCCACGACATCCTAGTAGGACCATAACACTTTTCAAATTCAAAGTTTAACAGGGATTTAAAGTTTATTTTGCGCCACCCGTTTGAAAATAACGGCAATTTGTACATTGAGAACTTTGATATTTCTAATCCATTAAACATATTACTGTATTTAAAAAATATGTGAAACATAATCGGACCGAGGAAGAAGAGCTAATAAACATATGATCAATGACAATGGATGAAAACATATTTGAAGCAACTGACACCAATTATAATGAACTATAGACCACCAGTATAGAGTAAGTAAATTTAATCAGTTTCTTTATATTAGCATTAAATGTTTCTCAAAATTACAAGTAATTCATAAGAAAATAAAGTCAGAAGTAATGTAGCATTAAAAACAACTGTACCCAGTTTTCACCTATGCAAAAATATTAAAAATATCACAAATGGCATGGGAACTTGTATTCATGAATTATTAAGTATAGGAAGAGAATTTTTATTTAATATAAACTTATAATAAGGTTAGGTTTTAAATTAATCCAAATAATTGGTAGCTCATTCGCGATAACCTGGTCGACACTCAGTAGTCTACTGCGCAGGTGGGCCCAGTCCAACTCAGAAAATAGGGGAAGCAGCGCTTATTGAGAGGGGAACCATGCGCGAACAGTTTTCCCGCGGTGGAAAGGGAGGGGGAAAGTAGAGAAGGACGGTTCCCCTTCAAATATGAAGTCGAATGGGCTGACTTGTGTACGCCCGCATGTTGTCCAGGTCAGCCAAATGAAAAAAAACACTGTCAGAGAAGAGGTAAACCACGTGAGGCTTGAAAACCCTACCCCTTGATGGGCGAAATTGTAAGAACTTGAACTTGTTCGAACCAAAATCGCTTACTGTGCTTGATGTATGGTGGACTGATACCCCTCCAATGTTCCCCTCTCCTCCACTTATTTCCCCTCTCATGAGTTGTCATCGGTCAGGTTAACGCGAATGGACTATAGGTACTCTCATGTGAAAAATAATTTTTTTGTCAGAAGACAGAATACCACTCGTTTCCGTTTTTCATTCATCGCTTTGTGCTCCCAACTTGATATGATTTATGCGGCAATAGCCCAAAGAAAGCATGATTGTGATTACATTATTCATGAAGAAAATTTGTTGGAGGGTGCAATAAAAAGGAAGTTTTCTCAATTATATTAAGAATACAATTATTACTCCTATTTTATTGTTGTTACTCATCCACGAACTGAATAAAACGTAAAAAAAACTTATCGTATAATTTTCTTACAATTATCAATAAACCAATAAAATATACATATCTTTTAATATAAGTGTAATTAATATAAAACTTAAGTAATAAAGCAATACTAATCACCTTTCGAAGTAAATAATTTTTCTCAGATAAAACACGGTTAACATATCACAAAGGCTACATTTTAACGCTCACTTTCCCGTCGAGTTAATCGCGGCCATTTGAGAACCGAGGTGAAGGCTACAGCAAGTCTGAGGGCACATTGTCGCATTCCGTTTTTCTATTATGAGGAAGTTCGCTAAGTTTCAGTGTCACATAGGCTGTCGTAATCACACCCCCTAACACAGGTCCGGTGGCATGTTTCAAACATGTTTCCACACGAAAATGTTCCTGTGGAAGGATAATTTTCTTAATTTAAGGTATGAAATTTTTCGAGATACAAAAGAGAGTTCAAAAGAAAAAGTTTCAAGCCGAAGTCAAAGTTATTGTTATTATCCTCGAGTTCACTTGCGTTTCACGAGATTTGCCATAGATCTCTCTGACCGTTTAAGTCCTTAATTTAAACAACTGCTTCAACAGGAAAACGATATAAGAAGCATAGGTTATATTTCTAGAAGCTTTCATCACATCCCGTGCATCAACGCATTTAATATAATCACGTCCAGAATTCCATTTTATAAGTTTATTTCATATCTTTAACTTTATTTATGACTTTTTCCGTCCCAACTTTCTCTCGGTGCTCTTTTTAAAGTGACCGGCTAGGTTCTCAGTCCAGAAATCTCGAATTCCAGCGACAACAAAGGCAATTCTAGCGGATCCTCACTCCGTGCGTTGGAATGGCCCCCTTGAAGGTGGTGGACACTCGGGAGAGGGAGAAAAGGTGGCAGGGTTGTGAAGAAGACGGAAGATAAAAGCCTTGACCTCCAGGCCCCTCGGTTATGGCCTCTTAAGGTCGCGAGGAAGAAACGCCGGCATCGCAGAGGGCAGGCCGACCTCCTGCACGCCACCGCGTCCATCCGCCGCCACATTACCTCCCATCTCCTCCCTGAATTCCGCTATCGCGCGACACACGATAGCTTCCCATTTCTCCCTCCAGGTCTCGTCCTTTTAGCCCCCAACACCTTCACCCACACTACTCCTGCATTGCTAACCTTTTCATTCTCTGTCTTCGCTACCACCTAACTCACCCTTTTCTTCGATGTACAATACTTCACTTTCGATATAAACCATCGATATGCGAATATCGATTGCATATCGACAAATATCGGTGATAAAATATTGTATAGAAGCACATCGAAGAAAAAATAGCATCACATAGAAGAGCACTATCGTTTCATTAAAAAAAAAACCTAGCAGATCAAGTAGGACTGCCGATGTAGAGCAGGAGATGGAAAAGGTCTTTATCATAATAGGTATATGAAATAATTATGATCATTTAAATGAATCTCACAATACTGATATTGATTATTTTATCCACACCGATAACACGGCTCACTTTCCTTGTTTGAGAGAACGAAGACAGAAGAGAAAGTATTAAATAGAGAGGAAAATAGGGAATCATTAAATTAAATTAGATGGCGCAAAGTATAGATTGAGAACATATTAAGGGGCCATGGAATGCTGAAGGCCACAACGTCACGGAGAATGTTTGAAGAGGGGAAGATAGTGAAATATATAGCAGTTACTGACATAATAAAAGAATCATAGTTGTATCTCAAGCTGTTAATAAAGTACAGTAAAACACGTATTACTGTTATACAAATTCGATGTAAATGATAGCTTCTCAGTCGTCCATTCACAAGTAGTTCAACCAGTCGAAAATCCTTGACTATATGAACGCTAGTCCTACGATTAATATTTATTTGCAGTTAACATTTGTATTAATGGAATTATGAGTTAGTTCTACCGAAGGTTGTCTTCATACTCACGACGCCTATATTTTCGCCAATTCGACGATAGCTCTACCCTTTTAGAACAATTACTATAAATCGATAATATCGGCTATATCGCGTGTCGATATAATCCATTTTTCGACTAATCTAATGTGACTATCGATAATGGATACTGCTAATTTTCTCTGTTCCCCTCATCGAAAAGTTAAATATCGATCTAGATTCGATACGTGATCACTTCGCACAGGTTTACATTTGCCCCTTGCGTCCGCCACCCACCTTGCACCTATTGAGCCTCGTGCCCTCTCCTCACACCAACCCACCCCCCCCCAATCACCATAGCAGCCAACTCCTGGAAGGAGAGAATGGGGGAGAAGGGAGCTTCAGAAACTCTCGTCGTGCTCATAAATTGTCATGAAGTTATTCCTATTTGAGGGAGCAAGCAAGCGGGAGGAGAGGGATGGGGGATGGAGGTAGGGAATGGAGTGGAGTAGCATCTCATTGCTATGCAGTGTCGCGGCGGACGACACACGTGGGCACACCGAGTTGGTCGGATATCATGAAGTGCACTTCGTCCGCCATGCGCCATGAATTTATCAATAATCCATTTATTAACTGACGGTCCAAGTCATTCGAACAACCAAATATTTTTATTTTTCTTTCTTACTCACGCGCGCCAACCCATGCCATACTTGCCCGATTTCCTAACGTGCCACGGCCCATATTTTTTCTCCTCACCTGCCGTGAAGGCGGATGAGCGGCATAATTTCATTCAATTTGGACAGTTCTGTGCCGTGGATAGGTAGGATAATTCCTCGCAGCGAAGGATGATGTTCAATTCTCCTACATTTTAACTTTACCTCGCAGGCTTGCGGCGTGACAGTAGAATATTCATTATTCATTCAGGTGAGTATATCCTGAGGACTCAAGTAATTTATCATGAAGAATAAATGATTTATAGATAACTATGAAATATTTCTTTCAATTCCGAATGGGAATTCAAACTTGCTATGAACATTCCGTGTATTAGATCGGATCCGATACAACTGTTGAGCCCTTCCTTACAGAACATATAATTGTTTGGTATTCCTTGGGCCATTGTAATACTAAATCGTTTAATACTTTTCTATCTCTTTACATGGCTTCCTTATATCCCGAATTGTCTTAAGTGTCATATCTAACAACAGCAAACGATAACACGAGATGAGGGGATAAATATTATTTTTCTACACCAGGGTACCAGAATGTTTTATATCATGCTCATTTTTCCTTTTTAAGAGTTAATAAACACAATAAATAATATAATAAAAGAAATATTATTCAATAAAATATAATGAAATAAAAGCAAGAAATAGAAAAATAAAATCAAGTGCGCTGCAAATGTTTAGCACACTAAAATATTTATAACATCAATAATGCATAGAAAATTGAATTCAATAATTTAACTCATATTCTTTGAAAAATTAACTTATTTTTAGGAATGGAGAGAAGAGAACTCCCTGATTTTGGCTGATGTATAATATTTTAACTAATTATCTACTAACTTTTGGATTGAAATTATAAAGGTAATTTTCCCTTAATTACATGAAACTAGGATTAAGCAAGATAATGCGCGCCTGCAAACACATTAAACTCTGTTTAAGCGCATAAAACGAGGGATAGATGCTAAGATACTTAATAAAACTATATTTGAAAGATGTATAACATCTGTATTCTAAGACATTAGAAAGCTCATTGCTAGTACTTTTTCACTAAAACCACCACAAAAATTAGATATTGTGTCATAAAATTATTTAGAGTTTTATTATTTTTCTCTTAAATATAAAAAACATCTTTGTGCTATATATTCTGATTAAATTCGCCAAACTCCGTTGGTTGATTGATCACTTTGAAATTTACAATTCACAATTAACCGCTCAGATATAATAAATAATGGCCATAAGATCTAAGAGACAAATACTTGGGGCAAGTCAAGAGGGATACGGGGAAGAAGAACCATAGGGAAGTGAAGGAACTGGCATGGGAGAGGGTGAAATGGAGGGCTGCAGTATAGTAATCCTAGGATTGTAATACTATAATGATGATGATCAGATCTTTAAAAAACTTTATGATATTCGAGGTTATATGAGTGAAAAGTACAGTAAAATAAAGGAAGCGTTTGATATTATAGCAATTGGTATGATCACTTATAGCCCTGCAAAATTTCTACATCTACGTCTACATACTACCCCGAAAGCCGCCTCAATAGACGCGTGGCGGGGGGTGTTAGGACACCAGCCGTTTATATATAAAAAGGAAACGCTCTAATGAAATTACGCCTAGCGTTTATTGAAGTCTCTTATTGTTCGGGGGAAAAACGAATTCCCATACCTATCCGTTCGGCAAAATATCTCTCTTAATTTATCGTTTCTGTCGGACCTGGAAATATAGTGGGGTTCTAATATGATGTTCTCCGTGTCGCTCTTAAAGATATCTATTCTTAATTGCTCAAGTAATCTAAGCCTAGCGCGCAGCCTCCGAGTCTCTAGTGGCTCCCAGCCTAATTCGTTTAACATATGTGTAACGCTGTCTGTACGCCCGTAGCAGTTTTTGACGAATCGCGCAGCTTTCCTTTGTATTTTATTAAGTTCCCGGACTAAGTCTTTCTTCACTGGATCCCATATGCTCGCCGCATATTCAAGGTGTGGCCGGACGAGTGCGAAATAGCACCTCGCTTTTACTTTTTCATCCGAAAATCTTCCCACAATACGCTTGACGAATCCTAGCTTCTTCAGAGCTCTGCCACAAATATTTCTTATATGTGTTCCCCACGATAGGTTCGAGGTTATCGTAACTCCTAGATAATTTACTTCATCTGTCACCTTCATGTTAACACAATCCAAAACATATATATGGGAATAGTTGGACGACCTCTGCAAGAAATGTACCGCCGTGCATTTGCTCAGATTAAGTTCGAGTCCCCACTCTTGGCTCCACACATGAACGTTGTTTAAATCCGATGATAGAATTTCAAAGTCAGAGTGATCACTAATTTCGCGATAGATGACAGCGTCGTCAGAAAATAAACGTATTTTACTGCTAATTCGATAGCATAGGTCATTTATGTATATAATGAACAAAAGGGGGCCGATTACGCTTCCTTGTGGACCACCTGATGTCACTTTAACTACATCAGAGCTAATTCCGTCAAGAACTACTTTTTGCTTACGATCACTCAGAAAGTCGCGTATCCAGTTTACTACTGTTTCGTTTAGCCTGCATGACTTTAATTTGTATAAAAGTTTGTTGTGAGGTACCGTGTCGATAGCTTTATTAAAATCTAGAAATAATGCGTCCACTTGTCTTTTCGATTCACCAGATTTGAGAACGTCATGAAGAAAGAGTGCGAGCTGTGTTTCTCATGATCTACCTTTCCGAAAGCCGTGCTGACAGCTACGGAGGAAGTTACGACTGTCCAGGAACGTCATGATATTGCTAACGACGATATTTTCGAGTATCTTTCCTATAATCGACGTTAGTGAAATTGGTCGATTGTTCTCTGGGTTGTGTCTGTTTCCCTTTTTGAATATCGGTGTACTGTTTGCAATTTTCCTGTCTATTGGTATCTTTCCTTCAGATAATGACTTCATGAATATTATGTCTAAGAACTTTGTGATCTGTGGCGCTAACTCCTTGAGTGATTGAATGATTGATGATTTCCCATCAGATTTTTATTGTAAGAAAATTTTATTTATGATTTGGAACCAAAACAAAATATAATGAAACAGATTTATAAGTTTTTAAAAACACCTAAGCTTTTGACGTAAATCAGTCTTTTAATCTATATCACAGCATAATAATGATATTAAAAAATATCCATACCTACATTATGTGCATATATATTCATTTAACAAATGAGATTAAGAGAAATGAATATCCTGGAATGGAATTGTCTAGCTCGGACATTCAGAATAAAACCATTGAGTAGAAGGAATAATTATCGCAAACATTGATAAGAGCGATGTTGAGCCATTAGAACACCATTTTCATAACTTATGTTCAACTATGGAGCTATAATAAATCATTGGCATATGCGGTTATAACTTTGAGGTAATATCGTTACACTATGCAATGAAATCATTTGTGCCAGGGTGAAATGACGTTAATATGAACACCAAGTCAAAAAGAGCTCTTTCTGAAAAGATATTTAAGGCTCTGCTGGGCCTTAAATATACCAATGTTTGTGCTCCCTTGGACTTAGCACAGAATGGTCTTAGCACAGAAAGCTCTGCATTAAGAAGTAGCGGTTTATACAATAGCATGGTGGGGAAACTGGTTATCACCTTTAGTGAAAATGTTACACTAATTAATTCTCAGAATATTCTCTCGTAACAACGTCACTGAACACTGTATTATCCTTTTTTCACTTTTGTTTGGCACATAAATAATCATATATCAACTTAAAATAACGAAATACAAAATATCACATGTTTAAATTGTGAAATATCATATTCTTTTGTCACTGGAAATGTGAAAAAAATGTCTTATAAAGCATGTTTAAAAAAAACGAACACTATATACGCTTTGCATTATATTGAATAATCAGCAAAAATATAATGTAAAATTAACTGTGAAGAGTGACATGAATTGAAATTATACAATCGGGACTGTTGAACATAATGGGGACACTTTTACGTCCCATGGAACGCGAAATGAGATGATCGTTTCAAAACACGCCAACGACCATATGAGGGACTCACAATTAATTATAAAATCGACCTTTTTCTGGTCGGATTTAATTTCATGCTCGAAAGTTAGCGAATTAATCCACACTCTGTAAAGCGAGCGCGCATGAGGGGGACAATCAATGGCGGGCTTTTATGGCGCGTTAAGCGAGGCAGTTATCTGATCCTAAAACGGAATCACCGCGCACACCTCTCACTCTCCCCCGGCATGGGCAGCTCCCCCATCCCGGGGAATTGGGGCGGAGGGGGAACTCAAAAAGTGTGGTCACTTCGAATTTGTTCAATGAGCAGTTTTATCTTCCTTCCTAGCGCGTTCTCACACACACACACAGAGGAGTAGAACGAGCGGCAGGCTGGCGGCGGGCCCCGCGCCGTTTTAATGCCGCTCCCTCCCCGCATCCTTTCCCTCCACTCGCCCACTCCGACAGGCTAGCCGAGAGCGCGGTCTCCCTCGTATTCTCCTTTTTTCCTCTCCCTCACTTTCTCTTCCACGGCGATAAAATAGCCGCGCTCTCTGGAATTTGGTTTACGCATCTCTTGCCTCTCTCCCTTTCCTCTCTCCCGCCACTGAATACACAGACGCACACGCGAGACAAGCGCACCTTTGGCCGCATGAATTTCACTCCTTCCTTCCTGTCCCACCACCACCCCCGTAGGATTTATGTTGCAATTCTTAACAACCCTCCCTCAACGCTCCTCTCCTCCCGCGGCTCTTTCCCGCGCTCTGCGTCACCCGTTGCCGCGCCACCGCCGAGGCCATTTGGAATTACGCGTCGCTTCGGGGGCCCGCAGCGGCCCTTCCCATCTCTTCGCCGTGCTCTCACCGACGGGAAATCATTACCGCAATGGACGAGTAGAAGTAAAATTCATAGGTCATGTAATCGCGCGGGTTGTAGGAAACAAGGATTCGTTGGCGATGGATTTCACGGAGACAAGGACCATTTGAGCAGAAAAAAATGTGTTATAAGCTGTTTGTACTCATGATTAATGAAAATACTTAATACTTTTCTATAATATTTTTGTCGTACGACCCGTTTAACCAATTTACGGCATCGTCCGTTACAGAAAGTTTCTTTTATGTGTTAATTGTTGTTGTAGTTAAAAGGGAGGAGGGGAAAAACAAATATTCGTGCAAGGTT
The DNA here is from genome assembly GCA_963573305.1 of Pyrrhosoma nymphula. Taxonomy (NCBI): domain Eukaryota; kingdom Metazoa; phylum Arthropoda; class Insecta; order Odonata; family Coenagrionidae; genus Pyrrhosoma; species Pyrrhosoma nymphula. Next base: position 151,930,625 of record OY754328.1, read on the forward strand.
GAGGGAAAAAGGCACGTTGATTAAGGGCTGGTGATGCTGGAAAAGTTAAATTTATCGGGATGAAGTGGGGAGGAATGTGGAAATAATAATTCATTACAAAGGTTATTGGATTGTCTGATAATTTCTATTTGTTCAAGTACGTCCATTTTCAGACCTTTAGGAAGAACGTGTAAAATTTCGTGTAAAAAATCGCTCGTATGATTGTTTTCAAGTAGTAGTTAGTATTTTCATTAATCTTGGGCACTAATATTATAAACTTCTTCGAAGTGAAGCCTGCCATTGTCAAGTTTATAAGTTGTTATTCTAGAGTTTCATATATTGCTTTTCCTCAATTGAAATTTCGAGCATTTATGCTATAGAGGGAGCACTACCAAAGCAGTACAATAATTGTTGCCCCACGGGTATTAAAGATAACTTTTATATCCATCCTTTGTAAGGTAAAAGTAGTACTTGTTTAAATTATATAAGAACGGAAAGTTAGAATCCTGCAATTTAGTAATATTCTTCCGCTAAATATTTTATTGATTATACACGATTTTAAAAATGTAATCTGTAAGCAAACGGAAATATTTTTTGGTTCAGTTACAAAAATTTAATAATCACCTAGAGCAAGAAGATTGCTGTAACGTCGGACACGGTTAGATTCACTGCTCTTGCACGGTGAAGCCTGGTTACCTCGTGGAACTTCCTGACGAAACCATAGGAATTGTTTATAGTTAACCAAAGAGTTTAGGAATTGTAGAGGTAAAGTTAATATATGATACTGCTTTGTGATAAATCACTTTTTTCCTAACAGAAAAATAAAAATGGTTTTAAGATCTAAATTTGACATAAGAATGCGATGTTACATAATAATAAGATTGACCTTTTTTCCGTTGGGCACTCGTACTATTTTGCTTGAAAAGACCCGGCAACGAGAATCTTTTATTCTGAAATATTACACTAATAAGTAGAGTTTCTGGTAAAAATCGACAAAGTTTTCTGTTTGCTAGGGGTATTGTAATCCACAATAGGAAATATGGAAGAAGTGGGCATCCGTAGAACTCAATCTGCTAAGCAAAATTACCAACTAGGGAGCACAACATCCCTTCCAAACCCTCTTCCCTACACTCCTCGTCACCCAACGCTGTGGATTTTTGAACTCCCCGTTGTACTAGTACTATTGCAGGCCCTTTCTTAATATCCACAATCCTCTCTCATTGACGAAACATCATTGCTGAAATTACTGCCGACACCGCAGAGCACGGGAATGTGAAGTATGTGGATGTACACTGAATCCAAAAGGCTTCAATATTTTATTTCCACATGGTGCGTAGATTATGTAGATTACGTAATAGGCACTACGAGATACGTTGCACACATCGTTTTATTTAACTTTTTATATTTTTACTATCGCCCGCCCACGCAAAAATAAAGTATATGGTGTAGTTTTATGACCCCATTCATGGTCGATTTGCAAATCCTGCGTTGAGCGTGTCACCTTGATTAGTGGGTCAGGGCATTGCATGAAGGTCAGCGTCAATTCACGATTTCAAAACTGCAGTTTTTCGCAACACAACACCTCTTTCCCGATGAAAATACGATGGCACATTCGCTGATGAAATTCAATGCGTAAATTTCGGGTCCGGATACTTTCCTTGGAATCCCTAAATTCTGAACCGTATTTCCTTGAATTCTGAACTTTAGCCATTTATAAAAAATTCCAAGTGGAAAAATAAATTTATTTATTTAGCAGTCTATCAAAAACAGCCAAAATCACCTTTGAATTGGAATTTGGACTAATTATAAAGAATAGATCGAATTAATATTAATTCTAAATCACAAAAATCGGAGATTTGACATCAGAATGATCAGAATCATTTCCACTTCCTAAATCCTGGCATTGATAGTTTTTTTTTGTAGGTGATTAAGGAAAAAAGAATCTGTGATTTAACTATTAATTAACGAAATTACTGATGTTACCACAATACATTATTTAAATCATTGCAATTGTTTTCTAATAAATTACTAGCGAAATATATTTCTTGCATAGTTATAGGTATCTACCTACTTAATTCTCCAAGCATTTTCTCGTGAAAACGACTTGAGCTCATGAAATAACTAAAATCAATCTCAAATCATAAACACTGAGAACATGGTATAAGTTCTATGAGTTCTCACTTGTAATTCTTATCATTTGGGGAATTATACGAGCGTAACAAAGACCTTTTAATATGCGTACGTGAAACCGGTGTCTTTATGTTCTCGTTTTGGGGAGTATTTTACGCAGCACACTTCGCCGCGCTATTTTATTTGCAATGCAAATCGAATTAGCCTCATTGGCTTGAGCACATGAAGAGCACGTCCGCTGCGCTGATTCCAAAAGCAAACACGGCGAGAATGACGCGGCGGCGCCACCATCGCCCGCGCCCACGCAACGACAACTGCGTCCCGCGTCCATTTCTCAGTCATTACGTCACTCAGCCACCGTCTTCATTTCATCAAGTTATGTTCGCGACTCCTTGTGCACACTTTTGACTCGCTTTTAGCCAAGCCTGTGACTTTCACCCTGAATTTGTGATTCAGCTTTACAGACAGACCTATGAAGCTGAACGTTTTCGTCAAATTGATTGGGAATCTAAAAGATTCTAGGCTCATAGCTACTAGGTATTTGTATATTACCTAGATCTTCACACAGGCTCCAAATGGAATGATAAAAGACTGTTAAAATTGAGTAGCACCAAATAAGAATGGTTCAGTAGGTTATATTGAATTACGTAGTAGTTGGAATTAACCGACTTTAATCTACGAGTTTATTGGGTCTTCCATTGATGGGAGGAGCAGTAATGTACATTCTGGGCTCGAGATTCCTGCACTGTGAGCAAATAGAGGAAAGGTGTCAACTGTTTTTCCCACAGAAATTGACTCCAAATAGAGAATACAACACAAAACGTTTCTATAGCAAGTTATAGATAATATTGAGGAAGGTATTACCAATGCTTAAGAGAATATTTTTAGAAATAGTGGATTGATGATATGAAGCTGACTGGCATAAAGGAAATACATGATTATTAGAGTGCAGTAGAATCCTTGTGTCACGCATCAATTAAATTCCTACATAAGCTGCGCGAGACCGTTCGTAACTGGTAGAACGCTCAACTTCCAGAAAGCTTATTCTACCGTGACCACGGAGAGACAGGTATTTCGAAAAAAGAGGTGGCCTAGGTTTGTTCTCTTTACGGTGCTCAGTATGTGGGGAGAACTCGGGAAACACCGGTGGAGTGTATTTGAAAATAATCAGCCAAAAATGCATGCCTGTTCTAATAAGCATAAATCATAAAATATTACTTCACATTTGAGAGTGGTAGAAGAAACTGAAAAGTGGAACTCTTTGAGATTTTAATTTATATCCTAAGTTTTTCCTGTTCCTTTCCAATTCCTTTATAAGCCTGAGTTTTGATATTATCCGGGCTTTACATGAACTTAGTTCTTTTTTTGATGTGTCATTATCAGTGGTGACTTTCCAGAACTTGGTTGGGAGAAATAATATTTCACTCGGGCAAAAATGGAAACTCTCAGACGAGGAAAGCATATTCATTTCTAAGTGCGATTAAAAGATGCAATTATGTTCTTAATCGAGGCAAGACAGTATTTTAAAACTGGAAGTTTTTTAGCTGCATTAATAAGTTATTCATTTTAATGTGCAAGTATTAATGCATCAGTAGTGGATGGTACTTTCTCCACCTTCTACTCTATGAATTGATCTTCAAACGAGTCTTGAAATTTTCATCACAAAGTATGAAATCTTTCAAAAAAGCACATGGCTCATTCAGTTAGACGTAGAATAGATTTCGAGTTAACCAGCGGTCAGCCAAAAACATCCAGCAAATTTTGCCGAGCACTTCAATAAAATCTTTTAATAAGTAACCTTCAATGATTTTCATTGAAGTTTCGGCGAGCTTTACACGGTGGAAAAATGTCCCGTAAAAATCCCTTAATATCCCGATTTTGCCGTCAAAAAATCTACACCTAAAGCAAATTCATAGCATCTAAGAGTTTTGTATTATTCTGCACTTCTTTTTATCTTTGGTATTAATTTGATTTAAACACGGTAAAATCATTCTACAAGTAATACGGTTATTTGAAGTTACATATTTTGGGTTCTCAACAAAAGCGTCCTCTAGTTAAAACTCTACATCGATTGTAACTTGATCTGCCATAGAATGATTATATTCTTTTTGCTATTTTTTATGAAAAAATAACTACTTACTTTCCTTAGCTCTCCACGCGCTGCAGCATGGACAATATTTTGTGGTATACTAAACAAAGAAATCTCATTTCATACACTTCATCTTCGCAGGCATGTTTGCCTGTTCTTTATGATTATGCCTTAAGTAATTGAGGTTGTCGTACCATCTCTTGTGTGGCCGACCTATGCCCCTCTTTCCTAATGGTATTCGGTCCCTAACTATGTTGACGACTCTTGAGTCGTCAACATAGTTATTCTGTTATTGGATATTTCTTACATAGGTCTCTGATATTTTCGTTAGAAATCCTATCTAATATTAGCTTGTCCACTATATTTTCTGAGTACAGTCATTTATGCAGTATGTATTCTCTGTTTTGTTTTACTGGTTTTTACTGTAGTTTCCATGGAACGTACACGGAATTGCTTAAACAGTATCTGGGCTATATGGAACATTTGAGCATAAAATTCGACCATTATCTGTGCCGAAGAAAGGAATTCATGCGAGTTATGTGGAACAGAAGAAGGGGAGAGGGTGCTCCATGGGAAAGGTGAGGAATGACGCCGGGGGAAAGTATTTTGCGTGTGCCGGATTGTTTTTTGGGTCAGAGGGGAATGGTGTTTGAAGATCGAGTGGCCGTGGCCCACTTGGAGGAGAAGGAGGAGAAAATAAAAGTGGGGGGAGAGGCGGTTGAGGGGAGAGGGAAGTAGGAGGAAGAGAGTGGGTTGGAGGGGGCTGAGTTAAGAGATGGTCAGCCTGGTGGACATCGTCATGCCGTGAGACCTCCCCATGTATATTTCTTTTACGTCACCTCCACAGCGGAAACCGCATTTTAACTGTTTTAACTCTCCCCCGTGCACGGGGCAAGGCATGCGTGGCACATGATTCTCTGCCGGAATGAAGCTGGTCGTCGGAATTACCTCATATAAAAATCGCTGAAATGGAGGTTTATTAACAGCTCTCGGCGGTTGAAATAGTCGAATAAGCTGAACTGCGGAACGACTCCATTGCGTTCCGGTCAATTTCACCCTAATGAACAAACGTCCCCAAAGTTATGGAATGGTTACGCTATGCAATTTGAATCCGTGTAACTGCTGGGAAAATTACGCTCTTCGTCAATTATCCATGACGCAAATATTCGCCCACCAAGCAGTATTATAATAATTTACTAGACTGGAATTTTCCGAAAAATTGAATCACTCAATCTATATAGCAACCCTTGGCCTACTGAGGGAATCAGACTAGTGAATTACCAGGTGGAGGGTCCGGGCGGTTGTGACAGTGTACAGTTGTACTAAAATATCTCCTCGAGTAATATATGGAGAGCCCTCCGTCCTTCGGTTAACTTTAGAACCAGTATTTTCAGAGTCTTTCACTAAGTGCAGAGTAATTCCTCTATTTTTAATTGGATTTAATCACGTTCAACGAAGATTAATCGAAAATCCTAGGAAAAGGGAGAGGCAAATAGTACGGAAAAGTTTGTTTTTATACAAGTAAAATGGAAAACATTGGGGAAAAATTGCAATAGGTGATGTTTCCTCCAGTTATGGCTGACATGGTTTACTAAATGAATTCAAGGAAATGAAGTAGGAACAGTGAAAGTTATATTCTAAACTAAATCAGCCGAAGGGCTAATCTTACCTAAGGGCTGATCGCCTTTTCGTAGATCCTGATTGACCCACCATATCTCAAGTAATTTCATATCATGTTAGTCTTCAAATTTGCTGTTCTCATTTCTTACGCAAACCAACCACAAATTCTTAAATTAATCCCATAGTTAAATATTTTGCCCAAAGAGATTATCAAATCAAACCCTTAACTCCCCTATGCACCTAATCACATACGAATAACTTTCTTAGATTAGAAATTTGACCGGTTTTAAAAACGTTTTGCATTAAAGTTACCAAATTAAAGAACCTAAGGACGAAAAATTAAATTATGATGAAAAGATCTTGATAACTAAATTCGAAATGATGAGCATTTAAAGAGCCATAAGTCAATCAAAAGACAATCCATGTCTATTACCATTTCCAATATGGCGTCGGTGTATAACTGTGTGGCTATTGGGAAAAGATGATTTCAAAGGACATTATATACAAAATATTAAACATTATTTTAACATTACCTAACGCCCGATTTGGCAATGGATACAACAGCTAATCCTCGGTTTGGTACTGGTTAGATTTGTTCATGTATCACACAAAAAATTAATTTGTAACCGATCAGCATGTCTTTTCCCCGAGCCATAACAATTTACCAACATACTACTGAGTGATTATAGTATACGGATAAGTAAGTAGCTTGTGAAAGTAGTACAGAATTGATGAGCGCCATTAGCTTTGAACGCTATTTCATTAGGTGTATGCCAGTAAGTTTACTCCTCAGACGAACCTTCGATCATGGAAGCAAGGGCGATGACGCTCTTAAATTCGCGCGTGATTACGCCCAAATGATAAATGAAATTTACATCACTCTCTTATTACTTTCATATCAAATTATTCAAGCATAAATATATTCAGGCAGGAAAAATCAGCTGGCAGAGGTTCTTGAATTTAAACGAAAAGAATAAATAGAAATTCTTATCATGAAAATAAATGTCACCATTGAAATGGTTCGAGAATAAATAGGAAGTTACTAGTTAATTATAACCATGACATGTGATACATATTAATGCGGTTTTATCATATGAAACTCCTGCAATTTCGAAAGGTGTGTCGAACAGAATAAATTAAAGTTAATTCCAATGTTATGAGTAGATATGTAGCTTAAGAAGCACCTGCGCCTGAATATATTCACGTATAAGCTACCAATGCCTTGAGTATAAAAATGTATCAAAGGTATCGTTGCCCCAACTATCAACTACTCTAGCAGGCAATTTAATCAAGATGCAGTCCAAATAGTGCCAGCAATGGTCCTTTTAATGAAAAAAGCAGGTAAAATAAAAGTTTAAGAAATAAACCTATCGAAAACTGATTTCTTCTTTGATCTTTGAACTATAAAGCAATTTTACCTGTAAAATAAGGGAATTTTAGTATAATGTAAGTCCATTAACAGAAAAAAACTTCGTAGATTTTTCAAAAGCGTCCTTGTACCGAAAACAAGTGGCCAAAAATTTCACCGCTCACGTTTTCTCAGTGCTACGAGTAATTAAACTTAAAATTTAATTTTTCTTGCGTCATACTAAGCAATCTTATGCCATAAAAGTTATCGAGGTAACAATACCCTCTACATCAAAATGCCACTTATTTTTCCTTATGATTCCCATGGACAACAACTAAGTTTTTGATGTTGGATTTTGAAAAAGCTGAGACGCAGTTATTATATGAGGAAAAAAGCACCCTCGATAATTTATTAAGTAAGACGCTCATAAATGCGGGGTCTTAATTACTCTTACCGTATTCCCACGAGGTTTATGATACTGCCATCCTTTAATCCTCATTTTGTTTCAGTTTTTAATTAGTCTTTCTTCATTAATGAATCTCATCTGTAAGCGGCGACACCTACAGAGTTAATTTACCCCAAAGAATATTTAAAAAATAATATGGACACTTCAGACAGAAACTTGTGAATGTTAGATGCAATATTGTGATGAAGGAAGAATTTCAAATATCCAGAACAGTCGTAATACTGACAATGAGAAGTAAATGAAGGTTGAAAATCTTACCCAACGTAATAATGTCGAGGATTAGTTAGAATGAAAATTCATTTTAGCAGTGTTTAAGGGAAACAAAATTGATCACACCAAGAGCAAAACTATGATAGAGTTACTTATTAGTGTTCTAAATTATTTTGTAGTATTATTCATTGCCCATCCAAAACCCAACCATAATCCATGGGCTACTATTTACAAGTGGACCTCCGTGGTTTTCATCATTTTTTGTTCCAACTCTAACGGGCAGGAGCCCATAAATAAAAATTCCTGCGAAAAAAACGAGATGAGAAAGATAAACACGTTTTACGTATAGCCAGCGTATTTGCTCTAAAACCTGAAATTCAAGGCTAGAAGATTACAGTACAGATAGAGGTATTGTAGGAATGAATGGAAATATACAGTAAAGAGACAAGGAAGTGTCGAATTAATCAAGGTAAATAGAAAACCAAATGACAAATTTCATAAGAGGAAAGAGTAGAGAGGATATCGATAAGTAATGTGGTTTTTTCAAGATTGTTAGGGAAATAAGAATTTTATGCATTCTTGAGAGATGAAGGAGCATGTGAATGGCTGATTTGTATACTATGAAAGGCTTTGATACCCAAGGGTAGTGAAAAATGAGGTTATTATCCGATGCAGAGGTTTTTCAAAATGTATTTATGAGAATACCATTTAATTTACAGTCAAATGCAAAACTATTATAGCAATCATACTTTTGGTCACATAGTCGACCCAATGCTCACATTTTATGCTCCGGTAACACGAAATGCACTACAAGTTGTGAGTAGTACAAACATGAATTATGACCAACAGGGATTTTCAACTTTGGTAATGAAAGACACGTCTCCACAAAAAAAATCAAAGTATTCAATATAAATTAGTTATCATTTGGGTGAACAGCTTAGAAGTGACTTTAATCTTCGGGAAAACGAAAGAAAAGAATGAAGAGCTCTTAATCACAGGGATAATTTACACTTCTGACGAGAGTCCTTGGCATTTACTTTTTTAGCGTGTTAAGAAATTGCAAACGGTTTCTATCAGCTACTGTTTGTGGAAAGAATATGAGAGGATATTTCTGATAGTACAACGTATCTATGGAGACTTTTATGTGTCATCAGTAGCCTTATCACCAACGGTAAACATTAGATTATTCCATGTAAACATTCTTATCTACTTTCCCATATCCTCATTTTCAGGCATCTGTTTTTTTCATATTCAACGTGAGGTAGCATGTTTTCCATTCGCCTAATTCCTCTCCGCTGTGAAATCTCAGTATTTTACTTTTAAAAATTTGCGTTGGCTGTGTATACCATGCCGCATAGTTTTATATTTTGATTCCAAGTTCCTAACTTAATTTATATTAAAATATTCCCAACAAATTGAAAGGCAAGTACTTTCATATTCAATGGGAATCATAGGGTCCAATGTTCTTAAGATTGCAATAATTCAGGCCATGATAGTCTATAAAACCATTCTGGTACTTTATGCACCACTATTAACAAGGTAAAGGTTGTACTGAAAAACAGAGTATTTTACCTGTAAATTCTGATACAGAAATTTATCGAGACATGTTAATCATGCTCTATCCTCTGAAGATGATGATTACATTCCAGTTGTTAAAAAAATCATACAATTAATCCAAGAAACTATCTTTTTTCCGACAAATCACAACCACCTCACAATCATAAACCATAATGTTGGTGGATCTCACGGAGTACTAATTTTAAGCTCAATTAAGTGTCTATTTTCTACTTTCGGGGAAGAGGGCTAGCTATTTTTACAAATTCAAATGGTATTTATTCTCGACCTCTTTTTATACATGGTGCAAATGTCATGAGTTTAGGTCAATAACATAGACGTATATATTTTTTATTTTTTTTATATTGCCGACGTTTCAGATTTGTATTTATACATCTTCAGGGCTATAAACAAATGATACATGATGTTAAATGTTTGACAATTATTTTTTGATTACATAATGGTTGATTTACAGTCATTAAAAATAAAAATACATAGACACATTCAAGATCGTTACCTTTAAAGTTTGGTGTTGTTTTTATTTACAATTTTAATTTCGTTGCTTGGATACATTTCTTTGTTGAAAATTTATGTGTCATTTATTAAACTATGATAAATTTTGCTTAGATAAGTAATGTCTGTTCTTTTATTTATTTTTACTGCAACCACAGAGGTTTACCAGAAATATCCGTTAACCATTGAAACGCAAATCTTTGAGATGTAAATACTAGTATAAGTAATCCACCACTTCGATTTGTAGCCGCAGAGGTAGTTGTATTTATAATAAAATCTACTTAAAGGCATGAAAAACAGTCATGTGCCATTGTATAGCAAGGACACTGTGTGTTATTCAAGTCTAAAATCAAAATTCTGCCATTGCTGCTGTGTGACATTTTCAAAATAAATTGAAGAAGTTATAAATAATAGAAATAACCACTTAAAGTGGATAAATATTAATAAAAATCCATTTACTCTATTAATATATATACTGGGGTAGACATTAATCATATAGGTCTTATTTTTTATCTAATATGATTCAATATATTTATAGATAAAAATTTAATGTAACCTTCCTCGGCCTCTGATTGCCACAACGAAGTGAAAAGTAAAAATAACTTTTACAGGGTCAATGTATAACTTTTGGCATGCATGCGATAAACCTGTGTGCAACTAAAGCTTTACTGCTTACAAATATACCAATAAATGTACCGATATCTCAAAATTAATTTGCCAATGTAGTGAAAAAACTAAAGACAAGCTATACCATAAATGAAACCTCAATTTATTCACTACGATAACAAGATATAGCGAAATTGATGCCGATATTGGGAATTACTCGTTGTTTCAGCTCTTCAACCACAGTGCCCCTGGGTTCTACCACCTACCCCAAATCCACTCTTACGTTCCCCGTCACCTCCTATCCTCCCACTCATTCAACAACCTTTTCCCTTGCGGAAAAAATAATCTTTTTCAGTCAAAATCATCACAGAGGTTAAAAACAAAGTGTCGTACGTGAAGGAGAATATAAAAATGCATATAAAATAATGACATTCGGGAAAGGATTATTCTCGCGATAGACACCAATAGGTCATGTAATAAGGCAATAATCAACGGATACGTATAACACGTATTACTAAAAATATAGTCATATTTATGTAATTGAAGTCTGTCTCACTTGAATCAGCAGTTAAGACTGGGAGGAGAGGTTTCAGAATATAGGAGTTGAATGAATGGTAGCCTTGCACTTCACGCAAGGAAGGATGAACACCCCGGTTAATCAACCAATCCAATGGACAAAATATTACACTTGAAGGTCTTAACATATGGCATCCGTGTATTTAGTAATCGGGCTGCCTATGGACTTGAGGCCGGTCTTCAGAAATACCTTACATTCATGATATTGAATAAGGTATGCCGACGATGAATTAGTCTGTAGGTCTAACATTTGAAGGTTGCCAGTCAAATTCGCATCAGGAACCATGATAAAAATAAGCCATATCTGGACATGGGTGACAGAACTCACACAAGAAAAGTTGTTGCGCAATGAATCTCCCATTAGACGTGATTTTGTTTGAACTCAATATAAAAAGTCAGTTGTGAAAGCACAATTTAACAAGGGCACTTATTCATGTAACTCCATCATAACATAAGGATTATATATGATAAAAGGTAAATGTTTTCCAGTCATTTTAAAACGGAAACAACATTGTGTCTAATATTATGTCATGAAAACGGAGGAATAAGTACAAAGGAAGACATAGTACAAGAAGAAAAAATATAGAATGACAATGGTAATATTTGTTTTGTGCAATTATATTATATAGCATGGACATTGCTATGTAAATGTATATGGGTATAGCCAAGGTAAGAACGCCAAATAGAATTTCTGTGAGACTTTCAGGGTGCGACGCCTGACTGTAATGTCAGTAGCCACGCTTGTTGTGAGTATTCATATGTACATACATACGATTAATATATGGACATTGATGCACCATGTACCGGAAAGCACGCATACCTTCAGGTCGGGGCAATAAGTTGCCTCACTCTTGGCTCATTAAATTGCCTCGGCTAAATGCAGAGGCGCACAGGCATAAATACTAGTATTTTCATAAGATCGAAAGATTGGCCGTGCACTGCAGAGGCATTCTAGGTATATGAAGCGGGAAACTCAATGTGCAATTCTCTTAATCTGTCTTATGATAGCCAGGAAAAATATCTTTATTTGCTTGTGGTGAGGTACCAAATTACTACGGCCCCCACAGCTAAGGGGAATCTGCCAGCATCCTCGCTTGACTCATTATCCTGATGACAATGGCTAAGTCAACCATCGAAACGTTGATGTATTTCAATAACCTACCCGGCGTCAAACCCGAGAACCCTTTACGAATAGTTTTGATGTTTTTACGATAGTTTTAGTAACTTTCGGTTAAACTCCTCCCAAGATAAGCCAATTACCTTATAGTATAATAACATAAATTTTATGGAACACTTATATAAAATGTTATTAGTATTATTTTGAAGGTAATGTTTGGCTAGTCTTTATTCAAGTCCGGTCTATTTTTAACCAAGCAAGTGATTTTGAGGCAGAACAGGAGGCCACCCCATGGGGGTATATTACACAAAGAATACGTTACTGCAATTCTTCCAGCATCAAAGGAAACACTACCGGTGAGTGACCCTGTATCTAATGAAGATGCTGCTGAATGCATTAACCGTGGTGATTTTTATTCCACTTCGTAAGCAATCCGGGTGTTAAACCAGAGTTTGTTGAAGTGGGAACACAATGCGGCTGGCATAAAGAGTGACGATGACGAATCAGTTAGTATGCGGCCATTGAAAATAGTTTTTTTAGTTATTTTTAGGTGACCTTTTGCTACTTTCTGCTTTTATATTCGTAAAAAAATTATGTATCCCGTTCTGTCCCATTATATGGGCATTTATTGTCTACTCTGACTGATGTTCCCCTCTCAGTAGCACATAACCGGGGGATTTCCGATTGGGGGACTATTTTACCTCGGGTTTACTTTGCCTGGTGGAATACCATCACGTCATATGTTGTTGAATGTAAGGCTGCATATTCTAGTGAGACTCGTATGGTGATTTCTCGTTGCCTTCTACTTCGCTGTCCTCCGTATAGTACTCCGATACCATGAACTTCACTCTCGCCCTCAGCTGTAGCCGTTGATATTGGAATGATCTTCTTGAACTGCGCCATCATTGGCTTCAGCAGACATTTCTGCCTCTCAACAGTGAAGGTGGATAATTTTGGGCATAGAAAATTCTACGGCTTACTTACTACACCCCAAACCAGATATTAGGAAAATATTTACCGTCAGTTGGTCTGGAATCTGACACCCTCAATGTTTTAATAACGCATATTTTTCAACCCTGAGTTCCCCTAACACATGTATGGGATCTGTGCTAAGCTGATTGCATTAGTTTTATTCCACGTGAGTTTGAATATATCTTTCTCCTCAATGCAAGCTAATAAATCTCTCTCCTCAGATGATAACTTGTACAAATATTGTTGCAACTGATTTGGCAGAGAGAGCCTGCAATCACGACAATACAGTAACCTGGTAGAGCTCGTAAAATGGAAGAAATATTAAGGATCACACTGATGAAAATAGACAAGATTAACTCATGCTAATAGAAAATTAATTCCTTACAACCATAACCTACAATGTGCGTGGCTGTAGTGATGTGAAACATTGTCTTCGTAATGAAGACTCCTAGGCTGAGTTTGAAGTGAAAATAGTTTTGAGAAAGCTGAAAAAATGGCATATTGAGTAGGAAATAGAATGTAGGTCATGAATGGCCACATTCTTAGACGTTTTCACTAATAGTACATCCGACAAATCGGAAAAAAGTATGAAAAATGAATTATTAGCCCAATTTTCACACCTATTCTCTTTGAACAGAAAAACGAATTAAAATAGGTTAATCACAGCGTCGAAAAATGGTGAAAGGAATCAAGTGCAACGTAAATTCCCAGGCCATAAATAAGTCTGAGGGAAGCCCAAAAGTATATCTCACATATTTACACCACACAATAAAGTCCTGCTATCCAGATAAATCAATAGGTTCAAATAGGTTCGGCTACACAATAACTGGTTACGTACCTAGTTACGGCTTGAGTCACGGTTTTACGTTCGACTCTAATGTTAAACCTTGACACTAGCCGTAACCAGACATTCTGCAAAGAGATATCAACTTTGAGGAAGATCGAACGAACAGAAAGGTCCGCAAAAAATAAGTTATGTAACACACATAGATGGGCAAAAAAACATAGAAGATTGGCAGTTTATTTAGATTTAGAAATCTAATATATTTTAAACCCAGATCATAAACGTTAGACGGAAAATTCTAATACGCTCAGAAAAGAAGGAAGGAAAAATTGCTGGTATAAAATAGTAGAACAAAGTCACTGAACAGTCAATGCTGTGATAAACATATTTATGAAGTAAGTATACGGATCTTCAGATATGTTTAATGAAACCAGTTTTGGTAACAACGCATAGGGTTTCCCAAATATAACAGGAAAAAAATTCAGAGGCTCAGAGTAAATAACGAATGATAATAAAACGAATCAAATTGTATTAAGAAAAGATTCGCTGGTACACACAAGATATTACATGAAGAAAATGTTCCATTTATATTTGAAAAACTGGACTGGAAGCCCTTGGAGTTAACAAGAGGAAGGGATACCAAGCATCGTCACGAGACTCTCACTTCACAAGACCAACCTTGGCCTTCGGGTGCCACTGGGTCACGGCTATAAAAGGCGGCTTTAGATAGGCGGATCTCGTGTCTATGACTCAATAAAAGTTACTGAACGTACTCCTAGAATTGGCGAAACACGATACTCAACAGGGAAAGAAAAATTTAATCTAAACACTACAGAATAAAAAAATGAGCTATAGAGTCTCCCCAAGATTATTGATTTTTTATACCCATTCTTTATTTACCCTTACTGTATGGTGGAAACTATTGATAAGAAGACGTTGCCAGAGATAAAGTTATCTTTTTACCAAAATAACTCAATTTGAAATTTTTAACCGTGAGTGGGCTACTGATTTAAATGGAATTATATTTCCGGTGACATTTTTAAGGAAAGAGATAGCTCCCACAGACGTAATTCCAGGTATATAAAAAAGAAATTTCTTCAGATCATTACTTCCAAATACACGCAATCGGCACTGTTAACACTAAATGCTATGAATCTACGGTAAAGAGGGTTATAATAGTAAATGTTACTAAAGTAGCTAAGTAAAAATCATAGCAATTAATGGGTCAATTTATCCACTTTACTCCAGAGACCCAGAATGGTATGCGTACTCATCATTGGCATTGGACCCATGAAAATTGAGGCAAAAATTATAAGTATTTCAATTTAACTGTTAAAAATAAGAAATAAATCCCTACTTTGCAATAAATTGTAAGACAATAGTTTTGCTGTCACTGCGATATTCAAGAGGAATTGATGTCGAAACAGGGTTGCGAATTCTACCTCTCCTCACCAAAATCAATTGGCAAATTCATGCAGGAAGTTCAAATACTCATTGTACGTACCTTTTTATATTTTACTCGGGAAAATGTTCAGACTGTGGCTGATCGTGTCAGCAATTTGTATTATTACTCGATGCCAATTTAAGTATTTATTATTCCAGAAATTAAATTAATTATTACGCCCTTACTGTATTTAAAGCACACTTTTACAAGACCATTGACATCGATGCAATGTATCAGAGGAGTGGAGGATGCATAGCCGTTTAAGTTTTAGGTATTTGGGCCCTCATAGTTTTTTTTATAATTTTTTCTCATTTGTTAAGAAATTTAGCTGTATTATAACTTTTCAGATAGATTCGCTAGTCAGCTGATTAAAAATATCAAAAAGCCAGCATACCATTACGATGTGATGTTAAACTTAAGCCTAATATCGGTTGGAAGTGGAAAACAGAAATACAATTCGTCATAAGGCTATTACTGGACCATAACCCATGGAAATAATTCGTCGATAATATTCATACATTTACTATTGCAAATGAGATTATGGTATCCATTTGAGACCCATTATTCACATACCTGGTTTTATCTTAGTTTTATTAGCAACAGCGCAATGAATTTGACCACTCAATTATGCATTTTCTCTGAAACCGATGCATTTAATTTCTCCTAGTAGCTCTCAAGTGGAATCACGTAATAAATATTTCGTTTGACGTTAAGTTGACCGATTTCAACGACCGTTACAATGAAGCAAGCGCTTCTCTTTAGGATTGATTCAAGAGGAAAAACAGTGTAGCGAGATTCAGTGGGTTCAATAGAAATAAAATGTAGTTTCAACTGAAGCATATGTCGCTGCAGTTTCCATTACAATAGGAGAAGGTAAAAAAATGGAGTGAGTTATGGAGACAGCAGTACTATAATATGAGTGTAGATTAGAAAAAGAATATCGATTCGAATGCAAGTGCAGGGCATGCGATGGACGTCTCGACCGATTAGTAGAGGGCATTATGCCAGGGCGCCCGCCGTCATTCCTCGCATAATGAGATAAGCGGAGAACCGGTCCGGACGCCGCGTCGGCCGGCTCGCCCCGAAGAGATAGGCAGCCCGCTAGTCACGCGCGGGTGACCCCGCCCCGCAACCGCCCCCCTCCCCCCGTTCACCCCAGCGGGAGGCACTCCCGGTCGGCCTTGACGTGAGGCTACCCCCTTGAACTTGCGCGACCTCAATAATGTCTTCGTTTAGGGCTGAATCCTGCTATTAGGCGACTTGACTCCCTATCGCCTTTCTCTCCTCGTCGACTGTCATGACTGCAGAATTAGGAAGTTGCGGAAACGATTTTTTTCAAATGTGCCTTCGCAGACAAAGAGCAGCAGCCGGGCACTGTGGTGATAAATTTCATTTCGTCGAGATCAAGTTGTCTACACTTTTCAAGGCGACGATTCACTGCTACTGCTTTCAGCTCTCCACGCTCCGTTTTGAATTATTGACTTTATCCTCTTTTCCCTTAACAAAATAACATCAATGCCAACCAGTGCCACTTATGCCCACCAAATAGTAGGCTCGTCTCATTGCACACACATTTCTGAAACTGATGTCTCAAATGTATACACGTATTCACGAATATAGGCATTATTTCTGTTCCGTGTCATTACAAATGAAGGTGCCATTGCGACTACCATCATGTAATTGAAAGTACCCAAGCCCTGGTAAAGTTGTCTTTAATTATATTTCCACATATTCAGAAATGATTATTAATTATTCATTACCCTTACATTTCATTGCGTATATACGTAATTTTATTTTGGTAATTGGAATGTGGAATATTAATTTTGCCTTTAATTTATTCATTAATCAGTTGTGGTTGAGTCACAGAAGAGGAGTAGTGTATTCTCACTTGCTCGTCGCAGCTAAAAGGTCACGGTTTTCGATGAATTACCGGGGAACTTGACATCTGCACTACGAGAATTACAATTTCAAATCTTCGAACTCTGCGATTACATGCAGAACTTACAGCCTTAAGCTGCAGTTACAGTTGCAGCTTAACAGTTTCCACAGCCTTAACTTAGCCATAGCGCGACGGAGGACTAAAAATATAAATTTTCTTTGCATATCTCAAGGTTTCCACAGGGAGCCTTGAAGGTTCTACACATCCACGCAAGTGCAACGAATCCGCAGGAAGATACGATCGCGGGGACCGAATGATCCCACCTTGTCTCTATTGAACGACGGCGAGGAGAAGACACAATAAAGTATGAGAGGCCTTCCGTGGTTCTCTTTCAACTAGACTTACCGCTCCGAAATCGTCGTTTCCATGTGATGAAAGACCTTGCATAACGATCCGAGACTCCGTTTCGAGCTCCGCACACAGCTGATGCCAGAAACCTCGCATCAAGCCGGTCCGTCCTTCCCAGACCACATATATCAAAACTCTCCTCAGCCCCAACGTCTTCCCTTCACCTTGCTCTCCTTTATTTTCCCCACTGTATCCCCCACCATCCTCCTCCACCACCAATATCCATTCTCCCACCTCTCACCAGCCCAAGCAAGCCTCGACCTCACGGTCGCCCAAATCCACTACACTGTCCACCCCTCCCCACCATAGACCAACTGCTTAGGTCCGTCACCAAGGATGCATTTCTAACTCTCCCCTCTTGACAAGGCACCGAGAAAGGCAAAAGATCGGCGCAGGGCAATAACTCGCGCCGGGAGCAATAAAACAACGCGTCCGAACGAAGACTCGCGACTAATTTTTCTCGCTAGGTGCACGTCCGAGACTGTTTGTGACGACATCAATGCCGTCTTGATGGTCTGACCTTCCCATTCCACTCTCTATCTCCATTTGTTTCGTACTCTCACATTCACACACATATATATATTTATAATTTTATTTCCGATCCTCCTCCCCAAGGTCGAATGGCTTTCTCGAAAGGCCGCCGGCGACAGCGAGCCGCACGCTCCTTTCTGCTTGCTGTTCTTCTGGTGCTCTTTTTTGCGATTCGCTTCTGAACGTCTGGGACGACTAAAGACGTTCCTTTTTAAGGGAGGGACTTCTCCCACGGGAGTCTCTTTTGCCTCTCCTCCCCGCCCAGATCACCTCAGAGGGACGTTGTGATCATAACGGCGCTTCTAGCGGTGGCTGCGAAAATTCCTTTTATGCCATCCGAACGCTGGATACACAATTGAAGACTTATTCAAGACGCGGCAATAACCAAAGAAGGATATGTCTGCCTAGTTTTGTGAAAAGCCAGAGAAAGTCAACTATTGATAAAATCGGAAGTAATTATGCTAATTAGTGAATTTTGACAAATTTGTAGCCGGTGGGAAAAGCGATGAAGCTTAAAAGGAGTTATGTAGGAAGAGTTATTTTGGGCTTGGCATTGTCACTTTTCCATTTAGAAGTTGACCGTTAAAAATATTTTTAGTACAACCACAAGGGTTATATCAAAGCTTGAGTATTAGAATTTTCTCTCAATCTATTATGAATAAAAGAGAACGATAATGAATTAGATAATTTTTTAATAACTCCTATGAACTTTACTTAAATGTACAGTCCAAAATTTATTCTACAACCCTTCGTAAAAGTAAGTACTACTGATAATTTTCCCGTAAGCGTGGTTGTTGACTCAATATGACGTGACGATGTATAATCCGAAACATTAATTTTATTGATTAACCTAAGGCTACCAAGTGAATCCACTGTATCAATCGGATGACTGAGTGAACCTTGCTTACTTGTGTCGCAAGCTAACATACGGTGACTCTCGAAGGTATTCTGAGACAGAAAACTCACGCATAGTTGAGCATGAAATTGGAAGAATTGCGTGAAAAACCTTTTGTTTGTATCGAAACACTGCGTAAATGGGTCAGAATCTTGGGGAATTGGGAAAGCGGGCCAGAGCAAGAGAGGATTTCGCAATGTCGTGCCGGAGACGGTAGATGGAAATCAAGTGGGCTGGCAAAGTGAGAAATGGGGTGGAAGGATACAAAAAAAAAGATTGGAAGACACTGTATCACTCTCGGGAAAAGGGAAACGGTGAGAACGAATACGCCAGGAGGAGTAATGGAACCGTGAGGAGTTAAATGGAAGGAAACTCCGAAGGGGACGCCGCTGGGAGAAAAAAATGAAAAACAGGAAAATTACGGCTGATTCAGGATACGGGACCTTCTAAGGATGGAGCGAAAATGAAGGATAAGAAATAATTTACGCTCGACACGAGCAGGGAACGGTGAAGAGCGGAAAGGTCAACACTTCTCAAACTCAGGTGTGAAACGTTGACGATAAGTACGAAGATACAATCTAAAAATATGTGCGAACATCATGTACTTCTAAATACATGCACATATTTCGCTAACTTTATATTATAAATAAACATTAATTTTATATTTTGTAATGGGTTTTGGCTACGCCAGCACAAGTGAAGAGGTGAGCTAACTCCCTGAAATTGAACCATTTACATTTCAGTACACTTTAAGGGTTTTCTCGACGACAAATGATAGCTGGAAATTTCCGCTGCGAGGAATATGCAGAAAAAAAGACTAAACAAAATCCACTCATTCTGAGGCATCGAGAGAGATGGGTGTGAGCCATTATCTGTGCTCGCTATTCATACCAAATCCCACAACAACCTTCTTCTGGTTCTCCTTCGGCGCTTAAATAAAAACCACCCATTTAACAATCTTGGACCCATATAACAATAACAACCTTGGATTGACTGATGAGGTCCTACGTCCATTTAAAGAATTCAGGTTCCACGAAGTTAATGGAACGTAACTGATTCCTCTAGTGAATAAACGAATTTCAAATAAACTCAACCAGAAAAGTGATGGAGTATTTTCACACACAAGTGAATCTTTATTCAAAATGGTGAACTTTGACTTCCTTTCCCGTGGCGTACATTGGATACAAAACCATTTTCTGGAAAGAGTGAAATGCACATAGGCCGCGACGCATTAGGACTTTATAGGTGCAGAGATTCTCATAAATGTTTGCGTACGGGCCCAGGCAGGCTAACTACGCATAAAATACGGGGCGTGCAACGTTTTTCTCGCGATTTACGTCAGAGGGCGCGCACTCAGTTTGTCTTCCGCAATATCGGTTACCCGACACTCGGCACGTTCCTCGAGCAGCGAGCAAGTGAAAGTCCCAAAAGAGCTCACCCCTCCCCTCCCCTCAATCCCTCCCCCACCCTCTTCCATTCCACGGGCGAATTATAACAGCGTCGGTGGAGGCCTTCCCGGGGAGATGACGGGGGAGTGCTGTGTTCGGATGAGTTGCCTTTCGTTTCAGAGCGGGCCCGTTCGTCCTTCGGAGTTCTCAATCCATTCGATCTGAAGAAGGGGTAGCGAGGCACCAGAATGATCATCCCCGTTCGGTATAGGAGGAGGAAAACAGGTGCGAGGCGTGATGCAAACGATAGAATGGTTTAGTACCAAACGGATACGATTGGGATTTTTTTTCAAAATTCTGATGACACGGTGCTAACCGCATTGCCAACTCATGCTTGATTTTCATGCAACTGGTGAAAACAGATTACACCTCATAAACTGTAATTGACACGGCATATGACAACCAAGTTCTCGTTATCTCGAAGCTCGAACTCATTGTACAATTCAGGAAGTTAACCTGAGCTATCTATTTGCGTTCCCATAGTTATCGCGTTAACATTTTCGAAGGAAATATAAAAGAAATGTTTCCCACTATTTTTTAGACCTACATTATGGGATTTAGAAGTATTAATTAGCACTAGGCTTTTGAAAATCGGGTTCCTGGCGGTATTTCGACTCGTCAAAATTAATATTTTGATAAAACACTTAGACCAGCTTTCACGTTCATTTTTTGCTATCATAACATTTTATGTTACCTGCAAATTTTATTACGGAGCATTAGTTCTGCCCCATAAGTAGGCACGAGTTAAACTTATATCATGGTAGGATATAATGTATCCTCGATTTCGCAACACGAGAACAGAAATCTGTTGTATGAAAACATGTCTCTCTTCTGCGTCAACGGTACGAATTAGGTAATTAGACGAAAGAACAAGTATAAGGTATCATGATTAAATTGAATACAGAAATGTTTTTCAACTCTATGGCAGAGATTTGACTAGAAAGGGGCTAAATAGCATTTTGGTACTTCGGGGAACGACTTTGGAAAAAGGTAGATAATCTAAATTAATAAATCTTATGTGCAAAACACATATTTATAAATTCAATAGAGACTCACGTATATAAAATACGCCAATTAATTGTGTGATTTCTCTAAATGGTTCAGTGGAGAAATATTAAGATCATGGACATGGCACCACCAATCTTTAACACATAAATCCGAAAGTAAAAAGTCCATCTTTTTTTAACGGTGTTAAGCATAGACTATATCACTTGGAGACTTCAGCTCAGGAGCACCTTAAACAATTAACTACACAGTATGCATTTTTATGCAGGCCATTAGACAACATTTTAGCATTTTAATGCTGGAAAATGGCCTTATTTTAGTTAAAGCAAAATACAAATGTATTTAGAAACCATGCATTCCATGTTGAGCCATGAATTGATTGTGTTCGCACCAGGAATATACGGTTTCATTTCACAAAAGAACTTCAGCGGAATTCAGTTTTGGCTTTCGAAGATGGATAAAAGGAGACCTCCGGCGAGATTCGGTTTTCAGTTGCACTGGAAATGGAAATTCAAAAATGTCACTCCTTGGTTTGTCCATTCTGAATGTAAATAATACGGGATTATCTTTTCATGCAGTTGGTATGCTCAACATCGGAGTATAACCGAATATACATGCATACAGCAATAAGTTGGCTTTCTGCCAAGTAAAAATAATGCCCAATTCACTTCAACCTCTGATTCGAACACTCACATGTCGGTACCAATCACTGCCATATTGAAGTCACAATAAAAAAAAACTTAAAAATCTGGCCGGATAACATTTTTTACGCTCATAAAAGATCAGTAATCAGGTTCGAAATCGCTTTCGTGGATCTGCCATCGACACATAAATATGAGCTTATATATTGCTCATAAAATTATCTCATCTATTTCATTATTTTTAAAAATTATTCCTCAATGATTATATAAGCACCAGCTAAAATTAAACATGGAATTCTACGGCACTTCACCCGAGTGGTTCCGAAAAAAAGGCTCAATCTGTACTTGGGTCACTCAAATTAAACTTGGTACATACTACTGACAATATGGTATTCCCATCTTGAAAAGCACAAAACCTCTTGAATGCCACCATGTCATTTCATGTATTCGACTGATAAAAGATTTAGAAATTTCTGCTATGGTACTTCAATCAATCTTCACCGATGAGTTAAATAATAAATAAGTTATTGCAATATAATTTCCGTTTTTCAAAGGTAGCAAAAATATCAGTACAAGAAGGTGAACGCCTTACTGGATAGAACTGAAACATGGGTGTACCACCAGAGCAGACTTCACAATGGGTGTACCGCGATATACATTAACGTCAACTTAATGCTGAGCCAGTTGAGAAATGAGTGCGTCGTGATAGAATGTGGACAGGATGTTGTGGTAATGGTCAAGTACGAAATGTGTGTTCATCATCGGTTTAACCATGTTGGGAGAATAGAGGTGAGTTGAATACTCAAATATACAACTGAACAAATAGCGTGAGATGTATGTCAAGGTTTCAGAAGAATGAACAACTGAGAAAATCACGGGTAAGTTTTGAGCAAGTTGTATTCCATAGGTGAGAATGGGAGTAAGAGGAAAAAGAGGTATGTTCATTAGTAAATGCGATAATGTTAAAAAAGCGAAAGCAGAAAGCAAGGATTAGACAATGGGAACGGATAAATACAACTGAGTCAAACTTCATAGGTCCATTGGAATTATTTCTACTCGTTATTTTATTTATTACTTTAATGGACTCATTCCAAACAGGAGGGAAGGAGAGTGATAGGCTTGCTCTAATAGATGAAGATAACACATCATTAACAGTATTTCATATAAATAAAGGAAGAATAAATAAATAAATAGCTACGAACGATACTATTGTTAAAATGCACTAAGAGACAACTTACGATTATCAAACTGTAGACACAATGTGATAGCAAAGGTTTTTTCCTCAAGCATCGCATGAGAGATGATCTCGACTATTTCAAGGTTGAGCGTACTACCAAAAATTACTATTCATTACGAATTGGAAGTAAATTAAATCTTGAGTATACCATGAATAAATAAACAGACAACATTACTATGACCATTTAAACATGAAATGCATTTTCTAATGAGCCACCATTATTAAAGCCTGACAAAAATCGTGGGCGTATAGGACCTCGGCTATTAGAACCTCGCCGAGGGAAGGATCCTCGTTTCTTCAGATTATGATCGAAAACGTTTCACGGAGTTTTCACTATTGCGCGTGTACGAAATCTCCTTCGAGGCGAAAATAAACTTGGGCAAAGTAACCCACTTTAACCTTCGCTCCAACGCTTCCTTGCCCCCTTCCTCCCCCTTCTTCCCCGCCTACTCCTCCCTCTGCCCCCCCTATTCTCCCTTTCTTTGGAATGCGCCACTCTCCACCAGCACAACCTCCCTAATCCCCCCTCCACCCCCTCGCCATTCCCCCCTCCCCTCCGCCCCTTCCTCCGACTTACATTTCTCTCCAGTTGTTCCTTGGCCTATCAATGAATGCTTTTTCCTCCGCGATGGCAGCACTGGACAGTGAACGTGATCTCAGCTGACTCCTCAAGGTTTCCCGTCCCTAAGGACTCTTCAACTAGTCACAGCTGTTGAGAACGCCCGGTCTACTCGGTTAACTCTATAAGCAATGGTAGGTAATATCGTTAAGTTGTGAGTTAATTGTTCAGAGAGACAGAAAGATTCTAATAATCTAGAACCTTTCTGTCTCTTTGAACTGATACAAGCTAATAGTTAAATGTCAGTCCACTGAAAGTTGTAGAAAAAATCACCAAAATAAGAAATTAGGAAACTAGCGATGGTAGAATAAGAGTAACTATGAAATTACAAAAGGACTAGAGAAAGGAGGAAAGCAGTGTTTCAGTGTGAGACTTTTACTCAACACAGGAAAGTACCAACAAAGGTAAAAATTATGAATCATAAAATTTTGTACGTTTGCATAGGAAAAATGGGCGATGAATAAGAGACAATGAAGCACACTGCAAACTGGGGAAATTAAGTTCTTGAAAAGTAAAGTTCGGGAAAGAGTAGAATGGGCAGGGAAATAAATACAGACATCAGACGTTAAATTGTAACTTGTAGCTCAAGAAACAAGGTAGAAGGTAGTAAATCATGAACTGATCATGATAAATTCGGCTGAGGCCCTTAAAAGGAATGAAAAATGACAAGTGACGGTATTAAATACTTTCGTGAATCCCGGAAAAATCTTCTTATGCGTAAACCACTAAAATGCTATATAGCACTATAATCTTATAGTTACGTATATTATGAAAAAAAAACGATTTTCCATCCGTGATAGGAGATATTATTTTATGAAAAGAAAAAAACGGATGTCCCCAATAAAAAATTCGAATACGATGAAAAAGTTATGATAATGATTGGCCATGGACGTCATGTTATAGTGTCAACAGTTTTACATGTGCACATGCATAATATTTCATTTACTCACCAACGCTTACGAGTAATCGATATTCGTTTGAAAACGACTATTCTCCATCTAATTATGATAAAATTAATTCAACTGTAATTCTAGATAAACTAAACTAAATAAACTAGATAAACTAAAGACTAAACGAAAATATATGGAAAACGTTACAAAAAACTAATAGCTATGTGATTGAAAAAGGTATCCATAACAGGAATCCAAAGCATCTATAACATTTTTAATCCCTTTTAGTGTCTAAATTTCTGGATGCACAAACATTATGCAACTAAAATTAGTCAATCGAAATTGGAGTTCTTCAATTGGGAAATAATTAATACCTATTAGTTGGAACAAGAAAACTCGTATATTATAAAAAAATGCAAAGATGACGGGTAATCACATGGTTTCGGACTCCCTTAAGAGATATCAAAATAGGTTTTGATTGATTTGATTGAAAAGAAAACTCTACTTGCCCTGGTCTATTCCGAGTAAAAGTGTCAAATTTGAAGTAAAGGCAATGCGATAAATTAGCCGAATCTATCTCCATAGGTGTCAATGAAAACTTTTGTACAATACCGCAAATATAAATTTGAATAAAATAAACTAATCCTTTTAGAGTTTAATCAATTTCACTAAATACCATATTCATTGAATTTTAGCTCCTTAACAGATTGCCTGGAGGCAGTAGGTAAAGAAACCAGAAGATGATGTTAGTGCACAGTTCAGGATGGGAAAGGCTGACCAGATACGGGCATAAAAATCATAACCTGTTGCTATGGAGAATCATACACTTCTTATAGTTTTAAGCAGTTAATATTTCAGCAATGACTGCGAAAATAAAGTTAAAATTGAAACTGCCAGCATTTACACGCTAAATTCGCATTTTCAAAAACTCTCATAATATTCATATGAGTCACACTATTCACAAGATTGGATAAGGCTTGAGTTGATCAAGTTTTATCTAAAGCATACTGTGCGATCCGATGATGGAGTAATTATGTTTCTACGAGGTCGGGTGGGGTGGATGAGGAGTGACTACCGCACGTTCATTTTCATTCCACGGGCCCGGATGAAGTCATTCGTCAGTCAGTTATTACGTCCGTTGACTTGTAATAAGAGGCTCGAATGGAGGTGCTACATCATAAAAAGGTGATTCCAGTTGTTTATTTCCAAAGTAAGTAATCCCAGGAGATTTCGGGATATTATATTTGGAAACATATTCACAACTACCATGTGGAATATGTTTCCGACATAAATGAACATCATATATGCCTAAATGCTTATTAATTTTCCATTTTAAGAACTCAGCAAACTGAACTTCATATTCAATAAATTACGTGCGATATGTGGACGTTTTGAATAACAATGAGTGTAAATTTTTAAATAATGTGGTAATATAATTATTAAATTGTGAGAAAATTAACGTCGCATACCATGAAAAAAAATTATATTAGCGAAATGGAAATGATTGTCGATTCACAGCGATTCACAGCTAAACTCAATTAAAGAAAATTCAAACTTATCAACACGAATTTGAGGCCAATTCATATTTATAATGGATGACATATTGAAATAAAGGAATCTTGAGATACACTTAGGTATTCTGCTATATTAGTAGCAAATAGCATACGTAAAAAATCTATAAATAGTAACAAGGTATAATAATGGACTAAATATTTTATTAATCATTATTTGTACTCCATTCAAGAGAAACTCGCCTCAACCCTGGAGTCAGGAGATTAAAAAAAAAAACATTTAATTCCGGGAGTCTCTCGGAGAATCCGGTAGAGTTGGCAACTCTAGGCAACACCAACCGACACTGCCATGATCCCTCATTCATCATTCTCGCCCTCCGCTCAATACCCACTCCACTGTTCACCTCTCCGCTCTCCTCCCTTCCTTCCTCTCTCCCTCTACTCGTCCCCGCTGTCACCCACCGCCGCTCTCAATGCATCCTCTTTCCTCTCCCCCTCTCTCCCATAATAATAATAATAAATATAAATTTATTGTCCTAGGACGTTTGTCCTATGGAACATGTATTCCATGCATACATTCAAAGGTCTCTTTGTTTTAACAATGTAGAACATACTTAACCAAACTGAATAGGTACAGCGTAGAATGAATAGCCAAGACAATTTGATAAATATAAAACAATAATATGCAAGAGACGTTATTCCAAATCATATAAAAAGAAAATGTAGCAGGAATTCTAAGTTTAACATGTGCAACATCTAACATAAAAAAAAGTCTGTCATATATTTATGAATAATTAGATGAGTATAATAGTTGGACAGTATTGGATACTAAGACAAGCCACTGTAGTATTGGTCGCTAAGACATGACACAATTAATTGAAATAATAACAAAGAAATGAAAATATAACTAACTATTGAACAGTTGCAATAGTAGTTAACAGAGATAATTGAGGAGCGGAGGTGACCAAAAATAAGTATTGGAACTTATAAATATAAGTATTCAAGAATAGTACTGTAGTACAATATTTACAGCAAATAATATGAATAGCATAATGATTGACAGGCAAACATACAGAAACAGGAACAAGGTAATGCATATCCAAATGGTTTACAATGAGATACTATAATATTTTTCATATATAAATGATAAAATTTTAAATTTAAATTGGTGTATACACCCCATACACCCTGTCCGCATTTCACTCAAGCTCTGCTTTGCTCACGTCATCCTCCTCTCCACGCCCCCTACTTCCTCTTCCCCTTTCCATGAGGACGCCCGCATTATGAGTGGTTGGTTTTTTGGGGGAGGCGACTGAAGAGTGAGGTCATTTGTGCGAGTAATATTAGTCAGGTAACAGGGTAAGGGAAATATTATTTTATTGATAAAGGCTGGTTGTTGAGGGTTTGATCAAGAATAAGTAGACGCCTTTATCAATGGATTTTATTTTTGTCGAAAAGTTTGATGACGTGTGTTACAAAAGATTATTTTGGCAAGGGCGGAAGAGTGGAGAGGAGCCCGGCAACGGTGATAGGCTCTGAGAGGGGGCGGACGTCACGCCAGAGAAAACATTTTTATGCAAGCAACAACGATTACCATAGCTAAGGATACCTGGAAGTAGATAAAAAGAACTCTACTTTCACACTTACTAAGAGTCACGTACTAATTAATCGGGAAAATGTTTTCATGTGAGTTGATACTTTTCAAGTTGGAAAGAAAAAATCACTAGCCTACTAAAAATAGACAAATTGTAAATATGAAGTTCTCAATTATGAGAAATATTAAGAAGACCAACAAACAAATGCGTCATACAATGATCCTTCACCTTCAAATTCAGTCATTTTCGAGAATTTTCGTTTCATAGAATTATTTTCATTATGATAACCGAGAAGAATGCCATACATCATCCCCGGAGGGCAGCGTCGTTTTCTCACCTGGGATCCGCAGTCTACCCGCATTGCCTACCCTCCAGTACTGCACGTGAATAGCTTTTCACGGTGCACTCAAATAGGATTGAAGATTTAGCTGAAAATCGCTGCCACTGAAGGGATCCAAGTATATGCCCTTCGGGATAGGAAGTATCCTTTTTACCAACCTGGAACCCTACACACATATTATGGACATTACAGGGATGTAACTTAAGGACATAACGTGACAAATCCAGGCTGAGATCACCTACAGGTGTCTTCAAACCAATTCATTAGAATAGTTATCCCTTTCCTGAGGAAATCCAATGGAATTTTGTCTCCCACAATACCAAGTGTCCGAAAAAGTAAATGTTTTTTTAATTGATATCCATTTTGCCTGAAAAATATGTTAACTAACGAGTCATCTAAATGAGAAGTAAGTCCATTCTATATAATTGGTCTTTGCAGTGGTCACTAGTCATAAAAGTCACTTTCTCCATGCTGGTGGCTGGCTAGTCCACCTACCTAAGGATGCTTCTGATAGTTCAACTTTCTTTAGAAATACCTCTCATTTGTGATTGTTCAATACGACAGAAGATAACAAACGAATGAGAGCCATCTGTTACGTTAAAGAGCAGTGCCGTCCCTAGGGTAATGCGACAGGTGCCGCTGCACTGGGCCCCGCGCCCTTGGGGGTCCCGCCCCGCCTCACAGTGGGACCAAATCCAAAAAAAGCCGGCCAAAAGTCGAAATATTAAGTTCGCGTAAGCGGCCAAAAATAGATGATAAATATAATTGATTATGTGCTCTTCAAGATACTTTACTACATTGAGCATAGAATACGTCAGGATAATGTGTACGACCTGTCAAAGTATAGCATGTCAGTGTGATTTTGGCTGCCATAACTTTCGCGTCAAAAACGTGAATGTTCTTATCTTCATTGAAAATTTTCTATGCAATATTTTGGATTTTTCATATTTTACACAAAATAAAACTACCTTTATGTATTAAATAAGTTTCGTTTTGCTTTGTTTAACGTTTGATTTAAAGTATTTAGATTTTTTTAGAAAGCGCCGTTTTTATGTTAAATTGAAGTTTAAATTGCAATTATCGTTTTCATCAATATCTGCCGACACGGAGCTATCTTTGATGTATGATAGGGTTAAGTCTATATAACAGTTTTCAGAAGAAAATTCTTGCATGTTTTTGCAGTTTTCATTTTACCTACTCTGTTTCTTCGAAACTGTCCCGGTCGCTTCGTCGATGCCGCGGGGGTCGCCATTTTCCACTATATGAGGAAATGGTGAAATTTCCAAATAAACACGGAAAGGAATTTCAGTTCAGCATCTTAAGTAAATAATATACATGTTGTACGCGAAAATCACCCATACCTATTGAAACAGGTTACTGAATTGGCAAATATTCGAGAATACTCTTGTCGCATATTTTCGCACCCGTTAACCGTTTGGCCCTAAAGTTTACAGAAGAATAAGACAGGAGAGACGAAATTGAAGACACTGTATGATTAACCTTCTGTACAAAGTGTTCTAATGACTTGAAAATCGCTCACATCCACAAGGCGTGGCGTGGCTGGGGAGGAGTCGGGGCGGGCAGGGGGAGATCGTTGTCGTGCAGGCAGGCGCCAACTGGGCAATCATCTGACCTCCTAAATGTGTTTACTTGCCCACCCTTCTGGGTTCTACAGTCAATTCTTCTTACACTATTCCTCTGGTAACTCCCCACGGATCTCTTTTATAACTCTCTTGTCTCCTTTTGGCCACCCTTGTTTCCGCTTGCATACACTAACGGAACCCTTCGTTGTACTTCATTGGGGGATTTTCTGGTTGCGTTTGCGTGGTGTATTCATCAGTTGTCTTTGCAAGTGTATCCAGAGAACATCTACTGAAAGTGATCCAAGCTGTGCAACACGGAAGATTTTTCGTAAAAGATATTTTTCCTCGCCTTTTCCTAAAATAACCCGCGTTGAGGAACAGTTTCTCCTGACGAATAAATTCCATCACTCGTGGGAGATTTAGTGCTCCGAAGGAGTTTGTGAACACCAGAAGGAGTTTGTGGCCTTGATTAATTAAAACTTTTATATTAAATTAAATTAAAAATTTTATAAATTAAATTAAATTTTATAAGTGAAATTAAAAATTTTATAAACTAATTCCGTATTATTTTCAGTGCAAATTTATTTTTACTTTCCATAAAAATGTTACCATGTTAATATTACTGCCGAGAGTAGTGATTTACCATTAGATTTCTCTTTCGTTTTCTAACTAATGTGTTTTCAAATAAAATAAACCATGGAGAGTAGAAAAGTGATGCGACTACAGCTTCATGAAAAAATCGTCGACAAAAAAGAGCTATCGACAAGTGATAAGAAATATTTCGTGCTCGAGTACTTGATAAAAACATTTCACCTAAATGGAGACAGTGATGCAAAATCTGTCATTCTATTAATGAATGTAACAACTTTTAAATCATATACAATCATGTTTAAAATAACAAAACATCCCATTGCTTTTCCCACCAATTTGTGACTGAAGTGATCATTTATTAAAAAAAAATCACGGATAAATGAAAAATTAATTTCAAGGCTTTCACACATTCTGAAAGCTATTTCAAGTGGACACACGCTAAACACTGTGAATTTAGTGGTCACTGCCTCCAGACCGCCGAATTATACGTTCAGCAATACCCTTGTTATTACATGCCACCCACTGTGCACAAGTTATTAATTCATGGAGCAGATATCGCGAAGGAAGCGATACTTCCCATCGGACAGCTTTCAAAAGAGGCCCTAGAAGCAAGAAATAAGGACATGAGAAAATTCCGGGAGCATCACACACGATAAACTTCGAGGGAGGCAACAAATGGAGATTTATTTCGGAGGTTGCTCCTCCCGATCCCTCGGTATCATCCAATTCATTTAGAAGAAGAACATCGGAAGAAGATTTTAACCCAGAGGTGTCTAGGTTTCAAGTACATGAGGACGAAGAAAAGGACGACTCGGAAAGTGATGACGTGTTATCGGAGGAGAAATTAATGGAGTGGAAATAGCAATTGATTTACGTGTTGTTAGTGCTCGTAATGTGCTCGTATGTGTAGTTTAATCTAAATTTCATATGAAAAAATGGTTTTTCCTCATTAAATGTTGAATAACAGCTTACTATGCTTTATTAACCTCTAGTTAAAATATATTTGCTAGTTTCGAATAGGTACCTTTGTTGCACCGAGAGTTTAGCGAATATTATGCACATTAGCGTAGAAGAAATGTTTAAACAAACTTTTAAATTATAAATATCGATTAGGTACATTATGGAATTACATATGTAATTTTGGAAATATATTTTGGATAACGTAAGGATGGAAATATTTGACGTAACGAGATGTCGCTATATGATTTAATGATCATTAGCAATTAGATGTTTTCAATTCTACCCATTCCGTGCATTAATTTATAATTTAATGATGAATTATTTTAAGTTAAATCATAATATAAAACATTTAATCTTTAGTTGTATCCTATTTAACGGAAAATCTAATTCTACTCCATTTGATGTACTTATAATTCTTACTATATATTCAAAGAAATTAAAAATCAACAGGTATTCTGAACCGTCGAAGGCCCCCGACTTTCTTTTGCACAGGGCCCCTCAGTCCCCAGGGATGGCCCTGTGAAAATGCCAATGTGCGTTAAAACCTTCCTTTGACTCAAATAGTTAAGTTGAACGGTGGTAAGTTAACGCAATGATCTTATGCTCCAATCCAACCGGCATTTAGTCTGTCCATCCTTATTATCCCTTCCCCCCCATTCGACCGATTCCCGGCTTAAACATCGTAAATTACTATTTTTGATATATCGACGGAGCATTTAATCTCTCAAGACATCAGAAATCGATAATGCAAAAGGGGGTTCTCAATTGCAATCTCTTTAGTATTAAAAGGCACAATTCACGTAATTGATGCTCTTCACACTTTCCTCCAGCGGAGGGTATATTGGATTTGTTAGCATCGCTGAGAGGGATACGGAGGAAGCGAGGGGAATATTGAGAGTTCGATAGTAAATTAATGACTTTGATTCGCATGGCGTTCGCTGCGCTTTCGGCGTTGAGTCGGCGTCGGGCGAGCTCACGGGGGGGGGGGGGGGGACAATGGGCGAGGTATAGCCGCGGGAACACGCCCTCCTCTGGTGGTCCCCGCACCGCACAAAAACACACCAACACACAAACTACACCCGCGTATTGATTCCGATGTAAATGCTGTTCATTATGCACCCACTCCCTCCTCAAAGGATTTAGTGAAATTGAGTATGATACCAATCACGCCCCCGTAACACGTCTCTTAGATTGCAAGATCCACTAGCATATTAATTTTTTTATGAATCTATCCTAGCAGTTTACAGCAAAATAAATTTATAAAAAAATATAAATTAGATTTTACGCTCAAAATTATCTGCCATCACAAGGAATTGGCATACGAGGTTTGGCTTTTGTTTACTAAAACCAGTCCTTTGTGTAGAAAAATATTTATCTAATCTTATTGCCTCCAAATTTTTTAACCTCGCTCCTGCGATATTCAATGCTTCTAAATAATTCCTCAATTGCTACTCGAAAATTCACATGGATGCTGTTCGCCATACTATGTATCAGTTCTGATTCCATTGAATAACTCCGTGCAGCAATTTATTTTTAATTAAAAATTTACCTATGAAAATTACCCAAAATATTCTCTCAGGAAGGGTAATATATTATAGAAAGACAAATATTTAGAATTTGAAACGATTACTCAACGTGGGAGAAACCAAGAATGGCCCAGTAACATCTTTCAAAGGCACATTAATTTGAAAACACAATATGATTGTTTACACTATGTCATCGATTCCATTAAAACAAGGGATTACAAAATTCAACGACTGGTCATCATTTGAGTTTTGGTTCCAAAACAAATTTCGAGAAACAGAAATTAGCTTTATGCCACCGTTAGATTTAAGCACAAATCCAATTTTCCTAAAATGTGTTGCCCTTATGATGTGAAGATATGTACGCAAGTTTGATTAGTTTGGGAGAATTGATGAAAATAACCCAATAGGTCTCTATTAGGGAAAAACATTTTTTATTAAAAATTAGATTGATTATCCAACAGGGCTTTTCATTTCTAATGACAGACTCTCTTCCAGGGAGGGTGAAATGTAATGAAAAACTGCACAACTCCAATGCCGATTTTTTAAAATCTACTCACATAGTATCCCCCCCCCCCATCTGGCGAAAATCAATAGAAGATACTTTGTACAAACGGGAGATGGGTCATACATGCTAACGTAAAAATGTTACCAGCAATATTAGCTGATTTTAAATGCAATAGCTTAGATCTCCTCCGTTCCCACGCATAAAGGAAGGAGGCTTTTCAGCATTATCACGTTCTTAATTAAAAATAACATGTGTCAAAGTATAATTAAGTTACTTTCAGTCGTTCCGAAAGCATGAAAGAACTATGACATGGATTCCTCCAAATCTACTGCCAACCATTCGCTAAAATTGCGACCCCAGTATAATACCTCAGAGTTGAATGTAGAAGCTATAGAGATGTAACTATGCTTCTCCTTGCCTTAGAACGAAATGCGTTCTTCAGAAAATGAAAACGTGTATCATTATGCTGTGCAGCATAAGCAGACAAACCTTTTTGATAAAAATGTTCGAATTACGAATTTACTTAATTAGCGTCATGAAAAACACTGTAACCAGATGCACAATGTACTAACTCAGTTCAATGAGTTTTAGAGTATAATGTACTCTAATTTTCTAAAAACAATTATCATTAATTGTTAAACAAACTAAATATTATTTTGAGAGCACAAAACATTTTTTACCCTCTTTCTTGTCTTCCTTTCACTTATATGGGTATCAAACACTTCTCTAAAGTCAAAATGTTCTCCATAAAGTGCATAATTTTCAACATATTTCTGTATGATGCAATCATGTTCTGAAACCTCTCACGGTACCTTTTTTCTCTAGAATGTATTGTTAACCTAAACATCGAAAAATACCTTATGTACTATTTTCTCTAAAATAATAAAGTAATAACGTAACGTCATAAATATACGTATAGTTGCTACCTCGAAGAAAAAAATAAGAATGTATCGGAATTTTAACGGATTGTTTTGGACTCTCAAATCTTGTAACATAAAGTTGAAGATGACCAGACGAGATGCAATAAAAAGAGAGAAAAACTATTGTAAACATGCGGTGCCGCGGTCGCTAAGTGAAAATCTCGGCATAAAGGATTTGGCTCGAAGGGCCCGCCCACGCGAAAACGGAGAACGCCACTGTCTAACACAAAGAAATAAAGGATGCATCACGTCAGAGAGGTAAACGTTCGGATCCGGGATGGAGTGGTGATGGGAGGAAATAAAAGCGGAGGAAAACTATTGGAGCAGGATGAAGGGGGAGACGAGATATGATCTAAAGAGATAAAATATAAAAGAAGAGAGTGGTTGTCGTCTAATCCATGCATGGAAGGAGAGCATGAAGAAGAAGGAAGAGTGTGGTCGGGATAGAGTGATTCGCAATAGGAATAGGACGCCTACTTTAAATTAAGCATCGCACTGGGTTTGTAGGTAATCAATGCCGAGTAAAAATATAATCTGAAACTTATACTCAACAATAAAATAATGACTGACATTTATTATAACATCCCTTGATAGCTTACAAGACTCTTCTGGGTACTGCGCTCTAAAAAAAAAAATGGCAACGGAAAACTTTTGCAGTTTACTAGTTTTTATGAGATTTTCGGAGTAACAGTCGGCGTATGGAGGACGTTTGTTTTCGCAATTCCACCTGAATTTTGATAAAATGATAGTTATAATATAACGTTTAATGCTTAGAATTAATTTAGAATGGAGGCCCTGCTCAACATTGACAACAGTTGACAAACGCAAGTGGCGGAATTGTGGCCACACGAAAATCATCCAGATTCAAACTTAGATATCCTAGATAACGCCTCCAGTACTTCTTCGGATTTCGTTGATTCGGAACTTCGTTGGGTTAAGGAAACTGGTTGGGGGAAGTGATCAGGAAGGGAGTGAGGAAGGGGAGGGAGGAAAACATGGAGCGACAGTGGCCTGGGATAGAGGGAGAATGAATGGATGGCGAGTAGTGACTAAGGGCAGGGGTTTTTGAAGGGGGAGTTTGAGGGAAGGGAGGAATGGCGTGGAGGAGGCAGTTTTCTTCACATCTTCCATTTATGACTCCTTAACTACGTTCTCGTATATTAATATCTAAATTAACGACAGTAAATTCATCACCTCTGTCCACAAAAAACCTACTAACCACCACCGATACTTCCATTTTAACAGCTGTCATCCGTCTCATAACAAACTCTCCAACCCTTATTCCTCTCTGTCCGCGGTCATCGGATCTGTTTTACAATGCCCCCTCTCTAAATTACTATACTAAAGATCTTCATCACTCCCTCAGAGAACATGAGTACCCCGAAAAACTTCTTTTAAATAAAATCCTGCCTCCCACTGCCAAGTATACCCCTCGAACCAGGACCCACCAACCTGACAAAATTAACCTTGTCGCCACATTTTTTTCCGGAGCTCACAGTATCAAAAACATACTCAATGACCAATATCCTGTCATTAAAAACAATAACTCTACTCCCCCTCTTAACCTGATGTCCCGAAGTTTCTTATAAGCATCCCTCAAATCTGCGAGACATTCTTAAATCCATTACACCGTCCCTTCACCCAACCGCCCCCCTCCACCACTGTCCTCAACCTGCGAACGCCCTAGGTTTAAATGCTTCTCCCTCCTCCACCCTTATGCCTCCCTCTCCCCAAAAAGATCTTCCTCTACGGCCGACTGTACCACGAGCAACATTATCTGCCACCTTTCAGGCTTTTTCTGCCCTGTCTTCTACGTAGGAAAATGCACCATCCCTCTGAATTTTCGTATTAATAATCACCGCCATGCCACCAAAATTCCACCTTTCCTTGATCCCATCCCCAAACATACCGCCTCCCACCGCCAAACCTTTGACGATTGCTTTTCACTCATCATCATAGAAGCCTTTCCCGGATCCGCCAGTCACCTTGTCGTGAAAACTCATGAGTCGCTCATATTCGGTGGACTAGTGCACTTAAAAATCCCGGGCTAAACCTAGCCTATTGAACACTATCAAAAATACATATTTCATTACGTCTGCGTCGGAAAGATGGGGGTAATCAGTTTGAAAATTAGCAGTTGTTAGACTGATGAATAGAGGGAAAAGCAAATATTTTCTTAAATTTCATAAGATTTCATTTGAACTGATTACAACCACTGCAACGTATTTAATTTTACTTGAGTGTGCGCCAATAATCACTGCATATTCATTATCAATCAAAGAGTGGATATATTTCCTTCGGTTGGAACGTACTCCAGTACTCTTTCTTTGGTGGCACGATGGGACGACTACTAGATCCCTCTGGGACACCTACTTTACCATCTTCAATCTGTACGTTACCGGTGCGGCCTCCCTTATGACACTTTTCTTCTTACCAATAACTATTTATCTTGCCCCGGCTGCTCTGAGGTACAAATTATGAACTCATGGATAACGAACGTTTGCAAATAAATTCTTTCAGCAACTTGAACACATTTACATTACTGTTTGATTTACTCAATGTATACACAAATAATATTGAAATTGAAAGACAAAGGTATGAGCCGTTGGTTAAGATATCTGGGAAGAGACTTGTAAATGTCTAA
This sequence comes from Pyrrhosoma nymphula, assembly GCA_963573305.1. NCBI lineage: Eukaryota > Metazoa > Arthropoda > Insecta > Odonata > Coenagrionidae > Pyrrhosoma > Pyrrhosoma nymphula. The sequence continues at coordinate 151,967,761 of OY754328.1, forward strand.
TAGTAATTAAAAATTAATTTAAGGTTTAACGATTAATCCAGTGAATATTTGGCAATTGACCCCGAATTATTATAAAATGACTGAGTGTTCAAATACAAACACTTGAACAAATACGAAGAAATACCCTTTAACTAATACACAAAACAACCTTTAAATTCAGTTTACAAACATAGAATGGTCTGATAGGAGGGCGATTATGATCACACATTCAACAATTTACGTGTCTGGGACGGGGATTAACGTCAGGTGTGCGACCTGCGTCGGCTGCTCACTGCTCGCTGACCATAAAATCTGTCCGGCATCAATCCACGTCAGTTGGTCTCCTTTCCCCTGGCGATGTATCGTTATTTTTCACACTGGGTTATCACTGTGTAAAGTTCACTTGTCTACGGGATTTGAAGGCCGAGCTGACGTGGAGACGTTCCACACAATGGTTTTTGAAAGAGCCCCGAGGTGTGGTAGCGTCGCGTTGAAATAATCTACTGCTAAGTACAATGTTATCACCCACGTGGCGACTATAATATTCTGGTTTATGCGTGATGTTTGAAATTTTCTGTGGAATACCAGTGCTTGGCGTGGCGTTCCTATTATGTATTTTTATTTGGAGTAATGCCATAGGTGCTCCTTTATTTTCGCATGGTTTGATTCGCTCGTAATGTTTACTAGTAGAGCTGGGCTGCGATGGGCCGGTTTTTGTATCCTAGACTCCTGATTAACTCGTGTTGCCTGCAACCTCTCACCAGCACTGGACAAATGCAACTCAACGTGGCCATATGCCATATGTTACAGATTTGTAATGTTACACTGTTTATCATTCTCCATCGTATCGCTAAAAAATGTTTAACGTTAGAATCATCAAAAATTACCAAAAAATTAAACCAAATAATTCACATTTGTGTTCCAACTCATATATAAACTGTAGTTAAATTTTCAATGTTTTTTCTGTATTAATCAAAATAATTGTTGAAAATATCTGATAATAAATAAAGGAAAGTAGAATAAGTAAAGGAAAAAATGATTTTTAGAAAGAGAACAAATTGTGTTTTTGTTTGCTCTCCTAAATTATTATAATTTGTCAGTTCCCCAACTTTGCCTTTATTTTGACGATATGCAACAATCAACTATTTTATTGCGATAGACGATGCAATGAAATACGTCATACAAAGTGATAGGCGATGCTGTGCAACACCATAAGATGCCATGTGCGAAATGATACGATGGGAACTATACGAGCATGGTAATGAAATTGGATAAGATATCCGACACAATACAATGTATTGCCGTATGCAATATTGTAACATATGATATGCGTTTCATCGCGTATTATGCTATACAAAATGCATGTCATATGTTGGAGGAAATAGTTAATTCGGTGACGGAAAGGGCGAACGAATGGAGGAGGGGGGAAATTGGTGATTCGGGGCTTGGGAAGGATGATCACTCGGGGAAGAGGGATTTGGTGGGTGTGGGCACGAGGAAACTATTTTGACATCTAGGTGCCATTTTTTTCTAATGCCCATAAATTTGCGAGAATAGATTTATGGAATCAGATTTTTTAAGAGACGCATACGAGAACCGCTACAAAACAAACGAGTCCCTTAACTCATTCGCGTAATCCTTTTTCAGCTCCAAATTTAAATTACATCTCGTGCCCATACATCGTCCTCACTATGAGAATCAATCTCAATTAATAGGTTGAGTGATCATGGGACCGAAATGGTTGATTTTAGTGACTTTTACCAGGAAAAGGTTAAACCTTTATAATTCCATCTTCAGTACACTTAACGACCTATTTTGAATTCAAGCATGGATGTAGTTTTAGCTTTAAGTTCGAAAGTAGAGAATTATATGTGATACGCCATGCGAATGTCCTTTTCCAAATACAAAGATGTTGGCCATAATTATTAGGAATAGTGATAATGGCTAAATTCTGGGAGTAAAAAAAACGCGTGTTTGAAAAATTAGTTACTGATTTAAGAAACGGAATAAAGGGATGGGGATATTTTGAGACAATGGCGTTGACATCTTAGTACAGGAAAAAAAGTGATAAAGGAACTCAACTCGCTGCAATAATTTGAAATATAGATTAGGCCATACGCTTTAAATGAATTCTGGTCTATATTCTTACACATTTTAAAAACTGAAGGTAACCATGAATACTGCTCTCTGCTTAATGTTTTACTTTTAAAAATAAAATTGACATTAGCTCTTATGTACGCTTATGTTGGTTGCGTTAACGCTGCTAATAGCATATCATTATTCTTACTTAAAAATATTATATCAATATGATAGAACCTTATGTATGAGAAAAATGCCCCTAGAAAAATACATTTTCACTCTATGTCCACCAGGAACCATACTGTTCACATATCATCCTCCTTAATAAATCTTTCACGGCAACATGCCCCAGATAAAGAAATTCACTGCCGTCTGAAAAAAGATATTAATGACCAAATCCAGGGTTTTAAAACAAAGTACATAAATTATTACCAAATAACCGTGTTAAGTTTTCTTTAAATTGGCGATTCTGAACTGATAAATGGATTTAAGTAAATTAGAGGCACTATGTGTTTAACGTCACCTTGCAAAATATCCGACAAATATATTTAGCTCTGACACTATTATAAATATGAAACCAATTGCTGCGTAAATGCTGTCCACGATTTATTTGTTAATCGGAGACTATTTGATTTGTTTACAAATAAAATTCACCACTGTGATAAATGTTTCCCGTGTTAAAAATGTTATACCTATCATGCGAAACTTTGTAATTCACTTTTGGCAAGTAAAACACAATGAAAAATGTAAAATAATATGCATACACATACACGCATATTTTCAAATAATCAAATGTTTCTAACTGAATTATAAAATGTCCACACACAATGTTATGTAAATGCATACTTTAATTTATCTTTAATTTAATTTTTCTAATTTCATACTCCAGGAAAGCCTATGATGGAACATAATATTATTCCCATATTATTATATCAGCCTATTAGATAAAAAATTTGATTTTCGGATCACATGCGTTCGAGAATCCAGTGCTTAGGGCTGGTTGTACAATGCCTAGTTAAGACCTTAATTACGGCTAGAGCACGTTAAATAATCATGAAAAACCGTAGCTGTTGACGTAAATAACCTCACCAGACATTATGAAACCGCCTTTTAATCAACTTGTGTGGTAGCTGGCATATGAAAAATAAACACTTCTCACGTTGGGCCCAAATTAAAATTTCTTAAAGAGGATGAAAAGCAGAATCTAGTACCAATATCTGAGTTCAGTCAGTTCCATTCTGCTACATGTTATAAGGATACCTGGGGACTAAAACGATGGAATTAACGAAATATAAATCTTAAATTAAGAAAATGAATAGTGTGATGATCACGGAAATCAATAAATTAACCTACTTGATATGGGTAATGCGCTAAAGCCAAAGCCGGTAGAATGGTACGATGTAATGATGAGTTCTGGATGGCAGTAGTCATTCTGACTTCTGCCATCCAATGTACCACAAAATGGCGGCATTCAGTCATTTGATCCATCGAGCCCTAAGTATTCTGCTTTCAAAACAAAACCCTGACAAGGAAATTAACATTATTAAACAAATTGCGAAAAATAACGGGTATGATTCCCTTTTAGTTGACAATATTTTAAATAAGAAAAAGATAGCCTTGCATCGTATTACCCACTTTCAAGGGCAGGATGAAAGAAAGCTAAAATGGGTGATACTTCCTTTCTTAGGAAAAGAGTCCTACCAGGTAGCGAAATCAATCCCTAAAAACAAATATAGAGTGAGTTTTTACACGCCGTTGACCCTGGGAAAAATTTTTACCAACACTAAAGACCCACTGGACCCCATGAACAAGTCCGGTGTATATGAAATAAAGTGTGACACATGTGGGGCGGTATACGTGGGTCAAACAGGGAGAAATTTCAGAACTCATGTGAGTGAACACAAAAAGTGCCTGGCTAATGGAGATATTAGACCCCATTTGGCAAAACACCTTATTGAAGAATCCCAGCATACATATTTTAAAGTGAACATTTTAAGTTTCGAGAACAAAGGATGTCGCCTGGATGCCTTGGAACAGTGGGAGATAATTAAAAGGAAGAAAAAGAAAATCAAATTGTTAAATTATATTTAATTTGAATGCCACTCCCCCATCCTAAACCACTCCTACCGAGAACCCAAAACATGACTCCACTCCCAAACCAACCCAAACTTAACCCCCAAGCCTCCCCTCCTCCCCCCTCCCTCTTCTCCGGCATTCCTTGATCCCCCCTTCCCTACCTTTGACCTCCCCCCCCTTTCCCCCCACCTCTGTATAACTGGATGTGTATATATATACAAACCGCAAAAACTGGAATGTAATCATACCTGAAGATGGCTTCGTGAAAAGCCGAAGCACGTGTAGTGTAATTTTTTAAATAAAGTGGACGTACTACATCGATTACTATCTATATTACGATGTTCCACCACATCTCGCCTGATACCGTTGATTTCGTAATGATGAGAGTGAGAGATTTACCATTAAATAATGAAAACGGCGATTGAAGAACTGAGCAATCAGAAAATAGATCTGAAAATTACGGAATGTGGCTTTCTATTGATATTTTCTGGGCCACAGGTACTGAATTAAATATTTTGAAGGGAATTGATTAATTTCAGTCTGGTAGACTCGAAGATGAGTATAGCCATTTATTTTAATTATATTTCTATGTTTTACGCCTAGAAGTAATGGTTCCTTTCATTTTTCTTAAAAAAAAGAGCAAATGGTCCGAACCAAGACTTGGAAATAAAAAAATTATACTCCTCATCCTTGGAAAAAAAATCGTAAGCACTCTGTTGTTCCATGGATCATGTACCTAACAAGACAAGAGTTCTTTCATATTTTACAATGAAAAACAAACAATAAGCATTTTAGTATTCAACGAGGATGCATGCATATTCGAGAGCATTCGGGGCAACGCTAGGTACATCCCGCAATACAGCACCTTCGCATGCTGGACCACTGCACGGTAGTGGTTGAGATTGAGGGGCTAGAGGCGGAAGGTGAGTGCGGGGATGGTTTAAGGGGTGGCGAGGAGGGGGCGGGGAGGGCGAGGAGGAGAAAGCTTAGAGACGAGGAATGGGAGCGGAAAGTTGGGAGTGCAGAAGAGGGCAATGTTGGATTGGGTGCATTCTAGGGTGGCATAGATGACAGAGGAAAGCTTAATTCAAAAAGGAGTCACTGAAGATTCGATCCACCCTCCAAGACCATGCTTTTCTACTACGTCTGTTTACGCTAGAAACGTGTAGATGTATTCAATAAAGCAAACGTGTGAGAAAACTCTGTGTTCCATGAGTAAATGTTCAAATTTTTTTTCAAGCTTTTGCATAAACCGCTTAAACTTTCAACCCGCACAAACTACCCGGGTTTCGATGAATTATCATTACCATCATCACCAAGTGTTTTTTTTCGTCTGCTGGAATTCCCGCATATATACTGAGTGGTTTGGTGACGTCACAGGAGGGATGAGGGAAAAGGAGTGGAAGAGTGCGGTTTGCCCTAAACGGAGTCACGGATATGGCAGAAGGCTGGGTAGAGGTACTTGTTTATAAGCGAGATTTAAGGGTCATTCACTCTTTTTTTAACTTTCCTACTCCTTTAATCCAGGATCGGAAGGAATGGATGAGGAGACCAAAATAAGGGAATTTCAAATTTCCAATTCCAATTCCAAATTTACGACAAATTATTAATTTGATTATTATTCACAGCTAGCGATTGTAAAGATGATATTATTACGATTTGTTATGAAATAATTAAGATATTTTACCTAAGAAGATATATGAATACATTAATTCATCGTTAAATGGTATAGCATAAAATATTTTAAATAAAATTTGAGCATGAAGGCGCCAAAAAAGTAAAAAAAATTACTGCCGAGTATAAAACAATTGCAGAGCAAAATGACGTCAAAGGGTGAGAATAATGATTAGCCGAATATCGTTGTCACTAAGTGAGATCCCACTCACGCGAATGCCACATACTCATGTATCCTTATTGGTCTATTATCAACAATTATCAAAAACGGTCAGCTGCAAACAAAGTATATTTACAAATTAAAATGAAAATGAAATTATAAAGTGCGTTTGGAACAATTGTGCCAGTCTTTAATCTTTCAGCTTTCATTATTTAAAGCTATTATGTTATAGAAAATGAGTAGCCATAAAATACGTTTAATAACTCACTTGACCTAAATCTATCAATTACTTCTCATTAGGTTTCTTAATATTTTGATTCCTACTTTTATGTTACAATGGAAATGGTTACAATTGAAAGATTCGAGTAACTGCTACTCGTAAAAATTGTCTACAGAGTTCACTTGTGCAGCAAGCAGATATGTACTAATTTAATTCCATATTCACTAACTACGATGGACTATTCATAAATCACACTGTTTTTTGAGAGTTCATCACTTAAAGTTCGCTACAGCTCTTTATTTTGCTTTTAATAACACATTACATCTACTTTTATCTATTAAAATAACACCATATTCAAACATTGATAATTTATTGCAGCTTACACATTTTACTTACCTAAATCGATGTTAAAATACTTACTTCACTTACGCGATGTCATTTAGGGGTTGTTAAAAAAATTGCAATTCTAAATTAGATGAATGTAATTGCTCTAGAAGAGTCATGTTATGAGGTGTCATATCAACACAACCTATATATAGGTGGTGTTGTTCATATTCAGTCCAAAATAATACGATGAGGAGAAAGTACGTGTAACTCATGTAACAACTTCTCTTGCAATAATTACGCTGGCTTTGCTTTAGAATGAGTGATTCAATTTCGTCCGGTACTCGAGATGCTGAATAATGAGGATCGAATTTATGTAAAGAGAATGATAACCAGTTCAATGCAGCCTTTGTCGTATATCAATTAAAACTCAATAAAGTGTTCCATACCAGACATCTCCCATCTCAGAAGATATAACGACAGATTCGGCCAAATATTGAATTTCTAACGCCAAAACTCTCCCTTAAAGTCTCAAGAAACTTCTCGCAACAAGCACGTAATGGTTATTGCTTCATCTGGATTCTCATCATGTGGTTTTCAACGATCTCGACAACCTCTACTATTCTGCGGTCTTTGATGTCCAATAACCTTTTGTACCAGTTGCCAAGATTCAACAGTTGTCGGCAAACTCGAAATAGAGTTCGGTATTTTCATTGCAGAATGTTTCAGGAATAAATTAAAAAAATTGGGCTGACAATGATTTATATGAAATAATGATGTAAGAAAATTAAACCAATTGAGCATTGTTAACTTAAGAAGACCAAGTCACACACTACTTCTACTTCTGAGTGATTTCAAATTTCATTGTTCTAGCCACTCTATGACGAAGCTAAGGAAATTGGGAAATCGACAAGTTATCATTTATACATATAACACTGATCTACCGGAAGTGTATGTGGCAGGCGACATTAGAACACTAGACATGAAGAGAAAAATTAAGAATATGGAGATCTGGTGGTCGAGTCTCGCTGTTCTTGTTACAGTCATCACTAGAGCGTGGGAAATAAGTATTTCTTTATATCTGTTTAAAGGATCATCTTTTATATTTATCCCTTCCGTCAGTTCTAAACATGCAGTGTGACGATATAATTATATCCCTGCTTTATCTTCGATACAATACTCGTGCCAATACGTTCTCCACTACAGTGACACCTATCACCGTTTAAAATAAGAAAAATGTCGTTTCTGTGCAATTTCTGAATACTCTCTACTTCTTTCGACTGTTTTTTTTTACTCTCTCTCCTTCCATCTTTCAGAAGCCGGAAGAAAGAAGCGTACGAAAACTCTCTCTCTCTCCGTGATGAACGCCAAAAGGCCCACAACATGAGCGCTCGGAAATTTGCAACGATCGAAACGCCCCGGAAGGAGGGGTTTATGGGAAGGGGGGAATAAGGGGAGTTGGTGAACGAGCGGTGGGAATCGGATTCCATTGGCCGGTGGGGAGAGAGGGTGTCTGGTGGGACATGGAGGAGAAATGAAAAGGGGTTTCGTGGCGTGGGTGAGCAGCGGTAAGTAGGCGTTGAGTAGGGGGAGTATCGGGCAGATTGGCGTCCGGGATATTTGGATTGAGGGGGTTAATGCGCTCCGATAGACGGACAGGTATGGATTTCGGGAGGGTCGCACCGCACATAAGAGGGCGGTGAGTTAGAGGGTTTATATGAGAAAATGCCTCCGGATGAAAAGGTCGACGAGGGCGGGGATCTTGAGAGAGTGTGCCCGAGATTTTCACACTCCGTCCGCCTTTCTCCTTATAATATTCCGAAACTTGTTCGGGTGTTCACGGCATTTTCCTCGTGCCACCCGACCCCCTACCCTCCCTCTCCTCCACCCACAGACCTCTTTTCCCCGGACAAACAATTCCATCCTTCGAGCGAATTCCCTCCCACTTGAACCACGGTCATTCGTCTTTCTTTAAGAAAACAACTTTCTTAAAATTCTAAAGGCCCGGTTAACTTATGTCTAGTTAAATATTTTCTCAGCATAGTAATCGATGTGGATTCTCTATTTTGGTTTTAGTGCCCAAAAAATTGAAATATAGCTGATTGATCGACCTATTATTTTTTTTCTTGGAAAAGTTAAGGCAACGGATTGAGCAGTATCTAGTAAAAACTTTTTAACTTAAATTAATCGGTCAAAAAAGAAATTAATTTACTAGACCACGATAAAATAAATTTGATAATGTAAATTTTATACTGCTACTTACCTCTCAATCAAATTTTCTGTGTCACACAAACGAATGTGACTAATTAGCTTACACAACCTTACTCCTTTATGGAAAGAGTAATTAACTTTTTTCAGTAAATGAGATGATGCATTTCTGAAATACATTTTTCCAGATAGGTGGATTTCTAATTTTTTTATAAACTCGGAAATGTGGAAGATAAGAATGATTACGGGGAATACACTTTTGGATAATTAAATAAAACCCAAATTAAGGCAGCAGACAAATATTAACGACGTCATCAGATGGTCAAGTGAGCGTAGAAGATTTTGAGACACGTGCGCCTAAGTAGAATGCCGGAATACAGACTCTCCCGCATTGCAAGACTAATAAAAAGACCACCGAAAAGATGGAAAGACAGTAAGCAACTCACCTCTAAACCTATGGACTAATTTACAGTGAAAGCAGGTGCCTCTTCTACTTGAAGAAGAAAAAAATTCGAAATGTTTCTATAAAAATGGTGCATTGGAATCACTGACGTCGACTCTACTAATTTTTTTCATTATAAAATACGAAAAAGCATGCATTTTTTAAAATATCACCATTGTGTGTCTAACTGTAGGCATTATCTTCATGCATATATTGATGACTTAATGAGTACAATGCTTTTTGACTCCTGGGTAGGAAGAAATAACTGGTGTGACAACATTAAATTTTTCCATAAGAAATCATAGCGAAAAAATGTACATATCATTTAGTTCTACAGTTCACGCCCCGCCATCTGTAGGACATCAACTTCTGATCATAAATCACATTCAAATAGAACAAATTTAGCCTCTTATCCGCCAATGTTTCCGTCCTTCATCGTTCCACTTGCCCTCACCTCCAATGAAAATCGAACACTTCGTGAAGAAATGCACGAATATAAAGTGGACAGGGTTATAAGATACTGGAAAAGGTTGTTTTTGACGTAAAATGAATTTGCAAAGCCAGTATTAAAAGAAAACAAATTTAAAGAAGTAAAAATAGAAGGGCTTTCCAAGCTTGAGATTAGTCCAGATATTTGAATTCGAGATGAGACACTAAGGATAGCATGGACATAAACGAAGACTACTCGAGGCACCTTCCTGGGACGTTCGTATTACAAATACGTAAGATGCCCTTTCATTAATATGTTCCCCTTGGCTCTAAGATAACATGATGAAATAAAACGATTCTATTCATCATCTTGCCTCACTTGTCGCTCTCTCTGACTCTCTCATGCATGACGCAAACTCATTCTGTGATTGTGGAATATTAGTTATATTAGTATCACTGCATACATATCAGGCAAAAATGAGATAAAAATAAAATTAATAATCGTATAATGTCAGTTTGACAAGAGTTTAATCCAAATTTATCAGGTTATTTTACATGAATAAAATCCAAAATCTCTCACGGTCACGATATGGTTTTCAGTACGTCGAAGCAAAAGATATGAGATTTGATTTTGTTGAAGAGTAGACTATATGCATAGCATCCTCACCAATAAATCCTTAGAATGATGACCCATTCTTAAATCTGGTGCAAAATCGTTTCAATAAAATGTAGATGACGGCATTATGCTCTACAACGTAACTACGAATACAAGTTTGTTGAAAAATAAACACATTAAAGATATATGTATCAAAGAAATTTCTATTGGGAAAATAGCCAATATTTCAAGAATTCTAAATTCTTTAAAATACCGTTGCCGACTATGAAAGGAAATTAATTCTTAATGCCCCTTGATGGGGATATTTCTTCAACTAATTAGTAATTACGCGATAAAATAGACATAAAAGCTGCTCGAAAGATATAAACTTAGCATCGGAAGCAATGAAATGTACGAAAGAACTGCATTTTACACCATTTCGATAAGCTTTTAAAGTGTAAAAATAAAATACAAATACCTGCAGAAATTAATCACAGGGAACAAAATAATGCGGCACAGACATTTTTAAAGCAGCGCCATAACGTAGGACGGGAGCAAATGAAGCGCACTGAGGCGAAGAAATGGCTACGTATGGATTTTCGCGTGCTCTCCTTTTGTTTGGGGAATGTTTGGGCATATTGCCTTCCTTCCCTCTCCGACTGCGGTTTCTTAGCTTGTCTGCCTGGAGAAAATAGTGACTCCATTTTCCAAAGCTATGAAAGATTTTATTTATTCGTTGGCTCGGGGCGCCTCCTTGTGTGTCGGGTAGGGGAGGGAGGAGACGAAGGGTGAGGAGGGTGAGAAGGGGAGCAGAATGGGGCAACGAGGGGATGTAGGGGAGGGTCAAAGAGTGAGGGGAGGGTGGAAGGAGGGCTAGAGGAAGAAGCGAAGAGGAAGGAGCAGCCGTTTTCTGGATCCACGTCCCAGTTTCCGGGGTCATTCTTCAGACGGCTTGTTTCTTTCGCTGTGGAGTTCTCTTTCTGTCTTCGCGTGGAGAGAGGTCCTCCCAGTCGAAAGCGGGGTTGAGAAGTGAGTTAGGGGGGGAGAGAGAGAAAGAAGGACAGGGAGCTAGAGAAATTGACAGAAGGCAAAGTGTTTGAAAGAGAGTTAGAGGGGCTTCAGTAAGGGGATTGTGACTGGAGAGTAAGACCCAAGAGAGCGAGGTAGTATATGCGGATCGCGGTGCGGTCTGCATTTCTTTCCGTATTTTCCAGTGGAGAGGAGGAAAAAGTAGTGATGATAAAAAATCTGACGGGGAGGGCCGAAGTCGACCTACTTCACACACATCAGTTTACGGTGCATCATTTCCCAAGTTACGCGGAACAGGTAGAGCCAACTGAATAAGGAATATAAGATTCAGTGGTCACCGTAATAAATTTTATGCCGCGTCAGCGGATAGTTTTCTCACCTCTCAGGCCTTTCCTAAACAAGGGTAGAAACGTGACAACTGATAATTTCTTTACCTCCTTAAATCTTACGAAATACCTCAGGAAGAGCAAAACTACCCTTGTAGGTACGCTAAATCGAAATAAGAGAGAAGTACGCCTTCTTCGAAAAAACCCAAAGATGCTTGTTTTAGCACTGTTATCTTTAAGCACGAAGGTATCACCCAGACAGACTATCAAGCGAAATATGATAACAATATCCTTATACTTAATACTATGCACCTCGGTGAACAAATCGACACAGAGACCGAAATGAAGAAACCGGACACTATACTTTATTACAATAAGAACAAATGTGGGGTCGACACTGTTGACCAAATGACTCGTAAATACAGTGTGCGAACTGGCATACGGCGATGGTCTGGGCATGTTTTCTATAAAATTCTAGATCTAGCTATGATCAATGCTCATTCCTTGTATAAATTAGTTTTTAACTCAAATATCTCACGTAAATAGTTCATTTTGAAAGTTGTGCAAGAAATATCAAAACCAGACTTGGGCAGTAGGATTACGCCGCATGTCGTAGAAGTCGTTCCTTCTGACGTAGTTGGTCGCAAAAAATGCCCAAACGGACTCTGTGATCAAAATAAAACAGGGAAGTCATGTCACAAATGTCAAAAATGTGTATGTGTGGCAAATGTCAAGGTGAATAATTAGGGTTTGCAAGAAATATAAGGAATACTAAGAGTAAAAGATTTTACAAAATCCAGATGTTGCGTGTTTTTTGTAAAACATATTACAACACTATTTGCGTCATTTTAGCGCTTCAGTTTTGTCTTTATGCCGTCAAAGTTACGTCCTAATTATGTCTATTATATCTTCCTATTGTTAAAAAAGATATTTTAGCAAACCGTAACAAGCAAGTTATCGAAAGTCATGAGATGGAGAAGGAAATGCTTATTTTATGTACACGATTCTTTTTTGTTATCTCTCTGAAAAAAATGTAGTAAGAGTTTTTATTTTAATTATTTAATCGTAACGAAAAAAAAATATAATACTTAATAAAATTTTATAGTATAATACTCTACCGTAAAAGGCGATTTTTGCACTTACCCGCAAATTCGACTTGTTCTCCAGAACAACATATTTTTCTCCATAAAGTGTTTTGTCAGCAGATAATAATTTCTTCATACAATATTTTCATTCTTATATAGCACTGTTTTAAATTTTTTAATTTCATTGTGTTCAGCAAACCAGTTTTATGTGCCTTTAGTGTGATAACGATTTATTGAAGATTGATACTAAGGTGATATAATTGACGTCTTTTACTACCTTGAAAAACGTAAAACACGTTACAAGTAAGACTATACTGACTTTGGAAAACCATCAAGTGTCCAACTGAAGAGTGAAAAACACTTATAATATTAAAAAATATTAATAAACGACATCTAAATGCTTAGGGATCAACACGAACCCCTAAAAAAAGCCAAGCGCTCAATTGACCGCTCGCCTACCTTTTCGGTAGGCAATCAACTCCCGAACTTCTAGTGTTAAAGAAGATACTTTTAGATAACGCGGGTATGCTTTCCTAAACTGAACAATAGGTGAGAATGTTTGCGGGAGCCAATGGTTTTTATGCGAGGTCTGTGTGTATATATAAATTGGTATTTTTTAAATGTAAAAAAATGCACCTAAATGTTGATCTGCCGAATTCAAACCTGCCGCGTGAACAGCGATGAAATTCACATTACTGTTGAAGGAAGACATTGCAAAATTTCCACAGGTATTTATTTACTTAGCACGACGCGTATCGTTGTTAAAACAACATTATCGATTGCCTTACCGTAAACTTAGTTCTTCTGTGCAAAATGTATGAATCACAGCTCACAGTATGCCACTTAAGCTTCTTTCGTTCCACGTTTGACAGCACGACGAGCCCACACGCTAATGAGACGAGGCTGGACCAAAACGAAAGTTCGTACGTCAGGCAAGGCGGGTTGCGGGCAGGGACGGAGCCCGGCAAGGTGTTACCAGGAGGGATATTACGTATCCACGAGTCGCCGGATGATAACTAGCTTTTGGGCGACTCAAGGTTGAGTTCTCACCCCGAGCGATTACGAATCTTGAGTCGCCGGGTAATCAACTCTCGCCCCGAGCGTTTACGGATAACCGTTCTATCGCCTTTGGCGGTGAAATCGTCGCTTCCCTATGTCGCCCTCGACGAAGGTGGTCAATCGTCGAGTAGCCCCCTTGATTCCGATTCGCTTGGCGATAGTCTGCTGTTCAGTGTTTATAAACACGTACATGTATAAGAGTATATAGCTAGTATCCATGGTATATAGTATAAAATACGCACTTATATATCTATATATAGCGTATATATTACTTGTATAGCGGACTTATAAATACACTGTAGTGTATGTATAAGTTCGCTAAATGCAAAATAATTCTATGGAAATACATTACCTTTCCTTATTCTGCAGTCATGACAACCACTATATTCTTTAGAGTTACCATTCCGGAATTATTTATAACTGTTGACTGCACGAAATATTAGGGTGCAACAACACTTTTCATTTACACGACGAGCCCAACCTGACTGCTTAACATCATCTATTCTATCTATTGTCATCTATTACATCTATTAACCAACTTAATAGATGTACTGCTTTTTTTTCAACTACAATACCATTTTCCTATGATAATATTCACTGCTCGGGTTTCACGCGGCGGTGGCATTAAACCCGAGCAGCAAACAATCATCGGTGTTTCAGAACCGCTTCGCCGATGCACCGGTTAAGAACCGATTCCCCAGTGCCCCGGTTCAGAACCGCTTCCCCGGTGCACCGGTTCAGAACCGCTTCCCCGGTGCACCGGTTCAGAACCGCTTCTCCGGTGCAAAGGTGCAGAACCGCTTCCCCGGTGCGCCGGTTCAGAACATGTTAAGTAAATTTTTCATGTTTTAAATTGTTAAAGATGCCGTTGATGGCCCTGATGATTAAGGATAAGTCATCCTTCGAAACGTCGGCAGAGGAGCAGATGGAGCCACTAACCCGCACGGAAACCCGTGAACAATTTACTTCAGCTATTCGCCGGGAGAAAATGAAACTCTATAAATGATACCATAACAGTTTTTCTCGCTGACAAGTGGTCCCCAAAAACACGGTCGCAAACTTCGTGGAAGATATAGGTAATCGAGACGAGTCGAAACTTGAACCGAAACTGACGAATATAGAAAATGAAATGCCCTTGACTGGATGAAAACATTTTCCGCATGCCATACTTAAATGCTGCTCTTGTGAACACAACGTCCGTATTTATATGTTATAAACTTTTGTGACTGTGATCCTTTCAGCTCACAAAACACAATGTGTTGTTTGATATCGTTATCATATGAAGTACAATCTCTGCTATTGTGTTCTTTCCCTTTCTAGACTCGGTAAATGCGTTCACGCTTTTGGGGCTCTTTCACCTCCTCCACCATTTAATTTTGACGGGGCTGAAGAATATACCGGTAGATGTGTCTTGTACATCCGCGGAAATGAAATGCCATAAGCCCAGGGGAAAGAAAATTGAACCTGTGCAGTAGTGAATGCTGTATTTGCCAAGCCAAGCCTGAAAATAAAAAGGGAGCCACCAACATTCCAATATTGCGTTGATGCTAATGCGATTCCTTCACCAGCACAGGTGTAAACATTGCAAATTGAACTTAAAATTATCTTAAAAATAAAAAACTTTCTTCCAGACAAGACTTCTTTGTAATTCCTGGGTAAAAAATGTCGGGAGCACACATGTATAGGAGACGAAATCTTTGATTTTCTTTCATCCTGACTTATTTTTACTGCCACATAAATTAATCATGCTTCCTTCCGCTGGAAATTTGTGGAATAATACCATTGGTGTATTACGTGAACTTTCTCATTAAGGAACATCGCATTATTGCAACATTTCTCGCAATAAATGTAACATTGCAGTAGATCACAATGCACGGCTACGAGGAACTCGGCCAATGTATCCCACAGAACGGCTCGCTTGTTGTTGTTGCGTGACCATGTGACGTATTCACTCGACTCGTCCATTAATGGGGTTGTTTTATAATAGATATGAATTTTTTAATACTCAACAGAGCATTCTGGTTGTCAATTCGACAGAAGACTATAGGAACCCTTACCTAAGTCATAGAGATGCTAGGTTAATGTGCTGGGTAATAAAACCGGAGGTAAGAATAGCACCAAAACTTCCAATACACATATGGATAGATTATGAAAACTTTGCGAATGGTGAGTCATTCATGAGAATTCTGGCTTATTACCAAAGTTATCGTTATCATATGAAGTACAATCTCTGCTATTGTGTTCTTTCCCTTTCTAGACTCGGTAAATGCGTTCACGATTTTGGGGCTCTTTTACCTCCTCCACCATTTAATTTTGACGGGGCTGAAGAATATACCGGTAGATGTGTCTTGTACATCCGCGGAAGCTGTTTTGTAGCTGTACATCTGTAGCTGATTTGAATACTGAGACATTTACATAAAATAAAATAATAAACTAGTGAAAAAAACGAAAAATAGAATGAATTCTGACTAGCGGGTGGTAGAATTTGGATAAGTCTGAAGAGATACAGTAGAGATGTAGAGAAGAAACCAGTATAAATTTTCCACGCAGGAAGCAGTAGATATCACAAAAGAATGGTCATAGAATTGTGAGAAGATACTTTTTACACAGGCATCCGCAAGAAAGTAAAAAACGCATAGCTCCGGGTATGCTTATGCGGAAAATAAGAATGTAGTACACTGCAGTTGATAAAACGCGGAATATAAACTGATGAAGAAGCAACTATGATAAGTTTTTCAGGCGTGAAAAAGTTAACGCCCTCGGCATGATCTGGGGCCGGGAGAATCGTGCCCCGAAGGGGGGCGGGTGGAAACAACGAGTGTCAATAACCCCTCACGCTGCAGGGAAGCCACTCGGCAGAGAGCAAAAGGGAGATGAAGATGAGGGGGAAGGAATCAGCGGCATGGAGCAAGCAAGAAAGCAAGCGATTCCGTCCTCCTCTCTGAGAACACGGCGCCAACAAGCGAGGCAGCGGTGAGTCAAAAACCATCCATCTCCCACGAACCCCCAAACCCCACCTTTGGATGGAACGTGATATGGAGAGGAAGGAGCTGGCACAGAGACGGTTGAAGTAAAAACGCGTGTAGACGCGGGAAAAAAGTGTGAAGGCAGTCGGAGAAGAAAGATTGTGCGCGGGACGGATGGGTGTGGACTACAAGACGAGGAAGGGGGAGGTTTGGCAGCGGGTGCCGTCAGCGACAAAGGTGGGAGGAGGAGACAGAGGGGAGGTAAAAGAGATGGTGGGGGATTCGACATCTCCTCCACCCCTCTCATAGCTTGCTGCTTCCATTTGCAAGATTAAGGCCATAAAACTTGGCCGCTCCCTCTCGAATGATTTGGTAATGGCAGCGGACAAAAAAAGAGACGAGGGGGGGCAGGGGGAGGTGGGAGAATCAAAGGAAGGGCGGCCGCGAAGGGGAGGAGGGGAGAGGGGAAGGGGCGAGGGGGAGGAGCGAGTGGGCGAGAGCCTTACCAATTATTAAGGAAAAGGCGCTGTTCTGGGAGTGATCCGGGCTCCTCCAGACGCTTCCTCCGCTCTTAAAAGTTTTCGCTTAATCATTGCTCTCCGCTGCCGAGTCCATCCGAGAGGCATTTTGCGAGGCACACGTCTCCAGGCATGCCGGAAGATTCGGAGTGGCGATTGTTCCCAACTTCCTCGGTGCATTAGAGAGTACGCGAGTGGAAGATATGTTTATTATTGTCTCTAGTAAACATTTTAATGCGATATATAATGCACAATTCGGCAAAGCGTTCAGTGGCTTCAAATAATTTCGTCAAGAAATAGCATAACTTTTAAAAATACAGACAAATCATGCTTGTCTACGGTAAATTATGTTAAATAAATAATTGAAGACGTGTATTTTAACTAAATCTACTTTTGTAAAGCATAAATATAACCTATAGAAAGTAAATGAAAAGTTGGCGAGCTTTAATTAGACATCTATTTTCATAGAAATAAATTTTCAATGAATATTTAAAGGAAGCACTTTACGTGAATTACCTATTTTAGCGAAAATTATTTTACGGTACTTTCCTCAATACGTTGCGTTCACTAATCAGCGTGCTAGAATATATATAAACAAAGTGTGTTATATCCACATCTAAACTCGACTCTGCGGCACCACGAAAATAAGAGAAAATAGGAAACAGGAATTGAGAGGTGAAAATATACAGTGACGCTTACATAACATTACATATTTATTGAAAGGAAAATAATAATGAAAATGAATCATTTATCTAAAATCTTCTTCTCCCTGAATAAAAGTTGCAAAGAATTTATAAGTCAAGTGATGGTATAAAAGCGAAAGTACCTTCTTGAAGCTTATGCCAGGGAAAAGCTTTCACCGGATTAAAGTCAAGAGTTTCCAATATTTTCCATGAACATTCTACCAACTATTATCCCAGAAATTTTGTAGCAGCCCGACTAACGCCTTCGAGGAAGCAGAAACGCATAGGCTGCAAAATAGCTTTGTAATATTATCTGAGCATGAACACTTTGCGAATCATTGAGTACCAATGTAAAGTCGGGCAGCAGAAATGGTTTTTAAATACAATTTTAATGCAAAAAATCCAATGATATATCCAATCATTAAAAGACAATTTCCTTCTGTCAAAAGTACAAAAAATACGCAAATAATGCGACGTATAATGATTATTCAAAAGGACAAGCACTGGCAGAGGTTCTTCAGGTAATTTCATTGGCGACAGGATTAGATACAAGATATCATCATCAGGCTCCATCAGATACATCAGTGTTGTCGCGCGGAGCGAGCCCCGTGGTTTGACGGGAACTCGAACACGAACTCTGGGTCCTTGCCCTTGGCCGTCGAGAAACGAATAGTCACCCAGAGGTATTGAGGGGAATGTTATTCAAATCAAAATCAAGTACTTGAGAGGAAAATGATTTAATGTATTTCAAATCTATTGAAGGTAAAAATAAAACAGTACACAAGAACCAACATGTGCGTCAGAATAGCCCAACAAGTATATTACCACGGCTCGGGAAGGAGAGAAGCTCTAGATATGGCACGGATGGATGGCGCTGCGTCTGCGAGTGCACATGAGTGACCAACTGCTCTAATGCCCCTTTTGCGTATCTCTCCGTGCCATTATATAGGACTAGCCGAGACAAGAATGTTTTCGGCGAGGTGGCAATAGATTTGGGGAGGAGGGGAAACAGGAAGGTATTAACTTTAGGAAAAGTGAAAGATCACACACCCGAGAGGGATAGTTTCACTTGGCTATTCTGAGCTGTTCTTAAAATTGTACATAAATACACAAGGAAATACCAAGCTAATGCATTCAAGAGAAAACTGGAAAATAACAGTCACATTTAAAATATATAGAAATTCGCCTACCTATTTCCAGGTCACAACATCAGGCAAGTGCCT
Source organism: Pyrrhosoma nymphula (assembly GCA_963573305.1). Lineage (NCBI taxonomy): Eukaryota > Metazoa > Arthropoda > Insecta > Odonata > Coenagrionidae > Pyrrhosoma > Pyrrhosoma nymphula. The sequence goes on from OY754328.1 coordinate 151,986,836, forward strand.
GACGATGATACCTTGCGTCGAAACCGGTCACCAAATTATTTACCTGAAGAACTATTTGTCAGTGCTTGTCCTTTTGAATCATCGTGAAGGAGTTCCATCATGTCTCGCCTGATACCATTGACTTTAGCAAAATAAAATATTGTCAAAATTCATCATCAGCCGTTTTATAGAATTTTGTGTTTCTATAGCTCTCTACCCTATTATATATTCGGCTAACTTTTGAAAGTTATTCTCAAATACTTAATATATATAAATATATTTGAAGAATAAATACTATAGTGGGTATTACTAGTGGGAGATAAGATTGATAATTTTGGCCATTACCTGACACTAAGATACCTTAGCAATTGAATTGTTTTCCTTAATATGGTTCGTACGAGACTAAATTATTTCTATAGATCAATTTTGTTGTATTTATCTCAGGCTCACTCTTCTAGATTTGTTCATTGATGGGAAGCACCGATATATTAATTCACAAAATAAGATTTCAAGGGTATCGATTGATCTTAATTAGGTACTTATCAGGTTTGGTTAAAATTCTGTTTTCACATGAATGTGTAATGCTAAGGACATATTTTGGACTGAAAGCTAGATAAGGAGCTCTTAAAAAGGACAAGGTAGTTCAAAAAATCTACAGCCAATGACGAAAAGAAATTCCATTTAATGCTTTTGTGTGAAGAAAAATAAATACATTTGAATTTTCCTGCAAAAGACCGTCGCTGAGTGATAAAGGAGGTCAGTAAAAAGAATTAGCAATCAATGAATAGTCCCAGAAAAGGTGAATAATTTTTCTTCATGAAAATGTTTCATTCAGGTTGAGAAATAAATAGCTTAGATTTGGCATGAGTACAAACAGTGTTTGTTCACAAAATCAGTATTAATATACAAATATGAACATAGAAATGAAATGACGCACAAGAGAGCGTGAATCGACAATAACCATAAAGGATCTGCAAGGGAAATTTGTAAAGTTGCTATTCATATCAGCAATTAATTATTCTTTTGAAAAATGTCTCATGTGAAATATTACGTTTGATAAAAATCCAAGTTTCACCTGCCCTGCAAAAGGCTTTTTCTGGAGAGAGTAAGGTACACACACAAATGGAAAAGAAGGTACACGTTAGCAGACCTTTATCTGAAGTGTAGTGTTCAGAGTTTTATAAAGGAATTTAACCTCATTAATCTCCCAACATTGCATTTCTGATGTTTATCGGTGAGTAAAGAAGACTTAGAAGACTTATAAAAATAATAATAATCCTAGTTGTGTTTGCGCCATACAGCTCCGTTTGATAGTGATACAATAAACTTCCACGGCCCGTAGGCATCTGACGCGGCGTCTGCATGTGAGAGGCATTGGGACACTATGTCGATAAGTTTCTAGAAACATGTCCGCAGAGCTGATACGGTAACATACCTTGTACTGGAAAATTTAAAGAAAACACCTTTAGTCAACCTACAAGCAAAATGTTGAACGAATTTCCTGGAGAACTTTCACACTGCTTTTACACGTTTTTCCTTTGTACTAAGAAGCCATCCACAAATTTCTCCTGGTGATTTAGCCTGTAGCGCTATATTTAGGTATCAACTCACGCAGGTTATCACAATAAAAAAGTAGAGATTTTGGAGATTCTAATTTCTCTAGGTTCCAAAGCTCTACTTTCAGTTACAATTTTCCTCTTCAAAGAAAATTAATGATAACAAAAAATTTAATGGTCGAAGGTGCAACAGAGCAAAATGAACCAGATGGCAATCGCCTAAAATTCACTCTCACATCATCAAATTGCCGAAAAGCATCAAATGTCACTATTAAAATTTCCACATTTGTATTTCTTTCCCTCAGCCATATCACTCCAGCCGTTTCTCCGTCCACAATCTGATTCGTCGAGTGGACGAGAACGGCCAGCGCCATTCTATTTGAAATCCAGAATACACACGGAAATTCAAAAGCGAGCTGCAATAATTCCTTTTCAGGGCCGAAAATGTTCGATTGCATCGCTATGGAATGTGGCAGTGGGAATTCCGCGATGTGGGAGGAAAATATGAAATTCACGTCGGCGAGCTTGTTCCGGGGAAGGTTTGCAATTTCCTCTCCTCCTCCACTCCGGGAGCGGGATAGGGGAGGGTGGGGGCCGGACGGGAGGTGTAGGAGGGGGATGATTCGACCCAGATGGCATCAACGATTTTGGGATTGATTGCCGAAAATGATTTGGAATAATTCGAGGATGTGTAAATTATGAAAACTTAAAAAGAAGACCGTGACATAAACGCAGGGAATACTTCCAATATTTCAACTGGATACTTTTTATTCAACGCTCTTTTCAACGAACGTTCTTTAATTCCCTCCCCTCTTCTCCAAAAGTTTCAAATAGTAAGACTTCGTTTCGTTAAATAAAGCAACGATTTTGCCAATTTTTAATCAAAATAGCTACCTGGGATTGATTCACTTTTTTAATCAGGAGATAAATGGAAAAGGACATCGTAAGGAACGCGAGCTTTATCGCTTAACCACTGAGTTACATGCATGAGAAAAAAGTCCTAAAAAATAATTTTGAGGATAATTATTGCTGAATGATTTTATGTCATATGATTGATTTGACCCTGCAAGACAATTTAAGATTTTGAAGAAAAAAGGATGGATGTAAAATATTATGCATGAATATTCCAACTAAATATAAATGCTATATCTCGATGTCCATGGATATATGATAAAAACGCAATTTCCTACGAAAATCATTTGATACCCCCCCCCCCCGTTTCAAGAGATCAAAAAGTGACCTACGCGGTGACAAGTCGATAGTTTTGATGTAGAACCCAGCTGCTCCACTCGCCGGGTTTACAGCTTCCTGCCCGCCCTTCTCTCATTCCCATGTCTGCGTCGGTGGGGTCGACACCGCGTAGCCTCGAAAGTTCTCTGTAGGCGCTGCTGAGTCCACCATAACGAGAATTCCACATATATTCCCTGCGACTACTGCTTCTCCTCCGACGCTCACGTGTCTGGCCACCCGCCGGGGAGACGGCGACGCCGCTGCTCACCCTTCCGGCGTCGCGACGCCCCCTATCCCACGCCACTCCCTCAGCAATCCACCCTTCCTTTTCCCTTCACCCACTCACCCTCACGCCCTTAGCCCTTTTCCCTCTGTCTCCACCGTGTTCCAATCTATTGAAAAAGTAGAAATATTTAAATCATGCAATAGAATAAAAGTAAGCTATCATTTCAGAAGAGTTCATATTCAACCCCAATTACTCTCCAACTGTAATAATAATATTATAAATTGAATGAATTCCGAAGATTCATGCGATATGGCGTGGAATTACAACATGATAAGGTTGAAGAGTTAAAATCAATTTTCCGCATATAAAAGTTTTTTTTATCACTTTATTATGAACTAGGTTTCGATGTTTTACACATCATCTTCAGGTCACGTGTAAAATATCGAAACCTAGGTCGTAATAAAGTCTTTAAAAAAACCTTTACATGCGGAAAATTGCTTTTAACTCTTCAATCGCATCATGATAAATTAACTTTATTTGGACGAGGCCTTTAATTAAGAGTACCTTATTCCACCCTACCCACAAGTAAAAAATGTTTTATTTTACGAGAAAGCAAAACATTGAGGCACATAGTTTTATAGTTTGGAATAGTTCGAGTCTAATTCGTACCAAGTACAATGGTCCGGCGTACAATGAGCTTATGAGTGGAACTAAGGTTACATGAAACCGGAAAAGCGTAGCGTTATCAGTTCAAAAGATATTTATTTAATTGAAACTCATGGAGACACGTTTAATCCCAACCTTGTAGTTGACCATATTTCAACTATTACCAAATTTTCATTACCAACCTAATTTACCGGTGACTTCCAGCCTGGATAATTCAAGAAATGTCTTAAATCCCTTGGTTCGCGATACTAAAGCCTACTTTTTTGAGAAGTATATTGTAATCAGGGTTTCACAATTACTTCACCCCTTAATTGTGTCTTCATGAAGCATGATTCTTCGTTTTATTTTCATAAGTTATGTATGCAGACTAATAAGGATAATCATGAGCGTTTGTTCCATCCAGAATAAAGGTTATTGAAATCTTGAAAACTAAAGAACAAAATGGGAAATTAAAAAGTCTATGTCTGAATACGATGCCAAAAGTTTCCTATGTATGGGAACCTCCAACACCTCAAAGCTCAACAGAGACCGAATGTTCAAATGTATTATTACTTCAGTATTTCTCACGAATTTATTCAATGGCAAGGCTACTCATTAGATGCACCATTGTAGTTACTTTAACGTCTGGTATTTAAATTCGTAATAATCATGTTTTTACAAATCCCTTCTTCACATTTACTCAACAGAACACTCTCCTTCATTTAAATCACGGTAACAGTCAAATAATCCCAAATATTTGCAGCATTTTCACCCCTCGTCATACTCCGGAGCATGGTAACAAAGCACCTACCAAAGTTTTTACATGGTGAAATAATAATAATAATAATAATTTTTAAATAGTAATAATTTGGATGATAAAGCTATGATGATGATGAAATGTGTTAGGTTAATACCTGAAATGTTTGAAATAGATTTAAGTTTCTGATAAGGCAAGATGATCCGTATTTCAGCAGTTGTTAAAAGATATCTTTGCAGATTCCCCAAGTTGATCGATGTTTCAGTTGCATCGCGCTATTTTCGTAGTACTCCTATTTGGGTCACGAGAAGAGAAGCCATTAAGTTAAGTTTTCTGCCCATCAAAACGCACTCTAAACTTTGGAAATCCTGGTGAAATTTGTGTTCCGTAGAATGACGCCCAACTCAGGGTAACATCACATCCTCCTGTACATACTTAAAGAGACTTTGCGCACCCAAGAATTTCACAGTCGTAATCCTACCCCGTAAATGATTTGCTTATTAATCGCAGAAAGGTATTTCCCCACTTCGTTAAGTATAAATGAGGTGGATTTAGCCATCCGCCCTTCAATATAATTAATCCAAGTATTTATTTGCTTCATTTCTTCATTTACCAGAGGTGTTTAAAATTATATTTTCGAATCATACCAACAACAAATTAGCTGTTGTATAGGTATTTTAGTAATAAATAAGGATATTTTAGGCATTGAAGCAGATATATTTTTGTTGTCTAATTGAGACCAGAGTGAAACCTATAACCTATTCTCACCCTAGTGAAAACCAAGCAATGCAATTTAATGTGTACTCTATTCGTTTGGGGAATTCACAGGTAGCGCACAGAAAAGAAGTGGGCTTCCGGATTTGCTATACGCACATTAAATCCACTAATACAGTCAAGTTTTATCAACGACTTTTACTCATCCTGATGAGGATGGACGAGTCGTCCGTTGAAACGTCGCACAGTGGTCTTAAATCGAAAAAAACTGGCCAAAAGTCATAAAGTGATTTTTTCAAGTCAGGAAGCAGAAAATTTGCATGAATATTTTCAAAAGACATGTGCATGCGATGACGTAAAGAATTATCCTTAGTACTCAATAGTTAACAATTTGCACGAGGTCAAAGCAGCACAAATTTCGCAAAAATGGTCTACACTCAATTTTCTCACGAAATAATAAAAATTAAGCCCTTGATAACCCTTCATGGGTAAAGAAATGGAATAAAAAGTAATTCAGTGTAATTAAACTGTCATTCATCTTTGTTTTAATTTAGTCTACTTACTTTTTTCATGAATTACCAAAGATATTAAACAAAATGGCGGACCCTCATTTTTGGTCATTTTTTTAATAAATGTAGAGAAATAGCTATTTGCATCGCCAAGCATCGCAAAGTAACTTTTATGGGAAAACTCTACAAAGCTTCCACAGTGCGAATCCAATGAGTTATGCTGCGAACGAATTTCACATCAGTTTTTCGATCGCGCGGTCGAATCTAGTCCAACCCGCCTGCACCCGCCCGTAAGATGGCACGGCAAGTGTATGAAATGGATTGTAGCCGCATCCACTCCGCTATGGAGATTTGCGAGAAATAAACATTGAAAAGAGCCTCAATATATTATAATTTGGAGAAATCGCGGAAAAAGTACGCATTTTGTTACATAGGGTAAAGGTTTAGGAGGTACTGAAAGACTGCTTTCTTCGGGTGCACCGCGAGTGTTTCTCTTTTTAGCAACTTGACATGGCCTACTGACGAATAGGTACACTTTTAATGGAGACAGCATACATACCACACAGGGTTATTGTCACTTCGAGGCCACCAACCAACAGTTGGTGTCGCACAGCTGCAACTCCCCCGCCTCCTGCACTGCGGTTGGGCGGAAGGCGAAGGGTCGTTTATTGGCACCGCGGAGCCCTTTTCTCGGTTATTTGCGGATATTTTTGGTAGAACGTTTTCTAGTCTCCAAAGAAATTCACTTAAGCATTCAGTTTCATTTTCTAGTGGTGTGAATCAGTAGTTTTATAAACTTTAGCTCGGGTTTCACTCGTATTGGTGTCAGTATTGGATCTCTCGAAATTCCCTCTACAACTCGTAGTGGTGTAGATACGTTGCCAACCACTTCAAGAATCCCTGCTTTTTCAAGGTTGTACTAGCCCCCCCTTATCAATTTCCTTATCACAGGGGTTCTAATAATTATTCTTTCACGCGGTCCTAAACACGCGACGTTATATACTTGTATCAGCCCGACACACAAAAGGTACCCTTCACTTTATCACTTCTTACCTTGAGAGAGAGATCCTTTTGGTAGTCCTTGGCGGCAAAGGTTAATGGATTAATTCATGCACTAAAATGATACACTTGAACAGTACATATATTTATAATAACCCTTTTATTCTTCAATTATGAAACAAATTCACTTTAGTTACTCAATTAATCAATATATGTTCCCTTCTCAAATATATTCGTATTAATTTATAATGTTTGTTCTACTTCACCGGATATTGTACAAAGTGAATTCCCGATACTCTATGCCCCAGTATCTGTTTATCGGATTCCTGGATCCTTCCTTAACACAGGACACTGGCGTTGGTAATTGCTGTCCAAAGCTGCTTACTCCCGGCAAATTATCACTGCAAAAACTCTCGTATGACTTTCACTCGATAAACGTCTCTGGTGACTCCCTTGTTAAGAAGAAGCAGAAGAAGAAGCCCCGTTCCTTGTTTGACAATCCCTTTTATACTATCTCATCTCCCCTCCTGTATGTTCTAGAACATTCCCGGTTTTCTCCCCTTCTCTCGTATCTGATAGGCTATTCCCCTTTCATTATTATAAGTTTGTTTACGTAAACAGAAAATGGTATTGTTTAAAGTTGTTTTCATAACATAGACGGCATTGTTACAGTTTGTTTACGTAAACAGAAAATGGTATTGTTTAAAGTTGTTTTCATAACATAGACGATATTGTTGCCTCGTGGTAGCACGTGTTCCCAAAATATACACAATGGCGTCCTTAATCGTATACTTATGCCAACACGGCCAAAATGGCGTGTTACAAGGTATATACTCTATTAGGACAACCTGATATCAATTTTTTAATTGCTTCATTTGTTATAAAATTTATGGCGTTGTTTATATATTCAATTGCTTCGAATCGTAATACGTCACCATTCTTGCAGACTTCTTAATACCATGCCAATTCGCTTTTCGAACATTCATTTCTTTTTGAATATGCATAAAATTGATCTCGCCAATTTCCTTTTAAGCTTATAGTTTTCGCTCACTTTTAGGGGTTGATGGTGTTAATGAAAGAATGCCCCGATTGGTTCACACGTTTTCAAATATGTACAATACTATTGAGAGTGAAAAATGCATTTCGTATAAGACATAGTACTTGTTAAATTGTCTCGCCGAAAGGTTGCATTTGGAGATGAATAATAAGGTTTTAAAGGATTTAAGTAATTAGGTTAAGAGGTTCTTTCTTAATGGATATGCGTCGCAGTGGGAACAAAGCTCACGGAATAACGAGAGATTTTTGATGCGTTAAGGTGAATGGCTGAAGGTAAATGCCGTTTTTCCCGATCATTTGCTGCCAAATTTGTCAGGTTCTTTAACGCCATCATGTAAATATATTCAAACGATTAAAGATTATTTAGAGGTAACCTTTTGCTTTGAATAATTTTTAGGGTGAAATTTGTGCTTGCATTACACCCTTATTAGGCATCTTTGGGCGTCTGGAGAAATTACTTTCTCAATACAAAATATTTTATAGCAAAACTCACCCTCGGCACCTTCCCATATCTTCAGAAATAACATGTGTGAGGGAAATATTATTTTCTGAATGCTTTATTAACGCCTACTGATGCTATATCGAAGTTTCTTTGCTTCAGGCCACCTTTGATTCATTCAAACAAATGTCTATTTTCATTACAGGAATCGACATAAATTTGATTAAGAGTTTCTCAATGATATTAAATGCAATATCGAGGGGCCTACCTCTAAAAGAGGTCGAGTTAAGGCGGTACTGCTGGGAGCCTGCAGAATTATATGTGCAATTTTACCCGTGGTATCATATGCCATCCGCGGTACATACAATTTGATTCACGGGGCCGATATAGCAAAGAAGTGTATAATGCCATTGAGGCAATGATATGAAGAGGCGATAGAAGCCCGAAATAAAGGCATATGAAATTTCTGTGAGTATTTCTCCAGGAAAACATCCAGAGTGGCTACCAATCAGGATTTATTTCAGAGACTCCTCCTTACATCAGATGCTCTAATTTCCAGCTGCACTCAAGTTCTTCCTAAGAAATTCATAGGCTTGCCAAGGAAGTGAAAGAGCTACTCTTATTGTGTGAAACAGAACAAACAACCTGATTCATTCGGAGAGTGATGATAGTGAATATTCAGATAGTGAACAGTAGAAATATAAGCAAAAAATGAATTTTGTAGTGCAAACTTTGTAACATTTTAAGAAAAAGTAAACTTAGGTAATCATGATGTAAAAGGGTCAAACAAATTATTTCCCTCCACGGTATTTCTCCCTGACATTGAATGAAAAATGACACTGATATTAAATATACACAAAATAATTAAGCATAGGGATCGTTACCCCGCAAATAACCGAGAAAAGGGCTCCGCGGTGCCAAAAAACGACCCTTCGCCGTCCGCCCAACCGCAGTGCAGGGGGCGGAGGGGGGTGGGAGTTGAAGCCGTGCGACACCAGCTGTGGGTTGGTGGCCTCGAAGCGACAATAACCCTGTGTGGTATGCATGCTGTCTCCGTTAAAAGTGTACCTATTCGTCAGTAGGCCTTGCCAAGTTGCTAAAAAGAGAAACACCCGCGGTGCACCCGAGAAAGCAGTCTTTCAGTACCTCCTAAACCTTTGAGACAAAAACCCATTGTGACAAAATGCGTAATTTTTTCCACGATTTCTCCAAAATATAATAAAAGGAGTATCTTTCTAATCTCGCAAATTTCCAAAGCGGAGTGGATGCGGCTACAATCAATTCCACACACTTGCCGCGCCACCTTACGGGCGGGCGTGTTGGACTAGACTCGACCACGCGATCGAAAAACTAATGTGAAACTCGTTCGCAGCATAACTCATCGGATTCGCACTGTGGGAGCATTGCAGAGTTTCCCCGTATAAGTTGCTTTGCGATGCTCGGCGATGCAAATAGCTGTTTCTCTACATGTATTCAAAAATGTCCAAAAATGAGGGTACGCCATTTTGTTTTTTATCTTTGGTAATTAATGAAAAAAGCAAGTAGACTACATTAAAACAAAGAGTAAAAAGAGTTTCATTTTAATGCATAACTTTTTATTCCAATGATTTACCCAAAAAGGCTTAGCAAGGGCTTGATTTTAAAGATTTAGTGATAAAATTGATTATAGACCATTTTGCGAAATTTGTGCAACTTTCACCTCGTGCAAATTGTTAACTGCAGAGTACTAAAGTTAATTATTAGAGTCATCGCATGCACATGTCTTTTGAATATATTTATGCAAAGTTTCAGCTTCCTGGCTTTGAAAAATCACTTTTTGACTTTTGGCTAGGTTTTTTCGATTTCAGCTCACTGTGCGTTGGTGCTGTTTACCAATTTCACCTGGTGGAATACACGAGAAATTTTTGCAAGCACCATTCGCCGGGAAAGAATAAAATTATATTATAGCCATGTATTGCTTGACAATTGTCCTAACCTTGCAAATCAAATTTCACGTTGAACTCGATTTTTCTTATCACAGCTCAGCTACTCTGTCATGTTGTCACTTCTACTTGTTTGAATCCTATTTCTTTCACAGTGTTTTCACTCGCACTATTCTGGTATTATCCATTTAACCTTCCTTGAACCAGGTGGGGTCTGACTGACCCCAAGTAAGGAAAACCATTTTGTAAGCTGCTTAATATTATCACGCCTACTTTAAGGCTTCGTGTAGTTGGAGTTGTGACGTTTTCATATCGTGCAGTGACGGCAGCTAAGTCTTGAGAGCGCCAGCGTAGCATTTACAAGTGCGTAAATTGCATTAAAGTTCCTCACAACCCGCATGGTTCGGGACGTATTTATTAAGGTGAGTTACATGTCTCTTTATTTTGAGATACATATGAAACTATTGAAATGATTTTGACAATATTATGTTTAATTTTGGGATAAAGACTTTGAAATGTCGTCTTGAATGTGGCTTGATGAAATAACTGCAACCCATATGCAAGAGAATGATGATAAAATAGATGATGTATTACCGGCTGGTACCCACGATGAATCTGAACACTTGAGCATCCAATTCGACCATTCAACTGACGAGGAAGTTGATGAGGATAGTTCTGGAGATGAGTCACCTGATTTGTAACAGTACTTCAACAGTAAAGACGGCTACACAAAGTAGACAAAGGAGCCACTAAGGACTAGCGTACGTCTGTACAAGAAGTGAAAACATAATAACAGGTGTGAAACATCAGGCGAAAGTCTGTTTGTCTTTTGTTATATTTACTGTTGATACTGTGGAATACATGATAAAACACAGAAACACAAAAATAATTCTACCGATATCAAAATCTCACGACAATACTAATACGGATCCTCAGCATTCCGAAACAACAAGACCTGAAATAAAAGCTGTTTTTGGATTATTATTCTTAGTCGGCTAGTTTGGTTCTGGCGTGCATAGCCACAACAATTTCTGGGCATTAGATGGTACTTGAATTGACATATTCCGTGATACAATGACCAAAAATATATTCACATTTTTCCTCATAAATTTTAGATTTGATGATGGTATTATACGGGACGAAATAATGAAAGCCGATCGCTTGGCACCCATTCGAGACTAACTAGAAACCTTTGTTCAAAACTGTCAAAATGCGTACACACATTTTGAAAATCTTACGTTAGGCGACTTTACATACCCTAACGAGGAAAGCGTAAATTTAGGCATTACATTCCGAGCGAGTTGGCCAAGTGCGGTCTGAAAAATTACGCATTAGCAGACATAAAAACATTTTATGCATTGAACATGGGAATATATGGCGGTAAGCAACCAGATAATATAGTCCATACACCGTCAGCAACAAACCTTACGATGTTTTCGATCGTTTGGTGAGCCATTTTTCTGGTTCTTGTGGATATGATACAATGGACGATTTTTTAAAAGCTACGAAACAACATAAAATTTACTTTGGCACCATAAAGTTAGCATGGTAGGGACTTTGCGGGCAAACAAAACACGCAGTCCACCACAGTTTAAGACGATGCGGGATGAAAAATCTTCTGTCATCGGATTCCAAAAAGATTTCAATTTGGTTGCCCAAGTAGTCACGATTTTTATGCCAACTACTTCACCACTCAGCGTCGTTTTCTCTCGAATGAAACGATGCATTTGACCGCAACACTTTATCCTCCAGTCTCTTCCAATTCCTTCTCATATCCGTCCTCTTCGCGCTTTTCTCGTCAGTTCCTTCACCCCTGCATTGGCCCCTTCCGAAGAGTTCTGTCCCATTACCACGACCGCTTCACTTCTTGCAGCCTTCTCCACCCCTCACTCCCCACCTACACCAATCGCTTCCTCCACTGCTCCACTTTTTTTTATACTCGTGCTCCGGCCCTGTTCCACTCGCTCCTTCCCCAAGCGAAGCCCCTCACTCCCCCTCCCCTCATTCCCATCTGTCTCCTTCCTCCCTCCCCCTCCTCACGCGCCACGCCTCCTCCAATCCCCTCCTCCTTCCAGCCCCCCCCCTCAAATGTATCCACGGCCGCCTAGGGCTGTGCGGTATTCCATTTCCAATATCGACCCTCGATGTGGTAAAAGAATATCAAGGTGGTGACGGGCGATATGCCTCAGCTGAGATTTATTATCAGCTTTAACGAGCGATATCTTACTTAAATAAATACGACACTCTATCATTGTCATTAATCCTTCACTAATATCGCGAGTCGTTTTATTTTGGAATGGAGTTTTTACAGTGCATTTACGATACTCAAATGTAAGAATCACAGATCAATGAGTTTCCGAGAAATACTGAGAAATACTGATTACACAGAACAATCGACGCTCTAACTGTTTTCTAGATTTATGCCAGTTCGACATATGAATTTAAGCACTATCATTTTACAAATGTATTTGAGCAATAGAAAAAATATATATACAAAATTGTTGCTTTATTTTAGTTTCTTGTGCTAACCCACTTTGTATTGCTTTTAAAAACCAAACAAAAATTAATTTGGCCAATCATTTATTTATATAATGCCTACAGTTTTCCACAAATTATTAAGAAGGCTTTCCCTAAAGTGTATTTCGGAACTAAATTAGGGAGAGAGTACGCTTTGGAAGTGACAGACGTTTCTTAGATTTTTTCCTGTTTGAATTTTTTTCACAGTGCCGTGGAGCCGTTATAGCCAAAGGCGAATCCAATACGAGATCAAGTAGCACTTCAGCTCATGGGTCAGCCAACCTTTAGTGGTAGTGATGGCGGCTGCCTCCTACTATAAAAAATAGGTTTCGGAGAGACCATGGCGATTACTAAAACCTGATACATTGAGAAACATTAATGAATAAAATCCTTACTTTTAACATCATTCGCGGAAGAAAAGGATCTTGGGACATTGTGTAGTCCGCAGAAGGATATCTTATTAACTTAAGATATCTTACTACATATCTTACTATCTAACCAGCTCTCGAATTACGATCAACTACAGGGTAAAAAGTAGAAAAGAGTTCGCAGCATTGAATCGGACATGGATCACATGACTCTATGGATATGCTCAGAAAGATGCATCGACCATAATTTTATTTCATAGATGTGACTCCATGGACATTGCTTGAACCTCTTTCCCAGTGGATTGATATCCTGGCGGCATAAAATTCCGTTCATTGACATATACAGAAGCATAAAATAGTTTAAAGATATCGTTCTTAGATTTATGCCATTTGGCAATTGATGTCACGAGGTTTTCTAGCTTTGGTGATCGATGAATCCTGTTACTGCTAAAATTTTAAAAACGTTTGCTGTATTTCGTTACAGAAAGTAACATTTGACCAAACAAGTCCGTCTGATTATAAGCATCCCTTTTCATAAATTAATTTTGGAATGATTTGATGTTGCAGCCCATTGCTACATAAAAACCTCCTGAGCTTGAACCTTCTGAAATACGTGTATCTACTATTAATTACTATCGATCGCACTTATCGATTGAATGCAAAGAGCTAGGATACGTCGGTTTACTAACAACCAGAAATAAGATGATGAAGTAGGATTCGAAATGAGGGAAGAAAAGTGAACTTATATCCTCTTGAGATGGAGTGATAATATTCGATTTGTGCGACAGATCGAAAATAACTATTACAAACTACACTAAAGACGACAGAAAACCGGTATGAGTATAATAATATATTTTTGGGTGAAGAAAGTACGTTTATTCTTATAATCCGTACCGACATCAACGACGTTTATCGGTCATCTTGATATCTGTCCCTAAAATGTCTCCATATCCACCCCATCGATACGAAGTAGACATCGACGTGACGTTGACAGGTGTATCGACATATCGCAGAGACCTTCGTCCTATCCTCCCTTTCCTCCCCGACTGAATCCCTCCCAACTCCCACCTTCTGCCCCCCAACATCCCCACCGCTCCTGCCCCTCCCAAGGGGTCCCAGGTCCAAATCTCCCTTTCGCTATGTAACCACTATTGATCTACTCATGCGAATCCACGCATTCCTTCCCAAAACATTACCCGTGTATTCGCCCAGCTTTCGCTCGTGTACGAGTGGTGACTGCGTGCGTTCATCACGTGAGCGTGAGACGTGAGGCCCTTTCCCAAAGAGCTCAACACACGTACAAACACACACACACACACACACGCAAGCAATCAGACGCATACGCTCGCACGCGGTCCGGCCGCCGGGAAAATTGGCGTTCATCCGGGTCATAATGGATATTTTCCCGAATGACATGAAAAGCGATGGCATTTTCACGTCGAGGCCGATACTCATCTCTCTTTCTTTTTTTATTCTTCATGTTTTTTTTCATCGAAATCGCGTGGAAATAATGCAAAGCCGATCGTAACTGAAGTCCATGGGTGGAAGTGAAGCGCTGGTTGCTAATGAAAAGGCCGATGGATTCTAAATTCCTCATCTATATTTAATGAGTGAATCCTCTCACAATTACCATGAGCAACACAAAAATGACGTTTAGAAATATGGCGGATGATATGAAGGGAATTATAATTCGATGATTGTGGATGAAATGTTAAAATCACGCTGCACGAGCGAATAGGGGAAAGAAAGGGGAAAAGAATATGGTACACCCGTGAGACGCGAATGCGGCCAAATGTCTAAAAAGAAAAGGGATCACCTGCTCATTTTGCATTTTGCTCTCGTCACTTAATTAATTCGACTCTTTTCGTTTAATTTTTCAACTTTGTTTAGTTAAGAAAATATTGCCTTAATCATTAAATCATTTGGCGCCCGGTCTCTCAGACCCCATTACTTCTAACTTTTTAACTGTACGATTATTTTTTTATATCTTCAACACCTTCAACAAACTTGGAATTACTAAAAAAAATATTTTTAAAATACTGTATAATTTCAATTTTACTCCCGTTGTTCAAGTCCTGGGGGTTACAGAGACCCCACACGACTACTAAATGCACTTCTTGTCCATGAAATCCGTATGCTATAATTCCCAAATTGTAATTAATTTCACCAAATTATAAAAAATGTTCCTTTTCAATATATTTAGAATATACTGTTTATGAGGAAATAAAAAATATTTTTGCAAATATGCTGACATTTACGATAGTAACTTTTGAGGTAAAATTAATCGATATTGTTGCATAACTGATAGTTATGTTAAAAAATGACAAGTAACTAGAATATTTGAGTAAAATGAGTTCAGAAAAGATTAACCTATTTTAAATTTCGGTGGCCTGCCAGTCCTCAACGCGAATACCTGCGTAAAAAAAACTGAGCGCTCCTATTTAAGGGTTGATACGGCTTTTTACTGTCGGAAATGTTTCACTCAATTCTGCATTTGTAAAATAAATGAATACAACCATAACTAAACTAAACAGAGCATAACTAAAATGCTTCCGATACCCAATTGTTATTAACTCATATGTATATCTCAAATACGATCACCGAGGTACTATTATGCTCATTTATTATGTACTATGTTGGCTTTTTTATCAAAATGTTTTCCCTATGTTGGAAAATTACTGTAGAAAGTAGAAACAATAATTCCAGATTAGTACCTTTAATACTTCGGAAGGACGAATAACTCACATCTTGGATTTGGCTCAGACAGTGGAGTATTGGCATTGTATGTAAAATCCAGGTTTTGTCAGTGACGGGTTGGCGAACGATGCAGATAATTCCACTTTCGCCAGCGCTCTTCAACAATTATGACGAGAAAAAGAAAACAGGGCTGCGAAGAGAGCTTGATGTTGGTTTGGAAATACGTGCATTAATGCGGTCAGATCTGCGGATTTCCAGACGTAAATTGCTAGGGAGGCCACGGGCTGAGGTTCTTCTCAGGTACACAGAAAAAACCGGGAAATAAATATAAGATGAAAAGTAATCACAATAAATACGAATCAAAGACTTTCCTTTAAAATGGATGATTATGGAAAAATAAAAGTCTTACGCTATGAACTAAATCAGGCGAAACAAATCTGTAGTTAGCGCAGTATTTTAAATGAAAATGGGCATGGTAATGAAGATATTAGAATTTCAAAGAACTGCGGAACTTTCCCTGTAATAAATTTAACGGAGCAACACGATAGTGATCAAATAATTGTGTGAAATTCACAGTGAAGAAAACATTCGCCTGGACTGGGTCCCAGTCCAGGCGAATGACTTTTTCACTGTGAATTTCACACGAAGATATTAGAAGATGAATGGGGCAGGTGAAATTTATGCAAGTATGTAAGATATAATGCAATTATTTCGGTGCAGGAGAGAACTCATGAAAAAATACTGCGTCGGGATGGCATAGAAAGTTGACCAGGAAAGTAGGATAAGATGACTAGTAAGACGTTGCACGATGTCAAAACTTTGGTCTTAAGGTGAGATAAGAAAAATACTGCGTAGGCATTTAGAGCATACATCTTGAGAGGGATGACACAATTACGATAAATGAAAAGGGGAAAAACAAACGAGTAAGTCCAAAGCACGACAGAAGAAGAGATAGCTTAGCGGTTAAGAGACAGATAACAAAATATCAAAAGAAATGCTTTAATAACGGAGGAGAAAGCACCATGTAAGTAGGTAAGATGGTTGAACAGGCATTTAAGATTAAAGGCAATCATGAGATTAAAGAAAGATAGGAAATATGCAGAAGTTGAGGATATAAAATACACCTGGGAAAAACAGCGTGTATTAGGAAATGAAAAACTGCATTTAACAGCAAAATGTGGATTATAACAGATGGCGTTTACAAATCAATGGACGATAGTCCAATGATTATAGCCAAATATAAGGCGAGATATGTTACGACATGTGCCAAAAAGAATCCATCCTCTCGCATATTAGGCGACAAGGGAAATTCATCCAAAGACAAAATTTTCTCATAAGTGATAGTTAATAGAAGTGCTGGCCACACCTCGTTCTTGCAAATTCTCTCACACTTAAAATATGACAAGATACGACTCAACAATATTTTAAATGAGCTTAAGAAATTTCATCCTCAAGAGTCAACAAAAAATCACTCAGCGTAATATTTTAACCGAATCCCCATTATTTAAAGATTAGTTACTTACTACACATATCTACTTATAAATAAATGGAAATTCATATATATATTCGGTTCGATAGAAATAGTTACCTCTACTTTTAAGAGCATAAAAATAGCGATGTGAATGCACTACATGTTATGTCCCCCCTCCTTTTGCCCTCTTCTTCCCATCCTCCAACCCTTTCCATCTCTCCTTCCATCGCCGTACACAACCCACCCACGCCCCGCTCCCCTCACCCCTGACCGCCCCTGAAAGGCTTACCTTGGCCCACCACTACCACCCCCTTTGGTCGCAATGTAACGGATGGCACAGCGCCTAACGAGCCACTTTGTATTCCAATAGGCATGCCGTTATTTTGGAGGTATATGCAGACAGAGAGGAGAGATACTAGTCACCGCCGCTGTTCCTAAACAAACGAATCAATCAGAGCGCAGAAATGACTTTCAAATCGACTGTGAATCACGATCTCCCGTCAACACCACTAGCCGCCCCTCTCTCCTCTACTGCCCTCCATGCATCGCCGGGCAGCCAGCCGGTCGGGGCCCCACCAGCAGCGGAAACATTCGCCCCGCGGCCCAGGAAACTGCTTTCAAAAAGAGGAAGGGCATCGTTGCATTTGGATAGGGGCAGTGACGGTAATGTGCAGGAAACCGTTCTCACGGCCAGAATGCTAATTTAAGCAAGTAAAACAAGATTCCACGGCTTATCGATGTCTCTTGCGTTTGAAAGTCGATTATGATGTGACAGAAGAGCTGAAGAGCGTCAATAATGGTGACATATCATTTAACTTTGCTGAATACCTTTTGGAACGTGGTCATAACTTGATTTTTATCCTGATATCTTACCTAAATTATAAATTTAAAGGTGACAAGTAACATTTTTGGAGATGTTTGAAATTGTACATTAATCACTTACCCAGCACATATTTTCGTGAATTTTCGTGCTGGCTGCATTTTTTTTATTTTGAATTGTATTGAATATTATCTTACTACCCTTTCCAGTTTCTGTTTCTCTTCCTTGAGTAATATACAGCACACCTCTATGAGATTTGTTTTCTACACAATATCTATCTTCTCCCCCTTGCTTCTTCTCAAATCGTCCTCCCCCCCAGTCTTTGACAAACTGCAGCTCACTATGTTATCCTAGATATCTTGAAAATGATGGTTACCCGGAGAAACTAGGGTCTATAAATAATAGCTAAGTATGGATAAATAATACTAACTGCCGCATAAATCTGGGATGAAGAGTCCACTGCGCGAAATAATTGAGAAAATAAAGTAAACCATGTCCAAAATCCATTTCCCTTCTGTGAAAACTAATTAAAGATCCATATAATTGTCAAATAATAGTCACAGAAACGAAATTAATAACAATTTCATAGTTTTGAATAAGTTCACGCATGAGTTTACCCAAACAACTCCTTCTTCCGTGTCTTATTTCCACTTATCCTGGTTCATTTAAGTGTGTTTTATACGTCCCGTTCACTCTAGCACCGAACACATAAACTTATCTTATCTCTTAAGAAAACTTATCCATTTCCTGTCTGTGAAAGCTAATTAAAATCCACATAATTGTCAAATAATAGCCACAGAAACGAAATCAATAACAATTTCATAGTTTTGAACAAGTTTACGCATGAGTTTACGCAAACAACTCGTTCTTCCGTGACTTATTTCCACTTATCCTGGTTCTTTTAAGTGTGTTTTATACGTCCCGTTCACTCCGAACATATTAACACGGTGCCAAGGAGCTGCTTACCCACGTCTTGTAAGCCATTCCTCCATTCTTCCTCATCCCACCCCACAAAGGATCTCAATTTGTACACACCTGTCCTCTTCTTGGCACTCTCCAACTGAAACAATACCATCTCTTGGGCTACCCTCTCGGCTTAATGAGTTATCGCCGCGAACAGGTTGACGACGGCGAAGCACGGATCTATAACCTATCTCAACAGAAAAGTCGCGGAGGTGGGACCATGCCGGGGAAGGAGGCGGAATGAGGGTGAACCGGATATCTAAAGAATCCGGAGGGGTTGGAAAATAGAGAGGATAGCAATCACGCTGGGTTCCACTCATAAATAAACTCTCAAAAAGTATCGTCGATAAGGTAGCCCCATAAAACAAACGATCCTTCGATAAATTGGGCTCCCACAAAAATCTTACCTAACCAAAAATTTATTTGTAAACAGTGATGTGATTTCCTTTGTTTTATCTTTTGTTAATGCGCTCAAAGACACCTTGAACACCAATTGAGGGTTGATGATGTATTTGAACTACTGGTCCCGGATTTCTTTTGCTCCATCACAGAACTGAGAAGCACAAAATATTTCCGAAAAGGATTTTAAAAACTTACATTTACGCATCAAACCAATTAATTATATTGCCATTCCAATATCACAAAGGACTTTATGTTAAATTTTTATTTAGAAACTGACATTAAAAAGCGTAAAAAATTCACTTTTCTCAAGAATTTCCTCATGGTTGATGTTTGCGATGCATTGGGCAAAAAAGGGACAAACGTGTTCAAATGAGTTCACGAAGGAATCACTTTTTCATGAAAATAAATCTTAAAAGGATAGTGTACAGTTGAGTATACAATATAGAGTTTATGTTTTTAAATTGTATCGTACGATATCATTAGTAGCATCGTACATTTTAGACATTTTACTACACAGGTTAGATGATAAAAAATCAATAGGGAAAAAACAGTCCTCTCCTAATTTCGATTTCTGGGGGAGAAATAAATGCAGTGGAATCAGGGCGCAAACAGTTTTAGATATTTCCAGTTAACTTCAAAGGAACATCCTAAATAGGAAAGTCTTTTGACGGATTCGGCTAAACATATTTAACAACCAACAGCAAACTTTTTCAAATAAATCAGAGAAAATAAATAGATAAAGGCTTGAGGGTCTACTTAAAATCAACCATAAGCTTATGCATAATACATGCATTAATATTACTATCACGTAATAATAAACGTAAGAATTTTAGTAAAATTTACACCATATACCATGAAGGGCATCTAGTAGGGAAAGAATTAAATGTAGAACTGATTATGAGTGCATTTGAAAAGATAACACACATTTCGAAAACTGCATGAAATTAAGCTTCATAAAAATTCTTCGACTTTTCCGTATGACTGAAAAAATACCAAAATGGTAGTTTTTTTCCTCTTTCAAAAATATTTGACATAAATAAGAGATATGTTCTATAAAAAATAGTTCTATGCGAAGGAATACAACCCTTGCTCCTAATATAAAACCAAATTTTTTTATATCGAATGTTGCAAAGTGACACTTCGTGATTGTAGCCTTTAAAGTGGTAGGACATTAGCCCGGAGCGCAATTATATTTTTCACAGTAAGGTGACAGAAGACGTTTTGGCCGTGTTTCTTACACAAATTTCTGTGTAAACCGATTATTTCTTTTAATGTTTACTTCCGCAGTTTTGTGAGCATTCCATAGGCACAGTGTTTTTTCTTTATGTGCACGATTTAATCGAAAACAATATTCCATCTTTATTACAACACACAAAAATAGATCAGACGAATAGGTGTTGAATAACTTCATATTTTAATTTCAATAAAATATCCAATAAAAGACGATAAACCTTCATTCTATTTGCCCTAATTGATATGTAATAGTTACACAAAATATTAGAGAGGAAAAAGTTTTAAACTATTTTTAGGTCTGGCAACCTATTGCAGGAAAGCCAAGAGAAAGAAATTACACAATAGCCGATATTTAAATCCATAAGTGAAAGTCATATGCTCAAGTTGCCACTTTATAACGTACGAGCCGTAGTATTTACGAGGTTAAAATTAATGTTTCATCTACAGTTTTAACGAAATATAAACAACGGAAATGAATTACGATGCGGGCAAAATTTGAAGCAAATACGCCGGGAAATTTTCTCGCACAAGCAGTTATGTGCTCAAATAAATCCAATTAGAGGGAGCACAGAAGAATATGGCATATGTGTCGGCTCACAATCCTTTCCCGTCCTCGTAAACCAGTGAACTAATGGCTTTTGTGATTTGCGATTGTAATGGATCCTTATTGCCCACTGCTTCGCTCTGCTTGACACGACCAGCTGTTCACATCGTCGGGCGGTCGCCGTCTACGGCATGGAAAGGCAGACGAATAAAACTCAGCTGTAATTTGAAGTCAAATGAGTCATTTTCTTTTAGAAAATAAGAAAACGTGGGTGCAGCCTGGAATCTTTCGCATAATATGTAAAAACTATCACCTTTCTCTAAAGAATTGCATCACAAAATATTCCCTCTTGATGCAGGCGTTCAAGTTTTCTGCAAAATGAAAAGTACCCATCTGGAAACATTTAATAGTATTGATCAAATATTTATGTGGCAAAGGCAGTACACCATTGTGTAACCTTAAATTTCATAAAAGATATTATCACAGAATTTGATTACCATATTATTGCATATAAATAAAAATTAAGTTAATATAGCTTCGCATCATAAATTATTAAAATTAAAACTCGTAATGGACAAAAATAATTTCCTTTCCGCGCAAAATTTCTTTCTCCAGCTCCACCATTGGTCTCTCGTACATAAAAACGAAAAGCAGATTGTGTGAATATAATCATTTGAAATAGCCTGCAAAATACAAGCTCATGGAAGATCAGTAAAGTTGTTACTAATTGAAAAGCTTCTAAATACCAAATATGGGTGCGTAAAGGAAATAATTGTTATCTAGCTGCATATTACCTTTATGTAATAAGGGATGACACGCATCATTTCTGGTAAAAACCTTAAAAGGTAAATTTAGATCTGTGTTTTGATAACTATGGAGACAACATAGCCAAGTAACAATGTTGCAATAAGCGGAAGAAACAATAAATAGTAGAGATATTACTAATCTACTAATAGAGTTGTTGCCACCGCCCATCTATGATATGCCGCCCATCTACTAATAGGGTTGATGGACGTTATATACTTTTTTTTATTTTTTTTAAATTATTTCTGAGGGTATGTACTCTCGTTTACCCCGCTATAGGGAACCTATGAATATGTGGGCACTCACAACGCCGTACTATAAGCTCCCACCGCGCGTCGTCTTGGGGAAAAAGGGTCATCGCCACCAACAATCGGCGCCAACCTCCATCATTATGTGCGCACCAACTCAATTACCTCAAATTATACCACAATCTTGACCATAAAAGAAAATTTCATGTTGCAAGAGGACGTTACGTCATTTAACAAGCAATTATATCCACACTAACCGTTTCCTCTGGCACCAAAGGTGACCCGGTCCCCACTTCAATGCTGAGTATGTTTCATCTACGTATCATCAATTCATCAATGATTCATCAACGAAGATAGTTCCTTTTTTACCAGGAGAAGTATCCTTTAAAAACAGCTGAAGCACCAACAATGCAATTTTGCAGTCACCAGAATTTCACAGGGAACTATGGGTAGTCCAGAGTAATCATGGACCCTATTAGCACGTATTTAATATACGGGTACAAAAAGATAAACAATATCGATTATTTTAATAAGCGTATTGTTCACAGCGTTGCCTCCTGAGACAAAACGCATGAATATGCGAAATTCACCATTTAAAAAACTCATTCGCCTGCAGTGCGATACCAGTCCAAAAGAATGATTTTCGCATTTTTCATGCCGCACCTTATAATAGAAATGGAACACATCTAGTTGTTAGTCGTTTCAGAACCACCTGATACATACTGGACGTGCGCGAGAAATAAACTGGTGCGGTCACTAGTGGACGACCAAATGATAGATACATGATAAATAGGGAGTAGAAATTTAAGAGAGGATTATGTAACAAAAGGGAAGAACGGGAGATAGCAATCTCGGGGTTTAAATTTCTATGAGAATAATGAAGGACGGACGAGCTACTACTAACTGCAGAAAAGTTCAATGAAACCAATAAAATATTCAATTCGTCCAATACTATATAATGCAGTCTCCAAGCAGGCTGCTTTGCATTTTATTTAAAAGCAGAATATGTAGTGATACATAACCTACTCACTGCTCTAATACTATAAACACCTACTAAACGAAGAGTATCCTCAAGTATCTCTGTCTAGTTTACTATTAAATAAAAAACGGCAAAGCAACGGGACCTAAAGAATATACCATCAGAACTTCTAAAGACGGTAGGGAGGTTCAGGATGATATGGCTTACTTGCATATTTAACCCTGTGCTAACAGAAGGGAGAATGCTTGATGGTTTGAGACAAAGAAATTTAGTTCCATTACATGAAAACAAAGAGGATGTGGCAGAAAATGGGAGCTATCGTGCCATCAAGTAAACATCACATACTCTAAAGATATGGGAAGGCGTAGTTGCTGAGATACTTAAATGCTTAAATAGAGTCGCACCTGACCAATGTGGTTTCACTAGCGGAGTCGGCACTATAGATGCAATCAATACCGCTAAAACCCTTATGGATAAATATAAAGGATTGAAAAATGATCTTCATCTAATTTTCATTGATCTCAAAAAGGCAATAGACCGTGTCCCTTGAGAACATCTATGGCAAGCCTTGCGCGTGCAATTGGTGCCTCAAGGTTACATTGACATTCTTAAAGACATGTATACCAACATTAAAACCCAATTCGTAAGTCCTGCTGGCAACGGTGAAGAATTCGAGGTAAGGGTAGGAGTCCACCAAGACTCTACACTTAGTCCGCTATTATTCTACATAGTTATGAACTATGTCACCGAAGATCTTCAGAAGCCAGCACCTTGATCACTTTTATATGTTGACAATATAGTTCTCATAGCGGAAACCCTACAAGAGGTACGAACTGACCTAACGGCTTGGAGCTTGGTACACAGGCCTAGAGCGTAGAGGGCTGAGAGTAAGCAGGACGAAAACGGAATACGTGCATTGGAAATTCTCAGGACGCCCACGAATTGCACCACGAATAGGCGCCACACCCTTAAGAAAAGTAGTCCATGTTAAGTACCTGGGATTCGTTGCAACAGCTACTGGATCTATTGAAAAATACATTGAAAATCGAATAGCAACTGGATGACTGAAGTTGAAATCAATAACCGGAATTATATGCCATGCCAAGATGCCAATAAAAGTCAAGGGAAATATATATAAGGGAGCAATAAGACCAGCTCTACTCTGTGAGTCCGAAAGCTAGGCTAAGCGGCGGTCAGATGAACAACAAATCCATGTTACAGAAATGAAGTTGATACGATGGCTCGGGGGTGTGACCCTTACAGACTAAGTTAAAAACGAGCACATACGAGGAACATTCAAGGTGGCTAACATAACTGACAAAAATTATTAATTAACGTATTATGACCACGTATAAATAACCTCTTATTTTAACTTATTGAGTTTTGGTCAATTAAAATTCTTTTTTTTTTCACTGCCAACGTAACTGACAAACTTAGAGAAAATCTTTTGCGCTGGTTCCGGGCACGTCATGAGGAGTGCAAAAACCGAATTTTTCTGCCTGTTACGGTTTTAATTACTCTGAGAATTAACGCCGGTCTATGATCCAGAGCAGAAAGTCGCGGATTCATGTTCCGCAAAAAATTACTTCGAAATTCTAGTGAAAGTTTGTCCTCAAGAGTCTAAATCATATCACACGCATATAAAAATTGGAATCAATCCTCAGCTTCCAAGTGAAACATCGTGAAAGGTCAACTAAAGAATATTTGCAGAACGTCCTATAGAAGAACGTTAAGTTACTGGAAGCATTGTTATTCTAAAGGGCGACAGGGTGAATGTTTTCAGATCAAATGAGAGCAAAGAGCTCACCTACTGACCAAATATTTATGACCACAATCCCAAGTTTAGCTTTAAAGCGAGCGACAAAGAATGGAATCGTGGGCTCTAAAATATTTAATTACTACCATGAGCAAAACGAGGTCTAATGGCTGCTATTCAGCGCTAAACAAAGTAAAGTGCTTTTTATACACGAACAATTACGAAATAATTCTCCATTGTAACTAGCTAAACTGGGACTGAGGTAAAGAGCCACAACAATATTTGTTTGCATTTTTTTACCTCACCGTGAGGACTTTAAATTATGATTTCGGGTTAAACTAACCCAAGCTCTTTAAATATTGTTTTCAGGTCAATGAGGAACACGAAGGGGGGGGGGGGCTGCACTATTCCCAGGATTCACGGGAACCGTCAACACGAATTTGTTCCTTGCTCTAATAGCAGGGAATGTAGACCAATGCACATAAAATTCGAGAGAAAAGCAAATTGCGTTTGACTGAGTGACAAGGATTACTGAAGCTGTCTGAATAGTAAATTTTACGCGCCTTCGAGGGAATATAAATATATATTTTTTTTTCTAGGGAATATATAACAATATAAAGAATTAATTAAGGATATTGCTATGGACTCTATTTTGGGTGGACTAAAAGAGAAGAGCATATTTCTCCTACTTCTACTCTGGTATCTGGCACTTGTTAAACACTCTCCAGGCGGAGAAAGGAAGCGGATGAAAGATTAACCCTTGCCATCCTTTCTCTCGAATGCTCCATTCACAGCCCCTTTCCTCTTGCAGAAGGAGAAGAAATTCTTTTATGCATGTGCTTATTTGCATCCTCCGTTTGTGAGTGTTGTGTGGCCATATTTCAAATTTTCTTCCCGAGTGGGACTTGGATAAATTCAGTTGGAAACGATGAATGTATGGGCCGGGGATGTTGCTGTCTCCATGGACACCCAATCTGAAGCAGAGCGGCTGGGAATGCTCGGGGAAGGGGGGAAGGGAGGGGGGGACGAGTTGGGGAAGGCGAAAATTTGGTTTGGAGATGGCATGCTCCTGTTGCGAGTAGGGGGGATGAAGCGTGGATGAAGGAGGCTGGAGCACAGAGGAGGTGGATTTAAAGGATGTGGGAGGAGATGGACTTCCCACTGTACCGGACTGAGGTTCATAAAATCATATAAATTTATGTCTTATAGTTTGGCTTCTTGTAGGATTTTCTATTTGAGAGCATAAACATCGTACACTTCAATATTATATATTCAAACAAGAATGGAAAATTTTAAATAACATGGGGTTTGAGAAAAGACTTAGTCAATAATAGGGGGCAAATGGTTTTCTCCTATCATATAAAAATGACATTTTTGTGAAAAAAACTATTTTAATTAGCGAATATTGCCAGTAGATCAAATGTTAATCAAACAATCTTAGGGTTTCAGTTATTAGGAAATAGCCGTCAAAACCGAAGTCAAAATTTGATAGTTCAACGGAATCGTCAATGCAGAAGTTTACTTTGTCTTGAAAAAGTATTAGTTACAAACGTAAGCGTCAATAAATATGCGTACTTGATATGTTACTATTGCTTTCTTGTAGCTAGCACTGGCCATCAATCAAGGCAATATATCTTTTAAAATACAAAATTAGTAGAGGGATTTCTCATGTGTACATTTTGATTAACGCAGGAGCAAAGGACTTCCTTAACGCCAGAAACTAAGAGCGAGTATCATTTAGAGTTCGCGCGTTGTACCCAGGAATTGCATTTTCTGAAGGTTCGATTTCTGCGGCGTCAGAAACTATAGGATGGGCGGCGTTTACATGGTGGACCTTGGATGCCTCTTGCAGTATATGAAAAAATATCACTTTCAGGATGGCGAAGCTATTTTAAAATTTCGCTCTTCTATGCAGGTATCAGTTTCAAAGACACGTTTAACCAATTGCAAAAATCACTGACGAATATCATCTTCGCAAGAGTGATATGACTTTTACAAAAGATTTCCGGACTCGATTGGATGCCTTATCTTGTCTGACGTCACGCGCCTAGGAGTTGCTGTGGGGACGAATTTATCCACTGCGGGCGTCTCTAATTACTCTATTCTAGAAATCCTGAATTAGTTAATTGGAGAAAAGTGGACGGCGAGGGTCGAAAGGGATAGAGGTGGGAGAGGGGGGTGCAGCTTGCAGCTTAGCAGGGGACCAAGGCATGGAGTGATCACTACCGTCATTTGGGTCCGGGCTCTAACGCTTTCGGAACATATGGTAATAATTTATCAGGGATGTAAATCAGTGGGCTTGGGATATGGTTAAGCGGGTAACGAGGCACTTTCACCCCGGGCGACAGCAAATGAATAACCGGAGACATGCAACCACAGAACAACATTTTACGCGACCAATTTTTATCCCTCGCACTTTAATTTTGTTTTCCGTTTTGACCGTCAATTCGTACGTGACGAGTGAAAAATTGCGGCTACAAATCAGAGGATCATTAAACTCTATGATCATTGGCTTTATGTCCGTAATTAAAGTTAAATTTGCGATAAATTTGCTACGGAAGCGTTCGATTTTATTTTTATTTTGTGAATTCGAAAAGCGATAACCGACAGCAAAAGAGTGCAAAAACGTTTTTCTTTTTATTTTCTCATACATAATGCAAACTTTTCATTAGCCCTTCCTAGAATGGTGCATCTATTTATGAGTGCTATCACTGCATCAACTAAAATAACAACACTTATGAACATTAAATTTCAAACAATGAAATTAAACTGTTAAATAAAAATTAAAACTATAATTATCCAGAAAAAAATATGATACAAAACCCACTACATCGAAGATCCTCCGTGATTCCCGGTGCATGTAGTTCAGAGGTAATACTCCTCCTTTTCAAATCAATTGTGCGTTATCCCACCTCATCATTATATATTATCAGAATGTTATATGTTATCAGAAGATCTAAATTTGACTGACAAATGCTGCATAATGATGGAAATACACCATAAAGAAACAAATTTATCACGTGATGACAGAGAAGTACATTCTTAAACGATAATTGTTGTAATTTTCGTACACACCATTACGTGTATGAACTTGTTTTTGGAATGTTTTTGAAACATCATATCATCTCCGCTTCCTCCTTTCCTACTTTATCGATCGACAGACGCGGACTTATTGTCCGCCTCCGCCGCAGATTAAAATGACCCCGCCAGCATGAGAAATGGGAATCTGAAGCGGGCAAGGCCTAGTCAAAGCAAATATGACACTGGTTTGGTCGGATTATAACAGGATATTAGGTCTGGCAGAGAACGGAATGGGGGATGTATTTAACCGGCATGTATAGGGGATTGGGAGGAAGACTTTTCGGATCAAGGGATGCGATACACGTCAGCTGCCGTCTTCTCGATCCTTTTCCCTCCTCCTCCTGCAGCGATCGCTATCAAAGGGGAGTCGAGTGGAGGGGGGCGGTTGGCAGGAGCTGTCCTCAGCAGAGAGAGGACCTCTGCCCACCGTCGTCAGAGCGACGGCAATTCGGGGCTGCGCCACCGCACCTCTCCCTCCCATTCCCCTCCCCCATCCCCCTTTCCCTCCCCTTATTCTGCTTCCCTTTGACTGGCCATCGAGAGAGTAAATTATTTCCTCCGCGCGGAGGCTCTTGGAGTGGGAAAAGTAGGGATTGCGGAGATCAACTGGATTTCCGACCCCCAACTGATGCCTTGTGAGGTACTCCCGCCGTTCATCCCTACATCTCCCTTCCCCGTTTGAACCGAGTGTAGTGTCCATAATGTGTAATGTTTTAAGTGCTTTAAAATAAATGACAAACCTTCATTTTAAAAATATTTACCGAAAGACCACCGACTGAATGTTCCTTAAAAGTTAGAAGACAACTATGCTATTTTCCTTCATATAAAAGTTAAGTTTATGAAAATTCATTTCTGGTCAGTGCCATCAAATATTGGAAAACTTTGCCAAACACATTACACAGCATCAGTAGAATGGCATTGCTTAAAGTTATACACTGTGAATACCTTTTAAGAAATTCACTATAACTATTATTATCGTGATTAACAGTATTATAATTTTATTAGATTCTTTCTTTGCATAATATACCATGCTTGTGCTTGTATTTTGCAATTGCATTTTATTTTTTCACTTTGCATTTTCTGGGTGACAACTGTAATTCCAAGTTCATTTTTTTCGGTAGCTTGGCTCAGAGCAATACATAAATAAATAATTATCCCTCCTAAAATTCCCATCCACCGTAAGCGATTCTCCCAAGACAACGTTGTTTTTGATTAACTGAGATTCCGTTGACTGATAGGCATGATTTCAGAAGGTCACTGGTTTTGTAGGGTTTTATGGTGCTGGTACGTACGCCTCTGTATTCCCCTGCATTTGTAGTGGACTGCATTTTCCTCACTGCCATCTGATGCTCCTTTATGCGGACCCTCATGGATATCCAGGTCTTGTCAATCTACGACTTCCCATAGGAACAAGGCATGCGGTAAATCTCTTTAGGTAGTTCTTGAGAGGTTTTGTCCTTTGGCCTGTATATTTGTCCTAATCCTTGGTAAAGCAGTTGAACCCGGCGAAGATATTGTGCTTTTTCAGAGATTTTGCAATCTGTTATGGAGTCCTTGATACATATGGGACGATGGCGTGGCTTTCCCCTGTTCCTTCGCCTCTCTAGTTCTTAACTTGGGCACTGGTATTGATATTTAATATGGCGTTGAAGATTTCAATGTTCTTTCTGAGATATCATAGAAGGCCGATACATGTGGTCACATAAGTTGGCAAAGTTCACTTAGTAATAAATTATTGAAAAGCAATTTTAGGAAAAATTAGGTACAATAGCTTGTAGTCTTGACAAGAGCCTGCTCCATGGAAAATATCCGTGGAGAGAGCTTAAGAGAAAATTTGGCCAGCTCGGGAGTAGACGTAATGCAGTACTGCCAACATGATGATTCCTAGTAAGATCCAAACTTATTCATGGGGGAGGTGCATGTACTACTGTGCTACGGTATCCTCGAATGCCGTTACGCAATTACAGGTAAGTTTGCTTTGCGCACATATTTCGAATGGTAAATACCAGCTGTTCATTTACAGAAGGCAATTGATAGCTGGATTACACGACTGGAATGTACATGATTGCTTTGCTATAAGGGCCATATTTTTAAGGTAGTACAAATCCTGTAAAATCTTGCTTGCGAGTAACAGCTAGTAAATACCATCCTAGGTTATACACCAAGCAAATAAATTCGCCATTAAAAAAACGTTTGACTTTAATGTCACAATCATTTGACTTGAATGGCACAAGTCAGATGGTTTTTTATGGCAAATTTCATCGTGTTTTGTAGGAAACTTCGCTCCCGTGCGCGTGACTGCGTACCACATCTTTCGTGCAACCGCAATGATTGGAAGTTACTATCCTAGGTCCTGAGGTCTTAAATTATTCGTTTGAATATACTGTTATGAAAAACCTGAGATGCTAAAACATTGCCGTTTTTTAGATACGAGCAATAAATTACCAGATCATATATATTTGTGTCATTATTGACAAGAGACAGATAAGAGATTGACTTGGAGGAGTTATATTACTCACATAAACAGGAGCCCGTGACAATTTTTATTAATTTGATCCAGACGAAATTTAACACAGATTTTCGTCAAAAATTATTAATCTGGAGCATAGGTTGCACTTTCTTTGTTTTCCTAGATACAAGATATTTCCTATATATCCCTAACTATATGTTCAATTTTCAATGTGCTTGCTCAGCCCTCGCAGATTTGAGGAAGTTTGGGATCTGTTTCCCTTTTGCCTTGGTATGTATTTGGTGACTCATAAATTTATTAAATAACAAAACCTTTGCAGCCATCAAATGCATACATTTCAAAATATGTTCACTTTTAAACTATTGGCAATTTTGCGGCAATTGGCAAAGTTGAGGCAAATGAAAAAAGTAAAGAAAACGATGCATTTGTCATTGAAAGTGGATAGCCTTATCACTCGAGCAATTTTTTATTTAAGAGTGGACCAAGGAAAGGGCGCTGAAAAGCAGGTACCTACATTACTTAAAGATATTCCAAGAGACCCGAAAGTGGAATAGAACAAGGAAGAAATCCACTGGGAACAAGACGGTAAGAATCCGTGAAATAATGCCATGTTTTTGTAGATCATCATATCATATGACACTTTCGACAGAGTACTAATTTCAAGCATTAATTATGAGCTGCACTGCATCGCATAATCACAATTAACGATAATAAGCATGATATTCAAGTGATCGAGATATTAAATTTGATCTCTGTCCTACGACCCGCTGCAAGAGTTTGTGGTAAACACTTGATGGGCACATGCCTTGACGCAGGCAAAGACGATTGAATTTTATAGCTTTTTCCGTTGTTTTTCCCCATCAGTTTGGAATTATTTCCATGTATCTTAAACACGTAGGTAACAAACTTGATGACCTGAACCAGAAATTGCACTTTCCTAATATTTTTAATATAACCCGGGCCAAGACTAGAGCTTAGTCGACGAATGATTAGAAAACGTCAAATATATTACCACACAGACGACGACAAATCGTTGAATCGAAAATGGCTTCTCCCGGGACACTTTGGCAGACCAGAAATACCTTCATCAAACCAAAGAGCTATTTTGGGAATCAGCCAGAGAGTGAGCTACTCTAAGCTCAGAGTGGGAATGGAGCGCGTTTGGAGTGGGATGGGATGGGTGGCTGGGGGGTTGGAGAGGGGACGGAGAAGAAAGAACGAATGAGGGCTCCATGCCTCTACAGAAACACACACACACTTCCCTCATCTTGTTTCTCGTCCGTCTCATTCATGAGGGAAGTGGAAATTTGTCCCCAGGTCGCTGTGGGATAGAAATTGTCCTGGATCGAGGAGATTAGCGAACATCTCAATGAACCTGTGGAAGTATCAGTTCCTCTAACCATTTCCTGAGTTATTTTATAATATGTAAATTAATAGAGGACTTTAAGAGCATCACAACAGCATTGCCATTAGCAGGTTTTAGAGCCTTTATAGTTTTTTTTATTATTATGCTCACACGTCCATGAATAGTTCGAGTTGGAAGATAATCAATTCCTGAGCCTTAACTAAAGACTAAGTTTATGGAACGTGTAGAGTAAAATGCAAACATTTTAAATATATTTTTGAAGAAGCTCTTCAAAGTTTAAGTCTAATCGGTCAGCAATGCCAAGTTCTATGGTTTGATTCTACGATATAATCCGAGGCCTGAAGTTGAAATCAGTAGGACCGAAATGGGAGTTCCCATATTAAACACAAAATCTCTTGACTACATCGGTCGCTGGAACAGGATGGGCAGGTTTAGGCTATTGGAGGTGGAAAATACCCATTTGGAATGCTTAAATGTAGGGAGGTACGATAATTTATTTTTATTAAGATCATATTAACCCTGACACTATTTTTATATCGAAGGCATGTGCTCTGCGCAAATTATTAATTTATCATTTATTTACCTTCACGCTATCGGTTTTTTTATAATACATCCACACAATAAAGCTACTGCATAAATTTAAACACAACATTTTTGCGGCTGACGCGAAGGATATCATTTTGGACTCGACCATATGAAAGCGTCAAAATCAGCAATTAAGCATGTCGAATATTGAACGTGTTCAAAATTTCGTTCTCCTTTCCTACCGTTCGCAACAACAACTGAAACCGAGAGAAATATAGCGAAACCGAGACATTTCCCTTTCGTACCGTTTCTTTCCTGATAATTTACTAACTCCTTTTCTCTTTGATGGACAACGAATAGTTACCCGCTGGGACACACTTACGGCGTCGCAATATATTCCTGAAGTAAGTACTCATTAACACTCTCCTGCATAACATTTTATCCGTTTGTCAACTAAATCAGGGATACCCCTGAAAAAATACATTTAATATTGGAAAATGTGGTTTAAATTTTTCTATATATTCTTATTTGGTGCAGTACTGGCACTGGAGTGCGTTTTAGAGTGGCGTTCTCTTCTCGATAGCAACGGATATCTATAGTCAAGGACCACCACTCGTTTATGGTTGTTCTTGGTTTACACCTTCAAACGGCTTCAAACAATGCCAGTATGGGTTATAATCACACCGCGAATCACCATAAAACTCGCAAACCAGGCGGAAACACGTAAACGAGGAAATGGTAACGAATTAACACGGTGTTAGAAGAAGATAGCGATATGTTCCATTGCCAACTATTCACGCGGATTATAAATTTAATCTTATGTTAGGTAAATTCTTTTCCCGCATGTCAGCTGATAGTTAAATCTTCGCTGTCTGCGCTATAACAGGCACCGGTCGAGGTATGGCCGGCTGACCGGTATTTTTTACGATGTGATTACGATTTCGTAAGCATTCACGCCTTCAAATTAGAATTTAGAGTCATCACGTCATTCCATACAAATTTCCAAACGTATCCTAAATATGTGAACACTGCTTTGAGCTATAAATAAAACTGAAAACTCACATCAAAACTTTCATCTAAGAGTCCTCGGCTGTTCTAACATACCGTACCAGAAATGAGCGGTCACTGCTAGTACTGAAAAGTTACTAATAATGTTAAAGTATAAAAACCATAACTTCTTATCCTTCGGAGATGGAAAATTGGTTTCTTTATCACAGTATACTGGTTTACCATTGAGGTGACAAATGTTCGTAGGATCAACTCTATTACCATCAATTAAGAAAATAAAAATTATAAATAATCCATTTGAATTAAATCAAGTAAATCCTCTCGTTTCATATTCATTTAAATATTACCGTTCAATTTTCCAAAATTTTAGTTGAGGTCATTTTGATTTATTTGGTCGTTTTTTAAAATGCAGACACGGGTTTTCAAAGTTTGCAGAGCACTTTCCTACGTCTCATACGTTTGCGTTGCTTGCAATATGTCACCGACAAATAAGATTATTAAAGTAACGGGAAAAAATTTGTATCATTTATGAATATCATCGTAGTTCGTTCGTAAAAGCGTTTTTATTATATGAAAACAAAGACATGATTTTGGAATATAATACATTCTTTGTGACACCTGCATTTCTCCAGGATAATACCTATCCCTTACCGAAGGATCAATGGCTTATGTAAATAATCACTTAGATACAAAATAAAACGGATTTGAAAAGTGAGAAATTTACGGTTTAGGGACTTCGAATAGGGACTTTACGGATGGTACATGCGCGATTGGAAAAGCAAATCTGAGAGTTGTACCTTATAAGTCGTGTGAATGTGAAATTTTAATAAAATATTCGTCAATTGAGGAACATGGTTATCCATTTCTACCTCATTAAGTTTCCTCAAACGGATGTTTTTACTGCGATGAATCACACCCTTTTGACGACTCCTACATCTCTTTCTCGATTACGTAATGTACTTTGCTTAACTTTGGCAAGCCAACTCAAAGAGAAAGTTTTTCTGTAAGGATTGAACAATTAATATGGCTCGTTGATAAATGGAGCTCAAAATTTTAAGGGTCCTTTTTAGTATTCTGAAGTGATATAGGCTACGATAAAATTACTGACTTTAAAGAAGTATGAACACTGTGCTGTAAGTGAGTAGCTAAGGAGTGAATCCTCTCCGGAGCATCATTTAATTCCTCCAAATTAGAAATAAAGTTGGCCATGAATACATTATTTACCTTATTCAGAGAAGATTATTTGTGTAAATATCTAGGAGAAGATGTGTCCTTACCTGGAAGATAAAAGAAAATATTTTATTATTAATACATATGTTGGTAATTTATCCTTTCACGTGCATGAACCAACACCATTATATTCAATGCAGCATAATAAGTAATTTTACAAATTTATTCGGTTTTAAACTTGCTTTATCAGACCTTTGTATGCATTCTTAGAGGATAAAAATAAATCATAACCATCACTGAAGTATTAGAAAATATAGCGAGTTTTATTTTTAAGACTAGCGGAAGATTCCCGTTGAAATTCAACGGGTGTGAAAAACATTGAACTTATTTTATAAAAAAAACCACAACGCCTGAAGAATACTCTCAGCGTGGACATTTGAAGAGTTCGTAACCTATCGTGTATGTTGTGTTCGTTGTAGTAGACATGATGACCATTTTCCAGGTCCACGGAGAGATGAGTGACTCTTGGTCCTCTTTTGTGCACGGGAAACCCATAAATGAGTGAATGTAAGTTAACTGCACTTTAACACTTTTAAACATATATGAATAACTCGTAACGTTTATGATGGTGGAAAGGGTCTAGAAAACAGTTCAAAATCGTAATGAGAGGCAGACTGTTCCCCTACGTTCCATCTGAGAAAATAAGCAACGCTGTGTTTGTTGTAGTAATAGAGGAATTATTACCTTTACTATTAGCTTCGCATTGGTATTCCTGCCCGTTTAATTCCATGTGTAGTCTATTTAATTCATTTATGTGCATCGTTTACTACGTAAGTGTTCTTTTGTATACATGCAGTGCCCCTATGAGAGCTACTTTGACAATAGACATTGAAGGGTATACTTGTTGTAAATATGCATTGAATTAATCGTTTACCCCCCGAAGCAATCTATCATGGAACCCTTGGTACTCTGGACCCTTCTTATACAGATTTTCTTTCTACGTTCTATCATGGGCCTATAGGAAAACGTTATATTTAAATGCTAGAGTCGTG
Source organism: Pyrrhosoma nymphula (assembly GCA_963573305.1). Taxonomy (NCBI): domain Eukaryota; kingdom Metazoa; phylum Arthropoda; class Insecta; order Odonata; family Coenagrionidae; genus Pyrrhosoma; species Pyrrhosoma nymphula. The sequence goes on from OY754328.1 coordinate 152,022,342, forward strand.
ATTATCCTTTGAAAATCTAATCTCTGGTTGTAAAGGAAATATGCTATTGTTGTTTTCAGAGATAAATGTGAGATTTTTCAGCTAAAAACATTATATTCAGACAAATACGAAGCGTAAAAGAAAATCGATTAAAAGAATTAGAAACTTTATTTATTCAGCCATCCGATAAAAAAATATCAATCCTCTATCTTGAGCAAAAGTAATTTTAAAAAGAAAAAAATTAAACCACTGCACAAAACCCAATACGTAGCGTACCAATGGATCGGGCCCCTTTTGGGACCTTTTGAGGCCCTGAGTTCTTTTTAAAACGGTCCCTAATTTTCCTGATGATTTGTACTATTAGTCTATAAATATTTCAGCACGATCATAGTAAAACTGTAGATTTGTATAAAAACCAAACAGACAGACAAACGACAGACAAACAGTCTTCTTTATATATATATAGATATTGTATAATTTCTTCGAAATAACATCGAAGATCATAGCTCACACCTAGGCGGAAAGCAGATTTGATGAGTCACTATACTAAATGTTGGGCATTTCAATAGTGTTTTCGATACGCATCAAAGTACTCCGCAGATATTTTCAACCTCCACTGAATTCCAGGAAAAACAGTAGCGTCATACTTATTTCTTGATAGCTTCAACAATTTTTTTTCAAACAAACTGGTATATCCACCGTTTTGTTAGAAAGAGTTCGAGAACGCTTTGGCGACGATAGAAAACCTCACTCAAATTAATCAAGCGTCAAGTAAGGAATGCATTTTTTTACGCGGTGGATGCCACGAAATTCACTCTCGATTATCAAAGTAAGCGTGCAAAAAATGGAAAGGGATGATACTTCGAGCTGCATCCTCAACACACAGGAGCGTTCGCGCCCGTGAGCCAGCCACAAGGGAACTCGCAACACGCCCGTGAGGTTTCCGCAGTCGTTTCATTTCAATCTCTCTTTTTCTATCTCCCACGCCACGTCCCTCACTCCTTTAATTTCTTAGTGAATCCGAAGGCTTCGCATTGTTCCACAGAGAGACGGTGCACTCCTCGGCGGAATTCCAATTCTAACTCCGCACTGAGATCCCTCTTCCCCTGGGAGAAGAAGATTTCGCCTCGAGCCGACTTCACACGGGACATTTTGACGAGGACACTTCTTTAAAATCAGTCTGACAAAGGAGCATGGAGTCGGGAAAGAAACGGTGATGCAGCGTTTGCATTTGGTGATGCACTCCGACACTATGATTTCGTGACAAATAACAATATTGAAATAAATGAGGTGTCGTTCGATCGGGTAGGTATTTAATAAATGGAATGACCCTGAGTTGTCACCGCACGTGCACGAGGCGTGTTTCAGGGCTCCCGGAGATGGACATTTTAATTTCGAGTGAAACCAATATAGGTGTAGCAACTTCTCGCGACTCTGACGTGCTAACGCGCTTATTTTGGTGTCAAATGAAAGACCAGGAATAGTTGTATTTTGATAAAATTTACAGACGATGTAAAATAGTCATTGGAGTCAAATAAAAAATAAGTTTTTACACTTCAGGTGAAAATCCAGACGTAGACCCATGCTCCTCGGAATGCCGAGAGGAAATATAAGCCTTGCATATAATCAGGAAGGATTTAGATCTAATAGATTCAATTAGGCATCGAATAGAACTACTATCAGTACCACGGCAGAACGAGAAAAGTGACTTCAAGGACGTCGGAACTTCGATCGGCAAGCACCGTATGAAGCAAACGTGAACACTTCTACGGTAGCTAATTATTACCAGCTAATACAGACGTATTCACATAAAATCCACTGCGTTTTTCCTTTTGTACACTCCTGCGATGTGCTTTGGTCCGCGCAGCGTCCCACGCAGAGTGAACTAAGTCAAAATATACCAAATCTTCTTTTATGTGCAGGAGCAGGCATAATGTTACGCCAAAGTTTATGGTCCAATTTTTTAGCCTCTGATTAAATAATATCTTGGAGTGAGTACCAACATTAATATGTTTTCTCCGTGATATCACTAACACCAACTAACCGGCAGTATTATGCTATTTACGAGACCCAGAACACTCAGATAACACCACAGTAACGCAAAGACTGCATCATGTTGGGGGTTAGTGTTAACCTGTGATTGCAAAACCGGGCCAAAGTTCATAAACATTGCTCTTCTCTAAAGCTTTCTGCTGGCTCCTGCTTCGAACTTTAGACCAAATAGTCAATCTAAGAGAAGCCACATAACTTGCATATTTAGTCAATTATCCGTAAAAAGTTAAGATCTGGATAAAAGTACTAATGGTGATCTGTTTCAACTTTGCTAAACGTACGGCATCCCTAGTTTGGAGGTCTAATGTCGCGTGGCAAAAATAGGTTTCTCTCTGATTTTATAATTGGTCTACGCTTACCCGGGTGCAGAGAAACATTTCACCAGCTTTATCTTCGAGAAATACGTAGTTTCCTTGCGATGAAACGTTGAATAAATCACAAGCTAGGTTTCACGCAAGGCGCGACGCGGGAAGAAGCGGAGGGGTAAAACATCCCGCGAGGCTCCGACTACAGTCTAAACCGGTGAGATGTCCCGATCGGAAACGCAAAGCGACGGAATAAAATATTTAGACATCCTCTCTATCCTTCCGGATCACCCCTGCCATTCCCCGCCCTTCAGCATCGCCAAGACAAAAAAATACATTTGGAAGGGGGGAAGAAAATAAGTGTTGCCGGGGAGTTGGGAGAGGGGTGGAGATGGGGTGGAAGGGGGCAGGAAAAGGGAAGTATCTGACCACCGAGGAGGGGGAGGCAGAGGAAAGCGGGAGGGAGAGGTGAAGGGATAGTGGTGGGGGAGTGCGGGTGTGAAATAATGGTGGGAAACGTGCTAAAGGAAGAGATCCGGAGGCTCTTGTGGCACACTACTCTCGCGGAAGTGTGGGGCGCCCATGGTTTGAATGGAGGACAGAAGAGAGGGAGGGAATAGGGGCAGGGAGGGGTGAAGGGGAGGGTAAAGGATAGGCGAAGGGGAGGTGGGATAGTGGCGTAAGGGGAAACAGCGCGTAGGAGGGGGACAGGAACGTAGTTGAAGGGACATTTTGGGCACGAAAAGTGAATGATTCGGATAAGTTTAAAGATAGGAATGATAATGAAGATTTCAATGAAGACGAAGCCAATAATTATGAATTTCACTACTTTTCCATTTTAATAGAGTATTTGCACGTTTTTGGGAAGCGATCTTAAAAAAAAATTTAAACCTCAGTTAGGCTAAATCCCGAGTCTGAGAGAAGTGAGGTACTTTTTAAGTGAGATATTAATTATTAAAGTTGGCAAAATTAATGTTGCGCTGAAACACCAGGCAGCCATATTCTCAGAGCTGTGACGTCATTTCGTACTATGTGTTTTCAGGCGCAATGTTCATTGGGGTGAGCCCACGGTCGTACGGTGAACCCTTCTTTTGCATTTGTTCTACAGCGTATACTGAGTTTGGAAAGAAGGCATGGAATGACTCATGGACTAGATTCAACGTGTTCACAAGCCATCATCTACATAATATCCTGCAAGCCACCTCAGGGGTGTGTGGCAGGGGATTCCATCAATGCCATGCCATATTTTGGATCATTTATTTCTCGGTTACGCTGACGACAAGAACTCTCTATCGACTGCTCTCTCTTCGGTTCTCGCTTTTGTGTTCGTTTGCGGATTTATTATTCGGCGATTTTTTATTCGGGTGTTTCACTTAAGAAGAGGAAGTTAAATATCAACAGCAAGATTATTATCTGTCGGACCTGTCTCCGGTTGCAGTCTCCATCCGCTGCATTACGAGGGTCGAAGGAGGTAAGTATTATGCTACATTGTTTTCCGTTACTTAAATGTGTACGATAATTATTTATTGATGTGTAGTATGAAGTTACAGTGTGTCTGTAGTAAAGTTGATTGACGTTACAAACCTCTTGGACCATGCTTCATGAAATAGTTGCACGTTGCGTTAAAGTTTTCTCGCCTTAATTCGAAGTAACGTGACCGAAATTTGTTTTTAATTATCATTTGAGGATACAATATTGGGGAGAAAGTTAACGTTGCTCTTTATCTACTACCTTACGTTTCATTCTACTTTGATTATAACGTGATCATACTTTCATCGGTTATTCATTTGCTAATAAGTGCCTGTTTTCTCTCTGTGTTTCATTTTTGGGTTGGAGTGCATGAGACAATGAATCGAATAATGCCTAGTTAACCGTTCGTGATACTATTTTAACGATTCTTAAGTTATTGGTTGCACTGTCTAAGTATTGGATATGATAGTTTGTTGGAATGAGAGGGATATAGCTTTCATCTGGCTTTTGTCTGGTATGTATCAGTGTCAATGTAAATGATGAAATTGTTTGTGGAAGCCCCAAAGTTTATTTGTTGAAAGTTTATCATGTTATCCTTCTACAGAATTATGCCCGAAACCATCAATGTCAGGAAATGTGTTGTTTGTCACAGAAGTCTTCATTAAGATTTTCTGACGAAGGATTTCATGGCATTGTAGTAAATCATTGGGTGGGTATTCAGGTTTTGCTCAAAGTGTTTTTTTTTCGAAAAACACGTCAGATACAAATTTTGGACAACAAAATTGCATCAAATGAAGAGGCCCCCATACCCTGAATGTGTGAAATTCATATGCCTATGGCTAAGTTTAGGGTGAGCTCTACCTTTATCTATCACAACCACCCTTCAGGTTGAAGTACTGAGTGAGTAAGTGCTTTAAAAAATTTTTGCTGACCTTATTTATAGTGAATTCTTGCATGTCATGCATGCCATTAGCAGTGTTATACAATGTGGACGTTACGGTTAATATTCTAAGAATTCTGTGCTCAGCTATATCTTCTAGTCTTGTATTTCATTTTTTCCTAGTTAACGAATACCAATTGCAAGGGAGTAAGTCCTATTTATCAGCTTCATTGTCTAATCACTATCAGTGGTACAATTTTTTTTCATTACTCCTCATAGGAAATGTTCCTACGGGAGTACTTTAGTTTTTGAACATAAACATTTTGTCGCTGCCCACTGTTGCAATCTTACCTTTTATGACACTGACATTTTTATTTTAATGGACTAATCCTGGTCTCATATCCTCTTGGGTTACTTTTAAATATATTTTCACTCTTTATTATTAATATACCAGATATCTCCTTGCTCTAGCTATTGTTTGTTATCTGCAGTTGAATTTATTATAAAAATGGTGGTCGTGGTTTATGATATACAATAAATAAGAGCATAATTTCCTGGTTACGATAAGATGTAACACCACTGAGCCACCTGTTTGCGATAGCCTTATTTTTAAATATCAGTGGGGAATAATCAATAGTAGTGTAGATGTTGTAGAGACTGAAATATCATGAGAGTTAAAATATGTATTGTTTCCTAATGACTTATCTCTTACTTTGCAGTTGAAAGATGATACTGAAAACTTTATGCGGTGGAAATTGATGGGTTGCAACCTTCGCATGAGGAAAGGTGTTTTGCCTCACATTTTTGCTTGTCAAGATAGGCCTTCTATCCAGCCCGCAAGCGAGAGAGATGCTGTGTAGAAGTGGAGATAGAAGGAAATATTGGCGGCTATCGAGGAAATGGATGACACCCAGGAATCTGAGGATCTACCGGATTTCCCTCCTGTTGATCCTTAAGATCAGTGGGAAGAAAGGGAAGAGCCTCCTTGCCACCCGCCCATGGCTGCACTTAAAGTTAACCGGGACATTCATGCTCGCCTTACGAAACAGGTTGCAAACCTAAGGTTACACGTTGAGCGAGTGATTGGGCACATTAGGGACTTCGCTATGTTGAAACCCTCAACAGTCATGGATCATAATCTGGTTAAGATCGCTGATTATATGATCATCATTGCATGCGCTCTAATAAATTTAGAGAGGCAAATTGTTCGCACTTGATTTAATTCCTGAAAAATACATTTGTGTAACTAAATATGTTAATGGTGCAAACCTGTTCTATAATGGTACATTTATATTATTATACTATGCTTTTTGGGTAATTTTTTATTATTTTTCTAATCCCATGAAAAATTGTAATTCAAAGTGATTCATTACTCTTATATTTTAATAGCAATAAATTAACACATTTTACTTTAATTTGTCTTGAATTGTGCCTTTCTTAATAACCTTAGTGTTAACTTGGTCTTTGCCCAGCTTTCTATCTTTAGGTATGTCTACATGTGGCAGCATCTGGAGCTGCAGCAGTAACCTTAAACTAATAATCGAAAATGACTTAATCCATTCATGATCATTTTTACAGTAGCTTTTAACTTTGTTTCAGTGACTTTCTTCCTCTGGGTCTTCTGCACCCACACCAGTGTAATAATGAAGGTTTTTAGGGGTAAGAGGGAAGGAAAGGGAGAGTTGGGGAGGGATTAGGGGGACTGGCTAAGGCAACTGGCAGATCCAGCAAACAGTTAATCGAGCAAATCGGTGCTGTACTGTTCGAAGTAATCTTTTCATGAGAAGAAGCATTATTTCAAGGAAATACTAGAGAAACTATATAAACTGCGTGGAAAAGTTATTTCATTTCTCACTAACCTAGTCTTAATGGTATTGCAGCTTACACACCAATGACCTCTAGAGATGCACTGGTGAGAGTCACTTACTGGTAAGTACTCCCGGTAAGGTCACCTATACCAGATAATTTGGAAGGTAGCCAGGCAGAGGTAGTCCACATGACTGTTTGAAAACATAGTGAAACACTAAGTAGGTGTGGTATATGAGCAGCAAGGTAGAAAAAAGTTGGTATGGGGGACCAGAACTTGGCAGTAAAGGAAGAGAGGTATGGAAATGAAATGGGAGAGTATGGACTGGGAATGAGAAAGGACCAGGGGAATAGGTAAGAGTTTTGCAGGAGGAACAATGTAATATGGGAACTATGTCTATCAGCCTAATATCACATGCAGTAGAAGTGGTACTGAGGATTATAAATAGACGAAAGGAGGCGAGGGGAAACATCCTTGTGTCATGATCAGTTTGGGTTCAGAAATGGAAAGTCAACCCATGATGAGATCACGGAAATTAAAGAATTAGTGTCTGTTAAAGAATTGAGTACCTAATTTTAATGGTAGGTACGGTACAGTAATGAGGACCTTAGTAGAGAGAAACCTAGAATACAACCAGGACATTCACACCTGTGTTGTATAATTTAGAAAAATAAGCTTTTTACTGGGTGAAGCTAAGGTGAGGGTTGCTGACGGGGAATCAGGGTGGGTTGAATTGAAAAGGCATTGCAATACTTTCCAGTGCATTTCATTCATTTACAGGATGCGTTTCATGGTGTTACATTTTCAAGTTGTAACAAAACGAAATTTGTCGTTTAAAGAAATAATCGGCATGGCCACTAAGGAAATGGCCAATTATTAAAGCATCCACTGTCGGGAGATTATTTTAAGAAGCCTTCACGAAACCTGATTCCATGATATATGCACTTAGGGACGTTCGGTGGTTTCACTCTTAACTTAAGAGAATTCGACGAAACTTGCTGGAAGCATTGCTTATGTTGTCTTAAATCTACCTGATTTTTTTCAGAATTATTTACCGCAGATTACTTGAGATATTTGATCGAGAAGTGGACAAAAAATTACATGGGTTCTTATGGGAACACAAGGTACGAGTAGCTGAATGCATAAAAAAGAACCTTTTTCTAGTTAAGAATAAGAAAAACAAAAATAATAAAAATAGAGTATATCAAATGATTTTCATATATTATTCTATGGATGATTTAAATTATTTTTGTTTTTATTATTCTTAACTAGAAAACGTTCTTTTCGATGAATAAAGCTAGTCGTGCCTCGCGTTCTCATATAAACCCATGTATTTTCATGCCCACTTCCACATCAAATATCATAAGAAATCTGCAGTAAATAATTTTGAATAAATTCTGGGGAAACCTGCTTAAGGAAAACATAATTAATGCTACCAGCAAGTTTCGTCCAATTCCCTTACGTTGAGTGAAACCACCGAACGTTCTACCAAAACCAAATCTACAAAAAAATACGTTCTTAAACGTATTTTTTTGTAGATTTTCGCAGCTCATATTTATGGTATTCAGGCTTTTGGTTCTGCGTATAATTATTAAATAGCGATCATAGTATTAAATAACTTAACCGCAGAACCAAAAGCCTGAATACCGTCCTTAAACGTATTTTCCTTTACTCCGATCCACCGTAATCAAAATGCATAGTACGCAGTCACTTTGCACGCTGATGAGACAGTACGAAATGACGTCACAAACCGAGGAACCAATAGCTGAGCGTTTTCGTCTGCACAATATTGATGCGAAAACAATGCATATTAAATATTTATTATTACGCAAACTAAGCAACAATTAATGCTAATAATCGAAAGTAGTGTTATTTATGATACACTTTATCGAATCAACAGCATTTCAATCGTAATCCTCCCGGGTGCAAATACTCTATTGTTCCAACAAGACAAGTTTCAATGTAACTACGTTTCAATAAGTTGTAGGCCCTGTACCATAATATGACGTAGTTAGGTCGAAACGCGTATTATATAAACAATTAAAGGGAAAACTATTACTGACCCAATATTATTTATTCATTTATCAAGTATTAAATATGTTAGATGTAGCTAATAGTTAGATAGATGTAGTAGATAAGAATAGATGTAGCTGTCCATAGAGACAGTCTAGACAGACAAGAAGAGTAGGCAATCATTTGGCGTGTGAACGTCATTTATGTAGTTTATATGATGAAATCAGAAAAGCAAAATACGGCCGCAGTAGACAGTTTGGTAACTATCCAGCCTGGCTATTCGAGGCTCTGACTTAGAATTCCTACTCCGTGATTGATTATTTCACCGAATCGATTACTTCAGTATAAGTACAAATTAACAAAAATCAGAGTTGAACGGTATGAAAATTGTTTCCCTATGACTTGCGCCCAAAATAATTTACAATAAAAGAGCGTTTTTAATTACGTTACTGGTCAAATAAAGCGCCCACTAATCAATCAGTTGACGATCCTGGAAACCAAGACGACAACTAAAGCCATCTCTTTTGATTATTTCATGAAACAATAGGTTTCCTAAAACCACGTCTACACGTTATTCACAAGATATCCCTCATATGTACTGTTCATTCGTGATAACTTGGCAACACTCATTAGTCTACTGCGCAGATGGGTCTAGTCAAACTCAGAAAAAAGGGGAAGCAGCGCTTACTGACAATGAGAGGGGAGCCATGCGCGTACAGTTTTCCCGCAGTGAAAAGAGAGGCTGAAAGTAGGGGAGGACGGTTCCCCTTCAAATCTGAAGTTAAATGGGCTGACTTGTTTACGACCGCATGTTGTCCAGGTCAGCCAAGGCAAGAACACTGTCAGAGAAGAGGTTTACCACGTGAGGCTTGAAAACCCTACCCCTTTGATGGGCGAAATTGTAAGAACTAGGACTAGTCCGAACCAAAATCGCTTACTGCGCATGACGTATGGTGGACTGATACCATCCAATGTTCACCCTATCCTCCTCTTATTTCCCCTCTCTGGAGTTGCCATCAGCCAGGTTAATGCGACTGGACTGTACATAGATAATTTACATTTACTGAATACCCTAAGATTCGTCGCGCGGGCATATTGTAGGTGGCTAAGATACGAGCCATGACAAAGATGGAGAAATTAGGAAAAGGAATAGGAGAAGGAAAATGAAGAAAGTGAATTTTATGTTAGAGGACAGTGTTAGTGTCTCGCTCTGTTTTTCTTGAAGGAAAGGAGAAGAAACACCTTTATCTTTCATCTCGGCAGGCTCTCTCAGAATTTTGGACTTTATCAGTTCTAGAGTTATACTGTAGGGTTAAAATAATATTTCCAATGTCATCCTGAAACTCGTTTGAAATGAATATTTTAAAATACTTTTAGGAAGTTACTCGTAAGGCTAAAAGTTTTAGCCCAACGAGTAATCCATACATGCTTAAACATATGGATATAGTTTCCAAGAAGGTTCTCGTACTTAGAATACTGAGCAGATTAGATTTGACGGAACAAGTTCAGAGACATTGTCCAGACTTGAACCATAGACAATGCATTAGCTGAACGTTCCACCCCGTGAAATACAAGGGCCAATGCCTATAAATGGGAACACTTATGTATACAGATAGTCCACATTGCGGAGGTAGGTTTACAATAGTTCCTGAAAATGTTTTTCGGCACTCTTTGACTTCCAAAATTCTTTTTTCCTCCCATTCATATTTTTAGGACTTGTTTCTCCTGCTATATTTCTTTGAATTGATAATAAATATTCTATCCCTCTCTACAGTTTTGATCGGTAAATTTATTGGTGCAATAGTTTTGTGTTAAGTTTTATTCTCACCATAGACGACCACTTCTCGTTAATTTTTAACTCAGATTCACATCAAATTTTCCAGTAGCAAAATAAAATGAAACCAAGAAACTAGAAGTAAATGTCAATCTTCTTTTCTAATTCGTAGACCAATCATATGTGTAGCAATGTCATTCACATTAATAAATTTTAAGTGTTCCATTAGACTTCGATTTATTCCTTATATTTTCGGATCATACTACAATATTCTGGTCTTAATCGGGTATTACAGCACATATCACGATGGAAACAAGATCTTACAACTCCGGGAGGAAAGCCCACAAGGATTTTGTCTTTTAAACTTTCCAGTAAGAGATCCTGCCCAATTTTTCAGAGTACTAAAAGCTGAAGTAAGTAGTCCAAAACGAGAATGGAAAATTTTGCCCCTGGAAGAGCCATCAAAGAAAGAAGTAAAATCTGACATTAATGTAATTCTATAAGTTCAGTTCTACAAGAGAAAATGAATGTTTAAAGGAAAGCCAGTGCCGGAAGGTCATTAATATATTATATGAATGGTCAATTATCAGAATGACTGCACATGCAGTACACACGAGGGATTTCTTCAAAAAGCGATTTGTAGAAAGTCCTCAAAGCTCGACGAGATAGAGATTAAAATATGCTATTTTAGTCGAGAGGCCTTAAATAATCATCGGGGGGTAATTTCAGGTCATACTGTACGGAAAATCTCCAAATCTCTTAGTCCGCGGTGAGCTCTATCCCTAACTATCCAACCCAACCTCCGGGTTGAATCACTGAGTGAGTGAATGAAGGAAAAACAGAAGCAGACCTGACAGCAAATAAAATACGTGACTAATTGACTTTGAAACAGGCCGCTTCACACTAAATACTCTTTTACAATTGATTTTCTAATTATGGATATCGTAATTTTTTACAAACAGCATGACATAAATTCACTCACGATACCAATTGCTAGAAAAAATTACGAAGATAGACAAGACAATAGGACATAGACAATCTCTCTCTTGACAATCAACAAGAAATGAGGGTGTCAGTCAGATTCAACCCTATTCTACAATCACAAACACAACTGCCAAAAGTGTCAATTATGACACAAATAAGTCCTTAGGATATTTGACGTCATGACCAACCGAATTAACCGGCAGACCTCGTGGGCAAAGGCACTTCGCCCAGATGAGAGATATACTTATACATTGAGAAAAGTCTGTGGCGTGGATTACACGGGTGGCATTTCCCCGAGCAGCGTCACCTCACCGCGTCAGGAATCGGGATGACTCCAATTAATAATTCGCACAGAGAAGCCTAGTTGCTTCCCAAAGCCACATTGCAGAGATAAGTCTCAAAGAGAAAAACCAGTCTTGGAATAAGACTGGACCATATCTAACACCCTGTAGAGAGAACAGGAACAGGAGTCCATTCCCTCAGTGATTGGCTGGAGAGATTCACGTAAAGAAAAATATATATGCACGTACCACGTAAATTAGTAGCCAAAATAACTTACCGAAGAGTCTCACAATTAGACTTCTATCCTTCGGGGGAAATATTAGTTACCGAGCGGACCGCTCGATTAATTTTCAGAGGAGATCATTCCTCTCTGGACTCCCACTGGCCTTTCTAATCAACAGTGCTACTTGTTGGACGACAACCGTTAGGTTGTCTGGCACCAATTAAAAATAATCCTATGAAGTAAGCACCCACGACCCGTGGTGGAACCTACCGTGAGCTGCCGGGGCTCATCAACTAAGGGTAGGCAATCCATCCAGGATCATAGGCCTGAGGATTGCGTGAAAAGGTGCATGTTTTACTGCCTCAGCTGCAGTATTATAACACCCACTGTAAATTACTTACCGGAAACAAGGATAAAATGCAATATAGAACAAATTATCCATATCTTACTGTTTTGGACAATTGTCTCTAGAAGGTAATGCAAGTTAACATTAGCTTCAAGAGAGATCAAAGAAATATACAAGGGAATTATGAGCAGTATAACCAGGGACTTATGATAACGATAAAATGCTTTAATAACAGTGATATAAAAATTAGGGTAGATAAGAAAATAGTTGAGAATAATCCAAAGCAAATATTTTATCGGCTAAAATAACACAGAGGAATATGATGTTCTTTGTTGGGTATTGCTACTTAACTGTAAAGAGTTTGAACGTTATTTGAAGGGTAGGAATTTCATTTTTTAAAGCTCTGTTATATCTTTCTCTCTTAATAATCGATTACATTTCCCATTTAGGACTCCTATGTTCGTTTTTTTATGCGGCCTTACAGGCCGCGTGCACAGCCCAGCATCAGGTGAACAATCTGTTTGACGCAGTGGCTCCTTATGGTGGGAGTTCACCCAATCATTTAGAAACTTCCCTCCTTGCGCCTCCCTCTGCATCCCTTTGATGCTAAGGAGGCCGAAACATGTTGCACCTCAGTGGAAAAATATTTTTCTCTTATTCGTCGAATCACGACTTTCCGGTTAATTTCTCTACTTGATATAATCAAGTAACTTTTGATCCGTCATAAAGACCAACCTAAAGAAAGGTAAAGTGACATGAAAAAAATGAATGAAAGATTAGACCATTAGGAATCACTACAATATCAGTAACCTTCTTACGATTCTCTAAAGCAGAAAAAAATTATTCGTCGTTAATGAACAAATAAAAATTAGATGCATCGATTATTCTAAGGCAGCGGTCACTGTTTTTTTTGCGTAAAACTTCCCCATATTTGAAACGATGGCATCTTTACTAGTAAGCTTCTACTTCATCGAAAATAACTCCGCAGACCTGGGTCAAATACAAACATGTCAACCATACTTCTAACAAAAACGTAATGGCCTACTTATTTTCCGCTAAAGCAATTGGGCATGCATGACAAACAGTCAATCGGTTGGATTAGGTGTGATGAAACTGGGGTATCAAAATGGGTATTTAAGGTGATATCAGCACCATAATTTTGATACAACGTGGCAAATTGAAAAAGGTGTAAATAGCATTTTCCACGGAAATGCGTATAACACTGAGTTAAATACTAGACAGAACAATTATACGATACATTTATCTCACAGTTCATTGACATATGTACAGATCTGAAGAGAAAATAATGACCTAAAACAGGCTGATCATCACCACGAATTTCATGGATTATCAATGACATTAAATTCAAAGGATATTTGTTGAAATGGGGTAACTATGAATTTCACAAGGGCTTTTAGATAGAAAAGCAGTCAATGCCATTGAGAGTGCAAGATTGACATTAAAAAACCCTTGTCAGTGATAAAATATAGCCGTATTCAGGGATGTGAGGGAGAAACCAAATCAAGTGGAGAAAGTATTCGGAAAGGGGGAAGGAGGAGAAGAAAAAAGTGGCGGAGTATAAGAGCGGAAGATGCGACGGTATGGAATGAGAGGGAGGGGGCGTGTTAGAAGGATAAGCGACGAGAAGAGTGAGGGAAGAGTTAAAAGGCGAGGTGGAGGTTTGCGCGGAAGTGGGAGGAGGGTGGGGTCAGTGGCCGAGAGAAGTCTCGGTCTAGTAAGCCGAGGACAAGAGTCTCTCGTCGGCTGCGGAGGAGGAGGCCAGGGAGGTGGAGAAGGAAGAGTTTGAGGGGAGTTGGGCCGGAAAGAGGGAAAGAGCAGGTTGAGATACACGTGCGCACATAAAGGAGCTAGCTGCCTGGAGAAAATGCGGTTGCAACTTAAAAAGCAAATCTTGCCATCCTTGGGATCCCTTCTCCTCAAAATTCCGTTCGTGAAAATTTATAGACACGTCCATCAAGCTGGTGACTTAAGATTGGCGGATAATTTCCATAAGGCAGTCCATGTCCAGTAGGGAGAATGTCGTGTGTGGAATTTTTACACCCGGAGAATTCGCAGAGCGAGGCTTAATGTCAATCATTGACGTAGCTTGAGGTGATAGTCTCTTCTTTGATTAAAATAGAATACAGGGGAGAATAAATTAGTGATATGCGACTTTTCTTACATTTAAAATTGGGGTCATTGTTACAAATTTGTGCGAAAAAGCAACAAACGGCATTACAAAGTGTAAAAATAAAGATTTTTACTGAAATTGACGCTCAAGAATTTGCGCTCATTTCCACTGAAATATCGTGAAGCTAGAGATTTATTTCGTAGCAGTTGCGTAAGCACTAAATGGAATTTTAATGGTACTTGCATCATATTAACTCTTCTACTGAAGGATTTTTCTAACTCTTTATGCTTCAATGCCCGATACAGCAGTTAGAATAACGCATGTCACACATGGCATCCAATGGCATCCCACAGCCAATTCCTAGTTGAAATCAATACCTCCAGTTAAAAAATTAATGACAGATGAATGATAGATGAGAATGATTTTCTTTGTCGATAGGTCAGTTTTTATCCTATCTTATTTGCTAAGAAATGAGTGTACTGCATTTGAATTGACTTAGGATATCTAAAAAGAGATTTTTCCACCAAAATACGAAGTGATGGTAACATACAAGGTGTGATAAAAAAGAACGGAAATTTTTGTTTTTCTTTTAGAATTTTTATTTATTAATCAATATCAATTTTGTCCCCTTCAAAGAAATTCCCCTTATATATATTACACTTTTACCAGCGGTTGTCACAATATTGGAAGTAATTCTGGTATGTACTGCAATTATCACCTCAATTATTTTCAATAGCTGTTATACAAAGATAAGGGAATATGCACCGTTTCTTGATTTATGGCTTGGCTAGGTTTACACTCACTTGAATGCAGTGGTACCAACTTGAGAGTTTTAGAAGAAACTGTTTCAAATCGGCAACCATATATAGCGGCAAAATACCTAATTTTTATCCAATCTAATGCAGGATGGAGGGTGCAGGAATGAACTGAAAGACAGAGAAGGCCGCAAAAGAGCCTTGACTCCTCCCACTCCGTCCGCACTTGGGTGACTACGGTTTTCTGCGAGAATCAGCAAGAGAACCAACTTCCGTTCATCCTCCTATGTATCGACATGAGCTCTTCCATGATAGCCAAGTGATGTTTTTGGGGTCATCCGGTACAAATTTCTTCGTCGTCGAACCGTATCCCGCTCCCTCTTTATTTCATATGACCTGATTAATCCAATTCATTCATTACTTTTTATGCGGCAAAAGGGAAAGAATGTCGATAGAAGTGATTGATAGAGGCAACCGAATATTAAAAAAAGGCGAACTTGAGAACAAGAAGATACCTAGTGCATTCTGGTTCAGCAATCAAGAATGCGCGACCTGGATTTAAAAAAAGGACTGTTTAGATTGTTAGGTTTTAGATTGATTTCATTGGTACCAACTTTGAAATTCATTGGGCTTTTTGAGTTCCAAGTTCTTGAAAAATTCAATATCATACCGAACGCCAAAAAGAATTCCCTCGGATTTCCATGCACACAACAATCAAATTTTGAAATAAGATAAGGAATGGGATATTACAATATTTAATGTATTAGCATTAGAGGTAGGTAGGCAAAAGAGTATATTTTTTTTAAATAGTCGTAATAATATTAGCCTCAAGGTGTATATGTAAAGGTACCTCTTGAAATAGACATTTGAACGGTGGTATAACTCCCGTTTACAATTAATAAAATTTGATATATCGACATTTAAAGTGCGAGTATCCAAAGAGGAAATATATCCCTTTCCTCTTTTCGTTCCTTTCCTCTATGGAATTTTGCAGTTTATGTGCTCTCACTCGCAGGAGACTCCTTAATGTTAATACCGTGGCCAGTCGTGTAATGCTAAAAATTCAAAATTTAATGGTTTTTGTCATTTGTTACGGCAATTTATTTCCACTTTATTCACGGAATTATTTTAGTCATCCTTAAAGGATCACTATCAAAACTATTTTTTTCCATACACAGTTTCTACTGTATTTTGAAAGCATGTTTAAACACCATTAAAAGCAATTTTCTTAGTGTTTATCAACAGATCTATATCTATTTCATTTAACATTGGAAAAACGTATTTTCAACATTCCCCAAGGTATTATGCATTTCACCCTCAGGTCGGTCGGGTAGGTCAGGAGTAAAGAGATACCACGAACGGACACGGGTCTTCTATTTCAAGGCAACCAATTATGTGTGCACTTATGATATGAGTTGGAATGGTTGGGTCACAGTGTATGATTTTACAACATTGAAAAAGCCTTGCGTTATAAAGAGTTACAAAAGTCACAAGAGTTACTCAAGCAAAAAAAATGTTTCAGGACTTTTAAGAAAAAAATAGTTATTTCTTAAATACATATTGCCGTAGCCCAATGGAATCCCAATGTTGAGCAGCCCTCTTGTCTGCTTATTCCAGAGCAATATTTTACGCAACGCACGAGTATTTCAATCACAGTATGTGAAATCTCTGAAGCTTGACCCATCTTCCTGATATACAGCAACTAACTAAGTTAGGTTAATAACATGGAACAAGATCTCATAAATGCAAATTACTTAGCCAGTTCAATCAAAATAAGGCATTATTTCCGCAGCTTGCGTACGGTAGGAAAATACTTCACGGGAATTCTTGCACATATCGCGCAAACGGTTATTTTCGATGAAAAATACTGGTGAAGGAAGGATTTAGAATTGTATACTGATAAATAGAATTACAGATATTTTCTAAATCGATGGTAGAAATAAAACCTTGGATCCAACTAGCTATATTGCTCTTGGTATGCACATATCAAGTGCTAGAACCATTTGCACCCAAGTGCGATGGGATTTATTAGCTACAAATCTGATGAATAGTTGTGCGATCTTCAACTGCAATTTGTTAACGGTATTTATCAGCATTATGCTTTAAATAAATTTAGATATGTTTTAAACGAGAACTTGGTACAAGAAATGCAAGCATACAAGTCGATTCAAGGGAAACGGCATTGATTATGATGTCTTCTACACTTCAGTCCAGCATATGATTTCTTGAATAAACTTTGGCAAAACGTTTGGCCGATCGATCTGTTTACTGCTGTAATACATGGACAGCGCCCTTTTGTAAACGCGGTCATGCTATCGTCGCAGCATATCCAAGAGAGCGGTGTTCTCACAAGCCAGCCCATTCGCGGGAGGGGAGGTGGGATGAGGGTCGTTGCTCCCTCCAAAGCCTCCTGCACTCCAAAATCTCTCGCCATCTTGCGGCTCAACAATGGAGATTACCGGCGAAGGCATTGAAACCGCGGGCGTAGTTGTGAGGGGTACGTGCGTGGTGTACCTGCAGCACCTCTCGGTTCCACTCTGCGTTTAACGTAACGGGACTGGTGTACGCGCTCGGCACTGGAATCGAACGGGCCGCGCGAGCAACAACCTTACCCCATCGTTCCCCATTCAATCCCACCTCCTCCTGCCCCCGACTTCCTTTCGTTCTCAAGAAAGTGAAAGAAGGGAACCAGAGCGAGGACCGCTATTGTGCTGGCCCCCCTCAATCCCCCCCCGCCCTCCTAGCCTTTCCTGTTCCTCACTGTTCACCATCTCCTTTCGCCTTGCGCAGTCCGCTGTGGCATTGCGGGCGGATCACCAACTCACCACTCTCCCCAGCCAATAAGATGATGTGGTTTTAAGTGGTTTTAAGTTCTATTCGTGGTTTTAAGTTTTTAAAGATGACTAAATGGTTTGTATCTTATCTTTTTAAGAATTACTGAAAATGCTACCAATGTCTTGTAATTTATGTTCAAATTCAATCCTCACTTTTGTAAACTTATGACTGAACGACTTTTTAAACATTTCAACTAATTTTCATATTATTCATCTCTCACGAGCTGCAATTAAAGAATTGTTCCGGGATTCAGACCAACATTCAGGTTTAGAAAAGTGTATACATGTTTCAAAATAATTAGATTATGAAAGACTGCTTAAAACGATTGAAATAACACACCTGCCGACGGCTTCAATTAGCAAATAGCAGAGAAAGCAACTATAGGGAAAACAATCTCTTATCATTGGTAAAATCACATTTACTTCACTTATATGCTTGTTGGATTCTCATGCATATTTGTATATGCTTATTGTATTCTCATGTATCTTTCCTCTGACAAATGCGTAGATCAGTCGGCTGTGGGAATAATTAATTCCTTCAGAAATAACAACATACTTCGGACCAAATACATTCTATAAGGGATTTCACCGAATTAGTGAATGGTAAGTACGTATACCTCAAAAAAAATTCCTTAATACTTAATCACTCTATAAATTAAGAGATATGTAGATTATAACAGACATATAATAGACAAGGTTGAATCGATCGAGTAGGAGAAGTTTAACCTGAATGACCACTGATGTCATTTGTAGGATGGCTAGTGTCATTTTTTGTTAATATATTCGTGTACTTACTCCATTCTAAGTTATCATAAATTTGTCATTTCATTGCTCAAGAACAATAAAAATGCTGGGTTCACATTTCACCACTGCAAATTAAACCAAGCTATTTCCTATCATCTTATTACATTTTTTTCTTATAACCAAGTCAATCAACCAGCTACAAAAGTGTGTAAAGTAGAATTCCGAAATGAGGTTAAAAACCGTCACTGCCTATTCTACTTTGTAAAAAAATCCCAAACCTCGGGTCCAAAGTTGAGGAATTTTTATGTACTCATTTTTTTTAGCGGCTCGCACATCAGATGTATTGAAAATCGTTGGCTCAGTGAACTGACGCATAGAAAAAATGAAGAATTGAAAGACTGTCCCCGCTACCCTGAAATACGGTTTTCCTTTCGGGCCATCGTGGCAATTTGTACGGTAAATATAGACAAGGAGGTTCGAAATTCGTGATGTACTGCAAATTACATATTTCATTCATAAAATGCTCATCTTTCATATCTTGGGAGATGAAAAATATGCGAAGAGTAGATACGCTCTGCTATCTCTTAACTATGATCATAATTCTGAAATTTGTTCGCCAACGCCTGGAAATCGTGCACGAAGACCAAGTCAACGCCCAAGGCCCACGGACCGATGGAATGAAAAATATCGAACTTGAAGCAATACACCAGAGGTTTAGAGGCGCATTAATGCAGGGCACGGAATTTCCATGCTGAGATGAAACTATTAGAGGCACTCAGTGTAAAATCCTCGAGCATAAAATGAGTGTCCACCCACTTAAGTCGACGATGTAAATTTTAGTATTTCGTTTGCATTTCAAGTATCTCATTGTAGGGTATTCAGGGACCTAAGTTATTGTCATCATACTATAATCCCTAAATATGAGAAAAGTAAAAAAAGAAGAGCAATGAAAACAGCAGTGACACAAGTGAGACTAAAAGCGCCACAATTAAGTTCATAAATTTATTTTAATTAATCCAGTACTTCTCGGCCAAATTTGAGCAAATGGATGAAAAACATTTACCGCCTTTATTACTCAGCGTAAGGTAAATCTAGAAGAATTTGTTATTTTATGTATCTCCTAATACGCTTATTCAAAGTACAGATTCAAACTTCGAGCAAAATAAAGGCGTTACAATGAGAGATGAAGAGTGCACTATTCAGAGTCAACATTGGGGCCTAGTTATCACACTCGCTAAGGGAGAATGGCTTTGAGGAAATCATTTGAACCTGAGGGATCTAAATAATCAGAATGTGTCCAACAAATCGTGGTAAACATGAGTCTGCCGTCATTTTATCCTAGGTATCCTGAGAGAAAACCCATGCTCGGTCGGAGATAAATAATTATGGAAATGCAAGAACAAGATATCAATGCTATCCTGGAAAATTTTACAGCTAAAATAATTGCATTTAATCAAGACCATTCATTGATTTGGGGAATTAGTGACCTGCAAAAACGTTGCAACGTTTTCCGAACGTTAGATAATTGCAGAGCTTTATTGATTCGAGGACCCTCATTAAAAATAATATTTTGTGAAACTGGAAACAAAACTACGGCAAAGAGTTGTAAGCTCCGCTAAATAGCACGTGAATCGAACTTCGAACCTCATGCTTAAACTTTTTTTTAAATCATAAATTGCTGCAGAAAAATGTTTTTCTGGAATGAATCTATGCCTATGTGTGTTTGAAAAAGGAGCGTTTTGAAAAAGAGCGTTAACAGAGAAAAATAAACGAAGACAGAAAAGCCTTCTGAAGCCGCGGGAGAAAAAATAAAGATGTACGCACGTAGTAATATAAGCGGCGCTCGAGATCCGGGTCGAACAGTCAAGTGTTCCGAATGGTAGAGCGCTTTGCAAAACTCTCGCGTGCAGGGGAATGAAGTGTTCCCCATCGCCAACGGTTCCGCCCAACCCTTCTACCTCCCCGACAACTCTTCTCCCCTCCCACTCCCTCCCTCCCATCCTGCATTTCCCTCAAAAATCCCACGCCCCCCTGCCCTGCCCCGCAAGACGGTTCCCCCAAAGCGGCGTTCCCTACCCCCCCTCTCACGACCTCCCCCCTTCACTCTCATTCCAACTCCTCCCTCCCCCTACCTCCCTCCTCACCTCCTCGTCCATTTCCGTAATCCTCCTCTAATCTCTCTTTATTTTCTCCTACGAAATTCTCAATCCGTACGGGAAGAACTCACTCGCTCTCTTCTTCGGCATTACTCAAGTTCAACATAAATATCCGAACGGATGACAGAAAGCAAAGGCGATGAGCTTCATCTCAAAAGGCAATGTCAAAGGCACTTTCCTTTGTCAATGGGGAACTGAGATTAGAATGCTTCAATATAAAGAGTGTTTTATGAGGTATCTTCGAGAGAGGTGATTTCAAGCATTTATCGTCTCACGGGGTTGAAAATCCTTACTATGGCAACGCAAGCATATTGTCCAGCACATTTTACAGGTGCCGCGTATCGATAACTAACGGTAAAACATACTTATTGAAGGGATGTGAGACTTTCAGTGGAACATAAGACACGTATCGCTCGTTTTATGTTGGCACTCATGCTTATGATATTTATTTCCAAGGTAGAACCCGAGTCTTCATTTTTCATGGCAACTGGAAAATGTGCTGGATAAAATGTTAGCGCTGCCATAGAATGGAGAGAAAGGTGTTCAAACCTCATGTCCATTCGACAAAAAATGCTTGAATTATATGATCCCATGTCTCTAGAAATTCCATTAGTTACGGACAGAAATAGTAGTCTACTGATACAAAGACAATGCAGTTGGCCAACTGTGGAGTTAGATGTGGCACCTAAGCTATAGGTATTTAGCGTTTAAATTTTAGCGTTTAAATGATAAATAATTAACAACAAAACATCACCAAGCTGACTTGAATATATTGGTACAAGATGAAGCTACGATATTCACTCCTGAACATTCAAGCACACAAAATATTGGAAAAAGAGGATTTGGAAATAAAAAAATGTACTCATTGTCTTCTGTCGTAACCTGGATGCACTAAATTTAGAATACTCTTTTGGTGATGCTTCGATAGATTATGCTTTAAAATGCCTAGAAGAACATACCCCGCAAGTACAAGTGGTAACATCAATGCTTGGCAAATCACCACAATGTAATAATTTGACTTTATTTTGATTTAATGTCGTCTCTTAGTTTCACTCACCTTAAATAGATACATATTTATGCAATTTTAAATGTTTTAAAGGTTAAATCCCACACTTTGGGCATAAAACATTTGTACAAGGAACCCTAAAAATGTCTTTTCTACAATTTTTATGCATCCGAAACCCGAGCTGAGCTGTTCTCATAACGTTAACTATGACAGGTTTCGATAGAAATTATAGCAAAGATACCAGTGTATTAAGAAATTCACTCCGTAAGGCAAACATTTGAATAACTCAGAAAATATGACAAAAAACGGGTGACTGCAAAGTTAGATTAAAAAAGGCCGTCATTTAAAAGATCACAGGAGTCAATAAGGTCTATTAACGTACTCCAAAAGGGAAGAGTACTCGAAACTACAGCGTGTTAACAAATTACGAGTATTAAAATCTGTTTCTCATCCAAGTTCGTTCAACAAAATCTACTCAAGTTCATGCTCATCTTAGCTAAATAGTTTACATATTACGTGTCATGGGTATTTCCTAGGTGACGATATTATATTATTACTCCGAAGATATTTGTGCGTCCAAATACTGGCTGGAATCAATCCTATTTCAGTAATAGCTCCTCCCATGGCATTTACCTCCAGAAAACATAATTTCTAGCACACCGTATTCGCGCGCCACGAATCCTCTAAAGTGCTGAACCTCTGGCTCCAACTGATTCGTTCTCCAATGCTACTCGAGAACAGCAGACACAGTTCATGAAATGCCATTGTTCTAACCACTCCATCCAATCCTCGTTTACCGGAAAGAAACCATTTGTTCCTATATTTTCTCACGGCTCTAGTCTGAGCAGAGCAATGACCGAAAGAAACATTCTAAAAATGCATATAAAATCAAATAGCTTGGCACGGAAAAGAAATTCGTTACGAGTCAGCAACGTAACCCAATGGCGTTAGTTCATATATAATTTACAAAATTTTTATAATAAAAAACAGGGTGGACTGATTTATGAAATTTGACACATGAATAATCAAATTTAGTAGTGATGATGCTGTTTAAGGCCCGTCAAAAATTACGGCAACAAATTAGGTACATATACAATGACAAGAAAAAATCCTCCCCTGAAGGGGATGGAACTACGGAACTTTGAATTGCTGTGCCCATGTGTGGACCTCAATCCCAACCAGGATTTCTCACTCTAGTGTCAATTATATCAAGACTTTAGGGAACTAGATAAAATCCCTTCACAGTCCACCATGGTTGGCAACTTAAGGGAATAGAGGGCTACAATATAGTTACTAATATTGAGATTGAATCATATTCCGCCAGTTCTGAGTGTTTGTATAAACTTTGAAAAATGTTCACTAAATTATTGTCCATGAAAAAGCTAAGGTAGTTTGAGATTTATCTCCAGTTACAATGAAGTCCATATTCGAATTATATTTTAAAGTTTATGAATGTTATAAGAATTGTGAAGAAAATACTACATTAAAATAACATCGTCTAATATCATTGACGCAAAAAATTGTTTGAGTGCCTGAAATTCTCAGTAATTCAAACTCTGCAACGTTCAAGGCTTAAAAATGGTTTATTTTTTTCACACCGCATCCTGAAAACGCCTTCACAACCGAAGCATTGTTTTAGCGATTTAACGAAAGTATTACTGTAGGCAATAAATTTATTTTTTTAAATTTGAGATAATATATAAACTACAAACCATTACAATTCTTACGTGAACTGTACGTCTGAAATTGGTCATTTTTTAGTAGTGTCTCTCTGGTAAGCACATCCGTACCATGTCCCATGGAAACAATGCCGTAAAACATTTTCAAATATCTCGAAAAGTAATGAAATTAGTGGCTGGTATTTTGGGACCATTACAAAGGAGATACTTACCTGTATAATTTGAAAAACTCATTTCATTATATGGGTAGTCATATCTTCCTTTAACTACCTCAATGATTTATCTTAGAAAGCGCGCAATATTTGCATTACGTACCACCCTGGAAATTTCCATCAGGATATCCATATTATTTTTGAAGAGCGGAGTGCAAATGAAGGATGCGTGAGTTTTAGTAGTCTTTTGTGCTCTACACCTGTCCCGTGTGAAAACCATTCTCCGACTCTTTGATTTATCTAAGAAAAATAGTAATTTTGCATTTCCTGCCATCCAGGATATTGTCATCAGGAAATCCATATTATTTTTGAAGAGTAGAGCGCAAATGAAGGGTGCGCAAGTTTTAGTGCAGTATTTTGCGCTCTACACTCGTCCCCTGTGGTTCTACCCTTCCCCGTCTCTCCCTCTGGTTTATTCGCCGTCCGCTCCCTGTTGCCCGGCGTCGCTCGAATTACCCGGCGAGCGAAGAAGGACTCCCCCCGGCCGCCGCCACCACATCCATCGGTGCGGGGGCGCTGCCTGCCCTTTCACCCGACTCCGACCCACCCGACGCTCACACAAGCCCGCCCACCCCTGCCGCCCCCCTTATCACTTTGAACCCTCAGTCCCCCAATATGTGAGGATGTGGGTGGGCGGAGTGGAGTGGCGTGTATGTGGGGGTAGTGGGGGAGAATAGGAGTAGGGGAGGAGGTGTAGTATGGGGTGGGGGTTAGGGCTTCAAATAGGGATTCGGTATGGACGGGAAATTGAGGTCGATAGAGGGAAGGGAATGAAGAAGGGTTTTTTGGGGAATGGGGCGGCGTTTTGAGGGAAAAGGGAAAAATGGAGGAGAAAGGTGAGCGGGAATGCAAACAGAAAAAAAAAAGAGAATGTAGGAGACACGTGGAAGTGGACGAGACAAACAAAGAGGAAGAAATGTTGAGGAAGATAATCAAATGAATAAAGTAACGATTTCCACATAATATTGATACTTGGTCTATAGACAATACCACTAAATTTGGCAACCTTTTCTTATCATGACGATTAGCCTTCTGGGATATCTACTCAAGCTCAGCAATCTTTTCTCTGACTGGATAGAATTTGAGGACGCTCAAATTACAGCAGCAAAATTGATTTAAAAAATGGTGAAACATTCACCCATAAAATATGGTGTGCCACACCAAAACGTTTTATTAAGAAGACCTTTGGGTCCCTGAAAATACCACATAAAAATAAAAACAGGAAACCGTTACCACTCAGAAAACTGAAATAAGTACATACAAAACGATGATAAATCGAACACTTTTTCACTGTTTAAGAAAAATCCATTATCACACAGTTGCTTTGGTTACATATCATTCAAAAATATAGAGCCAAGCAATTCTCAATTTAAAAATCTGCCAATTTGTAAGTATAACATTTTATGCCTCTTCGGTGTTGAAAAACATAAAAATCTATACTGTAAAATTGATTTAAGTAACTTTTATCGTAGCACTTCCGGCGCCATTTTTACATCGCTCACATTAGGAGTGAAGGAAAGGTAAGAGTAACAAAAAGGAGGAGCGAAGTAGGTGAAAAGACGGGATAGGGATCCATGACATATCTTTTTTTTCCAATTTCTTCCACCTTCCTTTTCCGTCACCTTGTTTTTCCAGCATTGTATTCAGGCGCCATAAATCGATTCACTCTTCACGAGATTATCAATTTTCAAGTGCCACATATCCGTAGAATACCGCCGCTTCGCTGAATTTCCAATGAATGCGGACTGAGCTCAGCCACTTAGCTCTGAAAACCCTCGATCAATCGACCCGGCCACCACCATTGGACATTGTCTAGCCACGCCCCTGCAGGAAAGACGCATGAGGGGAAGACGTTTGAAAATAAACTCCAAGTATACATTAATCTGTCGGAATTGTCGCATTTTCACGCCGTTTCAAACGCTGCTGTCTCGTAATTACCACGCATCACTTGGAATTTATATGAGTGCGTATGTACTTGGGTCGTGTTTCGCCCGTGGCGCCACCTCGTAGGGACCCTCTCGCCTCGCACGCCAAAAGGGATGTGTTTATCTTAGCATCAGAGGGCGACTCCATCCTGGGAGGGGGGACAGGATGGAAGGAGAACGGGAGAGAAGGAAGATAAAGGGTTTGGGAGGTCCGCACGTGAAGGAGCGGCAAAAAGCAGAGTAAGTGATGAGGGCGACGAACGGGGGCAGGGGGAGGGAAGAGGAGGGGAAGGGACTGCAAAGAGCGAGTGGAACGGAGGGAACACTAAAAGAGGAGCGAACAGGAATGAGAGAGAGAGAGAGAAAAAAATGGAGAGCCATATTTGAGAGGTTAGGAAGGACCAAAAGAAGAAAGTTCCCTTTGTCTAGAGAGGAAAAAAATAAGGGACGAAAATAGTTCACTGTCGGTGGAAATCAGAGCTATCTTTCTGTAAATGACATGGGGAAAATGAGTATAACCCTTCCTCATTCAGAGAGGGAAGTGGTGCTTGATGAAACCAGAAATTACATACCCAAGCATCGCGTAACTACAACCTTAAACACCCTATGTGTAACTGAACCTTATTTCTCTCTACGTGGTAAACATGCGTAAAAAAAACTATGAGCGCCACAAACGAAAGTAAATACTAGAAAGAGAAGATAAAAATAATGAATATATATTTGACTCCTATGTTTTCGTCAAAATGTGAAATTTTGATAAAAAAAAATGGCTTTGTTAAAAAATTATCTAATCATTTTCAACAAAAAAGATTCTACTGACGGAAAAATACATCTTCAAAAGTCGCTAAGCTAAATGTAGCAAAGCCGCTACCGTAAAATAGGTAAACGTTTCAAATGAGATTTTTAGCCCAGGTAAGATATATATAAGGTATAAGGCCAGATATATTTCAGGTATAGCCCCCAAAGGCTTGATAATGAATAATGCGTTGATTCGAAAACGATGAGGAAATAAAAAGGACAAATTTGATATGAAAGTGATGTTTAGCAGAAAAACGGAAAACTAAACTCCTCCGGCAAAGAAATCATTGGTAAATTTACTGAAGGATGATGAAGGTAAGAAGGCTTCCGTTGTAGTAGGAAAAGACCACAAGTGATCTTCCTATTTCGTCGTATTTATAAATAAACTGGCTAATTATAGGACTGCTGCAAGAGTTGAGTTCTCTCGCTAGCAGGTCAAAGACAGAAGATGTGTATGAATTAGTTTAACGTTTTATTTCTTCCTACTGACGATAAGAGACCGGTAAAGTCAATGATGCCACATAAGGAACTATTAGCCCAGCACATAACTAGACTTTGTAGCATCACATGTACTAGACTCTGACAGAAACTCACTGCAAATGTCTCAGGGGTAATTAAATACGAATAGTATTCCTACTACAGTATCACTATTATACCGGTGTTTGAGACTAGAAAGATAGAGACGTCACCAGCCATTAATTTATAATTGCGACACTAATGCACAGTTTGTTATACAATGAACTATGATGTTAGCAATTACATTAATTCGGACTTGGAGTTTTCGTCTACATGAAAGCGATTCAAATGAAGACTAAATAAGTGATGGTTTATTTCAAAGTTGAGCTCTATAATAAGGTGAACATTCAACCGGCCCATGAACTGCTTTCATTATTTATTCAATATAATAGCGAGATTAGACTATAGAAAGTATTTACTCTAAAAACTCAGTATTTTACTTTAGGTTATAAAAAAAGTAAGCTTTGGGTGACATGATCGATCGCAATAGGGTAAGAAAATATATTTTCATACACATATATACGCAAGATACATAGGCCGTATGTACTATCTCGAAGTCTGGCCATGTATCTTTGGAGCAGGTCGATCCTTCTTTTCGATTCCACGTGAGGGCAGCGATGAGGGAAATTGAAGTCGTATCCCTTTTTGATCCGACTATACTATATGTAAAGAACGGTACATATGAGTTGGATGGAGAGAAAAAGTGAGACTAGGGTGCATAGAGGAATAACTTAGCTTCAGGGTTAACTCATTCCAAGACCTGCATTAAATACTCTCGACTAATGTGGTATGCATGGCAAGAATGTGAAATGTTCCACTATAAAGAAACCCAATATGATGAAACGATTATACTTTCGTCAAGTTTAGGAACATTTCCTAATGTATTGGTGTTCAGTCAAATGATAATATTTTACAAACAAGTTATATTTGTTTTCTGTTAAAAAATTTCCACACTTGAAGTTGCTTCTGGAAGCTACGGGTGACGATATTTTGTACATTTTCATTCCACTATGAAGTTTTTAGTAATAAAAACCAGATATAACAGGTAAAAACCATAACAATGATCCATTGAGACTTGAACATATTTAGTATTAGTGGTTAGATAGGGTAGACGCACTGATAGTAATTTTAACATTTAAAATTTGCTTTGTTATTAATTGTGATGGTTGAGGTTTACGTATTAGGGCAATAAATATTTCTAATTTATATTTATTAATTACTTTCGAAGTTATTTAGTTATTTTATTTACTGTTTTCAGCAGACGGAGTATACTTGTTTCACTTGCCCTATTGTTACACAACTGTTCCAATTTTGTGTATGAAAACGTAGATGATAGAGTTTTGAAAATATTTCGTCTAATATTCTATTCCTTAAAATTTCCTCTCAATAAAATTGGCTATATTTTCTAAACTTCTTAAGATATAAATATAATCCTTCATATGGTACATCTCCCTTCATCAAAATATTGCCTAACATGTTCCATGAAGCTCCTCTTTATTTAGCAATAAAATCATATGTGCATTATTATTGCCTGCATCGTGCACAATGGTTCTATGGATTTACGTGACTATAAGGAAAACAAAGTGAACAGTAAATTCTCCGAAACATCAGTTAATATTTACAGAATTCTTAAATGGGATCCGGAGTGGGAAAAACTGCCGATCCGACAGTGAAACGGCAACTATATTGGACACCATTGCCTTCATCCTCGTGGAAAATGCCACCGACAAGCACAACTGGAATCATTGACTTTATTCGCACATGCGTTCCAAAGACTCAAGTTTGTTTCCACGGCCGTCTATGAAATGTAGGCCCATCAATACCGAAGACCCAGAATATACACTCACTGAGCGATTTTTGTTTCACAGGTATTGGTAAAGGCAGATTGTAAATTACACACTCAAAATTCAGCAACAAGGCAAAAAAACATCGCTATACAGATGCGATACAGATGTCAGTCCCAGATTCCACCTCTGTGGACTTCCAGTACGGAAATGACACTACGGGGCCTTCTACTACTAATCACATACACTAGAACAGAAGACTGTCTGTTGATAATGTGATTAGAGCTTACAGGATTTTTTAAAGTGATATACATTTAGCCCGACATAACAAATATAACGCATTCATCACCTAGCATTTAGACTTTCTCTAGTCGGAGATTAAGCGTTTTCAAGCTTTGCCCAAGAAAATATTTGACCCGTTCACGCTTGGCTATTCAATTTCCTGAAATTAAATTCAGTATTTCCTGGTTTAAAATATAGAGAAGCTTTGTGTGAACGCTACCAAAAACGTTACTAATCAGAAGATTTAAAGAGCTATACATCAACCAAATTAAAATGAGTACCGACGAAATTAATTTCTTAATATGTATCTTGTTCATTATATGTTCCAATAAATTTGTGGTCAATTAAAATTTACTTTTTCCTTAAAGTTTCTTTTACTCTCCTCATAATAAGAACATTTTAGGACTAGAGGGTTGCTACATTAAGCCATCAAATAATATTTCGTGTCCAAAATGGTTAGGCACGCTTCTGCATAGCCAACCGTAGATTGTTTCATAAGACTGGACATGTATTCTAAATATTTGAATGAAAAAATCAAAAATACATTTTTACCATTTACGATTTACGATAAAAATTGGTATTTCAAATAAAAAGTGATTTTTTTCTACGGAAAACATCGAACTAATAATTTTTTTTCTATTAGTGACTTCAAAAGTTCTCAACGCAACTACGTGTAAAGGTCAAGGAATATAATTTTTCCCATTAAAATAATCCCACTCAGGTGATAGCCAGCTTTAGAGCTCAATCGTCCTTGGATGAATGACGTCCTTAGAGAGACTTGCGATTTCGGTGAGTGGGCCAAGGGCGTCTCTCCAGATGTGTTCCACAGTCAAACGTGCGAGATCGGGTCGAAGAGGGTGGAGAGCAAGAAGCAGTCAAAGGTCGTAAGAGATGGACCCTCGGTAAGGACGAGAGCGGCTGGGAAGCCATCTGAACGCGTCAGCGGAGACTCCTTCAAGGAAGATGAGCGCACAACTCACCATGGTGATCAATTGGTGAGCGTTTCCATTTTACGGTGCGCTCAGAAGGAAGACAGCCAATCATGTGATTGACGCAATTGAGCTCATATGAAAAGTGGAAATCCCCGTTACATCGGTGCCTATCATACGTACGAGGGATGAAACGTCATTCCTTTATAATTCTTATGCCGACTGCATATGAAATTAACAAATTAGGTAAATTAAAATGAGGGACGGATAAGATCTGTTGCTTTTCTATCTCCAAAAAGTAGAAAATAAATTCTTCCCTTTGGTTTTCTTATCAAATAACATAAGTTTTAAATCAAAGATGTAAGCATTTGATTTTTTTCCTAGAATTTTCCTGATTTTAAGATCAATTCAAGATTTCCGTATCAAATAAAGGGACTTCATGGTTTAATCCGTGAACTGTAGGCATCTTCGTCCGGTAATGTACAGCTCTTGAGCTAGTTCACCAATTCTTGCTAGTAAATAGCCGTAACTATTATCTACTTAGAGATGTTCCAAGTAGATCCTATATGCTCAAAATGTTTCCACTCAAAATAGCTCATATATCTGCTCCAATGGACGATCTAGGGAACAATATGACTGAAATACAAATTTCGTTTGGCATTTTAAGTACAATTATTGAGTAATTTTGTCAGAAATAAATATTGCTGATTAGCTAGCTTCATTTTCATGTTGAATCAAATATTGGTTAAAAACTAGTGTGAAGAAAATTCTGTCTTTATCACTACCACTTCGGTCAAAATCTGAGTTATCTTTATATATATAAAAGTCAATGTATGTATGTATGTATGTATGTATGTATGTTCCACATCTCCTCCTAAAACACAGGGCCGATTTTGATGAAATTTGGAACACATGTTTGTTACTGGTAGACAACAAACACTGTAGGGTTCAATTAACCGAAACCCTATTTTTTCAGGGTTAAGGGTGTGATCCTTACTAATATGTATAAAAATGTAATGGTCTCTTTCTGTCTGTTGCTCCATCACGCAAAAACTACTGGACCGATTGAGCTGAAATTTGGCGTGTAGAGAGAATAAATATCTGGTTGTAACATATGCTATATCAAAAAGCCCTCAGGGCCCCCTGAAGGTCCCCCTGGTGGTCAATGGCAAGCTTTGCGTTCGGTGCAGTGGTTTAATGTTTTACTTTTTAAAAGTACATTCACTCAAGATATAGGGCTGGAATTTTTTTTATCGGATGGCTGAATCAATATAATTTCTAATTTTATCAAACGATTTTCTTCTACGCTCCGTATTTTTCTGCTATTCATGTTTTCAGTTGAAAAATATCACATTTTTATCTGAAATCAACAATAACATATTTCCTTGACAACCAGAGAATTCATTTTCATAGAATATTCACGCCTCTAGCATTTTAATATCACGCTTTCCTGCAGGCCCATGATAGTACGTAGAAACAAAATCCGTATAAGAAGATCCTGGAGTCCCAAGGCCCCTATGATAGATTGCTACGGGGGGTAATCGTTAAATTCAATGCATATTTAACAAGTATACTCTTCAACGACTACTCTAAAAGTAGCTCTCAAAGGGGCATATATATGGGAGAACACTTACGTAGTAAACGTTACACATAAAGGAATTAATAGACTACACACTTAAAAGAATATATACGTGCAGCGAATATCAATGGTAATAATGCCTCTGTTGCTACAACAAACACGGCGTTGTTTATTATCGTTTAATACTCAGATGTATTAAACGTAGTGAAACCGTCTACCTCCCATTACGATTTCGAACAGTTTTTAGACCAATTCCCACATCATTAACGTCACGAGTTACTTATATGTTTAAAAGTGTTAAAGTGCAGTTAACTTAGGTACATTTCCTCAATCATCGAGTTGCCTATTCTAGACTCTCACTTGCCGCTGTGTTTCCCTTCCTTGGACTTAAAAATATATCCATCAACATGCCTAATAGAAAAGAGTAACCTTTCGAAAAAATCTTATAATGCAAAATGAATGTCTTATTTGAGAGAAAATGAGCCCTTGAAATAAAAACGACAAAGGTTAGACTTGGATGGTCAAAGGCATGCCCACCAGCGATCTCATGAGAATCTCCCCGTGGTGTTTCTCGGGTTACGCTAATATCCGCACAAATTTCATCCTCACCCAACGTACGGACGGGTAACCAGCTATAAACCTGGTTCAAATACAGACCCATCTGTTTCGAACCTTCAATCTGTTTTAAGATGGCGGGAATTATAATATAATTAATAAATCTCAAGTAAATTAATAACTCAACGCACATATCAACGTTGAATAGTGCAACTGAAATAATTCATTGAATGCAAATATATGTATTGTACACAAGGGAAGCGATCAAGCTGTTATTCACTCACAAGACTGCTCAAGAGAACTGTAGGGACGAGGTGACCATCTATCAACCTTTGCTATTTAAGTAGTAATGAGTCTGAATGGCCGATTTTTGGGTTTCCTTTGCATGAAAGTGGACCAATAGTCACACATCTCTCCGTGCACCTGGAAAACGGTCAGCGTGTCTACTACAACGAACACAACATACAAGATAGGTTACGAACTCCTCGAATGTCCACGCATACAGTTTTTCTTCGGGCTTTGTGGTTTTATAATAAAGAATAAGTTTAATGTTTTTCACACCCGTTGAATTTCAACGGGTATCTTCCGCTCGTATGACATAAAAGAAAGGAACAGCACTTTCCGATACGGGTACCTTAAAAAAATCTACTAAGCCTCAACCATATTTTGGCCATGAGTCATGCTTTTTAACGCATTATTCGCATGCCTCACTGCGATGTGCCAATTTGACGCCTCTCAAGTCCCACCGGGCATCAAAGAGGAATTATAATGTCGCTCGTGACCACGCGAACCGACCTGGCACAGGAGGTCAAGATCCTCCCGCTCACCGTCGCTACCGACGGGGCAAACATTCATGTGTATCAGACACCATGAGGTCGTTCACTGCAATCGACGATCCTGAGTGAACCACCCCGGCGACCAGGGACAGACGAAAGGTGTATAATCATTACGCATTTTTTTCTGAAAACGTGCTCTAAATAGAGCAAGCGAGACGCGGGGTGGGGAAGGAGTGGAGGAGGATGAGGGTGGGAGTTGGAACAGGCGATGAAAACAAGGTGCGAGGACGTAGGGGAGAAGTAAAAGGAAGTAGAGCGGCATTTCACGAGTTTAATAGATCGCGAGTGCGCGAAATTCTGTCTGAAAAAATCATTCGCCTGGCCTTCCTTCAACCTTCAGCTACTTGACTTCCTCCTTTCCCGCTAAGAATTTTATTCGGATTTTGAAGGAACTATATTGACCTCAGAAAGGACCATACAACACAATAACATTAGTACTCGCATTCGTGCGCAAGGTGCCTCAATCTACGACGGTGTGGCCGCAGGTTAAGCGTGGCTAAAATAAAAAGTGTTTGCAATATTCGAAAATTAAAGCATCCCCAATAAACTCACAGATTTTTCTCTTTCAAAATCAGTGAGTTTGGCCACTAGATATTTGAGAAAATATTCCACGTTGGACCAAGCAATTCTGTCATGAGGGGGGCTAATGACTTTATTACCAGGTTCAATCAGCGTGATGCGTGTCGTTAATATTTCTGTTGCCTTGTGCTTCTTTATTTACGCTTAAAACGGAGACGAGGGATGTATTTGAACGAGTTACGCCTACGTTACGAATTAGGTCTATTGCTCTACCTGTTACACTATACACGATAACTGTTTGAAGAGCCCATATACTTACAGTTTGGATATTCCGGCACTTGAATGAACAATCCCCTCATTTGATACGACAAATATTTGAATACTTCTGTCTTCATAAACTACTATTTATGCACATAACCCCATAAAATCGTACATGCAGACTGCTTGCCTAATGAGTTTTATTTCTAAGGATGTAGTAAGTATGGTTAGTAAGTAAGTATGGCCAGAAAATCAATTTTTCTATACGATGTAAATAGCCGAGTTTCAACTATTTCGAACACATATTAGCAATAAAA
This sequence comes from Pyrrhosoma nymphula, assembly GCA_963573305.1. Classification (NCBI taxonomy): domain Eukaryota; kingdom Metazoa; phylum Arthropoda; class Insecta; order Odonata; family Coenagrionidae; genus Pyrrhosoma; species Pyrrhosoma nymphula. The sequence goes on from OY754328.1 coordinate 152,056,272, forward strand.
GCTGTTCTTTACAAAAAAAAATATCGGTACATCTCATGGGTAACATCAAAAGTAACTTAAAACATTAATAGCCATCTGAAGGTGATGGATGATTATGATTTATTTCCTACATGAATTTATATGAGGGACCAGCCAAATACATCGTGAGACAATGAGTTGTTCTCTTTTCATATATGCCTCCATTCGGGACCACTCGTTACTAATGCGTCGTCGGAGGTGGGATCGGGAAACGGCATTTACCCTGCCCCTTAGCGCGTGCATGCTCTGGAAGGGTTGCGATGGGAAGTGTGACGTAGTGGGTGAGAGGCAGGGGGTGCAAAAGAGAAAAGAGGTTAAGAGTGTTCCGGACGAGGTGCAAAGGGGAGTATGGGCGGGCAATCACGCTGCACGCGTACCCGGGCGAAAAATTGCTCCGCCGGATGGGCTGAGTGAGGCGGGGAGGGAAACAAATTTGCTTTGAGTGACGAAAGGTGTTTAGGACATGCTCTGGCACTAAAACCAGCACTTTTATCACCCTCTTTTTCCTACTGTGGACTAAGTTCGTTACGGGCGCCACGAATGCTTTGTAGCTCCTCCATCATTATGGAAAATAACGTCGTGTACTGCACGAAATATCGACGAACAAGGCTCCATGTCTCAAACTCTTTAAGTCAATTAACAAGTCCTCCAGTTTAAGTTCCATGTGCAGTAATTAACGTAAGAACTTCCACTTTGTACCACATAGTCAAATTAAAAGTCATACACTCTCTTTACAATCACGGTCTTTGGGTGAGGTAATTTAACTCATTTAATTTAGCACATAAATTAAACTTTAATTTTTAAATGCGATGCTGATACAAAATTAACATATAGTCATAATTTATTTTAAATTTCTATGTGAAATTAGCAAGGTTGATGCACTGAGATGAAAAAAACTTATTTGTAACTTAGTTTTTTCAGAAGCAAATCTTTAAAACACAAGTAATCCATTAATGCATGCTTATTGAACTATTATCCATTGAAGGGAAATATTTTGCCATAAAAGCTCTCAGTACGTTTAATAGTGCATCATTAAAATTAAATTCACTAGAAAAGGGTAAGATTATCACAACCTATCAGGCCTCTGATTATATGTAGACAAAAGCTAATAATAATCATCCGATAAAATATCAGAATGGGAAGATAAGAATGCAAAGAAATAAACGAACATAGGATCCAGCAAAATTATTGAAGCTTAAAACTAAGCACATCAATCACTAAGTCTCGGAAAAACGAGTTCAGCAGAAGGATTGAACAACCACGATGCGGCATAATTACATAATTTAAACCATGGCCACAGAATGGAGTGTGTAGAGCTAACGAAGTGAATATTTGAACAAATTGCTATTATTGGGTAAATGGGAGCATTTGAAACCGTTGAACCACCTTTAAATATAATTATAGCAAAAGTGATTTAGTATTTCGCATATACAAATATTGAGCATAAATACAGCACCAAGGAATACTTTTAAAAGCAGGGGAACATGTATATCGGGTACCCCGTCGAGGAGGCTTACAAACCGTTTTGATTTTTAACCCTCATGCAATGCTTGAGCAGGTCTAGGAATACTGATGAATTTCGACATCCTTCAGTATTTAAGGATGGAAAATGATTAAATGACAAGCTAGAACGGTAGTATACGCTTGGAAAGCAGTGCACATGCCTAAAAGCACATAGCACACAGTTTCCTCCCTTCAGCATATCCTTAAGGTGCCTTGCAGGTAACTACGTATGTGCACACGAGTTGACGAAAACAAAATTGATAGTAAAGTACTCATATTTGGGTTGCCAATACAAAACTATAGATTATAATACCTAACTTATACCTTAGCCTTACAAAATAACCTTAGCTTAATTCATTCTATTATATTCTCATATTGACACAAATAATGAATAACTTTCATGCAGTGTACTCCAATCCAAAGAGTCATGATACACATTTATATTCATGAATGAGTAGTTGATACTTTACTGACCACTTTTCAGAATTAAAATGAGTGTCTTTCTGACGTTGAGTACGGGTGAAATTTCCAAAGAGTTGTTCAACACTCATGGATAGCGCACCCGCGATGGACTCCACCTGATAAATACCACTAAACGTTTATTAAATGTAAAACGGAAAGGTAATAATGAGTAGAAAGCATTGTGGCACGTCCAGTAGTTGACGCAAACATTTCCAGCCGAAACGAAACGAACTTTGAATTATTTCAGTCTTTCGTTACTGATAGACATCAATTATCAATCCCCCTTGAGTAACGGGTGAATTGGAAAAGAGCCGAGAGAAGTGAAACGTTTTCAAAGGGTTTTTATCAACCCATGCATCACGAGTCAACAAATATTTCCTTCGGTTAGTATCTCAGGGATTTTAAATGGAATATAATATCCTCACAAATATGCATGAAAAATTTAATTAAGCTACGAATTAACTTGGGAGCCCAAATGTTTGTGGTCAACATAGCTTGCTTGGATTTCACTTTATCTACGGATTCGGAAGAAAACCAGATATTGATTTTATATTAATATTAACCTAGCCAGACTTTATCCATGGGCAAGTTACGGGAGAGCAAATCAAGAGAATCGCAGGAAATCATAATAAGTAAGCTGAAATACATTTGTCTCGGAGAGAGATAAAAGCTTTGCACCAATGCTGGCTGCAATGGTGACATCACTAAGTCAAAATAGATCTCAGAAACATGAAGGAGCTAGTGGTGATGAAAAAGTTTCCACTCATTTGACAATATTCATATTAGCATATCAATACGGGAACGTAGGCTATTGTAGTATCAGACTTAGGTCCAGTGGAACGTTCCCAAAGGTATCTCCCGGAGTTGATCCCGGAGCCTTCGGTTAGAAGCCTACTCGCTGGGCCTTCGTGCAGTCAACAGGACATAAGTGCATAGATAACGTGACAAATCCCGTTATGAAAGGATTACATATGGATGATTTCGCTAATGAGTATAGAGATAGTTAAATTAAATTTATTCACAATATCAGTTAGTATACCAGCGTGTCCTTTAAGCAGAGCATTAAACACTGTGTCGAGTTGTCGTCACTAAACTGCTTGCTGAATGGAATATCAGACATTAAATCCCATAATTTAAATTGCAACTGATGTTGATAAGTTACTAATGGCGGGCGGCTTTGAAACACAGTTTTGCGAAGCATCACACTTAGATATTGCAGCAGCAACGCAGTGGTATCAATATTCAAGCAATCAAGCATTATTGTGTAAACGAACCACTTAATTGAGTGTGATTAGGTTGGAGTACCCTGATGAATTATTCCGTGTCCTAACTACTGAGTAAAACTATAAATGTTGAAATCTTTCTGACGTGGTTCCTAGACTGATTCAACTATCTAATTGTAGGCTTTCAATACCATTAAATCGTAAACAGGCCAACGAATAAGCTTCCATAGAGAGGAATTCCGAGCGGATTGAGTGGAATTGGGAATATTTTCTGTACAAGCAGTTGCAAAGCCGTCAAACTTAGATATACCTACAGTGAATTCAAGCATTTGAAGGCACAAGCTCTATGTATGTTTTTTTTAATTCTCTGACCCTTGTGAAATGTCAAAGTACCACTTTAATTAGCTTTTGTAAAATATTTTAACCACACTAAGAAGTGCACTTTATTTCAGGATTCATGTAAGATATAGTATACTGACTGAATAATAATTATAAAGCAAGAGTGTTTTAAATGAGTGAAACTTTTTATTTTGAGCATATTTTGGCCACAATCATTAAATCCATCGTAGAAATTGTCGAGAATTTGGTCCAAATTAAATCAACTATAAACCATTCGCCAATGCATCGATTTTATTTTAAATCATCGCCAGGGCTAAAAGATAACTGTAACAATAGGTAAGATCAGTAAAAATAGGCTTACCTTACACTTAATTAGACCGAAATCTTAACAGCTTCCACGATGAAACCTTCCAGCACATGTTATTTTTAAAATACCTAGGATACCGAAACTGTTAATCTATGCTTGGGGACAATGTTATTACATTATTTGGTGACAATAACTGATAAAAATGCAATCTTTTCATATATCCACAGAATTCCCGTTTCTTGCAGGGAATTCACAGAGTTAAATGCGATTATAAAAAGCACAAATCGGCAGAATTTGCCAAAGACAAATGATTAAGCACGAGATCAAGAGAAAATAATATTTTCATAGCCTACATTCCAAAGCCAATTTAAATCTAGAAATTTTTGAACAATTAACCAACTACAACTTAGACCCTACATAACCAAACTCTTACGGACCAATAAAACCTCTAATTTGGATTAATGTGCATGGAATTAAAATTAACAATGCACTATTTTTTCTGGCAATAAACTTGTCAGCACTTTTTAATTGTTATTTTAATCTTACACTACTTTTCCACGTTAAGGATCAGAATTGGATAAATTTTAGCCTGCGACTAAATCTGGCCAAAATTATAAATATTAAACTCAGCTAATAGGGAACCAGAAACGGGAGAAAATGAACTATGAGTGTAATGGTTGACTTATCTGGAACACTCCAGATACACTGCACTACACTCAATGGATACGAGAATGAAATATTAAAATGAAAATAGAATAAACTTCAACTGTTAACCTACAGTTTCAAAAATAACTTGACTCTCTACGAAAGAAGCACACCAATAGCATAACAAGTCAAATTTAATCTCAGCACCGGAGAATAGATTCTACAAGAAAATATATATAAAAGAAATGAAACCTTGCATTTGAATGAAAATCGGCCGTTCTCCACTCAATTCATTAACGAGTGCACCTGCACCCTGAAACGTTCACCGGGGTTTACAATAAATTTCTCCTCAATGACTTCATAACGGTGGATTTATATTTGACTGACCTTCTCTTGGCTCATGTTTGCCCAACTATATTATCTCCACTTAAACCAACGATATTTTGACTCCAAAATCGACGCTCCTAACTACCCTTACCTGGAATAAGTTTTCAAATCCATGGAAGGGAACTCACTCCACGGGCGAAACTTCGTTCAAATGAAACCTTTTCCAACCGTGCTCCATTCAACTTTTCTGTTCGCTCTCACGCATTGAGATCGCGGATATCCATCGCTTCAAACATTTTCCTGCTCTTTTCCCATATCCATCTTTTTCCCCAACTTCAATCCATTGATCGATTCATACTGCATATATCAGTATATTTTTTTTCTTTTGCGTACGTCCTCCTACCGTTCATGCCTCGCAAAGCGGCCATTGCATTTGATCCCCCCAGTCTTCCAATACTAGCCCACCGACTCCCACCGACTTCCACTTTGATGAGAGCTAAGAGATGAGATTGGAGTTCTGGAAAGAGAGGGGGAGAAAGTGAGAGAGGGAGAAAGAGATAGAGGGAGAAAGAGGGAGAGAGAGAGAGAAAGAGAGAGGAAGAAAGAGTGTGTGGTGTAAGAGGCAAAGGGACGCATGGGTAAAAAAAGAAATGTATATCAGCATTATTCTTTCACATTCAAAGAGAAAAGGATTCCTCTTTCCCTTCTCCACACGACATTTCTCGTTGATGTGCTGTGGAAAATTAATAAAAAATGACGTAAGACGTTCCCCGAAAGATTTCGGAACATCAAGTCAAGAGCGAGCAAATGTGGACGGTGAAGAACGAGGTTGACCTGAAGGGAGAGAGACACATTGTGTGGACACAAAGGCGATCGCAGCCGTCGGCCGGCAGGGGCTGCTACTGAGGTGCCCCTTGTAAAGGGAGTGCGTTTATTCCTGCTAAAACGAAAAAACTGTGCCTTTATAAAGTTATATGAGCTAAAAAGAGTTTTTCCAAGAATGGAGAGAAAGCTTTCAGTGGACTGGTGTAAAAAGAATAAGTACGGGTGGGTAACCTGCACCCACAAATGTCATGTAAATAATGAAAGACATATATTTTTTGGAGATATTTAGAAAGACAGTGAAGAAGATTCCAGAAATGTTTTCAATGCAAAGTATAAATCTGCGGAGTAATTTCTCTAAAAGCAGATATATTCTTAAAACTTTTTAGCACGTACTTGTCGTTCATTTATGCATCCATTACATAAATTTTATAGATTTATCGCTAAAAAAATTCATTCCACAAAAATGCTAAGGATAACAAAAGAATTTAGTCCATCCTGTAATCATGTTTTCATGTTGAATAAAAAACATGCACAATAAATAGATAAATAAATTAAAAAAGATAATATATGAGTGCACATCAAATAAAAAGGCGTTACTAATGCATTTGAAAACAAAAACATTGCACAAACTTTTTGCACAAACAAAAAATAACGCTATTTTTTCTCAAATGTCAACGATAGCATAATTCCTTGGCAACTTGAGCAATGGTTATGAACGGGAAATTTCGCCCGGGCCTTTAATGGCTTACATTAATGATAGTTATGTTCATGCTAATAAATTCAGAAAAGTTGTTTACATTGGTCCAGAAAAATATTTTGGTGAACTCCGCTAAATCATGATTACGATATCTATGTAGGTAGATCTCGAGAAGAAATATCGTACATTCTAAGGAATATATGTCTCTTTTCTTTAACTAGGTAATCAATAGCAAATTTCAGTGAGATTTCAATCAATATATTTTATCCCAACTCTACTTGTGCACACGGATTTTAGATAATATATGCATTTAGCACGTCACATTCATTGTTATAACATATGCAACTGGTTTCATGTTTTCTCCCTCTCCATAAAATCGATGGGCAACCTCATGTTATCATTATTAGTATTATTCCTGGCCTCAGTATACCTTACCAATTAGATAATTTGGATTCTTATGCTTATGGAATGTCAATAGCATAGGCTATTTAAAGCAATAAGGAAATTAGAATTAACACTATGAAATGATTTATATTTAACCAAGAAAATATAAAATGCTGAAATCAAGCCTGTTTCCTGTATGCATTGATCGGGGTATTTATTTCTAAGCTACCCGTGCAACGGTGCCACCAGTAAAGCGGTATTATCCATTGTAACACTGAAAAGAAACACTTAATAGTAAGCAGTTCCGATATTTCGTTTGCCGCTAGTACCTTTCTCACAGTAAGTAATATGTTTCCTTCATTTATGAGAGAAAGGTTGCTATTGACAACGGAAATATCAGAACTGTTAATTAGTGAGTGTTTCTTCTCAGTGTTACTATGTATAATACCCCCTTACTTGTGCCACTGTTAACTTACATAATCACGTGTGTAATAATTCTACGAATAAGGGTGGCCGTTAAAATATAGAAACACACGAAAGACAAAAGTAAAGGCTTTTTATTTTTCGATGGAACGTCGATCCATCTTTCTCAAAGGAGAGAGGGCGAATGTGAAGAGGGACAGAGATTGAGATGGGGAGGGGTAAAAAGGGGAGAGGAAGGAGGGGAAGGAAGGGAAATAGGCAGAATGGGGAGAGAAGAAGCGGAGCGGATGAGGAGAACTTCCTCCCCTCCGCAGTGCAGAGGTAGAAAGGGGAGCAGAGGAAGTGGAGGGGGAGATAAATCAGGGTGAATTGAGAGGAAGGGGACGGAGATAATAGAGTTCAGGCGGCGAGAAGGCCTGGTGGATCAAAATACTGGACGATTCCAGATTCTTGGGTTGGAAGTTGGGAAGAGGAGTAAGGGAGGTAAGTAAACCAACCTTAAAAGTTTTATTAAAGGTGGAGTTGTGAGAGGACACTTGAAAGACAACAGGGAGAGAATTAGAGAGGAAAGGTGGATAGTTACAGGAAGAACGGTGGGAGTTAATTTGAACGCTAAGACGAGTGAAGGATAATCCAATATAGAAATAAGGGTAGTATTGGCAGAGGAGGATGTAAAAAATATTTTGTGTGGTGGAGGAGGGTGAGGAAACAGAAGGCGAGGAAAAGTGAGTAACTTGTCCGGCAGGGACTGGGTAATGATAATGGCGAAGGTATTGCATTGCAGGTGACTGCATGGGGTAGGAAGGGATTTGGTAGGTTTTAATGATTTCTACAGGGGTCTGGTGATTTTTAAAAAAGCGGATAGATTAGAGTGGCATCTGAAGGTAAGAGAGGGGCATATAGGAAACATTTTTAATGTGGCGCGGCTGTCAGAAGGGATAAGGTAAATATGTATAAGAAGTCTGTACTTGTGTCATTCGTGTGTTTTTATATTTTTACTGAATACCACCACCACTGAGTCGACTGGGAAGAAAATACACTGTGTTAAAATTTACTCAGGGCCCCTAGATTTTACTCCCATTAGAAAACTATTTGAATCAGTTTAGTTTTTTTTGCTTTTTAAATAACTTGCACTCATGATATAGGATTGAAATTTTCTCCATCGAATGGGTGAAAGAACGAAGTAGATATTTGTTTCTTGCATTCGACTATGATTTACTCTTCGTTTTTACTTAACAATAGGGTTTCAATTCCAAAATTATCAATATTTCTCCGATTTCAATAATAGTATATTTCCTTAGCAACCTGAATTATGGCTAAGAACAGTAAATTATGCCCAGGCCTTCTATAGTTTACAGTATATTGATTAAATAATTAAAGCTTATTTGAGTGAGATTTCAGTTAGTGTATTGTTTATCCCAACCTATTTTTTCGTGTAAAATGGTTAAATAGAGTATCTGTATTTCGCACGTCATGTCACATTGATTCTTATAATCACATAAAACAGCTTTCATGTTATCTCTCTCACACCGAATTTTAACGGACACACTCATCTTTCCCTCATAAGCATTATTTTAACCAGAAATATGAAATTACATTACAAAATAGTGCATTTGGTACTTTTCTACTTCTGAGAACAAATATACCAATAAAAATATTTTGGGAATTAGAAGTTAAAATCATGCTATGCAGGAAAACTTATTTTGCCGTTAAATGCAAAATATATATTTATATAGAATATATATAGAATATATATATATTTCGAATATTTAGAATATATATATATATATATATATATATATATATATATATATATATATATATTACATTGATTCTTATAATCATACAGGTAAATGACTTCTACCACTGACAAATATCCAACTATTCAACTGACACCATCATCTTGGGCTTATTAGTATTATTTAGCATTATTTATGGACCCAAAATGTAATAATCGTATCTAATAAGGTGGATTTTGTACCAATTGCTTTTCCTCTTCTTCTTGAATATCTACAAAATATGCTATTTTAAATATTTACAAAATTCAATCTGAAATTTCATGTCATGTATTTAAATATTTAACCGAGAAAATGTAAAATGGATGACACTATTCTGGTTATGCATTGGTACGATGAATTCGCAGCCTACCATGCAAAGACAGGTTCGTCTGCTAGTTCGTTAAAAAATAGTTTTCTTCATCTCTGGCACCAATGATTTTACATGCTCGTCGAGTTCATAGCCCTTTTCTATATAAAGGCTAAGTGTGATCGGAAACTATCTAAAGTTGTTTTTGCACTAAGTTAATTTTAGAATCTTCAGGAGTGTATGATCCTCGACTTGGAATGGAAAAACGTACCGAGAATTCAAATTTTAGGCAGCATGTGGCTAGTTGAGGCACCACAGGATAATAAACCCGATACGACAAGTTTTTGAAATAGGAGAGGACTCATCGAAACATCTTTCTACTTATATCTCAGTAGGATCACTTATTAGTAAAAGCGTATCGATGCGGTGTGTGATGGCATCTATATATATAAAGAAGAATGTCTGTCTGTTTGGTTTTTATACAAATCTACAGTTTAACTTTGATCGTGCCGAAATTTTGCAGACTAATAGTTCAAGACATGAGAAAAATTTGAGGCTATTTTAAAAAGATCTCATGGCCCAAAAAGGTCCCAAAGATGCCGGCCCTTTGGTACGCTACGTGTAGGCTTTTGTGCAGTGGTATAACTTTTTGCTTTTTAAAATTACTTCCGCTCAAGATAGACGGTTGACATTTTTAAATCGGATGGCTGAATAAATGAAGTTCCTTATCCTTTCATTCGATTTTCTTTTGTGCTTCATATTCTCTGAATACCATGTTTTTAGCTGAAAAAACTCACATTTATTTCTGAAATCAACAATAGCATATTTCCTTAAAAACGAGATATTTGATTTTCAAAGGATATTCATGCCTCTAACATTTGAATATCGCGTTTTACTGCAGGTCCATGATAGCACATATAAAGAAAATCCGTATAAAAAGGGCTTAGAGTCTCATGGGCGCCAAGAGAGATTGCTTCGTGGGATAATCGATAAATTCAATGCAAATTCTCAAGTATACTCTTAAATCTCTATTCTCATTGTAGCTCTCACAGAGGCACGGCATGTATATGAGAGAACAATTACGTAGTAAACGATACACATAAAGGAATTAAATATACTGCACACTTAATTAAATGTGCAAGAATACTTAGATGCAGCGAATAGCAGTGGTAATAATGCAAATGTTGCTACAACAAACACATCGTTGTTTATTATCGTTTAGTACTCAGATGTATTACACGTAGTGTAACCGGCTTCCTCTCATTACGATTGCGAATTGTTTTTTAGGCAAATTACCACATCATAAACGTTGCGAGTTATGTATACATTTTTAAAGGTGTTAAAGTTCAGTTTACTTGCATTCACTCATTTTTGGGTTTCCCGTGCATGAAACAGTACCATCTCGCCGTGCACCTGGAAAACGGTCAGCATTTCTACTACATCGAACACAACGTACAATATAGGATACGAACTCCTCAATAGACCATTCCAACAGTATTCTCCAAGCTATGTGATATTCTTATAAATTAAGTTCAATGATTTTCACACCCGATGACTTTCAACGGGGACCTTCCGCTAGTGGGGAATAAAATATAATCAATGCCCTTGCTTTCTAAACCATTACTCTGATTCAAGTGGAACGTGCTTGGAGTGTCTCAACATGGACGCAATATACTGATGGTGAAAAAGACTGGTGGCTGGCTGAATCTTGCGCTGAAATACTTGGAACAGGTTTCATTGATTGACGCTCGTCAATACGGATATTTGTAAAATAGCATAGGTATTAATTCCATGGGAAAGACGTTGCTACTCTACTCCCCCATTCCCATGATAACAATGTTCGAGTAAATGCAATTTACTGCTGTGAGAACACAGCACTCTTAATTGTTCACATTACACCAATCACGTCGAATTGCCTCAATATACTTCCAATATTTGTAGAGTATGATGTGATGGCCCATAAGGACTTACACAAGAATATATTGAGACGAGAGGAAATATGGTTGCCATGCCAGCAATGGAACAACATTATCAAGACAAACTATTTTTTCATTCTTCAATCCGGTAATACGTTTTTCCACGGCTTAGCCATTTCAAGTTCCATGGTGAGAAAAAAGCTCTCCCTTGCGAAGCGGAGTCTGCTTGGACTAATCTATCACTCGTCATCATTAAAGATTAAGAGCAGCTCGTCTTTTATTATCCCTTCGTCCGACGAAAAAAAAAGACCCTTCTCCCCGAAAACAGCAGGAAGTGAACAGAGACGGTCCCCTGGAGCCTCACCACCACCACTACCGCCACCTCTCTTCCCTTCCCTGCCTACGTCCTCCACCCCCCCCCACCCACTCCCCCCCCTCTTCCCACTCTTGGCCTCCCACCTACAGCAGTGCCGTGGAGAACATATTCATACCTTTCAACTGGTTTCTTTCTCCTCCTCTTTACCATCCCTCCTTCCACACTCCCCCCAATCCCTACCCCTCTCTTTTTTCCCCTTTTCCCTGTCACTGACTACATGCTCCTTTCACATTCAACACTGCTTCCTTCCCTCGCCCTTTGCCCAAGCGGGCGACCCTTTTGTTCCTGACTAGCTTCCCCAAACGAACCACTACCACACAGCATTAGAGGAGGGAAGATGGGGAACATTCCAGATAGGAGTAAGAGAATATGAGAATTTTTTGTATGCCCAAAGCGTGTTGGCTTGTGTTGCTTGTTCCCACGCGTGTGTGAAGGTGTGTCCGTAGAAACGTAAGCTAGCTTGGATTTGCGTTGGTGACTTTTTCGATCCCCAAGCAAAGCATTAAGGATAAAGTTCCCTCAAGAGTGCGTAGGCCTAAACAAACGAAAAACCTATTATTTTTATCCAAATGCTGTTTAAAAAATAGAAATTCCTCTCACTGTTGACCCATTTTATCCACCGGAAGGTAAACATTAGCTATTATAAATGTAGGTTAGTTGGCCAGAAATCGGGAGATCCGGGTTCGAATCCCGGGTAAGGTGAAATTTTTTCTGTCTGGGTTTGACACATTTTCATCTTCCCCACTATTTAGCCCATGAATTTTAAATATTAATTAGAGTCTGACATAAAAGGGCAAGGTATAATTTATTTGGCACTATCAGATGGAGGTTACATATTTCTAAAAGTAACAGGAATTCGGGAAGCGTGGAGTTCATTAAATGTTTGGCAAGGAGCCACTGTTAGTCTGGGATTAAAGAAAGGAAACACATACGCGCTTAGGTTCAAACATACGCAGTTTTAATGAGGCAGAGAAGGAATACTTGAAAGGGGAGCGAAGGAATTCACTTTTTACCTCGAGAGCATTGCATCTCGACCACTTCTTATATTTTTTAAATTGATTTCCATGGCATTTTTCGCCAGCGTATGCTTGTGTGTCGTGCGAGTGCGCGTTCAATGGGCATCCGCTGCCTGTCTCGCCAAAAGAGGCTCGAAGCTTCCCTGAATTCACATAAATGCGAATCGAAAAAAAAAGACAGCGCATCACCACTAATTATGCTCGGCGGATGCATTTTGGCGAGGGGTTTCTTTTTCCTTCTGGAGATATCCTCGATCGTGAATTTCGTTTTTTCCTTTCCACGGTGAGTGAGTAAGGAGGCGGGAGTTAGTTCTTGTTAAAGAGTGTCATTTATCGCAAAACACGACTGCCGTTCTGTCACCGGTAACACCCACCTGAGGCTGAACCAATTGTAAACAAATGTTGATGTAAACTTAAAATTCGGAACACACACTTTGAATGCCATCATAAATGGCAGCAGTATATACCATCTTTAACAGAGTGGTTAAAATAGATCACCAGGAAACTGATCTTGATTCATCCGGTATCACTTTAGACAAAAATTGAACGAGCTTTTGTGAGCTATCCAAAATCCGTAATAAATATAAGTACGACTCGTTTCGATAAATGAAAAATATTTTGGAACCATTAGCATATATTATGCAGAGCTACATAAAACGTTATTGGCTAAAAATGTTTCTCGGTTTACAAAACAATACTCATAGCAGCATATTCATTTTTGTAAAAATGCTCCATCTGTGATATAAGCTTTTAGAAATTTAAAAAAATTTCATATAGCTCCTTTTGCAGGAAATAAGACTTACACGAATACTTTTTATAAGACTTTGCTAACGGTTTCTAAGAGAATGGAAACAAACTAAAAATCCTGAAATCCGGGTTTATTCAGAGTAGCAGCATTCTTGCTATACTTTATATGCAGTAAGTTCGGCCAAAAACCATTCTAAATAGTTACGTTGATGACTTAATACATCTATCAGCCCTGAAATCCAATAATAGTGAATTGAGTCCAAACTAAGTCTTCAGCAGTGGTTTGAATTAAGTATTCATAGGGACTATACAAGAACAAGGTAAAGTGGTGGTGAAACGTAGAGGAAGTTGTAGATATATGTAGATTGTATAGTTGTATAGATCTTATTCAGTGAAGCAGCCCACACTGCCTACAAGCTATTTAGTTCCGAACGGGGAAGTTTGTCCCCACATTTGACTACCAGCGTTTCCAAGGCCTCTAACATTCTTTGACAGCTTCTAAATATTTAATCTCATTTCCCCTTGAAAATATTCGCTCTGCTGCTCTTAGTTCAATTGTTGGGGGATTCATCAATAAGCTGCTAACACTATCAGTGCATAATGATTAGCTAATGATGTTTGGCTCGTAAACTACAGCTACGCTTTTTGCAGGTAGCTACCTACAAGTTTCACCACTGCTTCAATGAGCAAAGAGGATGATGTCACAACTAAGGGAATTTTAATTCCTTGTAAAATATTTGAATAGGACCAAAGCGTTCATTGCCATCGTCGGCGTATTACTCATTATCAACAGAGGAACAACAGAGGTTGGTAGTCGGGGAGGGGGGGTGGAGGAGGGGCGGGGAGAGACGAGGGGCAACGCCCGCCACGCGCGTTGAAGCACTTTCCTCAGCCACGCTCCAGTTCGATAGCCGTAGCCAGCGTCCGAAAATTATCTCCGCCATTAAACGCCCTCACCAAACGCACGGCATCCGCGTCCACATTATTTCCCGCGCTGTACTCTCTCTCCGTCCTCAACTCCTCCGCTCTTCCGTCGACCACCGCCCACCCTCCCACACATCTCCCTTTCCCTCACCACCGCTTTTATCTCCACGTTTCCACCTTAACACTCCCTCCACTTTTCCTCTCCTCGTGAGTTTCTCAGCCGAGTACAAAGCAAGCAAATAAAAGAGGACGTCCTTTTCTGAAGAGTGCACCAAACCGCCACCAGCTGGCAGCATCATGCTTTGACTCACTCCTTACTTTAGGGAAGGAGAATTATGATTTGATACACAGGAGGGATTCACTAAACACGCTTCTCCTCGTGTTTTTTTCCGCCCAAATACGTCACAAAATCTTCTTTCCAATTGTATTGAACCGCACACGGTTCAAAGTTTTCAATGCGAAGAAAAAGAATCTTCTGTCGATCACTGCAGAAAACATTTATATCTACAATAGTAATTTTACACACTTCTCATGTCACGTGCGCCACTTGTTAATTGACCGGTAGGGTTGAGTCTCGCACTCACCGGAACGGTATAATCTACGAGCCATCGACGCGAACCGCACTACATGACGAGAAAATCAACTATTGTACGGCTTATATCGCTGCTGGACTATACTATACAGAGTAAATAGGAATTTTATTCTACCAATATCTCCATTTAACGAATGTTCACACGCACAAAAAGATTAGTCTTTAACAATAACACCGTAATTGTCCCATGACATTCAACCTTTATAGGTAAAGAAATTATGAGCAACCACCTCGTTGATAAATTTGATTGTTTAGGCTTGACTTCGTGGAAGTGATGGACATCCATTTTGAAGAAAAAAACTGTACTTTTCCACACTTCATGAACTTTCCGATTTTACCTTAATAACATCATCTGACAGATTATAAAGCTTAGAGCATTCTATATATACCCAGAGAATGTTTAAAAATGGTGGGGGTTGGTTTGAAAAGGCGGGAGAGGGGAGCAGGGCGGTTAGGGCATGTAGAGTGAGGACAAAACAGGGAGGAAGAGCATTTTTTTATGCAAATAGCAAGGCTGAGGCCGAGAACTATTGGGAGTTGGGCAAAGATTGGGGGGGGGAGGAGGAGCTGCAAAGAAAGGACCCTAGGGGGTCCTTTCTTTACAGCTCCTCACTTCACGGCCATTTTTAAATCTTTTTTTCGGTAGATCTTAGCCTACTTTCCTTGCCCTACAGTCACAGATGTTTGGGCTGAGGCTTTTAACCACACTTCCCCTTTAAAAAAAAGAAAACAGTGTAACTTGGTGACCTTCTACTCCTCCCACTGTCTTCCCCCGATTCACTTTCCTTCTTTTCGTCTCTCAATTTTCCTCCACCCCCTTCTCCACATTCTGTAAGTAAGGGGTCGGTGTACTTCAAATATTTTCTCAGTTTCCAATAGTTCTCGGCCTCAGCCTTGCTATGTGCAAAAAATGCTTTTCCTCCGAGTATTGTTCCCCCTCTCCCATGCCCTAACCGCCCTGCTCCTCTCTCCCCGATTACAAACCAACTCCCACCATTTTAAAACTTTCTTTGGGTATATATAGAATGCCCTGAGCTTTAGAATATGCCAGAAGATGCCTTATTAAGGTGAAACCGGTCACAGTTTTCCACACATAAAGTGTGGAAAAGTACAAAATTTTATATTCAAAATGGAAACCTTGTTAATGCTATGAAAAAGGAAATAGCCATGAAACACAGTGAAATAGTGAGAGTTTATAGTTCGTAATATTTGTAATAATTGGTAATATTGAACTGATTGCCACTGAAAGCGAAATTCAACACAGCTCCTTCTACAACTGGGAATTAAATACTCATACTTTTGTGATCAACATTCTGTAATAGGGTCACCACTTCACTGGTTCTGGTTCTATCTGCCCTGGAAACCCTACCATAACAATCTTTAAGCAGAAGATCCTGGTAACAGGAGCTGAAAGAGCATCTATCGTTGTAGACTGAACGCAACGACATGCCCCGCTAAATCCCTTATGATCTTGCTGGAGCTCATTTATTCAAAATAAGCATGCATTTCAGCTCCTCCCATTGAGACGGCCTTATCTGAAATCTACGTCCGCATCTACGCTACACCATGTTAAACCCCGTAAGACGCCTCAGATATATATGACCATGTGATGATGTTGGCCCAGCTCCTTCGAATTATAACACTGAGTATAACAAGGCGTTTGTTAAAAAATATTCTGGATATTTTTATTTCACCCAATTAGCATTGTTTATAAATGATTAAGACCGCACAAACGTAAGAACAACCGTAATAAAACGTAATATTTGAAACTTATTATTGTTGGAGCTCATTCCTTTTATTTCTGAGCAGATAAAATATTGCGACAGTGGGAGATCACAAATATGCTTTGTTTCAGATCTAGTATAGAGGCCTATTAAAACTTTTTCCGTGATTGTCTGCCATTTGAAATTCTTGTCAGAGAAATCACATCGCTTATCTTTTCATTCTTACACTAGTTCCACGTCATTTATGCGCACCTTTCTATCAAAATCGTCTTTGCTAATGGTATTCTCTATCTGATATCTTTACCATTAAGTCCATTTTCCGTCAGCCTACTACCAAGTTTATGTAAGTCCCACAGATTTTCTGTACAGTCTCGCTAACCTTTTTCCTAGAGTACTTTTTCTAATGATTGTTCTTCATTTCCTATTTCCCGCATTCATTTTCTAAATTATCTTCGTATTTATGCAATACTTTGAAAGACTAACTAACTAATACCTACATTTCCAATGTACTCTCATTATCTCATGCAGCTTCATTAGTTTTTCCTAAATAACTTTGTCAAAAGCCTTAATGAAACCCAAACGAACAAAAACTAAATGCTACAAAAAATACCCTAGGTTTCTTTGTGAAAGCAATCTCACCACCCAAATCGCATTACGGTTTGTCTTTCCCTTCCTAATCCCGAAGTGGTCGTCACTGAAGTTATTGTTTCCTATGTTATTCAACCTTCTGTTATTATTTCTAAGTACAACCATTTCCGTGTGTGAAATAAAGCTTATCATTTTATAGTCTTCGCATTGTGACGCAATTTTCTTCTCCGGAATAGGGATCAAAACCGTTTCCACGAATGCCACACTCCTCCCTCGTGGATTCTACGAAGCAGTCCAAAAACGTTTTCCTTCCGTTATTTACCAAATCTTCAGTAACTTCAAAGGGATTTTATTTTTCAGCCCCTTCCTTAATCTTTATTCCTATTATTTTGTACTCTTTTTCGCTGTTTATTATCCTTGCTCCGAGGATATCCTTTTCTAATATGCTTCTTTCTTTTGCATTCAAGTTCATGGCCCTATTATTTTCACCATATAGTTCTCCCACGTAATCCTCCCACCTTTTTGAAGCTATTCCCGTTCAATAAGCATTTTCTCTCTATTGTCTTTTATTTTTGTATCGTTTTCTCTCTCTAGCCTCCCGGAGTCTTCACCTTAGTGGAGAATGCGCCCACTTTCTCATCTTTCTGTAGCTTTTACATTTCATCACATTGCTTTCTTCACCAATTTATCTATCATTCTATTGGATTCTAGCCGGAGTAAAATGTTTCGTCCCTTCCTTCTCTCTTCTAACCCCATAATAATTTCTTCGATCATCCAAGGAATCTTAATTCTCCTCGTTAACATTGATCCAATGCTTTTCTCTGCCGCTCCTATCAATCCTGCATTTATATTCTCTCATTTTTCTTCAACTATTCCCATGTCCTTATCTTCCTTTATGCTTCGGTCAAATAGTTATTGGTATTCCATCTCCTTTACTTATTTCAATGCTACCACGATTCACTTGCTCTCCCTTCTACCTGCTCTTATCTCTTTGAATATTACATGACGTTTTATCAGTACTAGATTACAGTTCAAATCCCAATCACCACACCTAAAACTTCATGAATGCTTAACAATGCCCCTAAACCCTCTGTCACATCATATAATAGCCTATTTTATGCCTCCATATGCCTCCCGGTATTTTTTCAGTGTATCTACACCCGCAGTGGGGTCTGAAGTAATAAAAATTACTAATTTATTTCTTCAGCTAAAGTCCAAAACATTGTCACTTCGGTTATTCTTAGTCCCCAATCCATATTCAACTACTTTCATCTATCCATTCCTTCTTCTTTAATTTCAATCCAATCCTCCATTCACTGTTTAGGGTTTTTCTTTCACAGGGCTTTTCCCACTATTACCCTTTGTTGTTTGTACATGCGACTTCCAGCCTATCGACACTCGTAGGTATATACTCAGGAACCACAGCAAGGTTCGCCGTATGTGCTTTTATTTCAACCACTAATATTCAGTCGCTCACCTGTTCTATGTATACTACCCTCAATTTTGCATGTAATGTCATTGCTATCCCGCATTGACTCTCCTTCCACCCCCCCCCAATATTAGTTTCACTTCCTCCAAAGTTCTTCATTATCCTTCCATATGACTTCTTATAACCCTATAAACTTATAACCCCTACTCACCTATATTCCTTTATAGCATCGCTTGTTTCATATTAGTTTTAGCTACCCTGCCCTCATTTTTGCCACTGATACATTGATGTCCTCCTGCAATTTTTCCGTATTTTTTTAAGTAACCCTTGTCTTCACTGTGGTTTTTGCGCTACGATTTCGTGAAATGACGACCAAGGAGGACTTTGCTCCCCTGAGGTTGGGCACGACACCCACCCTATTGAGCAAAGTTCCGCAGTTACTGGGATTCAGCACTATATTATGTACTTCCACTATGAATAGAGAAATATAGTATTTAGTGGGCTTTCCATTGAAATTCTAACCTTATTTTTAATGTGGCACCGTCACGTGGATAACCGTTCTTCCAGCTCATTTCTTAAAACCTGTCTGACATGGATGGCCAACCAAGTGCAATTATTATTGTTTCCACCAGTCATGGGGTCTTTGGAACGCACAAGCTCTTCCACGGCGTCAAGGTTGTAGGCTAAAGGAAATATAAATTTTTTGGTGGATTAAATAAAAAGAAATTATGGCTGATCAATGAATATCAGAAAATTTTTTATGGAAAAATAACTAAAAAAGCAGGAATAACAAATAAAATTTAGATAGTTATGAAAACCTAACGTGAAATTTCAAAATGATAAAATGCAGAGCCACACATCACCTACAACTGAAGGCCAAAATTTCCTTACAGTAATTAATCAATTTCACCCTGAAAGGAAAGCATTTTCTTCTAGGCGTCTTAGTGGAAATTTCATTTTCCATCGTTAAAACCATGCTCCAATATAAATTTACTGGCTCTCCAATCGTGCATGCATATTCATTTCAAGATCAACACCCTAAATGCCTTTGGTTGCCTGAGAAATTGATTCATGCCAACTGCTTTTGAATGGAATAACCCATGTAAGCTCACTCTACATTCACCAATAATCCTCTCACTAAAATAGCCTTGTATCTTTCTTAAATTACATCGCTCAATTTTTCACTTAAAAATGAAATAATATGAGGGGTTAAGTGAAGTAAAAGAGGGCATGGAAAAAACTGGGTGAAATTAATACAGACTTGAAGGATATCACCACGAGATTTTGGAAACCTTTGAAAATCATGGAAATCATGGGGATATTTAAATCACAATGATTCGCAACGAACGTTGTACTTATATATTATAGGATCAGCAGTTATATTCTATTGCCTCAAATTGAGTCAGTCATTACCCATTGACGTCTATCTAAGGTCATGACATGTCACGACATGAATGACATGGGACGACATAATCAAAACATAAACGCAACCCAGCCGAGCCAAACATTAAATGAAGAATGCTCCGAAAATCAATATTGAGGCTCTCGCTTGACTCTGCAGCAAATTGGGAACAATACGTGATTCCATGGAAGCTTCACAATCCACATAGCCTTTTGACATGATATGGGATTGTATAAAAATGGGGCGGGGCTGAAAAGAATATTTTAGATATTTGAGATACATACTCGGTAAGATAAGCCTTTTCCCCATTTTTGCTCATGTCTCGCAGTCACAGAGCTACGTTATGCCATTAAAATGGGAAAGATAAAATTAATAAGTATCGGAAGTATTTTTTAATGAGAGCATTCAGATTATTTGTTGCCTTTAATAACAGAATACAATCGCATCTTATAATTTAATTACTTCAGTAACCGTACTTTCTTAATTGAGGAAAAATCGGGGCCAATGATAGTCGAAATTTCATTTCTTCAATGCGTAAAATTTACTATCCTGTTTCCATGACCAGTAATCCCAGGAAGAATATGTGAAATGAAATTTTAAAATAGCTCCCACTTCCAGCCTTGCATTTAAATGTAGCATAAATGGTTCATAAAGAACATGAGGTTTTTACTTATTTTTTATAATACTTTTTACTTTAACTTAACTTTTACCATCTTCCTCTATCTACCTCAAGAGATTTAATTCAGCATTTTATGCAAGATGTATAAAGTTATTTTGCCGAGGAATATGAATATTGAAAACTTGGAAATCCACTGCTTAAGATATATTTATTTCCACTTGATCCACCACATCGTAGTATCTTTCGGAAAAAAGTTAATTTAGGAATTAAAACAGCAGATAGCAAAGTCACAATTATCCTATTTCATTAAAACTGGCAATTGAACTCCACAAAACTTACATGGTGTGAAAAGTCTTATATCTCTTTTCTTCCATTACATATATAATGTAGAAAAATCCAGTGGTTTTCATATTCACCAAAGCAACTAACAATTCACATTTCAGGCATACTGTTTAGATATTGCCATGACTAATCTCAAAATTTTGAAACTGAGAACTGTAAAAATAAATGTGAACAAATGGGTTGTGAATGAGACTGAAATGAATGTCCCAGTAAAACAAATGCGCTTATTCTAAGTTATAAAATAGAATAGAAAAACACCTACTGGTAGATATACATTAACCTGCAAGACGCTTCAGGGTAATATGACAGAGGGTGCTGAGAGAAAGGCCGTGAATATGGTAGGAATGGAAAAAGGCATTAGATGAGGAAAAGGATGAAAGCAAACCTTATGTTAAATGAATGTCTCAATCTAAAAGTGGGTCACTCTGATTTGAATTAAGTCACTTATGGAACTTAGAAAGGAGTAATGCTTATGCACCTCACTTCGGAAGGGTATCTTTATCGTTTTATCTCTTCTACTAGCTCTGGGTATCTAGGCTGGAGTTATTATAATATTTTCCGTGTCATCCTGATACTTGCGTAATCTGAAATTTTAAATAAGCTTAGTCTTAAGTGAGGCCTTCGAGTCTCCAGCGGCTCCCAACCTGATATTTCTATAAGCTGAGATGCACTCACTATTCTTTATTAAAACGGACCGCTCCGAAATAAGAATGAAATAAGAGAAAGAAACCGTCCGAAACGGATGGTTTCTTACTCTTATTTCATTCTTCGCAGGGTCTCAATTCCTCCCGGGTTACTCGAAATGTAACCTAACTAGACCGTAGTGACGTCTGCTCTTCCAAATTGTCATCCAAAAACCATCCTCCTATTTCCTTGATCCTAATCTCCTTGATGCATATTCCTAATCTCTTTGATGCAGCGCCGCGAATGATTCGTGTATGTTTTTTCCGCGGTAGGTCTGACGTTACGGCGATTACCTGGAATTTGACTTCGTCGGCCACAGTTAAGTTCGCCCTTCCCACTATAAATATGGCATTTTGTTATTTATTTTTGAAAAAACTGCTTTACATGTACTAAGATTTAGCTCATGCCCCCACTCAGGATAACTCGTGTTAGCGTTGTTAAGATCCGATGAAAGAGCCTTTAATTCCACTTTTGCGGCAAATGTCTCGATAGATGACATCCCACTTTTGCTAGAAATCTAATGTTTCCGATGACTATTAAGGTCATATCATTTATATAAATAAGGAATAAGAGGGGGACAATTAAATTTCTTAGTATGACGCCATATGCCACTCACTCGATTCGTGCAACTAACATATTAATATTTGTGAAGATCTTTTTCAAATGTTTGTTTAAAATCCAAAAAAGGCCAACAGATTTTATTTTTCAATTGATTTTATAATGTCTTAGAGCCCAAATTGAATTCGTTTGATGTACGTTTCCGATAGCAGTTCTGACTGTTTTAGACGAAACTTCAATCGTCCAGGAAGGTCATGATATTACTAACAACCATTTGCTTGAGAATCTTTCATGAGATATGAAAATAATATAGGACGGTGATTTTCCGGGGCTTGCTTGTTTTTGTTTGTAAATAATTGAGTTTTACGGGCTATTTACCAGTATAGAAGTACTTTCCCAACAAAAATAAATTTATTTAATATTTCTAGTAAAAAAATTCGTAACTTAATATTTATATGTGTCTGGCTAACGTTTTGATCACACATGCATGTATTCTGAAGCATACCGTCTGAACCTGGGGAAATAGTATTTTTGTAGAGTATTTGGTAAATATCCCATCCCGATGTATTGCCCATCGGCATACAAATGACAGAGAAATCTGCATCATCCTTGGTGTCTTGCCCTCTGTGAGTACTTTTCAAAGCCTATTCTGATAGTAAATACTTAAGTATGTCAATGACTTTAAGGTTGAATATTCACCCTGACGTTCTATTGCATAGGACCATAAAAATTTCGGATTTTCCCTCAATAATTCACCAAGTATTTTATTCTTGGGCGTTTTTGAGAAGAATGAATTTCTCTCTATTTGTGTGCGTTGCTAGTTTTTTCGAGCTTTGTTCTAATAACAAACTTTTTATTCCCTGGTGTTAAGACTGCTTAATAGATTATATCATCTGTAAGTCAGTTTTCTGTTGATATTAGGGTAGACCGTACAGTTATTGGCCACCCTACAGTTATTTGGTATTTTTAAGAGCATAGTAAGAGTACAATATTTACAATAATCACAATTGTAAATGTTGCAATCATTATTTAAAATATTTTCCAACTGTACTCTTACTATACTCTTCAAAATAACAAGTGGTCAATAACTGTAGGGTGGCCAATAAATGTACGGTTTACCCTACATTATCTGCGTTTTGAAATATAAATTCAATATTGACACTTTTGTTCTTAAAACTACCGCTGTTATTTTAAGCCTAGGTACATATAAGTTAAAAAAATTTGATAACTGCAGTGAAGTATTCTTAGGACGAGTAGAAATCGAAAAAAAGGAATAAAACGTTGTCTACAGCTGATGAATGCGAAAACGGTGACGAGAAGGTTAAAACTTTATTAGCTTTGATTCTAAATTATTTTCTCTGAGCTTATAGCACGGGCCTCAGCGGTCGTAAAAGAAGCTAGTTAAAATCACTTCCTTTCTAAATAGTAAGTAAAGAATTTCGATGAAGGCAATACTTTTGATAACAATTACAGCTATAAAAATAACATATCAACCAGATAAATTACAATCAAGAATAATTGGCAGCATTTTCCCTTAGAAATGATAGTTTGGACATAATTATTGTTCTTTGAGCTAAATCAAAAAGGAAATTTGAATTTTCGTCACATATCCCGATACCTGATCAAAATGGCATTGCAACATATGGTCTGTCTATAGCACCCGTAGAGTTAAACATAATAGAGTTAAATTTTTCACTTAATCGTTGAATTTATTTGATAAATAGTTGTTAAAACGCTCAAAAGTGAAAGTTATTAACGAATATGGATCATGTTTCTTTATGATGTATCACAAAATGGAGTTACGTTTGTAGCAAAATAGAGGATTAAGCTAATGCATAGACGATTTTATTTGAACTCTCAAGTCCTTCGGCAATGCCAGGATTGCATATTATTTAACTGGAACACTCATTCCGGAGTATAGCAAGAAGTTTCCAGCTAACAAAAAGAGGCAAGAATCCCATTTAGATTATTAAATACTTGGGCTATAGCAATATTTCACCAATATGTAATTTTATATGAGTTTAGAAATACGCTCAGATTGCTCTGATAAAATATTGTTCACTGAAATTCAAAAAGAATACAAAGAGAATTGGAGTATGAAAGAATTACAGCTTAATATATGCTTGATAAACCAAATTTGTGCCTATAATAATGCCATTTTCTCTCGACGCAACTAGACGATGAACGGCGAGAGACGGGGGAGAGCACATTTTTTTGCGACGCAGACCCATTATGTGGCGAGCCTTACAATTGGAGAATATGACAAATGGCACCACCACACCCGAGGCAATAAAATAGAGGGCCCAAGGAAGGACGGGAAGATCCTTTTTAAGACGATGCGCGCATGCCACGGAGTTGGTTCATCTCGCCCTCCTTGTTACCACACCCCCTTTCATTCCAACCCGCCCCCCGTCCTTCTCGCCACCCTTCCTTCCCTCCCGTCGACCCTGTCGCACCCTCCCGCCCTCTAACTCCTCTTAGTCTCCCCGCTTTGAAAACCTGCCGGTCCCTTCCATTCCTCCTTTTTAACAAGGAGACTCCGAAATGGAGTTGGGAGTGAGTCGATATCTTATTCGTCGGAATAAAGGACCGCTGCAGCACTGGGACGTCGACTGAGCAAACGGGATGCGAAAGGCGTCGCGCGCACACGCCAGGGGATTTGTGGGTGAAGGAAAAAAAGGGTGCTCAACACATGTAGTCGTGTGAGCATACACGGATGGAGTAGTCGTTCCGGAAACTCGTGAAACATCGCCTAATTATCACTACTTAGATACGCCAACTGAATGCCTACTAGGCTTCCAATGTATCATTCAACCTTTTATTAAAATTAAAACATCCACAGCGAAAAGTAATACAAAATGTCTCATGTTTCTGAAATTATGTCAAATAAAGGAATGACAATAGAATTAAAAGACATTCATTATGTGCAAGCACATGAATTACATTACAATGTATTCTTTATTGAATTTTATAGCATTATATGATTCTTAGAGTAGGTTAAATCACTGAAGTAAACTTGCTGGAATTGAAGAACAAAAACAGCAGTATGAAAATCTCAAATCAGTAAGCTATAGACGCGCTGTTTAAACTTCATAAAACATGGATAAATTTTCAACCAAATACTATTTAAAGTGTTAGAAATCTTTTTCTAGATATTACCTTCTGTGATGTATTTGTCAGTGTTTTCGATGCTCTTTTGAATAAACGGAACTGGCACGCCACCTTTTCCAAACCTTCCCTCTCCCGACTGCTACCCGAGTCCCAGGCCACTCGTATCCCGACCGGCAGCCAGTGAGTACCTTTATTAAAGTGGTGTCTTATTTGCGTGCGTACACCACAAATGGCGACGAGGATGGGATACGAGTGGCCTGGGACTCGGGTAGCAGTCGGGAGAGGGAAGGTTTGGAAAAGGTGGCGTGCCAGTTCCGTTTATTCAAAAGAGCATCGAAAACACTGACAAATACATCACAACTCCTCCCTCTCAATTCCTTACATATAAGTACAACAAGTAAACATGTACCATACCATACAACAAACTCAAATTACCATTACAAATTAAGGCGATCAACAGGCCTCCTTAAGCGCTGAGGGTATCTCTTACCATCAGCTGTTCCAGAGATAGGAGCATTACACTGGGCATTGGGTGGAGATATATCTGGACATTGAAGGGATGGAGGTGAGTGGCTCAAACTTGCCACTTGGCAAAATCACATTGCCAAGGTTTGTCGAGTGACAAGTGTCGGTAATTTTAGGTCTTGGTTTAAGCCAAAACATAACTTTGTAGGTGTGGAAAGATGTTCCGATACACCTAATCCTCCTTACGAGGAAAACAAGGCTGACGATGTTAATATCGAGGATGTTCAACATTTATTTTCTATGTATGAGAAGCCTGTGGAAAGAGTCAAAGTTGACCCAATAAGGGTAGATATTGTTGTTCAAGGTAAAATGACTACGTTCGAAGTAGACACGGGAGCGAGTGTGACTGTTATTAGTGAAAGTTTTTATAAAAATAATCTAAGTTCTTGTGCTCTACTCCCTAGTGAATTGAAACTATGTTCATACACCAATCAACCGATTGTTCCAATTGGTAAAGTTAAAGTTAAGGTCAGCTATCAGAATGTAAATGAAATACTTGAAATGTATGTTATTCAAGGGGGATCACATCCGTTAATAGGACGTGATTGGCTTAAAATATTGGGCATAGACATTTCTTTCAAAAGTAAATTGGACCTACATGGCATTAGCGATTCAAGAACAACTGTTGATAATTTTGACCTAATGATTAATAATTTAATGAAACAATTTCCTGAAGTTTTTACCGATAAATTAGGCCAGTATAGAGGCGAACCAGTAAAATTGATTCTAAAAGAGAATGCTAAGCCGAAATATTTCAAGCCAAGACCAATACCTTTTTCTTTAAAGGCCAAGGTTGAGACCGAATTGCAACGTCTAGTGGACGAAAGTGTGTTAACTCCTGTACGTAGCTCTGATTGGGGTACGCCTATTGTGCCCGTCCTTAAGGCTAACGGTGACATCAGGATATGTGGAGATTTTAAGGTCACATTAAACCATTATTTAGAAGTTGATAAATACCCCATACCTCGCATTGAGGATTTGTTTGTAAGCTTGCATAAAGGGAGGCATTTTAGCAAAATTGATTTAAGCAATGCATTTATGCAGTTGACCTTAGATTCTGAGTCACAAAAGCTTTGTACTATTAGTACGCACAAAGGTCTCTTTTCTTACCGTAGAGTCCCCTATGGTATTTCTTGTGCTCCGGGAGTATTTGAAAAGGCCATTGAACAAACCTTGTCAGGGTTAGAAGGTACCGTTGTGTTTTTAGATGATATTTTAATTAGTGCACCAGATACTAAAACTCACTATGAGCGATTAGAGGCTGTATGTAAACGTCTTAGAGAATATGGTCTAACTGTAAAAAAAGAAAAATGTAAATTCTTTGCCAGTAAGATTGAATATTTAGGATTCAGTATTGATAAGGAAGGGTTACACACATCACAGGATAAAGTGGCTGCAATTGTGAATGCACCCATACCTAAGTCGGTCAATGAAGTTCGAGCTTTTATTGGTCTTGTAAATTATTATTCTAAGTTTATAAAAAACATGTCAACTATTTTAAATCCTATGTATAAACTTTTGCGTAAGGATGTCCCTTTCAATTTTTGTAAAGAGTGTCATATTGCATTCAATGAAGTTAAGAAAATTTTGACGCATGCACCAGTGTTGGCACACTACGATCCAGCATTGCCTGTAAAAGTGGCAGTTGATGCCAGCTCAACAGGACTAGGTGCTGTTTTAAGCATAGTTACTCATGAAGGTGTTGAGAAGCCGGTGGCTTATCATTCGCGCACTCTATCTTCTGCTGAGCGTCAGTACTCTCAGATAGATAAGGAAGCACTAGCTGTGGTTTTTGGCGTCAAAAAGTTCAACCAATATTTGTATGGACGGAAATTTACCTTATGTACGGATCACAAGCCTTTATTAAGTATTTTTGGTCCAAAAAGGGGATTACCTGTTTTTGCCGCGAGTCGACTACAAAGATATGCTTTATTTTTGTCAGGATATAATTTTGATGTCCAATATGTTAAATCTGAAAAACATGGTAATGCCGACGCTCTTTCACGTTTGCCATTACCCAACATGCTCACTGTAAATGAAGAACCTAAATGGATAGGAACTTATTTGCATTGTATAGTTGAGAGTTCCGTTCCATTAAATTTTGAAAATGTTAAAAACGAAACTCAGAATGATCCTGTTTTAAAGAAAGTGTACAATTATATAATGTATGGATGGCCTAACTTTCTATCAGAGGAAAATAGAGCGTTACAGCCTTATTTCTTAAGGAAGGATGAACTAACTGTTGAGCAAGGTATCATTATGTGGGGATACAAAATTGTTATTCCAAGTAAATTACGTGACTATGTTCTGAATGAATTGCATTCGGGTCACTTAGGTATTGTGAAGATGAAATCTGTGGCTAGAAATTATGTTTGGTTTCCTAATATTCATAGAAGAATAGAAGACCTAACTAACAGTTGCTCGTCCTGCCTAAGGGAACGCTCCAGTCCTTCCAAGAGTGAACTTCATGTATGGCATTATCCAACCTCACCTTGGGAGAGATTACATGTGGATTATTTAGGCCCTTTTAAAGGAAAAATGTATTTAGTGGTGATCGATGCTCACACTAAGTGGCTTGAGGTATTTGAAGTTAGCTCTACCTCAGCAAAATTAGCTATAGAAAAGCTCAGGGAGCTATTCTCAAGGTTTGGACTACCTGTTTCCTTACATTCCGATAACGGTCCTCCTTTCACATCTTTAGAATTTAGAAATTTTATGGTATCAAATGGAGTTAAGCACTCATTTTCACCCCCCTACCATCCTCAATCCAATGGTCAGGCGGAGAGCTCCGTTAAGTATGCTAAGCATAAGCTAAGTTGTGCTTTTCTTGAAAATATTGATGTAAATATTGCTTTAAGTAATATACTGTTCAGTTACAGGAACTCTGTTCATAGTACAACCAATGAAACTCCTGCCAAGCTAATGTTTGGCAGACCCTTAAGATCCAGGTTAGATCTATTAAAGCCTAATATTGTCAAAAGGGTGGAAATTAAACAAGATAAACAAAAAGAGTATTTTGGTGGGAGGAAATCTAGGGTATTATTCGAAAATCAACCTGTCCTAATTAGGGATTATCGCTTCAAAGATAAGTGGGTGGAAGGTATTGTATTAAGACGACTTAGTAGTGTTGTGTATTCAGTAATGTTAAAATCTGGTTTTGTTTGTAACAGACACATTGATCAGCTCGTAGGGCTAAATTCTGACTCTGTCATAGACAATTCAGTAAATGTACCAGGTGAGTGTAACGTTAATAGCGAGCTGGTAGCAGAAAGTTTTCCTAAACAATACTACCAATCTCCTCACTCAGTCCGTCTCAGTGATAATGACGTCCCTAGACCAACTGAGAGACCTACCCCTACCACTCCTATTACATCAAGTTTGAGCCACTCACCTCCATCCCTTCAATGTCCAGATATATCTCCACCCAATGCCCAGTGTAATGCTCCTATCTCTGGAACAGCTGATGGTAAGAGATACCCTCAGCGCTTAAGGAGGCCTGTTGATCGCCTTAATTTGTAATGGTAATTTGAGTTTGTTGTATGGTATGGTACATGTTTACTTGTTGTACTTATATGTAAGGAATTGAGAGGGAGGAGTTGTGATGTATTTGTCAGTGTTTTCGATGCTCTTTTGAATAAACGGAACTGGCACGCCACCTTTTCCAAACCTTCCCTCTCCCGACTGCTACCCGAGTCCCAGGCCACTCGTATCCCGACCGGCAGCCAGTGAGTACCTTTATTAAAGTGGTGTCTTATTTGCGTGCGTACACCACACCTTCACCAATTTGTAATTTAGAGTATTAATAATATAATATTGACTATTTGTGATTCAATTACACTATCACATTTTTTCGGCCAAATAATATTATTGTAGAATATTGCACTCAATTGCAAATATTTTTTTCTCAAATTGAAGTTAACACCTAGATTTAGATAGATATTTCAGTTGAAAAAATGGGTCAGTGAAAAAAATACGAGAAAAATAAATACCATTTCAACACATTTAAATACATTCAATAATAAAAGATCTGTTACTGTATGGCCAAGACGAATCTCATCACTCATTGCTACAGTATCTCAAGCAGTTAAGGTACTTCTGGAGAATAAAAATCTGTACGCTTGCATTTCAAATAGAAATTAAGGAGAAGAAAAAACTAGAAAATATTTCCCCTTAAACGTTATGGACACTTCCCTAAATCGGCTGTTACTCTAGAAAAACGAAAACTGCTGTCAGTGGATATCATATGATATAAATTTGAATTATACTCGTAGAACTAAAATGGTGAATATCCATAATGCAATTACAAAAATTAAGACAACTTCTCTCTGCTTTGTAGATGGTGTGACATCATAAAGAAAGACGACCTTCATGGTCACTTCTATATTGACACAACTCATGAATATTTTTTCTTCGTAAGTTTTAGTTAAACTCTGGTAAATATTTCTAAAATCAAAATTTTGTGATGTAATGGGCTCCATAAATGAAACACAAGCCATCTACTCCAAAGCAATTTTGGTAATTTAACTTTCTTATGTGAAAGAAATCAGACCTAACCGGTAGCCTATTTGACTTCTATGAACTTGCTAAGAAGGACATTCAAACGCAAGGATTCATTAAAACATCGAAATTATGCAGCAATTCGTTTGCAATGAATTAGTTCCTTGGTAGCTACAGTGTGCTGCAAAGGTCCAAAAGCATCAAAAACAATTTTTTATACCTCAACACCCTCTGTTAAGTATTATAACGCTCTACTCAACAAGCTGCATCATAGGCTAAAGATCGATATTATCCATTATTATCGATATTACATATAAGTCTTGGTACAAACTTTATCGTCATTTGGAATAAAATGTTCTAGACCTCCAGCAAATTCACCAAACTAGAATTCATTCGCAGTTGAAAATCTTTCAAAAATGTCGCATCTTCTCTAACAGATTTATTCTTGCCCTTATCGAAAGTTCCAATGGAAATTTCAAAATGAAAGTAGTCGATTCTAATTGGCAAATTAAGTCAAGCTTCAGTATTCATAATGATGATTATATGATCTTTAGATAGGTTCAGTTTTAAGTAGCTCTTGACTGACAACTTAAAACCTACGTATATCACACCTTGAAAACCTCATAAAAAGATATTGATGGCACCACACCCCTAGAATACAGGCCACCCAACTTACGCGTATTGTCAAATTGCTCCAATGAGCAGACTGAATAATTGTGATACACTTGGAAAATCTTTAAAAGAAGTAAAAAATCTTACCAATAAGTTTGAGATGTCACGTTTAATTTTTAGACATAAAGCCCTTTCACTCGATTGCTATTGATCGATATTAAAAGAATTCCTTTTACGGTGGTGGACTATTCAAAGAAAACAAGTGGATTTGAGGATATTTCAGAGGTCATTGAAAGCAAGGATGGGCAAAGCTGATCTATTTGATTTATTATTTAACTTTTAAAAAGAGCTGTAAATTAACAGACACCGCTAATAGAGGAGAAATTGATGCCAAAAAAAACTAAGATAAATGTAATACCGGTATTTATTCTTTGATACTGTTTGTCATAAAACACCCACTTAAAATATCAATATGAATTTTACGAAACTTCTACACTAATTGATGCTGTGATTAGATTCCTTTCATTAAGGTACTTGTCAGTGAAAATGCAATACATAGATCAAATAAAGCCAGAGGTACCCTTATCCAACGTACAGTCGCCGCATAAAGTCTGGCGACATGTAAGATGTGAGTCTTTGTGCATCCATTCAACGCATTTCTGAAAGTCAGAAATTTGAAGATCGTATTATGTCGGAATTCCTTCAAAACGACGTTGTGGAAAATACAGCCTACCACAGAAAAAATAGTTACGAATCAGGAAATATTATTAATTAAACGTTTCGAATTCTGTTTACAATTCATAATTATGAAAAATGTTATATACCGTATTTATATAAGTAGCCAATCGCTCTTAAATGCAACATTTTTTTCAAAAGATTCGCATTTATAGAAGAAAGCACAACATTTTTATGATAGTGAACATTTTATTCAATATTTGGTGGTTTCTCATCCAGCATCAATGACTTCATGAAGCCGATTACGCATGTATTTCACTGAATTCTCACATCTTGAAAGTCACTGCTCGACCGATTACCCTATGTCCAACGCGTAATTCAGCAACTCCTCATCCGTCCTTGCAGTGCTTCCCTTCCATTCTGGAACCATGATGCCCAGATTTTCAATTGGATTTAAATCCGGTGATCTTGCTGGCCAAGGAAGGACATCAATCTACAGGTGCCGATTGAAAAATTGCTTCGCAACGCGAGTGGAGTGGACAGGTGAATTGTCCTGAATAAGGATTACACCCTCTCCATCAGGCACAACATCCTTGCAGTAGGGAACCAGAGGGTCCTCTAAAATCTCTGCAGACATAATAGCTGTCATCCTTGGTGGTGTTCTCACCAGAGGACCAGGGCCTGTTGATATTGCATCTCGGAAACTCATAGATATACGCTCGGATTTTGTAGATAGAAGTATAGCGGAGCAAACCTGCAAAATATTTATTTTTTCCTTGGCACTAAATTACGAAGTGAACTAATCCTAATAGGATTGCCATGAAGAAGTCTTATTTAATTACGCATATGAAATCTCTCCACAAAGAAACCTCAACTCCCAATTTTGAGCTAATTTAAAGCATGCAATTCTAACCCTTGATTTTTCTGTGCCTTCAAATTCTAACGCTTAGTTTAGAAGTTGAAGGCTCCGTACCATTAGCGGGATGTACGAACAAAATTTAATAATCAAAGCACTATTAGTAGGGCACCATCAATGAATTAACGCAAATTTGCAAACGTTATGATAAATATTTGTCAACAATATTTTTAAAAATATCGATTACTTTTATTTACCTGGATCGAGGCAGACCCAAAAATGTCATTCTCCCTTCATTGATGCGGGTAAATACCGTCTCATTACAAAAAATAGCGAGATCCCAAAAGGTCAGACAAATTTCGAAATAATTCCTTACAAAATGAAACCGTATTTCCTTATCTTATTCGCATATGGCAGGCTTACGAGCTGCGTGATGATGAAATATTACACGCTCAACCGTATGATTTATAAGAGTCGTGTATCTGCACTGTATAGTATTTCCTTATATCTTCCTGCTGATGCCAGCCCACCACTTGTTACAGGATTATTGATCATGTGATTAACCATCGCCTCGTCTCCTTCTCTAGTTATGTACCGAGGTCTCCCGGTCCGTGTCTTACTGTTCAGTCCATCCGCAGCACACTCTCGAGCGCGTTTTATCCATCGCCATACCACACTCCTATGGACTCCCAAATTCCTAGCCACCCCCGCAACTGGACGTCCAGCTACCATTAGTTAAACCATTACTTCTCTGTCTGCGAGAGAGTTTTCCCTGTTGGCAGTGTTTCGCAGGCCGGTACATACCAGCACTCTTGTGTTCCTTCAACTGGCTAACGCTCTTCAAATTCCTGACTTTCAGCAATGCGTCGAATGGATGCACTGAGACTTCTCGGTCATTTCCAAATCTTTTGATCACTCCTGTTTATACTCCTTACGGGAAAAAATCAAGTCCCTCAGTTCAAGGAGACCACTTAAGTCCCTCCCCCTGCCCTCTTTCTCCCCTCCCCAACCCTCAATTTTGAATCAGTTCCGCTTTTTTCACACAAAATCGCAGTTCCGCTTATTCGGCGCTGTTGTCGATGTCACCAGACTTTATGCAGCGACTGTACATGAGTGGTGCACAGTATGGCAATAAGACAAAAATAGATGTACCGGTGAATTCGTACTTTGGCTGAATGTAGAAACAAAAATTATTATATTTATGTATTTATTGACTACGTATAAATAATCTATTATTTTCATTTATTGAGGTTTGGTTAATTAAAAACCCTTTATTTCACTGGCCAACGTTTCGGCAAATTTATAAATTTCTGAGGATGGCAATAAATTTGCCGAAACGTTGGTAGTGAAATAAAGGAATTTTAATTGACCAAAAATCAATAAATTAAAAGAAGAGAGTGGAAACAAAAATACATAAATTGACAGTGAGCTACTGCGTGCTAAAAGTAAATATGTATAACTCTTTTCAATTCTGATTTTAGCGAAGCTCATGTTATGCAGTTGACATGGTGAAGGAGGGGCTAAGTTCAATATCCAACATGCGTTATCTCCCATGTAAAATATCACCTCCAGACGATATAAATCACTAACGTCACTAATTTACCAGAGGAACAGTCTGCAGGACCGCAGATTACCGTCAACTGGACCTTAGACGCCCCCGCAAAATACGGGGTTTTACGCTCGCTCAGAGGGTTTGCTAGGTTTTGGTGGCACTGGAAGTGAGATAAGAGGCAAGGAGAGAAGAGGTGGAGCAACAGAGGGGGAGGGAGAACGAGTCGAGGTGGTGGCTGTAGAGTAGAGGGTCGATAGGGAGGGAGGGCTCCAAAAGCAGGGGGTGGGAAAGGGTAAGATAGGGGGGGGGACTCGTCTCGGGAGGCTGCGCGGTAGCGTAGCAAACTCACCCCACCCACTCGACAAAAAAGTTCTGAAATTTAATCGCCGTCGAGGTGGACCCCCAAGGGTTTGTTTCGGAAGGAGTTTTTAAGGGGTCCCTTTAGCATCTTTTTTAATCCGTTTCGATCGCCCGCGTGTCCCGACCGCCCGACATATAAACGATTTCGTATCGGCGATACGTCGGGAGACATCCACCTCCTAATACTCCCCCCTGACACCCCCACTAACCCCAGTCAAAGCCTCCCAACTCATAGATAAATGGCTCGAGTGTGGTGGTGGTGGTGAGCAGTGGTTAAGTAAGGCCACTCACAAACACAGACAGACAGACACAAAGGCCGATGGGTGGGGATCCGAGACGGCTTGGTTCACGGTGACATTGTGCTCCAAAATTGTTTCGATTGATTCTCGCGTCCCCGAGGCCCAGGAGTAGTTTAAATGAACAGTTACGTTTCCATTGTCCACGTGGAAGACCAATTGGGTGCTTTTGGCTCGCTGTGAAATTTCTCCACGACTGCCGTAAACAACTCCCAATGCTTCGCGCTCAGATAGAGGGAAATTTATTTGTCTCGGAAATGGCTGCGGGAAGTGAGAAGGAACATTATAAATGCTTCAGTCAGAGTGAATATTAAACTTTATTACTGATTTTAATAAATGGTACATTTTATCGAGTTTTCTTCCAATATTTTCCGAACAGGAATAATTGATTTTTTTAATGGGGTGCACGAGTGTCCGCTATATGCAAACCATCTATTGAATAGATCCACAATCTTCTATCTCAGTTACATTACAAATGTATGGGTAATATATTAGAAAATTTTTAAAAAATTCTCTTTTTTCCCCTCATGCAACGTTCCTTTCTCCTTTACCATCTCTCCTCCTCCTTCTCCTTAACCACCTATATTTTCAATCTTGGAGTTAAACTGATTTGTTTTCAACAAAATACTCAAATCACAAATATAATTAGCTAAAAAATTGATACGGTGAATTTAAAATACAAATTGTTGATTCATGGATAAAATTTGGAGGAAATATGTTCGTATTCGCCAGGATTTCTGAAAATGGTCTAGACGAAATAATAGTGAATTGTATACGTGATTTACTAACTGAACACA
The DNA here is from genome assembly GCA_963573305.1 of Pyrrhosoma nymphula. Taxonomy (NCBI): domain Eukaryota; kingdom Metazoa; phylum Arthropoda; class Insecta; order Odonata; family Coenagrionidae; genus Pyrrhosoma; species Pyrrhosoma nymphula. The sequence continues at coordinate 152,091,708 of OY754328.1, forward strand.
AACAAAAAGTAGTTATTGACGACGACACTTCCAACATGGTTGAAATGACGTCTGGCATCCCCAAAGGGGTCATGATTGGCCCTTTGTTATTCCTCATTTATATTAACGACTTTACCTCTAGAATAAGTAGCATAATTAGATTGTTCGCAGACGATTATATCATCTACCGAGAAATTGGGAAAAGAGCTAGCTTAGAAGTTCTGCCATCGGGCATCAGACTCGTGGTGTCTTGAGTAGGGGCTTGAATTTAACCTCACTAATTGCACTGTAGTACACTTCCTACGAATAAAATCACACTAACGCCTTAACTTTGATGCGGGAGGGGTACATATAAATGAGTCAGCTGCAGTCAAATACTGAAATCATTTTGAATTCAACCTAGGGTGGGGGAAACACATGAAAAACATTTGCTGTTCAGCATTAAAAAAACGAGGGAGTGAATAGTAGTAACGTTCTTCGATGAAAAAGTGAAAGATAGATACTACTTTGCTCTGGATAGGCCACATCTTGAATACACCGTGATCAGGAACCCTGCCCAGAAAGCATTAATTCGCGAAGTAACTGAAATACATTGTAAATCTACAAGTTGCCTTAAAAACTGCTACAAGCAAGTATAATGTGCGGTAGTATTTTTGTTTAACGTGCTTCGACGGCTAAGGTCACTTCGCACTTAGTGTCTGCCACGTGCAGCCAGAGACAACAGCACTTGGATGAATCGGAGAATCACCCATCCAAACTCGAGCCGAGCCTAACGATGCTAAACCGGTGTTTATATCGTGGTAGGCCGTTTCCCAAAGTAAAATTTGTCACACGATAAATGTATGGGATAGGTCGGAAGCCAATAAAAACTCATAGGCTACACACTGGCTTAGCTTATTTGAAAAATTCATATCAGGAGTTTTAGTACGACCCGGAGGATATTGTTTTTACCCCGCGCTATATCTCTGGAAATTATAAAAGCGACAAAATAATCGAGAGTGCCGAACTGGTGGCCCTCACACCATTAGTGATTATAATAAAAACAGCGTGTAACTAACATAAGACATATCGATAATGTATAATTCAACTCAGTAATCTCTCCCCTCCTTTTCCCTAGTCCCTCACATTCCATGACTGGTGTCTTAACCCCCCTGTCACACGCTTCTGAGGCAGCTCGCAGGGTAGTATGTAGATGTAGAATACCATCGATTATCTTTCTTATCTCATTTCATGCGTTTTTAGTCGTGAGAAAATAACTCTGAAAGTTAGTTTGGCGTTATATCCAAGGGGTTATGCTCATTATAGCTGCAGATATCATTCCGTTCGTACCTTATTGAAAAGTGACAAGATGTTTTATTCTGATAAACTTTTAGTTTACATATACATCTTTAAAACTGATAGAAAATTATATTTATTAGAAAACCATTTTCAACATTTGTCTGTGAGGTGCACATTGTCTTTAATTGGTGTACTGTACAATAGTCATAATTTTTATTCAATGATCGATTGACGTTATTGCTGAGAACTACTGATAAGTATGCAAGAGTTCTTATTAGAATGGTAAAATTTGCACTCAGAAATATTATTGCATATAGTGTTGTTAATGACGCCAACAAATCCAACTAAATGAGCATAAAAATTAAGAATGACATAGGTACGACATCAATGAGTATGAGCATGCCGTGGTATACTTGGAAAAATAGCCGTGTCTTACAATGTAAGGATCTTTCGTCAAAAATGTGGCCAGGCTTCAAAGGAATACAATATAACCTGCTTTCCTGTTAAGAATATTAGGAAATTCTATGTTAATTCGCTAACTTTATTCAAGTATTTAAGATATCGCTTGCCAAATCAAAGCGCCCATTTAAGGACTCACAATATCATCAAACAAGTTACACAAACACAAACAAATCTATTCAGTCAAAGGAAATACTGCCTAAAGTGAGAGAGCCTTCAAGGGTACAGGAGCTTACACAACTACTGCTCAAGAGATGGGTTGGAAACATTTAAGAATCCTGAAATAGTGGGAAGAACAGAAACTAGTGGGCATGCAACAAATATTCTCAACCTCAGAAAACCCCAGGCATTTTCAAGTTTTCAAACCCTAATCTCATAACCCTCTTCCACCACCCCCATCCCCAAGCTCGTTCCTTCAAACTCTCGGAACCCCCTATCGCCCCTCCCCCCTCCCGCTGCGACACTTTCCCTCACTCCGCTCCCCTCCCTCCTAATTACCCTCCCGCAACGCTGAGAGACCCACTGTAGCCGCCTCCCTTACTCTCCCTGCCTCCGCCCTTCTTCTCTCCTCCGTCCGGGGGTGGGGAAGTCGCACCATCCATTCTCACTCTCCGGATCCCAAACACTCCCCTTTCTCTCCCTTTCTCTTTCTCCCGAGGGTCCTCTTCTCCTCCGCGCTGTCTCTCTCATTCGCCTAATCTTTTGGGTTCACCTCCTCCATCTATCCCTCCCTCAGATAAATATCTCCGGAGTTTGAATTGAGATCCGTCACTGGAAGACCATTTAGTTCCATTAATGCTCCCTAATTTTATGCGCTCGCTCCACACAAAACACCTCTTTCATTTACTTAAACGATACAATGTTTTTGAAAAAGGAAAATCACTCCATCAGTTTGAACTACTGACAAGTGACAGCGGATCCGGGCTCCATTCAATGGAAGGAGATATTACCAAAATCGAAGATCGTGAATGGCATGGAGAAAAAAATTTGCCCAAGATTTGGGCCCATGATAAGATTGTAAGACATTTTCTTGATGCAGTCAGCCGTATTTAAATTTCAAAACATACTACAGAAATACATCATTTTAGAGGTTAAGTATCATTTTTCTGATTCATAAGTACAGAGCTACAGGAGAGGTATACTTTTTAATGCCTGATATAGTTTTGGACGAAAGTAATCTCGAAATGTTACCTAGAACGGTGATAAAATGACATAATTTCTTGTGGAAAAAATACATTGATTCAGGGTTGTATGAGTTTGATATACACTGGAAACTGATGCAATTATCTTGAATGAAAAAAATTTAAGAAATCTTAGCAAGTAAAAATAAACGATAAATAAATATCCATCGAATATGAATAATGAAAAAGTCAATATATCTAACACTACTTATATTTATCAACTTTAAGACACATTTTACTTTGCCGCGAAATGATCTGCCAATATATGACAATTATAAGGAAAATCTGAATCGTAAAATCATGTATTCCTTATCCTAAATAGTTAAATCTTGCTTATATAAGTTTTTTTCTGACATATTTTGTGAGCAAGTTTATTACCTAGCAGGATTTATGATAAAAACGATAATTTTTACACTTCGTAGAACATATTTTATTAAGCTTTACTAGGATTAGAGCTTTAGTTGGACGTGCTTGGACGGAAAATTTCCATCGATTTTGCTCTTACCGCCTGCCACTTGCAAATAAGGGCAACTTCGGTGACTGAGCCTGTGACTAAACCGGGGTTTTTACCGTGGATGGGCGTTGAACAACATTCATATGCTCGATGATATCTTACATAAAAATATCATTAAAAAACTGATCTGATGATGACGTGCAACGTCGAAACCTAGGTCGTTTCTAATAAATACATGTGGAATTACAAAGTTACTGCTTCTCATTCACAATGCTAAGCAAATTTCATTAAGTCGCGCCTGAGACAACGAAGTTTACCATATAACAGATTCATAAAGAATATCCTGTCGATGTCTTTTGAAATCAATTGAGCAATAATTTAATTAAGTGCTTGAAAACTATGAATGTAAAAGATATAATACATAAGTTATAAATGTATTGAATAATAATGATAAAAAATTCAAATCGTTGCTTACTATATTTACTACTTCCAATTTTGAAAGACTGGATGCTGCTTTTTTATTGTTTCTATCAAAAAATGCAGTTCTCACAAATAAGTAGAGGAATGGACCCGCAACAATTCCGTTTACACTGCATGCAATAAAAAAGCTAGATATTGTCTTTCGCAAATTCTTAACATCATATATTTTTTTCCAAGTTGTGACATTCCAGTTAAAATATTTGAATACATATCGTAATCTTATTGTCATGTTTAAATTCAAGCGGTATTCATGCTCTGGACACACCCTTCCAAGCAGAGGTGTGAATCATAAATACGAAAAATTGCATTCGACACTGGAAAAGGAACCAAGTCATGGAAATTTTTCGCTAAGATGTTGTTCTCGTTTCACATAGCCTATGATTTATCATACAAAATGTCGTTCAGATTTATTATAGCTACAGTACGGTTATCTTATGGTTTTAAGTATTAATCATGCCATAGATTTATCTGACCATATTTTTACTCCGTTACCTCATACATCATCACATCAAGAAGGTATTTCAAAGAGTTTGGTATCCATCTGCTCGCATCTTATTAAGCTATTCCTGCCAATTTTAACATACCTTTTTATAAAATAATAGTTTTCCCGGTGAAATATGGGAATAGACCTCGAATAAAATTATTAACATGCCTATTGAGAAGTATGGCAAAATTATATTAATTTATTAAAATAGACATGGCTGTTACAAGTTACATAGTAAATCATCATGATTTAGAATGTATCATGTATATGTTGAATCAATTGCATTTGGAAGAAAACATAAAGGAAAGTAGAGTTAATATTCTCACATCAGGACAGAAGAAAGGGCAACTAGTCTTTGTTGTTTATTTTTACTCTCAATACATACAAACTCGCAAAATAAAGTACACGTCATGCTGTTTTTTTGCAGAATTACAGATTGAACGACTTTATTCTTAATGTGTAACATTTGAGTGCCCATTTCTTCAATTGCATCTAAACAGGCAAATTCTAAAGGTCAACTGTTCATTTCGACCTAATAAACCTATTCTACATCCTTTTACTTCACGGTGAAAAATTAATATTTGGAAGGGGAAGTGTAACACATTTCTTTGATTCCCCTACACGCGATGAACGTTGATAGGTTAGCGGAAGGTATTACTGGCGGGTGCCGTTACATATAACGGGTTGAGGGGAGGCAAAGTGCGACAGTGAGCAACGGGTTGAGGGTAGGATTAAGAATAAGAAATTATTTCAAGTAAGTTAGGCCCCGAATGCAAGGCACCAAGCAATAAATTATCACATCTATTCTTCTGTGTGATCCATTTGGTTTCTAATACTAAATAAAGTAAATAATTAGTGGATATTAATTGTTAAATAAAACCTTTCGCTTAGCAAAAAATTATTAAAGTATCTATAGGTGCCAACAATCATGCCATTTGAATTTGAGGAAAGATTTTTGACTTTAATCAATTATTCGGCAATAAAATATGTACGTAAAACGGAAAACATATTGTATTCTTAGGTGTCACCCACTTTTTCCAATTCGTCATAGTAGTTCCAAGTGAGAAAATAACAACGGACGGTTATCATGACTAATTTTCGGAAAATTAATTGGAATCGTGCCGTCAATCCATCGTTTTTTTTCTGAGATAAAAAATTAAAATGGCATAAACATCATTCTGCAGTGGACCCTCCTTAAAGGGCAGTATTCTAGCAAATTTTCAGTCCGCGAAAGGGTTAAGGGAGGCGGAAACGGGTGGTGGGAGGGTGGTTTAAGGAAGGAGAGTACTGAGAGTTGAGGAAGAGTGAGTGAGGAGAGAGGATAAAGGGAAGAGTGGGGGAGAGGGCTGGAGAGGTGGGAAGGAGAGGGCGTCCCTATACTAGGCTTCTCCTCTCTCGGGATAGGGGTTGCTGGCAGAAAATCAATGCTAAGGACGGAAAAGAGCACACACACACACTCAGACACATACTTTTCCAGGGAATAAAAAAAGGAGAGGGGAAAAAAGTAAAGGAAGCGGGAGAGGAGCGTCCACTCCTCTATATGTTTTTCTTTTATCCCGGCCAGGCGAGTGTCTTGCGCGGAGTGGAAAGAGGGGAGAAACGATCTCATCTCTCGCTTTCTTCGTTTCTCCCGCTAACTATCCTTCCATTCGTGAATACTACCCCCTTCTCTCTTCTCTCCCTCACTTCCTGCCATACTCCTAACGTCACCTTGGAAATTAGCACGGCGTTCCAAGGATGGATAAAGTATTCCCGTGGGCGTGGATACTAATTCATCAGGAGCGTTCCAAGGAATTTTAGGAAAAATAATCACAAAAAGGTTGTACAATGGTCTTCAAGTACCGTCTAGTTCCTCGAACTGAAAAAAAGACGCAAGGACTACCTAAGAACACATTAATCTCCAAGAAACATAAATTTGATCGTTCGATGCGTCTGGAAAAATTACAACTAATATTTTAATCCAAAGATGTTTTCCACTTGACTTTTTCCGAAACGGGTAAATTCAGCTTAAAGTACAAAAATTTCCGTTCACTACCTGGAATCAGTTATGAAGAATAATGTCATGGGTAACTGTAGATTTTTAGGTAAAAACAGCATACGAATTGCTTCATCGCTAAATAATAAAGATGTTGCATATATTGGAGGTAGATATACTAATCGATGCTATTGCAACTTGAGTTGCAGCCAAATGAGCTTCTTTATTATGTACAAGAAAGGAGTTGGAATCATTGACACATAACGGAATCACACCCAGACAATTCGATGTTAATTACGTGATTTGTTTGTTGGTGCGCCAGGGCTAGCGAAACTCATCATTGATACCTTAGGTGAAAATCTTTTCAATTATTAAAATTAATGTAGTTTATTGGTTCCAGTAATTGTTACGGCCAGTGGACAGGACTAAACCGTGAGGTACGCTCCTTCCTCAATTACCTCTACACCATCCTTTAGAAAATTTCCTTTTCAATGGAAAAAGACGTGTAAGTCACATGAACTTCCTTGATTTCTCAATTTCCCCCAAAGAAAAGAGACATGAGTTGATGAAATGATTCTGCTCATTATTTTTCTCAAACATATGCCACCTTTTACTTGACGATCCACCGCAAATTCAACTCAACCTCCTTTTCCCCAAAAGGTTTCACTATGGAGCCCATGAAAATCGCCAACAATGGGTACAGCTCTAATATATTTTTCAAAATACTAAATAAAAAATAGAAATCAATAGTCGTAAATATTATATTCTCTGCACAACCTGAGGAACTATAGACCTTTAAATGTTGCTCTTTCTCCCATTCCTGGGGGATATCTCATATACAAATTCCAATCACCTAACGACATAAATTAAAGTAGGTAACCTTTTAAAAAGTCAAACATTTATAAATGAAATGCATAGGTTCCAATGCATCACATGCTAGTGTGATAGGTAGAAAATTCATTGTGCGCTCTCAGGAATACGTTAAGTGTTACAAAGATTAGGATTGCACCTCCCTCCCTTCTAAGCACTTTCAGGAGAGTTACAGCAATAGTGATTTGGTCGTCAAAATTTTCTCCTTGGCACATTCAGAATTTTAAAATGGACGCTCTCGAGCAATTCGAGATAATAATGCATTTGGCAGGTCGTCATACGACCCTATGGAATGAGAAATTGTTTCAGATGCCCATCCCAATCCTCTCCGAGAAACTACCCTTGAAAAAACCAACACTTCCCGCCACCTGACCGCGTCCGCACTTCATTACATCCCTCCTCTTACCCTCTACTACATCATGAGTCTCGGCGTAACCACCTCCTCGCTTACCCAAGCCCTCTCCACAACACCCTCTACCTCACACCTCCCCTTCAACCATGACCCCATCCAATCATGGCTGTGTATACATACCTGAACTGAATGTTCTATATTTTGATGCCGCAATTCAGTTAAACACGTAGTACCAAGATAAACTAATATTATATGGAAAAGTATAAGATTTTTATCTTTATAAACAAAAATTATTACTTCCATGAAGTGAATCCTGAAGCGGAAGAGTGTACCTTTAAATTGCGTTTCTGTTCCTGATAGAAGATGAAGCATAACTGCTAACTTACTCTGAGCCAGAGTATGCGGTGATGTAACCGATTACACCATACGTCAAAAAAAAACAATTTATCAAGCGATAACTATTTATTCCATTTCCTTTGACTAAAAGGTTATCAAGTGGACATGTATCATGGGAATGCTCAATAGAGCGAGATGGAATTTCCGAAAGAAACTCTACAACACGAAAGGAAATTTATGAACATAAGAGGTGACTTCCATTGATTGTGAGAGTGACAATCAAATTAAACCTGAAAATAACACGTCATACATGATAAATAAAACCTGGTGAGAATCTCTGTACAAAATATAATTTGGCACGTAATGCAAAACAGTGGCTATTGGTGAATTTTATGATTGATTGAATATTACACTTGCCAATGGCCTTGCCATGTTCATCTACATCTATATACTACCCCGCAAGCCGCCTCAATAGGCGTGTGGAGGGGGGTGTTAGGACATCAGCCGTTTACATATAAAAAGGAAACGCTCTAATGAAATTACGCCTTGCATTTATTATAGTCCCTTATTGTTCGGGGGAAAAACGAATTCCCATACCTATCCGTTCGGCAAAATATCTCTCTTAATTTATCGTTTCTGTCGGACCTGGAAATATAGTGGGGTTCTAATATGATGTTCAAGGCAGATAGAAAATCTGCCAAAGTTATACATGATTTCCTGCGAAGTGTAGCACGGTAAATGAACAAGCCACAAAAAATGGAGAGGGATTATAACACTCCCAGTGCAAATAAAAGCATGTACGCGGGCTTCACTTGGAATTGCTAAGCTCACTATCAAATCAATCGACAAAAGTGGTTCCTATGGGCGGTATCATGCCTATGTAGGAGTTTTGACAGATAAAAAAACGCTAATACATTATGTACGAAAAATGGGCAAGCAAAGAGAAGATAAATTTATGTTAAGTGTACTCAAGAATGACCCTTTCCATAAAATATTACCCACATGAGTTTTCAATGACAGCGTTTACTTCCAACTATATTTAAAATATCGTATCTAGGGAAGGAAGGACGAAGTTTTGCGGACCTCCAATGAAAATCCAGTTAAATTATTTAATATTTCTACGTTCACAGTTTTCAGATATTTTCACAGTTTTGTAAACTCAATATCCGACGTATTCATGCATTCATGTTTGCATTAAAGTCCCTTATCCACATTTATAGTGTAAATCCGCCACTAAAAGGAAAAAAGAAATTCCAATGATGGTATCTGGACGACATGAGCATTGAATTATATTTAAGAATGCTTTGTACTGTGGTAATAATTTCCTGAATGATTGAATTACTTCTCAATATTTTCTGGCTCAAAATTAAAAATTATAGTTAGGAAATAAAACTTTATGCTGCTAATGACAATTAAAATGTTCACTTCTTATTCTTCTTAACTTATATTAAATAATATTTGGTCATATAATTCCCGGTTTTAGCTGAGATAATACTATTATAAAGTTAATGTATTTTAATGATTTTACTGAATTCACTTTTTGATCGTTTTCCATGGATTGCATTTATCGAAACCATTCGTCCAACAAAATTGGCAGCAATAATGTCGTTCATATTTTCTTCGATTGAAACGGCTCAAAGTAGTTACGTTAGCCAAAAAACTATTACTCTTTTTCCATTTGCCTGTAGATTACTCAGGATTACAATTTTTATTTTCAAGGATGCATGGCATTGAGATGTCATAATCAAATAATGTATGCTAAAAAGAAAATGATAAAGGAATTAATGTGGCATTGTAGAGGATTCATTTTGACCCCAGTTATCATTAGAATAAAACTTGTCCGAACTTCAGGGCGATCATCAAAATTATACAATAAAGAAAGTTCATGATCTTAAAAACGAGATTTAAGAAGAGAGGAAAAAATCAGAATTCCCTCGAGTGCTAATGCGTTTTTTATTTATGAATTTTATAGAAAAGCTCTGCAAGAATTTCTGTGAAGGTAAACACATGACAAATTATTTATGTTCAAGTTAAAGGCTAGAAAATTTCAATTACCAGTTAATTAGTAAAGTTGAGTGTTATATTTCAAGCCAAAAGCTTTACTTAGCAAAAAGAAATTATTCCAGAGGAGCGGACAGCGAAGTTTCCAGTGGACCGCGTCAAATTCTTCGGGCGCCACCTGCGCCAGGCCGTCGCTCGGGTCATGAGCAGAGCGTCCCTTGTTTGAATATCTCATAAACTGTTCGTGTTAAGCGGCAGTGAGCGGCACTCGAGATTGATTAAGCCTCCATCTCTCACCGAGTCTTCGTCATTCCTAGGCGGCTGCGAGTTCTCTCTTTATATGAAGATCAGGGGATGACTGGAGCATTTGCGGGAAAATTACTCAGTAATTTGTAGACATGAAAGTGTTCAAAGTGACCCGCATAAAATGAGGAGGTTAAGATATTATGAAGAGGCGTTCCACCGTTGGTTGTATTTTAAATCATGAAAGTGGGGAAAATAAAGATCATAATCCCGTTCATGTCTTTTTGTGGTTAGATGAAACTTTTTCAACAAAGATACTTTAATATAATTTCTAGCAAGTTACAGACGATTATTAACTGTAATACTTTAGAAATTGACGACTTGATGTTTCAAAAAACATTTTTATACTCTAATTGAGCACTCCACTTAATGTTAATAAATCCTTACTTGAAAAAATTACAGCTTTTAATATATTCTCCCTTTATTCATGCCCAACGGAAAATTAAAACGAAAGAGCTAGATGATTAAAGCATACAATTCAACAACTATTGCCACTCGATTTACATAACCGAACTTTCACACATATCCTTAGTGTCATTTACCATAGGCATACTCTTTATAGGCATTCCCTATAGGCATACTTATCCTTTCATGCAAGACCTATAACCATATGGTTATGGGCATGCTATTATTAGTGAACCCGTCTCTTGGACTGCAACCTTGACACGGTGGAAGGGATTGCGCATTCCAATGACCCCTAGAGCTGAACTGGTGGATGGAACTAGAATTATTTCAGATAGGGCCACACAAGTGTATCTCCCTAGCTCGAACGATTGGAGGCGAAAGGTAGTTCACGTGATCGTGTCACGTTGAAATTACCGCTGAACAAAAGCAGTGCGAATAAGCCCCCTCGCCCTAGCAATTATTTTCCAGAAAAATGAAAGACAAACAGAAAATTGAATCCTGGCAACTACGGGACTCCGCCCACAATGGAAAGTATCATGCTGGCAGCAGGGGATGCAAGGCCTCTGCGGTTGTCATCTCACGAATTCCTTACGGATTAACATCAACAGCGGATAAAAGGACTACGATGGAGAAAAAAGAAGAGAAATTCAGTGGTAACATAGGAACTTGGAACGTTTGGACTACAATGAGGGTCGGGAGGCTATAAAAATTTAAACAGGAAACAGGTTAGATGCTTTGGGACTGTGTGAGGTGACCTGGAGAGATTACGGGAAATATTGGAGTGATGGTTTGTGTAACTTTTAGTGCAGGAGATGAGAGTAAATGTAAAATAGCGATGTCAGTGAACGTAAAATTGGGGAAGAGGGTAGTAAACATTAAACTCGTTATTGACAGGATACTAGAGGTTGCACACATAGCACACCCGACGAATTTAGTAGTGGTCCAAGCGTACATACCTGCAACCGATGATAAGGAAGAAATCTAAGTGACGTGCACGAACAACTAGAAAAGATACTTAGAGAATTGCTGTAGAAGTAAAACAGAGATGGAAGATAGGAGAATTCAGAAGTAGGAGAAGGGAGGGATGGATATTAAGTGATAGATTACAGCATAGGACATGAAGTGACCACGGTTAGAAGGTAGTCGATTTTCTTTAGAAGAAATAAATTAGTGATAACAAACATTTGGTTTAAACATTACCGCAGATATATGCACTCGTGAAAAAGTCGGGGACACAGGGAGATATCAAATGGATTTTAACATGTTTAGGCAGAGGTTTAGGTGTTAAATATAATATAAATAAGATAACAGTGAATAGTAAGAGAAGTGTTAAATATTCACGCAGCAATCTACTGATGAATGTGGACTCAGGCCATAATTTAGTTCCTATGAAATTTGATGTCAAATTTAAGACTATAAGTAAAAGTAGGAGGATGAAGATGTGGAACGTAGAAGCATTGAAAGAGACGAAAACGAAGGAATACCTGAGGTTGGTAGGTATTAACGCAATGTGAAGCAAAGGGGATGGAACTATTGAGGAGAGATGGGAGAGTATCAAAACGGGCACAGTAAGAGTGGAGGAGAAAAAGATAGGATAATGGAAATGAGAATATTTATGAAAGAATGAGTCATAGAGGAAATAATGATGACAATAAGGAAACAAGGGAATGGAAAAACGTGAATGTTGAACCAGAAAAATAAGGTACTATTATTAATTATATACTAAATACAGGTGAATAACCAATCGGATGAAGGAAAACTGGTGCAGAGTTCAAAGAGAGGAAATGGAAAAGCTATAGAGAGAGGGAGAAGTAAACATTAAACTCGTTATTGACAGGATACTAGAGGTTGCACACATAGCACACCCGACGAATTTAGTAGTCAACTTTGACGAATGGGAAGATCTTTGATGCGATGACCAATTAGGTTTCAGGATAAGGAATGCAACTCTGGATGCAAAACTCATTGAAAGGAATCTTGTGTGTATTTAGGGCGTTTTTTATTACTTTGTGGATATTGAAAATGCATTTGACAGAGTTTTGGGAAAAACTAAAGCAGTCCGGTATAATAATAGAAATAGACTGGTGAGATAGGAGACTCATCTGAAATCTAAATATAGCCAAGAGGGCACAAGTGGGAACGGCTGACGGAGAATCTGGGTGAGCAGCTATAGGTCACGAGGCTACGTTGCCCGTTTTTACCTTCGCTTTCTAACATCGATGCCAAGGAAATGGCAAGAGAAGCATGGTAGGAGCAAGAGGTGAAATAAAGGCGGGAGGACAGCTCATTAAATCGGTTACATTCGCGGTAGACCAGGCGTTGAATAGTCAATAAACCAAGGGATTGAATTAGAAATTAGTGCGAGAAATACAGAAATAAGGTAAATCATAAGAAAACAAAAGTGGTGAAATTCTCTGGGACAGAGCAAGCAAGGCAGGTCATAAAAATGGTAGGACGCAAACTGGAGAAAGTAGAGCAATATCATTGCCTACTTGGGTAGTGCGCTGGTAGAAAATGACATTTGTAGCATGTAGCAAAGATATTAGGAGGAGAATAGCGCTAGCAAAAGAGGCGTTTAGCCATAGCAGAGGTAGCCAAGGTTAGCCAAGGTAAGTATGATACCTGATTATCGATCATCATCTGAATGTGAATATTAGGCCTAAACTTTTCATAACTCTTACAGAGTTAAGGGAAAAATAGGTTAGAATGTTATTATGGCAGGCAAAACTTTACTAATGCCGTAATTTTTTTAAAATAAGGTAATGAATCATAAATAATAGCTGCGGAAATTCTAAAACTGCTGGAGTGCTCTGTAAGCAGAACATTTGGACACGAAATTTAAGGACACCTATTCCAGGTGAAAATATTTTCGTCCGCGATTTATCTTGATGACAATGATTGCCTCTCAAATAAATAGCACCTTGCATAAATAGCATCATGAAAGCAGCAATCACTTGTGTTCCGGTGGTGATTGCTTAAATAGGTACATAACCTATTGATGAATAGGTAGCAATTGAATCATACTGCTTTTAAGCAAGAACATATACCCTCTAAACTCGTAAATCACATGACCATGAGAAGCCAATGTCTTTATGATCTCTTTTATTACTTTGGGTGTATTTATCTTTTAATTACATCCGAATTCGTATCGAGCCATGTGTGTCAATAAATAATAATGACTACAGTTACTAATATATTAAACTCTTTCCTAATAGTTGCCTTAAATGCCTGGCTACAGTAATGCATATATTTTCCCAAGTGCATGAATATTTTTAAGTTAATTAAAGTAACCCTTAAAATGCGGCATGTGACAACAATAACTTTTATGAAACTCGCTACAACAAGATCACAGCAAGCGCATTTTCCGCGCTTTTCGTTGGATAACAAAATTAAAGTGAGTGCGGTGGTGCTACGGCCTGTACAAGTCTGGTGGTAATAATATGGGGGGTTTAGCAACAGGAGGGAGCTGATGACGGTGAACTTGCCAATGATGTAAAGAAGAGGCTTAACATGCTGTGTAGCGTTGCATGATGCGGAAACATAGACTTATAGAAAGGAGCATGAGAAGACGCAACAGGTATTTGGTATGGAGGATGAGGAGAAGACACCTCTGGAGAAGATTAGGAGGAGGCAGTTTAGAAGATTGGAAGAGATAATAAGAGTTGAGGGGTTGCTGAGGACCGTGATTGAGGATGTTCGGTAAGTGCGGATAGAATGAATAGAGGTAGGACGTATGCTGGAGTGACGAAAGAAATTGGCGGTAAATAGATGTCTGCACGTGTATTACTACTCTACTCTTTTTTTACTCTGTTAAATTCAAACCTACCTGAACCGGTAGATAGCTATTTTAACAAAAATATATATTAGAGAAGGATTTTTACTGATTTATCAGTCAATATTTTGGAAGTTAAGAACAGTTTGCAACATATTCCCCTCAAACAGGATTTTTCATCAGAAAGATATGAAGTGATAATGCAAAAATGGGACTGGGAGTAAATTAAGCCACCATTGAGGTATGATATCACTAGATGAAAGACAATGGCGTAGTTATTGTCAAAGCACTAATCGCTCAAATAGCTAAAAAAAAGTGCCAATTAAATATCCCTGAGTATAATAGTAATGTGTAAGACACTGAGATGTAGCGGATGAGTGACATGTTAAATGAGAAACTTGCTGTCTTGGAATAGATGGTATTATGGTCAAATTTTAAAAATTGTTTCAAAATTGCTTACTGAGAATATTTACTGGTAAACATCAAATCCAATGAAGATCACCGGGCAGAAAACGCAGAGTGAAATAGCTTAGTAACGTAGGCTTTTGTAGTAGGAGACTCGAGAGTTTTTTTTAATGCTCAAACTACTGGGGCATTATCACACCGTCAACCGAAGGATTTTACAATATTCACTGACACAATCGTGGTTGAGATAAAGTTTCGTCTCTGTGAAAAACATAGATAGGCATATTATAAAATTGGGACCGAGGAACTACCTGCCTAAATGTCCTTTTAGTTTGAAAACGTAATAACTCTCTTTTCACAGAAACTTGTTGAAATTAAGCGGAGTGAATAGTATTTTTAATAACAAAATTTAATCCATTTATGCCCAACTTTTTTCTTTCTTTCTTACAACTAGTTTCTGTGCTGAAATGTAACCCCAACACATTGTATACGGTGGGAAAAATATTTAAAAAATTCATTTGCAACGTATTGTTGAATAATTGGGTGGGTCGTTAACGACCCACTTGGCCCCCGAAGGTAATGATTTCAGGATCTTGGAATAACATAAATAAAAGAGATTTGATTATGAAGACTTCAATCGTAGCGTTTTAATGAAATTCTACTGGGAAATAGTTTTTACATTTATTTAAATATAAAGAAACTGAAAAAACATATTCTTTTTGTGAAATTATGCTTGTAAATATGTTCATGAAAAACGATATCATAGCGCCTGCATGCTTTTACAGTTTTACTTTTGCAATTGAAACGCCTCCGACGAGGATGCCCCGTGATTGGAATATATCCGCTGTGATGAAATCGAAGCGCATCGGATACAGGAGCATGATGGCCAGTCTTACGTGATGAGGTTCCATACTTTTCAAAAATGCTTTTGACAACTGACCTTCGAAAAGCAAGACAGTCCATGCACTGACCATTCCTACCAACAAGAAACCACGCAATACTCACACAATAACATCAAATTACCGAAACACGATTGGGATAAATAACCATTTTTCTATTATTTTCGGTAGTTGGAAATGATATTGTCCATAAGGTCGACTACACGCATGTTCCTGTTACATTTTGCAATAAGAGTCGTCTGAGGTACATAAATTTTCCTCTTTTCAATGAATGAGTTTACTTCTTGTAATGGTATAATGCCATACTGATTTGATATTAAATTGACAGCATTAGTATATTTCCAAGTGAAATCTATTATCTTTCCAAGTCTAATATATTATCTTTCCAAGTCTTTTATCCTTTACGTTCGCCATTCAGTCATTAAGAGCATCATATGCACCTCGCTCCTATTTCAGCATTGTTTTTTTGTCAGCAGTTTTTGTCATTTTTTCCATCCGATTGGAGCGAATAGTTCCAGTAGCATTCATTCCATTTACATCAAGAGACTATAAGTTTCACACTAGTAACTAAATTTTCAAAATGTAAAGAAAACTGGACTTGAGGATAGGATTTGGAGATCGCATCAAAAACCCATAACTACTGATTCTCCGAGCCCCATATTCTCCGGACGCTCTTCCCCGTTATGTCCTCGATAAATATAAGCTTTCATGTAATAGTCCTGTCTCTGAGCAAGAACACAACCCTAGATCCCAAGTCGGATTGCTTTATTTTGAATGCACTGCTTGCATCCGTGGTGGCCAAAATCTGGAATCATTGCTTTATCTACTGATAAACTGGTATAAGTGGGAGCGTAGCGTATAAAAGACTTATTCAGCTCGTCCAGAAGAGGTCTGATCTTACCCATTTTGTCATTAGGCGGCAGGACTTCATTGTTGCTCACATGAATGTATTTCATTACTTCTTCAAATCCCATTAGACTCATGGATGTTGGGCACCGATTGATTGTACTCATCAACATCGTTTTCCCAATACATAGGTCTACGAGGCAAAGGAACATACCCGGATAAGTACAAAATTCCAAGGAAACTACATATCTTCGGGAGAGATTTGAAACGCAGGAGCAGCATACATAACGGTGTACTCAACAATTAGCATAATCAGTTCTTTGGGTATGAATAGACTCCAGTAATCAAAAGGAGATGAAGTTTTTGGCATATGCATTGCGTTGGAATCTAATGCACTTGCAGATGGGCTGGAAGGAAAACTAGCAACTTGGAAATCTCCTTCTCCCATTTTCGAGTAGTTAACTTTCTTTTTGGTATCTTCACTCTAGAACCTGTTGAGGTAGTGTTCTCCTTAGCTTTTCACTTCTGTGTTAGGGGTTTGGGGTAAGAATTAACTGCATATGGAAGAGCTTCTTCGGATTCGTCATCAGAAACACCGGGCACTTAATCTTTGCCGTTGGCTGTCTCAGTATACTCCCCATCAAATATCACTAATTCCGCCTCTGCTTGAAGCTGGCAATGTCCCAGGTGGTCTGGGCTCACGCAGTCTTTGTCTCCCGAATCCCCGCCAATTTCGTTCCCATGATCAACTGGAGGGCAAATGTATAGATCTCCAGTGGACTAAGGGTCAATGTCTTTTTGCGCATCCACAATCTTTACCACTGTGATTTTCCTGCACCTGATTGGTGTGATCATGGTACAAGAGAAATAGAAAATACAATAATTGTTGTAACAAAACTCTAGAGTGAAACCCTCAACACATGCGACCTATAGTATAATATTTACGTTTTATATGTATATCGAGATTTAAATGAAGACTTACTACTGTCTCTATACAGCGAAATTCCTGAAAAAGTGTGCGCTCGAGATTATGGCATTATATTGGGACTTGTGCCCAGTGGGTCGTTAGCGACCCATGCACGATTTACTTCATCATAATAACAACAATAGGAAGAATTTTAACAAACTATCTAGCAGTTTACATGAAATAATTCATGTCATGATTTAATCATGCACTATTGGTAAATAAAAGCACTATTTAATATATATTTCTCACCATGTGCAGGTAGAACGAGAGGATCATTCCGCAATGTCAACTTGAGGTGTCAACAAAGAGAAAGAAGGAAGGAAACTGAGTACGCGGAGTGTTACAAATTATTGTAACATAAATTCTAGAGTGCTGTAAGGAAACTAGTGGTTCCCTACTACCGATTGATACGATGTTATAATTTTTTTTGTAAGTGGGTCGCGAACGACCCACTGGGCATAAATGGGTGAACAAGTACTTGCTTTTTTATGCACAAGGCCACAACCTTGAATCACCAAATCATCTAGCCTTAGCTTACAATAAATGCACACAGGAAAGGCTTCATGTACTGATGAAAGCATCAAGAGAACTAAAATCCAGAAATTAAATCTTGCATTATATATATTTCAATGAATATCCATAGCAAAAATACTGGAGAAGAAACATTATTGAATTCAAATGTCAATGCCAAATAGCCACCATAATAAAAATGACATATAATAAGCTAATGTAAGTAGGTAAATATGAACAGCTTTAATAACTTACCTCTAGCTAAAATTTATTTGACTTCTCAGAAAAATCAATTCTATGGTGATAAAATCCTAACTCCATGCCATAAAAGTACATGCTTTTAAAGTAGCTTTCATGCCAAACAGCAACCACGTTAATAAAATTCCAAAGCGCTGGTAACTATACTATAATTTGGCTCTATTTACAATTCATCGACTTTCATGAAAAATAAGCCAGTCTATGAGAAGAAAAATACAGATTTCTGAATCAGTTTATGCCCCTGGATATGGGCAATTAGGAAGAGGTCAGTGATAGAAATTATATGTATTGTCATCAATAAATCATTTTATTTCAGAAATTCACCAATTTGTTGTGTTTTAAAAATAATTATTCCGCTGAAAATACTTTCCAAAGCAAGTGCTCTTGGAGAAAGTGGGTGTTCTAAAATGATGGAGGTCGAAAAAATACGATGGCAGATCGAAGGGGAAGATAACGAAACAAGTCGAATAAAAATTCCGAAGAAGAACCAGGTTTTAAAGAAAATGAGCCGTCTTAATGAACAGGGAAGCGATGAATATGGTCGCGGCTCCACCCTTCCTCAGTCCAAAGAAATCAAGTCGTGCAAACGATAGGGAAGGAATGGCGTGGAGATGGAGGATGCGGGAGAGGCGAAAAAAGAGAGGGCGTTGTGAAGGAAACGGTTACGAGGAGAGTACGGAGCAGAGAGGGCAAGAAAGGGAAAGGCCCCTTCTTCTTCTTTGCCAAGGGTAGAGGGGAAGAAGGAGAAGATTCAGAGGGTGTATGAGTAGGAGAGCAGAGGGTTGGCGTGGATGGGGTTGAGGGGAAGGGGGTCAAAAGCTGAGGGAAACTTTCAAATTAAGGACTTGACGGTCAAAGGGCACTCAGCGCGGCTAAATATGGCTGAGGAGGGTGCGGGATGGAGGAGAGGGTCGGGAGGAGGAAGGGCACAAGGGGTGTTTGTGAGGGGACACGGATGGGAGGGTCTTGGGGCGGGTGGGGGGAGGGGGCGCGGGTTTTTGGCTCTGTGCGAGCAGACGGAGCGAGCGGGTTGGAGTGTGAATTCTTGGGAGGGGGTTGGTTTGTATCGGCGTGGCCGGACGGCGGAAGGAGAAAAGGGTTGAGAAGAAAGACGGATAAATGGGCCGTCCATCTATCAACGCTGTTTGTTTTTTCAACCATCCCCCTGAAAGGTCAGTACATATTTTTTCCACTTTTTTCATTTTTTGTCCCATGTTCATGTAGAATAGGTTTCATGATTTACATGTACATGTAACGGAACCTGAAAGATCAGTACATTTTTTCTACTTTTGTCATTTTCTGGTCCCATGTTTTTGTTGAATAGGTTTCACGATTTCCGCGCACATGCAACGGAACCTTACATCCTTTAATTGACGGATTTAAAAGCCAAATATGCTGTGAGTATTGAATCTTTAAGATACGCTGGAATGTTTAGAGAAATTTCTATTATTAGTTCGGTGAACAGCGTAAGATAAAATCACGCGGTTGTTCTCCTCGATTTCGATGGTGAACTGGATCTCGGGACGGATGCCGTTCATGTGAGCAAGGAACACTGTTAGCGATTCCCGTCAATGAGGCTACGCAATAAACGCATCGTCCACATATCTGAATAATTACTTTGGACGGAGATGTGCTGTTTCTAAGGCTCGTTTTTCAAATTCTTGCATTGAAATATTGGAACACAGCCTGGAAAATGGCCGTAGGATCGACTTTGCCAACACCAAAGTGATTTGTAAAACAAAGGGTTATTGGGATCACATTGTGAAATAAGCAGTGGAGATCAGGCTGGAAAGTAGAAACTTGAACCGAGACAAAGGTTTCCAACTCAGCAGTGCTGGGAAACCTACTCTGAGAATGCTAAAAGAAAGGCGGAATAAACTGACGAATCAGGGAAAAACTGAAAAAAAATGTGACCCTATAAATACATGACTACTCTGGCAAAAATTATTCACCCTGAATACGATGGCAGATGGCAGATGGTGCAGTTTAACACCATTTCCCGTATGGAAACCAGAAAACTATTCATCCTAAGCATTCGCCGGGAAAGACTTAAATCCTACGCGGTTTAACGTTTGAGGCTTCACTTTGTGGAACAACGAGATTGGAAATAAAACGTCGCTTTGTACATTCCACACATAGACATAGGTACCTTGATAATGATATTTACATGTCGAAACCATGGTCGATGTAAAGTAAGTGTGTGGCCTAGGCAATAAAGTTTATGTGTGGAATGTACAAAGCGACGTTTTATTTCCTCTTAGATCCTACGTCATATCTAATGTCGGAGTTGTGAATAAGGGTACGTACCACCAATTTTGAGCACAAAAGTATCATAAATTCAATAATCAAGGAATGAAAGTTAATTCCCACAACTAATATTTCCTAGAAAGACTTAGTACCGACACATAATTTCACTCGCAAACTAACCCAAGTATTTGAATGAGTGGTTGGCCTATTTCCACACGAGATTTTTTAAATTGTTTTACGCTACAAAATCGTGATTGCAACTCAAAAATCTGGAGAGGCAATCACTAATCTCTGCTATTATATTTTTTCCATCCTAGTTTCTTGACAGGGATCCTATCATTCCGTGTATGGAGCATTTATGCGGCTGAAGGAAATTTTATATGTAGATGTAGATCCGATGCCAGTGACATTCCTCGCCCCGAATTCCTTTGCAAAGCTGAACCTAAACCTTTCTTTGGTCCCACGATGACTCGAGGAATGAATGTTGATGCGAGAATCCATCCCTCCCTCGTGGCGTGTCGTGCGTTCATCCCCCGACGCTGGCGCCCCGTGGGCGTCGGCGGCCGACCCCCGAACTCAACACAAGAGTCACTTCGGGATTTCGGCACTCCCGGGGCACGCGCCCCCCCCCCTCCACCTTCCCAGTGGACCCCCGCACGTTCAAGGGTTAGTCAAACGCCCAAGGATGTCGTGCACCTCCTTCCCCCAGCCTAACCTTTACCCATCGTTCCCCCACACCACCCACGACCCAGCCGCGGAACTTATGACGACAGTTCCCACACTTTAACACACGAAAGGACTGAGTTAAGGCACGGAGGAGTCCAAGCTCAACTTAAGGGGGCCGGAAAGAACCAGGTAATTGTATGGATATCTCCCATGGATACTTATATATTTTAGCAATGGCAGATATGCTTAATTAATTCAAGGATTCAAAAACGCGTAAAGCTATGAGAGAATAGGGCAAAATTTAGAATTAATATCATGACAAACATACTCTGGAGTAGTTATTAGATAAAGGAGAGAAAAAGTTTTATTACATGTCACGTCATTCCGTTCCCAATCGGGATAGGCACGGTCAAAAGAGATATATTCTTGGAGTTACACCAATAAAAATGTCACAGTTTCAGTAATTTCCTCTATTCTGCCCTATAATTGCAAATCTCCTTCACATGTGTCACATTGCTTCAATCACTCTCCTTTGATTTTATGATACCCAATGTTCCTCTTGAGATTCATTTCCACCGCATTCACCCATGATTTATTCGGTCTGCCACTTCCTTTTACCCCCATTCACTCTACTATCATAAATCTGTTTAGTTATTCGACTCTCTTCTATTCTCAACGTGTGGCATATCCATAAAGCATATCGAAGTGTTCTTTTCGGGTTTCCCACCGGGTTAGGCTCTCCAAGATGGCCGACGTTTCGGCAGAAGACTATACAGCCATTATCAAGGCTCTGGATGAGCCTTGATAATGGCAGCAACAGAGCCTTGATAAAGCAAGAAAGTCTTCTGCCGAAACGTCGGCGATCATGGAGAGACTAACCCGGTCGGAAACCCGAGAAGAACTCGTCTGTATCATTCGCCGGGAAAGCTAGAAATCATACATCATAAAATATACTCCTTTCGTACATGTTCATTTCCGAAGCATTCATTCAGCTTGCATTCTATTATTATCACCCACTCATTTCTAGTTCGATACATCCTGCTTTTACTGAAAACATTTCTCAGATAACTCATTCCCACACCACTTTGCATATCATTATGCTTATCCGGGCATAACCAAGTTTGACTTCCATGCAATTGAGTGGGCATGTAATGGCACATATATATATATATATATATATAAATAAACTTTGCCACAGGTGGGGCGGAATTAAATATAGAAACACAAAAAGGAAGAACACTCACAATATGTTGAAGTTCATTAATTCCGCAGTATAATTTCATTTGTTTTGTTTTTGGTATCGTGATTCTTTTGTTTGTATATCGATGCATGGTATGATTGAATGAATAAATCAGCCAGTCTTTCTTCTGCTCGCCAAGTGAACGGACGTGTTATCATTTCTCCCTGCGACCTCCACCTTTTTTATCAGGTTATGGGCCAGCACAGCACGAGCTTTAAGTCGCGAGTCAAAGATAAAACATTATTCGCAGCATTTAACATATCCAGTTAGGAATGGCGAGCACGTTTTTGACTTAGGGCGCGCGAGAGTACGTGAGTTACGTTAAACTTTAAAATTAAGTTACGCAACGTGTTACGTGTGTGCGAGCTAGACATGTCCGATCAGGGGACAACTGTGGTGGCCGTGGCTTCCAATCACCTGCCTCCGATAGATAAACTAGAGGGGGAGAAAAACTGGGAAAATTGGAAGTATCTAATGGAATTATACCTGGGTTTGGACGATTTGTTTGAGTGCGTGTCGCAGGAACCACCTGAATCTGTCCGAAGCAATCCCTCGTCTCCTGAAATGAAGAAAGACAAAAGAGCCCGCTCGAAAATCTCGCTCATGGTGCAACCTCACCTCGTAATTCTTGTGAGATCGGCCAAAACTGCCTACGAAGCCTGGAAAAACCTATCTGGCGTGTTCGAGGATAAAGGGGCATTCAGGCGCATTTGTCTGTTTGATGAACTGCTGGACACTAAACGCGAAAATTTTAGCTCACTCTTAGATTACGCTATGGCCATGAAAAATATCATTCATAAAATTGCCGAAACCGGGAAACCTGTTGATTACGAGTTTGCAGCATTCGTTATGTTAAAAAATTTGAGGCCTGAATATAAATAGCTTCGTCAGCTGATTGAGAAGAGTGTTCGGAAAGAAGAAGACTTGACGCCGGAAACAGTGTGCAATGAGCTCGTGCGAGAAGGACAGAAGGAAGCGGCGGAGACAGGGGGTGCAACCAATCAGGCGCTCCTAGCCGGCACCAGCAGGAACCAGCACCGCGGTTCTACATCCAGAGGAAAGTCCAGTGGAAGAGGTGCAGTAGCATGCGGAAGTGCAAGGGCAACTTCACCAGGAGCAGCCCAGCAGACGACAAAACGGCACCATAACCAGTATCATCGTGGCAGCCAGCACGGTGTGACCTGTTATCGTTGTAAGAAACCGGGCCACATAGCTGCCAAGTGCTGGTTTAAAGGGGAAGTTAAGAGAGGATACAGTAATGATGGTGGTGGAGAAGGCAGCTCAGGCACAACATCCTGGAGCCTTATAGCCGCTATGAGTGCTGTGAGTAACAACAATTGCTGGTACATTGATTCTGGTGCTTCATCACATATGTGTGGCAATAAAAATTGGTTTAATTGGTATAGTGAAACAGATAGTAAAGTTGTGAGTTGCGCTGGCAATGAAACACTGAAAACAGCTGGTATTGGTAGTGTTTCTGTTAATGGTATCAATGGCTTAGGTACCATAAAGAATGTTGTTCATGTCCCCAAACTTTCTACTAACTTACTGTCTGTTAGTGCAATGGTTAAGAATGGCTTGATTCCTGTTTTCTCCCAAGATGGTTGTAGTGTATATAATAAGCATGATGTTTATATAAAGGGTGTCCCCCTGCTTAAAGTTCCTGAATCTGGTGGCACTTATAAAATAGAGTTAGATGTAAGGCCAGTAGCCATGTTAGTAGAGAATACAAATAATTGTGATTTTAACCTGTGGCATCGAAGGCTAGCTCATTTAAGTAGGAGTAGCATGATCCGCATGTCAAGGGGTCTAGTAAATGGTCTTGTCCTGAATCCAGAGCGCATAGACATTGAGTGTGATAGCTGCATAAGAGCCAAACAAATAAGGGCACCATTTCCGAGGGGAAGTGCTCAAAGAGCAAAAGACACTTTAGGCCTCATTCACTCAGATGTTTGTGGCCCACTAGACCAAACATCATTTGGAGGGCATAGATATTTTGCTACCTTCATAGACGATAAGACACGGTTCACATTTGTAGCCTTGCTTAAAACTAAAGGTGAGGTATTTGATAAATTTAAGTTGTACAAAAAGCTGGTGGAGAAGCAAACAGGAAAAGCTATTAAATGTTTAAGGTCAGATAATGGAGGGGAATACTTTTTCAAAGTGTTTTCTGAGTTTCTTAAAAATGAGGGCATCCAACGGCAGTCAACCGTCCCTGGAACACCAGAGCAAAATGGAGTAGCGGAGAGGGCTAATCGAACAATTTTAGAAAAAAGTAGGGCTATGCTAAAACAAGCTGGTCTTGATAATAGGTACTGGGGGGAAGCAGTCAATACTGCAGTTTATCTGAAAAATCTGTCTCCTACAGTGGCATTAAAAGGAAAGGTTCCATTTGAAGCATGGACGGGTAAGAGAGTCAATGTTGGCCATCTTAAAGTTTTTGGATGCAGCGCTTATGCCCATGTTCCAAAAGAAAAATGCAAGAAACTTGGTGATAGAGGTATAGAGTGTATATTTGTGGGGTAAGATAGTGAGAAGAAGAAATATCGTTTAATTGATCCCAAAAATCCTTATCAAATAGTGTTGGAAAGAAGTGTATTGTTTCATGAAAATAGATTTCCAATGAAAAATGTACTAGTTGGTAATGAGGATGTTGTCGGGTCTTCTGATACCTCAGAGATATTGATTCATTTTCCTGCTAAACCTAATGAGGTAGATGTAGAAATTCAGAGAGACTCCTAAGAAGACAATTTGGGGGAATCGCAGACCTCTAATAACAGTTCTGTAAATTCTGTAGAATTAGGAGAACGAAAATACCCTGAAAGAGTCAGAAAACCCCGTGATTATCCAGACTTTGTGTTGTACAAAGCTGAGCTTGAGAGCTTAAATGACGAACCTGAAACGCGAAAACAAGCTCTAGCTAGAGGGGATAAAGCCCAGTGGAAAAATGCAATGGATGAGGAAATGTTATCTTTAAGAAAAAATAAGGTGTTTACTTTAGTTCCTAGACCTGCAAATGTAAATGTTATACAAAATAGGTGGGTATTCAAATTAAAGACTGGTCCTGATGGTACAATTGATAGATATAAGGCTCGTTTGGTGGCAAAAGGCTACACCCAGTCGCAGGGCCAAGATTATATTGATACTTTCTCTCCTGTTGTTAGAGCTGAAAGCTTGAGGTTAATTCTGTCTTTGGCTGTAAATATGAGTTTATTTATAAACCATATTGATGTTTGTACGGCATTTCTAAATGGTGAATTGGAAGAAAAAGTGTATATGGAACAGCCTGAGGGTTATATTGATCTTGACAATCAAGAAAAGGTATGTTTATTAGAAAAGGCTATCTATGAATTGAAACAATCATCTAGATGATGGAATGCCAAGTTAAATGAGATATTTATGTCTTTGAATTATGTCAGATCAAAGGGTGACCCCTGTGTTTATGTTAAGTATAAGGCTCACCATGTTATAACTATTATTGCTGTGCATGTAGATGATGTATTTATTGTCTCTAATGATCAGGATGAAGTGAAAACTGTGAAATCGACATTTCAAAATAATTTTGATTGTAGAGATTTAGGAAAACTTTCCAATTTTCTAGGTATTGAAGTAGAGTATTGTAAAGATGGGAAAGTCAAGCTTTCTCAAAGGTCCTATTTGAATAAGGTCCTTGCAAGGTTTAACATGACAGATTGTAATCCTGTTAGAACACCAATGGAAAAGGGCATATGTCTGGTAAGAAATACAGGTACTAAACCTGATGTACCCTATCAATCTCTAATAGGTTCTTTAATGTACTTAAGTGTATGGACTAGGTCAGATATTGTACAAGCAGTGAATTACCTAAGTCAGTTTAATGCTTATTATGGACCTCAACATTGGAATTGTGCTAAAAGACTACTTCGATATCTGAAAGGAACCAAAGAATTGTGTTTAATATTTAAAAAGGGTAACAATGAACTTTGTGGTTACAGTGATGCTGATTGGGGAGGTGAAACTGTGGATAGGAAATCCTACTCAGGATACTTTTTTGCATTTTCTGGTGGACCTATTTCTTGGCAGTGCAAGAAGCAGTCTGTGGTAGCGCAGTCAACAACTGAAGCTGAATACATTGCTCTCAGCCAGGCCTCCAATGAGGCAATATATTTGCAAAACTTATTAAAAGAACTTGTTAAAAAGGATTTAATTGTGACTTTGTTTTGTGATAATAAATCGGCTGTGTTTTTGTCTAAGAATGCCGCCTACAAAAGGAGGACGAAACAAATAGATTTAAGTTACCATGTTGTGAGAGACTTGGTGGAAAGAAAAAGGGTGCTAATTGAGCATGTTCCAGGTGAGAACATGATTGCAGACATTTTTACTAAGCCACTTGTTGGTCCACGTTTTGAGTTTTTGATTGAATTGTTGGGGATCCAATGACTACGGAATTAAAGGGGGTGTGTTGAAGTTCATTAATTCCGCAGTATAATTTCATTTGTTTTGTTTTTGGTATCGTGATTCTTTTGTTTGTATATCGATGCATGGTATGATTGAATGAATAAATCAGCCAGTCTTTCTTCTGCTCGCCAAGTGAACGGACGTGTTATCATTTCTCCCTGCGACCTCCACCTTTTTTATCACAATATACGTTCTGATATTTCGGCAGCCGAGCTGCCTTTCTCACAGAAGGAAGGATACAGAATGATGAATAGGCAGGGGACAAGGGGTAGAGTGTGGTAGGAGGAGAGGGAGGAGAAAGGGGTAAGAAAGGGGAGAAGAGGGGGGGCGGGAGGGGGTCAGAAGAGGAGAGCGCGGTGAGGGGGGGGAGAAGAGGGGAAGAGGCGGGAGAGGGTCGGAGGAGGAGGAAGGGATGTGGGAGGGAGGAAAGGTGAGGGGCGGGAGGGGATATATATATATGCATAAATAAAACAGTGATACACTAAAAAAACACAGAAACACGCAAAAAGGACACTCACAAAAGAAAACTTGTACGTTTCGGCGTCAGGACGCCATCGTCAGCGGTAGAGGAATGATGAGTCCGCTCTGTTCCCTTGGAAAGGAAAGGGCAGAGAGGAAGGAAGGGGGGTAAGAGCGAATGGATAGTGGTGGGGAGAGAGAGGTGGCTATTGGGCTTTTAATTCAATGGGCTAGGTTTAGCCCGGGCTTTTTGAATGCTCTTGTCACCCAAATATGGGCGTATTCACGAATTTTCACGTCAACATTACCGGCG
This sequence comes from Pyrrhosoma nymphula, assembly GCA_963573305.1. Lineage (NCBI taxonomy): Eukaryota > Metazoa > Arthropoda > Insecta > Odonata > Coenagrionidae > Pyrrhosoma > Pyrrhosoma nymphula. The sequence continues at coordinate 152,119,284 of OY754328.1, forward strand.
GATTCAGGAAGGGCTTCTATGATCTCTAGGGAGAAACAATCGTCAAAATTTTGAGAGTGGGAGGCGGTATGTTTGGGAATGGGATCAAGAAAAGGTGGAGTTTTGGTGGCATGGCGGTGATTGTTCATACGGATATTGAGGGGGGTGGTACATTTTCCCACATAGAAGGCAGGGCAGAAATTGCAGGAAAGGCGGTAGATGATGTTGCTGGTGGTACAATTGGCCGCAGAGGAAGATCTTTTGAGGGAGGGGGTGGCGGAGGGGCGGAGGAGAGAGCAGCATTTGCACCTCGGGCGTCCGCATGTTGAGGAAAGTGGCGGAGGGGTTGCAGGGAGGGTCTAGTGGATTTTAAAATGTCCCGCAGATTTGAGGGACGCTTATAGGAAACTTTGGGGCATGAAGGTAGGAGGAGGGAAGTAGAGGTATTGTTTTTTAAGATTGGATACAGGTCTTTCAATATGTTTTTGATCCTGTGTGCACCAGGGAAGAATGTGGTGACAAGGTTAAGTTGGTCAGGTTGGTGGGTCTTGGTCCGTGGGGTATATTTTGCAGTAGGAGACAGGATTTTATTTAAAAGCAACTTCTCTGGGTACTCTCGTTCTCTGAGGGAGTGATGGAGAGTTTCGATATATTCTTTTAGAGAGGGGGCATTGCTGCAGATCCTGTGGCCGCGGATAGAAAGGGAATAAGGGATTGAGCGTTTGGTGTGAGAAGGATGACAGCTGTTAAAATGGAGGTATTGGTCGTGGTTAGTGGGTTTTTTGTGGACGGAGGTGATGAATTTACTGTCCTTAATTTGGATATTAATATCCAGGAACGTAATTAAGGAGTCAGAAATGGAAGATGTGAAGGAAACTGAGAATGAAGAGTTCAGTGTGGAAATGAAAGAAGATAAAGAATCACGGCCGTGAGGCCAGAGGACGAATATGTCGTCAATGTAGCGGGCCCAGAAGAGAGGTTTATGTGTTTGATTTTTTAAGAAAGTGGTTTCGAGATGGCCCATGAACAGGTTGGCATAAGATGGTTCCATGCGAGTACCCATGGCGGCGCCTTTAGTTTGAAGAAAAATTTGATTATTAAAGGAGAAAGCATTTTTTGTTAAAACCATTTCGGCTAGGCGGATGATGAAATTTGTGGAGTATATATATATATATATACTGAACCGAAATAAAAAGCCGTAAAATATCTTGAGTATTTATACTCTCAAGTTTAATTCATCGCCTAAATTGTTCATCATCATAAACTAACGCGTTCAGATGAAGACGCGTTGAAAACTTGCCGCTTTGTCAGTTATATTTCCGTTGATTAATGAAATATGATTCGTAAATCAACATAAAAATCTTTAATTCAGAAGGGTTTTGAATAATAACTGCTTTCTACTAATTATAACTGCCATGTGGTTATTGATTATTTGGAGTCAATTACCCTTTTAACCTTTCTCTGCTTGGCCACAATTGGTGAAATGACTTGAATGGTGAATGGGTTGGAGTGACGGCTAGAGCACGCTTTCTATTGGCATGATTTCCGGTTGTGGCAGAGATTTTTCGATGAGTCCCGATCCATGTTTGGGTGCTAAGTGAAACATATAGACAACATTAATTTGTCCGCCGGGTATGACGCTGGACTGAATCATAAGCTCCACGGTATTGTTCACATAAGCTCCACATTTGCTAATGATTTCGCCATCGGTTATGAATTAACTGATTGGAAAACTATTGGGAGATACATGCAAGAAGACCGATTAACCTTACGGCTGGGGTTTGATAATAACTCGATGATATTGAGTGATAAAACAAAACATATGGGTTTTAATATTTGGAATACAAATCCATTTTAACTTAACGTTGTTATACCAAAACTCTTTACGCTTATGCATTAACTGTAGTTATCCTGCCATAGAAGCGGTTTATACAATTAGGTATTTCGGTATGTCTCTGGACTGTAGACTAACCTGGCATGATCGTATTTTTGGTTTAGAAAAAAGGCGAAGTATGCATTTTCCACATTTTTACTTTATTAGAAATAAATGCCCTCGGTATGTTTACGACGAATTTATTTTTCACTTGTGCAGTCGACATTAAATTACGGGTTAGCATGTTGGTGAGGTGTTTATAAAAATGTTTTGAAGCAAGTATAATCTCTACAAAAAAGAATTGTAAGAGCAATAATTATGTTTGAAAGAAAATATGAACATTCTACCCCCTTATTTGAAGGACTTAAGCTCCTGCCTGCTAGATACTTGCATATGTATGGATAAAGTGTTGCAATCTTTTTATATCCGTAGAGGCTATTCACAGCCATTTATTTATGAAAAGAGTGTATATACAATTATACATACTATAATGACCAATTGCAGTTATACCTGCCCAAACCAAATCTGGATCTATTTAAAAGATCATTTTTATATATAGGACCAAAAGTTGTTTAATATATTGCCCGAAACTATAAAATAAGAAGAGAAATTTCATAAATGTATGTTTTTGATGAAAAAATGTTCCTTTTCCGTTAGACATAGAACATTCTATGTAAAAATAATGTTAAATATTATTAACTAAAAATTAATGTGCAAGGAGACTTTGTTGTTTTGTTCATTATTTGTGATTTTTTAAATGTTGGCAGCACATTGTTCTTTATTAAGAAGCTAGCCTAAACAGTGGTACTTCCTTCAAGGCAACCTAAAACTTATTATTATTTTGGTTAATTTACTATACTTTATATGAATGATCATCTATAAAGCCATAACTTAAAATTCTTCTTCTTTGGTTATAAGCCATCAGGCTAGTTGGCAGGAATTGCATTCCTCCATAGGTCTCTATTCTCTGCTAATAGTTTCATTTTGGCATAGGATGTGCAGCCGATGTCTTGTTTTATTTGCCTGATATATGTCAGCTTTGGTCGGCCTATACATTTTTTTCCGGGAATAGTACCCTCGATTATGGTCGTAAGCCAGTCTTCGTGCCGTATGACTGTCCAATCCATTCATCTCTTCTCCGTTTCAGGCACTCCCAAAGTGTAGGATGTTCTTGAATTTTTGAAATTTTTTAAAAGACCTCATTGTTGGCGATCTTATCTGTCCAACGAATTTTCAATAGCCTCCTATAACTCCATAGCTCAAATTCTTCTAGCCTCCTTCGTTCGTCTTTCTCAATAGTCCAAGTTTCAGAGCAATACATTAAGACACTCCACACAAACATTTTCAGCAATCTTTTCCTGAGGTTTAGACTAATATTGCTTGCTGTTAATAACCTCTTCTTCTTGTTGAATGCTACTTTCGCCATATTCACCCGGTTAATTCATATTTATCGTTTACTCCTTCCTTTAGCTGTTATTTTACAGTCTAGATACTTATGTAAAGTTAGGTAAATACTAATGCGACATTAATACCCACACTTTCTCCGTTAGCTGTAAAATCAATTTCTTAAGGAGCATGTTCACCTACCTATGGTTTCACAAACGACCTAACCTGTCCGTCATCTCAATGTATAACCAGAATAAAAACCATCTCATACAGTTAGAAGGGCTAAGGGAGAACTCAAGAACAAGTAGAGTGAGGGTAGAGAATGGGAAGACTTTAAGAAAACTGAGGATGGATATACTATCATTTTTAGAGGCTAGTTGGGTGGAAAAAAAACTCGAACGGAGAGAGCTTAGACAATCTCTCTTAACCATGCCTTATCAACGGGATAATATCCACATGAAAGTGATTAGAAGAGAAAACGTGAGGGCGAATGAAAGAGAAAGGTGAGTATGGAAAGAGAGAGGAGAGGAACGTAAGTAAGGGGGAGTGAAGGCGAAAATGGAGGTGGAAGGAAGAGAGGTTGGGGAGTGAGGTTTGGCGACAAAGCTGTTCCGAGATTTTGCTACTCTAAAAACTTGAAGTTTACTCAGTTAAGTAATCTGAGCATTAATTAAACAAAATGAATGCACCGTTAAATGAGAAAGTCCGAAAAAATTTCGACAGGTGCAATTTATTCCGCGCTTCATTGTGGGACAACACAGGAAGCAGCCAGAAGCAAAAATGTCATGAAAGAAGAGGCTGTCATTCTTAACTTCTCCGTAAAGAAACAGAAGAATTATGCACATTAAATTACATTTCGCAAGTAAATGAAACAAATGAGCACTTGATGAACGCAGAGTCGCCATCCCAAAACAGGTATGCGCTGCCACTTACGCATGCAAGGCACAAAAATTGATTTGTACCTTTTTGGCCAGAGTGAAATCCAAGACGAGCTTGCACGGTTGATACAAAAATCGAACTATTGGATCCTGTCGTCTAGATTTTTAACATTTCATTTCATTAAATGTCGTCTGTCTTTTTTTAATTTTATCTCAGACAATGTAATTCAAGATGAATGCAGGAATACATATACTATTCAATTATCACAAAGATGATATAGTTTGTCTCCTCATTATATCATTTGTACTTGAACACTGCAAATGTTTAGAATCACAAAATAATAATCCGCAGATCTATGCCCGTTTCCTTGAAGATGAACTAACACCTGGCTTATTCGAAGAACTGCGGAACTGGCCGTGCAGTAACATTAACGGTCTCACCCGCTGGTGGTCACACAATTGTGTGAAATTCACAGTGAAATTCTGGGTAGCTTAACTGGTTAGAGCACTCTGCGCAAAGTCGAGGGGTCTGGGTTTGAATCCCAGTTTAGGCGAATGATTTATTCACAGTGAATTTCACACAATTGTGTAACACCTGGTTTATTAGATCTCCGGTAATCCCTCCGGAAACCAAGTACTGTAAAGCTATATGATTTTACATGAGCCGAAATGTATGATCTGCTATCTGCAATGGGCCAGGACTACGCATTCAAAGTACCGTTGGGTTCATTGCCCTTTGTTAACTGTAAAACTATCTTTTCTGCATTTAGATATATTTACATCATATCATAGGATGGGAGTTGAGGCCTAAAGTACGTTCGGTACCCTTGGACGTGACATGGCTCGCCCTGCCACTCGGAATAAACGATGCCACAGCTTAACCACTATAGGTGTCTGGATTCGCCGCAGCAAAGAGACGTGCTCGAGTCAATAGCTAGGGTGCGGGCGCACGCATGAACATGAGCGAAGACTCTGGTCCCAATTCGGACACAGCCATGCCTCACCAGATGAGGTGGTGAATGAGTATAGATGAAAGCATACAAGTTTCTGAGCCCTTTCAGCAGCTGTGAAGAACAAGCAAATGAATGAGAAAGATTGAAAAGGTAAGGTCCTTTCCATCAAAATTATGAGACTTTAAGCTTCTAAGTCTTGAGGGACAAAGTCTTGAAGCTTGCGGCTGGTCATGGACCAACCTCTATCTCTTAGCGTGGAAGTACTTGAGTCAAATAAGTTGGCTGATTAAACTCCGACGCAGTGTTTGCGTGAAATTTGTATTGATGGTCTCCAAATGAAGTTCATGAGGAGATCAGAGTGAATCCTCAATTGTGCTTCGTGATAAGGAGTTAAATGTTATTTAAGTCCATGGATTAGGAGATCAAGCGGAAAGGAGTGGAAGGTTGTGACTACAGACTTTCCCCAGTTTGGAATATGGCCACGGGAGAAGATAATAAGAGCATAGTACAGCTGGTTGGAACGACAATCAGACAAGCAACTCCTTAATCCTTTGAATAATGCACATTCTTTTAAACATACACGCGGGATAATATCATTCTGAGTTAGGTGACATCGATGGAAGACACCTGCAAGATCTCAAGGGAATGGTCTCGATACTCTTATCTCCTCGGCTCCATTTACGTCTAGTAATGCATTGGAATATATTATTATAGCATCTGTTATAAAGTTCCTTTCCACCAACATTTATGTAAGATAAGTTTACCTAGTTTTCCATGAATTTAGCTATAAAAGTAGCATTTCAACTAGCTCTTCACTCAGCGGTTCTGAACAGATCAAAAGGCGTATGACGGTGGTTAAGTTGCAGCAAATATTAATATGTCATTACTGCATGACAGAAAAGGTAGACCAAAAGGTAGTTTTTGCTGGAAATTATCTTAATCATAGGACACGGTTCGTTTTTCCAGAGTTATTTCCCCGTTATGACCGAGACGAGCGCTCGGGTGGAGATATCATCGGTACCCAAATGTTCAAAACACCAGCTATCTTGAAGTATCACCATGGTGTAAACAAAAAGATATGTAGCACAGGATTTAAACCTCGAACAACGCAGCTAAAATTTGAAAACACCACGCCTCTCTCCAGTTGCTTAATTACAGGGGTGACCTTTGAGTCACTATCCCAGTTCCTCAAGTTGCCTGGTGACACTTTATGAACGTGCGCTGGAACTTTTGACGAAAACGCTCTGCTTTCCCTTTCATTTTGTTCAATTCACGAATTTAATCTTTTCTTTGCTGGATATAAAAGGTTGTGAGACCTTCGGGTTAGGAGGTCTTTTTTATATTATATCGCACATAACCACCCTTCGGGAGAGAAAATTCGGTGGTGAATGAGAGGCAGGAAGGAGAAGGGCCGGAGGGAGGAGAAGGGAAGTGGGGAAAAGGAGAGAGAGAGAGTAATGAGGGACGGAGTGGCAAAAATGAAAGTGGAGGAGGGTGAGGGCGAGTGGGTGAGGTCGTGATGGGCCCTTTGCAAATGCGCCGGTGCGAGTCGGAGTGTGTGTGTGTGGTGCGTAAAGGGGGCGCTGGTGGGGAGCGAGATGGTCAACAACGCGCATGCGCCACTCCACTCCGTCGAGTTGAAAAAAAAGACAGGTGGGAAGGAGATATAACGATAGGAAGAGAGGAGAGGGAAAGAGAGGAGATGAAGTGAGAGTTGGTAAAAAGAGAGTGGAGAGCGATGGAATTAGGCAGAAAAACAAACGACGCGCGGAGAGCGGGAAGTTGCAAACCCGGGATGACATGTTGAATCAAAGAAATTAACTGCGAATTATCTCAAGGGGGAAACGCACTCATGAAATAAATGGGATTAACGTTTACCCACGCTAGTTGTTATTCGACCTCAGTTCACCGCCGGCAAAAGATTATTATATTAGGGTGAACCGAAAAAAAGACAACAAATAAATGAAAAGAAAGAAAGATAAAAAAATCAATTTCAATCTTCCGGTTGATTTCGAGAAATCAATTGTTTCGTAGATGTCTTTTCCGATCGTTTACGGATCTAATTCATCATATGGATGAGCTGAACTAATGATATCAACTTATTAGTGACGTAGTGGACTAATACAAATAATTAAAGATATCACTTTGTATTTTCCACACTACTTTTAATACGACCTCAACCGGTCTCGACGTTTCGACGACGAAAACGTCGAAACCGGTTGAGGTAGCATTAAAAGTAGTGTGGAAAATACAGTGTTATATTTTATTAATATGAATTTCCACCAAGTAAACTCGTCAACGATTAATCTAACTAATACAACGCCTACATTATATTTTATTTAGATTGATAAAGAGTAAATTCATCATAAATTACTCTATCTGAAGGTTTTATACAACTTAAAGCATAGATGTGCTGACTCTGAATGTGAACTTACAGGAATTTGGGCAGAGGCCAGGCAGCATAAAGAAAACTGGTTCACAGTTATGCAATAACTCATGATCAACAAATAACACTATACGGGAATAAGGGAAATGGTCAATTACATGCCTTTTTTTCTAAAGCAGAATTATATTCATCGATTCTTCGCTAATAAGAGTGTTAAGTGCCCTCAGAATGCAGGAGTCCGCGCTCGATATACACGGGGAAGCTCGCCGCCAGATCAATATGGCGTGTCTGGGAGAAATGGGACTCTGGAGTGCAAATGAATATGAAAGCCAAAAGGCTGATGATTTACAATTACAATTTACCGCGTAATTAATCAACGCCAAAGGAGAGAGATTTTTTTTTAATTTGAGGAAACAAAAAGAACCCTCTTTAAAAAAAAGAAAGGTTATGATCTCGGGTCCGTAGCGCTAAAGGTTAACACTATTAACAACTCCACTGCCGCCGCCGAGTCGTAAAATAGGCGCGCGGACGGGAATATTGAAGATTTAATGAGCGGTGTAATGGAGAGATAAGATGGAGGGAGGGGGAGAAGGGGGTGGGATTGGGGCGATAAAAATGAGTGGGGTGGGTTTGCAGACGAAGGGGTGGACAAAGGGGGAATGGAGTTGCTTTGGGAAAGGGAGTGGCACCTACATTCCGAGAGCAGCAAGCAACCGCGCACAATATCGCGTAACTATGGATCCACTGTGACGTGACACACGGGAGCGGCGGGGGTGGGGGCGCTGGGAAGGGTTGATGGGTGGAGAAGGGGTGGGAAGGTGGGGGATGGGCCCCCTTGGTGCGCTGCTTGCGGAACGGGTGGAGGCAAAAAGACACACGACGGATAATGTATGCGATCGGAGCATTAATTTCGCCCCCTCGACCTATAATAGTGATCAACCAGTATATTTTAAACCTAGATTATTTCAAAATTAACAATAAATATTTCTGGGACACACCTTACGGTAATGATGCAAAAGGAAAGTGAAATACGTCAGCATTAAAAGTTTCAGTTCACCTTGCATTCCAAAGAGCATATGTAATACATAATAGCTATGCATATAACTTACTGCGCAACCTATATTTGAAACACGTGAGGTTACGCTACCCTCACACGGCTGTTTGCAACACCAGTAAATCCTCTCTAAGGTACTTAACTATTGATACATTTACTATCATCTTCTACGTAAGACCATTCAATTATTCTAACTGAAACACATATTTATTATTTGTAACTTACTGCGTTTGCCTACTTTGTTGACATACACATGTTTAAAATGATACATGCAGAATGCAGATTATTTATTGTATCCAGCCTAAGATTGATACTTAATAGGTGCCATTTTCCTGGGTAAGTCAGGATTTTATCTAGAAAGCAGGTGGTTAATAGCCAAATGCAACCTGGATTAAATAATCAGCGGTTGAAAAATTGCTGAGATATTTGGCGTATCCGAAATAGAATCGATCAAATAACATTTTTGTGCCCCATCCAGGAATTCCCTGGAGTGGATAATCTTCAAACACGCATTATGGCTACAGACAAGTTAACCTACAGACATTTTATTAAGTACTTAAGAAATTTAGAAACCATTTTTAAAACTATACGTTTTCAAAGAGCAATGTAAAACAAAAAGACTTAAGATTTCATTTTTTTCGGCATAAAAAAAATGCAAGTGAAAGTTATAGCAAATATGCTGTTCCAGGTAAATCCCGGGGGAATGAAATCCATTACATGAGAAACTTGAGTCAAATGAATACATGGATGGATAGACTACGAAAGAAACTACCAAGCACATTCACGTATGGATCACATTTGCATCACATTAAGGTTTATTAGAATGAAAATACAACACACCTGATTACCTTAAACATCAAATATACTCGAGATTGTACAATCGAAAATATATTAATGCATGGCATAAAATGGTATTAGGAAATGGGATATTATTGTTGGTGTTTAAGATGTTTGAAATCAACAATAGCAGAGAGAGGCTGACTAAGAAGCATTCCATGTCAATTTTCACACACATAAAGGGTGATGGCTGTCATATAAAAAAGAGTGCCGTTATGCCAGCAGAGGCCTAACTTATAAAATAATAGCTTCAACTACGAAGAACAAATATTGATATTCTGTTTGCGCAGAATACAGCTTCATCTCACGCTTTAAAATTACTGCATCTTAGAATAAATTTACTGGCTAGTTAAACTGTGACTTTATGCAAACTTAAGGATGAGGTGCCACTAAAAGAAAGTAACTGTCTTGAATCCAGTGGAGAGCACTTAACTTTGCTTAGAAAGGCATTTTATTACGAAACCCGAATAAATTACGTGCAGGAACAAAGTAAAATCTAATAATAAGAAAGTTCAACCTAGGTAGAGACTTTTCCTGTTTCATAAATCCACTACATACTGATCGATAAAATTAGTAATTATAAAATAATATCATACTCTGAGTTTAAGAATAAAGTATTAATGGATAAATAAAAACTAGAGAAAATATAACTGGGACTGTGAAATAACATAACTGCTTGGAATCTGATACACTCAAACTTTTACTCATTTTGTTTTGGATTGATATTTTGTAATTTTAGCATCAGGTGAAGAGACAATCAAACTCTTGCCTTAATTTTATTGCCTAAAAATCAATATTGAGTATAAATCCAGATGGTTTATATAACCGGTGTAAATAAACAAAAATTAAATGATATAAAATTGGCTTTTCTCATACTTTTAGATATTTTTCTCTGCTATCTGTAGATATAGACCTACTAATTCGTATAAAATGTATTCTCTTTGCCCACGTTTTGCATCTGTAGACATGCTACTTCAGGGCTACAATGAAAATTATTGAGCGTATTGTACATCAATTAAAATTTTTTACAATGATGGTACAATTATGTTAAACAGTATGTACAGGGTGTTTTGTAATGACTCTGTAATATTTTAATATATGATCTAGTAGATCAAAATAATAAAAAAATGCAATTGGACATGTGTCCGAGGACGTTTCGTTACACAGATATCGCGTTTTTCATGGAAATTGCACTAAATAAAACACTATCCAAGATAAAGACTTGACATTTTTTTATAGCTGTTGATGGTAATGTTTAAAACTAGCCAGGGATATTTAATTATTTTCTGATACACCGTTTCAAAATGGCAGCTAATGAAACATTTTAAACCTTAATATCTTTGCACAAAGAAGTTGTATTAAAAAAGTGAAAGCATAAAAAACTGCGCCTTCTTTTTACAAATAAAATGGTACCAATAAAATTTTCATGCCTACTACAGAACCAATATTATCAGCAGATTTCCAAACCAATGCCAAAGAGTTTAATGCTCACATACAACAATAAAGAAATCGTATCAATTAAATGTGCATACCTACTACAAAAATGAAATGGTCAACACATTCTCTAACCTACGTCAAAGAGAGTTTAATGCACACACACAACAATAAACCATCATTGATTGCAAAACAAAAACTATTTGATATTTTAAATTTATTTTTACTCAGCATTTAAGTGATCCCTAACGATATGTCCATTATGTGCGGGGGCTCCATCGAGCTGGAACCACATGGACTGCGCAATGCAAGAGGTAGCTCACCCGAGGTGTTTTCTACAACAGTTTGTAAGAAGCTTAGGAAACGTACTGCATTCGATGGACCATTGCCTAGAAACACTAGATAAAGACGCCCATGTATTCCATTTTACTGATTGTGTGAAAGTAAAAATATGATACGTATGATTTTTCAAGTTACCTCAGAGAGTTTCTTCTGAAGTAATTGAAAAGTCGGCAAAAAGATAAAATAATATAAAAATTAATGGACCTATTTATCCTGATAGAAGAAAAATAAAATTACATAGTAAAAAAGGCAATGAAGAAGAATCACCTAGATATTTACTTTTCTGTTCCCCTCTTCTACTCCCATGTACTTTTAATGGGCGGTTACCGAGAAAAGCTAGCCACACGATCATTATACGGTTTTTAAGCTAATACGCAGATGAGTAACGTTTTTCGGCGCGCTCATTCACAACACTGTAGAGCGCGAGAGACAAAATTAAGCGCTAGGTGGAGAGGAGGTAGTTAGGGAGGGATGGATATGGGAATTGAGGTCAGGAAATGGGAGATGATATATTAGAAAAACATGGAAGAGTGCGCGTAGGGCGAATGTGGGAGGGAGTGAGGGTGGGCCGCCGACGGGTGGGCCACGGTGGGATGAGGAGAGTCCGGGATGGCGGAGATAGAAGTGGAAGAGGTGAGTAGAACAGGAGGTGTAGCAGGGCATGGAGTAGAAGGGCATGGGATAGAAAGAGAGAGAGAGAGAGAGGGGTGTATAAAAGTAGCAGAGGGGTAGATATGAGAAGAGAATGAGCGAAGTAGATGGGAATACTTCTGAAAAAATCGATTCGTGTGTAAACATGAGTTATGAGAGGATCACGCTTACGGTATAAACTCGACTTATGCTGCGCGTTGGAAATGAAAATGATCGGTTTTCTTTTATTGACTAAATATAAATAATAAAATTTTATGAACGAAATATACCAGTATTCCAAATCTAAGGCCCAGGAATAAAAGGGTACATTCAGTAAATTACGGACAGAGCAACATTAGCAACGTCTTTAGTCAGTTAAGTGAAATTGTTTATATCATTTATCTTAATATATTAAGAGGGGTGACAATTTACTCAAATTAAAACAATAAATAATAAATGAACGGGTGTATTTCAATGAATATATCTGGCACGTTTTAAATAGGGCCACTTAATGATCCCAATCCTTCTGGCCCAGATTCAATCGAAAAAAGATTATCTCAACAACTAAGAAACTTTTAAAAATTAAATACAATAAAATATCAAGAACAAAAAAAGTTTCCTGTTTCATTCCATCACAGTTCTAACTCTTCTTTGATAAATCCAATGACTGAAGAATCGTGTTGATCCCCTCAATACCACTATCCCACAAGAGACGCGGCAAAAGACATTTAAAAAGCTCGAAGGTAGCGATGGAAACGGATGATGCAGACGCGACGCTCGGAGGACCGCGAAAAAAAACCCGCCCTCCCCCAGGACTTTTTCTTTCATTCCCTTCGAAGGGCTTGCTTTCTCTCCACCCTGTTTCACGTGAGGTGATCATTCAAGGGAATGAATAACCGTGGGCGCGATGCCCGCTCTCCAAGCGTGTTAGAGAGGGCAAAAAGCTTTTTGAGAAGGCAGAGAGAGGGAGAGAGAACTCACACAAGGCTTATAAACGCCAAACGTGTACGCCATCAGGACGCGTCATAATCAGATGATTGACAAAAAAACTGGGAAAGGAAGACCCGACAGAGAGAAAGAGGGAAAAGATACACCCACACACAAACAAACAAGCACGAACACACTGGCCAGAGTGCACGTATAAAAAAACAGAGGAAGATCGAGGGTACTCTTCCTAATTTCCCCACCCGACCCCCCTTCGCTGTCGCTTTACAAACTTTATCTTGTCGCCCGCGAAATTGGGACAATGGGCGTTGGGGTGCCGCTCTGTTAAAATGCGAAAGGGGCGAATAAGTTTCCCGAACAATCAATCAAAGCCTCCATCCTATCTTTTCGCCCTGCCCCACCCCTCCCCCTTCTCCCTTTCACCCCCTGCGCCCTCCCCCCACTCGCATCGAGAATTAAACCATTCATCGCTTCATCACTTCGCCGCCGATCGATACGGTCGAAGTCGATTTATCAAACGAGAGGAGGGAAACCCTTCAACCCCCATTCCACCCCTTGGCCGAGGAGAGAGTGTTAGGGGGGCAAGTGAGAGGAGAATGAGGAGGGAAGTGGCGGCTTTGATAGGGGGAGGGTTTTGGAGACTGAAGGGCAGTCCGGAGAATATTCAAAGGGTTATGACGGTGTGGGGGATGCGGAGGGCAAGAGAAGGTGGGAGTTTCGGGTGCGGAATGGGGGGTATGAGGGCTGGGTGCGGCCGAGGGACTGTGGGGGGAGCGGTCTCGGAATGCCCGGAGGGTCGGGTGTGGCGAGCAAATGATGGAAAACGAGGGAGAGGGAAGGAAGGGAGTGGAGGACAGCCACCACCCAGTAGTCAGCACTGAGGGAGAGCGGAGGACCGCCTTGTTTTCCTTTTCCGCTCACAAAACACACTCCCCATTCCCGCCAACACTATGTCCTGTGAACTCTTCTCTTGCTTACCACCGTGTTACGTTCTGTACTCCGTCCCACATTTCGATAGGAGACTTTCCTAACATCAACAGGACTGCCTGGAAATAATTCAAATCTACCTCAAAGGAATCAAGTCATAATTAATAAAAACTACCACTTAATATTATCCACAATAAAATTTATTACCGACCATTATTTCAGGAATTCATTTCCCTTATCAAGGTATATCTTAAGTATGGCATTGCATTAATGGTTTCATGGTCGGTAATAACATTTAGTATGGATAATACTAAAATATAAATTTTATTAGTCATCAGGTATGTGCTCTGGTTTGTCCCAGGTGTTTGGGATTTTGTATTTACTTTTTAGATCTAAACGATTTCTTGTAGGTTTATTCGTCTATTCCCCATTCATTTTTAGAATAAGTCCATGGTAGGCACATTCACCATTGTCGATCAGAAAGATTAGCATCACCTGTTACCATGAATTTGTGTGGGTGAAAACGAAATACACTGCTAAACTAATGGGTAATGGGATAGGATTTCTATGGATGTAGCTAAAAACAAACGTTTAAACAAGAACCAAAGGCTTTCATCCCAAAAAAGGCCACTAAAAAGCCTGGTATCATGTCCTACAAGTGCCTGGAAAGTCGGAAGAATCAACCATCAGTGTCAACCTGAGCTGAAGGATTGAGTAATAAATCCCGGCAACTTATGATAGACAAAGCTAACATTAAAACCTCAGAAATTATGAATAACATAAACTGATTGGCAACCCGAGTAGAGGTAACATCGAAAATTTGCCGGTAAAGCATCAAATCTTTCACCTTTTCTCTTTGCGCTTAAAATCCATTGGGAATTGGGTTGGAGTAGAGACTACAGCACCAGCATCCCAAACTTAAACTTAAGTCCCTCATCCAAATAGGTGGATATTTTTGGCATATTCCCGGTTCATACAGTGTTTGCACGACTTTGCGTAGTTCCGAACCTGCTTATAAAGCACTCCTTAAGTAGTGCTCCGTCCGTCGGAAGGGTGTGTAAACTGTGGACACGTTGGCATCTTTCAGCAAAAGAATTGGCTAATTTTGACGTCAAGTTTCCCTTCCCCCCTTCTTCTTCTGCCTCTTCCTTCTATGTAGTACGCAAATTGCCTGTTCATTCCCCATCCCTTCACCTTTCAATCTTGCACTACGATAAGGTTATCATACCATATTTTTTTATCTCCCTATATATATGTTTTTTACTAATGGTAACTTATCGCAAAATGTTTTTATACATTTACTTCCCTCATGAGGTTTATGTATTCATTTCATTCGTGTTTTATTTTTAAGGTTCACTCGATAATAATTTATAATGAGATTTTTGAAATATATTTGCATTTCTTTCCCAGTCCAGCAATGTTTTACCGGTGATTTTTCGAGGTACTTTCATCTCATCAGTCTCAAGTAACCTTCTTTTCTTATATTCACGTGTCTGACCGAGTCCCCACCATATATGTCATTAATGGTTTTATAGTAGCTACACAAAATCTAGATTATGCTTTTCATTTTATTTGTATTGATTTTGGTCCTTAGTTTAATAGATGTAATGAGCACGTTTACGCCTCTATAGTAATTTGGTATTTTCTTGTCTCTTCTAAAACATAAGAATTGAGATGCTCGTACTCCATTCAACCGGTATTCTACAGTGGTCAATAAATTCACTAATTCCTTTTGTAAATTGTTGCATAAGAGGCTCTTCTCCATGTGATGGGCCTCCAGAGGCCATCCCTCCCTTCTCAAATAATCCATTCCCTAAGTCACCATCCTCAACCAGTCCTCAATGATGGATATTGCCACAGTTTTTGGTCACCTCCCCAAAATAACCAACAAGCCGAAATCTATCCCGCAACCTCCTTTATCAACCTACCACTGTTAGAGCTACTCATCATCCCCATTCATGTTTCTCATTAGATTTAGTTTCCCCACCTTATTACGCATGTCCCTTCAAGGAAGTGTTCTGAGACTGATTTAAAATTATTGTGGTCCCTGACAGAATTATTGACTGTCTTTGTGGATTGTAATCATTTATACATTTACAGTAAATAACTTTGAACGAAATTTAAGGAATTTTTGATTCCTCCAAGATAGCGTAGGTAGAAGTAGATATTAGAAGCAATTGTAGTTTTGCCATTTTATCATTTATAAGGCATTTATTTCCACCGGAGGATAAAAATTTTCGATTATTAAATAAACACAAATATAATTTCATAATGACACATATGTTTATGGATGAAAATTATCTATCTACGACCATGTAGATGGCCGCCACCCAATAGCGGCCAATAAAATAGAAGAGGACTACTTGTTTTTCTTTTTCGCTCCCAAAACACAACACTCGTCTACCCACTTCCATTATGCTTTCTGTCACCACCGTATCTCAGCCCTCAGCCTTCTCTTTGCCCACCCACGTCCACTGGGGCCACTCATTCACTCTCAAAAAGCGTTCGAGATTTTGTTCCCACACCTCTACCCACCCACGTCTGAAAATATTCCCCACGCGGTGAAAGGCTCCACACGGGGGCTGACGTCCCGCCATGCCGTACTCCCGCACACGGCCACCGTTGGCGCCACCGTCGCGTCCACCCGAGGGGGTTTGCTTAGGCCGCATGCACTGGGGGCCGGCCGGCTCGATGCTCCTTTGTTTGAACACCGGTGTCGGGATAATGAAATCATTCTGTCCCACTTTGGTGTTTATTTCGGAATAATTCTCTGTTTAAAGGAGGATTAACTATCAAAAGGGGGTCATGTTTTCAAATGTTTCCGATGTTTAAGCACCAGTAAAAGACGACGTTGTTGGTACATGTCAATCTCAAATTAGCTACAGCATAATATGGGGAAGGAGAGATTGGCTTAAATGGCTTTTGAATGAAAGTAAGGGTTATACGAAAAGTGGTCAGGGCATAGAAATGACATTTATGCAGGTTTTGCTTTCAACACTGGAATTATACCCGAAAGATTAGGGCATAACAATGTATAAAGCACACATAAATGTCCAATAAATTATGTTACAATCATTTATTCGTTTAAACTGAAAAAGTGGCATCCAACTCCGATTTATAAAAAAAACTCCTCTCGATGATTAGTCTATAACAAAATAAAAAGTCTAATTATTTCATAATTTTCAGACGTAGTCTATGACAAAGTATTACAAGATTTTGATATAAAAGAATTATGCACGACAAAGAGAGAATATTAGTTGATCGGTATCTTATATGATTTTACCTTAACATGTTAATAAATGCAGATGAATTTCAGCATTCAGTAGAGATTATATTGTACCCACATTTGAAATGTTTTAAGACATAATCAGCACCTTTTTACGTCAATGGGTTGAAATCGACAGAGAAATCATTACAGTTTAAGCGTTAGTGAAAATTTCAAAACATATTTATGACTTGGGAATAATTTTCCAGATTTTGTTGAATATGTTAAAAATTCGTACCAGAAAAAAGGCGACCAGATTGCAGCATATATACTTCAAATATATGTCAAGGAACAAGCATTACACTGTGGAACAAATCGAAACTTTTTTTTGCTTCCTGAATGGAAAGTGGTATTTCATATAGATTTTTATCTCCTGAGTTCATATCTGCTCTCAAAAAAATTCTAGGACCTAAGGTTTTTGAGAAACAACCATTTTATTAATTCATGATTTTTTAGTTATACATTTACTGACCGGAGGTAATACAATCATTTTTTAAAGAAAAAGTTGGAGTTGAACTTGTTGACTGTAGGTAGGAATTAAATAAGCTACAGTTTAAAAGACAAACAATAAAAAGAACTAAATTTATCCCATTTGCATTAAATCTTAAAATATTTTTATTAAAAATCTCTGAATTCTCCTTGCCTAAGTAGATCTTTTTGAATGTTTTCCTCTTGTATGCCTGGGGAGTATTTCTTCTGAGGTGCCAACAGTAGTCCGTTAGCATAGCAGGGGTCCATTTTCCTCGGTAACGACATTCCATCTTAGAATTATCCTGATGAAACCTCTCTCCTTGTTGGTCGCTAACAGCCCAAAGGTTTTATGGAAAGAAGTCACTATGGCTATGAAAAAAATGCATATTCAAGGATATATTGCAACCCATATTTTGGTATGCCTCAAGCATGTTTTCAACTACTTCCTTGTAATTGGGACGTTTGTGCTTGCCGAGAAAGTTAGTGACAACCAATTTAAATGCTTCCCAGGCTTCTTTATCTGCTTCCTGAAGAACTCATCAAAAGGCTCATATTTCATGAAATCTCAAATCCGAGGTCCAGCAAATATGCCTTCCTTGATTTTGGCTTCTCTTATGTGGGGAATTTCTCTTTTCGGTAGTGGAATGCCCTTCCCTCACGATTCTTGGCCTTCACGTAACTCATCATCAGACTTAGTTTGATTTGTAGGGGAGGCAAAAATGTTATTTGGGTCTACAAGTGGTTAATGTTGAATGTTCTTACATCCAGGATGATACTGAGTACGTATAGGACACTCTCTTTCAGTGTAATGGGACAATTTTGGCCCTGCTATCAAACTCACTTACAAAACAGTTATATTTGGTGTAACCAAGTTGCATTTCCATAAGCAGTGCTATAACGTCGTAATCGCCACATGTATAGTCAGTTGCCAGTTGTAAATTGTAAAATTAATACAGTCAAACAGTATTTTCATTATTCCATATGACTCTTTCATTTTTCTTGAATGAAAAATGAACACACTTGGTCGTTAATTTCCTATATGCAGCAAAACCCCGTTCAAACTTGTCTTCGAAGCATCAATAAAGAATCACCATTCTTCTGGTTTGCAATCTCATCCCACATATTTCTTTCTCAAGTAATTTCTGTGATGAAGGCCGCGCTTTCATTATAAGAGAAGAATGGTAACTTATCCTTTTCGTGGTTCCGATAAAGAGATGTCTTGACGTTTTTATGCAGTAGATGCAAGTCCTGCAGTCTGGAAGCAAGAATTTCTGCCTTCTTCTTAGATAAGTCAAGATCCCTAATAAGGTAATTCAATTTCATTTCAGAAATCATGTGTGGATAAGATGCTGGTGGTGAGTAGTCCTCAATTGGAGACTCGTAGTCCTCTGATGAATCCTCTGGTTCTTTTCTCTCGAGATCTTCTGCTGTTGGTCTCTTGGGAATAGGTGAGCCCTCACCATGCATCACTGGTCTCAAAGCTGATGGTATATTTGGGTAAGTTATCACATGTTTTGTTTTTGATTTATGGCCAGAAACCTGTGTCAGGCAGAAGTTGCAATCTGAAACATGATCTTGAGGTTCCCTACAGATCATTGGTACAGCAAAAGGCATTGAGTTTCTTGCCCCATTAAGCCAGGCCCTAAGGTTAGTTGCATAAGTTGAACAACACATATGCGGGGCCCACTGCTTGTCTAGATCTCCAACTTCGCAACCAAAATAAAGTTTATATGCTTTATTTATCGTTAAACTCATTGTCCTTCTTTGAGACTTTACCATAATTTGTCCACAGATGTAACAAAACACATTGCTGTTATTCAGGCACTTCCAAGAAGAAGACATCTTGAAACACTGTAATTCAGCGATGATGATTATAATGATGTTAACAAATCCACAACAACATTCTGCACTTATAACATTCCTTACAACTGTCCAAACTTTGTGCATTTGTAGTAAGGTTTTTCTTTGTAAACTATAGTAGTATTATTTATATTTTTGGTGACCTAAAATATAAGTTCTTTTGCCGTAATTAAAAAATTTGGACGTACATTTCCACAACGCAATTCCCAAGACCTATACCAGATTACATCATGTGATATTAGTTTTTGCAAGTGAGCGTGATACCCAATCTTCCTAATTTCTATCTGAGTGATGAGTATGTATCTACGTAAGAGATTAGATCTGGTCGACATATCATTAGAATTTGTCACTTCCACAAACCCAATTACTACATAGAATAGTGTAGAAAAATAATGCATCATACGTGGTCTAAGGCGTCTAAGGCAATAGCTATATTATTAAATACATTCTATAGACAAGTTATATTATTAATTTTTAAAATCATGAAAAATACCCTATTTCCAGCCATTAATTACTGCAAAAATGAGAACAAAAAGAAGAAATAAATTCGAATAAGTGTACTTGAGTACTCTCGATGGGTCTAAAAGACCAAGATGGGTAAATCTGTCTACTATTTATAAAAACTTAAAGACAGAAAACCTTGGAAAATTACTCAGTACAAAAAAAATTCTATAGCCAGCTACACGGAATTGATAGATTTATCGATAACAATTGACAAAGTTATAAGCATTTAAAAGGGGTTTGGGTCTGATCGACCCATACGCGAGTAATCTAGGGTTATATCAGTTTTCTAAATGGGCCTATTTATTGAAAACCGTGGGTGACTGGTACAAATTAAAAGCATGATTAGCATCCACTACATACGTTTTCTCAATTTCAGGTATAATTTATCAGGAAGCAAATTCTTTGTTCCACAGTGTTATATATGTTCGCAGAATTATGAAGTTCCCCTATTTCCAGTGCAGTTAATTATTCACATAGAAAATTAAGAGCATAAGGATTCTAATTTTAATTCAGGATACTGTATCACTACACCTTAGAATAAATACCCCTCTCTCTTTGAATTTGTGATTCCTAACCTTTTCGTCAAAAGACTGTTTAAAATATCATTTGCCATCTGAATTGGTTGCAGAAACCCAACGGTGGTCAAACTGCTAAAAGATCGAGTAAAATTTTAAATTGCTTGAAATGTTCAGCAATAAGCCAATAGGCCGGCAAATTGGAGATCATTGGTAGTTACCGCATGAATAATTTGATGTATATCAATAAACACTATCCACATTACATAAGGATTGACTGGAAATATATTTTGCAATGGTTAGATATAATAAATATATATAGTATATACATTATATTATATACTAATATTTTACCACAGACCACTTTAAATGTAAATGCTCGTCAACTACAGCTAATACAACGAGTTTAATGTCAACAAATGTGAAAGTTAAAATAGCCCACGCAGGCCAGTTTTTAATTTAAATTTGTAACTGAAATAAATAACGGTTCGTGCTTTACATTTGCTATTTGGATTCCTTGTCAAACGATATTTTTCCGATGAATAATATGTGTGATGAAATTAAGCTGACGATTCAAATAGAAGTATTTGATCGTAGGCAACATTTAGAGATCTATTATAAAAAGTGCTATCTTTCAATAAACGGTAGTGCTGTTTAAAGTTCTATTTTAAAAAATTGGTTCATTATATTTTAATTCCAGTACCCAAGTGCGCACTTCAAGTGCTCTCTCCCTTGGACGATGACGTTAGGTGTCATGTGCCCCCATACGTGCCATGTTATGAATCGCTCGACAATCATTCTCAGCACTCTGGATCCCAAATGCTTGCAACGGGATGAGAGGATGAGATTTTCGGGTTATCCGTCGACATTATCTCCTTCTGCGTAATCGAATCGGAAGCCGCCGCGACGAGCAAAGCCGTCCGACCATCCCACCGGCCGGCCCTCTCATTCCTTTCTTAATTTTCATTCTCTTTCTATCATCAGCGCTGCTCCTCGCACCTCCTCTTCCTCCCTCTCAGGCCAGGGCCACCACCTCCAGGGCGACCCCCCATTACGGAACACCCTCCGTACGCAATGCGCCCGATCCACAATGCCCATTGCGGGAGTTTCGGTGATTAATCATTCAGAGCGGGGAGGCAGTTCAAGGGGCGGTAGTGACCCGAGGACAGGGCCTGTCCGGCAGCGGCCCCGCCCCCCTCCCGAGAGTCACTTCCTACCACGCACGCACGCCCCTCACTCTTAAACCACCGACCGTCAAAAAGGATTGTCCGAACGCAGGCACAAAAGTCTCACCCTTAAACTTAATTTTTTAAATATTCTGAAATTTTGTATGATATTACCGGGCAAGAAGGTACACACGATGAGATTCTAAAGATGTTATGAAAATTAACCTAGAAAGAGGTGATACAAAGGCAAGATAATTTGTCACTAATATTTATTAACGTTCAAAGCATTGATCTTTCAATGCAATGTAGAAATGGCGGATCAAAAAGACGGAAAAAAATATGATGTAGGTGTCACACTTTGCCAAAGGTAACTTCTAGAGAACGAAAATAGACATATCTTAAGACTATGTTGTTATAATTGAACTAAGTACGGGATATCTAACGTAGATGTATAAAATATCTTTGTTATGACTTTAGTTACGGGTGCAAAATGAAATGGCTCCGAAACTTGGCCTTTTAAGAGTAAATAAAAGAGTAGGAAAGTTTAGTGATGCTGCGGTTAGAGAACAATGAAGAAAGTAAGTTGAATGAAGAGATAGATGAGCCATTGGGTTTTAAATTGGATAAGGGAAGAAATGAAATCAGTGAAAGAAGTTCAATGGGGCAGAAAAAGTATACGAGTACCCTGCTCAAAGAAGCAAGGGGCATCTTAGGACAAAGAAAGTTAGTTCAAACGGTAAGAAAAATTACTAGACGTTCTAAATGGCATGAGGGATAGAGAAGAACATTAATAACCTATGAGGCAGTTAATGTTGGAGAAAGTGGAAGTTCACAGAAAAGGGAGAAGACTACGATGGAATATGAATTTTATGAGGGAAATAGTGGAGGGCTTGCGGTCTGTTGTACGACCGAAAATATTACAAATGGTTCCATGTTTCGAGTTTGGACAGCAGGAGAGCGCACTTCTATTGGTGGACCTGCAAATTATGTCATCATTAGAACCAATACCTGAGGCTCTCATCAAGCGTTTTTTCCATCCTAATTTTACAAGCCGCACACAGAAAACGTACCATTAAAGAATATTCTGGTCCTCCCCATATCGCCGAGTATATTTGCTGTAAAGCTCTTTAAAAAAGTAAACAAGCCAAATGTCTTGCTCCTTAGAGTGCAGAAATCAAATATTTTTATTCGTCAAATTTTTGACAGCCTACATCGCACTTCTAATAATATGAGTGTCACTGCCAAAGAGATTTTCATACGCATATTTCAATGAGTACATAAAAATTCTTTCTATATTCTACTCCAGGAACAAAGATGTTTGTATTGCTTAGTTCCAAATGAATTTTATCATATTTTTTATCGATTTATGCTTCGAAATGTCGGTGCATATCTATTTTTTACACCAAGTGTTTTCTAATGTAATTGTAATGAACTGGCATTTCTAATAAATTGTAATGAAATGTCGGTACATATCTATTTTTTACACCAAGTGTTTTCTAATTTAATTGTAATGAACTGGCGGATGGAATGGAAACCTTTAAAATAAAATATCTTCCCAAAGTCGGTTCCTAAAGCTGCATTCTACCCAAAATATTGGTAAACATATTTAACTTAACTTCATGTGAGTCATGAGTTTTTCGTGAAACGTTTATCATATATTTTGAAAAAGGGAGTGAAAAGATTAATTAGTTTTTAAAGTTTTATTTTCGCTCTCCCGAATATCGATTATTGCTCGGAAGAATAATTAAAAGCACTTTCCCAAGTTTGGGTTGGCACCAAGTGATGCAGCACCTTGCGTAGTCAGAGTAGCCAGTGAAAGTATCCAGGATATTGATCGATCATCCAGATTTTTGTATTAATTCTCAGACGGTAAAAATTGGGGGGAGGGAACAAAAAAGTGATTGGCAGAAAAAATCTGCCGCGAAAGCTGACGCTTGGTGATTTTCCTGGAAACGCGTCAAACTAGCTCTTAGGGGTAAAATTTGTAAAATATTACATTGCTTTAAAGGGAATTTTCCAAAACCCAATGGCGAAGTAAGGTGGTTTACAGAGAAATCCGTAGCCTTAATGATAAGCAAGCTCTAACTAAGGACCTCGAGGCAAAACAGGAGTGGTGCGATGCGTGGCAGCTAGAATTAAAGCTGAAAAAATGCGTTTTTATGATTTTTGGAAACGAAAAAAACGCTCCTTGTAACAGCTATTGCATAAACAACAGCAAATTAGAGACTGTAGAATCGATTAAATACCTCAGTTAAACTGACAAATGATCTCTCGTGGGGTAAACATATTCGAGAAATCACCGGTCAAGCTAATCGTAAATTGAGATTGTTAAAATAGTACTTGGCAAGTGTGACGATAAAGTTAGGGCAATCAGCTACTTCTCCCTCGTTAGACACCACTTGGAATATGCTGCCAGTATTTGGGATCCTTATGAGATAGGCTAGGAAACTGAGAAAGAACGCGTACGGCGAAGATCGAAAAGATACGTTAAAAGCCGTTATGATAATTTCGTTGGTGTTACTGACCTTTTGCAGCAACTGGGATAGAAAGCGCTTTCTGACCGTCGATTAAAATTTAGACTCAATCTATTAAGTAAGTTCCAAACCGTTATATTCTCTGACTAAGTTGATAATATTTTACGAAATCCGACATACTACGGTAGATCTGCTCATGAGAATAAAATTAGGGAAATAGACTGCAGAACGGACAGATAAAAAATGTCACTTTTCCCACAACAGATAAGGGACCATAACAGCTGCCAATGAGACTTTTATCTAGGTTTGTCAATAGGTAGTGTAGTTATTAGTAGTAGTACTACTCCATAATGCTTGAATCCTTATATGTTATCTAGTACTAACAGCACGCCGTGCATGTTTTCTACATAAGTATTGAGTCTCTGTCCATTTGTGTAGTTGCAATATACATATATATTAACGGTCCCTCTCCATTGTGAGTATATCTGTAGTGTAGTAGTGCATGCTTGTGAGGCTTCGCCTCGTGACAAGCATTAGCGATTTATGCTAATGCATAATTAGTCGTCGTTACACTAACTTTAGAGTATAGTGTAATGCATATTAGTGAATACTCACCCCCTCTCACACCCCTGAGGTGGCTTGCAGGGTATTTTGTAGATGTAATGATACATGCTTGCTGCAGAGTGATACCCAGTCCTACTTAATACTCCGAAATGGTACTGAGATTATTTATTTCCACATCCATGAAAACAGCACGAACGGCCTTTTACATCGGGTGTATTAACATGTAATAATGGACGAACACAAACACCCATGTCCTGAGTGGTGAAAAATCCTCTCAGGCGGGACTCGAACCCGCGACCCTCAGTTTAGCAGGCGAGGACTTTACCCCGTCGCCACCGGGTATTATTTCTTTAAATGGGATAATGTTCAATTAAGCAGTTTCTTTGAAGTTCACAACATCCATCTAATGGCTATTTACGGTCAACAATGTGCGCATTATAATATTTCTGCCCGACCCTTTGAGTTGACACAAAGCATAACGGAAGTTTTGCACACTATTTTGACACACAATGAGCGGAGTGCTGGAATCGGGACTTTGTAGCCTTTTGTTGGTGTACGGGATGGTGGATGATGATAAAATATGCCTGAATATATAATTTCATAATTCCTTTTAGCATCCCCAATTATTTTATAATCCGAGTCTCATAAGTTTTTAGAAAACTGTAGGTGCGTTAGTGAAAGGATTTGTTTCACTTTCTGGTCTTCACTGATTTTGTGAATCCTTCTCGCTGAAGACCAACCAACGAACTATTATTGTTCATCGCCAAAAGTAACCACATATTTTAGTCACTAGCACATACTGATGCATGATGGAAACAAGCCATTTAGCCACATCTATCACTATAAAATGTGTTAAAACGAATATAGTCAAAATATTCCATATACTTCTAAAATGTCAAATGCAATACTACGATAAAATTATAAAAGTTGTCATGGCCTTGAGATATGTCCCGTCAGTTTATTTTTAGGATATTATCCATCCAATAAAGTATCTCGCCAATTCGTTATTAGTCCTCAGAAGTAACGAAAATAACATATTCACGTAGGACGTGCGTGATAACACATAGCATATGCATTAATGGTGGAGAGCATTTGTGGTTGGATTATTCAAAGTAACAGTTCGACTGAGCGACAGTTTGAAATTGAGACAACAGTTGAGGATGAGCTCCGAAAAGATAACCTACTCCTTTCCTGATTTTAAAATGCATTAATTTGTTCATCCACAGCTTGCGACGCCCACTGCATTACAGGGTTTGCCGAAGCACGTTATACTGCACCTCCGCGGTTTAAGTAATCGTCAACCGGCGAGCCAGTTCAACTACCTACGCCATTGCCAACTTATTAACTACCCCACTTCCTAGTCTTTCTTATTGTGAATCCATAAGGAGTTTAGGGATAACTAGATTTGAGTGGCCACTCAAAGTTAGATTTTATTGGTGAAATATGTTATTAAAGAATCCACCATACACTATGTCAACCCATATTCCATTACTTTAAGTCCATTACTTCTGCCGACATTTTCGGAATTAAGGTATAAAGGAAAATGTCCATAATTTCACTCCCAATTTTGATTTTTTTCATAGAGATTTCAGTAGTTTAGAGTTCTAGATTCCTTCAAGTTCAAGTTCGGTTAGTAGCAAGGGGTTTTTGGATACCGGTCGTGATGAGGGGATGAAATAGGGAGAGGGAAGGGACGGGAGTCGTGATGTGTTTTGATTGGTTAGTACCTCACTCCGGTTGTTTTCGTTATCATTAATTGGCTTAGTATGAGTGTGAACTCCGAGTCTGCAGTGCCTTCAAACCCAGCACTTTCGTTGGCAGTGACGCACTTTCTACTCACTCACCCTTTTTAACAAAGTGCGTAGGTTTCCTCTGTATATTTTTGAGTTAGTAAATTAAATCTATTCACAGTTGATCCCGTATACTCATAGTGTACTCGAGAGGAGGCAGAACTAGAGCAATACAACGATATTTATTCAATTTTTCGCCCCAGGGCTTACTTTCCACTCCCTAATTAACATCATATATTGGGCGTAGGTGGGATTTGGATCCCAAATAGTGTATTACAATGCGTACTTATAGGAGAGAAGGAAGGTGTGGCGACTAAAATACTGGCATCCCAATCCATATTTCCAAGCATTCTGAAAGTGGAAGACTGGTTTAATGATAATCGGATTTTTAAGTGGGTACCGCAGAGAAAGCACTTCGAGTGCATTATTGCAACATTCGGGAGAAGCGGAGGACTACGACATTCGGAATTTTTCACTTAGAGCACATAAATTTCAACACTGTTTTTCTCTCTATCCTTCCTGATTTCCCAAAATAATGCTGCCATTAATATCCTAACCAACCAGAACCTTATGGGGAGCCATTGACCATAGCTACCCAGCACCTCCAACAAAAAATATAAAACTTCATATCCTTGATGAAGAATCTGGTGCTTTCTCAGCGTATTATCTGGATGAATTTATTTTGAGTTTCCATTGAGATGACTTCCTATACTTGTACGTATGTTCATGTGCTAAGAATACCTAATCCATAAATTTGGCAGCCAAACCAATACTTTTACAATCAAATTAATGGGTATACTTCGAGAATACAAATAATTCACTGTTATTATGCAAAAATCCATGTATTTTGTGTACTAAAGATGTGCTCCAAAGAATGAAGTGAATAAAGAAAAAAAAAGAAATTTATAGCTCTAGGGCATATTTCCTCTAATTGTAAGAACAAAACAATTTTCAGTACATCTACATCTACATATTACCCTGCGAGCCACCTCTAGGGTGTTTGGCAGGGGGTGACAAGTCACCAAAATTCAGCATGAAAGCGGACCGCCACATGCACACCGCACGGTCAGTAAGAAATAGAATCATTAAATCAAACACACTTAAATTACGGAGATCAAACCAATATTTAATTTATTTTTATGAACGCGTCATCTCCTGTGTGTTCAATGAAAATATTAAATTATCCGCGTAACATTTACTTCCATCAATAAGACCAAAGTAGGAACTTTGTTCACAAATATAGTTATAAAGGAATTGTAATTGTAGATTACTATGATTTTATTCAGCTTTTAGTTTGAGCCTACTTTCGAAGTTTCATTTTTTTCTACAGATGAAAGGCTATTACAAACTGAAGATTCTAGTTTAATTAATTCTCGTCACGTTTTATATAATATTATGCCTCTTGACGTCATTGCCAAGAATTTGAAAGCTTTTCATTGTATTCCAAGCCAGTATTTCCAAATCCACATGCTCATCTTAATTAGAATACTGCAATTTATCAGGAAAGGTATAAAAATATATCCAAAACCCTCCAATAAATTCAAAATAATTGATATACGTTTGGTGTGGATGAGTTATTTTGCTGGAAAATATTTGGCAATAAAAAAGTAGTTTATATCAACACAGTTTTTCGTTACATGGTCACGCTTTCACATTCAATGATATCGTTCCTTGGTTTAATGGTCTTCAGTCCAATGTAACCGAATTATTTTCCAGTTATGATCCTAACTGAGTAAATTGAGGCTTTTTGCTGCTCTTCACTTTCAATATTATTTTTAATCTATTCACATTAAGAGTCGCTGGATTAAGTGGAGTCTCCTGCTACGCTGATGGGGGTGAAGGGGGTAGGGGTTATTCCCGGTGGTGTGAGAAACAGTTTGGGGCAGAGGAAATGGAGGGGGAGTGACTGGAAGGTTTGGAATTTCACGGGAATGAGAGGGAGAAGAGATGTTAACTGATTTACGGCTACATATAAATTTTACCTACAGTGCGCCCTGTTATTGACCGGAGCAACTAGAAGGCCACCTGGTGAATTTCTCCGATTTCACGAAAGTGATTGAAACGATATGCCATTGCTATACGCGCCATTCAAAAACTCTCAGCGCTATTACGGCAGTAAAACAAGGAGTAATTTTTAAAATAAGCCAATTGTAGCCCTAGTTCAGTCAATTTTAAATTTCAAACAGTTAAAAAATTTAGCCTTCAATCAAGCCTAATCATTTTTAGCCTTATCATATATGTTTCCATATATATATGATTTTATGACTAATTTATGTAGATAATCGTGAAACGAAAACAGACATTCCCAAATACAGGTGAAAACGTTTTCGAATAAAATGGAAATAAGATGCATAATTATAGCGTGTATTTTTATATTTAATTATACAGGGGTTTTGGGACGAAAAGCATGGAAATATTGAATTCTAAAGAATTATAAAACCAAATTATTGAGTGTATGAAATGTGTGCATAGGAATAAATATTTATGGAAGCTTATCCTTGGTGTTATCGAGGCCACAGCTTCCTGAGAAAAGAAACCATAAAACTGAAGGTAATAAAAATTAACAGCACTATAAACTCCTTGGTTGTGTTTATAATTAAGCAATAAGAGAAAGTATTAATACTTGAGATGATACCTCATAGGCTCATGATATTTCATGTGGTCAACAGAATTTCCAGCTACAAATGTCACGAGAAAAGATTGAAATATGCTTTATATTATCTAAATCTATATTACTTATTTTCCTCTTTTGAATTCATAGTTCTGATGTTTTTTGTTTGTTTTATATTAAATTCACTCGTTTTCTAAAAAGAGCTTATAAGGTATGTCGGTTTTCAATACATACGGAATAGCAGAGAAAAAAGTACAGAAGTGAATAAGGGCCCTATTACGGTAAAGAAAAATAAGATAAATTTGCTAAAATTTTCTTCAGATTGATGTCAGACAGCTATCTTTATCAGAGGAAAAAATGTAAAGAATTTTTGACTCCAGTATAGCTCGATAGCTCAAGCGGAAGCTATAGTGAAATAAATCATCCTATCCATGAAAGCGGCTTCATATATCTGAATAGACCGATGAAGAATTTAGTGGCAAGCCCCGGAGAGTAATTTGAACGAGGGTAATGAGCAAAGTGAAGAGGATGAGATAAGAGTGAAGTGGAGGGCAGAACAGTGAGAGGCGGTGGGTGTGGAAGAGGGTAAGTGGGTCAGGGCCGCTTAAACAGTTTCTTTGCGAATGTGTGAGTTAAAGTAAATGAGTAATGCCTCCTTCCTGTTTGTATCGTTCAATGTAAACTGCTTTTACTGATACCATGCATTAGCTACTGGAAAGCAAAATAAATTGAAATAGTACATCTCGCCACCTCAGGAGCTTACCACAGCTCTATTTTCTATGTAACAGATACAATTTGGCTCATAGCTCAACGATAAGAGAAATTTACTAATAACTCAATGTATGCGATGGATTTCTCCATTATTATTCTTGACATTTAAATGCTAAAAATATTCATCTATTTTACCAGTTTTACGTTTAATCATATCGCTGGACGACGGTAAAAACTCTACTTTTTCCCATCCTTTTCCTTCGCTCTACCTTTATCCCACGCATCAATTTAGAGAGTAACAGAATAGTGTGTGAAAAGGTAGGCCTTTGCAGGGATTAACAGGAAATGATACATTTAATTAAGTAACACGAAAATAAAAAATGGCTATTTAATGATGGAACCTCGGTTTAAGGTCAGGAAGCTAAATTTGGCGAGGGTAGCAGGGCTCGGAGGGATGAATCTTGCGCCGGGAGAAGATTTTAGAAAAAGCAAATTGGAGAATAGGGAGGAGGGAAATCCCTAGATTAATGCATTTGTGATCCAATGGGTGAGTTTGGCAGAAGGAAGTGAGAAAGGGAGAGGTAGTTAGATAAGCAAGAACAAAGAGGAGCAGCTTTAAAAGAGTTAGCATTGTAAAAACATGAGTAAGTCTTCAACTTGTTGGTTGATATTCAATTGTTTGTGCAACTTAGGTACATTGCACAGACAACTCTTTTTTCAACAAATAAATTTTAAAACAAGCAAAAGGTGCTTACATACATCAAGAAAAGTAATTAATAAGAGAATTTTAAACTTAATGATGGTTCAATAAGGGACAAATTATCTACTCTAATTAACTCTTACAAGTGCCTATTAGTCTATCAAACGTCACGTGTTATCGTTATCAAAATCCCAAAAGAAGAAGTTGAATGGAGTAAATTTTTTTTAAACGATATGACATCTACGTTTTGTTGACAAATGCAGTCATATATGATACCAATAATTGTTACTACCGTAGTAAGAATGATGAAAAGCAGAAAATAATACAATTCTTGAGTTCAAACTGAAATGCCGTAATGCTATCAAATATGGCCAAAATTTGAACTTTAGCCGTATTTTAGCCCAAGTCTCATCGTTCAAGACGTATTTATTTTATATATTTTTAAGTCATAAAATATGATGCCCTGGCTTGAATTTCCCATTGACTCCAATTAATTTTCGATTTATGACCGAAAATCTTTTCTGGGCTTAGAATCGGTCCACTTTTCTTAGAGTATCTTGTGAGTGCGTTCTTGCAGGGCTCCTGATGTATGCAGAAGCTTTCCTATAGCAAGCGCAGTGAAAAATAATGAATGATTGACCATCGGTTGGTTTATTATTTCAACTTGATGGAAATCATAGCAATTTCTACTTAAAGGTTTCTCATGTGATTCGTAATTCAATGTAAATGTTATTCTTGGTTAGTAAATAATTAGACCCATAACATTAACAGATGAAATGCATTCACATGTGGAAATGGAAAGGTAAAACCCACACCGATGCTTTTGGAAAATCACAATGGAGCAGGACTTAAAACTCGAGGAATATTTTGTCGATTAAAAAATTTTAAAAATTACTATATGCTAGATTCCAACTAGTGGTTAAAAGTTCTTTGGCCGTCCGTTTTTCACTTCCTTTTAAACAGACTAATGGATATCCCTCTCTCTAAAAAAGCATTCAACCAGAAATTAGAAACTTTCAAATCAATAGCCATCTCAAATGGTTACAAAATGAGCATTATTGACAAAATTCTCCTTAAAAAAACGCTCCATCAGGGCTCAACAACTACTTTTCTCACCAGGGAAAACGGAGAGAGAAAAAAATCGGTGGTGTAAATTGCCATATTATGGGATGATTTCAGAAAAAATAGGCAACTTCTTCCCAAAACACCGGTTTAGAATAGCATTTTATAACAATGACAATCTTAAAAAATTCCTGAATAACACAAAAGACAAAGTTCAACTATTAGTAAATAGTGGAATATATAAATTAAAGTGCAACGACTGCAATGCTGCATATGTGGGACAGACATTACGCACTTTCGAGACAAGAATAGAACATAAGAGATGTTTCCGGAAATGTAACCTATCGCAGTCCCACTTCGCCAGACATCTATGGGAAGAAAACCATAACAGCGACTTCACACCGGAGATTTTACACCAAGAGAAAAAAGGAAGGAAGGTGGACAAAATGGAGGAGCTGGAAATAAGAAGGAGCATAAAGAATTGTCTTTTACTCAACGGCATCCTTTTTGAAAAATATTCCCCCTCCTAGAAGTCTCTCTATCCCTCGAGGAAAAACAAACCCCTGACCCTCCCACCCCACTCCCCACCTGCTGATAACCCACAGCTTCCTTAATCCCTAACCCTCGAGGAAGAACCACACCTAAGAAACCCACCCATCCCACCCCCCACCAACCCAACCCCCCCCCCCTCTTCCACACACTTACTTGTCCTTCACGGGTGTTTTCTAGATTCCTACACCACCCCTTACCTCTCCCCCGGTGTTTTTTCCCCTCTCCTCAACATCCCCTTTCCCCCCTCTCCTACCTTCCACCAAGTCCCTTAAGAGTATATTTACCTCTTGGAAATCGTTAAAACTTTGTACCTGATGATGACACCGCTGTGTCGAAACATGTCGTACCAGGAAAATAAATCCGTGGAAGGAAACCAAGCACTTTTTCATCTGTGTTATTAAAGGTCCTAATTTAATTCTCTTTAGCAATACCTACAATAAATTTTATTGGTCACTTATTAAGCGTTGCAACAGATAAAACTCATGAAAGTCGATTGCGATTGTGTTCAGGAAAACAATTCACATCATGAATGAATTCTCGGGAGTTCAATGGATAACAACAAATCCCATACAACTATTTTAAAGCAATAAACAGGCAAATAGTACTTAAGTATTGAATGTCTTTTTCACAAGATACAAAAACTCACAATTTCCATATTTACACACGTAAATAGTCATCCTTATTTGGAAAACATTTAATTTTATAATAACCAGAAAAATATTCCCTGAAAAAATCAAAGGCCCCTAAAATATTTCACATCATAAAATCACAAATATCTCTTAAGTCATTCTTAGCCAATAATAAAAACTCACATTTTAACTTTTGAGAAGGCATATAATCCAGAATTTAAAAAAAATGAATAAACTTTCGAAAAAATCTTCTAAAGCAAGAGGAATGTCTTCATTGCGAGAAAATGAGTCCTTGCAAGAAAAACGACGAAGGTTAGACTTGGAGGCTCAAAGACATGCCCACCAGCGATCTCAAGAGCATCTCCGCGTGGTCTTTTATGGCTTACGCTAAGAACCGCACAAATTTAATCCTAACCCAACCTACGGACGTGTATCCAGCTCTAAGTCTGGTTCAAATATAGACCCATCTCTTTCGAAACTTCAATCTGTTTTAAAATGACGGAAATTATAATGACGTCACAATATTCTTCTTACCCGAAAGAAGAACGGATATTCTGCGAAATGAACTAATGCCGTGAATGAAAATCGACAAGTGCACTAAGAATCACCATAGATTTTTTTTATTTAGAAACCGAAACCAATGATTATGGCTACCCTTTACGCCGAAGGGGCAGTCCGGGTGATGGAGGATTCATAGGACAAATAAACATGGCTGATGCTGCAAATGCTTCTTTTGAGGTTGTCAACCACTGAATTGTACCCTACTCTCCAATCCTGATTAAGATACTCAACGCACATATCAATGTTGAATTGAGACACTCAATTAATTTATTGAATGCCGATATATGTATACAAACAAGGGAAGCTATCAAGCTGTTAATCACTCAGAAGACGGCTCGTGAGGTGACGTACCCTCTATCAATCTGGGTACTATTTAAGGAGCAATGAGTCTGTATGGCCCGTTTTTGGGTTTCCCGTGCATGAAAGAGTAGTAGACCGGTAGTCACTCATCTGTCCGTGCACCTGAAAAACGGTCAGCGTGTCTACTACAACGAACGCAACATTCAAGATAGGTTATGAACTCCTCATACGACCATGCTGACAGTTTTACTTCTGGCTTTGTGGTTTTCTTATAAAACAAGTTCAATGGTTTTCACACCCGTTGAGTTTCAACTGGTACCTTCCGCTTGTTAATAATAAAATTGAAAACGAACGTTGTACTACGTGAGCAATTCATAGTAATCAATAGTAACAAAATGTTCCTTTTCCAACCAAAGTATTTGCAACAGAATTAAATTACAAAACATATATCCACTGTCGTAGTCGTGCAAATGTACTTCTATTCGGAACACATTCCGTACTCCGCAAAACTACGTTAAATAACGGAAGCCAAAATGAAACAATTCATGCGAGTATAATATCCATATTCTCTACCATTAGTCTCTCATCCACATATTTAAATGTAATTTAATGCTTGTATTTTCTTCAATCACTATTCATTAGGATAAAATCAATAACGTATGATGATTCCTTCATTTCTCGTTGTGTACTGCGGCAACCAGCATTAGCCATCACATATCTCGGAGTATATTTATTTATTTACTCAAATTAATGACATAACAGAAGGCCATTGATCTCATAGCAAGAAGATTAAATTGATAAAATGTGAAAAATCAATCTTAACGGAGCTCTTAATGAATGTTCTACTTTTAAAATCTAAAACTTATCCAAAACATACTATAAATCAAGCTTTTTATAAATAAAATTGTGAAGATTATGTGAAAAAATTTATCTTAATGTAGCTCTTAATAAATGTTAAATCTTTAAAATCTAAAAACCTATCCTAAACATACTTTGCATCAAGCGTTTTATAAATAAAATTGTGAAGATAGATACTACGTGAGCCTCTGGAGGGAGTGAAACATTATCAATATTTAAATGTGGATGAGAATATATTTTCCCATCCATGTTTTTACATCAAGTGTTTCACTTGGGTTTTACAAACACTAAAGAAACATCAAATAACTGTGATGTGAAAATAACAAATGAAAGTGAAATTAATACCAAATAAAGTAAAAAGTAAATTTAATTAAAAATGCCGGGATCAAATGAAAATAATTATGAATATCGATTCATCCGTTAAGCTGCTACCAAATATTTGGGATAACACAGCTATAGGGATTCCTCTGCGGGCACATAATGAAAGATTAATAGTATTACAAATGCATATATTTTTATGATATATTAAAGGAAGGCTATATTTGTAATATGTCTGTAATAGCGGAAATCAGATTGGTGTTGTGGACAGAGTATCGAGTCCTCATCTAACCGGCCCTGATTACAATCCCATTTGGGGCAGATATTACTCACTGTGATTTCGATCTTACTTATGAGGGGTGCTTCATACGAAAGATGGAATATAAGTCGACCCATTGGTGCCTATCATTGAGATCTGATAAATGCTACTCCGATTTTCTTACACGTATGTTTTCACACCACACATAATTATAGTGATAACAGTCTGTCCATAATCGTGCCATTACTTTAGCTCTTGGTCATCTTCCTCAATTACCAATAATACATATGCTAATTATGTAAAAATCTAAGGATACATACAAAACTTAGTCAGTGGTTTAATAACAAATCATATTCATTCAAGTCAAATGATTCATAGTTATCTATTTTAATATACTGTATTATCAGATTGTGGGAGGGCATGCTGTAAGTCCCGTCCTTTGAATTAACTTTATATAACAGGCAAAATATTCATGCTAAAGACTTTATATTTTGGGATATAACATAGGCAATGAAGTGGTTTTAATTTTGCCTGAAAATTACCAGCAAGGTTATTTAAAAAGAAGTGACTAAGAACGAGTGTGTCATTTTAGTAAATTAATTTACAAGAGAGCTATCAAAGTTTACCAGGCACTGGGAAAAGTTTTTTTTAGCCTTTTAGATATGGAGTCGATGAAAAGATCGTCAAGCTAGGGCATATTTCCCAACAAATATCATTACGAACACCACTCTCCATGCGCAATAGTCCATGCATTCAACCGATGATTTGAATGGACAAGTCATGGACGATCAGATATGACAACGTTTCGCAAGAGGAGGGAACAAAATAGAAAATATTGGACAAAAAATTGGTTGATTGTGTACTTTTGTGAACTCGTGAGAACTGTTTCAAATAATAAAAAAATGCATGTGCTATACAAATAAAGATAAATTTTACGTATGCTTCTCTCCGTCACTACCCTCTCATCGTCACCAATTCATGAAATTGTGTAGATGATAAAAATGTTATGCCCGATGTAAAATAATTTGAATAAGTCAGCCTCAATCTTTACGCATGAGAAGAAAGTACATGTCTTAGGTTCACTTGACAATAAATCTCACTTGCCTGCTTGCCATTTGAGTATGAAACCTCCATTACATTAAAAACACATTTTCAAGATCAGAGTAGGTATTTAATAATAATTTATTTGAAAATTCTAAACAATCTACTTTGTTCCGCAAAACGTTTGATATGACATATATTTTCCCTAAAAAAACGTTTCATTTTCCATCAACAGAACTTTCACGGAAATGACAAAACTCTTTAAAGCTACTTTAGTTCAAAAGTGTTAACACAGCCGATGGAAGGGCTATGTTGGAAGCCAGTAGAGAGTCGGAGACTCCTCGCTTGGCTAGGATTACTGTAAATATTCAGATCACGAGAATTTCAGGAGGGTATGACCTCAACTCTGCACGCTTATCTCAAGAGCTTAGAGAAGCGATAAAATAGCATAGATACGCTATTCATATAAGAGACTTAATATTTTATTTATAATCTTATTTGGAGTGCCTGTGGTCATATTTCCTCCTTTTAGTATGGAATTTTATGAACTGGGAAAATGTTTTTTCTCATTCCTCCCTCCAAAAATCATGTTAGTTTTGATTGCCTGTAGATCATCTTCACCCAACACATCTCCCCTTGTTCTTTCAGTTCAGCAACGACTTCATTCCCATCTATATCACGCCAAGAAACAGAATTGTTCTCACATAACTAACCGGGGAATTTTTGTAGTCTTGAAAAGCCGACTCCATGCTCTATTCACGGCCTCCACACTTCATGGTACATACATGTAGCTCCCTGGTTTTGCGTTCGGCTCCCCTGTGCCGTTCTGGCCTTCGTCGTACCCGCCGCCCACTCCCGCATTCTTTTGCAATCTGATCCCCGGTCCTTCCCCGCACACTAAACTCCTTTAAGTCATATCGGCCCCACCTCCCGCGTCCACCCTTCACCTCCTCCGCATTTTCCCGACCCCCTCCCGCCCTTCCGTCTCCCTCGCTTCGAAATGAAGCACTCAACTTACATCCTTCTTCGAGGTGTCTTGAGGAGACGAAGAGTGTGGACGAATCTTAAAGGAATATGAGACGCCTGCGAACGAAAAGTTGGGAGAAGTTAATGAAAATAACGCTCTTCATCTTTCAGTTACATTTTATGCACTCACTGTTTTGTAACCATCGTTTACGCAACCAATAGCTAACTCATTCAGTTCCTAATTCTGCTTACTTATCGTATTCCAGTTCAACAAATACTAGTTAGTAATTCCCAAAGACTCATACCTATGAAAAATATCTAGTAGAGTATTCAACATGATTTCATTACACTAATATTAGTTGAGACTGCTGTTATGGAATAAAAATAAGCACAAAACTCTATGTTTAATATTTTAATCACATAAGCACCCAAAATATTCTTCAATAATGAATGATCAAGAAACCATTAAAGTAAAAAACTACAGGGGATAAATAAGCGCTGATAGGATACACAACATAGATGCCTCAATTAATTTTGTTGAGAACGCGTATAATATGACCTGAATTCCGGTAAAACTATAGAACACAAAAAGCGTATGCTTTTGCATATAAAATTAATAAAAAATCTTGCCTTTGAGGACTAAATATGTGATCGTGTACTTTATCAATTACCAAAAATGTACCGAATGTCTTTTTTGTTCAAAAATTTTGTTAATGAACCAACACAAAACTAAACACTAAACAAACACCACTAGGGGCGAGATGCGATGTAGCAGTAGGTCGATGAATAAATGGAACTAACTGTCCAATAAAACGTTTTGCACTACAACACCTTTCAACGCTTAGCGTTGGTAGGTAGGTACTAGATATGAAGCTGAAAAGTTGAGAAGTAAAGTAATATTAAAACGTTTTATTGGATGGTACCAAGATTTTATTTCATATATTCATCAGTGTACTAATGAATTGGAATTGCCGAAGCTCGTCAATAAATGGGACTATGGAATAAAAATTATGACAAAATAATTATAAGAAATACAACATGAGCATTACAGAATGGACCTGACTGGATCGGCTAAGTTCTAGACCACCTTTATTATTGATACGTAAGCTTCGCATTCTTTTCGACTCCATGAAGAAACTACGCTCATATCGTATTAGTAGCTCCAAACTAAGTCAAAGAATGCTAATAATTTTAAAACTCGTAGCCCAATGATCAAGATTACTTAAATTTTTAATATAAAATATAAATATATGGGAATCCTGAGAAAGATATTATATGATATATAATTACAGGAAACCTACGATCATCAGAAATAACTTTTATTGAAACATGAGCATCTAACTTACGTACCTCACATATTCCTAACTTACGTACATTTTGGTGCGTTACGCCATTTGACAGTAAGGGAAATATCATTTTTGTTTTGTTTTTAAGTTTAAAATTCACTACATAATTAATCTCTAGGTGATTACTGGCATTTATCACAGAATTCCTGCTGTTATTTTGGCCAATAGTCGAAATAAATATTATATGTTTACACTATTGACATTTCATGAATGATATATTTGATTGGTCTGTGTCTATTATACCCAGGGTCCACATTGTCTCACATGTACTAACTACGGGAACTCTAGTATAGTAGATACTTATATAAGCAGTATAATTTCATATCGGTTCGAGATAAAAAACCTTGTCCGAGGAACAAGATGAACTTGAAAAACTTGCTCATTTTAGTGAGGTTAGAGGGTTTTAAGATAAAATGGAGTATCTCGTCATTAAATAACACTCAGCAGGTCAATTTTGCGTTGACCATAAGATCGCTCGTAATGTAAAGCAGGGTCTAAAACATTGTTCGGGCTTGTTGGACTAAAGTCCTGTGAAACGAGCGAGGCCGCAAAAAGTTTTTTAACGTTTTTAGTCAAGTGCGCTAGGTTTACAGCGGGAGGAATACATCGCACCTTTCCCTTGTTTGCATGCAACAACTACGGAATCGTCCCCTACGGTTATGTGAAGGGGAGAAAGAGTGTATTATCATTCCGCACAATTTCCCTTTTCCCTCGTCCTTCCTCTCTTTTTTTCTCTCCGCTTTTCCCCGAGAGGAACAGTTTCACGGCTAAACCTTGTGTTTTGTTCTGCGAGTGGACTTAATGGAGTTAGGCAGCCAGATAAAATTATACCCCCTCCACCTCTTTCCCCATCCCTCCGCCCTCCCGGCTTACACCACAACACCCACCTCCTCCATCCCCCTAATCCCCCACCAACTATACTCCCTCTCCCCTCCTCCCTCTCACCGATCCCGTCGTCTCCCCATGCCGCCGCTCCCACCTCCCGCCTCTCTCACAATAAAACGTCAAAAGTTTCACCTCCAACTTTACTCTCCACCACGCTCGCGCCGGCGACATCTTCCCACTATCGTGTAAGGCATACGTCACTTCTGGAAAACCTCATTTGGAACTCGCTACCCTTCTTCCCATTCCTTCCGACCCCTCTCTTACCCCTCACCTCCCACCCTTAGCTTCCCTCCCTACTTTTCCACTCCTTCCGAGCCAAGTTAAACCTCTTCCACTCTTTCTACTCGCGTCTCCCTCTCTTTCTCCCACCCCCCTCCCTCTCACTACGCTCGGGGAAACGGTAAACTGCTGGCAACTTACGAACTGCAACCAATGCGACCACGATCCGTGTAATTAATCGCGTTTCTTTTTTGACCAGTGACTCGTGAAAAACGACTGAAGGAGAGAAAAAGGGAGGGAGAGAGAGCATTAGTGCTTAGTTCGGTGAAGGATGCTGTCGTTCTCGGAGGGGGCGCAAGAGGCTCCGAGGAACTTTATCCACCACACGCCGGAATGAATGACTGCTTTAATATATACTCCCGAGCCTTCAGGGTTCGCAGACCCGCTAATGTTGTCTTGGCTTAATTTAGCAGTGATCAAGGAAGCACTAGAAGATGAATAACTCTTAAAAAGCAACCAACTCAGCCTAAATTTGGTTACAATAAGTATATTTAATATTATTTAAAATATAGTTCTGGGTAGAGTGGGTTCCAAGGTTAATAGTTTACAGCGATCACTCTTAAATTCCTCGTGCATATCTTTCCATGTCTACTACGAGCAATGTGATATCGTATCCCAATAGATAATACCACGTGTGTTACTGTGAAACGGCATTTTAAGCAAACACTGTAAATTTAAAATTAATAACTTCGATACTACCTACGTTTCACAGGCAATTTTCATTGTAAACATAGAGGTAACTTTAGAATACAAACCTTTAGCATATTTTTTCTTGCTTATTATTAGGAAATTTAGAAAATAATACACTAAATTTTGACATTTTCTATGCGCACTTGCAGGATCTCAAAATTTACCCTAATATTTATTTTAAGCCAGCAAATTTAAAAATATGATAACCATGGGGTAGCATTTGAAATGCATTTTTTTCAAAGAAAGGGCTGAGTGATCTTTATTTAACTTCCTGACATTTTATTGGTTTTAAATTAAAGGACTACCGTTGTGACATTTAGCCGGAAAGAGGCATGAAAATTTCATATTTTATGAAAAATATGAAATAATTGTTATTTAATATTTTAATTTAATATTTTAATTTAATATAATAACTTAATTGTTATTTAATATTTTATGAAAATCTCTAACAGCAAAAAAATATGCATCGAAGACATGGAACTATGGTTGCAATTGACTGCTGTAAATTGACACAAATAATTATATTTATTCTCGACCTCTTTATTTAAATTGAACTTTGCACCAACAAATAATGATTTCACAAATTACAGAGGCCCAAACCACCACCCGTTTATAGACTTTGTAAAATTGACACATTGTAAAAATATATGTCTCAGTTCAACTAGTCTGAAATCAATCATTTTATTAGGATGACCAATTATCTCTAATAAATAATAAGTGAGCATGAGAACTATGAAGTATGTTAAGCGCATCTCCTCCCACAAATACTCCGCAAATAACATGCTTGAAAGTAGTTACATATTACAATTATTTTACAAGGTGATCATGTAAGGATATGTTACCGAACTTTAAAGCAACGAAGAGGAACTTCCAAGTATCCAAGAGAAGTAACCAAGTCGTCTTGTTGCAAGATAAGTGGGCCAAATAAGCAAGCGGCAGCAGTTAGAGCTGGCCAATCTCACGGGCTCACGCACTGTTTACCAATTCACTCCCTTTCCTCTCCGCCTCCCCTCCGAGCCCCGCCACACCCCACATCCAAACCGGGGCGACCAACTCCGCCCCCGAATGACTCTCCCACCCCCTCCAGCCCCCATGCATCCACCCGACACACATTCCCCACCTTCTTCCTTCGGCGCCCCCTCTTTATCCCCGGCAGACTCCCTTGCCGCCCGCCTTTCTTCCTTCCTCTTGAGACGGCCGAACCCCATCATGCACCCTTCCTCCCGAGGTTGTTTCTTCCCTTGCATAAAAATAATTACAACTAACCTATAAAATGCATGAATTTTCAATGTTAAAATCAATAATTTAACTTCAATTCCTTCTAATTACTCAAGTTTCAGCTAACCAATCGCTCAATGCACGGTTTAAATGCAGAAATGAATTTTTCAGAAAATAACGAAAATGAATGACTGCATTTTCTAGAAAATATAATATTGAGTCCATGACATTAACTTAATATTGATTAAATCGCAATTTGCATAAAATTGGTTACCAAATAAGACGTAGGCATAACTTTGAGTCACCTGTGCTGAAAATAATTATGATTAAGCAATGCCTAGATGCATAAACTACAGAAGCTACAGATGCGCATTTTAGCCATGAATAATTTTACATTTATTTGTTTAAAATCATTCTATTTCAACGAACACTCTTTTTTGTTGCACAAAATGATATTCAATTCTATTTCAGGTATTTAGAAAATTAGATGGCAGCGTAGGTTTTTCGGACTTTCTTCCGCGTGCTTCCATTGTCGTTGACGACAGTTTCGATAGCATTGTAGCTATGTTTTTTAGACCTGAAGAAGAAGGTAGCTGCAATGCTATAGAAACTGTTGTCAACGACAACGAAAGCACGTGGAAGGAAGCCCAAAAAGCCTTCACTGCCATCTGAACGACTCCGCGGAAGCTTACGAGTTCATTTAGAAAATTAGGTTAAAATAATTTTGAAAAAAATGGAGGTAAAGGAAATATATGAAATATTCATTTCTTAGAGAATGCCGAAGGACATTCCCATAAAAATTCCGGTTACTGGTAGCTTTATAAAAAAATGATGAATTTTCTGTACCAGATAAAATTATAATACTGGTTTGAGTGCACTGCGATGGTTAATCTTTGAATGAAGAAATTGAGATTGAGATAACTCTCATCTTTATACCCTCATCGTTGTTTTACATAGTAGCACCAAAACGTCTCGGTTCGCTTCCACCATTTGTTGAATAAGTATATCGAGGATACACAAGCTTCGTCCGACTAAACGGCCTGTGATGCAAAAAGATTTGGAATGAAATAAAAATAAATTGTCAGCCCCGCTCACGCTTAATTTTAAGCATGAAGAATGGGAATGAATTCCCATGCATCATGTTACGGCGCTCAAGAAGCGTAAGCAATTCAAGAAATACAATAAGACGGATCGGGATAGTAACCTCGACGGTACCATTTTAGAATGATGACCTTTTTCATTCATCTTGCATATCCGATATCTCACACTAGTGTTTTTAAAAGCAATATCGTATTTCTCAAGTCTTGATGCAAGACTTGTAATATCAGCACCCCTGCTATAACAGCTACACTAACTGCAGCTTGAAGAAGAGAACGATGGGCAAACACGTGTTACATCATACGAACAGAGACGCTTTAACTATGACAAAATGAGATTTTAGGAGTGGAAGAAAGATGAGGATCACCTCAATGTTCGTCAAAGTGGCCATTGCCATTAGAAGGAAGGCTGACATGGAGAGGGAATGCAATCAAGGCAATAGACATTTACTGCTTTTCAAATAACCACATAACGAATAATATCTGAAAATTTCCAGAATATCAAGCATTATTAGAAAGATATTAGTAAGGCAACTATTCTCGCCACACGGCCGCTAAGGTTGACACGATACGAGAGTAGACCACAGATTACGACTAAAGATATTTCATATAATGGGAGACTTTTTCGAAACTAAAAGCCATTACAATTATCCAGCTAGAGTTGTGAATGTAGTTTTCCAGAGTACCATGAGAGGAAAAAAACTGAGAAGTGGGATTAAAGAGGTACGACTGCTATTTTTTAAACAAATATACACTCAAGAGAGCCATTGTGCTAGCCATTGGTTGCTACTAAATGATTTCCATTAGATATTTTAAGGAAATATTCAACGTGTAAATTAAGTGCTTCTGTTGGATCAGTCCTTTGGAACAGTGTTAGATAAAGGATTGGAAGGTATGATACAGGGGACGAGAGATGTGGCTGTAGTCTCTTGACGGAAGAGGACCTTGGTCTATCGCACCATCCGCCAGGCATAATTACTCACTTACGGCTCTGTCCTCGATACGCCTCAGTAGGAATTGGTCTTCCAAGGGCCATTTTCCGAAGTCGAACCTGGTAACTGCGTATGGAAGGATAGGGCCCAAGCAACAAAGCTCAGTTCCCACTCAGCTATCTCCTTTGGTAATGTCGACTCCCAACTGAACAGTTATTTTGAAGGGGAATTTGACTCCAGACGCACGGAGCGTCTCTAGATGAGAGACAGTGGCTA
Organism: Pyrrhosoma nymphula; assembly: GCA_963573305.1. Classification (NCBI taxonomy): domain Eukaryota; kingdom Metazoa; phylum Arthropoda; class Insecta; order Odonata; family Coenagrionidae; genus Pyrrhosoma; species Pyrrhosoma nymphula. Next base: position 152,162,808 of record OY754328.1, read on the forward strand.
GCAAAGTGAGGTGGGGGTCGGGGAGTGGGTGCCTTGTCTCCTGCGGTCGGTATCCTTGACCCCTTGCGCAACTTGGGGCTACGCCCCCTCCCAGAGACCCCTACTTCTTGTCCTCTCCCTTCCTCACCTCCGCGATCCCTGCCCTCTACAGGCGCGAGAGACAACCACGCCCACTACCTGTCACTTCAACTAAACAAACGACGAAACTTAAAAAAAATAGTATAGAGAATAATATTATGATATAAAGTAGGATATAGAATTACTGTAGCATGAGTCCCTCATCCAAGTCCTACTATTTAAAAAACTCGTATGTGAAATGAAGTAATTCTTCCTGCAGGCGGGAATCCAGATTCTAGTTCAATCGATATTCTGTGGCCAAAATCATACAAGATTCAATTCCCTATTATCTCTGCGTTTTCAAATTCGCTGGAGATAGAGAATGGCTCATATTAATGAGGACAATGCTACTCATTAAATCCAGATTGTGGCATCAACCAATACCTTTTGGAGCAGTAATGGGGAACCTTATATTGCATTAACATATTTCTTACGCATAGTTATTTTTGGTGACTACATTTGTGCTATGTACTACAGGAAACTATTCCATGAAAAAATAACAAATATAAATATGAAATATAGAAGACAAAATAGTTTTTTTTTCTTCACATTGAAAATTGTTCAATTTTAAGCTAACAAGACTCGATCATAAAGCAGTCATCTGCTTGTTTATTCAACGTCTTTCAAATTTAGTCTGTCACTTTAACTCTTCCGTTAAAAATATGAAAATAGACTTGCCTATGTTTATGTTGGGAGATTGGTGGCCTAGTGGGTAGATTGAAGGGTCCCGGGTTCAAATCCGGGTGAAGCCTTTGGACGCCCCAAACAAAAAAAATCCTCGGAGTGCGAGGTGGCCCAGGGAAAAGAACTGGCCCCCCTACCCTGTGAATGTGTGAAATTTACACGCCTGTAGCTTAGTCCAAGGTAAGTTCTACCCTCAACTGTCCTAACCAACCTTCGGGTTGAATCACTGAGTGAGATGTTTATGTTTGTTTGACTTGCTTGGAGGATTATTTGCTAAAGTCACGAAAGCGAAATTTTAACACCCTTGCCTTCAAACTGTCGTAATATACCCATTCCAGCCGATATGACGAAAAGGGCTATCGCCAAAGAAGGTGTATAGGCAAAACGATGTGAAGTCAATCCGTCTACGTTATTTACAAAGTTAGTATATTCCGATGTCTACGTTCCCCGCGCCTTTCCTTCCCGTTAAAACTCTGAACGCACTTTCTTAATCTTAGTCACAAAATCTTAGGCATTTCGTGCTCAGACATTAAGTGTCCACTAAGTAGCATATACTGCTTCAAATGATATGATGCGCATTAGGAAGCCTTACCGAAAGTGGTAGACATTGAATTCGCAACACTCTATGGAGATACACCGCGCTATTACTCATTAGTAAACCAATCGAAGACGAGGTGGGTTACGAACATAAGACCTTTGATTGGCCTGATAGGCACGTTATGAATTGATTGTTCGAGGTAAGTGTATTTCAACTTCTTAAATTATAGCTTACTAAAGATCGCAGTCATACCTTCTTACAATGTAGTTTAGTCGCAAACTACGTAACCCGAAACATTTATAACGATGATGAAGAAAGAAGGGGCTAATAACTCAAACACTTCCTCGCATAGCTCTTGAAGTGACACTCATGGAATCAGTATTGGTGTTATTGAGCGAAAATTTTGATGTTTGTTTAAAGTACAGCATTAGAAAATCTATCATAACCTAAAATGCTGGAAAGTCCAATACATGCTATGACGGAGATTTCTTTGCACAACCAAAGATTGCTTTATTCATAGTTCCTCACCCTTTGCTCACGAGACTTTTGAGAGCCTCATGGTGGTGGTCTCGTTTCGTTTAGACAAATAGCGGCATCGTCTCTGGTCTTGTCTCAAATTACAGACCTCGGTCTCGTCTTGTGTCTCGCAGTGACAGTAAATTAAACCGACTTTCAGCTAGAAGGTATTGGGTTACTAAACCTTGCTACATCGAACAAATGGAAGATCTGGAGGGCAAATTAGTTATTAAATAATAGTTATTAATTGCAGAATATTCATTTCTTTCTGATTTCTTGGGCCAAGAGTTGCTTTTATGATCCAATCCGTCGACAATAAAGTGGAGATATTCGTGAAAGACAACGTAATCGTTTCCGATTCCCACACAATGACTGGTTTTCATTGAATCGAAAATTGTCTTCGTCATATTGCATCCCAATCCGAATTCTCGCACCGGAAATAATGATCAATAAACAACTGAATGATCTCAGTTCTAATTGAGGTAATGATTTGGCGTAAAACAGCAGTTTAAAGTCCCTTTTAATTCGTCAATTGGTGACCCTAAGGTCACCAATCCGAAAAATTACACTACTTATATAAAAAAAAACGTTTATTTAATTTAAAGTGACTGTTTCTAAAACTTTTGCCATTATTCATGCTTTTTCGTGAACCTCAAAACCGCCTGGCCAGTGCAGCTTAAGGTATGCATTACACAGGTTATAAACAAATATCAGCCACATATAGCACTATTTTAAAGACATTTTCCAAAAAAAAACGAGCAATTTTCCTATAATATGGTACGTCTGAACGCTCCAGTGACACAAGGCTAAATTAACGTGGACGTTCTGACGCATACTATTCTTCAAATATGTAACCGTGGGTGGTTGAATTTTTTCTCAATTTTTATTTCGTAGATGTCAAAAATCACAATGATACTTTTTATGAAACTGCAAAAAGAATCTTCGGTAGTTAATTTCTTTTGAGCATTTGGTGCCTAAGGACGAAGTCAAGTGAAAGATATTTAGTTAATTACTGAGAAAATCAGGAATGAAAGCTTAGTTTTTGCAACATTATTATTTAAATATTTACATTATGCTTCTAATATCTTTTTAATGTGTTACAATGCAGTTGAAATTTGGTCCCTACTCTGATTAAAGAAAAACCTAGCTCCAACTACCATCAAAGGAAAGTTGTCACCCCAGCATACCTGAACATGAACTGTAGAGAAAACAAGAAAAGGAGAGGGTGTACATTTCTTTATAGGGACGCGAGGTGTAAGGAGTCAAAGAGGAACTGAATAGGGTGACAGGGAGGAGGACAGAGAGCGGATTGAGCGTGGGAGCTTAAATCGTGAGGGGAAATGAGGTGGGCGGGGGGGGAGAGAGGGGGAAGAGTAGAGGTTGAGGGGGGGCAGGGGGGAGCAATAGTGGTTAAGATCGGTGGCGATTGGTTTTCTGAATAGGGGGTGGAGGAGGGGCTTGTGTGTAAGGGGGGATAAGGGAAGAGGGGGAGGGGGGATGAGGAAATAGGGGGAGGGGGGAATAAGGGGAGCGAGGAGCTGTGTGAGAGAGCGGGGAGACCCGGCAATTGATCCATCGACCCAAAGGAAGGGTTCCATCAGTGAACCGATGTGTTTGGAGGTAGGTAAAGGGATGAGGGGTTGCGAGGAATGTGAGAGGAATAGGGAGGTGGGGAGGTAAATGCAATGTCGTCGGGCATAATTCCATCGCAAAAGTTAGTGGCATACGTAAAGTGCACGTTATGAAGACTGGAGTAGTCTACTTCCACGTCTCCTCTTAGTAGTGACTGGGTAGTAGTTTTGAGCTCTTGCTCCCTTTCGATTCACTATCCCGCAATGCGCCCTCTATTTTAAAATACATTGCTTGTGGATGGCGACCGAAGACTGAGGTGACTTGTGCCACCAAAGATTACGAAAAGCTATAAGTTGGTAAGATAAGGATTATCTAGGGAAAGAAGGGGAGAGGCTAGATGTCTACCAACCACACTAACCCGTTCAATATGTTCGAACTACATAGACATCGAGCAAATCAGACATTAAATAGTTGAAACTTTGTCACTTCCACTACTCGCCTCTCCCTCCGTCCCTCCTCACCACTTCTTGCGTTCAAATGACTCCCTTGGTGATTTAGCGTTTCGCACATCTGTAATCGATATATTTATCTAGCTTGCGTGACATATAATATGCTCCATTTAATGTCCATTGCCCGGCGGAGGGATATTACCACATATGGTAATGACATCGGATGACGGCATGCACAGCGAAAGCGACACATGGTGGTAGTCGCCTGCGCGTAGCGAGACGCCTGGGAGGGAAAGACGTAAAAAGAGTTGTGAAAGGAGCGAAGGGGAGCAGAAAAAATGTGATAGGCAATGCTGCTAACATAATTTCATTTAATATGTGATGGTGGACAAGTGACTACAGCACGTTACATAATATTTACGGTGCAAAAATAGCTGCATTATAATACGCCGATACTGTTCGCCACCATTTGAAGACGAGCGTCAAAAATTATATTGCACATTAGCAGTAGAGGGAATTTAAGTTGTCTTGGACAGCATGCTGAACATTTAAATGTTATCCATCAAGGTTTGCGACCTTCGAAATCCAGGTAGTTAAACATGGAGACTAACATACCTACTCCCTCACGCGATGCTAGTTAGTAATGGTGGCTCTATTTCGTTCTAACAGCGCGATAGACCACAACCGATGATAGGGTTCCCTCTCCAAACCTCTGTGCGATTGACCAAGACTGTCTGACTAAATGACTGACCGTACCATAGCCTGAGCTTTCTGTGTGAGGGTTGGAGAGGAATGGGCGGAGGGGAGGGAAAAAATCTGCACAAAAAGCATTGGGGAGATTTTTCGGATACGAAGGCTCCGTTGCCAACAAACAGGCAAATGCAGGTGGATAGTTAACAACTGTGAGCTTTTCTTTACTCTTCACTACTCTGCAAGCAATGTACCTACTATTCTAACTGCACGTAAAATCTGACTTTCAGAAGTACAGATGCCGCAAAACATGGAGGCAGATAGATATTCAGTAAGCTACATCATGGAGGTAGAGAGTGGTTTAATAGGATATGGCAAAAGGGAAGAAGAGATGGGGAAGTTGACACTTTAATTTGTCACTGATTATTTGGAGGAAGGACAGTGAAAAGTTGTTAAGAATAGCTTGCTACTGCCTGTTAATTACCAGCGACTTGCTTTTAAAAAATATACCTTTCAAGTGAAAATATAGTCCTTTGCGTATCTGCCACGAACTTCTGCGATGCTGGCAATTAAGTTTCCACCTTCACTCTTTACATTCCCCACCGTCCATTCTCACCATCCAAATCAACATACTCCCCCATCGTGCCATATCGCTCTTCGCATCCGTCTCCCACCAGCTTTTCCGTGAGCCTTACCTACCTAGGGACAGGGGGAAGGGATATGGGCGTTGAGGGGACGGAGGAGGAGGAATTGAATTGTCTCCACGAGTGTGTGTCATTCAAACGAATCAGCGGGTTAGTGGGCTCCGGGATGAAGAGGGCTTGGGGGTTGAGCGTTTGGCGGAGGGTGGAGTGAGAAGGGGGAGCAGGGGGGTTGTGTTTGAAACGCTCGAGATTATTTAGAACACGTAACAAGGAGTCACGTGGTACAACCACGAGCGATTCGGTATTTTGGTTTGTTTGAACCACTCGTAAAAGACTCACGCATTCTTTCCGATAGAGTTTTTTTCACCGGGGAATTACCGATCGAGTTGAGAATCACGATTGGAGACGCAGTAAGCAATATGGCGGAGCAATCATGTTTATTCATATGCTTCGCAACTTTGATGAAGATGAGTTGATCGAGGAGAGGGCTTGGAGAGATTTCAAGACGAGAGAAGACCCTTTTGAACTGAGCGAAACGGGTTTCAGAAGCCTTTTTTTGTCTCAGCAAAAGACTAACAAAGAGATTAATCGACGACTTGGCAGCCTTCATGCCCGAAGCGTCGCAGTCATCATGTTTGAAAATTCAAGCGAAAGTAAGTATATATATTTTAATATACATCTATGCATTATATTTAGTTAGTTTCTATTTACATTTTAAATCAGAAGTGCGCTATATATCTTAGGGGTTTGTGCTAATTTTGCCACTGCTTTTATTTAAGCAGTTGTAATCCTTTTGGCACGTTATTTTACCATTATAATAGATTTACAAGTACTTCGCCATATAATGTCTTACTAAGAGAAACGTTTCATAGAATTAAAAATATAGTGCACTCTTAAAAACTACCAATGAACATCACACTGTTCACACTTTGGTGCATTTGAATTTGCCTCCAAAGAAAAAGGTGCCTGACGGCGCGCGCGTGGAATACATTTATGCGTATGCAAACATATTTTTTAATTGTTTATACCACTGGTTTATGCTCAGTATAAGTGATACAGATTTTACCAGTATTACCTGGCTGTTTATCGTTGAGTCCTACCTATAAATGACCATGTATTTTCATCACTAGTTACTTCATGTCAGATGAAATAGTAAAGTTTTTAAAATGTGTAATGCAGACGCTCACCAATTTGGAATCTATCTGTAGCTACTTAAATGGTGTCTTAACAGTCATTAAGGTAGTAAGCTCGTTAACCATCGTGAATGCAGCAGTTATCGGGGAAGTATATTTTTCCGCTTTTTAATTTTGGTTACTCTATAAAGTAATGTTTATAATTTTAAACGAATTGGCTAACTCAAATTGACTTCGTAAGCAGTATAGAGACTTGTCTTTCAATGCATGGTTTGAATTTTATTGGAGCTAGGTATGATATATTTTGTTGCCTTTTAATAGAACTTGATGTAATGCATAGCTCTATGTAGTTTTAAAGTTATATGCCATCGTAGTACTCAAACATTATATAACACTTAAGTTTAGATCGGTTGTTTGTTTGATTTTAATCTATTTGGTTTGTTGGTTCTCATTAAGTAAAGTAGAATGTTACAAAGTTGTTTAATGTCTCACATTAAAATTATCAGGCATTTCATTTCAGGTATCGACGACTCTGAGGTTTTATGCTGGAAGTTCATTTCAAGAAAATGTGGCTCAAGATGGATACACGGCAATGGAAAGAAGCTGTGTCAGCAGATGTATCGAGGAAGTCACCAGTGCCATTAATGACTATCTTATACAACGCTGGGTAGCATAGGACCTAACTCCGAATTCTATAACAGGAAATCACCAGAGGTAGGTACTAGAATGTCAATGAGAGGACCTATGCCAAGCTGTCCCACAGGTAAGCTGATAAATGTTGACCAAGGAAAACTAATTTCCATGTCTGTAATCGAGACTTATGTAATCTTAATTCCCTAAATTCACTGTCACAGGAATATACCGGTGTATAAAAAATTATTCACGACTCTTCTTTGTCTCCATAACAGTAAGTGGCGTTCTTTCCTATTAAAGCAATGACCCTTTGTTGAAATTGAGTCGGTTCATTTTCTGATGGTCAAATCCCAGTCTGACAGCCTTCTTTGTTATAAGCAGCTGCCTTAGCCTTTGCACTGCGTTTAATGTCCTTCCAACACTTAATAGGAATGATAAATTTATATTTTAATTATATATTTTTTTAAATTCAAATATTCAATTTTATAATTAAAGGCAACGAATTAAAAGAACTATGGAACCATCCTATCACACTTTGGAGTAGATTTAAGAGCGTTTCAACGTCGTCGAACTTATGGCATCCACCTGATTATAATTTAATGCAATATAACGCAAATATAAAAAAATTTATTCTGAATACAGGTACTTAGATGATTTAAATCAACTATTCTTGGTAATAATATTTTGTCACTCATTACTTTTCTCCACGTCTTCTACGATTTCGTGGGATCGTGGCAAGCATTTAATTTTTCTGCAGCATCTTGCCACAATTTCGCCGCATGCTTGGCCATAAAATTATTTCACAACTTCTTTTTTGCAATGGTTTCATTAGCTGAAAAATATCGAGTATTAGGTAAGAAAAAGATTACCTAATTTTTGTTATCAATCACACATTCGTAATCAAGGAAATATACCTTAATGAAATCCAACAAAATATACTTCTGCTCCGCTGTAATCTTCATCTTGAATGAGCTTTGAATTATCGTGCTCATTTGTTACGCGTAAGCATACATATACATCTGCCATCTACGAAGTACCGAGCAGGCCACCTCTAGGGTGTGTGGCACGGGGTGATTCCACACCAGGCATGCAGCACTCGTCCCAGCAGAAGTCAGAACCTCGCACGCTCCCCCGGCCGCTAGGCGCAGGCCAAAGCAGTCAGGAGAACGGTGCGCAGTCCAACCAGAAACTGGGAGAGTGATACGTAAATGAACATGCAAACATGCAGAACAATGCTATACACACATCTAGTGGTTAATATTACTGATACTGTTAAATTATTAATGCTACGAGATGCTACTTCATGCAGAGAACAAAATGAAATAATGCCATACAAATCGACCGGTGTGAAGTGTTTCAAAGCATAAACAACTAACAGATTTTGCAACGTTGCCAAACCTGGAAATCGAGTTCGAAGCCGATCTCCATGACTAAACTCGTGATAGAGATGAAAATTTTCAAACACACCAAATTCCGTTCGAGTTAGTAACCACTCGGAATCACCCGCTCGAGTTGTCAACCGAGCGAGATTATCTCGAGCGTATCAAACACAACCCCCCTGGAGGGGGAGGGATTGCATGCCGATGGACGTCGAATTCCCGCGGGGAAGTCCGCTGCATTCGACGGCGCGAGGAAAACAATGTACTCAAGCGACCGATCGGTCGGCGCACGGGGACGCAAAAGGCGGGAAACAGCGGCCGCGGTCGTAGGCCGAGGGGAGGGGGTGGGGGGGGGGGCGAAGGAGGTGACGACCGTGTTTTTGTTTCGCTCGATGCGTCACATGCGATGGTAAGAAGACTCTTTCCTCTTAAAAGGGCCAGATGTGAGAGTATGTTTGGGCATTTACAATTAGATCGATGGACTAAGGAGAACTGAAAATAAATTGAACAACGACAGCTCTTATCAAAGGGAAGAAATATAATTGATCAATATTATTGTTGCTACGCTAATATCCAGTAATTTTTGACGCAAACCTAGCAAAAGCATATACCAAACCTGGTTGAGCGTCAAATATTTTAAGGTGCACGAATAAAAACAATGTTTATTTGACTGAAAATGATCATTTGCATATATATATTGTTATTTCCCTTTCTTGATTAATAAACTCCTCAAAGTAGGGCCTGTTACAGTCTGTTACCTGTAGAATATTTCAAAATCTTGCTCCACCTTACCGTTTCACTCCTGTATTGAAAAACGAAATGTGTCCAAAGTTTAATTTTGGTATATAATGCCTTTGATATATTGAAAACTCCCCTCCAAGTGCATTCATGTCAATATTGAAAACGGACACGCAATTCCCACGCTTTCTATGATAGGGCCAAAGTAAAATAATTTTCATGCTCATAAACTAGACTGATTTGAGATAATTTCGTAAATTACGTACCTAGTATATTATTTTTTCCTCTTCATGGGTGAAAAGACACATTAAACCAACCCATACGGCAGGAAATGAATATAGGTTGCTTAAAAAGAATTTTGGTGGTGACAACGCTGAAAGTAAAATCGGCTGCAAGGTAGTACGCCAAACTCTACTCCTCGCAAAGCACTACAGCGGTGGCACAATCAGTCCCCTTAGTTCTGTAGCCTCCCACTAATTGGTTGTTTTTCCAATTTTCAAAGCTCAAATGCCTATGAAATATCGCACCCTCGCCAAAATGTAAAAATCGTCTTAGAGATTGAATTTCAGTATCTATCTAAAGGTATGGATATTTTACTTGTTTTTACCCGGTTTGCGATACATAAACCTAATTCGGAATTGCCTACTCACCGTGACGGTGCAGCATCACATCCTCCATGAAAGTGGTCGTCCTGGGTAACGCAAAAGCGGTGAGTGGAAAAATGGAATCGTCCTCTTCCTCCTTTCCCCGCAGCCATCGCCCGTCGAAACACGGAAAGAATGACGGCCGACGAAGAGCGAAGCCGTTTGGTGTTCACGGCAAACAGCTGACTAGCCACCACCACAGAACTCTCGGAATTCCAGGAGTCAAACGGTTTGAAGCGCCCTCAACCGAAAGACGAAATACTACCATTCGAAAAAGGTAAAAGGGCTATCGGGCAGACGTAACTAGCGCCTCTTCAAACGAGAAAACTGGATCATCACATGGGCTCTTTCTCTTTTTACTCTTTCCTGTACGAAGTCTTATTTAGCAAATAAGTCCTATTTATTTATACAAATCAACTTGACAAATTTTCTTAAAGTTAATGATTAATTACGTATGCTTTTTTAATAAATCGGAAGTTTAACAAAATACTTTTTAATGAGTTTAACTATTTATACAGTGCTTTGTGCATGAAAATTACGTCTTTAAAGGTGTGCACAGAGCAAATTCTAATGTTTCGTTGACAGAGCGAAATCTTACTGAATTTTAATGGTTGGAAAAGTACTGGACTTGGTTCATTAAAAATAAAGTTTAGGAAAAACTATTCTATTTACGATAATATGAGCGTTTTAAACATTACATAAGAGTTATTTGCTTCATTTGCATTTGCTCGTCAATGAACGAAAGCGAAAATATACGGCTCTAATCCGCGGAGATAAAAATAATACTGTAGGCATGCACTTGTTAGGATTCATTCATTCATTACAGTAATCTACCGGTTAGAGGTAGGTTGTGATGAAAGTCAGAGAATATCCAACGAACACTTACACGTGCCGTGCCCTTTCAACCTCTAGTATTTCTTTCTTCATCTAAGCATAAGTCCTACCTTTCTTCATCCCGTCCATGAAACCTATTCTCTTCCTTCCCCTTCCCCGCTTACCCAACATCCTCCTCTATCGTGGCTTTCAGCAAACCATCGCCCCTCACTACCCCTTCCAGCCACCTACCTTGTCTTCCCCTAATCTCATCTATAAATTTCCTCTCCTCGCTCACCATGTCAAGCACTTCCTTTGTCTTCCTTTCACCTCATTTGTCTTCCTTTTCGTCCAGAACACCTTCTCCATCCTCCTCCACACCCACATCTCGGAATCCTTCTGTTATTTTCGTCTTTCTTTCTCAAGGTTCACGTTTCTGCCCCATACAACGCCAAACTCCATATCAAGGTCCTTGCTAGGATATTAAGTTTAAAAAAATTTAATAACATTTCAACCTGTAGATACGTAATTTATTTCCAACATTTTCTCAATTTTAAATAAATATCAGTTCTACCTCATTTATTCAACCAAATGAGGCTAAGCTTAAAAAAAAATATTTACTTTTTACCACCTCAAAACTTGGAAAAATCAATGCAATATTTCCCAAAGTACGGCCAATGGTAACTTCCAAACACCAAATCGAGGAGAGAACTGAGTAATTACTTGAGATCATTAGATATATGATGGCAATATGTTGCGTGGAAAAGAGGTTTATAGTCAGTCAATCAATATTAGACCCGTAGTCTCCAGTGTATCTGCTCATACAAGAAAACTAGCCTCCCACCTCAATGCTCCCTTAAGCAAATTCACAGGTTTCAGTCCAAAATATGGTGTGAAGAATTAAACGGAATTGACCTGTGTACTTAGCCAGAGAGAGATCCCGTCGTCTAGACACACCTTAGTGTCCTTCGACGTGAAAAACCTTTTCACCAACTTTCCCGTTTCCGAAGCTGTTGACGTTGCCGGGAAAGTACTAAAAAATATTGAGGCAGAACCTCCATTCCTCAGCGAGTTCGTAAAACTTCTTAGTGTGTGTTGACAAAAATTATTTTCAATTTAACGACCAATTTTTCCAACAAAAAGACGGTTTAGCTATGGGCATACCTCTATCACCACTCCTGGCAGATCTATATATGGACGATTTTGAGGAAAAGTTATTCAATGGCATTTCGGTGAACATAAATTTCATAAATTGTTGGTACAGAAATGTTGACGACGTGTTCACCGTGTGAACAGGTACAGATAGACAACTGGACATATTTTGAGTAAATTTAACTCCCAGTGCAAAAACAATCAATTCACATGGGGAAAAGAGAGAAACGACAGTTTAAACTTCCTAGACATCACGATTTCAACCACGAGCAAAGGATACGAGTTTTCCATCCATCGCAAAGAAACCACCACCGGCCATATCATCCCTTCCGACTCTCGCCACCACCCCTCTCAAAAGCTGTCTGCATTCCATTTTATGTTAAACAGATTGCTTAACATTCCACTCTCTGCGAGCAACTTCGACAAGGATCTCAACATAGTGAAAACCATCGCAGTGAACAATGGATGTAATGAAGCTGTGATTCTGAAAATGCTTGACAAAAAACTATCCATCAGAGCTCAAAAACTGTTATACGGGTCATTTTACAAAGAATAAAATAAACGTTAGTGTAAACTTTTGTATCACGGGGATTTAACCCAATGTGTTGCTAACCTCTTTCCCAAGGAAAAATTCAACATTGCCTACTACAACAGGGGCAACCTAAGGACATTATTAAGTAAAGCCAAAGACAAAATAGACATTAAGGAAAAGTGCGGAATCTATAGACTGAGGTGCAGTGGATTTAAGGCAGTGTATGTGGGGCAGACAGGGAGATCAATCAGAGTGAGAACGGAGGAGCATAAGAGACATTGGCGGAATGGCCAGATCGAAAGATCAAATTTCGCAAAACACCTGTGGGAATGTGACCACAAAAGTGACTTTGTGCCCGAGAATCTTCAACTGAAAAGAAAAGGACGCAGGATGGTCTCACTGGAGCAGATGGAGATAAGAAAACTCCTGAAAGAAGAGCACCTCTTAAACGAGAATATTTTTGAAAATTATTCCCCCCTCTTAAATGTCACTCTTTCCTTAACCTAGACCCTTAAGTAACCCCTCCCATCGTAGTCATACCTTCAAAACACATCCTTAATTGCTACCTCTCCATATCCCAAACCCTTCGCACCCCATTCTCCCCCCACCTGCAGTGAGGCACACATCTTATTCAAAGTCCATCTATGCAGCCTCTCCCCCCTATCCCTTCCCCTAACCCCACCCCCCCGCCAACCTCCAAAACATACACTCCACCCCCCCACCTATCCTCCTACCTAAGCCTTCATTTCCCCCCCCCCCCATCCCACTGCCTTTCCTTTCGCCCTCCTGTCACTGCCTTCCTTCCCCTCTCTCCCCCCCCCCCATACCCTCCCAGTTCATGTATATATATTGTGTGCTTGACCTGAAAACTTACCTGAAGATGTCGCTTATGCGATGAAACCGGTCGTATTGAATAAAATCCATTGTAAAATTTACAAAGTTTGTTTTGATTCTGTCAAGTCAATCAATACATTAAAGACGATTATCCAAATATACAATTGTATTATTAGTAACATGCATAAACAGGTATTCTGCCATAGCACATCAAAACTAATAAATCCACAAAATAGTTTATTGGGTGAAAAAAATAATCAGCCATCATTGATGTGTGCAGCAATGAGGAAGGAAGACAAGGAATTAAAATGGTTCAGACTCACTTTCAAACAACAAAGTTTTGATTTTGTCATGCGAATTCACTTTTGAAAAGGGAAACCTCGCTCAAAATAATAATCCTAAAAAAAGTCATCTACAACATTTATGAAACTACTGAAAAAATTTGGTAGACATTCATTTGCAAGATTGGCGATTCCTTCTGTTTAATCGAACGTCGCCTAGAGCTTTACTACCCCGTAATGTTCCAACGACTGCTGCCGCAATGACTTTGTAACAGTTTCCTAAGGCTTCCATTACAGTTAACTACTAAGTGGTACTGTATTCATTCCTACTACAGCCGTATTCGTCAAGTAGTTTTGAAAATAATCCTACAGCGATAGTCATTTTCTAGTACAATGCCATCCTAAATACCTCAGCAAGCCAAATTTATCAATACTAGTACTGTGATTAGGTAAGACAGGCATTTGAAAACAAATTTAAACAAGTACATACCTCTGTGGAAACTTGTTGATAATATTCAAGCTTAACTTCACTCCATAGCCATAAAATTGAGTTAGCAAATTAGGCATCTAACATGTAGCCTGATGTATACATAATTCTGCCAAATGAAATAATATGCGTAAAATCAGTATGCTACTAAATTTTGCCTACATTTATAAAAAGTCTACTAGATCCACGTTAGCAAGTAGATGTGCATACAGTTTTTTAAATGGTAATGCAAAGGAATGAATGTGAAACGTCTCTTATATTTACCTTAACTGGAAAGAATAGTTTCAGTACGGAATGCTAAGTAGGTAAGTTTCAATGACAAACGACACGAGATGAATGATATGGTAACATTTTTTAAATCAAGCTTTCTAATTCTTCAACTTTTAAAACACAGACAAATTCTAGGAAGCTTACAATGATAAAGATTTGGAAGTCACAATTCATGCGTAAAGTCGTTTTTATTGCATCCACATACTTGTAGTACCAATATGTTTTTTTTAATATTGCGCGTCGATGGAATTGTGTTTTGAATCTAATTGTTTCTCATGTCTTTGGCAAGTGCTGTGAATACTACTACTTTTTTTATGAAGGTGGTAGGGATTTCACGAATTTCACTCAATTGCAAAATAAATCTACGGTAGCTGTCAACTGCATAAAACAATAATAAAATAGAAAACCCATTGCGACTTAAGAAAAAAAAAAAGATAATTAGCTATGATAGTAACGTATCTTGACTAAGAGAGAAAATACTCTCGGAATTTTTACGGGTAATTTTTTTCCCCGCAAGAAGTAAATTCGATGCAACTCACCTTTTCCGACAGCTCACCTTTTAATACGGATAATTTTCAAGGGTTTTCATTATTTTTATCAACACAAAACATAACTAAATGCGGCATCAGATTTTACTCACAGCATTTATCATTTCACCCAAAATTTTAAAACTAACTGTAAGAATTTTCAACTTGAATTAATTAATGCATTATGATTTTAATAAACTACAGAAATTCGAAAAGCAAAGTTAATACAGTTAATTATAAACCCTTGTGTAAGCTACTGCTAATATACTACAGTAATTCGTTGGGGACCAGGACCAGGACCAGGACTGATGCGTTGAGCGTTGTTCCATTAAAACTAAAGTTTCAACTGTATATCTAAGTATGTCTAACAAAACTAAGTTAAAAATTATCCGAAAATAGATAAAAAAGTATACTTCATATGACAAGAAATATTTAAACTTAAGCTTCCATATTCAGTAGTTGCACTTTTTACGTTTTACCGGTAATATATCCTTCATAACGAATACCTATTCTTAAATTGACTTTTCGGACATTGAAAGCTAAAATACTTGCCTCTTACATCTTTGCAAAACTATTTCTAAAAATTTGTTTTGACAGTTCTATTCGATACAACGTTACAAAGAAGTAGCTTTCACCAGGCAGTAAAAAGGAGGAAAAGCAAATTTTAATAAGATTTGCTGATTTACAACTTATGTTTCAAATATTTTTTTCTGGGAAATTCTACCAATAGGAAAGAGATTATTATTTAAATATTAAGGGAAAGGGAAATCGCACTTTATTAGAACGTCAAATTGGGTTTACAACATTCAGAAGCGGCACTCGGCGTGCCATCTAGTGACTATTTCATGGCTACGGTATACATCTGAACTTGGGACTTATAGCATTCTCACCGACCTGTCTCTGCTTTTGACGGAGACATTGGCCTCCTGGGCTCCAAGGCAGCAGCCTCCGCGTCCAGCTGAGAAATCGCCCAAGCATCTGAAGACGTCGCCACAGCGGTTGAGACGTCCTCAGCGTCCCTCGACGAAATGATGTCTTGAATGAGGGCCGTCGCTGGCGTCAAAACCGGAACTTCGAGCCTCAAACCAGCACTTTGACTCATAGCCGCGGATGGGCAATGACTCTCAAAGTCTACAACGACGAAATCATCTTCGTCGAACGTCATGGCGACAAACAATGGGGGATCTCCCGCCGACATGATCGCTTTTTAAATCCTTCTTTACAAATAATCCACTTCTAGTTATTTATCAGCACTCCCCACTTTGTTGGTCTTCCTATGGCACCTTCTAATAAGTACGGATCGCTCAGTAAATTACATCATCTAAGTACAAAGAAAAGTACAGAGTGTCAGGCGTGTAAGTTTCCTTATTTACTAATGACGTTGAATTTCCTCGCATTAAGCAGTATTTTAACCTTCCTGGGTTTCTTAGTGCGCCCATCATTTCCCATTAAAAGTTTCAGAATCAGGTTTTCCTATTTTATTCTCAAATTTTAAATCATCAGAACACTTCTTCCTTGCATTCCTATGATGGTGGTGATGGTCAGCCACAATCACTTGGAATGGCACAAATGTTGGTATTATAATGTTATTTTTATAAAGTTTAAAGCCAAAGAAGAAATGTAGTTTGTCACGCTTTAAAACTCGAAGTTGAATCCATTATGTAACACTTTTCTTCAAGTTTAAATAATTTGAAATAGAAATGAAAACAAGAAATGCAAATATTGCAGCTAATGCGTTGAGAAAGGTAATGCAAGTTACGCCAAAACAAATGTTTAACTAATAAAATTTTACTTGATGTTCGAGCTGAATTCAAAATTAATCACTTCAGTTTCCTCATGAGGACCTCTAATTCCTTATAAATCATTCTGCTTGCATCGTTGGGTTGAATACTTCCAAAATACGACTGATGAAACGGAAGGTCTGGAATATTCAAATACCAGTTTGATCTCTCCCAAAATGCAACGCAAGACCCGCTGCACAATCTCAGCTAGTGCTGAATTCACATAGACCGATGACACATAGGAAAGCGCCGAAGATACTATTCTCAGCGTTGATTCAATCACCTCAAGTCTTAAATTTCAAGAAAAGCTTAGGTGTGGAATTTCGCCTCGCGCTCTCTGGTGCACCAAATCAAGTAACGAGGTAGATTTGATCATGCGACGTTGAAAGTCTATCCATTCACAAGGTAGCGCAAAAATTTACATATATTTATTTTAGTATTCCAGTTTTCTGTCTTCCACTGTTGAAACTGCACATATAATTAATATTTCCAAATAGATAGGTAGAACACATAGAGAAAGACGGACACAAAGCACAAACATCCAGACAATGATTTCCCAACACTTCTCTGGGAATAAATGTGCAGACAAAAGAAGAAATAATAAGGGATTTTGGGTTCTGAGGTACAATAATGGAATGTAAGGTAAAGGGAGAGAGAAAAACAGGATATATCTTCAAAGTTTATTGAAGAAAAGTCATCGTTTGTTCCAAGAATATTATTGTTTGTCTCACGCCTCGTATGGAGAGAAGTGAAAACGAGAGAAGTTTCTTTAGCAACTTAAATAAGAGATGATCACCACCGTGTAGTAAAGCCATCCGGTGACACAACATCCTCGAGTAAATCCATCCTAGAGGAGCACAAAACGGTACGCGCACTATTGTTAGAAGCGATCATATCCAATCAGCGAGCTAGAGAGTCGCCGTTTGCGCGCGCGCGGGAAATGGAAAAAAAAAAGAAATCTCGGTTTTGCCGCCAAGAGACAGATTGGGGGAAGTAGGGAAAGGTGTGTGGGGAGAGGGGAGGTATGGTGAGAGGGGAAGTGGTGCTGGCAAATGAGGGAGGGAAAGGAAAAAGAGTGAGGAGGGGAAGGGAGGATAAGTGTGGATGATTTAGGAGAGAAAGGGAGAAAAGAGAGAGTGGGATATACGCATGTGCATACAGCGAGCCAGACTGAGGTATAGGGATGTATAGGAGAGGCAGCCAGCCGGGCGGGCGGGACGCCCGGAGCGTGTGTCCACCGACTGAGCGACGCGACGGCCCGACACTGCCTCGCCGCCGCGCTTCGGCGTCCGCCGCCGCACCGCCCGTCGTCGCGCGCCCCGCCAAGCCACTCCTCCGCCACGCCCCTCCCCCCGCCTCTCCACCTCTCCACCGCCTCCCCTCACCCCTCCCTCCAAGCGGTCCCTTTCCACTCCTCCGCCTCGCCTCTCTTCGCCTCCTTACAACTTGCCACGCCTCCGACCCAACTGCTCCGCGCCATGAGCAGAGAATCGCTTCACCCTCCCCGCCAACCCTCCCACGCCCCCCCGCCCGCCTTCCTCAATGTCTCCCTCCCGCCTCCCCTCCTCCTACTCCTCGCTAAGCCTCCGGAACAGCTGTAATACCCTTTCCCTTTCCACGCAATTTTACCTTTTTTATTAACAGTCTCTCACTCTCCTCCTCCCCCCCAGGTTTCCTCTCATTCCCCGCTTCAAGTCTCCCTCAATATATCGCCCGTATCCTCCTCCTAATTCTCCTTCCTTCCCTCCACTTTCTCTTCTCCCCTTTTGCTCTTTGCATTTTATATTGCTAATTAACACAAATGCACAAATGAAAGGGTGTTTAATTTTTTTCCAGCATGGACAGCGCCATTGGAGAGGGCGAAACGAGGAAGGAGTTGCGAGGGAAAGAGTTTCTTGTTTCATTGGAGCGCGTGTAATGAACTCCGCAGGGTAGTTGTAAACAAAAACTCCCGGCTTGGTCTTGCCCGCAGAGCAGTTAATTTTATCGCGAGTAAATCGTTTTTCACCGTAGAATTAGAGCTAAATGGAATTGTTTCCCGATAAATCTTACCGCTGCCTACTGGAGGAAAAAAGTTTTTGGTGCATTGCAAAGCAAAAAGAGCTTTCATAACAATAATTATAAATGAAATGGAGTGACTTATTCATATGTAAAAATATTTTTTTCACAATTATTATGACCGACAAACACTGTGAAATTATAAAAAATGGATTTGTGCGACTTTTGTATGCAGTTAATATTTATTCTTAACAATTCAAAGGATAGGCTAGCAGTGTATAATGTGTATAATGGTTAACGCTCTCACGTAGGTAAAGGGACTCGTATTTGAATGGAATAGTTTAGAAGTAAATTTTATTCCCAACTTTTCTTTTGTTATTATCTACCTGGCTGCATTGAAATAAAATAATGTGAACTATCCGCGTTTCCTTATAACTACATATAGTAAAATATATGTATTTTCTTGGTGAGAGTTTAACTGTTACATTCCTTGAAGAAGAAATACTATCTACTTGAATGTTAAGTATCCAATACTGTAAACGGAAATTTTACGAAACTCCTAAAACAACATTAACATTAAAGATCGATTGGTAGCTTTTTCTTCTGTGGCGTCTTGAGACATGCACCTTAAGCTATTGACCTTAGCTATAGAAAGATTAATCTCAGCCTGAGCGTAGTGAAATGAACATCGATAGACTAAAGTCAATAAGATCCAATGATCCTTTGCCTATCATTAAAAAATATATTGCTCTGCAAGTTAATTTTTCTATCGGAGTAATTATCTTTTTCATTAATATACTCCCTCATTCTAGGCTTATTTTTTCATTATATGTTGAGACCATAAATACTTCGAATATAACTTCGAATTAGCATCAACGAAATAAGATTCTTCGAAGAAGAACATTATTTGAAATATGAAAATTCACATGATGATGAGCAATATTTAATCAAAAAAACTATATTTTGCCGAATAAAATATCTAGAAAAGGAAACTGGGTACATTATTAATTATGCTGTTGTCCGTTCATTTTAAAAATGCAAATAGCTATACTTGACCGGAATTAGGATGCAGGTCATTCGAGGTCCACAAATGCTGTCCTTGTCAACGACTTGCGTGGGCTGAACATGCTCTTTTTATTTCGGTAAAGTTCATATAAATTAAGAATCAGGTTTTATTTTTTATTGAGCCTTTAAATTTTCGAAAATATTCCACCCCCTCATTTCGACCTCTAAGAGGTGTCACCAGTCCCCACCATCTTTTCATATTTTTGATATAAGATTTTTAACTCATATTAAATTTTTAAGGGAAAACTTAATGAGGTCAAAGCATAATGTAAATAATATTCTATATTCGTTATAACTCAATGAAAAATAATTTCTTTATAAATGTTATAACTGTACCAGTCAAATTCAGATCTTTTCTCTTGAATTACCTTTTTAATTTTGATTCAAACCTTGTGAATCGGAAGAAAGAGTTAGTTCTCTATTTTTAATGGTCTAAGGACAGTCTAAATCACGGTTATTTTACATGAAGATTTGCTCGCGGAAGAGATTACGTGGTTCGGGAATCGAAGCAAGGTTCTGGGCCAACGCGTAAAAGCCAAAACATTTCCTTAATGCAATCTTCAACGTGTATACTGACAACACTAATCTGCACACTTTCATCAATTTGAAGATAAAAATTAATAACTGGACAATTTCACTGTAGCCACATTGTTACGGATGAAGTAAAGGCTCATTATCTATTTATGTATATCAGTTTGTTTTTCATCAGTATATTTATGTTTTCACCACAACTATTTTTCACATCAATTTCTTATGTTCGCATCAAATTAGTGTTCGGATATTTTTCACCATAATTATTGCACATGAATTTTTTCTTTTTATAAATACCTACTTTGGGTATTTAGAAAACTAACAGAAGGTTTGAATGGATTTCCTTCAACTTAAGGTTTTATTTCATATTCAAATAGGCTCATGAGAAATCCCTTATAGAGACTTTAGGTCACCTGTGAAGAAGTTGGGATAAAGTTGGCTGATAAAATAATACAAAATTGAAGCAAGTTTTTTCGAGTTGTTCGACATATTCATTGCAAGTCACCAATTGAATTTCGATGAGTTAAAAATCATTTCTTTCGTTTGACTGCTTAATAAATTTTCTACTGCTTAGGAATATGGTAGCAGTATAATAAATATTTCGTGAGTCTAAAAATTACAAAGCGAGGTTTATGAAAGGCTATCAGTACTGGCACAACTTGCAGGTTCTTAAATAACAATTGCATTTGTGAACATTTGCGATTTGAACTATGATTTTTTTGTAAAATTCTCATAGCTATATTATTGGCTATATCATGTCGATCGCTTCACCAGCTTCACGTAACGCGACTAATGCATAACCAGTCTTATAAAATATAGACGAGAAAAATTATTTAAAACATCTCTAGACAAATATCAAGCTCAATGAATACAATTAGAAGTTATTTAATTCTTATCTCTCAGTGCCATAACAAAGATGGTGACTGATTGAATATTTGACCCTTTGATTTGCGATTCCCATCATTTTATATATTTTATAATAATCGTAAATTTTTCAATTCTCATAAACGATGTCTCTTACAAATTATGTTTATGTGTGATATCTTTGAGTCAGTTTACGTTCACAAATTAACCAGATGGTGCTTTAAAGACCTTGAATAATGGCAGCAATAAAGGGTCTTTCAAGTTAGCATGCCTTGTGTTTGAGGTGAAATGATAAATTCACTCACGTAATCAATTTAAACAGACTAAAGTTATTTCGGTCAATATAAATCAAAGATATTTTGCAAAAGAATTAGGTATGTAATTAATTCATGTATCAGAGGAAACAGATAATGGAAAAAATAGGAAAGCCAAAATTCCTATTTGTGAGTCTTTCATTTCATAACCAACTATTGAGTCAATATATATTGAATTGCTCGAGGATTTGTTCCCCCAATAGCTTCGGAAAAGATACGGAGTATTTACATAAGTGATCATATTTTAACTTCAGATGCTGTCAATCATTATACCAGCTAAAATGTGTAGTTAATGGTAGCATAAAAGTTTAAAACGAGATCATAATGAATATTTTACTAGATTAATCTCAAGCTTACGATGTTGATGAGTATTTTTGATATGTACGCCATCTAGGTATGTTATGTTACTTCTCAGCTTTGAGCTCTTCAACTGAACAAATATATTAATTATTATACACAAATTGATCCCTCAAAGAACTTATGTTTCACAATATCAATGTATCACCTAATCCAGTGACAGGTATTTTACTTATACACACATAATAAATGTTAAGTTTAACTTCATGGCTTTTCATTATATTCAAGTTTTGGAAAACGTATGTGACACAATTTCCGTCTCGGTGCTCAGCAGTTATTGTGTTAACAATTTTAATGCATTCATGTTACATTAAATCAGCAGGTAGTCTGAAAGCTTAATAGGCTCCACTTATTCTAAATATTACAGCACGAAGTGCTATGTGTCTGTCTTATCAGTGAGCCAGCCCCATTCTTTTATGGATGCGATCAAAGGTGCCTCGTAGTGATTAGCACGCTCAGTGTGCATAAGTTGTTGCCAGCCTCAGCGTGCATCCCGTCTCGCGATACACATTTACTGTCCCATCACTTGTTACCTTCAGTTAATAGTCTACCTTTCCCTTATTCAACTCAAACCAGGTTACAGCAGAGATAAATAAATATCGGTGTAGTATAATATAAGTATAATAATATGTAGTATAATATAAGTATAATAATATGATATAAGTTTGTCAGAACTCCGCCAACCTGGGTCCCTCGGGAAGGTCAGGCTGTCACAAACCAAGAGAAAGGTGGAGTGATCGAGGAGTAACTTCTCGTTAAAAAAACCGGAAACACCTGCGTCCTGGAGATAGAACCCTGTGAGTGACCCTTTCCAGGGTTATGGTGAAGATGTCAATGTCAGTATAGGTGTATATGAAAGTCATCAACACGTAGGAGCTGGTGAAAGAGAATATTCTTCCCAAGTTGGGTCGATCAGTTGGACTCAAGAAAAACAAAGTACAAAGGTCAAAAACTTCCGATCAGAAGAAAGGAGAATGAACCACAGCGAAAAACTGAAATTTTGCGAGACTAAGAGAGAGAGACAACCTACAATACCATTTTCTACCACGGTCCACAGTAGGCCAAATTCGAAAATGAAGAAGAAGATGATATATCAGGCAGATACTTTTGCGATGATGGAAAATTATGACCTCATATGCTATTTAGGGTAGACTTCATTTTTAATGTTGTCACTTTGAAACACTCATTTTGTAGATGCAATTTTAAGCCTGAATTCAGCAACATTTTACTGATAAATTTCCCTTAGAAAGTTTCATTGTAATCCCCTAGAAATTCCTAATTATCCTAATATTTCTTTATTAATTGGGGAAACAGAAAATAAGGACAGGTTAATAGCACAAATATTTTGGCTCGGGGGCCAAATTTCTCGATACCTATGCTGGTTTCGCCGGACGAATCACGTCTATATTACTTTTTTGACGGCCAAATTTCAATGACAAGCATTGAGATAAACAAAAATTCCAGATTGTAATTTATAATCACTACATATTCAGCAGGGAGTCAGTAAATAGTCATTTGGTCAAGAATATAAGTAAATAAGGAAAATATTTTAAATACATCTAAACTTTGCTTTATATTGATACAACTCATTAGCCTATGTTCCAAGATTGCTTATGTAAAGACATTAAGAAAGAACATGGGTATTCACTATCTTCGCGGGCCTGATAGACATTATCCTCAGATTGGCCGATTTGGCCCACGATCGGAGTTAGGGCATCCATGTCCCTAGTCCCTAGCTGACATATTTACATACAAGTCAGCCTATTGAATAAACTAAATTCGAGCCACTCGTGCATGAGCGTGGCCAAATTCCTACCTTGGGCTCCCGATTCCAGCCGCGCCCGTCGTCGTCGACAAATCTGACCAACCCGCCCACAATTTCACCCTCTTGCCCCTCAACCGCCTCCTTCACCTTTCACCAGCCTCCGGCCTTGAAGAAATCCCCCCCAGTCAATCCCAAAAATAATAGCCCCGCGATGAAAGGGCTAAACCGAAGCCACTCCTCCCCATCACGCCCCCTGGATCATCCCCCCTTCACACTCCATGGGACATCCCCGCCTATACCCCTGATCAACACACTCTTGAGTGGAGGGTCTAGAATACAAAAAATATATGCTTTAAAATTTCAAGCTTAGCTTTGATTTCTTATATCTTTGCATCAATTTGCCAAATTGAAGGAAATTTAATACACTTTCTCCAATCCTTTTTTAATTCCATAAAGGTTTTTAATACGCGGATATTTATGGGAATATTTCACATTGAATGTTTACCAGCGTCCAATCAATTGCAAGAAAATTGCATCCAGAATTTCATTCACCTTCAAAATCCAAACAATTTTGTAGCAACCTCTTGAATATACACCTCAAGTGACACAAAATTTATTAAGAATACACACAGACAAGTGGGCATGAATTATTGGAAAACCAAATTAGCATATCACCTCTCACCGCATTTATCTTGTCATCTCAGTTTTCTCAACTTAACCAGGACAGAAGGGAATAGAAATACTTCTGTAACTTCCAACCTATAACTTTGAATTTTCTTGAGTTACCATTGGATTAAAACAAGTGACAGGAAATCATAACTAAAACTGTTACATGGACTTGTATCTTATTAAGTTGAAATAAATGGCCTTGTCCGGCCAAATTTCTTCATACGGAAAATTTTCGTGATGGCATTTGCGTCGCAATAATTTATGAAATTCTGAGGAAAAGGAAAACAGAAGAGTGTACCGTTTTATTTATAGCGCATATAATTTAATTCTCGTTCTGAACTTCTTACTGGGTTTGAAGCGCAGCTAAGTGTAAGGACATCAAGGTAAGGAGGTACATCAAAATACAAAACTCCTCTATTCTCCTATAAAATTCTTTTACCGGATGAACTTACTGACTCCCTACTTAATATGTACTGAATATAAAGTTAAATCTGATTTTGTTTTATTTTTCTCAATACTTATCATTCAAATTGGCCGTCGAAGAAGTAATATACATATACATAATTCCAACGGCATAACCAACATAGGTA
Source organism: Pyrrhosoma nymphula (assembly GCA_963573305.1). NCBI lineage: Eukaryota > Metazoa > Arthropoda > Insecta > Odonata > Coenagrionidae > Pyrrhosoma > Pyrrhosoma nymphula. The sequence goes on from OY754328.1 coordinate 152,187,375, forward strand.
GTGGTTTCAACGACCGAATTCGGATTTCTCTGTCCAAGTGCCTTAGCCTCATTTACACAAAAAAAGTAATTGACGTTCAAACTGATTTATTGTCCACACTGATTAATGCTTATTTAGAGGTTGTCACTAATTTATAACGGTTTATTTTACCGCTTTTTATATTAATTACCATCTTCTAATGTGAAGGCAGGTGAACGTAAGTTTTAAAACTCATTCAGTGCGTGTGGTTAAATATAAAGACGCTTCTTTTATCCCTTTTTATTTTATTGGTTATATGAATATGTTATTTGTAAAGTAAAATAATATTTCCCAGCATTTATTTTACATGTAGCCTAGCCATAATAAGGGAAAGCTATCCTTCAAAATAGAGGTAACAAAGCTTGATGCTGAAAGACAGCCGCGAATAAAATGTTGAAGGTATTAAGATATTTGAAACTTTACGGTAATTACGGGAGCAAGATCTTGTTCTTTATATCTCATTTCCTTCCGATTTCAACTAGGTGCACATAGAAAACCAATTAACAAGAAAACTAGCGATATGAGCAAAGGTAGGTGCATGCCTGATTGCATGCATGTAGGTCCCTGATTAATGCAAATGATTGGTGGCTATAGGTCAGAAAGAATTTTACATGTGTACATAATATTCTACGAAATTAATATTTGAAAATGTACATAATACACAGTTCATACTAAATGAATACAGAAATAAGCTCGATTTTGCAGATAAATATTCACTTATTTCTACCATTTGTCTCATGGAACACTCATTAATTTAGATTTTTAGCTACGTCGTTAAAATGTCCCTATTCCAGCAATTATTTCGATTGTCACGGAAAAAAGAATTAATGCCATAGCTAAGCTAACAAGATGCCTTAAGTGTCGCAAGTGATTATTAGCCTTTGTTAAGTATCATCCGCTTTCACCAGTATGCCAACTATTGTGGCTGATGCCAACAGTTTCCACTGGTTGGTTGAAATTACGACGCGCTAATGCTGCATCTAGCTAACAAGTTATAAAACTACAAGGTCTTTCGGATGCGATGCTTCACTAGCATTATTTCCTGGTTCATCATGTCGGTAAAAAAATAACAATCTACGGATGAAACTAACTTCCAATGATATTCCACTCAGGGTACAACGCCTCTTAAATTTATGTTCAATTCAACATGTTGTAAATTGGTGAAGTTTGGAAGGAGATCGGGGAATAAACATTGACGCAATCAGAGGCGAAATTAAAATATTGACCCCATATTTAACAGGCATGGGAAATGTATTAACTATTCCTAAAGGACAAGATGATGTATTCTTAATTTGAGAGCAGTTTTTTAATGCATTGCAATCGAATAATGGAAACAGCACAAAGGTTGTTAGCGCCGCTGGAATTTTCATGAAATACAAGGGCGTTTTACTCAGATTTATTGGGTGAATCTTTAATGAATACCAGATGAGAATATCTAATTAATCTTCGTAAAGTCGGTAAAGTGAAAAATCCATTTCCATCATATGGTATCAGGGCATAACTGAAACGCATATCCTACGGAGCTGCCTCACGGAGAAATCGTTTTTACAGCACATATTAGATTGTGTTTTCTTCACTTGTATAACAACTTATTACTAACAAATCTAGAGGTAGATTGGAGCAAAGAAACTCTCAGCCGCAAATTCATATTGAGGGCATTATCGGAAGTCAACTCACGATAGACACGTGCGGAAAAGATTCAAGACAGACGTATATTCAAGACAGCTGGAAATGTTCATGCCTATACTCTTCCGTTTTATGAATACATAACGTGACGTGAACCATTTGACAATCTTTTGTGGAATAGCAGTGATTTTCGGCACTGCTGGTTTAACGGAAGTAGTGAGTAGTGCTGGAGCACATGTACTGGAGGTGCCCAGGGATGAAATACCATTAAAAATGTGCATAGATTCTGACAGTGCGAGTTGATCATCTTGGCCAATCACATTACGATGACAAAGTATTAACAAATCACTAGGAAAATGGGCGGATAGTGAAAAGTAAATGCCATTAGACAGATCACCGAATTTCACTTGCATATTTTTGTTTATGCTATACTCCCAATCACAGTTTTTAGATTCCATAATTAATATGAAAATACCGCCCGGAATAATCCATGAGATTAGAGATGCTTTTCATTCCTCAACAGCTTACTGAGGGGAATAAAAGTTCGTGTCTGCTTTCTGAAGCTGAATGACAGCATATGCCACCGGCCTTTAATGATTTCGTAGTCAACGTTAATGGTCCTAAATGGAAACATTTTTAAATTAAATTGTCTCTCTGAAACTGTCTACCGAAGGAAAAAACCTCTCATAAATGAGTATCAATCTAAGTACCCGAGTATCAAAACATTATAAAAGCCTATTTTACAATTACTGTTAATTTTGAGCTCCTTCTAATTACATATTTCTAAGCATATGAATGGATTAAATTAACTTTAAGAGAGAGGGAGAATTTATTTTCCATAAATTTTTAATTCAGAGAATATCGCAAAGAAGTCTCAATCCTATATGGCATTTCAGTTTATAACGTGACTATAAAGGATAACACTCATCAGAGAACTCCCATTCACTGTATCCAAAAACTTACAAATCCTCGGTTTCTCAAATACAAAGACAATATTTAAATAAAAAAGTATTTTTTAAGATATGTACCACATTACTTGGTAAAATAATTTGTTTCTAAAACACTTATAAAAGAGATCCAAAATCCATGTGAGAGTTCTCTGATTAAAATTATCAACGGGCCATATTGGAGGATAACATATCTCTTGAGAAAAATGCTTGCATACTTGTCTATTTCATATTGATCATAAATAAATACAACATCTGAAGTTACTCAGTTACATGCTACTTACTCAAGGAAAGTAATAAGATTCGGGAATAACTATATCAAGTGAAATGATGGGATTGGAGAGTTGCCTGAAACGTTACATTGGCATAATTATTTCATATAAGCATTCCACGGTAGAATAAACGTCTTAAAATTCATAGTATTAGGAACTTTATTACAATCTTGCGATACCCGACTAAATTCATGATTAGTTTATCCTAATTGGCCTTAAGTCGTGAAAATATATACTTATTCTTTTCGCAATTATACTTGAATGTCGCAGAATTAGTATTAATTTATGATTAGAGTATGTGAAAGAGAAACCTTGCACGAATTCTACGCAAACATTATCGTAATTTTAGATCCAACAGCGGAGATCGAACATAATGATGATACCGAAGGCATCTTATAAAGCGAGCATATTCTCGATCCGGAGTCATGTCGATCTCATTCCTATTACGGATCGGTCGTTCACGGAATATGTATAGCTCTCATCAAAATCACACTCTTGACAAATTCACATGGTATGGCGGTGGAACTGGGTCAGAGTTGTCTAGGCCGGAACTGTTATGAAAAATACATTCCATCCATAGCAATGTGATGAGGAATTGATAAGCGAGATGAGAGGCGGTGGTTGGACAAAAGAAAATAAACCCAAAAAGACGATATGATTTCACGACTAGTCGGCCCTCAATGTCATCTCCACCATGCTGGCTCGATTTACATTGTTCTCCCAAATTCCGATACAATTGTATCAAATTTAGCATACCGTCTGCCTGCGTAGCCAAAAAGATGCAAGATAGCCGACGCCAGCTGTGTTACCGTATCTCTTAACTTTCACAAGAGACTGCGTTGCAGCAGCGGTTAAAAATCGACGCTGTCTTCCAGTCCTTTATTCAACTCGTTTTAAAATCCATGGTCCTGGATCATTGCCATCTTTTGATACTTAATCTTCCTCAAGCATGAATACGTGGTCAAAGGTGTTCGCCGCCGTATCAACGCAGTACAAAATATAGATCATAATGATTTTATTACGTGGCATTTATGGAAAAATTTTTGCCAACAAACCTCGGTGTTTCGTCAGTGACTTTGGATGAATGATATGGTGCAGGACCGCACGTCGACATACTTCACTGCATTCCCATGTCTCTAAAGTCCCCCACTTTACACTCCCGCCCTTTCTCCCCGAGTGCCCTTCCCCATAGAGGGCTCACCTCGCTGTCCCCTTCGCCCGTCCATGTCTCCCGTCACTGCCTTCATTCATCGCGGCCCTAGGGCACTTGTAACATGATTACGGCGCCATGAGGAGTGTTCAGTTAATAGACATGAATAATACGGGCCCGGCCATAAAACCTCGCTTTTTAGGGCTTCCTTCAACCCCAGCCCCCGCGGCGCAAGGAACTCCTCCGACCCTCTAAGTACCACCGCTCCCCTTCCCCCTTTCTCCGTACCACCCACCTCCTCCCCCACCTCCTCCCCCACCCCCTCCTTTGCCTCCCTCCCTCACCCCACCCTTCTCTCAAACTCCTCGACGGCGGTCTCCTCCATAATCCCTCACATTGCCCCCTCTGAACCCTTCCTCCTCTTGGATTATACCCCGCCGTTGAAAAAATACCAAGTTCTCAACATACCCCTGGAGTCTTTATGCCGCGCCCTATATGACGAAGATTCGGTAACGCAGCCCGCTACACTTTTACGGTGTTTATCGTCTCGGGCAGGTAGATGGAAAAGTGAGGTAGGAAGAGGCGAAATAAACGCATACCCTCTACTTCTCCGCCGTATTCCCACCTCACGCTATATCAGCTCCTCGAAAAGATCGGTACATGAGATTGTAATGGCCCTCAGATCGGCTGTACTAAAATCTACAGGGTACATAAATTTTATATGGCCTTGCATCTCAAAATATTACTTAAAATTTCCTATCTTTGCCATTTTACTAAATAATTTCTTTGTGATGAAAAATTTCAAGGTGTTATTTGCGTTTTAATGATTTATAATTTCAAATGGTGAAGAAAACAAATATTTCAATATTATATTCATAGCATATGCATTTTGTTTATTTCCTCCGGTTTAATATTTCCGATTTTTAAACCTGGCTGACAATAAGTGTGAGGGTATATACTCCAAAATACGTAACTCTTCTTTTCCATTACGATAATTACCGGATTCATATTTCTCTTGCCAATTGATTTTCCATCATTTGCACAGAGATATATTTGACCTTCAGGCTGTTCACTCAAGTATCACTCAAGGGAGTCACCATTTAGAATGGCTTTTGTAAACACTACTGAGTCAATTACCTTCTTTTGATGAAGAGGAAAGTGTTCGGAATGTGTAAAAGGACACGTTGTTACCCTGTAACAGAAATCACCAACGTATTGATTCATTACTAATAATGTTTTTGAAAATATTGAAAAAGCTTGGGAAGTTGTGACTTAAAAATAACAGAAATACCATATCCCACAAACTCAGCAACTTATATGACATAGATAACAAACATGATGTCACGATTGCTGCGATAAGTCACGACCGTCACGAAGAAGTCTAGGACTTATTTTCATGTAATAGACGTATTAGCATCTATTCATGAAACTATATCATAAAAAGGACTCGTAACTTCCTCACTCGTTAGAAGAGCTAAGAGATTCAATAGTTCATTTTTAAAGAAAAAATCGAATTTAACGACGCGTCTTCTATCTTATTTTTTAGGTCTCCAAAATAAATAATCTTAAGTTTTTTCACCATTTTAAAAATGTATTTCAATTTTATTTATTTTCAATAGCCACTGAAAATAGCTCTAAAGAGGTTTACCTCATACAACGCAATACGCATACAAACACCTAAGCCCTGGATGTGTGCTTTTGAAACAATCGAGATAATGACGACTACTTCATCAAGGATCCACGTGGTTTAAACACGAACAGCTAGAGATTTTGGTGTTTTCGAACCACTTACTTGTAACAATCTCAAACCGTCTTCCCACTCGAGTGTTTCTCACCCATTTAATGTTGATCAGTTGAAAGATCTCTATTAGAGACGAAATAAACAACATGGTGGGCGCTTCATTTACCCATCCGGGTGGTTCATAGTACACTAAAATCTCGAAGTATTCGTGAAATAATTTGTACACCTCGAAATATTCTAAATTGCGTAGTCGAAATGATCTCAATCTATTGCATTTTTAAAGTGTTTTTAACAAAAAAATAATTTATTACGAGTCATAGGCAATTCGTGCATTGCAAATTTTATGGTTTTTGCATTGATTCGGGCCTATAGGGCTGATCCATTCTATGATGCAATTTAAAGCAGCTCTGTAGATCAATAAAATTTTGTTCAATAAAAGACGGGTGACTTCAAGCACTCAATTCATCAGATGTGATAATAGCGAGAAATTAAGGTCTGTTTCATTTATACATAATTGGCGTAATTCAGGAAACCTTTTGATTTTTCCTGAGCAACATATGGGTGTTGCCTATTGGTTAAACTGAAATCGCAATCTTATATTTGAATCTCAACCTTGGGCGAAACAGTGGCGATCGTCAAACAGGATCGCCAGAAGGGAAAGGCTTTCACTCTCTCCCTCCAGTCGCATGGAGAGGTGAATCGACTTCCAGGTCTCCCTCTTTTCCCTCCGCCGAAAGAGGGGGCTGCGAAGGGGGCGATATGGGGGCCGGGGAAGGCGCCACCCTCCCTTCCCCCCCCCCCCACAAAGTGAGACGGCGACCCCGCCCCTTCCCCTCCCCACGATTGATTTATCACGAAGTTTCTCGCCGCGGGCACGGAGGAGTTGTTACCTACTCCTTGCATGTTCGCCACCACATAATTGCCACCTGTCGACTTTGCATACAAAGTAATTTGCCTGCCGAGGAATATGACATGTCAACGCAGCTGTATTACAAAAAGGAGTGGCGTGTGGGCACGTAAACATTTTCTTGGATCATCGATTCTTCGAAATTGCCTGAATGCTTTAGGTTTGACTTAAGGCATTCAAAGACCATACTGCATTGTCTACCAGTGTAAGGTGATGCATCTTAAGTTAATCGCTTGAATAGCTATGGATTTATATGCTGAAAATCGAAATAGGAAATCTGTCATTCGGCTGAATTTCGATTACAATTTTTGTTAAACTGTATAATATATACATACATACTTATATGTGTGTTACATCCTCTAAAATCTCTCATGATAGAGCAAAGGACATTTATTTTATTGACTACTGTATGACTCACAATGAGTATTTGACAGAAATAAGTATATGAAACCCAGTAAATTTAGTGTAAAACTTCAAAGAGTTGATTATTTTCATTCAAGTTAAATATTTAATTTTAATGATTGCATTGTTGCAGTGCCCTTTATGCGTTAAATACACATTCATGCAACTTATACTCAAATAAATAGTATAGCTTCATTTATTTGAATTCCGGCGAAGAGGTTGATCGTATTTTGAGACTACGAAGACTTTGACAGCACTTCATGGGGTACTTTTTGATTTAAAAGCATGTGAATTCGCAGAATAATGGCTTCCGTAGGTCAGCCTAGTTACGGAAGCCAAAAGAGATTATCTATCATTCCAATTGGAACTGGAAACGAGCCGTGTTTTAGGCTAAGATAAACATTAGGATCTCCAGGATTCTAAGGAAATAACATCCTATTTCGAATCGGTGGAATCTCTGATCAATCGTTATCTTACCGATGGTCTTTAAAATCATACCCATCGCCATTTATTCCACAGAGGTAGCGAGAGGAAGGTAAGAGTGCGCAGTCACCCCTCACACCCAATAGCCATTCTGACATATTCCTGTCCTGTTCCATGCCTTCCATACCTTCCTCCCCCATTTAGTCCCAATGCTTATGTATCGCTCATGCAGGCCGCAATGGAGAGAGTTTTCAGTGTGACCTTGAAAATAGGCCTCGAAAAAGTGGTTCTACTGAATAAGGCGACGGAAGCCTAGGTGTGGCCTAGGGTGGTGAGGTTGTATTCTGCCTCCTTGATTATTTGGGGAAGCTACCGACAACTGCGGTCACTTGCGTCACTAGGGTAGATGGAAGGGTTAGGATTACTTGGAAAAATAACAAGGGATGGAGAAATACCAGGGGTCTGCATTAACTGATCTTCAACGAAACGCACCCAAAGGTACCAGCGTTTAACGTCCCAAAAGTGTTCTCCCAAGGCACCCAAGTAGGGATAAGGATTCCATTGGAATTCTTCGTGTCTGCTGTAATTTGAGCCAATACTCTATCCACCTCTACAACCCTCTCCCTGCTGAATTCTTAAAATCAAAGATAATTCTAAGCCCTTAACATCCTTGATTACCTAAAATACAATTTTATGCTGAAATATATATTTATACGAAAATTTATACGAAAAATGTCGTATCCCTTCTGATAGGCCCTTCCACAGTCCACATTATTTCATAGGCTGATTGCTAGAGAGATGTTCACAAAGATAATTATTAGATTTGTAAACTTAAAGCCTAGGAGCATTTTTAGAGGATATATTGGTAATACTTGAATTTACTTCTAATAAAGCGTATGTAATTTTACATGACATTGAGGTAATACTAATTTAAACATGTAACACGAGGGAAAAGCATTTTATTAGTAGTAATACACCTAATATCATAAATTGATAAATAGAATTATTGAGAATTTACGACTATATGAGCATACTTTTTCACTAAAAATATAGTACATTTAAAAAATTGTGATACATACCGAATAAGGGTCGTTCAAAACCTTCCAGAGATTATTTCTCTTTACCCAGTCATATGCATTTTCTGAATCCACAAATTGCACAATATATTTTCTTTCCAACATACAATTCTCTTTCACTTACTGAAGTTCCAACTCCTGATCACTATATCCCCTCCCAGACATAAACCATCGCTGTATACACCCAACATTCTGTCTATAGTAATTTACCTCACTCTTTATTAATTAATAATAATGCTATTTTACTGACCACTTTTCCTGGATTAATCAATAAACTAATATCTCTATGATTTTTACATTCGGTCTTCCCACCCTTCTCTTTGACCAAAAGAACTATATTCACATTATTCCAATCTGCTGGAACAATAGAAGCTTTTATGTATAAATGATGCTACTCATATAAGCTAATTACAAGAAACTTGCACCAAAACTCCAGCATTTCACAGGATATATCATCTAAGCCTGCAGCCTTTCCATTTTTCAATATTCTCTCTCCCGTTACAACATCATTTTGACTTATTTCCTTTTCAATACTGACATTCTCGTATACTGATTCACATGGATCATCCTCATCACCTGGACCATTATTGTAATACTCCCTCCAACAGTTCTGACGCCGCACTTATCCCACACGATCTCTTCGCTTTTGTTCTTCATTGTATCTATACCCCTGCTTGACCTTGCTTTGCCCTTTTTACCAACTTCCAAAATATTATGTTTGTTGCCTTTAAAATCACTCCACATTTTGATAGTCTTATCGGCACGCGTTCTTTCCTTGCGCTCTTTCACAACGATTTTGCATTCCTGCGTTTCACCTCTGTAGTTACCTCATGCCTTCCTTCGCTCTTCCTTAAATTTGGCTGATATCAATCTATTATTCGCCCTTTTTTCACATGTACTTTCTGCACAATCTACAGTAACTCCTTTCAAACTCTCGCAAATGAGATCAATAGAAAATGTAAGCGAGCAAAGGAAACTTTTCTTGAGGAGAGATGTAAAAGAGTCGAACAGATGATTGAGAATGGGAATGTGGAATCCGCATATTCATCCATTAAAGCATTTTTTGGTCAGAAGAAAATGAAGGGATGTGCGATGGAAGCATAAAATGGAAAGCTCTTATACGAAGCAGGTAAAGTAGCAGAACGTTGGAAAGAATACCTCGAGAAATTATATGGAGATGTAATTCTAACCAAAGATTCTGTTCTTAAACATGACGAAGAAGTTAAAGTTTACATCAAAGGTGGCTCAATTGTGAGATCCGAATTCAACTTATCATTTACAAAAATAAGAGAGAAAAACGTGGTCTGCGTCGGACCAGACGGTGGAAGTTATACTTCTTTGGCCGGTCGCACACACCCGCTCACACACACAGGCAGACAGGATATATAAATGAAATAAAAGACATTTTTGAAGTTATACTTCTTTGCGCCCGTTGGAGACTTTTGGGATGGGATGTTGGTCGAGAAACCGCGTCACGCTCTTTTCCGCGTCACGCTCTTTTTTGGGTGAGAAAAATCCACAATTGTACTCATTGATACGAATTCCTGGGTATTTCTAATCGAGCTAAAAGGATGAAACTTTCAGGGAAGGGTTCAAATTTGGTGTCAAGTCAGGAAAAAATCGAAAATCCCAATATTTTTCATTGGTTTCGAGTCCAGATAGGATTTTGTTTTTTAATGGGTTTAAATGGGAAAAACGAATAATTTACGTGTAGAGTAATTTTCATTCATTCATTAAAATATGAAATAATTTAGATACAAGTTTCATTCTTTGACTGAAATGAGGCCAAAAGATCAATGCATTTACTTCTTGCAACCGATGTTTCTCTATCGATCGATAAATTGAAATATTTGAAGTTTAAACGCAAAATTAATGCAAATTTCGATCTTTTGCATTTTGAAAATGCATTGATCTTTTGGCGTCATTTCAGTCAAAGAATGAAACTTGTATCTAAATTATTTCATATTTTAATGAATGAATGAAAATTACTCTACACGTAAATTATTCGTTTTTCCCATTTAAACCCATTAAAAAACAAAATCCCATCTGGACTCGAAACCAATGAAAAATATTGGGATTTTCGATTTTTTCCTGACTTGACACCAAATTTGAACCCTTCCCTGAAAATTTCATCCTTTTAGCTCGATTAGAAATACCCAGGAATTCGTATCAATGAGTACAATTGTGGATTTTTCTCACCCAAAAAAGAGCGTGACGCGGAAAAGAGCGTGACGCGGTTTCTCGACCAACATCCCATCCCAAAAGTCTCCAACGGGCGCAAAGAAGTATAACTTCAAAAAGCCCCAGGCATCGACAACTTGCCGGTAGAACTGATAAAAGCAGCGGGTGAACAGACCTCAGACACCCTCTTCCATCTCGTTCAGACGATGTACGAAACGGGAAATCTTCCAAATGATTTTAAAAAATGCATAATTGTCCCCCTGCCGAAAAAGAACTCGGCGAAAAAATGTGAACAATACCGCACCCTAAGCCTAGTCACGCATGCTTCTAAAATACTTACACCCATCATACTGAATAGAGTTGAGCCTAAAATTGACGCACTTTTATCCAATGATCAATTTGGATTTAGAAAAAGAAGAGAGACACGCAACGCTATTCTCTCGCTCAGAACCATAATGTAAAAACGACTAAGAAAAAACAAAGACACATTTCTGGCCTTCATAGACCTAGAAAAAGCTTTTGACAAGGTTCGTTGGGCATCAATGTTCCAAATGCTGAAAGAAGCAGGAACTAAATACAAGGGCAAGAGAGAAATCTGGAACCTATATGAAGAGGAAAAGGCAGTGGTGAGCTGTGGAGACCATGTCCAGGAAGCAACTATAAGGCAAGGGGTAAGACAAGGATGCTCCCAATCACCGATTCTCTTCAACTACTACATACAGAGAGCTCTAGATGAGATGAGAGAAAAGGTAAGGAAGCTAGGTAGTGTCATGATCCATGGAGAAAAACTGGATATGCTGAGGTTCGCTGATGATATTGCATTACTTGCTGAGAGCGAAAAGGATCTGAGTTAGGTACTTGAGGTAATGGAGGACATCCTAACAACAGGATATAATATGAAAATAAATGTAGAGAAGATCAAAGTACTTAAGGTTAGCAAGCATGGGGGACAAGCTAAAGTGTATTTAAGGAACAGGTGAATAGAGAATGTAGAGGAGTTTACCTACCTGGGAAGCAAAACAACAGCCGATGGAAGGAGCAAAAGAGGCTTAGTAAGTAGAGTTCACCGGGCAAAGAATGCGTTTTATCAAAAAGAGAAACTCCTAATATCCAGAAATATCAGCTTAGAACTAAGAAGACGCCTTCTTCAAACTTATGTGTGGAGCATATTTTTATATGACAGTGAGACCTGGACGCAGGGCAAGGCAGAAGAGAGGGGGTGGAAGTATTCCAGATATGGTGTTGCAGGAGGATGTTAAAGATTCCCTGGGTGGGCAAAGTCAGTAACGAGGAGGTTTTCAAACGTGTAGGGGAGTCTCCTTGTCTGCTGAAATTACTGAAAAAGAGAAGAAATATCTGGATCGGGTACCAACTAAGGCACGAGTCATTGCTGGCCACCATATTAGAAGGCACTGAGGAGGGAACCAACTGCCGGGGCAGGCCTAGACTGGAATTTATGGGGCAAATAATGAAGACGTTAGGCTGCTCCACTTATGTGCAGTTGAAAAGAATGGCACAAGACCGTAGCGAATGGAGAACTGCCGCCAACCAACCTTTGGGTTGAGGACTTAAGAAGAAGAAACTCTCGCAAGGCATTCATTCAGTCTCCCATTGCCAATATCTTTGTTCCATTCTCTCTGTTTCGAGAATAAAATATCTTGGAGCATACTCCCATACCGTACTCTCACCTTGTTGTCTAAGAACCATAGTGATCTGTTTCACGTTCAAATACCCCCCCTTAACCCTTGTGTCAATTACTGATCTTCTCAATTTCTCATCACAGACAGTGAAATCAATTATTATTTTCAAATTACACAATTTTCATGTGTACATGAAAAATTTATTATGCTTAAATCATGTATTTCATGCGAGAAATTCTTTTTCCAAGCACACACTCACCAAGTTTTACCAATATCATTCACTCGAGGGTCACCAAAAGGACCAACCACTCTCTCATATAAATGTCTTCTCACACCAACGCAGCCATTCATGTATCATAGTACAATTATTCTCTCACCAGGGTCACATTGACTCTCAACACTCAGTTTTCCCCAAAACTCATTTTTCCCACTTTCACATTCTCCATCCACTACTGCATATCATGCCACAATCAAATCTCTTCGAATACCTACATTAAGACGAACCCAGAGAAATCTAGGGGATATAAAATCGTTTTCTTTCTAGCATCTTAGCTCATGCATTAAGGATCAAGCCTACATATTGGCTGCCATATCTGGATGTTTGTGCTTGTCCATTGAATAAATTGTATTAAATGATTTATGTTTCACAGGACAAGGTCCTAGAACAATAAAATTAATAATAATAATGTCTACTATCTTCAAATTCTGATAACAATGGTTGCCCACCGTCATCAGTTGTAACAGCTCCTTTGCACTTGGTTTCATTAACATAACGTCCACTCGTCCCATTTTTAGTCCATTCTTTATCTCATTCTCTTTTTGGTACACAAATCTCACATTCCAAGTACCAATTGTCAAATTTCTATTGCCATATCCCTTTCTTGATGGGCTAACCATATACAACGGCCACCGCACATCGTCCACCCGATGCTATTCTTTGACTGTTAGCTGCAAGTGGTCAGATGTCAGTCTTCCACAAGCGAAACCAAAGCCTAGTGTTACCCTAGGTCAGCTTTCAGTCTTCTACTCGAACTAGGATTCCTTCTAAAAGGACTGCTATGAGAGCCAGCATATTGAAGCCCCCGACCCACCACTGAGGTATATGAGGTGTACATACACAAAGGGGTGCTCCAATTAGCCCACAATGTCTAAGCATGCATATGCTATGTGCATTCTACAATTTAACATTTTAACATAATACCTTCACATTTTCCGAAATATTTCTTTTAAATACAACCATAAGCGTTAAAATTGAACCCCCTTCCTCCTATTGCTCCCTATGTACTCCCCACATTATATGTACCTATATGTAGTTCTAATTTCCGTTTACCTCTTTCGTAAAAAAAAAGTTTTGGGAAAACAGCGCAATACTCCGGTTCAAATCCATTCTTTACATTCTATTACATATCTCGTATCACTAGTTTTTCTCAGAAATGCATTAGTAAAAGTTTAAATGACATACGGGCCTTTTACTTCGTTTAAAAATTTGAGCAATTATGTTTTTACAAACTTTATCATATCCTTTGCTTTGAAAATAATATACAAACAATGCTAAGTATTGAAAGCTGTGGCTCCCAAAAATTTACTCAGTGGGTAGCTTAAGTTATATAACCCATATATTAAGTATCTAATCATTTATCCCTCCATTTACCTAAATGAACAGTCAAAATCTTTCCACACCTCCCCATAGGATTTCCGAAGTTCATACCAATAAATTTGCGCAGGAACAGACAGCAGGGTCATTAAGTTTCCGCACATCACATTTTAATAATTTTATGCAATAAACTTTGTGATTGGGTAACTTTGAGTTCATTTATTATATGTGTTTTCACTCTCAAAAGATAAGCTCTCTCAACGCCTTCTTTAATCACATGAAGTACGAAGGTTAGTGCACCCTTTTTATATTTTTGGTTCTCATTCCTGGCTAGACCTTAGCCGAAAAACTACTTTCGCTAAATTAACATGATGTTATTGGATCAATTGTCCAACATCTAGGTGATATTTGGTATCTCAAGTACTCAGTGTCTACAGATTATCCGTTATGCACCGATAATTTCGCCGTATGTCAAAGCAATTTTGATGAACTATGGGTCAATTAAATTCCAAATTTGATTAGACGGAGATTTTTTAAAGAATGCTATTAACAATAGTTTCTTATTTATCACTCTGGTTTCTTATTTAAGTAACTGGTCAAAGCTATTTGACTCATCTAAATTTAAATCTATCCAAATTTGCTTTGAAAACCTTATTTTTTATTAATGACTGTTGTAATATCACCAGTCAATTTAATTAAGAAATCACACAACTAACATGGAAAATGTCAAACACTCTTTAATGCGCTTTAGATTATGCATTCATGCTCTTATTTAAAATACACGTGGGAAGTGACCTCCTTGGGGTGAGCTGCAGTAATTATGAGCTAACCCTTGCAGTGGATCGATCTAAGTCCCTCCTAACCCTTTCAGTGAAACCAAATGTCACCGATGTTTCTATGATAACCCAGGTCCACATATTCATTACTTATTTTTTTATAGGGTATTTTTCTTACACAGTAAGGGAGGTGCTGTTCCAAAGTTATGAATAAGCAAATCTCTTCAGCGTTTCATAGGTATGGAGCGTGGAAAGCAGCGTCAAGAGGGAAGAGGTCTGAGACTCGGGGAAGAACGCTGAGTGGTGCTACATGGGGAGTGCTGAAGATCAAAGGGCTTAGCGCTTCACAAATGAGAAAGTTCCTGGAAAAGTTAATGCGGGAATAAGCCTATGGAAATTTCTTCTCACAAGTGGGGATAAACTCGAGGGCATTTGCCGAGTCGCAGTGGTGTTCACAGAATAATCTAGCCACGAACTTTCACGAAAAAACTAGAAATCCGGAGAAGTTTGAAAAAAGGGAATTGTTCGGCCAAGAATAACAATTAAATGATTAAGTTATTCAAACTGATAAAGACATTGACTTCTAAACGACTCAGCGTTCAGCATGGAGGCTTTTATAGGCATACAAAGATTTGCAGGTCTACAAATACAAGAAAATAGATTAGTAGCACCAAAGCTTACCCTTCATAAGTGTCTATAGGTAATACATTATCTCTGTGGATAGAATCTCGAAGTTAGGTAAGTGTAGTTAAAATGGCGAACACTGTTACAGAGGGAGTAATTGTGTAGTCAGCTAAAACCAGTTACTCAACCATAAAAATACCACTTGGATATCCGTACCTAGACTACAAGTGCTCTTAAATGTCGAAAGAAAAAATGACAACAAATAACGAGCAATAAAAACATTGGGATTTCAGGAAATTATGAGGTTATAATAAGGCTACCGACAAAGAAGTTTGGCTGACAGTGGCAGAGGGAAAATTTTCAAAGATAATTAAAAAACTACCGTGGAGGAAATTAAGTTTAATTTCCTATTACTTATAAGAAAATAACAGCAGTTTGTAAATGACTCAGAATCCACCAGCTGATGCATACACCCCAATGCATAGGAATACTTGAAAATGACCCAGATAAATTGAATGAACTTACGAAATTAAACGTAAAAGTAAAAAAGCATAAAGCAAGCTGGCGATTGAAAAGATTTTGAGTTCCGAGAGCTGCGTCTGGTTAATCCTAGTATCGACATTTGGCGGACGGCAAGACATTGTCTTCGATGTGTATTCTCTCTCTAGATCGAAGGAGGGAGTTTGCAGGGTGAACATCTTTTGGAGGGACCGAGTGAGAAAGCCCGCAGTGAGGAAACGAATGCGGCCGGACCGCGCTCAACTCTCTACCTTCCACACGCAAGGGTGCAAGGGATACAGTGAAGGGCGCACCTGCGCGCCGCGGAACATGAAGGGTTCTCTAGGGCGCAGTCTTTACAAAAAGCGAGTGTTGTGGGCATGTGGCCATTCAAAACATGCGGGGAGAGCCCCGATACTCTACAGGCCCGGGATGAGCTGGCTGCGGGAAATAAAAACAGGTAATAAGGAGCGAACGCTTGCGGGACAATGGAGGAGAGCAGAGGGAGTGGAAGCCTGCTCTTCAAAGGAGTAGAGGAGGGGTGCAGGAGGAGCGGCAGGCAGATACGATGCTGCACACATACAAGGGAGTGATGAGGTATAGAGAGAGAGAAGCTGAGGAGATGTGACAAGGAGATCAAAGAGCGTTGAGAACGGCAGAGGGGGGCGAGGAGGGGAGCGAGAGAGGGGAGGTATAATGAAAGGGCGTGAAGAGAATTGTGATAGACTGCACCAAGGGAGAGGAGTGTAAAAGGGGGGTGGATACGCGGAATATAGATGGCGCGGTAGCCGAGTGCAGTGTGGGAGAGATACTACGCCTCCTGCCCCCCCCCCCTCCATTCGCTCTACACCCCTCTTACGCTAGCACACACAACTCTCTTTTTCCGCGGTCACCTCTCCCACTTGCACATTACCCCCACTCTCCCCACCCTCACCCAGCACGTCTCCCGAATGCAAGTGGGTCACTGTTGAGGGAGGGAAAACTTAACGCGCCGGTGGCGACATCGCGGCGCCGCGCGGTGGACAGAAGAAGCATCGGACGGACGCCGTGAAGGACGGCGGGCGTGACGAAAGGGCGGAAGAGGAGCGGGGGGGGGGGGGAGGATGAAAGAGAGGAAGAGAGAAAGAAATAAGGCGAGCGAAAGAAGAGAGGGATGGAAGGGGATGCTGGATGAAGGGATTCACTCGAAGGAGTGGCGGCGGGAGTGAATGCGAGTGCACGACGTCGCGACGCCGCGCGTCGGGTCGTTCGTTCCTCGTCTCCTTATCGGGGAATAAGCAAGTTGTCACGGTGACTGTCGCGTTCCCATTCGTTGGATGACAAGCGCACGAATCCAAAGCGTCGCCCTCCCAATTGGCCGGCAGGGCGTGTGGTGGAGGACGCTGTGGCGTTCCATCGATCAAGATATAAATCCGGATCAGGATTTACAATTTATAAAAGAGTCATTACTGTGTGTGAAGATGGGAATACGTAATGGAACGGGGACGGTCAAATCGGCAAACGGAGGAAATTATGCTAAAGGTGTTTTTGGGGATCGGATTGGAGTGGTGGATTATTACACTAGCTTCCCATTCCAAGGAGCCGGGTTCATAGTCCGGCAGCGGCCTTCAAGTATAATACCTCGACAACCTGATGGATAGTTAAAATATGAAAGAGCTGAATAATGACAACGCTGGGTATTCTCTTCCATTACTTCTTTCCCCAAAGACCCCTACCCTTACCAACTTACCAACCATAGAAAAAAATATCATATTGTCAACTTTCAATCACCTTACCAATCAACCACCCTACTCAAAGGAATTTCTCAATTCAACTTTTATGCCCAAGACGTTCGTTTTGATGAATGATCTTAATAGCAACTTAGAGCCTTTCCAATTGCAGAAAATAAACGAATCTTTTTCACTCTTCTGTGGAAAGATGTACATTTTATGGAAAAAAATCTAAATCCTGCATCGTAAGATAGGAATAGAGATCGATTCTCGGAAATGTCAGATTCATTTTTCCCTCAGTATAATTACAATTCCTCCGTAGGGTATCAAATTTACTCATTTCACATCATCATAAAACCATTTCACAATTAATATGTGCAGGAAAATGCTCAGTTCATACGGTGCTGCTCATTTTTTTCAAATTATTGCCCAATAGTATAACAAGACAAAGTATTCTGATACGATTTCACCTTAAAATAATATATTGGAGTTTCAAGGAATTGAAACGTATAGGTCTTCATGATATCTGAACAAAAATGAGATGTTATTGCAGTATAGCGGCTGTCAATGAAACAATAATTATTTATGGAAATATTAGTAAATTTAAGGAGAAATTCTATAAACGTAAGGTAATAGGTAATCCAAAATACTGCATCCCAAAATATAGAGGTCAGCACGCAGAAATCAATTGCTTAGAAAGTGCGACAGAGCTACTTTTCGTTGTTCGTTTGAATATACATCACGCCATATTCAGTCAGAGAGATTACCACGCTCGAACAGGATAAAGACCGTGTTTTACGTAAGCCATTGAGGAACGGTCTTTACCGCACATTTCACAACTATCGTCTGCCCTTCCCCGATGGGCATGGGAGCGCCCACAGACACAATGGAAACGAAATGATCTCCCCCAACCGCTGGTGGTGTTCGGCTGCTCCACGACAGAAGCCTCCAGTACACACATTCATCAGCGGCTTCCCTATCAATCCCTTGCCCATGTCCCGCCCCGAAGACCCCGAAGCAATGGTCTGGGCCCCTCACTCCCACCGAGGTTATGGCAAGGTTCTTTTATCTCACTTGCACCCTGGCCAGCCTCCCCCTCTAGGTATCTCCTCACCCACAAGGGTATCCTTGCCTCAAATTTCCTCCTTCCTCGTCCCAACTCGACTGCTCCAGCCGTCAAACCTTCCCCTTACTCCATCGCCTCTCTCTCCCTCCCGCTCCCTCTCAGCATCTTCTCCTATTTCCTCCTCTTCCTTACTTTCCTCATTATTGAAAGATGCTGCTCAACCTTCTGTGACGTTTGACAGAAAGTTAAAAATATCAAACTTTATCGCACGTGAGATACTTATACCATGCACCTCTTTATAAACATTTGCATTGCAATTTTACATTCCGTTGCATTGCAATTTTCTCAAAAATTAACTTAAAATTGCATAGGCTCCTTGGCAGCAATAGGGATCGAAAGCAAAAATAACCTAGGCAATAGTATAGTCATGTTTAAAACTGTTGCAGATTATTATACAATATTATATCTTTGAGCATAATTGCATACACATGCACGCTAAGTGTTTAATTCTTTAATAAAAGTATATTGAATTTAAGAGGATTTATAGTTGCAATTAAAAACATTAATTTATATATTTTTATATTCAAATGTAAATGTTAAACATAATCTTTTAACGAAGCAAAAGAAACTAATGCAATGAATGCCGATATCGATAAATAAATTGTAATTGTACACAATCTGAAGAATGGAACAATATTGCCTGCTACGATATTTAGATTTTTGTTACGTTTTGGCCTCAGAATTCAAATCTATTGCCGCATAATACTTGACGGGATGTTCCCAAATGAACTACGAAAGTAAGAAAGTATTAAAAAGCAGCAGAGAGCACTATCCAAAATCAAACAGTGGTTTGTCTCTTCAATCCGTGTTTTGAGATTATTATCTATGCATATTTATTTATGAGTTTGAACTGAAGTACAATGCATTATTAAACCAAATCATTGAAAATCACTTTTAATGGTGACATCATTTCATTCAATTATTAAAACTTAGTAAATATACCGATTTCAGGCTGGATATGGTGGAAGTTCTCGATATTCATAATGAATAAAAACACTTGGAAATTGTCCACAGATTTATTTCTTTGGCACGACGCGTTTCACCACACTGTGGCAAAATCATGTGCACATGACTTTGTCACACTGTGGTGAAAGCGTCGTGCCAAGGAAATAAATCTGTGGAAGATTGTTAAGTGTTTTTATTCATTATGAATTAAAACTTAACATAAGTTCTGAATGAAAATCACGGTCTTTCCCATACAACTGGGAGAAAATTAGTACAAAACCCTAAAATAATTCATTACTTATAGCAGCAGTGAGTCCTTTTCTACCCCTTTTTCTCTTTCATATAAAGACTACTTAAAGTTTTAAAATATAAAACCAGTCAATATCAACTGGAGCTCTGCCTTATACATCTGGCTAATCGTTTAAAACGCAAGGGACTTCCTGGACTCACTGCAGACAGATTCACTCACATTCCTTGAACACGCGTGTAAGTGAATGCACTTGCAGAAATGCCTTTAATACGACTTTCACCGAGGCAGTTCGTCGATCTCTACCCTTTCGCCCTCACGCCGTCCTCCAGCCCCCATTCTGCAAGCCCGTGTGACGTGGGCTCTACAGCACACGTTTTTCAAAGGAGAGGGGGTGGGGAATGGACGGACGAAGCGGAAGGAATGAAGGTTACGGAATGAAAGAATGAAAGGGGAAAGAAGGGCAACAAGAGGGAAAAGAAGGAGATGTGAGAGGGGAGGGATATGAGGTGAGGCGTGCAGGCGCCTTCCGACGCCACGTGCTCCAGTCATTATCGCATACCTACCGGGACGGGCGATGATCCTCAGACTTTGCGTCTCCCGCAGCAGACCATACAACACCCGCCGCCAAGCTGTGCACTCCTCCCTTCACTCCCTCAACTTGTTCTCGATCCCGCCCACCTGAGCCGCGGGTCGGCATTAGCCCCTCTTTCTTATCGGCCATTTTCTTTCTTCGGCCTGGCCCGCTACGCTCCGCGGGTGCTGGCTTTGAATTCACTCCAAGAAGGGCTTTCCCCTGCGCCTCTCGTTTTGCCTTCCTTTTAAAAAGTTTCCGACGAGGCTCTCAAATGTACGAGGACATTTGGGATGCTCAGTGGTTAGTTCGCCCTCCCCCACCAAAAGATAAAGGGTCATGTGAAACGCGTCACAAGTCTCTTAAAGGGGTGAAATTCCAAATTACACGGTCGAAACAGCATCCTTGTTTACGTTTGCTACGAAAATCCCGTAATTCGTAATATAGTTTTTGCTCCACTATCTGGAATTAAAATTGCTTTAAACATGAATGGAATCTGAACCATCATTCACTGTATAGTGTTGATGATTTTTAAGAGATCATTAACGGAAAATTAATCAAGTAAATGTATGGCAATATAAGGTAATGAGTCGCAGTCGAATGATTTATTGTATTATTTTGGCCATTTAGTGCCACAAATATTCAGCGTCTTAGATTTACATAAACATACACACCGTTGGTCGCTTGCATCACAATAGAAGATAATCTATATTGTAACACTTTTACCGACAAGATAAAAGGTTAAGTAATCGGAAAACTTCCGGAAATACTGCAGGTATAAAATTTTAAGGCAAAAGAACTCACACGAGAAGGAATAAACACGAGAAAAAAAATAGTGAGTTGCACCATTGTCACATCGACTCAGAAAGCGTGCGTAAACTGTTCCAGGCTACGGGGTCATCAGCGGGCCTGTTTACGAGACGTTATGCCCCACCGGGTGTGAGAGAGAAAGCGGGCCGAGATTGGAGGCAGTTTGGAAAAAATTAAGCGAATGTATGTCGGTGCTTAAGCTTTGAATCGTTTGTTATTACCTTTCAGGGTTGACGATGAAACTATATCAACCGAAATATGCTTTCCCTCAGTGGAAGGGAGATTGTCGGGAGGGTGGTTGGGTGGGGGGGTTTCCCCACACGACCTCTCTCGTTATCCCGGGCGTCGTAACACTCACGTGCGCCCTCTTTCCGTTCGAGGGCCACACTACTACTGCTTCAACCCCTCACACGTCCATTATAAACCCCACACTCTCTCGTCTTTTTCCCTCCGTTTTAACCTGTATTCCTCCTCCCTCACACAACCGCCCTCTCTTTTCTTCTCCACGCATCGTCGATTCTCATTCCCACACCACATAACTCTTGCGCCAAACTGCGTTACCATGGTAACCTTCCAGCCTCCCCTCCTCCCCTAACGCGCCCCGCCCCTCCCTAAGCACCGCACCCTCACCTCTCCTTCCCGCTCCCTTTTCCCCCGTCCGTTTATTCTCGACCTCTCGACATACTCTTTCACCCTCCCCTCTTCCTACCTCCCCCGCCCCCCACCCTCTTCCCCGCCTTGCACATAGTTCTTACGCCGCCGGCTCCTCCCACCCCTTACCCCCATCCCCTCCTTCCCTCCCCTCTCCAACCCCATCCCCTCTTGCGTATTAACCGACTGGTAGCTTGGCGGTGGATTTATTTATAAGCCCCCGCTCTCAGTTTCTCTTTGAGCATTGATACCGAAGTAATCTCTGCCACTAACTCGCGTTCTCCTCGGCTACGTCAATCGCTCGAGGGATGGAATAGAATAGTCGCCTTCAAAACTAACAAAACAAATTCGTAGGAAGAAGGTGTAGGGAAATATTGACAATGTTTGATGAATGCATTCAATTGCAACGCTTTGGGACCATGCAAACAGAGTTCCGTAAAGGGTGCTTTAATAAGCATTTATTATAGTAGATAACTTGGAATTATTTCTAAAAATCCAGAGTTTATTTTTTGCTTTCCACAGTAAAAGGTTTTCACGGCCAACCGAATGCGGATTCTTCAACGAAAACTATTTTTCCATTGGATTGAAACAAGGAACTGTTTTGTAAGTCAATGAATGGACCGTGATGAGGATTACAACGGAAAATTGAAAAATGAAAATGTTTAATTTTATTTTCAAGCATTTACCGGAAAATGTGAGTTTAAGCAAGTAATTCCAGCTTAATTAGTGAAAACAGTTGAATACCAAAAATAAATCGGTAAATGATATATATTTGTTGCATAAAGATGCACGCTTTCCAAAAAGAGACAATGTAAGAGAAATGTATACAAAAAACTACATACAAAGATAATTTTAAACATTTGAGACAAATAGTGTAACTCAGAGCACATTAGTTGAAGACATATTCATCGATGGCTATTTGGCGCAATCTGTGCTAAGAGGTTTGCTGAACTTAAGATGAGATTAGAAAAAGCATGCTGAGTAACCAAATCTTAAGAAATTTTACGGCTAAAAATGACAAACATACATGATGAGGTAGTTCTCACTTCAAGAGCTTCTATAGACGTTTCCAGAGTGCATAGCGCTTGGAACTAAGGCACTCTTAAGAGACAAGAATGCCAAAATAAAATACTATTGATACAACACGCGGACGAATTAGGTCACTTTAAGTTGCACACTAAGCATTTTGAGTCTCAAATTATTTTCTTACTCTTCCGAAAGCCATTCAGACTACTGTAGAAGAAGTTTCGATTATCTGGAAGGTTACCTTAATAATAATTATATGCTCGAGAATTTTGTATGATAGAGATACTAATATTATTGTCCGGTAGTTTCCTGCCAGTTGATTGTTTACTTTTTAATACTAGAGTGGCATTGGCTCTTTTCAAGTCTTGTTGTTATGATAATGACTTGTTAAAATTATTTCTAGAAATGGTGCGATGTTGGGGCCAACTTCTTGAGCACTCATGCAGGTATCTCTTCTGGACCTGGGGGTTTGTTACATTTAATCGAGCAAAAATGCTTCATTAGACCAACTTGCTGTATAATGATGCTACCCATTGGTTCACTAATGACAGAAATGTCTGCGTATTGTATGTGTCGTACATTGTGTTTACACTTTCAAGGAAATAGTTTTAATGTGTTTGCTATACCATTACTCTTAGTGACTACTTTGCCATTTTGTCAGTGGAAGGCTCTACAGTTGAACATTTACCCTAAACTTTTCTTGTATAAGATCAATATGATGTAGGTTCCATGATAGAAAACAACTTAGTTTTAATCCAAACAATTTATTACATACGACCCGGGTTTCAGCAACTTCGTGCCATCTTCAGGCTGAAGATGGCATGAAGTGTAAGTTACTGAAACCTGGGTCGTATGTAATAAATTGTTTGGATTTAAACTAAGTTGTTTTCTATCATGGATGTTTCCAACTTCCACTATGCTAAGCCTAAAACGATTACTTAAGGTGTAGGGTTTTCATCTTATATTTCACATAGCCCTTGTTTACGAAGTTTCGTAGAGCAGTAAGCATTGTTTTTTTATGTGTTTAGTGTTGATTAATGAAGTTTCTTTTAGCCTTGAGTTCCGTGATCCGTCATTTTGTCACCATATTAGGCGGTGTTTTAAAGTATGTACTTATATTGCGAAAAATCTCCTGCCTCCTAAGTTCCCGTCTTTCGTCGTTATTTTACCTTGAAAGTTTCTCATGTTTCAGTTTCATTAAAATATATTCATCGATTCATTAGCGTAAAACTGCCAAGAAATACCTCCATGCTACTTCGGTGTTTACCTTTTTTGCGCTAATAACGAATTCCGAGAATGACCATTTGATTTTCTCAAATTTAAAGAAATCAAATATTTCGAAATAGTTAACTATTCTATTAGGTTTTACTATGAAATCTAATGTTATATATAAATATCACAAAAATTCCCTTATAATTACTTATGCCATCTAGTATATATATATTTAGCCATCGCAAGTTGGCTGACAGGTTAGAGAACTACGACTTAGATTCTTCTGGTGAGTTTGCTAACTACTTGGGTTAGAGTGCGCTTTGAATTCGTTTTGAATAATGACTCGCTAGTGTCTCAGTTTCTTTTTATTTATCTACACTATATGTATCTTATTTAACGAAGGAAGCCTGAAATAGTTTAGGAGTGTTGAAATTTCCCCCGATCATTATTATTGTTTTTCTGTCTCCCAATGCGAATGTCGATATTTGAGATTCTAGTTTGTATGTATATGTCTTTTTTAAAAATAGTTTAGTCAGAAAAATAAACAATCATACGTGCTTATATCGTTCCGTTCTTTAATTCTGTATTAGAAATCTTCTATGTATGGGGTACTTTTAAAATGTAATATAACTGCCGCCGCACAGTGGGCTGAAATCGAAAAAAAGCTGGCCAAAATTCAAAAAGTGCTTTTTTTCATTGTGGAAGGTGAAACTTTAATGGTCACTCCCAATCGACTGTTGCATGTGATTTCACGTTCCATTTTCCATAGTTTTTACTTTTTAACAATTAGCAGTGGCTCAAAATTCAACAATTTTCGTGAAATAATCCCGTCTTTGATTTTCTACGAAATCCTCCGATTTCAAACTATGACAGAACCCCTTGAAATTAACATATAGAATAAAAACCCATTTCACTCTGTTAAACAACTCATTTTCTTTAATTAAATGTAAGTAGTCTGACATTTGCAGTACATTTGAATTATAAATATAAAACAAAATGGCGGACAATGATTTTTACCCATTTTTTAAGTTAATTCATTAAAAAAGTTAAGTGATACACCGATAAACACCGAGTTATTTATACACCATATTGTTCAAAGCTTTCAAAACTTATGATCCGAAGGGAATTTTTCTGTCCGTTTGCGTCCTCGAATGCAAGATCGAATTTTCAATGACGCGGCGGATGCGGCGAGTTAGTTGATACGCTTCTGACATATAGTGGTTGCCATGGCGACTTGGAATTATAAAACTATTTAAAAGGACCTCTACAGTTATTGTAACCAAATAATTACGGGAAAACCCCAGCTTATTTCCGCACATGGGTAGCTGCAAGCCTTGATGGCAGGCATATAGACCAGTTTTTTCGTAAATGATGCAGAAGCTAACCCTAACTTTTCAAGCCACATCTCTACGCTACTCTTTGTTTTGGCTGTCTTGAAAGATGCGTGAGGTCTTTTTCGGTCACACGAACCAAATGTCAAATAAATGCTTTACCAGCTATTTCCAGCCGATATTGCATGCCACCCTTAGACTAAGAAGGTAGGGTTCCGCGTGAAAGGCTTCGCGGACACAAAGGCCCCGCGAAAAGGGAAGTTTTATGACCCTGTGAGACCTCATGTGCGGTCTATGAGGATTATTTTTGGAGGAAGAATATGATGGCTGGCTCGGAGGGTGCTGACTTATGATTGCAACAATTAAGGGATCTGTGAGAAAGAAGGTAAATTAGGCTACAATGGTGTTTAAGGAGAAGGGTTCATTTTATCTTAGAAAGATTCACAATTACAAAAAGTTCTTAATATTTGATAAATGGTATTACGCCCGAGAAAAAAAATGTTCAGTATGCACTGCAATTCAAAATGCATGCGTTCATGGTATTTGTCTTAGAGGAGTATAAAAAAGATAGCAAGTGATTTCATATTCTAACAAATAAAATGGAACTAGGGTAAATAAAGCTAACTAACACAGTTTCAACGTAGGATGTTCCATGAAGAAGAGCATGCAACCATAATGTTAACTTTTAATTTTATGTCCAACGACGCCAGTAGTAGTCTTGAGGCTACCCATGTGCGTAAATAAGCAGGGTTTTTCCCGTAATTCTTTGGTTACAATAACTGTAGAGGTCCTTTTAAATAGTTTTATAATTCCAAGTCGCCATGGCAACCACTATATGTCAAAAGCGTATCAACTAACTCGCCGCGTCCCTGCAACGCTCGGCCCACGACGGGCAGAGCCGACTCCGCTGCGTCGTCGAAAACTCGATCTTGCATTCGGGGACGCAAACAGACGCAAAAATTCTCTTCGGAATCAAATTTTGAAAGCTTTGAACAATATTGTGTATAAATAACTCGGCGTATATCGGTGTATAACTTAACTTTTTAATTCATTATTTAAAAAATAGGTAAAAATCATTGTCCGCCATGTTGTTTTATATGAAATGCAAATATACTGTAAATGAAATGCTACTTAAATTTAAAGAAATACAATGAGTTGTTTCATAGAATGAAATGGATTTTTATTCTATATGTTAATTTCAAGGGGTTCTGTAATAGTTTGAAATCGGAGGATTTCGTAGAAAATCAAAGACGGGAGTTTTTCACGAAAATTGTTGAAATTTGAGCCGCTGATAATTGTTAACAAGTAAAAACAATGGAAAATGGAACGTGACATATAATGCAACAGTCAATTGGGTGTGACCATGCAAATTTTCAACTTCCACGCCGAAAAAAAACACTTTGAATTTTGGCCAGCTTTTTTTCGATTTCAGCCCACTACGCCCCGGTCCTGTTTCGTCGATCCCTTCTATATATTTTATACTTTGGCAGAAAATTTTACTATCGCACATATCACCTAAAACCAGCTCTCTGTTCTCATAACTATGTCAGCGTTTGAAATATATGCTCAAAATTGGCATAAAAAAACTGAGGCAGTTTACAATCTATAGATTTTTATGGCCTCATATGATTAGGCTCATTCTTGTCTTCGTTTGTGCTTATTTGATTAAAAATGTTCAGTGAAAAAACTTAAACATCCGTGTATGTCTACCTCTGAAGTGAAATTGTTCTCTTTACTGCACATTCTGAATTTGTTCTCGGAAAAAAATTACTACATTTGAACATTTCTGGTCACAAAAAATTTTCTTTAAATTGGTCATTACTTAACCTTATATGGTTGTTGTATCCGCCAGACTCCTATTGGATGTAGATTTGGGTTTTTGAAAACATTTTCCTCCCCATTTTGGGAGATTGTGTAATCCTTTTCTCAGTTGAAGTCTTCCTGATTTGCTGCAGTCTCATTTACCTCATATATAGCGGTAAATTTTCGGCGAACTATACTTTGGATCTAAAGGTTTTGCTGCAACGCCAGCAATACCGTAACTCATCCAGATTGAGCAACCCGGAAACCTTGGTATCATATAAAACTTGATTAGATTTAAAAAAATTTCTCAAGTAACAAGTATTGGCTGACATTAGCATTTTTGTCGTTATTAGCTCACATGTCATTATTGTCTCATAGTACAGATTTTACGTACCACTTTGCAGTTTATCTCCACTTTTGCTAGAACTTGCCTATTATTTCACCGAAGGAAATATAAGCAATGCATACATTAGAATATGACCCAACTGGAGAGAGTTTTCTGCATGGGAACTTTTGTCAATATTCAGTTCTCCACAAATTGTGCATAGAAAATAGAGGAAACGGGTGACAATTTTTCTTATATTTTCTTCTCAAATAAAAGAGTACAACCATTGCCGAGGAATTTCATTAGAGTCAGGCTTGATAATATACGTGCACCGATTCTCGAAAGCTTAATATAATCTTAGAATAAGGCTTTAAAAAAAATATCGTGCTCATTGTCCTTGAGTCCATTTCCAAGAAATAAAAAAACGAAACAGGACTATCTATGGAAAAGAATGAAACATGGCCATTTTTACCCATTTCTGAGATGATCCTCCGGACTTGGGCTTCATGTGGCTAAGATAATGGATTACACGTTCAGTTATCCTCGGAACGAAATATTAAGGCAGCTGACTAACTTCCGCAATCAACAACGGCCATGTTGGAGATCGCTCCTATTTCATAGCACAGTTCCTCTTGCCGTGAGAATTCGCAATGGTTATCGTGCGAGAAAATACGAGCACATTACTATACTGAAAATAGTAAGTAAAATGAGAGCCACGAAAATTGCTTACGGCCCTAAGAAAATTGGTTATTATTTTCTGAACTCAGTGAATAATTTGACTACTTTTTATGCAATAAAAAGAGAACAAGAGAATGAAGAAAGCATTTTAGCAAAGAAATATTTCATGTGGTACACATGGTTGTTTCTGAACACGGATGATAAAAATGTAAACTGGCGGAATTCACGCTTTAAGGGAGTCCATTCTGTTTTATTCTTTCGTTTTCATGCACGTAATTCTTTGGTGAGGGAAAGTGGCCACAGGAATTCCTGGATAAAGGGCCCAAGTGGGGGATGGGTGGCCAAGAGGCAAAGGGGGGTCGGAAGCGTGAAGGAAGGGGTCTGGAAGAGAGGAGGGGAAAGCATTTTTGCCCTCGCTTTATCACTCTTGGTGAGAGGGTGGAATGCGAAAGTGGAACCAATGAGGGAGAATGGCCACTGGGGAAAGTAAAGATGGAAAACGAGCACATTTGCAAGTTCCCACCACTGAAGACTTACCTGTAAACAGTTGAGGTGGGATTTTCTGTGGCCGTCTATTCAACTGAAATAAATCTGCTCGGCGAATGAAAGCTGATGACAGATTGTGTTTTTGTAATACGGTGATCCATGGATTACTACAAGCACTCTTGAGGTTTTCTTTTTCCATGCAAATTACTGCAGAGAAGAGCCAAGGCCAGTTTATGGTTGCAGTGTCCGGTTACCCACCTGTAAACAATGAGGATGGTTTTAAGAGAATTTTCAGAAAAGAATTTGACATTACTTCTCGGATTACAGTAAATGACAATTACTTGTTATATTGGTACCTATAACTAATCTTTATACAATTCCATACAAATATATTTCTGCAATATACTTCTGAGAATGAAATTGGGAAAGTACCCATATTAATTTGCTGACATTCATTAGTTACCTTACGTCGGCAATGATCTCAACATAGTTGGAACCAACAATGTTAATGAAGAGACATTGCCAAAAATTTATAAAAACACGAGTTTGAATGCTACATGAGTAAGAATAATAAACTTTTACCACATAATTGCGCCATTTGAAAAATATAGTTTATACGATTTTTAAAACTATTCAAATTAGGTATATCAAAGTAAGTTGTAAAGCAAAACTTTCACTGAAATAACCCTTGTTGGTGTAATCTTTGGGTTGAAAAAATAAACAATCATACTCATGTCTACCTTCTGAGGGCATGATGGTAAAAAGGGACTTGATAGAAAATCCCCCTATGTTTGTTTTTACATTCTTTTAGAAATTCCTTATTCAGGAGAAAGACGTTAAATGCGATTCATGAAAGAATTTTAAAGAAAGTTAGGGAAAATAACCAAAATTGGAAAAGTATACAGATTCATGAGGTAAAAGTAATTATTTCATTGCTTCTGATGATGGTGTCACAGACGAAACCGGTCGTCTCAAGAGAAATAATATAGTGGAAAAAACAGTTGTGTGCATTCCATTCTGGAAATAATCCACAAAGTTGAATCTTCATCTTATGAATATGCTCTTCAGAAAATTTTAGAGTTGCAACAAGGAATAGAGTGGTGGTAGTAAAGTTCACCGTAATTATATATTCAAGCCAGTTTTTAGTCACAGCTCTGCGGAGTAAATATTCATTGTTTACACATTTAACAGTACATAATGGTTGAAAATACACATTTAACAGTGCATAATGGTTATAGAAGGATAAAAACCAAAATCAAAATAAAATTCAGCATGAATATTAAAGAAAAGATTCTATAAGCATCATTATAAATTACAAGGAAAGCAATAAAAGTTAGGGAAAATTGAAAACAGAGAAACGCGCTTGGAGGTACAATCAGCATGTTCTGGTTATCTGATGAGTTGGAAATTTCAACAACCAAGAAAGATTTGACGTGAATTCTGCATTGTAAACTGAACTGAACAACAATGAAAAAAGTCTAAGAAAGTGGATCCTGAAAATTAATGCCGAATTGAAAACAATTGCTTGGGGAAGGTATCAATATTAAAGCGTTATGTTAAGCGTTATATTTTAAAAGATCTCAAAATTAGGAGTTATTCAGTAACAACAGTTAACACGTAAGAGAATGCAGTGTAGGGCCGCAGCAAACCAATCTAATTGGTGATTGTTGTTGCGGCTGGTAATGATGATAGTGGAAATTAATGTTAACGAAATTGCGATAAAATTAATCCATTATAAATCATTGGCAAATAAAATCATGAACTGAGGGTAAAGTTGTGCGTAAACCTTTCCCAGCCTTAATATAGCAGCTCATAATTTCCGGATTACTCTTGAATTACGAAAAATCCACAATATAAGGATGCATTAAGTAAAGTCCTTAAGAATTGTTATTACTGTCATTATTGTCATGTTACTGACACCCGATTCCGGCAGAAAGCAGTCCCACGTTGTATACCTTGAATATCGCCACATCATAATATCACTGGTAATATTTGTAAACGAGCTCTCATGCCGAGCCAGCACTGTCAATTTGTTTTTCCTCTTTCCAAGTTTTAATAAAACAAAGATTAAAGACAGGGAGGGAATCATTGAATGGAAGTCGTCATCAAAATAAATTCACTCACTGTTCACTACACGCAAGGATTAAAAAATCATCAATCAAAGCTCTTTAGAATCCGGGAAATCATTTATCTGACATAGGTACTTCATACCTGTTCTTTGAAAAGATGAGAAAATAACATCAATTGGGAGTCACAAGGGAATTTACTTTGCTATCTGGATAACACTCTGAGAGCTTGGCTCTCTCCAGGGAGAACACTTTAAACTCTAATGTTGAAATGTCAAGATAACAATGAATGCCTTTTATGTAGATTAATCAATTCCAAGTTCAATTTTTTATAAATACTAAGATGAATAAAATTGCAGAGGAAATCTTATTTATTATATAAAAGTCATTCTTTGGGAGCAATACCCATGGGAATGAGCCTATAGGTTGCTCAAAATCACGGACGGAAAATTATGTCCATTCAAGGACATATATACCAGATTTCTGGTGCACTGCAGGCAAAAGGCATACTGAATTATGTCATGCACGACAAGAGATTCCCCAGAATGCAAGGCGAGTGATATAAATGGCAATTCCATTGTAAAAAGGTTACGTAAACATAAAAAATAAGCGATCTGAGGGAAACAGAATAGTTAAAAATGGGCACAGGCGTGAAGAGGTGGAATAATATCTCATGTGACTCAATAGTTTAACAAAGAGTTAAGGAAAGTGAAAATGGCTACTTACTGCTACTAAATTATTGCACGTTAGGCTAACAAACTTACTTGCCTACATAAGATATTTAAATCACAATATTCGTACATTGAGAGATTCATGTCAAAACAAAATTAAATGTCTTTATCAAACCACCTAATTCAATGTCAGGTGCTTCGAAACTTAATTACATGGAAGAACCGCAGACAATTGATAGGTGACCAAATATTAAAAAAAAACTATCAGAATCCTATGAATGAAATAAAATCTTGTTCGGGCAAGAAAGTTTCACGTGTACCATCGTCATGCAAACCGCGAGGGAAATCTGTCTTCGAAGAAAGGGCTCCAAGAATCGGGAAGTGGGCGGGACCAAAGATTCTTTCGGGAGGAGAGATGCTTCCTGTGGACCCGGAATTTTAAACCTGTTTTGCGATCACATTTAAGTAAACGGGATAACGGACTAAGCTCCCCCGCCTCTGGCGATTTTGCGTAAATGTGTGTGGAGTGTATCCTCGTATACACGGGAATGCAGCGTGTGTTTTGGGATGAAGATCAATATTTGGGTGGTGGGTGGAAGGAGGGGGGGGGCGGCGCAGAAAGGCAAAAGGGGGTGAAAGGATGACAAGGAAGGGAGGCTCAGGGGTGGGTGGGTTGGCGGTTGGGAGGGGGGGGGCGAGGGGTTTAGGGGTAGTGGAGGCGGCGGAGGCGATTTTGGGGGTTCTCTTGGGGGGCTCGAGGGAGGGGGTGGGGCACAACGGTCGCGTCAGGGACTTGAAGGGCGGATTTGAGGGGTACGGGAGGGAGGCAGGGACACTGATAGTGCCATCTAGTAACGCTCGGAGGAAATTCCCCGCCTGATGGGAGTCCATCCAGCCATGTCATCCATTTATTGCATTATTAAGCAGCGGTTGCAATGTCAAAGCCAACGGGGATCGAAACGGCACAAGGTCGACGCGCGCTACGGCTTTGGATCGATATGCCTTAATCCCACCCGAAACCGTGCCTTATGGCCGCGGAGAAAATTTGAGTACATTTCCATTTTATTCAGTAATTTTCCATTACATCAAGAACATTGATTTCACACATAAGGAAAACAAGTGATACGACAACTTCACTATCAACATAGTGTGGTCTTGTGTATGCATGAGAGTTCATGTAATAACTATAATAGAGATACCTTATTAAAAAAATTACAGACATTGAAAACGTTGTCTAAGATCAAGATATCTTTCAAAATAAAAAGTTCACAAAAGGTTATTGTAAATTTTCGACCCGTATTTAAAAAAATAATAAACTAAAATAGAGGTTACATTGAGATAGCATTTAAAAGAACCATGTGTTAGGAAGCAAAATTGTAAAGCAATTTGCCCACTTGATCATGCACAATAATTCAGCTCTTGTTGCCTTCGGAATGCATAAATAACGACTCAAATACCATTGCTAACATACGCCGGTTTACCTAGTGCTATCGTACATCCTAGGACAAATAAAATTCAAGAAAATATACTTCTCATTCTGGCGTATTATTTCCAGTAATAATAGACAGCCATAATATGCTACTTGCAGCATATACATCTACGAAAACATATATTATGATAATGAGAATAAAAATAAAATCAACTATGACATCATTAAGTACATTAATTTATTGCGTTGTTAGATATTGAAGCTTGATTTCCTTCTACATTGAAAGATTTTATCACCTGCCCTGATTTGTGGTATACACGTTATTTCAACCAGCTCTGAATTTGGAGAATGCTAAATGTTTTATCAGTCTTCCTGGATGCATAGGGTGTGGGATTGTGGCAAGCACGCCTAAATACTTATATCAAACCAAAAAACGTGGAAAGCGTGAACTTTTGTTCGCTATCTCCTGTATTGAGGCATTTTGCTAAGACTTTTGGCATCCAGGCAGATGGGTCAATATTTTGCGGATGCGCCGGATTTTATAAAATGCACCTGGTTTTTGATTGGTTTCACTGCACACTAAATCTCGCATCAGCTGAGCTCATCAGGTGGAGATCACGCAGGAGATGAGGGCCTATATTCAGACCGAGTCCAATCCCTGGTACCTAATCTCATTAGTCCTCAGAAAAGCACGTGAGAGGGCCAGACATGAAGTTTGACGATACTACCCTGGTCGCCCCTCCATTCGTTATTCGATGAGTGGGTTTTGTTAACTGCTGTTTGTTTTGTGCTGCGCTTCTTTTTTATTGCAAAAATACGAGGCACAGTGTAGTTTTAAACTGTTGATAACAGAAAGACATAAATATAATTCGAGGACTATGCTCGGAGCTGCTAGACACTCCGAAGCTCGTAGACAGACTATGATTACTTGAATATTTTAGATCATGCGAGTTCCAGGTTGACAATTGGGATTAAATTTTCATCCCGCACCATACCTCTAGAACTAATAAATGCGGCAAAATACGAAACGTGCACTGCCAAACTCAAAGGCAAATAACTCCTTCTTTCCACGTATCTTTCGTGAACACAACAAAACAAGAGCGAAGCACTAAGACATCACGTTTAAATGGATTTAAATAAAGTCATTTCCATTTTCCTGATCCTATTCCCCATTCCGTACGTTTTTCATTGCTGTTACCCTAATATCTTTTCATTTCTGCTGTCAAATTTGGTCATCCCGCAAGCCTGCGTGTTAAGCCACGCTATTCACTTGCTCAGTCCAGGAGCAACCCTCATTCCTCCAGCTTCCTCCGTCGCTCACTTTCTAATTCATCTCTACTCTATTCATTTCTCTAGTCATGATAAACACCATATTCTAAAATTGTTTTATTATTTAATCATTTGCAAGGAGCATAAATTAGAGTAATATTAATGGTAAATTTTAAAAACATTTCTCTCGTGAGACCTCACTTGGAGTGTGCCGCTAGCATATGGGACCCTTACGAAGTGGAACTAATCTCAGAAATAGATCGAATACAGCGGAGAGCAGCAAGATATGTAAAAAGTCGTTAGGATAAACTTAGCAGGGCTACCGCATACTTGAAGGAATGAGGGTGGGTATCTCCAACTGATCGAAGGGAGAAATATGGATTAAATATTTTAGTCCAAGTTCGAAGCAATACAATTTTTTGCCGGGCGTTCGACATATTTTGCTGGAGCCGACGCATTCCGGTAGAAACGATCACAGGAATAAGACAATGAAAATATACTTCAGAACCGAATGTCATTTTTCCGCATGCAATAAAGGAACATAATAGTTACGAAAGATCAATCATATGAATCTCCCCCCCTCACTAGGTAGAGTAGACTTTTCACTTGCGTTTAATAACATATAATCATTACTAACACTTCACGCCGCTTAAAATATCCGGAATTATTTTGTTTTCTGCATGAAGTAGTATCTCGTAGCATTCATAAATTAAATTTTTAGTAATATTAACCACTATATGTATCTTTGCCAGTGTACTGTATGTTCATTTACGGAGCAGTCTCCAAATTTCGGGTTTGACTGCGCACTGTTATCCTGTCTGCTTTTTGGTCTGTGCAATTAGTTTAGACCGGGGAACGTGCGAAGTCCTGATTTGAACTGGGACGAGTGCTGCATGCCTGTTGTGGAACCACCCCGTACCACACACCCTAGTGGTGGCTTGCACGATACTTCGCAGGTATAGATGAAATGATATAATAAGTGTGTTTTTATGGCTGAACTTCTGAACAATGAACATTGAACATATATCGTAAATAATTATATATTTGAGAAATATCTAATTTGTTTCAATCCGTACACTGAAAATTCGTTCTAATCCGAAGGTATTTTGCAACTTTTTAAAGAATGTGTGCTGGTAGAATATTTTTGTTAATAATTAAGAAAACATACAAACTACAGATCGCTTCATTTCCGGCGCGATCTATATATGCGTCCGAACTTCCAAATTCTTCATACAATAATATATCTTTGGAGCGTACAGCCGTGGCAAACCAATGGTAAACGGCTTCTAATGTTTTTTTGCAAATATCCCAAAAAGCAGCGGAATAAGTGGCTGATATTTTAATTACATTTTAAAGATGAGATCTGCATCATTATTATTAGACGATATTTATTGAAATTTTATGTGGTGATCGCTCGCTAAAATTAATTTATCCTTTCCTTTCCGTATAGTGTACCATTCATTGTATCTTTCTGTTGAACCTAGAGTCCTATGGACTAGGTTCTAATAAACACATTATTCTATTCTATTCTATTTCACCTTTCCGCCTTTGACTTCACGCGCTTCCCTTGTCCTTCGCCGCACATCCACTTATTATCACGCCCACACACGCCCCAGACTTTCCCGTTGCCACTTGCCAGAATTGCACGCCTTCCGCCCTTCTTTTCCTTCTTCCTCGCTCGCTCACCCAATGAAATCCTTTGCGTCCACCCAGTACTTGACCCCTTCCAGTCCCTTGTGCTCGTTGGCTCTTGCACGAAAAGGATGAAAAGATGGAGATGGTTACGCCTCCTTACGTCCTTCACTTTACTTCTTTTCAATTCGTTTGTTCGAGATGAAGGGATTTGCTCGGAGAGTGCAAACCTCAATTCCATTTTCTGGCACAAGCTTGCCAAAGTCGTGGTTTGATCTTACTTTTCATTCCTCTATTTCCAACTATTCTTCTGATTACCTAGGTATTTACTACCATGTTTATCGAAATATACGGACTGGTAGCTCATTCATAGGGCAGTTTGGCTTCTGAGAAGTGAAATAGGATTAATTCGAAATGAATATAAGACACGCAGGGCAATAGAAATGATGAGGAAATGAAACACGTGGAAATGTCTACTATTTCATTGACGTACTTACGACAGGCATGAATAAATTCATACGTGGCTTAGCACGGCATAAGTGCTGATAAACGATGCAACCACATGGGTTGTGACTTCTTTGAAGTCCTCTGCTCCATTGCGTGGCCATCTTTGATGGACCGCAAGGGCATAACATCTAGTTCGCTTTTATCCTCCTAAAAAGCCACCGAAATTAGGAATTAGAGTAGTGGTCTGCGCATTGGGCCGGTAAGCCGATTTTTTCTCGTGGCAATATCTACGTACTTCATCGCTATATTTGCGGAAGGTATGAATAAATGAAAGAATATTAACGGTCGATTTAAAACTAAAAGGAAGAGACAAGAATTTTCGGTATTTATGCACTAACTGACGACTCGGATACAAGCGTAAAGGACTTGTTCTTCAATACATTTTCTGAAGAATTAAACAAAGCAACAAGTAGGCACAAGGTATAAAATTCTCCAATGGCCGTAATAAATTGGCACCACTCGTCAAAAAAACGGCACAAAACAAGAAAAGACGAGGGTGTGCGTCGGATACGCGTATTTCGGCCACAAGGTGACCCTCTTCAGCGAACTGAAGGGAAAAACCACTTGCAACGCTTACACTTGACTTACAACCTTGCGTTGCAAGTGATTTCTCCATTCAGTTCGCTGAAGAGGGCCACCTTGTGGCCGAAATACGCGTATCCGACGCACACCCTCGTCTTTTCTTGTTTTGTGCCGTTTTTTTGACTACGCTCCCTTTGAGATAGATTCTCCCAGAAGTAGGGCCCATTGAGTGTGTAAGTGAGTGAGTTCCTGAGTGCTTGTGAGTGTGTTTGTGTTCATAACCCAGGCATCCTTAGCAGGGTCCCATTAGCCCAACGAAGGATCCCTATTCTGGTTGATTGTGTGTGTCTGTGGTTGTCACTGGCGACGGAAGTAACATTCCCGTAAACCACCACAGGGGTTTTCTGGTCGAGAGGTTGTGGTTGGTCGCTGGCGTGGATTTCCCCCCATTTTTTCCCGCAAACCAACACAGCAATTGTGGCGTATTTTTGACGAGTGGGGCCAAATTATTACGGCCATTGGAGAATTTTATACCTTGTAACTTTAAGAGGCCGTAGAGCTCACGTTCCCTAGTTTTAACAAGTAGGCAGGAGATACTCCTGCTAGTGGACCTAATAGGTAATTTGAAATTACAATTGATATGCATGGAAAGTCAATTCCTATGCATTACCATTAATGTTTGTACATTATATATTCCCCATTGAGAAACTACGTAGTTCTTCAGAGAGTCGGAAAGTTTTGAGGTTTTTATATTTTTGATTGCCTCCTAAAATGGGATGTTTCCTGTGAGACGTCCATTGTTTGACAATGTAATGGTTTCACATTCTCCAGTTCTTCCCGAAAGAATCCCTTAAGTTTCGCTATCCATACTTTATGACTAAAAGCTTTACCTACCTTCTACAGAATTAAAGGCTTTCTGAGATAGTATTTTGGTGTCCAGAGAGAACGAGATGGTCACAATAGAACGAAGAGACATGAAAACAAAACCCTTGGCCAATTACACTCTCCTCCTCTCCATCTGTCCCTCATTTAACATCTTCCATTTCCTTGCCACTCAGTTTCCCTTAACGCACCCGCCAACTTTCATTTCCTTCCCATCCTCTATATCTTCCCTCGTTCATCTCCCATTCTCCTCCTCTTCGCCAATTCTCACATTCTCCCGAGTTTTCCTTTTCCTCATTGCTCATTTCCCTCATACTTCCACCTCGCCTTGCTGCTCAAAACCCTTCGGACCAATCCTCAAATCACTTTCCTTCTCTCGTCTCAGGACCTTCCTCGCTGCTCCCTTTGCCGGGCGAGTCACTGCGCTACCTTTCCCGCGGCACATCGCCCCCGTAACCTGTACACTCCGCAACCGTCTTGCATTCTCCTCGCTCCAACCCACCCCGCCACTCCCTCACAATCCCCCCCACTATCTCAAACCCCCCTCCCCCACCGAAGAGCCCACCCACCCCTTGGGAGAGCAAGCGAGTGGCACTGTGCTCTCCTCATTTCCTCCCCGCACCCATAGCCATAAAACACACCCGAAAATCTACTCTTTACGCCCGAAACCCGTCGGGGGGATACTACTCCTCCCTCAACTCTCCTCGACACATTCATCGTTCCCCGTTCTCATTCTTTCCGCTCGGCTCTTAATGTTTCTTTCTTCGGCAAATTAATCTGCTTCAATTTGATGTTATCGTCAGAGTGAATAGGGGTGTAGGTGGGGATCGCAGTTTTTCCCAAGATTGCTTTCTCCTGATGTGACTTAGTCATTTGCGATAAGAAATTTCATAGTCATATCAATGGGTCAAGAAATTTTTTATAATTTCAGTGCAATTTTTTTTTCTTGTTTAAGGAGATGTAGGTCTATTACTTTGAAAAATATTTTTTCTCTTTTCAGACGTTTCACATTTGTCTTCAGTTTGATTTGTCTTTGTGAAAATTAATGGGCGTAGTTAGTAATGAGTCTTATTTTTTTATATCCGTGTCTTCTGCAGCATGGTTGTTGGTATCTTTAAATGAAATTGAATTATTGAAGTTTTTGAGTTCAGCTTAAATAGGTATACTGGTTTTTCCATGTTTAAATATCTAGTAGATATCTCAACCATGATGATATCATCTAGGTTTTTAAATCTCATTGTTCACCATGTCTACCTCCATTAACATGGGAAGTTTTTCTCGACGTAAGGTCGTAAATATAAAAAAACAGCAATTCCTTACCAACGTTTCGGAATTTTACTTATTCTATCTTCAGGGCTAAAATATATGTACACTAAAGGTCAACCCCAACACACTTCAACACAACTCAATATTTAAAAATGTTTAAAAAAAAGGTGTATCAAAACAATTCAACACTTGAATTACCTTAGAATCACATTAAAATCATTTAATTCACATCGAAATGCTGAAGTGTGTTGGAGATGACCTAAAGTGTACATATATCTTAGCCCTGAAGATGTAATAAGTAAAATTCCGAAACGTTGGTAAGGAGATGCTATTTTTATTATATTTACGACCTTACCTCGAGAAAACTATCCCATAGATATTTAAAAGTGGAGAAACCAGTATGTATAGGTTGAAGTCAAAAACTTCAAGAATTTCATCTCAACTAAAGATACCAACAACCATACAGAAAAATACACGGATATAAAAAAGATGACAGTCATTTCTAACTGCACCCAATAATTTTCACCGTAGGCCTGAAGAAGCATGAATACAAACACGAAACGTCGGTAAAGATAATAAATATTTTTTAAATTAATAGAATTATGTCTCTTAAAACAAGAACAAATGGCATTATAAAAAACATCAAGAACAAATGGCATTATATAAAACATCCTGAAGAGGAATCATTTAAATAATTTCAGTAACATTTCGGATGGAGTACGCAATTGGGATAACGGCATATTTAATATATTTAACATTTTTTTAAACCCTGCCGCATAATTAATAACAGTATGTATTTTTTATTTTAATCGAAATTGTATAAATCTTTTAGGAACATAGATTTGATATTATCTTTCACTCATAAATATGTCAGAACTTTATTTCTTCGTAAAATATAAAAACTATCATTTTAAAAACACGAACTGCATTAAGATGATGTTAACGGCGACGTTTCGTGGAACTAAAAAAATCAAATTCAATGTGGGAAATATGATTGAATGTGCAAAGTATGACTTATTTTAACAAATTTTGAACACATGCTTCGCAATCAGCCCCAAATATTAAATTCATGAAAGACGTAAAGAACAATTACTTGATCAAAGATTTTGATCTAAACAAGAAGCATTTTTACTGACAGTTTCAGGCTTAACGTGGAGTAAAATATTCATCGTTCGGATGAAAGGTGAAAAATTGCAATATTCACACTAGAATTAGTCACGACCATGGTTTCCTTGTGAAGCAACAGAACATGGTAATGATCGAAGCATGAAGATCAAATGATGTAAGCATGTAAACACTGTGAAAATTTCCGTCTTGTTTTTTCACATTTTAGTCGTACAAAGAGTTTTTGTATAATTTTGGAATGTATTTAAAAGGTTTATTTCGTTGTAAATGCAGATAAATAAGGCTAAATGAGTGAATATAAAATTAACTGATGAGCAGCAAGCTTTTCATGTAATGAAATCTTGAGTAACATTTAATTAACCACAATTAATAACCTCTTGAGAGGCATTCCACGGAAGCATCCATCTGATGACTTAGGTCGGGCACGGCTCAGATGTTAACACTAGATAATTACGGAATAAGGACAAGTTAAATTAATACCTGTGGAGACCGATTATTAGAAAATGATGAAAGCAGTGAAGCCAGCAAGTAACGGTGCACCTAATGGACCGAATTATTCTTTGGGACAGGTAACTCCAAATTGTAGCATCTAGATATTCTGAGTGCAAACTAAGGAAATATTTTCAATTAATAATGTGGAAAGGCTGATTCTGGGATACAATTTTTGCTAAAAAAGTAAAATAGTATTTTTAATGCACTAAAATAGCAATAAGAAGTAAGAAGGAATTGTTTTCTTTCGGGTTCCATCAACTTTCGATAAATGTGTTCTGAACTCTATTGAACACAAATTAGATAATTGAAGAAGCATGACTGGGTTCAGCGTTATGTCATGGCAAACTTAAAAGTAGAATACCTAGTGATTATGGAATTTTTAGAAGACAAAGAAAAAAGAAAATAAACATTGGCCAAAAAAGGCATTAATCCTGCTGTTCTCTTTGGGCCATTATGACCCGAAACGAAATTTAGCTCAACGTAACTTTTTTATGACTAAACTCTATGACTATGTATTTCGTGAATTTATTGTTGTTGGAAATTTGCATTTACTAAAGTATAAAAATCGGTAAAATGTTCATTTTTTATATCTCAAAACAAAAAGGTTACACTCATATTCCTTGGGTCAATATGATCCAATGATTTGATTTACCAATTTTCCATAGTTTTTACACATTTCTTTGGGGGAATGCGTTTTCTGCCATTCGTCTATTGTCTGAAGGCAACAGGCACGACGAAAGATGCCTAGTGCTTTTCGCTCAACTCATTTGAAGTCAGGCTATGGGTGGAGGGACCACTCGTGGTGAGCGGGGTGAGATTAGCAATAGGGTGGGACGGAGTCAATGGAGAGGCCGCCAGACAACGTCTGTCCTCTTAACTATTTTCTAGAAGAGTGTCTTTGAGTATCCTTGCGTGCCGATGTACAGAGGATAAATACCGACTGGCTTCAGTTACGTTTCATTGACTCTCGGTGACGTTGCGTTTCACTCTGAAGATACCAATTCATGTGTCGTGAATATTGTGATTGTGGTCGCCATGGGAACTCGATTTATTCCTGAAGATGAACTGGTGGTTTTACTAAACAAATCTGACTGTAAGAAGGAAGTTTCAGAAGAAGAAAATCATACGAGTGATGATAGCATTCAGTCTACCTCGGAGTCAGACAGTGATACTTCCAACAGTTATATTGAAAGGTACAATATTTAGTCAAAAGACAAAAAAAATCACTTGGGAGTGCGGAACCCTTTTCCCAGCATGGAAGAGCACAATGTGCGAACATAATGAAATCGACACCTGATCCGACGAGATATGCTACATCCAGGGTGGATGATGTAATATCTTCTCTTGAAATAATTTTGAACACTAACTTGAAGAAATATGTGTTGAAAATGTCAAACATTGAAGGTCGAAGAGTATATGGTGACAGTTGGGAAGATTTGGATACAATTGCATTCGATGCATACATCGGTATTCTATTGTTGGCTGGTGTTTATAGATCACGTGGGGAATCAACTAAGAGCTTGTGGAACCCAGAAAGAGGTAGCCCCACTATTTCTTCTACAATGCCATTAAACAATTTCCATTGTATCTCTTGTGTGTAATGATTCGACGACAAGTCCGATCGACGAGCGAGAAGAGCAGATGACAAGTTAGCGCCCATAAGAGATTTCTGGGAGCAGTGGGAGGAAATACTCCTTAAGTTGTACAACCCTGGTGCTCATGTTATTGTTGCTGAGCAGCTTGTTGGTTTTAGAGGACCTTATCCAATCAATCAATGCATCCCTAGAAACTGGCAAAATACGGGATCAAAATATGGACTCTGTGCGATAATGACAGTTGCTACTGTTTGAAGGCACAGGTCTACACAGGAAAACCAGCAGGTGGAGCATACGAAAAACATCAGGGCACGCGTGTTGTTATGGAACTGACACACGATCGAAGGAACTGGAACATTACTTTTGACCATTTTTTACATCGTACATGTTAGATCATGCTCTTCTCAAACGTAATTTTACACTTCTAGGGACAATGAAGAAAAAATAAAACTGAACTACCATGTCATTCAAGAAAAGAAGCCGTTCACAGCTCGAAATTCTATTTTACAAAAGACACTGCAGTTGTATCCTATATCTCAAATAATAAAAGAAATGTTGTTCCAATGAGCACGATGCATAACTGCAAAAAAGTAAGCAACGGAGTAGATAAACAAAAACTGATACTCGACTAAAATATTACAAAGAGGGCAGTTGACATACTGGATCAGCTTATTGGCATGTATACATCCAGGAGGCAAACTAATGGCTGGACAGTCACAGTATTATACAGCATTGCTGATACAACAGCATGCAATGCTTTTGTGCTGTGGATAGAAATCAATCCCAGCTGGAAGAAAAATCTTCTCCACAAGAGAAGAACTGGGAATACTACTTGTTACACTTAACTTTGAAACCAGAAAGCGGCTGCCGAAAAATGAATCGGCAAGGGCAATTGTTAGAAAGATAAAAGATGCAATTCCTGTGAAACGTCCTAGTAGTTCTAAAAAAGCTATCAAAAGGCTTAGATGCAAAATTTGCCCCTCCATATGTGACAACAAAACACCTACAAGTGGCAAGCATGCTTGAAAGGTTTACGTAACATATTATTGTCCAGGATGTCTGAAGTAATGAATTAGCAATAATTTGTATTCAACATGTTACTATCCAGAGTGTTAGTCCTGATTTTATTTTGTTAGTTATTTTGTAGTAACCATATTATTTACCAGAATGTCTGAATGAATGGAAATCAATATTTTGTATTCGATATATTATTGTCCTTAGTGTTAGTTGTTAGGCATAACAACTATTTTTTATTCAGCAGATCATTGTACAGAATATCAAAAGTAATGCATTATCCAAATTTTGTATCCAGCATTTTATTTTCATGAATGCCATAAGTAATGCATTGTCAATATTTTGTATTCAACATGTTATTGTCATGAGTGTTAATTGTAATGCATTATTAGTGTTTTTAATTTAACATATTCTTGTCCAGAATGTTAAGAGTAATGTATTTTGCCGTATTTTTTTTAATCAACATATTATAATCATGAATGTCAAAAGTATTA
This sequence comes from Pyrrhosoma nymphula, assembly GCA_963573305.1. Classification (NCBI taxonomy): domain Eukaryota; kingdom Metazoa; phylum Arthropoda; class Insecta; order Odonata; family Coenagrionidae; genus Pyrrhosoma; species Pyrrhosoma nymphula. The sequence continues at coordinate 152,231,137 of OY754328.1, forward strand.
TTTCATTTACCATCTAGAAATTGACACAGTATAATGCCTGGATTTTTATAAGTTTATTTTAGTTTAAACAAAAGTAATTGATTATCAATGATTTTACTGTACTTACAAACTATATGATGTGTCATAGACTCGTAAAAAAAATATTTCGCATTTTATTGTCACTATTTTCAACATCTCAGCATACTGAATCACTATGACCTGAAGGAACACGAGTGTGTGTTAGTTTCAAGGGAAATAGCAGGCTTAAAGTCATTAAAAACATACTATTCAATTTAAAACTTTTACACCAATCCAAAAGCTTTGTATCTAATATTTTTAAGTTAAATATAATTCGAGAAATATTACGAGATGAAAGATACGTAGGTTGATATAAATAATACTGTTCATATTCATACCAACCTGCTCTTATTATAATATACATAGACTTATACATTGGAAACACTCGGTAACTTAAAAAGCGTCCGAAACCTGATATGCGTAATATTATCCGTAATTTTCCATCTTCCAATCCTTACTTTTCGTTTTATTTATTTCAAAACATAAGGCAAGGTAGAGTAGATTTCCTTATTTATAAAATGGCACCAGGAACCACTGGTAAGTACTACCAATATAGAGCTGTATGATAAATATCTTTCCACCAATTCTATCCATAGGACCTTAATTTTCAAAAGCCAAAATAGTAAGTAGATGAGTAATATTTTTTCATCAGTAGTAACAAAAAGAGGTAAAGCGTTATTTCTCAGCATCCTATTGTTTAAACACATCACGCTAAACCTTAGAAATAGGATAACTAACAGAAAACGCATTGTCTCAACTGTACCGAATTAATAAACAGTTTATATAAAAATAAATAAAAAATCATGCATCTTTTTGTATTGAAAACGTTGTACTCCCTTTGTAGAAACAGTAACATTGAAATTTGTCCAATTCTCTTACATCACTATTGTTCAGCATCAATTGTCCCAGCATTTTATTGCATCCACTGTAATAAACAGACTGACTACTCTCCTTCAGCACTCTAACCCTTGGTTCTCTTAAAAAGGATTACCTGTTATTTCTAATTCCCTCCCTTTCTCACCGCCTCACAAGGTACGCTCCCCTTTAAGACCGAAGTCCTCACGTATTCTTCTTCCCCATCTCGACCCACCTTTAAGCTCTCCCCCGCCCTTATCCGCCCTTTTCCCTTTCCCCCCCGCCCTCCCCCCCCCGTGGCTCCAGCCACCGCCGCCGTCGCTGCTACACTTCCGCCCCTCCCTCTCCTCCACCCACCCCCCCCCACTCCCGATTTCAGTCAGACTTCACCTCCTTCCCTTCACCTCCCTTCCCTTCATCTCATTCCCGAGGAAAATACACTGACGAGTTTTGAGAATACCGGGACTAGCCACGGTATTATCTTTACGGATTCACCCGGAAATTAGCAATTAAAATGCACTGCAACATGTGTGAGTGTTAACGTATGAGAGCCAGCGAATGATTCTTTAAAAAGGATTTTACTAACTAAAGTAGTGCAATACATGGGCTTGTTATAACCTCACAGGTTTCGGAAGAAACGACATCAATTTTATCGTGTACTTAACCACGCTGCAAGGGAGACCATCGCCAATTTAATATTGTCTTTAGATATCAATGACTTATGCTTATAAAAGAATCGTCAATCTCAAAAAGAAATTATTTTTATTTTTCAATCATTACTCTAGCATGAAAATGGAATTCAAGCCTAGGATATTATTATATACCTTGTCAAAAAAGGATATTTAGAAGTCTTGAAATAAAACCATTGTTGTTAATATTTTCTCAATATTTGAACATGATTTCTGTTTGTTGCGTAAATAGCTAGTGAAAATAATACTTAATGCATCATAAATATACAGGAAGTAGTAAAAACACTGTGCCCTCAACTTTGTCATCTGCAGCCAAGTCGAACCTAATAATGTTTCGCTAGCTGTTTGGGAGTAAACGTAACCGTGTATATGCACTCTCTATAGAACAACCGAATAAAATAAGCAGAGTAACAAATACAAAACGGACAAACACTACGGTCAATGGAGAAGGTAGACGAATGCTGAAACAAAACAAGAATATTTTAACTGCATCGGAAATCGATTCCGGGTTTTTCTCTGCTATGGGTTCTCAAAGTATTACATCACTCATATGGGTAGAGCCATTACTCTCGACATTAAGGTCATATCAAGTTTTAATGACCACAGTTAATAGCGAGAAAGTCATTGCAAATCGGATACACGCAAACAAATTTGTTATTTCATAACGTTTTTGTACAAAGTGCTTTTTAATCGGTTATTCTCATTTCACTTGAGAACGACAGCCATTAGATAGGTTCACGTGATTTGTATTTTGGAGGAACACAATTGAATAGGCAGGCAGAGATTTTTGGGTTAAATTAATGTTTTGTCTTTTTTGTGGATAGCTAGATAAAGGCATTTTAGGCAATGTGGCAGAGTGATAGCAGAATATCGTATGTTGTCAACTAAAATGGCCAACTCAGAAGCATAATTTTCAATTGCTTACACACTTACACGAAGCAGGACACCAAAACAGTAGTGATGGCTCTAATATCATCTAACTCAGGAGACTATCCATCTAATTTAGATAATGATGACAGTTGACATGCAAAAAGTTTGAACATCCAAAAAGCCCTATTATACCTCAGGATAATTTATTAGCTAAGTAGTACTCAATTACTAGCAGTGCTATTTAGTTTTGCAGCCTCACACAAACATCGCGATTTCTGTAAGTATTTAGAAAAAGCAGCATGAAACCTAGCTTCAATGTTAACCCTCAGGAATGTAAACTCTTTGGGTTGTTTGGGCTGTTTAAGTCTTTTCACAGTACGATACGATGATAAAGTCAATACATACAGAGCAATTAGAAATTTTATATTCAAAAGTTACCGTTTCTGAAAAAAAAATCAGTTATAATAACGCATTATTTATCTTTACTCCCACGAAAAGTCAGTCATTTGGCATCGTTCCCAGATGCCCACCACCACACAGGTACATACTTTCGTTTCCCTCCACATCAGTTTCATTATACCTCCTCTTCACCCCTCTATAATGCAAGTTCATTTGACGCAACTTCCCCACTCCTCAGAACCCCCCCCCCCTACTCCCAATCCACCACTGCAACAACCTCTAACCACGCTCCCCGCTTCTCCGCTACCAAGGATTCAGACTCACACACGTCATAAGCTGATGCAAATCACTTAACCCTCTGTTACTCATTTTGCTGTGGGTTCTCTTCAACTTTTAGCAGTAGTATCCGACAATAAATTAACATTTCATTAGCCTCGCTAATGTCGTTCTCCAAATGCTAGCCAAGTGAAAGATGTATTTTTTTAAATAATTCTTTTCTTCCTTGTTTTCCTCTCATCCCCCTATCACGCGTACGCTCCGCCGTCTCTGCTTGCTTTTAGTGGACCCAGTGCGATAAAGCGCTTAATTTGACCGCTGGGCGGCATGGAAATAATTCATGGGCATCAGATATGACGGAAAATATTTGGGAGAGGTAAAATGAAGGTAGCTTTTCAACTTAACTTTTATTTTCAGTCGTTTGTAAATATCTACCATTTTTAATGACCAATGTTAGCGGAAAAGGTTTTAAAACAGCTAAAATTTAATTCTCTTACCATTATTACAAATTCGTATGGTGATTTACTTCATGTTTTGGGTACAATTGAAGCAAATTCTTAATAGTGGGCATCTCCTATATAAAATTCATTTTTTTTAGGATTCGTGACCGAATTAATTAAATCTCTAAAGAGTGTTCGTATATATATCAACTTAAAAGCGACAATCACTGAATCTGTTGAAGCTAGATATCGTATTATATGATTAGTATTCTCTCAATATACTTTTTGTATGTTAATTTTTTTATATTACTAACCAATATTCATGCTGCATAGTCATGGAGAAGAATAGGGAGGAAAAGAATTATATACCACGCTAAACTTAATTTCAGCGACGCAATCACCATAGTGTTTTTTTCCGAACGATGCAATGTGATGTGCTTCAGTATAATCATGGTCTTATAAGTAAGGTTTTATTTGGAATTACAGATTTTTTCCTCCCTTTTTCATCAAAATGAATTAATCAGCACCATATTGCTCATTATTTAATCCATAAATTACACTCACACGAGCTTGAAAGAAAAATTACCACAACAATTAGTTTTTGATAGAAAAATAATAGCGCTAGTAGTCCTTGTAGGGTGAACAGAAAAAAGTTCACAAATTAAGCCATTTTAAGTATTATTTCATGAAATAATATGTGATCAATGCCAGTAGAAATCCAAATATATCAATTCACTTGCACCCAGAAACTATACGGTTCCGTGAACAGGCAGAATAGTAAACAATTCGACATTCTTATAATGCAAGAATGGGAAAAATTTGATATTTTTCTGATAGAAAACACATTTTACGTGTAGAGATAAAAAGGCAAATCATTATTTATAGTTCAAAAGGACCTAAAGAAGACAAACTAACTCTTGTATAGCTTTTGACATTGCGTTTCTTTGGATAGGAGAGGGTATATATTTACTTAATACACATAGTTTAAATGCACATAAATCTAGACCAGCTTAAGAAATTCTGTTATTATTTTCCAAAAGTGGGATAGTTTCTTTGTAGTATAAAAATAATTTCAGTCAATATTTGAATTCGAGATTAGTTTAATCCGAGATTTAATTTCCTGTATACTTTTCATACATGCCGCAAAAGACATGCGTGGCGATAGTCATGAGTAATCACGCTAAGATCTGTAAGTATTATTTCATAAACAATGTAATGTGAAGTTTAAGCATTTAATCTTCTACTCTTAATTATCTTACTGAGAGTCACTTTAATACGAAGTATGTATCCATGTGTATTAGCATACGATAAGGCATGTGATCGTATCAGGCTTGAAAAAATGAACGTACATCTCGCTTCGCAACCTCGAGCAGAGAAAATTACATGTACTCGGTAATTAATATGAATAGCCTAGATATAAATTAAGTTTGTAATCTACATGGCATGCGTGAGCTTCATACTCTAGCAATTTCTTTCTCGCCGAGTGTGCTCAAAATCAACTTCTAAATCCCTCGTCAAGGCCACGCCAGGCTTCTCCGATCCCTTTTGGGGAATTCCTGGGAAGAATGGGGAAGCTGAATTAGGTAGCACCTAGGCGGATGATTTATTTTATGGAGTAGACGGGTTCGTGGCGTGGTGTGAGTGGGGTCGGTGGTGGCGCGGGCTACTTAGTCCTTCTCTTCGGCGGCGGGGAGGGGAAGGGGGTATAAAGGAGGGTGGGCAGGGGGTGGGAAAGCGATCGAATGTTACAAAAAGAATAAGGGCTCACCCAGAGAACCATAGCACTTATCTTGCACTCGTTCGGAATTTCAGGAGATGAATCCCAAAATGGCGGAAATATTAACCCAAAAAGACACAACAATAGTATGTGGTTGCACTAAAAAAACAAAACAGTTTCATTTCAGTTACAACTATTTCGCAATCACAAAAGTTTCAAAATGAAAAGTTCCACGAAAAACCTTGTTGCGGACAACATTTAAAAGCACACCCAACAACATGCTATCGATCGACGCTGTTAAGACGTGGCTGGTAGTTCTGTATTCTATGTAGTTATAAATCTTTCACTCAAAAAAGTAACAATTTCATTTGGATTCATGAGAGATAAGTACTTCACAGTTCTAAATCTATCTGTAACGAAATTATTGTAATAGCCTTAGTATTTTAGGATTTTCTTATTTTCTATGATGGTGTGACAAAATCATTGGACGGATACTATAAAACCAAAAAACAAAATCTAAAATACGAGTACAAAATCTAAGTACTTATAATAGCAGATTCAAATAAAAAAATATATGTCTAGAGAAAAGTACTATAATTTTAAAAACAACTGAACAACTGGAAAACATACATTTATTTAAAAAATTATGCAATTCGAAAATTGTAGATACTCATTTTTTTGTCTTAATAAATAATGAAAAACAAATCTTGTACTTTAAAATCACCGAAGGTAATCATTTTTTTAAATCATTGCAGGAAATTTGCATAAAAGTGTTATTAAACATTAGAACCCAAAAAGGTTACTTTACACAATGGCGTTGGCAACTGAATAATGAAATGAACGAATAACTAAGGCGTCGCATTATGAGTGAAAGAAATGAATCGTGAAAAGTATTAAAAAATTGACCTTATTTTTTATCAATACAGTGCAATATTTGATGTTGAAATTCTTCATAGAAAATATATGAATATATGTTTAGATGCTTTCAATGCAAATCAGCGTATTTAATCATCGCTCAGCATACAGTGAAAGATGAATCATCGGACTGCATTTTAAAGTTGAATACAGAAGTTCACCGAATAAAGGGCCAGGTTTTCTCAATGCTTAAAAAGCTGTAACATGTCCTCACTAAAATATCACGTACTTCAAAATATTACTTGCTTATTTCAACTAAACTAAACATAACTAGATACTTATCTTGAAGCTGCTGTTTCAGTTTTTGCCACGCCAATCCTAAAATAAGCATACTTTGCGGATAGACGCAAAAAATGTTGAAGAATGCGGAATTAAGTTTTTAGAAGCATTTGGAACATAAATATTTAGTAGTTGTAATGGGTAGAAGAAGAGTTTTTATACGTCAGGAGTACACATCTGCGAAATGGCACAAACCTAATAACATCGAACACTGCACGATTTAGGTGATAAGCGAGAAATTATGCCAGCAATCAACGAAACAAACTTTGCTGCATATTGACAAACTTCTGGCATAGTGTGAACAGAAATCTAACTTCTGAAAAAGATATCTTCTGCAAAAAAACCGCATGCGTCAACTAGTGAAAAAGAGTGGGAATTGCCGTGATAGGGTTGCAAAACAAGCTTTAAATAGCGTCGGAAAGAACTATTAATAGTTTTTTTTTCTGTAAGTACTAAGAAACTTCTGATAACTAAGAAAATTAATTCACATTTTATGCACCTAAAGTCTACATTAATAAAATATAAATCTCACATTACTCTTAATGGAAGTGGTTTTACTTAAATATTCCCGCATGTTCAACATACCCCATATCCAAAGAATGGGACTCTTTGATAGTTTTCGGTATTTAAAGTGGTGTGTATTTCAGGAGGTATCCTGTGGACGAAATAAAAGAGTTACCCTGTGGGCGAAAGGTTAAATCAATATTCACCATTTTGGTTTATTTCATTCCTTATAGCCCCAAGAGTCATCATCGTCTAACTGTTATTGCGTCACTATTCAATTTTAAGAGTAAAGGGGAATCACGAATCAATAGTAAATCACCTCACATTTTTCAGAATGCTGACTGTGATATCAACAAAGACTACATTTTTCAGTACTGTAAATGTGACGCAGTCACCTTCTTCCTTCTGCTTCGTCGCCTATAAATATGAAATCTATATACAGCGGTCCCTTCAGATTAGAACACTCTGCCGGAATGAATCAGGTGATACCAAGAACGTGGTGATGAAATACGCTACACTTGCGGTTTTCTTTCTAGCGGAGCCAATGATTAATTCTTGTTTCTATTTTAAGCATGCATCAATATTCTGTATTCCTATGATATTTATGCCCCTCGCCAACATTCAGACTCAAATATGATGCTTTCCGCCTAAAAGTTTAAACCAAAGATTCTAAAAATTCTGGAACGCTTCGTATTCATAGAGAGTTATGCTCTTGAGCAGGTGACTTCACTCGAGAAAAAAGGAGAAATATTCCTCTTATGGAGATAAAGTCAAATGAAGCACCTTTGAACGTCAACTTCCCTGAGTTCCGAAATTATAGTACACTCGCCAGAAAAATTTAAAATCTTCAAGAGTTTTTTATAGTGCTCCAGTTTCATGCGTTACGCTTTTCGGAAATTTAACAGACCTTAACTCAGGAAATGAAAATATATCTGAATTCATGTGAAATTCATTGAAGGTTTCTGGACTTCTGATTGTTTAAAGATCTCTATTTTTCCTCTGAAGCCTCCATAAAAACCAATTTATTCTATGGCCGATGTCCTGCTGCAAATCAAGTAATTTTAATTCACAAATAAAATTATTATTATGATAATGGGACTTTGTCAATATTAGCATGGCAGGCCGCCTAATATTTCTTGTGCAGGATAAGGTAAAAAGGATAAGGATATCGATAAGGATGTTTTCATGTATTACAAGTAAAAATAACTCTCATGGAGAATCAGGGCATTTAATCATTAAAGTTGTAAGAAGGTTTAAGACCTTCATTGTGAATGTAAGTCATGTAGACGTCGTGATCGGACCTGGGAACCAAAACCGAGTGATCCCTTGTTTGCTACCACATAAAGGTACAAACGTTTGAACCGATCATCTTGGGATCTGGCACTAGTATGTATGATTGCACAACAAAAAAAATAAACCCTATATGAGAAGCTCTAGATCCTAGGGCCATTGGCCCTAAATTGGCCCTCCACGGGTATTAGAGCGTTTAGGATTTTACTAGGAGTTTAGGATTTTACTAGGATTTTACGCACTATCTCTGACATAGTAGTGAGTGACTTGCGTGTTTTTTATTTAAAGTGGCAAGAACATCCAAGAGCTCCGGTACAAAGTTGGTATTATGATAAACCCTTGGACTAAAATTCGAGTTATTTCTTTTTTGTTACTTCACCACGGATAAGCTGATGGATAATCATTCAATTCATCACGTTAGTGGATGATATTACGGAAAAGGGCAATGTCTAGAGCCGGGTTGTCCAACTTGCAAGACTTTAAGGGCCACAACTTAACCTTTAATATGGTTGCGGGCCATATAGTAATAAATTATTATTTTTTAAAGTATCGATAAGAAACAAGGTAACGTATACAAATAAATTTCTGAATTTTTGTCTAATAACCTTTCGCAGACCACAATAAATGGCACCGCGGGCCGCCAGTTGGACAACCCGTTTCTAGATCATAGATATTAGGGTGGAAATGTGGGTGGCCTAAAGACCCTATTAATTCCAACTCTTAGTTTACTATATAACTGCAACAAAAAAGCAATAAATTTTAAAACAGCAATATGAAACAGAATATAAACAAACTAGAACTGCGTCAAAGTCTTCGTCGATTTTAAGAAAGTCTGTGGCTCAGCAGATCGTATCTCCCTATTTAACATCATAATATATTTCGGAATTGATTCAAAGAAAACCAATATAATCAAACAAAACGCTCACAAATACTAAATCCAAAGAAAAATTCCAGGGAGAGATCTCAGAAGAATTCGCTGTTAAGATAGGGAGATGGGTGGATCTTCTCCGATTCTTCTTAACTATTTCCTGAAGAATATAAAAATGGTTTGGAGGAAAAAGTAAATTAAAGGGGACTCTATCATGAGATCAGTCTAGTGTCGAAATTTTAAGGGATAGGTATTAATTGCTTGGAATTTGCAAATGACAATCCAATTTGCTCTGAAAATCTAATAATAATAATCTTTATTGCTCTAGGAGTTGCTCTCCTTTTGAGCAGAAAAAATTAATACAATACAATATAGATTAAATGACAAAGGTATAGCACAATTTGCAAAATGAACTGTAAATACATCTAAAAAATATATTACCAATTTGGATTGTAAGCAAGCATATGAGTTCAGGGTGGTATTGACAAGTATAACAATTTTGCAATATATTGTATATAACTATGCAATTTGAAATGTATAGAAGACAATAGTTACTTATAATATGCTTATGCAATGTTTAAAATGTGTTAAATACTTACACAATAATTACTTAAGCAATACATACTTATACAATATATACAACTGTATCTACAAATTATAATCACTGCCTAAAATGCTCCAAAGCCTCTTTCTGAACACTTTCATTAACTCACTACAATATATTACAATACTTATACAACAATTACTTAAGCAATATATAGTTATAAAATATACAACTGTAGCTACAAATTATTATTGCTGGGACAGAATGTGAACATATTATCATTCTGAAGGAAATCGTGGAGAAAGTAGGACTTTATATACCTTTTGGGAAGCACAAATTCAAAGCCTACATAGGAAACTCATCTGTTGTGTTAATATCAAAATATGGAAGAACTTACAGTTAAAAAAGTGAAGTACCTAGGTGAAAGAATTCAAATCAACGGACTACACAAAGCAAGAGGGACACAAATGAAAAAAGAATACCCGCTGACTAAGAATACACATATTAAGAAAATTCTCACCACCAGAACCAAAAGTTGACACTATAATACAGTAATAATACCAAATATATTACTAAATTCATGTTTTCAATGTGATCAGGAGGAAAAGAAGGGATGGAGAAGTAGGAAAGACAGGTCCTATGAAAATTCCTAGGGCTACTAAAAAAAGAGTTAAGGAACTGGAATAATGGTAACCTCTACCTCTAAAAATTACAGATGTGATTACTAAAAGGAGAGTTGGGCTCTTCGGTCACTCTCAATCGTATTAATATGAGTAAGAATGGCAACAAGTGTAAGGGATAAAGAATGGCATTGAAGAGATGGAGATAACGGAAGATATTTTACAGAATAAAACTAAATTGAAAAGGTTTATACGAAACTTCAAGGATTTCCAGTAGAGGGAAAAGAAGAAAGGATATAACACCTGGGGGTAGGGTGTCCCAAAAAAACCGAAAGTTTGAAAGTTGAGGGGGCATTTCCATTTTCCTATGCGAATGCATGAAAAAACATCCCATAAAAATTTTCAGCTCAATCGGACAATATTTGACCCTGCCGAAACGCATTCAAAGTTTGAATTTTTGAGTTTTACAAATTTCATGCAATGTTGCCTAGCTCTAAGGGTCTTGGGGGATTTAAAATTAGAAACCTCTGAAAGAAAATGCTCTCTTATTATTATACTGTCACAATGCGGATACAAAAGCACTGGGAACAACAAGCAATATGAAAAACTAGATTTTTTTGCCACATTTTTCATACATTTCCCTATGCCACTTAACAACTAGTAACAGATGTTGCCTCTGAGCCTCATCATTTGTCAATTTTTTCTTGACTAGAAAATCTTTTATTAATTGAACTCCTCTCTCTGCAGTATCATTAACAACCTTAAGGTGTTGAACTATAGATAGGCCCTTCTGATAGTCTACGTCACTTTTCCATGTGCACGGATCTCGCGACAAAAATGTCGGCGAAATACCAATAATTTTGAAAAACTTCACAGAATTTTTCGAAGCGAAGTCAGCGAGAGTCAGCTCACTAATAGGTCGATTAGGCGGAAGAGTAGCCCGAGGTGCGTCATCATCAGACCCCTCATTGTCTCTGATTGCTTCCGCAATGTCTCTTTTCTCGTCGTCAGAAACCATTTCATCGAAGAGGGCCATACAAATCAAGTTTCCGGAAAGATACCATAGATGGTTACAAAACTTGGCCAAAGCTGCTGCGTAGTGAGGGTCTTTCTTCCGAGCAAGGACTTCAAGTAGCTCAAGATCCATTCTCGGAGTGCTCACTGCCACGGGACAGGTGTACCAATGTTTCATAAATGCACTTGCAATGAAGCAACACAATTTGAATAAATTTTCACTGTCATTTGTCGACAAACGCAATTGCTTGCCAAACATCCACGTTTTAAAAGCGTAGAGCTCCTTATTCATCCACCGTGATTTGTCAGTTGGGCCTGGGGGGCGAACCACATACTTCTCTTTCTTGGGAACCACACCACCCAACCACACTATACACAACTCCAAAAGTTCTTTGTAGTCATCTCGAGGATGGTGGTTCTGAAATAATATGGGGCATAATTTTAAATACTAATCCTGAGGATGGACTTTAAATCACCATGAGCATCCTGACATTTACCATTTACGAACCTGCAGCTGAAGAATACAAAATTTGATAATGTCATCTACATTTGAAATATCCTTCAAACAGCCTCTTGTCGTTCCCGCTGTACGGTAAGCGTCTGCGAAAATCAGGAAAAGCATGTGAGTAAAAAAGCTCGAGTAAAAATTTAACAAATTATATATTCTTTGAAGTGACAAGTACCTTTGTCTAATTTCGGCCATTCTTTGCGCAAGGTGTCAGTAAACGGCAGTACAGGATTATTACTTGTTCCCATCAAGGAATGGAACACGGCACCAATCACCAGTTCAAAAATGTGGTGTCGGCATGCAAGGTGTAAGAGTTCTTTGCCAAGTTGCTGCTGAAGAAGTGTGCAAGCTCCGTTCCATCGGCCTGAATTTTGATTAGTTGTATCGAACACCATGGCAATGACCTGACTGTCTAGTTTCCAATCCTTGATAAGACCTGCGACTGCATAGGCTGGGTTAAGTCCGGACCGGGCGCCAACTCCGGAACGCCTAGAAGCTGCTCTATACCTTGCCCTGTGACCAGCACAGGCAATCGATCGGCCAGTTTGTTTTTATCTACAATCAAAATATTAAGTATCACAATTTTTAGGAGAAAGTATAAGTAACAATTAAATAATTGCCGCCATAAAAAGAAAGTACTAATACCTTCATTGCTTGGAAGTAATTTCCCATCCCAGTGCACTGCTAAAGGAACTTGAGTGTGAAAGTCTTGCTTGATAAGCCTTACTGTCTCGGTCCTTTTATTCACTCTCATTCTATGTAGATGAGATTTGGAAGATACTAAATGGATTTCATCCCCTTTAAAACCCAATGCAGATGCTGTCGCATTGGCGACAGCCTGGACTATCATAGACCCAGCGGCAGAGGACGTCTGAGTCCGATCTAGGGAAGCAGTCACAAGGCTGTCGGACATTATACTTACTCTACGGCGCTTTCCGGACCTTGTCCGCATTTCAAATTCTGTAAAAGTAACAAAATGTTATTTCTCCCTTTCTTTTGCCATATTGGTCACCCTTCCCGCACCCGGAAAAAATTACCTTCTTCCGAATCCGACGAGCTTGTCGTGCTCTCCGCAGACATCTGTCGAACGAGGTCCACTTTCTCATCCAATATTTCCTTTTCTTTCTCATGCCGTTTTTTCCTTAAAAAATCCTCTTCTTGAAGTCTCTTACGGTTTTCTAAACGCTTACACCACTTTATATCAATACCCGCCATATATCCTTTTCGATCAGTTTTCATAGATATGTAAAACAACTTATCCTCCTCCACAGTAGTTTTTGAAAGGGCGTCTTTGCAGCCGATGTCAAACAGACGGTCGAGCACTTTGCTAAATTCCTCTCTTGCGGACACTGACTTCTCACTAATTTTATTTTTGTCTTTCCCAAGGGCACGGTAGTTCTCGTAAGCTGTCAGGAGCTTCTTAATGGCTGCTCGGACCTCCTGCGTAGGAATATTAGACTTTCCCCACACAACAAGTAACTCTTTGATTGTAATCCTTGCTGCATCTGCCGCTGACATCGATCCTGGAGAACAGTGTAGGTTGTAAAAGAAAACTTTGAGAACTTCACACAGCGTTGGGAGTTTACCATTGCCGGGCAAATGTTTGGACTCATTACCCACCAACCACACACTTGGCGTAACCGGCGTACCCTTCGACTTCACGCTCATTCTGGCCACCGCCGAAACAGCCTCGACCTCGGAACACACGACAATACCTCACGTTCTCAGTTAGTGCACAACACTAAACTCCACGAGTGACTGATAGACTAAGCCGGGATACTTTTAACATAAACAGAGCGATGTTCCGAAAGCGCATAACTCGAATCTCAACGCGACACGGCGGGGCCATATCAGCAATATGCACTCGACTGGCGCCTGGCGGCCGCAACGGCGAGCGGGACTTGTAAACACACCGAGTTGTGGCTATGAAGCTCATTTTGACTCCAGTGTTGCTGTCAACGACTATAGAGCTAGAGGAGATGGTTTGAACTTAAAATTGGTTGTTTTTTAACACTCGAGCCTCCTGCAGGGTAGGCAACATTGCATGAAATTTGGAAAACTCAAAAATTCAAACTTTGAATGCGTTTCGGCAGGGTCAAATATTTTCCGATTGAGCTGAAAATTTTTATGGGATGTTTTTTCATGCATTCGCATAGGAAAATGGAAATGCCCCCTCAACTTTCAAACTTTCGGTTTTTTTGGGACACCCTAACCTGGGGGGTTATTTTGCATTCTCACTTAAGTGAGAATACGTCATAAAATGTGGAAAATTACGTCAATTTTCGTAGTCAACTCCGCCACCCAGACGGCGTGACCGTCTTCGGTTCTCAAGTGATGAACTGCCGGTCTATTTATTTGACTCATCCGCTCTTTCGACTCTTGATCCGTATCTTTCGACTCTTGATCCATTTCATTTGGCTCCACATTTCATTAGTACCATCTCATCTGTCGTCAGGAACGCGAAACGGAGCCACCATCGGACCTTAACCGATCGTGATCCAATCATTAAGAGAGCGAGACGGATATCCCGCCTTCCCGCAAAGAGTCATTAAAAAGGTGAGATTACAAAATAACCAATTTTGAATTTTGAATTTTGGGTTCACCACCTACGATTAATGCCACAAATAAGGTTTTAGACGTTTATTTTGGGTACATAGTGATACCCTTATTCCCTGTCGAGAAAATGTGCATTAATGTTACGTGGATATCAGGCCTCCCATTATTTCAATTTTCTTATGTCACACTCAGCTAAACTTATAAACATTTAACCTTTCGAGTATCTAAGACTCACCATGGATTACGTTAAATGTTAGAGATATTGTAATAAAGTTAATGCACTGGGTGTGAGCCTTTAGGTACCAAGTACTGGATTTAAGGCAGACAGTTCCAGATAGAGACTTTGGACCTCCCTACGTCCCAAGAGATCATAGCTTGAAGTAATGGTTTCAAGCATTTTTTCATCTTACGACTAATAAAATTCAGATCAGACATCCCAAATTTAATTATCTTCGAGTTTACTTCAGCGTTTATAAAAGTAAACAACGTGATATCCAACTTCACATTTAACCTAAAATTAAAACCTATTCTTGGACATCATTAAATTCTTATTATATGAAATATAAATAAAAATAATAAAAATATATGTTGTTTTAATTGTAACCACCTGAAATCGTAAATACCCTTTATTCCTTACCACTAATAAGACCAATTCATTCATCATTCTACATTTTCTACAAATAAGAGATCATTCTTTACGCAATGTAGAAACTTAATTTGTAAATTATTGACAGGCTTATTTTCTTGCAAACACATACAATAAGAGTCATTTCGTGTAAAGCTGGGTTCTCCAAATAGTTCCATACATATTTACCGTTGACTGGAAAAGAAAAAGAACATATTTTTATGTGATGGCTATTAACCATGCCTCATGCGTACTTGTATATTAGTAAATAATGGCGTCCAAAATATCTAATATCTATAATTACGAGTAATATCTGCATTCTCAAGTTCTTTTAAAACTTGTTACCTTCATAGTTCGGAATATACGTCTATAAATCAATTGTCTCATTTTAGTAATGATATATCCTGAATATTATTTCATCTCCCGCCAATCCACATGTTTTCTACAATTTTGTGGCTGTAAAACACTTACTAGTATAACCTTACCTTGACTTATTCCTCATGCTCCTCAATTTCATTCTCAACCCACCCCTCCCGCAGGCCCCTTCATTTTTTCGTTTCCCTGACTCGCCGCATATCCTCCTCTCACGACATCTCGCATTACAACTACTCCTCACCCTCTGCTCCCCAATCTCCCGGCGCGTCGGTTCCCTTTCCCTTTTCGGCATTAGCTCTCCCCTTTCCCCACAACCCATCCATATCCTGCCTTACACTTGCTCCCGTTTTCTCCAAACTTTTCATGGCCTCCTCTCAATGTAATCCTCGGCACTAAAACCAGAAAGGCCCATTAGAGGAATAAGTATCGTCCAACTTTAGTTCTGGCTCCACGGAATAATCTAAGTCCCGAACAATGGCGGCAGGTTTAATTATAGTGATCAAGTACAGGAAGGAGAATGTAAAAAGCAACAATGCTGAAGTATGTTATGGAATAATAAAATTATGTCTCTGGTATAATCAGCATTTCCTCTTGGTGTATCTTTGAAATATCAAAAGCTATGTTTCGTTGTTTCCCCATTTTATTTCTTAATTTACATTTGTAAGTGTTTTCTCAATCTCAAACATCATCATAAGGCTTAATCCCCGTTTTATGCAACGCCTTATTCATATCTTGAAAGAGTTAGGCATAACTGAAATATGCCTTAAAAAAACACTTGCATAAATGCCAACTTTCAACTAAAGTAAAAAAGGGCTTAATCATGAATAATTAAAATAACTAAACAGTATTTAAGTGAAGTTATTTAAAATATCTGATGATTATAATAATTTTTAAGCTACGGAATACATATTTACTGCAGTTTTACTCTGTAAAATATTTTTATTCTGATTTATTTAGCGTTTATTATCTAAATAGGTACGCCACTTTAACTTCCGTTTTTGTGAAGATGAGACAATCCACACCAAAAGTCCCGAAAAATGCCATAAAAATATACTTTGAAATAGATTTAATCTTTTAGATTTTGATACATGCAGAACCTACTTGTAAGTGGATTTTCATTTATCCCACATGAGATGGCAAAATATTTCGTACGTGAAAGATGCAAATCGGTGAAAATGGAGCCTCACAGACCCGTTACCGTTTTTAAAACTGCTAGGGAATTTTCAACGGATTTTTCTGCTATTCATTATTTGGAAAATGTATAAATTAATACTCTTGAATAAGTATGTAGTAATTGTCGCATCAATTCCCAATGATAAATATTAATTCAGTTCCTCTCCCAAATATATTACCTATATATTTGATCAGCGAGATTTTTCCATCATTCTAATTTTATTTATCTCAGCAATCGCAGAATGCTTGCAAAATGCTGACATATTACCCGGAAATCTTCCAATATTATTCCTTTCTCAGCCTGCATAGCTTTCTTGCTGTGTCCTCTCTTCCTTACCTCCTTTTTCCAAAACAGCATATTTCTCATCCCTCCAACCAACATACGTCTTTAAAGCACTACCCTTAGATATAACCCGAAACAAAAATGCACACACTCACGGAAAGACCTCGGAAATCGGTACAGAGACTTTTGAAAGCTGGTCACGATCGCCTTCTCCACTTTACCCCTCCTTCCGCAATCCAACCCCTCATAATACGCCCTCTCCTCCTTCTCCCACTGTGCCCACTCCTTCCCACATCAACCTCCCCTCCCCCCCGTCACACCCCCTCTGAATTCCACACTCCCCACCCCTCCCCTCTTTCCTTCCCTGGATCGTTTTCCCCTTCATGAAACGGGCGAAGGAAAGGGGAAAACAAAGACGGCTGGAGGTTTATATGGAGGAACAAAAATGTAGAAGTGAAGGATCCCGTCCAATTTAAGGATAGTTGAACGAAAGAAGAAAAGGAGGTAAAAGATGGTCTACTAGGATAGAGAAGGTATTAAGGATGACTCGGTTTAACAAACGGTTTCTTCACAAAACAGGTAATTGAAGAGGCAGATGGATACAGACGATTCTCTAATTTATTTTAATGCATTAAATAACCAATCAAGAAATCAACATATATGATTTTCTTATCATTACTTTCTATTCCAACTATACCAAATGGTAAGACCTTATAGTTTCTGGCCAAATATGGGAGCACAAACAATGTGGCATGGCAGTAGAAGAGGCCACATTGACTACTCCATAAGAAGCGTGCAAACTAAAAATACTTTTACCTATATATTTGACAAGTTATCACCATATCTTGCACCATACTCGGAGCTATTCTCTTCATGACTTGGAAGCTAAAAGTGCTGAATAATGCCATTTATCAACCAGACACTAGTAATGCCAATGTATGCTACAAATAGAGAAGAAATGATGATTACTAATATAAAAACAATTACAACATAGCACAATGTTGTCAGCTCACGTAAAATGAAGGATTTTTGTTTAGCTACAGAGGATTATTAACTTTGAAAGTTGCCTACCAGCTCTTATCCTAATAAGTCTTTACCAAACAATGTTTCGATTAAATTGTGCGAGAACGTGTTATTGAACCGATATGAATAAGTAGTGAGATGACTCAAACATGCCATCCTGGTTACTAACATCTTTCACGATTTTTCTAAGCAAGATTGAACGCATTAATCAGTGTTTCACAGAAAATAAATTCTCATGTAATGGAATTAAATTATAACGTAACAAGGGATGAGTCTTCGCGTACACTGATAATTTAAACCTTTGCATATTTACGAGGGAGAAACATTTATGTTTAATGCACTTTTGAGGATGGGTAGCTCATTATTCTCAATGCACTTAATCATTTTGGATAGCATTAGGTATTGTAGAGCTTGCACATTTTCTTCACTGACAGCTGATTAATAAAACCAAAATAAGGGTCTAAAATTGATTACATTCTCACAATTATAACTAATGGTATATGAATATTAACATGGTTTTATTACAAACATTTATAGAATGTTTAATTTTTATAGAGTATTAATGTTTTTCAAATTAACTTCATTTGTTAAAAAATACCAGGATTGATTTGTTAATTTCAATATGTATATCAAGTGATAACATTCGCGTAACTAATGCCTGTTGCTCACGGTAAAACTTTGGGTTAAATGTTTTATAAAATCGACTAATTTTATAAACATGAGCTTGCAAACGATACAACCGTTTTACAAAACCTAGTTATTTAGTCCTAAAAACCTATAAAACGTAAAAATTAGTCGATTTTATAAAACAATTTACCGAAAGTTTTATAAATAAATAAATATGAATACTTCCATACCATGATAATTTTAAAGAAATCTACTTTTACTCGCTTTTTGGCTGTGAGAAGTCAGCGCCATGGGCTTAATTCAATTCGAGATACTTAGACAAATCTATATCACTGTTTCAGGCTGGATATGGTGGAAGCTCTCGATATTCATAATGAATTAGATAAATCTGGTCTTGCACTACTTTTGAATATTCTAACTTTTAGACTGCACAGATTATTGTGCAAATTTCAGGAATATAAACATTTTGGCTGAAATATTCTCTGGAAAAAGTAATTGTTGAGATTTAGAACGTATATGTGGGTCGGGAGAGCCGAAAGAAAGGCACAGGGGAAGGAACAGACTGGTAGGAAAAGGATTCAGGGAGTGTTCTTGAGTTGTGTGCACGTTGCGGAGGAGTTTTGAAGAGCACCAAGGACGAAATTCTGGGAAGGCATACTTCGTGGGGAAGGGCACGGGTGTGGGAGGCACGCTGATTGAATGGGGACGCTGGTTGCGTGAGGAGGAGAGCCGAAGAAGATAAGAGATATGGAATGAATGTTTGAGAAGAGGTAAGTAAGGGGTGGGACCGAGAGAAGATAAAGGAGTTAAGTATGGAAAGAGAGCGGGAGTAGATCGAGTTGTTTGGGTATTGCAGTGTGTTAACGCGAGCGAGAATGTGATGGGGATGGAGGGGGGAAAAAAGAGAGAGATGGAAAAGTACACGATGTGGAGGGGTAAAGGAAATGGATGGAAGTAGATGGGAGGGAAAGTAAGGGAGAGAAAGGGAGGAGGAGGAGAGAGAGGAAGTGTATATGAGGTGGCCCCTCGCTCGCAGAAATATACGCAAATAATGAATGAAGCAGGAGCGAGATACGGTAATCGGCGGCCAATCAATACGCACTCAGCCGTTTCCACTCCGCGTGGAATCCCGGAGCGTATGCAACCCAACCAACACACCGGTTCGGCAGAGAAGCGAGAGCGGCAGGATGAAGAGGGGAGGAAGTAGGGGGTGGGTTGTAGGGAGGGGGGCTGAGGAGGGGGAGTGGGCGAATGGAGGCGGAAATGGGCCGGAGAAAGAGAAGGGCAGAGGAGGAGTGTGTCAGGGGGGTGTGTTCAGAGGTCCGCAGACTATGGGGGGTGTGGGTGGAAGCTAGAATGGAAACTGCGCTGGGTTTACGACTGAGGGTGTGTGATTCGAATTAACGGGTTGGTTGGTTGGTCTGCTGGTTAAACCACTTTGTGCACTCCCCCGTCACAAAGCACTGAATTGAGAGTCAAGCGTCATCTTTTCAATTAAGACGACATTTTAACCATTGACATTAAAGATCTTGTGATAGTGGCACTACGAAATAAACATCTCGTGTTAATAAGACATTAAGGCCACTTCGAATGTTATGTTTGCATTTTAGCATAACTACGATGATACATATGGCTTATTCTTCTTAATGGTGAAAACATGATCCATCGGTATGATTCTACAAGTATTATTTATGATTCCTCGGCCATTCGCTTATCTTGGCGCACTTCACGTCCATAAACTGATTTCCGAGTGTAAGTTTTCCGATGAAGAGTATAGGAATCCCCTGCATCATTTAGCCACCGAAGTTTTACACCATTTTTTGCAGGTTTTTCTGGCATGTAACGAGGGATCCTTTTTCTTCCACTGGATGGAAATTACTGCTCGCTAAGAGTTAGACCTCCCTAGTGTAAAAGTTCTCGGATCGTAGAAATTCCTAAATAGAACAAAAAGTATCGATAGACTTGAAGCGGATATGTATCAAATTTCCACAGCTCAATATTTTCACATCTCATTTCTTTTTTGTTCTATTACTCTTTTTGATATCAGAACCCAGAGATTTCCAACAAAGTCTTCCACGGTGACGTCCTTCCTAGATGCAATTTACTCGTAGCTTTCCGGTTGATAAATATTTTGTCACATACCGAACCGTAGTAAAAATATTTCTTAAAGTTATTGTCACGAAAAGATTGTGTTTACATTACGATGATCTAGTAGTGAAACGTATAGTATTATATCTCAATATTGTGGTACAACAGAAAGTGTAACTCTCTGCATCTTGGCCACTGAATGTGCAAACTTCAGCTAAAATATCATTATGAAAATCATTTTCCTCTCCATCATCTACGCCATACATTTATATACAAACGCATAATTTTTTCAATATCTAATTCTACACAGATGTCTGTCTTTTAGGTGACAACTACTCAATGTCATATACAGTGTCCTTTAATATCTCTCTATCACAATCTGTTTCAGAGTCGTCATTCACTAATCGAGACTGTCAATCGTTTTGAGTTCATGTTTAAGAGTAAAGAATAAGTAAATAAAAACAAGTAAATAAAAAAAACTTTAATGGAATTCTCTTTTAATGTATTGCACTGATTATTTTTGTTAGCGTGTGGGGAAATAAGGTAATCGTGACATTAGCCACAAGTAACATGAGTATTCTATCCAAAATTAAAGTTAAAATGGCCACGCGCTACTTTCGCCACGCTCCCACGAGCTACTCTCGTAAACTAATCATTGATAAGCTAAGAGAATAATAAGTGCACATGGAACCAGAGAAGAATGAGAACGTATTCTACCCAAATGAATATTTTGTGGCAAGATTATACTGTAACAGGTACGAATAGATTCTTTCAAATACTGCTATTAATTGCTCTCACAAAGAAGGAAACGCATGCACGCTGCCACTTTGAAGAGAAATACTTAAATGTGAATGACATAATGTGATTATTTTAATAAACAGCTAAGCTAAGCAAAGATAGGATAAAATTAATTTCTAATTTCTGGCATTAACTTCACCAAGACACACAAAATAAAAGATCCCGGTGTGGTCCTTATCGACAACAGGTGTGGTTCTAATTTAAAATGGTCATGTTTCACGCACATGTTTACAGGTGTAAATATGGTATATGCCAACCCTATTCTATGTCATTTTTCCAATCGGGCGGGTGATAATATAATTGGCATATTGTACTTTATGAGGTGAATCATTACGAACAGACTTATTTCTTGCAGATTCTTGAGGAAAAGTATAAACTCGCAGTAGTCTCACTCATCATGTAACAACTCATTACATTCCTTGTCAACAAGCTGTATTACAGAAAAGAATTACTGTTTTCCAGTATTTTAAAAAATTCCTAAACTGGAAATATCGCTAAATACGAAAACACCGCGTTGTGAAATGAAAAAAGAATACCATTTCCGACTTATTACAAAAAATAGCTAGCAAAAAAAATCCAAATATTTTTTATAATAAATTATATTCAACTTGTCTGATATACGATTATGGATTATGGGTACGTTAGATTTAGCCATACTTCAGAACACTGCGACAAATAAAAAATGAAGACGGAGTTATAAAGACGTTTCTAGTAGTTGACACTACAATTTAATTATATACTTAACCCTAGAAGAGCACACTTCCTTGGAGTAACGTAAAAGGCACACTGGGGTCCGTCGGACCCCATGCAAGTAATTATTTTTTTATTTCGTCAATTTCCTTTGTTTTTTATCGAATGTGGCATACATCATTACTTTGCAGCCTTTATAATATTAATGCGGTTAAATATTTTTATTCAATAAAGTGTAACTTGAATTTTAAAATACATTTTGCAATGGAGTATTACAAAATATCGTCGAAATTAACTATATATCTAATATTATTTACTAACGCTAAGCTTTTAAACATGCCGAGGAGTACTTTTTAAAGGTTATGCAGAACATTAGGTTTACTTTTAAAAATGTAGCGAAGTTGTTACTTAAAAAATACTTGTATTACAACATTTGAAATAAGCGATAAATTTAACTCCAAATTTTATAAGACTTTTTTGATAATTTCATAAAAAATTTTATGATCCAGTTAAAATGATGGTTTAAAATGCATATATTGTTTAGTGAAATTCTTAAAAATGGCAAAATAAAATTTGTACAACGCATAAGTTAATCATTCACTCCAGTACAGGTAGTACACAGGGTACTCCTGTGCTCTTCGCGCATGGCAGACCCGCATGATGAGCATAGGAATCGAGTTTTTATATTCCTTTGCCTGGGGCAAAAGCTGCATCGAATATTTCTTTGTAGAGGTTTTAGTTGCTGCACTGGAGGGTCTTCAGTGCGTAAAATGTCCTGAATTGAAAGCCTTTTGCTATGAATTGACAACCTATTGATGCACGCAAAATTTTCTTCAAAACTCTCTGCCACAATAATTATTCAATGAGTGACAATGCCAAATCTTTAAATATTTTGTACGGTTCATTTTTGAATTATTCTGATTGTAGCAATAGAGAACCATTGCGTTCACACCAGCCTGGTCGAGCATTCCATAGAAAACTAACATAGGCCATCGAAGGGTTTTTCTTGATGTGGTGTATTCATGGCAGAGTTGGTCAAATGTGCCTGCCCCTCCTTTAGGTGTATAGTACGTCGTGATGATCTCAGGCTATCCACTATCTTCATCGATGGCCCAATCCAAATGGAGATATGAAATTAAAAGTATTTTTTTCTTCTGGGTGCGTACGAAACAACGATCATATCAGGGCCGAAGGTAAATTGTGAAGATCCAACAACAGCACCACTTTTATAACTCGTTGGAATTTGACGCTTATTTTTGCAAATAGTCCCCACGGTTGTGATTGAAAAATCCTTCAGCATCTTCTTTCCAAGCTCCACAGCAGTGAACCAGTTGTCTCACGCAATTTTTGTGCCATGAATTGGTGAGGATAATGTCTTGACAAAGTATGCTTGAACCGTTTCACCTACGTCAGGAACCATTTTTCCTATGTAAGGATTAGCATTGACCATGTATAATGTCCTCGCATCATACAACGTAACAATTTTAATGCCGTATTTATCAGACTTTCCTTTTATATATTTGCAAAATTGGCAACGGCCCCGGAACCAAAGGAGCTGTTCGTTGACCGTACAGTATTCATGGGGCGTGGAATATTTCTCACATTTCTCAACAAAGCCTTCCCAAATTTCACGAATTGGGAAAAATTATCAAATTTCCTTCGTTGCGATCTCGTTTTTTTATCATCAAAACGCAGTGTTGATGCCAGGAACAGGAATCGCTTCAGAGACATAGTACATCTGTACAGAGTCGATCCAAACTCAGCAAATTCATCTTCAAATAATGCCTTACGAATACTTTTATCCTGTCTGATGTTGAACCGCGACGAGGAAGACATTTCTAACATAGCATCGATTTGCTAGAGACGTTCACAGGCGAACAACTTTCCACGAACTAAAACGAATAATAAGTGTCTCATCCGTTCGTAGAACGATCAAGAAGTGCATCATGCGTTCTTTTTTACAATTGCTGATGTAGATAGGCCGTGGGTCGCTAACCTCTATTCCTGGGAAATTACCCTGTCTGCTCCTTCTTGGAATTTTCAGGATTCTACCCTTCCTGGTAATTACCCTGACCCACGCTGGAAATTCCCTGGTACACTCCGAGGCACCGTTTTATTGCCCCTCTAAGACAGGCTAAAGCCCCAAAAGGGTTGTGTTTTTTTTGAAGGTGCATCAATACCCAGTTGAAATTTCACAGACAACTACCAAAAGAGGACGAATGTCTAAGACTGCAGAAAACATAAAAGCAATGATGATACTGCTACTCTAATCCATCTCCCTGTGAAACTATTTCGCAAATATTTTATAATATAATTTTAAAAATTTTGAAGACAATAATATAAAAATGGATCATTCACAAAAATAATTGATGGTACTACACATCCCATTATGAATAAAATGTATCATATTTGTTTTAAATCTAGTAAATGTTGAAATAAAAATATATTCAATAAATAAATAGATAAAAATGAAAAAAATGCAATTTTTACACAATGATCAAAAAACTTCCATGAAAGGCACACTGGGGTCCAGTGGACCCCAGACCATTTTTACAATCTTATAATCTTGCACCTATCCGCTAAATGGCTATGCCACACGCAAATATATTTTCTTAAAATGTTAAAAGAAATTTACATTGTGGTGAGCTACCGAATTTTCTCGTTTTGCAAAAGTTACAATAAAGAAAAAAAATTCTGGGGTACACTGAACCCCAGTGTGTCCTGTGGTTAAAATGAAATACTGAATGGATTTCTCTCAAGTAAAATGTTCTGGAGGTAATACCGTTTCCCATTCCGATCTCCGTTGGTTTCTGGAACATAAGATCGCTTCAAAACTATGGAAAACTTGAGAACGTGAAAATGGATATATAAATAATAGGTCTAGATATTTTAGGTATCAGAAAAATGAAATGGCGCGAAGAATTAGACTTCCAGAGCAACAGCTACCGGAATATCCACTCTGGATCTATGAATTAAACGGAACTGTTGTTGTAATACTAAGGAAACGTAGTGGCATGAGAGTGAAAATCTGTCTTCAATGCAGTGAAAGGATAATTATGGTTAGACATGGAACAGCACTTAAGGACACTGTGGTGGTGCAAGAACACATGCCTATGTCAGATTACAAAGATGACGAGGTGGAAAATATATGAAATGGAATAGAAGAAGTGATAAGGAATGTGAAAGGAGATGAGCACTTAATTACATTTGGAGACTGGAATGCTGCTGCAGGGGAAGACCCAAAAGTTAAGACGGTAGGGAAGTATGGTTCAGGAAAAAAGAACGATAGGGGAGAGAGACTAGCTGAGTTCTGCGTACAAAATTGCCATGCCAAAATAAATACTAATTGGCAACTACCCACGAAGAAAACATATGCCTGAAGACAAAAAATGATTTCAAATTGATTATTCAATAGTGAAACAGCACTTTATAAATCTAAAAATGAACTGAAAATGTTACACACATTGACAGTGACCATAATTTGATCATGCTGGTATGTCAGATATAATTTCATAAAAAGCTAGAGAGGTCAACGAGGAATCGCTAACAAGTGTAAAGCCTGAGGGCAAAAAAAACACAAATTGGCCTATCAAATTAATCTAGACCGAACTGAAGAGGATGGAAGCGGTTTAGTTCAGGATTAGTTGAAGAACGTTGGCTTGAGATAAAGAAAGGAATTTATAATACAGCCGAAGAGAAAGTAGGGAGAAGAAAAACCGAGTATCGGAAGCCATGGCATAAACAATAAGTCTTAGAAGTTATAGATGGAAGAAGAAAGTACAAGAAAATCGATAACAGAGCATAGGCAGGAGATGTTAAAAATATTAAATAATTCAATAAGCCATAAAACACAAAAGGCCAGAGGAGATTTGATGGAGGACTTGTGTAAAGAGGTGGAAGGTAATCTCTCCAAGGAAAATGTTGAAGATGCTTACAAAACTGTAAGAAGTTACTCTAAAGAAAATACAATCAAGGTTGAAGTCATTCAGAGTGAAGAAAATGAAATTCTTATTGAAAGTGAGGACAAAGATAAGAGATGGAAAGAGTACCTGGAGAAACTCTACAACGGCAAAGCACTGAATAACAGGATACAATAGGAAGAAGACACTGTGGATGAAGATGAAAAAGAGTAATTAATATTGACATCAGAATGTGATGCTGAAGTATAAAGGCTCTGAGAGAGATGTGGGCGCCAGAATTGGTGAAATTCTCTCTGGGTTCGATAAGTATGCAGGAGTGAGAACCCTGGATAAGCTATAGAGATTTATACAAGTGAGCAAATGGCAACGAAATAAAAAAAAAATGTAATCATCCCTATCCCATAGAAGAAAAGAGCCAAGAAATGTAAAGACGTTGGAACTGTTAGCCTTACAGCACATGCATCGAGAATTCTGACCAGAATCATTTATAGGAGGATGGAAATTAGGATGGAAGAATTCCTGGATGAAGACTAATTTGGTGTCAGGAAAAGCATGGGAACAATAGAACTTTTTTACCCATTAGACTTAACATAGGGAAGAGGACTTTAAAGAACAAGCCAAAAAATATTTGTTTCAACGACCTGGATAGAGAAATGCGACAGTGTGGATGGGAATAGAATTCTGACTACACTGATGAGTCAAGCATGAAAGGAGAGTAATATGCGGGCTGTATGAGGAACATCTGGCACTTATTGAATGAGGCAGCTTTACAGATAAAACAGACGTGAGGAAACAAAAACGACAGGAATGCACGTCGCCAATAATCTTCAATACGCACATTGAAAGAGCCATAAATGAAATAAAGGAAAAATTAAAATCAGAAATTTAAATGCGTGCTGAAAAACTCAGTATTTTACGCTTTGCTGATCACAATAATACTTGTTGAAAATAATTAAGACCTGACAATAATGCTTAACTGTTTCATACAACAAAATACAGTTTTAAGGTTAATGTCTATAAAACCAAGGTTATGGTTTGTGAAAGAAATCAAGAATAAAGACTAACCGTCAACATGGACAGCAAAAACTTGCGCAAGTGAAAGAATTTTCTTATCTGGAAAGCAGGATCACCAGCGATGGAAGAAGCAAGAAAGACATTGTAAGCAGAATATCCCAAGCAATGAAGTAATTCCACTAAAAGAAAAGTCTTCTGACAGCTGGTAACACAAGCCTGTAAGTAAGGAATTAATTTAATAAAACATATAATTGGAGTATGTGCATATATAGCAGTGAAGCCTGGCAATAACAGCAGTAGAGAAAATGACTTTATAAGTAACAGAGATGTGGTGCTACGGAAGAATGGCGACGGTAAAATGGACGGAGAGAATATTAAACGTAGAGGTTCTGCGAAGAGCAAGAAAAAAAATTGAATTATGAAAACTCTAGAGTAGAAGTAGAGACAAACCAATTAGACACATTTTGCAACACAACAACCTAATGTAAACGATACTAGAAGGAGAAGTAAATGGAAAAAATATGAAGCAAGACCAAAAATGGAATACATCAACCAAATAATGAAGAATATCTAAGTAAATTATTATATAGAAAAGAAGCGGTTGGCTGAGAGAAGACTAGAATGGAGGACTGCTTCAAACCAATCTCCGGATTAAAGACCACTGATAATGATGACTGAACTACGCATATCAATATCATATTTATGAAAAATGTATCTAAAAGTTATTCAAGTACCGTTACAAATAAAATACAATTTCACTTACAATTAATAGAGATTACACCTAATTTATCAAAAAACTCGGGAGGGTACCCAGGTACCTCATTATCAGAATTTGTAGAAATTTCTACGCGTATGGAAAAGGGTTAGTCAAGCAAACCAGTGTAGCGAGAGATAACCCAGTTTTTAAAGTGGTTATACGCTAGTGTAAATTATTATCCTACAAACGTATTGCAATCTAAAAGCCTAAGAAAGTAGATGTATTCTTTTCCCACGCAAAGAGATTTCATTGCTATGAAAAAACTTTAGATCACGCTAGCAAAATATTTCTGCATAACTGTAGAAGAATGTTCTGTATTAAACACTTGGGGAAACCAAAAAAATTATGAATGCAAGGGATTGAGAAGGAGTGAGGTGAGAGAGTAGTTGGTTCCCCTATCGCCCGCTCAACCTTCGTCCCTCGCCAACTCCTCATGCCACCCCCAATTGACCGAGAAACCTCCTCCTCGACCGCACCTTTTATCTCGGGACTTTCATCACCAACCAACCAACCCCCACCACGCCTAAACCCTCTTCATTCGGTCCCCTCACCCGCACCTCTTCTCCACCCGCGTAACTCATCCGCCCGCCCAACCACCTCCGACCGTAACTCACCTCCATCCCCTCTCACCCAAACCTGCAACCCTTCCCCCAGCTTCCCCACACCACACATCCGAGCGACCGACCATTTTCCATATTCTCACATATCATCCCTTAACCCCTTCGCCCTAACAACCTCCATCCCAATATTTCCCACCCTACCATTCTCCGCGACCTTCCACTCCTTCCCACATCCACCTACCGTCCAAAAAATCATCCCCTTCGGGCCACCCCTTCCTCGATTACGGCTTAGTATGGGACGGGGATATCGCCCGCCCCTACCACTCCTATTCCCGCTCATCTTCCTCGACTGTGGCGTAAAAGAGAGGGGAAGGGGAGGGGAGGAGGCGGGAGTGGGAGGGGCGTGTTGGGTCATCAATCCATATCAACCACACCGGCATACGGTGCTACGTCGTGACGCCTCTCGCCGCGCGCATATCCCGTCCTTCCCTCCCTCCTCACCCTCCTCTCTCTCTCTCCCCCCCCACTTCAAACTTATCCATTCCTTATTCCTCTTTCCTCCCGGTCCTCACGTTGACTCTATCCTCAAATCACGACCCTTTTATCCCCGACCGTGCCGAACAACTTTCATACAGGGAGTTCTTGCTCCGCCTTACCTCCGTCTGGCTTCCTGTGATCTTTTTCTCTGCCGACTCTACCACTCGGTGCGCAGTTCATCGTCCTACTAGTTTGTGTAGAATGTAATGATTGTGGTATGTCTCACATAACCTTCACCTTCATAAGTTTCCTGAAGGAGTAATATTCTAACGCGTAACCAAGGGGATAATAGGGGAAGAAACATTTTAACGCGTCTTTTTTAATATGAAATAATTTTTTATTGTGTAAATATGAAATAATTTTGTATTGAGCTGCAGCATCTTAATTTATGCGTTTTAAGAAATTCAATCAAATTTTGGGATGCGCTCAAGTGTTAATAAAATGTTCCGAGCAAATTTTTTGGATGCTTCTACGTCCTTAGAATCCTACGCAACGATTGAATGTGAGCCGATAATGTGGATCGCAAGCATATAAAGTGTGCTCACTTGCAGTTTGCAATTTCCTAGCAGGACAGTTCTGAACAGATATTATTATTATTATTATTTGCAAACGTAAATTTAAATATGTAACAAATGTAATTGCAAATATATTTGTAAATATTAATTTTAAGCTTGGTGCATCTTGCGTTACATCTTCTTAGTGGCAGCATTTGTATTTCTTCCTAATTTTTGACTTGAGCATCACTCACAACTTCATTTAGATATTCACGTATCCGGCTCGTATTTACACAGTCATTTCAATGAATTTTGTGAAAATTATACTCAACCATCTCATTTTCAAAACTTACCATAATAAAACAGAGATGTTTGATATGCAACTTTTGCCAGCCATTCCGAAAGTAATGAAGGAAATACAAGCTATTGAAGGGTTGAGATTGTATGTAGGAAAATCTGGGGTTTCCTTTAAAGCAATTTAGGTCATAAAAAATGTTTCTCCTATTCAGATTTCTAGCAAAACAGTCCTGTAGTAAATAATGTGTGAAGAATATTACTCTTCATGATAAAAAAGATAAACACATTTTACCTATTTGACAGGAAGATACAAGTATCCATTTTAAAGTAAAGTCAAATTTTCTCGCCTTTCCTGCACTTGCAAACGTTATTTTCCCTACTTTTTATAGTGTGCATAGGATAATACTAATGCCGCTACGCATAAGGATATGCATAAAATCATTGGTAGCATGAAAAATTAGGAACCGAGGCATTTATTAATATATATATATATATATATATATATATATATATATATATATATATATATATATATATATATATATAATCTTTGGAAGTTTTCGCCAATTGGCCACAAATATATAAATTCAAACTTACAGGAGGTAGGAGAAATAGGAAAAGATAAAGAATTCGTTCTTACGGAACGTTTCGAACCAGTTGGTCCTTCGTCAGCTCTAGAAGTCTATATATATATACAGGTTACAAGGTAGCATGTGGGTGAAAACTGCGGACAAGACTTGATAAACGTATGTTATTTGTCAATTTTTGTGTAATTAGACCACATCAAAAATCTCAAGCCTCAAAGCAAAAATCTCAAATCTCACAGGTGCAGCCATGAATGAGAGAATATGAGTGCATAAGTCACGCCGAGTAACATTCTTAAAGTTTAACCTTAGCCTTTCCTGCGTTTTAACCTTCATTTTGCACTGCTATATACCACACGTCCAAATAGCCACCTTTTGTGAAGCTGTTTTTTTTTCAGCAGGATGACCGGCAGAAGAAAGTGCGTCGGCATCCTTGCTTCGAGGGATTCATCCCTCAGCCGTGCCAAGTACACGCAGTAAGGAGCCTCTAAGCGAGAGCGAGTGAGAGAGAGATGAGTGGTAGATGAAGAGAATGGCGGCGAAAGCGTGCAGTGCGCCTGACACTAACAAAAGTGAACGGGAATCCCCTCCACCTCCTCCTCCCAACACGGGCGCCCAAAAAGAGAGTCCCGGGACATGAGCTGCATGACTGGCGCTCACTCTCGCTCCCTTTCCGCTCCCGGCAACCTCCCGGCTAAAACTCAATCCACCTCCCCCTTTCAACCCTCCCTTCCCGTCCTCACACACACAAATGTCCTCCCCCTGCGCCATTCCCCGCCAAACTGCTCCGGGTTCTCGTTCCTCCCCCTTTCTCTCCCACCCTCCACCCGTCTTCCATTATTAAGGCTTCACGCTCCGACCTTCGCACGCACGTCCTCCTAACCTTCCCCCGGCATTTCCCTCCGTTCTCTCCCTATTTGGCCCCTTTCCACCCTCCTCCCCTCCTCACCCATCAAATAAAAGGGAGCCATGCACGCTTTAGCAAAGCCTGGCGGTGTACCCACTGCCTCCATAAACTTGTATTTCGCCCATAAAATCCATCGATAAGTCATTTATCCTCCTCGTTGAGCGGTAACAAGGTATATGCATCGCGTACCCGTGCCAAATCACAGACAGAGTACTTTGTTCGTGATGTTCTCAAATGAGGCGGCGTGTTAAAAATAACGCGTGAAATTCTGCGTCTTTAGGGAAATATTTTTACAAATACACATTCGGTTAGCAAATATCCAAAGCTGCGTTGACGCATAATTAATAATAAATAATTTTAATAGCTACTTGAAATTCTATCCGACCGAAAGATAACAGAAGAATGTGGTGGGATAGACTTTTTGGTGACTATCAAAATCGCAAATTAGATTTTAAAAAGGGATAGCATCGGATATTCTGCATGACGGTATGATCTCTCCCGTCTAATTTCTCGCAGATATAAATAATATTTGTGCTGCATTTACATTTGAAACTTGAGTATACAATAGAAATCACTCATTAGCTCTGGTACGTTAAAGAAAAAAAGAGAACATTGTTGTTTTTAAGAAAGGAATCTCCTACAAACTTGAAAATTCAGATTTGAAAAACACTGCCTGCAATATAAATCAACCTCTTATCACATAATATATGAATTAAGAGGCATTGATGTAAACACAGGATGGAATTCAAATCTTTGCGGGAAACGCTATCTTCATTTTTCTAAACATTTGAGTTAGTTCATTTTATAGAAAAACGCTCAACTTAAAAACACAATGCCTACGAAAAGGTGCAAGAGAGAAGCGATTTTTCTACTTTTATATCTCATTTTGAGTGGACCATAGACATTAGGGAGCCAGTAAAGGATGAACTAACTCATGAATTGGAAAAGATATAGAGGGATGATGTGCGTTTCGTTACTAACTCCTAAGGGTGAACACCAAGCATGACACAACTAGAGGATATGCCGAACACAAGATAATTGTAGACTAAACACAAGAATTAAGCAACCATTAGCTTTCCGCCAGCTTTTATAGCATAATTTAATTAAGAACTAAAGCCCAGGCAAACACAATAGGTATTAGTACCCGAATTGAGTTTCAAACCCTTGACCTTTAGGTTGGCAGACTCACGCAGATGGATGGTGATCTAATAACTCTGCTACACAACTTTGTGTTCACTGGGTAATATGTATGCGTGCATTTAGATTCATCAGTAAAACGATCATTTCAGTCCGGAAATTATTAACGAAAATACTTATGAACTATCTCACATAGCATATCCACCTAGATTGGGGTTTGCCATGAAGCAAGACATTTGGTCAATTTACCTTGCAGTCTTCTCCATAGGCTTGCGGAATCAAAGTTCCTTGGGCTAATTTTTGGTACGGAGGAATTTTCTTCATTTAGTCATTGTGAGCGTTTTTTCCCTATGTGTCCATATTCACGGCAGACTTTAAAAAGAGAAAAGTTTTAGTCACTTATTTTTATTTGGTATAAGAAATAAACCCAACTCTTACCTTCAGTTGCATATAACCAAGCTGTTGTGGAGTCTATGTCGAGTATCACTAATCCAAGATAATTATGGGCTTCAGTCATGCAGCCGAATGATAGTGTCCCTGCAAAATTTCGTCGAAAGACTTTCAAGCCATACTTATATGAAAGAGTATACTTTTTCAATATATTTCCAAGGAATCATGTTTCGGTTACCTCTACAAACTGTTGAAGACTTCAAAGATAAATGCTATGGTAAAAATAATTTCAAGTTTTTTCTTTGCTTTCTTCTAGACACGCTTCAAAAATTACGATAAAATTGGAGGGAGCAGCATCGTTTCCGTCGTATACAAGGTTAAATATCATTTCATGACACAAAGTCAGCGTTGGGACATTTTGGGCTGGTGACATTTCCAGCTCATATTAACTGATGTCTGCGTGGGAAACAAGTGGGAAACAAAAGAACACGAAACATGCTGAGTTTCAACGACTTCGTGCACGCAAGCTGGGAGACGATACGTATAAAGCCAGAAACTCAAAATGAGTCCAAATGATAACTTTCAAAATTTATCCATTGAGGCCAAGCCTGAAATTAACATTACAATTTTTGTGCCATTTTAATTCATGCTTTTTTCTAACGCAATACTTGCTTGGTTGTTGCTCTTCATGCATTTCGGCAATAGAAGTTGATAGAAGGCATCAGAATTCAGGATTTAAAAAATTTAGATTATTTCATTTATTTTTGATGACTTTTCGCATCTTACCCAAATTAGCTTATTTGTCCATGTCCGAGGCATTCTGTGAGTCAGTTGCCTGAAATTTGCTCTAATTTTATTCTAAAGTTACGATGATTACCTTTTTCCTAAGCAAACGAGTGTCAAAGTATTTTAAATGTGACTACAGCCAAGGTAAATTATACCAAAGCAAGTGGCTGCAAAGGCAAAATAAATGAATGGCTCATATAATATTCACTTTATGTGCTTATAGTTGCTAAGGTTATCGCCCTCATGAAAGCCTACTGACAAATATTCAATGAATTAGATATATGTGGCCCCTTTGTTCGGGTACCCTGGCATTTTTGCATGGCCTTGTACATCGACGAACCAAAAAATGAACAGATTAGAGAAATATATTCATGTTTGATGCATTTCGAAAAACTATTCTATTTTTGCTTTCAATTCAAAGAATGCACTTTTCCATAGTCTTCATGAGAATATGTTGAAATCAACCGGTAAACCGGTATCGAACCGGTACTGTTTCCAACGATAACTGGACTACTTCGTTAAAACTAATTCTTCCTTTGGTTTCTATGATGTCATCTTCAATCATTCATTTTCCCAGAAATACTCTTTGCAGCATAGATGCAGGTTTACTAAGTGATGCCACAACTACAGTTATTCTTCGTCCTCAAGTCACATTTTTCCAAAACCCTCTATCCTACTAGGATATCCCGACATGATTTCGTTTCACAGGCTTTTCACTCTTCTACTCGGATACAGTATAAAGCGGAAAAAGAGTTTTTATCACTGAGCACATTCATCAAATCTTAGATTTCTTTAACGAAAAAAACATGAAAAACTTAATACTTAATACTTTTTTGTGCTACTTTTATCTGTTAAAAATTAGTTTTTTCTGATTAAGATTCATCGCAATTACTTTTCCTCAAGGAAAATTGAAAAAATATATTAATATGGAATGGCTATAAGAGACAATATTCATTTAAGTATAATATGTACTACTTTGTTAGTCAGCATTTGATCATTCTTGTAATGAATCGTCTAAGCAGAGGGAACTACTCTCCAAAAATGTTTAGCCTCTAATAAAGAAGTAGGTTGTACGATGAATTGAACAGCAAAACGAATACGACTATAATAATGGGAAGAATTATACAAATTCCAAGGTTGTACACACTTCTATAGTAAAGTAACAATCACGTAATAATTATTCCAAATATAAAAAGTGCTTCTCCTCAAAATTTAATTTCATGTCATATCATGAACATTAGTTAACATTTTTTAAATAAATCACGCATATAAATACGATAAAACTACAAAGTGATATATCAGTTTATAACGTGAATACCCTCCACACCTTCAACCCAAAAATAGTAGCCTCATGGGATGGGATACGATCGTTTATAACATTTTAAAGAACGACCTATTAAAAATTACACCCCTTTTCTTTTCACAGTAAGAGCAAATCAAAAGGTTAATAAAACAGTAATCAATTTGAAGCAATCAGAATTATCTTTAAATTAGACCAAGAAACCTGGGAATCGTTAAAGCCGAATCAACCCGGTTCTAATTTTAATACGTGTGTATTGTGCTTCCAAAAAACGAAGCGGATACCAAAAGGGGACGTGTTCAGCAGCGTACAAAACACAACATCCACGATGCATAAGCTGTAAAACCCCGTGTTAAAAACCGATCTCGGGTTCATAAACGCGCCAGAGATATTTGCACCCGTTAACCCTTCCACTCGGCTACCTAGCTCACCCGACGATCTTTTTCCGCCTTCCCCTCCCTCTCCCCTCCAACCCTCCTTACCCTTAATGCCCACCCTCTCCTCCCCCTTCCTTCCGCCCTCCACACCCCCATGCATTTGTTCACCTCCTAACCTCCTCCTAATAGCCTGTCTTCGCCCCTCGACGCCTCAGCCCTCATCTCGCACACCCATAACCCTTAGCTTCTTCTTTCTCCCGCTCGCTTCCTCCCCTCATCCCTTCCCGCTCTCCCTATCCCTTCCCGGCACTCTCCCTCCCACTATCTCCCTCGGTAATCTCTCCCCCTCTCCAACCTTTCTCTCCCCCCCCTCACTCCCCTCGATCTTCATATTTTCCGTGTCGCGCAAGCGCAGTCCTCGTTTTTGAAAGGTTCCACACACCTTCCCACTTCGCCACCACCGCCGGCCTCTCCTTTTTTCTGTCGCTTTTTATTTTCGCTCCCCGCAGTTTTTTATTCCGTCAAACAGTCACGTCCCAATATCGCCTTTAGTGGTTCTTCCTCCCCACACTCCAGTCTCTTCCTGCTCGCCCCTCCCCCTCGCTACACTCCTTCCCCCCTCCAACCTCCCGTCCCCTCCCACACCACATCCTCCTTCACCGGGACAAGGGCGGAGGAAGGGAAAAAAATAAGGGGACACTCGGAATGGACGCACTCAATTCCCTTCGCCTCTTCCGCGACGACTTGAGTGGCCCACAACTCATTCGTCCCCGAAAGATCCCCCGTCGTCAATCACTTTCCAAACTATCCATAATCCCAATGGTGTCCCCAAACCCAACTGACCCTCCGGGACCCCACTCCACACCCCCCCGCCGCGAGGGATGGTCAGCACCGCTGCTCTTAAGGGGCACGACCGCTTCCAGGCCTATGAGGGCGTCCGGTCAACCCGGGACGTGAAATGCGGATTGGCAACAATAGCAAGGGGGTCGATGTGGAAAACATTATAAACGCATTTCGGACAGCAGAAGACGTAATTATGTCGTTATTCAATGCTGCGCCGGCATACAAGGAATTTAACACGAAAAGAAGAACGTTTATCCATCTCGTTTCTTTACAAACGTAAAATATAATCAAGTAAAAGTAAAATGATTGAGATTTGGGTGCATCGACTTTAGTGGTCACACGCAAAAAGTAGGAAAATAATATATAAGCAAAGTATTAGTTCACTGCTAAGTGCAAGTTCAAGGGTGGAAAAACATACACTGTTGACTTTAAACGCTCAAATTATCCATCAAATCATATAAATTCTCATTTTTCAACACTAGTTTCATTGCGGCAGGAATATTTTACAAGATGTTTTGGACCTCAATATACATGCATTGCGTGTGTTTACTGTCAAATGTCATGCACATCATGCAAACATTACATGCGAAATTTTGCGAAGTAATAATATGATTGAAAAGAATTAAGGCACCAGTCTAATATCTTAAAAGTGTACCCAATTATCAGAAGCACCTACTCATTTGGCTAAATTTCTTAACTAATTTTAGATTGATAAAAATTTACACATTAGTGTGATAACTCACTGTGTTTGGTCAAAAATACAATTACTAATTAAAGAAGCAAATTTCATTTTCACAAAATGTTATCAGTGTATCAAGCTAACACACAAAACAGTATTACAAATCTTATAAAAATATTAGCATTTTTCGGATGATGAAACAAATTTTCCAAAGTAGTTAGTATCATGCTGATTGTGAGCTCCTAACACTTGATAAGCTACAAATGGACTCGGTTTCTAAGATTACCTAAGTTAACTTTCACATTATAAATGATTAGAGGATTATTCTGATAAAAACTGTGAGCAAAACCCGTTTATTTAATGTACTGGCAAAAGAGTAGCAGCCAACCCGAATTTTAGGAACATTCAGTCTCAGAATATTGCAGCAGTAATGCTTCATCAAATAAGATTAAAATACAGCTTGATAATGTATGCTTTCTCTTCCAACTCCTTCCAGTCTCCCTCCAACTTCTATTCCAGTCCCAAAACCCACAACATCCCGTCTTCCACTTTTCCCCCAGATTGAAAGCCATCTACCAGTATACTTATAAGTGCCAACGATCTACCAATGTCACAATAATCAATATTAAAATGTATTCCAATAAGAGGGCAACGAATTCTTAAATTATTAATTTTTTGATGATTTGGCCCGGTGTGAATATTTTTTTGAATTTTGAAGTTTGAATTTTGAAGTTTGAATTCGACTCATATTTATCTTCCCCACCAAAACCTGTGTTCGACCTTTTAAATATCCCTTCCCCTTTCCAATTCCTATTTTTTATTTCACTCGCTCTTATCTCACATCTCTCATTAATTTCCCTCATAATTTCAATGCTGGTCTTCAGCGTCAGGGTATATCGCTTAAAATAATGAAGCTAGTCCTCGCTCATTCCGTGAAGTGGAAATTAAGATTATATGCGTTGATGTAAAGAACGTCAGAAGAGATGATAAAGAGAGACCTTTTCCAGGAAGAAGAATAGATTTCCCCGAAAGTGAACGTTCCGGAGAAAGCGTGCAAGAAGTAAAGCTCGCAAAGCAAAGGGATTTGGCGCGGAGGAATTTTTACCATAATTCATGGTAAAATTAAGAAGAGAAAACAAGTTACACGTAGATTTTCCGGGATTAGGTAGAAGGTCATTAGACTTACTAAACCCTCAAATTAATGTTTGAAGAGAACTTTAATCACATGAGAAGTAAATGTTCCTTCAAAATTCTAAAAACGAAAATTCCAAAGGTAATTCATTTCACCCAAAAGAAATATTTAAGCCCAGTAGATTCTTTTTGTTACTGACCTACTGAAAGTGATAATATTTGATGATTTAAATCATTGCAAAATCATAATTCTAATATTATAAATGAAATAAAAGTAGTGAAAATATATTTGGCAGAGTAGGGTAATATTTAAAAAATGAATTGATTGCTTGTATATTTAGTTTCACTAAATAGTATGCATTATTTTAATTAAAATAACTCACTTTCTGGTCGTATATAAGGCGTAGTTTGGAATTCCAACGATGGTTTTACTTACTAAATACCTATTGATATTCTAACATGGGAGAAAACTATAAAATGCAAAGCACTTAATAAAAATATTGACTTAATTTAGCTCAAAAACATATACATTGCTGCGAATTGAGTGGTGTTGCTAATATTTTCATTGCTAAAACTAGGGATTCTGTAAAAAAATGTTGTTTCATATCATGCTACTGACAGAATCGTATCATATTATGCACTGACTGCATTATGCCAACATATTTCCTTGTAAACAAATGTAACAACTAATGCTTTGAGAGTTTAAGTCTTTCATCTAATTAAAACAGATATAGAAGAAAACCACTTAATGAATGAAAAGGGATTTTAGACTCAAATGACGGTTAAGAGTCCGATAGGAAAGCCTAATTGTGAACTTACTCCGCCTAGCACTTGGAACTGAAATGAAGTGGGTGTAATAGAAAGCGATGCCAAAAAGAAACCGCTGCCCTTCACCTAAATTGAAGTAGTTCTTTAGAGAGTCGACCTACAGCTGAGGTCATTTTCAGCATTAATGATGTGCGGGTAGGTGGAATAAATAGTAATGGTTTGTCAGATAGGATTAGAGTAGATGTGTAGAAAGGAGCAGAAAGAATCCTGAGTGGCTATTCGCGGAATTTCCGAGTCTCGACAGTGACGAAATTTTGACGTCACAGTCACGAACAATTCAATCAGGGCCTTTCGAAAGTTGAGATTTGTCGGGGACTATGACGTCAAACCATCGGATTTTCCCAGCGTCGACCACGTCGAGTCCTTACTGAATATGACCTCTGGTATTATCTTACTCTACACAAGATGCGTCAAGAGCCTCAACAACTTACTGAGTACTGCACTAAGAATGTCCTACAAGAGACACCCGAAGAGAGAATTGTATACCAGACTAAGACGTATCGGCCTGAGATTTTACAGAGATTTCCACCAAAATTATGAGATAAATGTATTTTAGTTATTGGCTTAAAAACGGAATTTCACCACCTCTATATAATACGGGAAGTGATAGTGACAAATGAATTATCTAGTCATTAAAACTTTAGAATGGTGTTTTGGAGAACAAAACGAAGCACACACGAAGTGGTGCATAAACCAGAATATAGAGCAATATATACGTATTAGGAATGTCTACTAGTGATTGATTAATACGTGCATGAACAATAATATTATTTTCTCATCGCTTTCTAGTCTTAAAAATTGTATCATGAGAGGTTTTCAAAACATAAAAAAACAATATTCACTTATAGCGAATGAAATGTGAAAACACAGGCACGTGTTTCAGTTTTAACTGGCATATTATTTAATTTGGTAAATTTCCCTTGAAATAAGTAAAGCATATTTAAGTTATGACTTCGTATTGCAGGAGTTGACGGTTGAATGTGGGTAAATAAACATAAATCTGTGATGAAATTGAAGGAAAACAGGGAAGGGAGAGGAGGATTAAGAATGGGTAAAAGGATAAGAAGAGATGATAGTCCTAATGATATGAATGAAAAAGAGATAGGAAAGCCAAGAGTGGAGGGATTAGTAATAGCAATGAAATAGACCTGGTATTCAGTTACCCCAACTCTTACGGACATTACGCTCTAACTTAAAACCATAATTCTGGCGCACGGACAATAACTGTGCACGACACACGATTCAAATCCGCGAACGATTTGTTTGCCTAGCCGGTGAGTCACCAAACAACTTGCAACAGCAGACAAGGAATGAAAGGACAATGAAGACATGTAGGAGATGAGCAAAGCGCGGGAGAAGAGCGTGGAAAGTGAAATCGGAGAATAGAAAATAGAATCCATTATCTAATTGTAAGATATTTTTAGAGTCTAATATAAGTTATAGTTTCAGGCTTAACTTAGTGGAAACGGGACGCATGATATAATTTATCGCTTTGTACATTCCACATTTTTAATTTTTACCGACCATAGTTTTGAAATATAAATTTGGACTCTGAAAATAAAATTATTTCTCGAAACCATGGTCGGGAAAAATGAAAGAGTGTGGAACCTACAAAGGGAGAAATTATTTAATTTTTTTGCCTACTAGATGAATAGAAATAAAATTTCATCATGTTCTTAACGAAAGCATTTTTAGAATGTGAAATAAAATTGTGTACCGTATTCACAAAGTTCAATCGTTTTCATTTATTTAAAAATAAATTAAATTAAAATCTATTTGTAAAGTATTGCATAGGTGTATGCTTTTCGGCTTTCCCGGCGAATGATGATGTTGAGTTTCCCACCGGGTTAGGCTATCCATGATTGCCGACGTTTCGGCAGAAGACTTTCCTGCCATTTTCAAGGCTCCACAGCCTAATAAGCCTAACCCGGTGGGAAACCCGAGAACAACTCATTAGTATTCCATAGGTGTTTTAAAATATAATTAATTTTAAATTTATTGTTTTCTTAAAATGCCAGGAATATTATATTTTCACCACACTAGCAGCTTTTCATCTATGAAAACTCATTATTTATCTCTCCTCCTCTAAGTTATGGATACATACTTGACATGAAACTGTACCTCATGATACCGCCTTTGCGATGAAATCGGTTGACAACTAATAAATCTGTTGTGAAAATTACAAAGTTAATACACTGATTCAGTCATCATTAATTTTCAGTACTATGTTAAGCCTCAAAATACAGAATTTATATTGAAACATTTTAAATAATGTAAACACTAAATAAATAGTTAGATGCTAAAAAAGTATTTTTAAGATGAAACATAATACTAGTATGTGAACTAATCTGAAGCATCACACCAGGGGATATTCTCCATATCTGTCGATGTTTCGAGCACTGATTTTATTTTCGTCATAATGGGTGTTCATATAGAGAATATAGGGGAATATAGAAAATATAGAAAACATAGGGAGCGTGGTGGCCTAGTGGGTAGAGCGCTTGGCTACTGATGATTGGCATCCAGGTGATGCATTTGGATGCCCATGAACAAAAAAATGACCCTGGACCTGGCCTCCCTACCCTGAAGGTGTGAATTACATACGCCAATGGCTTAGTATGGGGTGAGCTCTATCCTCAACTATCCAAACCAATCTTCGGGTTGAATCACTGAGTGAGTGATAGAGAACATCACTCCTTGGAAAGCCTGAAAAGAGTGTATATCCTGTATAAGCATCAAGCCTTTCAAATATAACACATTTTACAAGTCATACCTTTATATAAAGAGTAGACTTCAAAAATGTTTTTTACTATATCATTTGTTTTTTGATCTCTTAGGAAAGAGTTCCGCAAGAATTCAAGTGAGGAGGTACGTTTGGGTCCGATACGCGGATCCGTAACCATGAGTCTCCGTGGGAGCTGCAAAACAATGGAAACCAACACCGGGCGAGACAAGAGAAGAGTGGGTATTAAACGAACGAGGGGTAGGACGGAGAATGAGAGGTAGAGGGAGTGAGAGGCAAGAGGTAGGACGGCTACCTCCCCTCCGTCCCCTCCCTCTCTCCCACATTCCACACCTCACACTCCGTTTCCCCACCCTTTCCCCTTACTCCTGCCATCAATCTAAAAACCTCATCCACTCATCCCCTCTTCCACCACTCTTTCCTCTCGTCTTCCCCTTCCACAACCCACCGCCCTCTGGACCCGTACATAACGCCACTCCACTGCGTAACTTCTCCCACGAGTAGCGTCATATTCCGCTTCCCCAGCCCTCTTCTCTGCCACCCCCTCTGCCTTGCTTAATTTTCATGAGCGCTAAGTAATATGAGCCCTCCAGTCTTTTATGTTT
Organism: Pyrrhosoma nymphula; assembly: GCA_963573305.1. Classification (NCBI taxonomy): domain Eukaryota; kingdom Metazoa; phylum Arthropoda; class Insecta; order Odonata; family Coenagrionidae; genus Pyrrhosoma; species Pyrrhosoma nymphula. The sequence continues at coordinate 152,273,109 of OY754328.1, forward strand.
GTACAAATGCATCATCCTCTGGATATCCCATCCCCTCCTCTGCTGGTCATACTGACTCCACTGCACATTATCAGGGTGTGGATCAGCTGTCGTAAACTTTCTACTTTATTCCATTAGCCACTGGTAATTCTTTATTTGATCACCATTTCGACAGTGGCAGCGAATATAATGGATTTGGGGCCATATTCTCGTACGATTTCATTTACCTACTAATTTTATGGAAGCGTATAAGGCCAATCACTTTCAGTGAACGAAGTCACTGCAATTCAAGCTGCAGCGAAAGTGTATGTTAAAATGAAAAATGAATTTTTACATTAATTGTTCACAAAAATAATGTAAAATGACAGTTTTTCAAATAAAGACCGAAATTTAATTTATAAAACAGTTTTCGTGTGACTGAGCAGACAAGTGATTCACCAATATTTCAAGTTGAAAAAATGACATTCCGTTAAAAATGCAAATTTGAACTAAAAAGACAATTGTTATCTTCAATTTGGAGGTAAATATTTTCATTAAATACGCATAAAAATCATCTTATTAAGATCTGTTCGATTTTTGGCATATTTATGCATTCCCTCACCCCGTTTTTCCCAAAATTTCCCCTATTCGGAAATGTTTCCCAAGCGGACTTAGCTTAAGGACTTTCCCGAGGTTCGTTTCGACCAGGGATGTGATCCGGTATGAAAAGGCACTTTAAAGTTCGTAATTCAAAGGTTTCGGACCGCATGCACTAAAAGGTACGTAACCGGAAGGGCACGAAATGATGAGTCCAAAACCGTATTCGGTCCGAACGGGCACGGGACGAAATGGCAGATGATCCGAAAAGGCACTAACATCGGCACTTAATTGTGTATCTAGTTTTGGACCTTACCCATCGAAGCCGAGAAACTGGATTCAGTGCAGTTAAATGGATGGCATTATCTCAATTGTGGGTGGAGCTTTGAGGGGCGGTTTGGTGGGGCCAGGGAAACCCAGAAGGGTGGACAATGGTCGCAAGTGGGGAGGGTGGGCAAGAAAGGGAATTATTGGCGTTCATTTTCTTGAAATCCCCGAGAAATCCACCATATCCATGCTTTCGAACCCTTTGGATTTTTTTTCCGGAAAAATACCATGCAAATGACCAAGGTTGGGTCGACGTCATCTGAACCGGCGAGGACGGGCGGATGCTGATACAAAAAAGGAATGTAAACGGATCATTCAAAGGGCGAAGGTATACAAGCACACGCGCCACTTAAAAATGGTGTGAGGAAAGGGATGAGGAGGCAATAGTTGAGACGAGCCGAAAGACATCAGGAACTTCTGGGAATGTGTATCGCGGAGAGCGTCGTGAGAGAAACCAGGATGGTCATCTAAGAAAGAAATGCTAGCTTCCTACCTCTGACCATAAACGAAAAGATGGGAGAAAGGGTGAGAGACGAGGATTTTGACCGAGTTGGTGAGAAAGTATGCGTGAGGGAGGTAGATACAGGGCAATGGGAGTTAGGAAGGGAGGGGACAGTAATAGTTGAAAATATCCACACGGATGGAAACGCACCCACCGAAATAGGATTACGAGGGAACCTGAGAGAAGATATCAAGTTGACCCTGAGTTCAGAATCTTCGACAAGAAAAGAACAAAAGAGAAAAAGCGAAAATTTTAACACAAAATTTTGCTGTATGTGTACTATTTTCTTAAAATATTTGTAAATGCTTTATTCGTTACCTTCACAAAACCTATTAAGAAAGTAAAATTCCCTCCTGGCTGACTAAAAACATTTTGACAAGAATAGAACAAAAGAGAAAGCGTAACACAAGCAATATCACCAAAAATAAAATCGAAGTTAAGCCTTTCAAAATTGCCAAAATATATACAGTTTAGTAAAATACTTTTCCTAAAATTTGAATTTCTTTAAAATACTAGTCAGTTGAAAAAATTACAAAAATAATTTTGGCAGGCATAGAATGCTGTGCTTGACGAAGAAAAAAAAAACATTTTGAAGGAAGACATCGAAGATTTACCACTTAAAGGTTTAATTTACTCGACGTGCTTCGTTGTATACACAACATTTTTAAGTGGCATACATGTTTTCAAGCGTGTATGCAACGAAATGCGTCGTATAAATAAATCCTTGAAGTGGAAAATCTACAATGTCTTAATTCAACATTGAAAAGTTCCACCACATCCTGCCTAAAAACAATATATCTTTAAAAAAACAGATCCCCTATGCATAAATTCCGTCTTCTCCTCCGGCAGATATTAACAATAAATGATCTACTAAAAACACTTTCAACCTCGTGTTGCTAGTGTTTTTTCCCTTCAGCTCGCTGAAGAGGACCACTCTGTGGTCGAAATACGCGTATACGAATTTCACCCTCGTTCTCTGTTTGTTGTTTTTCTATTTGACAACGCTCTTTTTGAGCTGTTCTCCCAGAAATCTGGGGCCCTGCTGTGTGTGTGAGTGAGTTTTTTGTGTGATTGCGTGTGTGGATGTGTTAATAACTTGGCAGCCTTAGTAGAGTCACTACAGCTCTCCGAAGGATCCCAGGTTATAACCCAGGAATCCTTAGCTAGGTCTCATTAGCCTACAAAGGATTCCAATTGGGTTGTGTGTGTGTGTCTGTGGTAGTCCCTGGCGAGAAAATTATTTTCCCGTAAACTACCACAGGAGGGTATTCTGGTGGAGAGGCTGTGGTTGGTCCCTGTTGTGGAACCTCATTCCCGCAAACCAACACAGTAAGTATTTAATTTTTTTGACGAGTGGTGCATATATTTTACGGCCATTGGAGAAATATTTTATCTGTTTGATCTACTAAAACGTAATATTATCAAACATTAATCACGATAACAATAAGAAAGATTAATGAGCACCAAACAATCTGTTGCATTTTACCAGTTAAATGTCATTAAGGAGTTAGGCTCTTAAATTGTATCGTAAAGTCGACAACGTCTGTCGCAAGTGTGAAAAAAGGGGGTCGACACCGATTTGTGTCATCGGGACCGCAAGAACTGTGGAATCCATCGCCGATAGCTGCGGGTGGGACTGCTTCCGCTCTTCCCAGAAGCTAAGAACGCTGAACAATTCCGTAAGTTTAACTCCCGGAGTTTTGGGGAACTCATGCATAGTATGAGTGATATCCATTGACCGCTACCCTCTTTGATACCAAACGTTGATTTCGGCTTCCTGGCTGCTTAGCAGGGATTCCAATTCATCCTCACCTTCACTGCTCTCTTGAGACAGTGTTTTTTCAGGCGAAATTTAATTTTTATCTCCTCCCTCTGGCTCAGTTAACTTCTCCAATATGAAGAAGAAATAATGTCGAATGAACTCAGCGTAGGTCGCACCATGTTTCTGCTCACCGTTTACACTGTAAGAATGGTCACAACTGGTCGCAGTGCCGTCGTCGTTGGGGTTAGCACAAAACTGAGGAGCCTGACGGTGGTGTAGAACTTCCAGATACTTGACGAATTGTGGACGGACGACGCAAGAAACGTGATAAGTTCGCGTTAAGGAAAATTCGCGAGCCCCGAAGAATTCGCGAAGACCCTAGAGGCGGTCGGCTGTCGAGAACGCATGACAGCAAAGGAGCGGCGCCAAGGTCGCCGGAGTAGAAGGAGGACTCCTATATAAGCGGGAGTCCAGCTATTCGTATTTAGTTGGTCTGTGAAGAAAGGTGTAATTCCCTGTTTTAACCTCGGCACACTCTAAGCGGAGTATACATTCAAAATAATTGCCGTATTGCTGTCGGATCGATGGATGGAATCGCTTGGATCGGATGGATGGTAGTTAACAAGGATCTTCCCGGGAAGATATGGAAGGGATATGGAAGAAAATAACATTAATTGACATTAGAACTAAAAACCGGAGTAACACTACCATGATCTGCGCTTCACACCGGTCCGAATCATAATTTTTTAATTTGCACATCTCCAATCCGAAACTCTTTAGCCTAAACGGGTAATTTCGTGCCTCCAACGCTTAACTGAACCGGATCATTCCGTGACTCCGGTCCGAAACTAAACGGATAATTTCGTTCCTCCGATCGGAAACTTTACCAAAAGGGACACTTTCGAGCCTCCGGCACTTTACCGAAACGGATCACATCCCTGGTTTTGACATGCGCGCAACTGACATTGTTCCAAAGACGCCAACAATGCTTACGATTCGAAAATGCAGAGACCACTCCTTGTCAGTGACTACTTCTTGCCAGCGATTTCTGCCAGAAACCTCTGGTAGCAATCTTTTTCTTCAACCTTTCCCTCACCAGGCTATTTTTCGCCCATATAGTAGTCGGCGCAGGAGAAAATCGAGAAACCTGGGACATCTGACAGTAGAACATAGGCTTTTTCTTCATATTCCCCGGACGGAGACACAAACCTGAAGCTTCAATTGAAGACTTCCAACTAATCTATGTACCCATCCCACTATTTCCTCCCCTCCAAGGATACCATTTGCCTCTATCACATACCTTCTGCACTCCACCACAACCTTGTCAAAAATTCCCCCTTAAATAGGCAAATCACCAAAGCCTCGTTCATTATTCTGGTGTAGTCGGCGAGGAGAACACATCGCTCCAAGCATTCAGTGAATTTTAACTTAGACAGCGTAGCAGCTAAAATTTGCCTTTATTTGTAATTGATTTTGGATAGCACGTTAGAAAACGGTTGACTGAACCTTTGACTATTGGTTTTTAAATTGGTTGCTGCTATGAAATATAATTTCTTTCAATTGTTGATCATCGATAATATTTGTTTTCACACTGATTTCCTCATTTTTATCACCTGGGCTTGGAAGTAGTTTGTTTGCTAGACGTGCGTTTTCGGCGATAAAATTATTTCCCTTTTTCGTTACCCTTCAAATTGACAAAAATCCCTAATAGTAAAATATAACTTGAAAAATTTTCTTATTCTTAACTTATAATAATATAATTAATTAATTTTCAAAAAAGTATATTAAAAAATAAAAGTATCTTTACCAGGAAGTTTTAGCGATACGATTAAAAAACAAGAAGAAAATCAAACATGCCCATAGTGTTATTTAATTTATTCTTAGATAATTTTTATAATAGTAAATACTTCAGCAAGAAGGTAAATACTTTATTGACACTCTCAGTGCCTTTTCAGAAAAGTTATTACCTTCGAAAAAATATTTTATCTTGTATTCTATATATCAACGAGTAAAAAGGGGGAAGTGAATTTACAAACGCATTGGGAAGGAATATATTAAAATATAAAGATAATAATTTTGTTAAGGCATAAAAATCGTGAGTAGATAAAATTCACATTATGAGTTAAATAAATTACTAAATAGATCAAGATAAATATTCACGTTGGGCTCATTAATTAAGCACGTCTGGCGACGAGAAAAAGGATAATTACCTTTACAAGTACCAAAAAATTGTCTCTTCCAAATTTTTTAAGATAATATAAAGAGCAACCATAATTTTTAGAAATCATATGTGATTTTTACAACATTTTGCGCAACGTATTTACAGACGTGTCTTAATGTGAAGATCAATATTGACAGTAACACTGTATTAGCATACATAATACCTTATTGCTTGAAGGTAAAATATTTATGATTACTGGCATTGGAAATGCCTTATCAATGGAAAAGGATTATAAAAGAAAACTGTAAATCACCAAATAAATAAGTCAAAATGTCAAGGGTCAAAAAGAGCGTGACTGACGAATATATTGGCAGAGGGACCAGATTACAAGATCAAAGGAGGAATCTAGTAGGTAATAAAGCCAGCAAATTAAACAGAGGGAGAATTATAGAGGAAACTTTAAATGTAAAACCCAAATTAGCATAAAAGATAATAGGATAATTTAAAACATTAGTAAGATATTTGTATATCAAACATTGATTACTTCCAATTACTGAATAATGATAATGATGGGAATCGGGAGCTAACATGTGGCTTAGTTTTCAGGATATTATACTTTGGTCCGATTGACCGATTTAAGAAATTCATTTGTCACGGATAATTTGAACATAAGCCAATCAAACTTTAAGATTAAGCTATTATTAAATACATTTGGTCTAATATTCAGTAAAAAGTAGCACTTTTTAAAAGTCATGGAACAGACGAAGAAATTTTCTTCTGAATAACAATTTTGTTCGTAAAAAGTTATTGAAGAGTACAATAACTTCCATGTACAGTGCTATTCCATTAAATACCACTACGTATTTCTTATGTCAATTGCGGTTATTACGGTTACATGAAATTAATTATATTTTAACGCTGTAAATATCAACGGAGGCAAATACTCAGTTAAAGATAAATAAGATCACGTGAAAAAGTAGAAAAAATGCATAAAAAGCCATAATATAGATTTTAACTATTGAAAATTGAATCATAAAAATTGAAAATGTTTCATAATACGGTATATTACTAATTGCGTCTTTATGACTCTATTATTAAACTCAACATAATACATAAGTCCCTTCCTTTTGACTACTATCTTGGCACGGTGGATGCGCTTGCGCGATCCAATGACCCCAAGAGATTGACACGTGGGAGACCCTGGAGCTGGTGACCCACCCAACTATCCATTTCCCTGAACATGATAGTACTTCACAGAGTATTGCACCCTGGCAACTCCTTCGGCAACTTCTGGCCCAACAGAGTGGGAAGCAAGGCCTCCATGGTTGTCATGGATGACTGAATGACTAATTTTCTCGTAAAAAATAATTTATGAGTACAATAACTTCTATGTACAGTACTATTCCATTACAAACAACTAGGTGCTTCTTATCACTAATTTTTTATTCTCAATTACATACTCTGCACTTTAGTTAAATTGTTATGCACTAATACCCTTGTAAACCCTTGTGCAGTAAGAGCAGCAGCTGACACAAGGAGTAAGACAAAGAAGACCGGGAAGAAGAAGAGAAGAGCAGCAGTAAAGATAAAAACTTGGAATTTAAGGTCAATGATGAGGGCGGCTAAGCTATAAATATTAAACAGGGTATAGAGAAAGGGAAAATTGATTTTTTGGGGCTGTAAAAGGTGAGATTGAGGGATAGATGGGACTATTCCAATGATAATTATTGGGTTATTTGTAGTTGGAGTAATGAGAGTTAATGAGAATTAGAGACAGTATTAAATGTAAAAATTTGGAAGAGGATTGTAAAAACTGAACAGGTGAACGACAGGATACTATGAGGAAGAGGTGGATGTCGAGTAGAACCATTTTCTTCTTCTGCCTTATCCGGTTTGGACGTTGACTGTGATTATGGCGTCCTCTCATTTGCTTGATGAAGATTCAAATAGTTCCACCGATTTTGCTTCGAACTACTTCAATCAGATTGGTATGCCAGGAAATTGGCCTTCTACTAAGGCCTCATCTACCTTCAAACTTCTCTTGAAGATTTAACTGCAGAAGTCAATATTTGTTGTATAGTATTTTTCAACATTTATTCTTGTGTTTAATAAAATGTCCAAGATATTTCAATTACGTTCTTTGATCCTCCTTATTAGTTCTATTTGACAGCCTATTCCGTGAAGGAGTTCTTCATTCGTCACATAAATCACCCAGAAGATCCTTAAAATTCCTTCTGATCAGAAGATCCGTAAAAAGGCCACAATTGAAGGGTTTAAATATTCTTCTCCGTGGCCAATGTGGTCCTCTTCAGTATTGTTGAAAGGACGATATTGACGAATGCGCCATTCTTAAGGATAACTGGCTTAAATCTTAGCCAGTTAACAGAGACTGCAGAGATGTAAACGCCCCTCCGTCATTTTTGATATAACCATTGATAACTAGACGAGATAATGAGAAACGTCTAAGATAAGTAATGCCGAATAGAGATTGGAATGTTGTAGTAGGGAAAAGGGATGGATGAAAATGACGTGGGAGATTATGGACTCGGGGCAAGAAATGATTGCGGTAAGAATGCAGGTGAAGTTAATTGGATAAATAAATTTGCAACAACAGAAACAGTATAAGCACCACTTCAAGCGTAGTTACACATGGAAACTGCCGTGGGTCACTGGAAGATAACAAAGTGATTATAAATTGGTCATGCAAAAGTGCCAAAAAGTCACTCAACTTTATGGGAGTGGTTTCTGACTCATATATTATTGATAGAACTCAGTGCTTATGAAATGTAGCGTTAGGAGCAAAAGGTCTAACCAATGATAACCGTACTTAGGTAAGTAAGAATCGGAGGATAACGGAGGTAACGTTGAAGCTTAAAAAAAGATGAAAAGGAAAAACATACCAGGAGCTGTTGGATAGCTGGATAGGTTAAGCAAAGGAATTGGGTAAAATTGAGGAGAGAGAGTAGAAAAATAGTTAAAGTGGCAGATGAAACAATAGAATCAATGGAAACGAGAAGAATTAAGAAGCTGTTATGACGAGGATGTTAGTGGGCAAGTTTCTACCTCATTTACTTATGATATTGTTTTTTCCCATTATTCTTCTGTAGACATTTCTGTTGCGAATTGATGCTTGTTTTATACATGCTATTATTAGTATGCATATATGTACTGTTACTGGGCAAACCTTAGAGTAGCCGGACAAGAGAAACTCTCGGGAGCGTCACCTTTCATTTGCGTTAACTCATCGTAGTCACCTTTCCGAAAACACCAATGTTTCACTAAAACGAATAGTAACGCAAATGATCAGTTAACCATCGGTCAGTCATTTTTCGGATCATTCATTCATTGTTGGATAAGTGGCTTTTTGCAATGCAAACGAAGGAGGTCATGCTCCCCGAGCATTTGAGGCCACTACGCCAATCAACCGCAGCTTCTTTCCTCATCGAGGTTTGGTAATATTCTCATTTGTCTGTTCAAGACGCACATTTTAATTCCCTTAACAAGAAAGTTGAATAACTCCTTTCAGGTTTACTATTAAACCTATGAGTGATTATTCGTTCCGGAACAACACCCTCAAGAATACACTTCCACGAAGTTGTTCGTTGCCGCATCGCGAAGGCGAAGGAATACCGAAGGCCGTGATAGAGGTTAGGAAGTTTGGTAAACAGGGAAGGAGAAGAAAGATATTGGGTTATTTCAACGATATGAAAAGAGAAAGGATGAATGCTGAGATGAAGAAATAAATCACGCCTGGATTTGTTCGCCAGCCCAACCTAAATAACCCGATTGCCCGAATAATAAAAATTACACTAGGCGACAGCCACAGAAAAGGTAATAAACACGTGTGACATTTTCCATAATCCTTGAAGTTACTATGTATAATGCATTTGGAATATATGCTTAAAAAAAAATATCTTTTCCTTAGGCATAGAAATACTAATACTGTAATCCACGCTCCTGTATGGGAGAATGTGTACGAGCAGAGGTTTTGCAAGTGGGGAACTGCTGGATGAGAGGACAAACTGCTCATTGAAATGTATATATGCAAGGATGCCGTCCAGGTATAGAAAAACCTATCAACCCACACTAAAGTGCCGTATATGGGGCATATATTACTCTTTGCGTCACTCAATTAAGAAAGCTATATCTTTCACATATATGCGCAATATATGGAAATATATATGGATTCTATAAAAAATTGGCCTAATTGAATATAATGATTATATATGGATAAATACATGGAAAATATATGGAACAAAACAAGAAATATGTGGCCATGCATGTGAACTTGTGAGAAATTGCTGGATGTAAGGACAATCTGATTATTGATAGGTTAATATGCAAGGACGCCATTCAGTTATAGCAAAACCTATCAATGCCCTGGATGGACTACACACAGGCATTTGACTTTTTGCCACTTCACAATAGATTACTTATTACCATTTTAAAGCTGTTGAAAGTCTTATCAGAGGTTGTGCCCAACATCCAACATCTGTTACCACTCTAAAAAACGCGATGCATCCTGAATTAAGGCAAACAAACAGTTTTCACACATAATGAACTATACGTGGCGTTTTCCAAGACGATAGCTTGACCCACCTCTTATTCTGTAATTCCTTTCTCCCCTTTCCTTCAAACTGTGACGATATAGAGGTGGGGTGTCCCTGATGACAGGAAGTAATTGGTAACCCATTTGTTTTTCATGGATGACCTTAAGATCTACACTTCAAGAAAAAAATTCACGCTCGAATGGCAGGGGTTGCATGGCGTAAAGCTGAAATAAAACGGAAGCGTTTATTTTATATATAATACGCAAATGCAATGTGGATATTGGAATAAAGTTCGTGCTGGATAAGTGTGCATTCATCCACCTGGCGGGAGGAATATTTTTGAAGAGGAAGAAAGACATCCGACTAGTTGACGGGAATATCTTTTGTCACTTTGATGCCAGTGAATGGTAGGAATACCTCGGCATTCACCAGCGCCGAATGCAGGAGGTTGCCGCATTGAAGGATAGACTTACAGCCATGTAGATACATACAAAAAATCTGGAGTCCTTTTTTTTCCTGGCAGGAACAAGGTTCTTCCAACAAATTTTATACTTGTTCTTACACTGCTGAATACCTTCGGATGTATGAAATGGAACGTCAACAAGTTGGAGAACCTAGAAAGGGGAACAAGAAATATACGGATATAGGACGAAGACCTTCTACAAAAGTCTTCGTCCGATATCTTCCGTCACCAGATTGTATCTCCATCATAATGTATGTGGTAGAGGACTACTTAGGTTGGTGTGTACACCATAAAAGAGTAGTCCTGGGTACAATATGCCGGGTGCTCAACGGCACAGACTGCCTGCTGAATCTCGTGAGAAAGCACGAGAGTGCGGGAGCAGGGGCGTTTCTCTTCCAGGCGACAAAGAGGGCGGTGGACAAAATCGGTTCGGAATTAGGCATTTTATCTGGCAGATGCCACAATAATACGTCAATTTTTCATGAAAGGCAGACATTTTCAAGGGGTATATTAAAAAAGCCGAACATAAGGATCTCAAGGCGCACACCGATGCCCATGCATGGATGTCGAAAAATAAATAAGCATGAGTTACCGAATAAACTGGCGTTTGTCTATTTACGCTCCGCGGGTCTGAAGTACGAAACCGAGTGTGTCGTTTTCGCATGCCTGAATGGCGTCATAAACACCCTCGTGTACCGCTCCCTAATATTCAAGACGGAGGTTATGGACATGCCAAGCGTGCCGAACCCAGCTGGAGGCTTTAAGCCACCTTCTCTTCGGCTGCAGTTTACATAAGTCAGTGTATATAGCTCGGCACAACTCTGCGGGTGTTATATTTTCACCTCCGACACCAGTATGACATGAGCAAACACCTGTGCTTCCTTATGTCCCTAAAGTCACTGAGGACGAAGTGGAGAACGATAAATGCACAACCCGACTGAATACTTCCATTTCCACCACCAGGCAGTTTGAAGTGACTAAGTATGATATCGATCGCCTTGCCTACACCTCTCACAAAATTTTCGTAATTGAGTTTTTAGCACTCTTTAAAACGAACATGGGCACACTATAGGTGGAAAATTAAACTAAATATCATGACTTGTTGTAGGAACTAGTTCCCTAGACATATTGTAAAACTAGAAGTCCTTTTCGTGGATGTGCTTGGTGGAGTTAAGGGCTCGCTGATAAATACTGTCACGTGCATTACGGCCTGCATGGCACAGGCGGAACCGCTTACAGCGCGCATGCAAGAAGATACATCTAGGGTCATTCCGTGTACTCCGTAGGCTTAACCCGCACGCAGCGTAGCCACCCATTCGATGGAAGCCGGACGTGGCTGCGAAAAATGCTACAGTCCTCCTGAGTGAACAATTATTATGACGGAAATAAAACCTATTACTTGCAATAAACTCAGAAGGAAAATATTTATTACGGGAAAAGGATTAGAAAGGGATTTTTTCAAGAAAAGTAACAAGTAATCCTGTTTATTTAGATAGACTGAACTTGATTTTGAATTTTTTTCTCAGGTATCTTAATGTCCAAACCCTGTCTCACTATCTCTCACCTTACCTCCCTCAAACAAAAATATCTATCTAACAACCACAGAGATTTGCTCCAATATCTGTCCAAACCCCCTCCATCAATTCGTTGTCCCCGATTGTCTTACTCGCATTTATGCAAGGAACTGGACTTCCTTCCCCTCGTTGCCTGAATTCTTCCTGTTCAACCACGTCCTTACTCTGAAGAAATCGCTAATATCATTCATATTCTTACTACAGGTCTAAAAGAAGTATTTCTATCTACCATCTGATTTTTTATATCCCCATTCTATCCACTGGTTGCAATAGGATTGCTTTTAGCGGATATTATGCCTTCTCTTCATTTGCCCATTGATGAAAATGGTATCCTACTGTCTCGTTAAATTCTAACTAACTTAGTAGCCTTGCAACACTATATGTCATGTAATTATATGTTGTCAGTACGAAATAAATGTATATGCAATTACATCTCATATATAATGATATCTTAAAAGCTAACTCAAGCATCAAATTATCCTTCATAAATGATCGTTCTAATCTAAGTGCCTATTTCCTCGATGCTTTTATCCCCTTTATTCGTATGGAATTTCAGTGGGTGCCTCCTCATCCACCGGCTATCTGTATAAAAGGTACATAACTATGACTACTTGCTTTTAGTCTCTTCATCGAGGTGGTTTTTTCTTCTCATGCTGCTATCCTTCTGTACACTGAGGACTAACAAATTACTACATAACAATACGACTGACGGTTACGATACGTATTTCATCTTTCTGTACAGGGACCCGATAACTAGCGCGTAATTGATATGTGGAGAAAAAAAAGTGAAGCAGCATTAATCTCTCTTTTTTTTCATCTAAGCATCCGCCAATTATTTACATGCTAAATACCTGTCTCTTTAATGATGTGCGGCAAATTTTTCTTGTGTTCCCACGTTAGGTCTGAAGTTAGGTGATTCCAAATTATTTTATTTTCTCTAGTACTTACATTTAGTTTTACTCACACCACTTTATAGACGAGTCGTTGGTGTGGTTTTATTCACTATAAACCAGTAGTGCAATATCCAGGACTGAATGTTAGCCCCTACTGAAGAAAATTCGAGTTAACGTTTTTAAGATTCGATGAGAAAACGTGATAGTCCTCTATTCAGGCAATTTGTTTGGGAGAAAATCATATCGTCAATAACAATTTAATTTTGTTGCTAGCTAACATTTAGTTCAGAGGTTGACTTGGACAGTAGTATTCACTGAATCCAATAAGCCTAAAAGGCGAATATGTAAAACACAACAGATAGGATCGTTTTAGTTTCAACAACTCTTGTATGAGTTTCAAACACACGCAAGTTTAATTTTCACGCGATATTCTTTATTCGATTAGCATTAAAGATCTAAATAATGATTAAATTTGTAACAAAGTTAACACAATAATTCTCACCATATTTATCATGATTTAGTAACACAACCGGTAGTTATTAACAAGTAAAATTATGATTTTGATGTTTTAACTAACCATGTCCACATCGGTGTTAGCAAGCCTCAAATTATTTGCGAAAAAAATATTCCAGATTACTTTGAGTCAACTTATCCGTGTTCTCAGATTTGCAATTCTAATTTAAATCATTAAACTAATACAATAAAGACAACTTACATAAAAAAAGTAGTGTACGATTGAATTCCATAAATATTTAGATACTCTGAAGCAACGACGAATACCACTTCCTTGAGTTTAGAAAAAAACACTGGCATATTTGGTGTCATACCATAAACTTGCTGAATAAATATCGTAAGATAACCCTGTACTATAAATCTTCATTAAATTGCTTGAATGCACGCAATAGCTGAATGCTAAAAAAATTATTTTATTCGGGTCGTAGACCCAAGAAATATGAGCACCCCGTAAGATATTCAAAGTAGAAGAGCATCACGTAAAATGTTTGCTACCGTCATACAAAATTATCCGTGCAGATGATGTCTTTAATATGAAAGTATATTAGGAAACTTTAGAAAATATTGCTGCTGAAAAAAATGAAGTTCAAATTAAAGTTAAACTGCTGTTATAACTGTCCATTTAATCACCATAACGAGAACTTAAGATGTAGAACCGGGTTCACTGGATCGAATGACATGCGGGTGACTCAGAAAAGGTAATAATGTGGCTATTCCCGGTATATTCAAAATTCGTCCTGCGGCAACCATCCATTTCTGGAAGTTGCTTAGCCAATAATAGTTAATATATATTATAAATAACGCAGTTAAACAAAGCTTTTTATGCTCTATTGCACCATTATAACATCACGAAGTTGCGTGAGCCTTGTTCTGAAGTGAAAAGGAATGATAGGATTGTTACCCGAGTGTTTTATATTTGAAACAAAATAATTTTTAGAAAACGGAAAGTTAAACGGGGCAAATTATTTCCGAGACCGAATGATCAGTGCTTTTGGAATGGATTCACAATAATTTGATTAAAGTAACGGCTCAGATTTTAAGCACTATAATCTATGAAGGAAATGCCACAAAAAATCACCTGTTAAGGGAATATAATCGGAATAGGACCTCTGACTTGCCAGGTAAACGGTGCGAAAACCCAGAATTTGAGCCGAATTTGTATATAATATTTAACCACACTGGTTTTGGCGTCCGTGAAGCCCTGTGTAGTCCTACGTTGCCATCCACAATGGACTGCCATATCTCCAGGGTATAAGATCTAGTTTCTCTTCATTACTTCAAAGGCAGAAATTACTAAAATATTTAGGAAGCCTGTTTTGCGTTGTTGTTAGAGTATTGGCCCAAACAATGGTGCGATTACTGGTCCAGTAAGAATTTTTCTCTTGTAAATTTATACGTGTTACAATAACGTGTATTTGAATGAAACCTTTACATATTCACAGATATATATCAACAACAAACATAAATTTATATTCATCTTGTTTTACTTCTTTGGCAGTGTAAAAAACGTATCCTATTATCAGTAATTACAGATTTCTAGGAAATCAAACATATAACGTTTATTTGTTACGTTCATATGAACGTAACAAAATATTTATGACTAAATCTAGCAGGGGTCTTCAAAATAATAAAAAACACTCATGGCTCCTAAGCCATGGGGGTCATGGATACAGGTTTTCCCCAGCTTAGGACAACATAGACATCGATCAGCGTCAATGGACAATAAAAAGAGACAATTCATAATGTAAAATTTGGCTCTCACGTTAACTAATTGTTTCAATTTTCCTTCTCCGAGTAAGAGTCGTCCCGGATCTAGTTGTTAGTATCGATGTACAGGTAATACAGTGAAAATCCTCAATAGCTAGTTATTCGGGGTCCGTAACAGTTTGTTTTTGCAACTCTACCCATTTACTCAAAGCACATTCCATAAATCAAATTAAGCTGTATTTCTTAACTCTGAAGAAAGATACTTAAGTAAAACAAGCCATATCTTGAAAATGAGATTATTCCCTGAAAAAATTCCCACTATAAATCTGATAATCACTTCTGAGAATTAGTTATGTCAATGACGATGCTATTTATATTAAATATGAAGAAAATAATTTACCCGTGAATAAATAACATAGCATAATATATTTTTAAAATTTCCGCCGCCCATAGAAGTATGATGTGACCAACGTTTTATGCTTGGAAAATATATATTCTAAAAATTAAATATTCCATTATGATAATATTCCCATGTTACTAATTTAATTTAAGACAAGGAAATTTCTATAAGTACAGCCTAGTTATTTTTCAAATAAATTCCATTTTTTCTATAATACAGGTATTGAATCTATATAAATTATGCTACATGTAATTGAACCTTCCTCTTAATACACACAATTTGACTGGGATACTCTTTAACTTTCAGAAAGGAGCAGGGTAAGGTCTTCCGACCGGTGATTGGTCTCTATAAATGGAACCAGTGAACTCTATGTGTATTCTTACACAGCCAAAAACTATACGCATACAGTGAGGCTGAAGCAGATTAATTGTCATGGATAGCTCAGTTACTAACTGAACCAAAATCCCAGCTCCTCAATCAATCGATTAGAGACTTGAATGGAACAAAAAAGTAGAAACTTTTTACCAGAATCAATGAATATTTATGATACCGGCCATACTGTACGCCTTAAGAGTTCTGTAGTTTGGCAAAACAAGTTCTTTGACTCTTGTATAATAAAATCATTTCAATTCCATTGGAGTACTACTGTTTAGAACTTATTATATTTTTTATTCAATGCACCATACGAGGTGTGATAAAAAATATTGGGAATTTTTATATTTCGTGGGCTTTATGATTCCAATTTTCAATACTTGTATTTATTTGCCACATGTTTTTACGGCCAAGAAAGAATACTGCCTGGAAGTTATGTGCCGTTTGTGTGAAGAAATCTGACGAAAACGCCCAGAATTGCGACAAAACAACTCGTGGAAATTTCACCACGAAAATGCTCCCGTTCACACCTCACTGCTTATTCGTGATTGTTTGGTAAAAACCAAACCGTTAATTAGCCTCAGCTTCTATATTCACCGGATATGGCCCCCTGTGACGTTTTTCTGTTCCCGAGGCTGAAGAGAACCGTGAAAGAACGACGTTTTGCCACCATTGATGAGATAAAAGCAGAATCACTGAAGGAGTTGAACTCTATACCGAAACGTGAGTTCCAGAAGTACTTCCAAGTTTGGAAAAACCGCTGGCACAAGTGAATTATATTTATGAGGGATTAATTTGAAGGGGAAAATTTTATATTAATTAATAATTAAATATTCTTTAAGAAAAACGAAAATTTCCGTTGTTTTTATCACACCTCGTACATGCTTCCCGTTTAACATTGAGGCATTTCTAAGCATGTTGGCTAAAAGCTCGCTCATGATGGAGAAAAGCCATATAACTCAAACAACCCCTCCACATGAATATCCTTCTTAATTATCTCCAATTCAATTTTAATTCAAAAGTGAACTGTGCTGAGTGGGAGCTGATTATAAAAGCCAAAAGCGTTCGCTGAATTATGGTTATGGTGTAGGTCGTTGACAAATACCAATGTCCCGCGGGGACCCCGCCATGAAAATACATCTTCCGGTAAAACTTCCAGTGAAAACAGTCATCCCGTTCGACAATTTGTATGCATAAGCGTGGCAATGGGCAAAAGAGGAATGTGGAGGAGCAAGAAAAGGTGTGTGTGGGAGGGGAGCGGAACTTGATCGCGATCGAAAGAAGGCGTAGATGGAGCTCAAAGGAAGAGTATCACGAAGCTCGCGGACCGAACTAAGAACAATCAGGCGAGAGATAGCGTTTGGTTCTGGCATTTATGCCTCTTTTGCTCCCTCCAACTGGCCAACACAAAAAGCTCACTCATAACAAACCGCAAGACTTGGAAAGAAGTGCCCGAAAGTACACGCGCAAGCGTTTATAGGAAATATTGACAGAACAAGTACATCGATCATAGCGAACCATGTGGAATAGTGAATTCCACCACCCACACCATTTGGTACAGTAGGACAAATGACATTTATCAGAGCCTGTCCTCATGAGCAGTAAATACTTTTGGCGAAAATTAATGGTTAATGTATTCTAAGGTTTTCGTCTGTGCTCCTCGAATATGCACATTTCAAAAATAATGATATTAGTGAAAACTATCCATTACCAGTTCTTGTTCGAAACTAAATACCTAATAAAAATATATCCTTTTTTCCTGCCAAAATTAAAACGAATTTAGGTATGTCCTAGGTTTTAATAACCCTAAAAATGTTTCTCTTTCTGAACTTCTTTCACTTTCACTCAAGAAAATGTATACACTCTCACTTCATTACCCTCTGATACGGGAAGAGATGGCTGAAAGCACGGGTGTTTGCATTATTAGGAGGAGATTGAAAAACAAACAAGACACAAGTGCATATAAGTTGCGCACCTTAGCATGATAGATGTCAGTGCCTATGTAATAGATAAATACGAATTATGAAACAATAAAATATGAATTATATTTATTGAACTAACTTGCAGTTTCAGAAAAATTATTAACACTGGCGCAAATGCTACGATTTCAAGTAAAAGAAAAATAGAAAATATTTCAAGGGAGCAGGCTTTACCTATTACTCCACAATTTATAAAAATTAGTAATAATATACTTTTATTATCCTGGTCCTAGTATCAGGGCATGGATGAGAACCAAATTCTTTTTTGTGGAGATCAATGCAGTTTTCTGTCTATGCGCTTGTAATATTACCTTTTTGAGCACATTAATCATGTCGTGTATGTTTAGGACAAAAAAAACCTTCCCGTTTTTTAAACCCCTTCGATACAAAAATAGTTGCCCGAAAGCACGCGTTTAGAGGGGAAAAAAGATGAAAGAAAACAAGTGCCGCATCACTTGCGCACCACACCACGCTGGTTTGGGGAATCGCCGTGGCGGCACGCGCGACTATCGATCCGGCCGAACCCCACCCCCTCTTTTGCCCCTTCCTTCCCCCCCCTCAAGACCCTCCTTCCTCTCCCCGCCCCTCCAGGTTTCCCCCTCCCTCCCTATCCTCGTACACCGATGCCCTCTACATAACGGCCAGGGCGGAAACAGAGTCACTCGCCCGCTAAAGGCCGAGACTACGGGGGACTATGTGAGGGGGAGAGGGTTTTGGTGGGGGGGGGTTGACCGGGGGGAGGGAAGGGGAGGGTATAGAAGGGGGTGAGCGGAAGGTGTACCCTCACGAGAGTGAGTATAAGGGTGTTTGTGGGCAAAAAGGGAAGAATGGACGAGGCAAAGGGTGTGGGGGAAAACTCGGATGGGAGAGGGATAAAGGGAGCGCAAGGGAAGAGGAGAAGAGTAATGGCGGATAATGATGCAAGGGCCCGGATAGCGACGGTTGGGGATGGGAGGGAAAGAAAAAATCTGGGATTATAAGCAGGCCGAAGAATGGAAAAACAATTTAGATTCCGGTGTGTGATAATTTCCGAATTCATATTCCGTTTTTTTATACAAATATAATCTTTTGATTCGCTGAAACGAAAGGGTAATGGTTAGCTGAATCATTCTTTTGAACCCGGAATGTATTTCAAGAGCTAATATGAATTCACCGAAAAATTGGATGAGCACCCTCAAATTAGATAACCTTGCTGTTTCCAGGCGATTAATTAATACTTAACATGAAATTTAAGAACTAAAATGTTGTCCGATAAGCTTGAAATCGTAAGCTCACAAAGGCATGCAAGAGCACCTTTTTCAACTATTTAAGTATGTTTTATGATATTTAACCACTGCCTGTCATTTCACACACTCCTATATGCATAATCAAATGAATTAATCTTACAAATAGAGTAGTATTGTATTTAACGCAGTTTATTTACTGCATTATAATAGATATTGCAATACTTAATTTATATATTAACGCCGAACTTAAATATTTCATTAATTAAATTATGAATTGGTTACATTTTAACTTATACCGTCGTTTACTCATCGTATTTTAGATATTGATATATGTGAATTAATTAAATATAAAACTTAGGGATAATTTAAATTACTATGATATATGCCAAATTAGATTTCGAATATTAACCCTTCAGTGTTCGCGTGAAATGTTATTACTCGGTTGGGCGCGCGGGCCACACCGGTGGCCAGAATTCAATTTTTTTAATTGCCTAAAATTTTCATTTTTTTTGTAAAATATTTTAAAAAACAATAATTTTGGACTAATATCTATTGTTTAGCTAGGTGTGTCTCGCTAGGGAACATATTTATAATTATTAGTGGAACAAAACGCAAAGTAATTGAAAAATCGTGAAATATTTTGAGCATCGAACATCTATTATGACATAAAAGTATATAAAAATCCAACAATAAAAATATGATTGAATGGAAGACAAAACTGATATAAATGCAAAAATAATTTTTTTTTATTCCTGTATTTTTTATTAAAGTAATAAATGAAAAATAATTTACAGAGGGAAATAAAATGATCAGATTCACTACAGAAAAAAAACATTTTTGAACAAAGTTTAGAATTAATGGATCTCAAAATGCATTAAGAAAGTTATATTTTACTATCATATTTGTACTCATAAATGTTTTATTAATTTTAGGAAGGGAAGATACGAGCAAATGAGTCATTATTGAATACAGTTCACACAAATATCACGTAGGTGATATTTGCATGTCTATTTCCCGCATTTGATGCACTACCGTCTTGTCGTTCTGTCACGGCTTCTTCCACAGGCATTGCACCGTCCATAAGAACTGAGTGTTTCGATTGGAGGGAAGCGGGGTCACATATTCCAAGCAATGCACGAGCCTGTGCTCTTATTTGCGTTGGGAGAGTATTGATTCCACTCCGTTTATTTATTTGCGGTTTTATCATTTCCCAGTCTATCTTCTGCAGAAAATCACGTCCTACAACTGGAGAAGATTTTGAATTAACCTTGAACACGTTAAGGGTATTGACACCGGAATTGTTCAATAAATCATAGAAGATCGCCATTGGCCAACATCTTATGTTACGCGCCACATTGTATTTAGCACAGAGTTGGTCCAATAGATCCACGCCAATTTTTGTTCTATTATAGAATGTAATCATGTCTGGTTTCTTTTGGTCACCACTTCCAGGTTCAATGCCAGAATCGTGATGCATTGTGGAGAGAACCAGAACAGTTTTATTTTTTTTGGGGCAGTATGACACGAGAGTACAATTCTTCTGGAAACCAAAGAGTGATGAATTCCCTTCTCTGCTCTTTCTGGGTAAAAATTCTTTCGGATATTCTCTCTTATTTTTCTTATCGTGCCAACATATGTAAGACTTTTATATTTCAGTAATTGTTGGCCAGGGGAAAACTTGTGAACCAGTTATCACCGGTAATATTTCTGTTAGTACCCACAACTGGTTCAACTTACCGAACAAAAATATTTTAAGTAGAATTAATACTTGTGTACGGTTTTTCGGACTGCGATCCGGTGTATATTTCGAGATCAAAAGTGTAGGAATTTTTACATCAACTAATGCAAACATTTTTATGCCATATTTTGATGGCTTACTCGAAAGGTATTGCCTGAAGCTACAGCGCCCACGATAAGCCAGAAGTTGCTCATCCACTATAAGGATCTCAGCTGCGCCAACAAACCTCTGAATGTTACCTGCAAATATTTCAAAAACTTCCCGAATAGTGGCCAATTTGTCAATGACTTTCCGCTTTAACTTTTGACATCATTAAATCTTAGGCATCTCAAAAGAAATCGAAATAATTTTTTGCTCGTGGCCATCGTACCATAATGGGGAACATTTTGTCCTGAGCTCCACAAGACCCCTATAAGGTAAATTAAACATATCAAAGCTTTAATTTCAACTTCATCAACAGGACGTGCATCCCTGTCTCTTTCAAACAGATGATTTACTTTCTCGATATATATATATTTGTATTTGTGGTAATAATTTCAATCAATTTCTCATTAAAAAAAGCTGCAAAGAATCTATCTCTGATTTTACTTCACGAGAAAACCCTTTTGGCCCAGGGACTCGAGTAATATTGCTGTGCTGGCGACGCCTAACCTTTACATTT
Source organism: Pyrrhosoma nymphula (assembly GCA_963573305.1). Taxonomy (NCBI): domain Eukaryota; kingdom Metazoa; phylum Arthropoda; class Insecta; order Odonata; family Coenagrionidae; genus Pyrrhosoma; species Pyrrhosoma nymphula. The sequence goes on from OY754328.1 coordinate 152,294,492, forward strand.
GGTTCACGTTTATTCCATTTCGTAACTTTGTACTTCCCAAGATAAAAATTTCTTAGCCTAATCACACCATCGGAGTCTTCGGCACCTGATTCTTCATTTCTCGCCTTGTCTTCTCCTTGGATGGCTTCATACTTGCCTCTTACTCTGAGGAAGAATAATGTACACTCTCTTGAATGATGTCTTCTTCAAGCTCGTCTGGGTCTTCATCCTCCGCCGATCCAATTTCCAAGTCCACATATTCCTCATTCAGCCATCTCTGAATGTCGTTATCCTGGACATAGTTTTGCCGTAATCTTTTAATGGAAGACATTATTAAGAGTCACTTCCAAGAGGTAGTTTAGCTCTAGGGACGGAAATAGAAATATTAAGGAACATTTTGAAAATTATTTTGAAGTACTCTTTATACATTCAACAAATGCAATCGAAAACCGATAATTGTCCTTGGAAAAGGGCAACTAAAGAGGATTACGAATAAATTTAAAATAACAGTTAAACAAAAAGAAAGCTTATCATAAAATACTGTTGCATATACGAGGCCGTTTATTCCCAGAGCATTATAGAAAATTAATAAGGAACACTTCCACTTCCGTTGAATATTTTGCGAGTCCGCAAAGAGGATGATTCACACACGTCTAAACGCTCCAGGCAAGCGACACACACTGTCTGTAAATACCCGTGCTTCAGCCAAGCTAAGAGAAAAGGAACCCTGAAGAAGTGTCACTGTACCCTCGATATCGGTACCACTGGGAATTCCCGCTCCTAGAGCGTAGGAGGGAAGCTCTTTGTTACTGACCGCGGGAAGAAGGGTTGAGCTTGGTCGCTCGTAACCCCGCCCCCCTCCCCTGCAGAGCAAGGCAAGAAAGTAGGCCTCTTGCTGAGGTACTCAAAAAAGTAACATAAACGTCCCGAACATTGTTTGTCGCCAAAGTAGACAAATATCGAACATAAATTGCTGCACAACTACAAGTGTTGCTGATAGAATAAGGTTACTCAGGCGCGTGGGCCACACTGGTGTCCCAGTCACGCCGGCTTCCATTCGCGCTCTATTTAATGCTTACCCTGTAACAATTTGTAATAAACGTCAATGTGAAGCTTTCGAGGACATAATATTGTGCAGCTACTGAAAATAACGTGTATATTAGGCCATCCAATGAAGAACGGCACGCAAATGAATCACTGTGGGCCACTCTTAAGGCCCACGCGCCCACTGAAGGGTTAAGAATATTACTTCAAATTGGAATGTTGTTTTTGTTTTATTATAGTCTATATCAACCAACAAAATACCATAACCGGATTACATACAAGTTTATTCAGAGGCTCACATCTATCTCAATATTCCCAAATTTTAATGTTTTTTTGCCATAAGTGTAAAAAAGTATAGAAAAATTGTTCTTTGAATGTTTAACAGGACAAATAATAAACAGGAAATATATGCTTAACAAGTTTTAAATTAAGACTTTTATCCATCCTGAATTTAATTTGACAATAAAATATTTTTTACTGTAACACGAAGTTTACTCTCGTTTGAGTCATTCTATCTCACCAGTAAATCTGCCTGATTGTCAAAATGGAAATTAGGGACATGGAGTGAAAAAAAACAGTGTGATATTTTAAAATCTATATTTAATATAATCAAATTAAACGTATGAAGAACTTAATTACAGCTTTGAAGTAAAAATCCACCAAAGCATCCATTTATATATAATAAGCGATAGATTTATTTAAACGGCGTGTCAATAAAAATATTAATTCCTGAAACATAGTGTTAAAATTAAGCTTACTGCTGCTGAATAAACGCAAGAAAATGTAAATAATGCAGAGTAATTTGAATAATACAACATGAAATTATCTAACTGCCTTACACTCCACTGCATAATAAATATGCACTTATTTTATATCACGTATGTAGTACTTACTTTTCATAATTATGGGGGTTTTTAGGTGCGACTGAATGATTCCAGTGAGAGGAAACTTCACGCCCTAGTGGTAGAAGAGAAAGTGATTTTAGATTCATGATGGGCATAAAGCATTCATTTTAACCATTTTATGCATAATTTCTTTTTTTATGTCGAGTTTCTCAATCTTTTGGCGCAATAATTTCGCAAAGACATATAGCCATAAAAATATCTCAGGCATAAAAATAAATACATAATTCGACTCCGGGGCACTTTCCACAATGGCCGCGGAAAAAAAGAATTCAATATATCTTACAAAGTAAAAAAGAATGTGAGTAAAATCAATGTAAAGACATCAGAAAGTGCAGTTCAAATGGATTTTGATCACTTAAAAATACTATAATCTACATTTTTTGTTTTCAGTTATGGTATTTATCTTTCTCCATAGTATTTCAAACGGGAATTTTCGCCGAATCTACTCATTTGGATAAGGTTTTCACCGACGAGTTAAGGCTATATAGTGTGAGCCTTAGCTGAAAGGACTATGCACACAAGTGATCCCCATATGAGATTACCAGCGCACACGTGCGTAATTAGCCTCATCATTCTATATTCTATAATGAGCTCCGCCATAGAGAGATTTATCATGTCGACGGTTGCCCATAATGACGCAAATCTGGGTGACAAGATTCTGGGACCATTGCCATGCATCAGGGCCAGCTGCCAATTTTAGGGCCGGCTGCATAGAATTTCGATTCACTGTTACAGCTAGTGGTTGAGTGGAGAACAACACAGAAACATTTTTTCAGCTTTTGGTTGGCTATCCCAAATAAGCTATAATGCCACAATTATGTACTTACTGGCCAATACAGTGCGGTTCCCAACATTATGGCATCACTAAAACAATCACAAAGTAGTAACATCTGGAATGTTCAGAATTATTCGGCATTAGTATCTCAAAAACGTGTGCCATTAGATCAGAGTCACCTTTTGGATTGAATATTTATTGTACGACCGCGGATATTGAAAAAGTTGTCCATCTCTATACATTAATTTTGTGGCCTTCGTGGGTTCACAAACTGCACTCATTCATCATATGAGTAAATTATGAGCACTGATAAGCACGGAAAGTCTCCCAAGGAATTCTTAAGTTGATGGAGGCGCCTGAAGCTACTTCCTAGAATTTGAAAATGTTGCTGACGACCTACTTCGGCGTGAAGACAACCTCTCGTGAGCATTAGAGACTATTGCGATATCAACTGGTGTTATTCGCGGAAAATGTGGAGCTTCTGCAAAAAGCTCTAATCTGGAATAACATGCTCAAGCCAGTTTCTACATCGATCCCTTCTAACATCGCACTGAGTGTTTATAAAACCAAAACCTAAAGCAAGGGTTGACTCGTAGAGCACTGTATTCTTAAGAGTAAACTAAAATCTAACAAAATCAAACATACTAAGGTTAGAGTCCCAAAAACTGTATCTGTCTGCGTAAAATCACAAAAAAGATTCACTGTTGCAACACCAAGGCCAGATTATTCAAGTTTATGGCATTAATTTATATTAGGAATTAGATGTAAGAATTGTCACAATTTAGTGTGTGTGTATATATATATGTAAATTTTATTTCGAGAATGGCTCTAACGATTTTGATCGACAAACGAAAGTTACAAATTTACTAATATAGGGTACGAAAAAGCGATTTACCTAGGTCTTGACACTGGAAAAACTCATTTTTACAAGATATTGGGCAAATAAAATTGCATTTTTAACATTTTTAACAGCAAAGGCTGTTAAACAGAGGTTTCTTTGTTTGATTTGTTTAATTGCTTACACTCCTGATATAAATTTAAAGTGTTACTTTAATATAAATTAAAAAGAACAAATGTTTTAATTCTTGCATTCAATTCCCATATACACATTGCATTTTCCTGGACTTTTAGTTTTTAGCTCGAAAATCTCAAATTTTTGCACTACTTCAACAATTGAATATATTTTGTAAACTTGGAAACCGCAGCATAGGCATGGAATGGAAATTCCTGCCTAAGACATGTATGCCTCTTTAAAAAAATCTCTTTCAAAGATGCACTTTGAAATTTTAGCTGGAATATATTTCAACCCAACCTCTTCATGTGTGGTTAATGGCTTCTACAAGCTGGGCAGCAAAAACCACATGTAAAAATAGCTTATTTGAAATGATGACTGAACTAAATGATTATTACTCTCAAGAGGGGAATGTTCAGAAAATAATGAGGCAAGAATATGAGTCTTCCGATGATCGTCTAGAGCATTTATAAATGATACGTGATCTTGCACGAATCCAGACAAGTGAAGAATCAAACGAAAAAAGGGAACTACGTTTGTAAAAGATATGGAAACGACAATATAACCAAAGAACAGAAGAATCAGACTCACAAAAAAATTAGCGTCTTCAAGACATGCGTGAACGAGCGGCTGTGAGGCGTAAAGAAGAGTTTGATGATGATCATTATCAACGATTAGAAGAAGAACGCCGGAGAAATTCAAGACGACAACAAGCATTACGGCTAAACCGAATAAGTTCCTACAAGGCAGCTACAACGTCTGATATTTCTTACCATAGTTTGCAAGCTTTAAGTTTTGCTTGTATGCATAATAGAGACTTGCATTTTTCTGAAGAATGTGTGCAAAATCGAATTCATTAATATTCGTTTGGGGACTGCAGCTTGCATGGTAGGATTGATCTACCACATCCAGATTTTCCAAACGAGTTAGCGCGATCTTTTATTCAAGTTCATCCATTTTCTGACGACTTTCATTAAAGGATTCGAAATTTGAATTTATGTTTTGCAATGGCTTAATTCACCGTAGATGACAATCGAACAGTCAACGGTCGAGGAGTTTATTGTTGCATTGCTAGCGGTCAAGTTTATCCCAAACATAATGTAGCAGCTCACCCTACTCGAAATGATGATGGAAGATTTTAACGGCCTCAATATGGACAGATATAATTTGGATAATCAGGTTGCTCTTAGTGCAGGCATAAACAGTGCCATTAATCATGGTATCAGCGAGAATCTTATTAGTCTCTAGGAACACATTTTTAGATCTGAAAATCCGTTTGCTCTTGGATTCATGATAATGCGGGAAGTAGAAGAAGAAGATAATAGACGCTCTGCTGCAGAAGGTATAGAGCCGTCTTATGTTAAGCTGCTTTTTGCATTACCTGATGCCTATGATCACAGAAGGTTTAACATCCCCCTTCAGAATGAAGTGTATGCCGTTGTTTCCCTCAACGCTGACCAAAGCTTTCCAGATAAAGAGTTAATTATTCGTAAATGTGGGAAATCTTTATTTACCATGAACAATATTGAGAGTCGTGTTGGGCCCTTAACTTATCCACTATTTTACCCATATTTTGCAATTTTGGATTCTCTGTATTAGTATTCCTTTAAGAAAACCTAATACCAGTCATCAAAATTTGACTATATTTGAACTAGCTCAGTACCGATTAGCATTTAGACCTCAAATGCCAAATATTTTCCTTCAGACAACAACCTAAGAAATCCTGATCTCCGCCTTTTGAAGTTCAATGCTTTGCATTTCGGTGTTCGGCTTTTTCAGCAATATCGGGTTGATACTTATATAAGAGTGGAACATGACCGTACCCAATGGATTAAAGCAAATTCAAAAAAGTACTTGCAGAAAACTGTAAAAGAGCGATTCAATTTTTGAGTGAATTGGCTGAAAAAAATAATGCAGTTTTGGTGAAAGGATTATTTTGCCTTCTTCGTTCCCTGGATCTACACGTTTTTTCACTTATATGTTGAAGAAGTTATGGCCTTTATCCGTCGACTTGGATCATCAGACTTCTTTATCACAGTGGCGTGCAATCCTGAATGGCCCGAATTTGCGGAAGCAGCTCGTACAACTTTTGAAGATGGATCAACCTTGCAACAATTTTCCCAAGAGCGTCCTGACTCAATAACTTCGACATATGAGAAACGTTGTATGGAAAGAAATATTGAATAATTTTTTATATAATTATAACTATATTCTGTCAATGAATATTTGAAATAATGAAAGAAATATAAATATTTAATTTATTGATGATTTTTAGAATTTCGTTAGAAAAACATTTTTGTGATAGAGGAGTTTTTGAGTTTACTTTATACTACCTAATTGCATCATCACTACTAAATTAAAAAAATAAATATCCGTAATGCTTTATAAAATTTGTTTTATTAAAACCTTTAACCGCACTATTTGAATGCCCAATATAATTAAATAGGCAATATGTGACAGAATAGGAGCATACAAGTTCTTAGTACACCAAATAAACATCGATCAACGCTCGGTAACCAGGTACTACGATGTTATGATAGAATGAGATTTTGTGCATGATTAGATGCATCCAATTATCTGCGTGGTTAAGGAGCTGTATTTCAGGCCGTCTGGAAAAATTTTAATTTGAACAAAGCATTCGAGAAAATACCCCTCAGAAATTAGTCTTGATTTACAAGTGCAGGTGATTTTGACTAGTGATTATCGGTCCTTCAGGGGAAATGATGAATGTAATATACCAAAATTACATAACTACGTGCATGTTTGAGGGGTAAAAATCTTAGTTTACATAAATAATGCCAGATGACTCTGAGAATTTATCGGCATTGCATTAGCAAGGATTATAGCAGAGTTATAATGTGGCCTACAACCGAGAACTGATCTTGCGCTCATTGTCTCATAAGAAAAAACCATGCGTTTCTAATTCCACGCCGTAAGATGAGTTAAAAGGAATTCATCATTTTTAGAGGCCGCAAGGTGGAAAATGGCCCTTCTCTGAAATTTTAGCGATTTCAGAACGCTGCAATTACTTCACTAAGCATATAAAAGCAGCGTGAAGTGAACAGTCAAATTTATGATACTCTCACGTGAAATTTTAATTCACGGAAATTCACCATATCGAACGTTAATGAACGTGCTGTTGAGGCACCGTTTAAGTATGTGCCACCTACCTACCTACTTTGTCTGATTTACATCGAAAAAGCCCCGTGTTTGGTGACAATATAATAACTTTCTATATTTTGGTACCCGTCAGTCACAACAAACGTCACTTCTACCGAGGGTACGATTCTCTATATTCACCATGGCTGAGCTCGAGTATGTACACTGAAAGGCTCCAACAAATCCCTCTCCAGATCACCGCCAATCCTGCTTGGAGCTGCACATAACCCACCAGTCCAACAGTCGACAGGAGCCGTCGTTTTCAGTAAGGACACCGAGTTAAGAAACCACCTCCGGTTGTGTGACCAAATGCGGATTTAAACGGGAATATTTTAATATTTGAGATCTAAATACTTATAACGTCAGCCGCTATATTGCTGATTTATTTTATAACTTTAGGTTTTGCAATTATGTACTTACACTCGTTTATGCTAAGGGATAAAAATAAGCTAATATGAATTTTAAAAAATGCTACTCAAAAATATTTTCTAGATATTAAAATTTTCAAATTTTATGATGATTGCAATCAAATTAATGTAGCTTCTTTTGCAATGTACGTAAAATGTTTTTCTGAAAAATTGTTGCCAGTTTAATTGTTACAAGGTTCTATATCACTTGACGGGCGCAAATACTGTCATAAATAAAGAGCTACTCTGTTTGTCCGACCAACAATGTGTTACTACGTCATGTAACGCTTTCCCGGAATTTGCATGACTGAAATACATTAAAAAAAGTAAAATTGTTGGTCGGAATATCAGGAAACTGAGCTTCGCTCAAACCAGATGTTCATATTTCACCTTAGTATTGATTGAATCTGAAGAGAAGTCAGCAAACACTTAATTAAAATTCTATTGTCCTCGAATTCGCGAGAATCGTCCATTATTAAAGTACCTTCCTCTAAAATGGGTTTATGTTTTGTTAGTAATAACATTCGTTTGTCTACTTACTGAATGTTTTCCATAAAAGAGTACACTTTTGTAAATTTACGGTAACAAGGTATTAGAACAAACATTTTCTGGCGAAAATCGATCATTTATAAACATATTAACGTGTCCGTTCTTTTCTGCTATAAAATTAACAGTTTAATTCTTGCATACATTCTCTTTTTTTAAATCAGCGTGAAATTATTAAACATATGGTATTCCATCACAGAAATGTGAGTGGCATCGAGAACGAATAGATTTGTGGGGTAGCTTTTGAACCCCAGTCTGAATTGAAAAAAGCGACCCCGGAAAATGGCAAGTGGACTGCGTGTATCTTGTATGCCAGCGCGTTGCCACCACATGACGCTTGCATATCTACAGAAGTGCTATATGCAATTGGTCGCAGAGATGGGTCTGGTTTTTCAACCCGAGACCTGGGCCGTCCGTTCTGAATTGTCCATTCCTCAAGGGACCGAGAGGGGTTGCTTTGCTCCTCGTGCTGATGGTGGGACTCTATAATATATCCCCCGTTATCACATCACTTGCAAGGTGCTGGTACATACGCAGGGGTTTTACTGATAAAGCCGTTAAGTGTATTTATCCGATTTTTTAAAGCACATGTGGGTAATCTGTAGCCCAAAAATCTTTTTCCAGCGTTGGACACAGAATAAGAGGCATTAGTATCACGTTTTTAATAATAACTCCTAAGCTTGCTTGCATGTCTTTTGGCAAAAGTGTTACAATTTAAAGCATATTTTGGCAAAAGGTGCAAACGGGTTTATATGGGCTAGTTACTGCTTTTGTAGAGTGCCTAGTCTGCCTAGTCTGCTGCATTTTTTTTAAAATCAAGTACCTAACTTGATAAAGCAGTCCTTGAATTCGCGTTATACTTGCCTCAACCGGTATACCGGCACGGACTACTTTGTGCTTTCTATGACCTATTTTGATTCCACTTGACAAAGAAACTCACAAACATACTTGCATATGTGTGAATGTTCAAAAAATTCAATAATAATAAAAATACATGTTGCATGTGAATTGCACCTTCAACTAGCATATACACTATACCCAATCCAATTAAACTATTGGTACCATTTAAATATACTACACCCACTTTTCCGTAGCCTCGGCTAGGCTGCGCTGAGCGAAAGAACCTTTTTCAAACGAATATATATAATAAAACACAGTATAAGAATCGATTTGTGGATTTCAAAAGTGGGGATCAAAAGAGTGAATGATAATATTTCACCGTAATTCAGTTTATTTATATTTAACAAATAAGTTTGAATAAATATAAAGGCCTCTATTACAATGTTGAAATGGTAGGATTCTAAATTAAGCTTATCTCTTTTCCTTCTACGATAACCACGGTTTTCCTGTACCTCATTCTTGATGAATGTTTCTGGATATACTTATCCACTGACCTTTGGGTTGAATTTGAATTACCTACGCCATTTTTATTTCATGCTTATCATCTAGTCAGGTACCAGAGAGTCGGTTTTTAACAGAAAATGCATTAGCAAAAAGGGAGAACAGAATAAGGTTTCCCGTATAATACATGATGCGTAAAATAGTTAAATTAACGCCAGATTCTCTTATCACCCAGTGTATGTTTTGGGGAAAAACTTTAATGGATTGGAAATGGGAAGTTTAAAAATTAATTCACCGGCTCTTTTAAATAGAATTGTTAAAAAAATCTTATTCTAATCCTTTCTATCGTTTTCCTGTCAGTAATATGAAACCAATATGATGGAACAAATTTGAAGTTTGTCAATAAGTTTAAAGACAAGAAATTTGCCGAGCACGAAACATTTTATGTGGGATTTTCTGCATTACTGCAACGTAAAAAAAACTTATTTACACAATACATAACTAACTGCCACTATCAATGTTTTATTACGTCCACCTAAATGACTAAAGAGAACCTCATTGTTAGGTAAAATACAAGGAGGTTATTGCATATATTACGATTATCACACTCGTTTACTGATCTGAGGCAAGTTCCTGCTCCCGAAAAAAATGATCATTAGTAAATAATCTATTTTCCCGAGTCAACAAATGGTACTTACATGTAATGCAGTGTGAATGTGGGCTAAATATATCCGTAGGAGAAACCTATTTCTTCAACACCCCATAGGAATACTTATTGCGCCTTGAACAACAACCTGAGGAAATACAAAACGGTAGGCCATGAGAAGTAAGCAGCTACAAGTATATACAATGGAAGTACTGTTGCCCTGTTGACAGTCTATGTACGCTTGTTGCGCAGACTGAGCTTTAATGGGACACATTTCCTTTCAAGGAAACCTATGAAATCAGATGCAAGCGTTAATATAAGCTTCTTCAATGGGGTTTGCAAATATTTGTTAAAACTCTACAGAAAAAATGCGAAGAGTGATAAATTTAAAAAATGTTTTTCCATTTTAAAGAAATAAATTGTTAACATCACTTATTCACAGGCTTTTGGCGAAATCAAATTATAAGGATAATTTCACCATGCAACAATTTGGGGAGAAAATTTGCCTCGTGTACCTCAGCTACAAGTATCGAATACAAGGCTCAATAATAAGTGCATCAATATAGTACAATTTGAGTGGTTGATCGCAAATTTACTAATAGATCAAGAAAATAGACTATCCAGCAAAAGATCCAAAGCGTACGCGAACTATAGCAGAGTTTAAGAAGTAAAAGCTATATTGCCAAATAATAAAGTAACGTATTAAGAGAAATAACATTGTAACCCAGCATAAATTTAAAAAATTCCCATCACGCTGGAATGAAAAAACACGCTGTGCTCTCTGCAAGTATAGTAGGAAATAAATTAATCTGGAGTGGCGAAACAACTTTTGACGAAGACCGGAATGCAACTTAACAAAATGATCCCTTCTAAGGTGAATTTTGTATAACTAGCATAATCAATGAATTTCACCATGTAATTGAGTTTCATAATTTATATATTGTTCCCAACCCATATAAAACCAAAAACCATACTTATGTTAAAGAAGCATCAAAATCTATTCATGGTTAGACAAAAAAAATACCTACGCATGGAGAGACCAAAAATGATTTCTAAAGCCAACTGAGGACATAGTTAGCGGTGGTGGTATATTTCTCGAATCAAAAAATCGTCGGTTCCACAAGATCAATGATACAACACGGACTAAAAAAGGTGGACGCATAAATAAAACTGGCCCATGAAATGAAGGCACTCAGCTTCGTTTTAATTTTCCACCGCTTGAGGTGAAATGTGATAAGATGATGCTCCTGACAGGAACCCAGCAAATGTTCCACTAATTAATTCTTCTCTCGGACATTTATTCCCGAAATGTTCTCGAATCAGAAGCTGCAGAAAAATGTATTTGATGATCCAGCCATGGGAACATAAATAAAAAAATTCAGAGACATTCGGTTAAAAATTGTTATGAAGGACGAAAACGTTATTTTCCTTTTCCGCATCTCAATTTATAAAAGAGCATTAAATCTCAAAATGAGTAAATCTCAATTGATATTTACACATTGCATTTTACTTAATGTTGTAAAGCTTAATAAATCAATGTCGATAAAACACAATAGTTACTTCCACACTCGTCACAAATGAAGACAGACCGACCCAGGTTTTGGCACAGAGTGCCATTATCAAGGGACCGAAACCTGGGTCGGTCCGTCTTCATTTTTGACATTAAAGTGTGAATGTTACCATTGTGTTTTTATCATCATTGATATAAAATTCTTCTACAAAATAAGGCCTGATACTCTTTAATACGTTAGTAAATAAATAACACCTATTGAAAGCTTTGCACATAACTCAAGAATAGAGAATAGATAATATCCTATCTCAATAGATCTGTAACTTATTGACTAGAAATATATTGACTGTTAATTATCATGCCGATAAAAACTAATGAAAGTTCTGATGGAAAACTTAATATACTCACTAATAGCTTTAAAATAAGCAATTTCTTGCTTATTCTACTCCCGTAGCTATAACTCATTTGCTTTCATAATTCATCAATTACGTAAAAACAAAAAAGTATCAGAGAATATTTTTATCATTCTTTAATTTATATTCTGAAAAAAACTAGTTGTAACAAAGCAAAACCCGTCATTGAGTTAATTAGATAAAAAATAAGCAAGACCATATACACATGAAACATTCATGCATCATAAATAAATGGGCATGATCGATGTATAAATTTATATACCCGCACGGCACTAGTAACCGTAAGAGCTTATAATTGGAGATGCAAAAAAGTCATCAGCAGTTCATCATGATTTTCAAATAAAAATGTCAGAGATCGCTACAATAACCTAGATTATTCATCCACAAATATAATAATTCCATACTTTGATATCTTGTATGTGAATCAACGAACTTCTACGAACATTCTAAAAAAAAGCTCTGGGTAGAAACAACAGCATGAAAACACAGGAATCGCAATTGGAAGACCTAAAAAGGTGTACACGAGTAACAGTCGGAAAGTCAAAGGTAACCTCGTTACCCCACACAACCCCACCATGTAACATCCATTCCTCTGTACTGGCTTAAAGAAGGGGTAAACAATTTGACTTGAATCCGCCGCCAGGAATCTATTATATATATTTTTTTAAGATTATTTCATTTCGAAGCTCGATTGGAGAATGGTTAAAACTGTGCAAGAAGGAATAGGAAACAGTTATTTTTGCACAGCATTTATACGCAAAATATATAAACACATAAAATGTCTAAGACTAAAGGATCAAAGCGGCAATCCTCACCCTTTGTCTTAATAGCTAAAGAACGGTTGGATGCAGTAATTACAATGACAGTCACGATAGTGTCATATCATGCTTTTTACAATTTGCAAAACTACCCAAAACCAATTCCAGATAAATTTACGAATAATTGTGAGTGAAGATAAAAACGTCTGGCATAGAGCAAATTAAATGTTTAAGAGATTGGTAAAGAAGAAGATAAGGGACTCTGGCCGTGAGAAAATTAACGAAAAGATGGGAAGAGAGGAATAGAGGAAAATGGTTGGAGAAGAAAATATGATTTCATAGAATTATCCAAAATGCAGGAAGGAGAAAGAAGGGGTGAAGGGAAAGGAATTCCTCAGAATGCCTTTTGATCTCATGCCCTTTGGAGTTTCCTTTGCCTTCATAAGGCATCTTTTCCACTACATCTGAGGTCAAATGTTCTATTTGAATCCTTCGTAGATTCATACGCATAAAATTACTTTCTTTAAGACAATGTGTAGCCATTTAAGACAATGTGTATAATGTAGCCAGGAATTCAGAGCAATATTGTCGTCCAAAAGATAAAAAGAATAATGCTAAAGAAAAACGCTAGACTACCGTGGTTACAATACAAGAATATAGTATACAATACAGCATCAACTCCATAACCTCAAAACTGTTCGACAGTTATAGAGGGAGCCACATCCATCACTGAACTAAGCCATTCAGTTTACCAGTCTACTGTTCATTACATTTTTCACCTCTAACTTTTGAGAAAGATCTTGGGACCAGAAAAATAATCGCAGTAGTATAGCAATAGTCATGCATTAGTTTCATAACTTATTTGAGATATCTCGCCCTAATATTTGATCTATTGATTGAGTTAGTGGATGTTACCTAGACAGAAAAAAATTACCAAAGCATATATTTCAATGCATTTTAAAAGTAACGCCTCTGAGGCATTCCTATCTTAACCCGGGAGTGGTCGCTAAGCTACCTATCATGCGAGAGTTCGCGTGTAAAACTTTTTCTCTCACTCAAGTGTATCATTGATTATCTATCATAGAGCGTTTATTGGCAATATATTACACTATATTTAGATTTAATTTATTTCTCTTAATGATCATTTGAAACATTGATTCCCACGTATACACAATTACTTATACAATGAAGTAATTATTTCAACGTTTACTGGCGATGATATCGTTGGGTATCAATGAAGAAAATTACCATTCTCAAGAAGAAATATTAATTTATAAGGACATTCTCATGACTCATAAATTTACATTAACATATCTGCTCTCCACGAAATGAATCAACTTTGCCCGCATGTTGCGAAAGTGTAACGCAACTGAATGATAAAAAAGGCTAACGTCAGTGGTCGCGCGATGAGAAAAAGTCTCACACCTTGTAGCCGACGGTATCAGACATATCATTAGACAGCTGCGGACGCTTCATTTATACTTTATGAGACGGTCAGTCAATAGGAAGAGATAGAAAGTCAGCTAGAAGGAAAGAAAACTTATTCTAACTCATGATTACAAAGTTAGCACAAGTTTTAATTTGGCGTGAGAGAAAATCTCATAGCGCGACCAATGGCGGGTTAATTTAGTTGTACTAGCAACATGAGCTGAACAAAAAGAACATAACTGGAAAGGATTAATATAAAAGAGATAAATCTATACAAGAAATGAGCTTAGTACTATTCACTGTAGATCTTTAGGAATACGAACGAGTATCTACTTGAAAAATTGAGTGGCTGAGGTAATATTTAAATGCGATTTTGAGTGTTAAGGGCTACACTGCAGGTAAAGACCATTGTAAACAGTAAACTGCACTGCAAGTAAACACCATGCCAGAGGGGCCGTCGTGAGGCAAGAGACTCTGACTCCGTCGTGAGGCAAGAGCTCTGGCATGACGAGGGAACTGTTTCATGGAAATAATTACAAAATAAAAAACAATAGTCACGCAATCGCTTCATAAGCAATTTGAGAAATCACGCCCTAATATTTGAGTAGTTTATTAAGTTAATGGATGTTACCGTGACAGAAAAAAAAGCGATAACCAAAGCATACCCTCAAATATATTTAGAAAGTAACTAATTTTTAATTTTTATCTGTCATTTGGATAAAAATTAGCAATACGGAGGAGAAAATACGCCAAATTCCACATATTTTCCCTCGGGATCGGCGAGAGCAAAAGAGAATGGGGAGGAAGGATGAAAAAAATGAAGACAGCATTCCGGGAAGGTCACGCGTTATCACCTGCGGGGGGAAGATTAAGAAATTGAGAGCGGCGGGCAGGAGAGGGGTCGCGGGGGGAGTTGGAGGAGATAAGAGAGGGAGTGTGGGACGGGGAGAGGGGGGGGGGGGTTTGGAGAGAGTGCGTGGGAGTGTGAGAGAAATGCGGGAAAAGGTTATTACGTGCTCGCATGAATGGAGGCGGGGAGTAGGGGGCTCCGAGAGTTGAGGGGGTGGCGGGGGCGGACGGGCCAGATGTGCCCCCGCGGAGATGTTTGGCTCGCACTCCGACGGTGGCGCTGCTGCTCCGCGGCGAAATGTCAAGTAGCGACGGGAGGTGGTACGCTGTACTTTGTCTCTCCACCCACGCCGTTCCCCGCGCCCTCTCCCACCTGGCAATCCACCCCGCGGGGGCAAAGCACGCGTGCCCACGCTAAACGGGAAGCAGGGCACGTGCGTGCAAAATGAACCACCCCCGCCGTCCCTCGCCCCCATCCGCCCCTCCTCTCCACTCCCGCATCCGAAAATCCCTCAATTCCAGAAACTTCGCGATCGCATTTCCAACGAAAGGAGGATAATGCAGTCCACAAGAGGACCACGAGTGTATTTTTACAGAGGGAACGGGTGACGTTTATAATGCTTCGGTGGAGATAGTGGGGGAAGGTCCTAGTGCCGTACAGACAGCCCACAGAACCTAAAACCGGGGTAAATCCTTTCCTAAGACACGGGCAAAATGTCAACATGAGTCTATTTTCCGTCAAGAGAGGGCCCCTTCGTCGTGGTTAGCCATGCGTCAACTCCATTTTATTGCATTATGCTAAGGTAATTGCACAGTTTCTTGTGTATGAATTTGACTCGAAGTATTTTTACTTGGAATACTTCAAGTATTTGATTTAAATATCACTGGGCACCATTTCACGTATGGCTGGTGATGAAGATAAAGTCGAGGGAGAAATACGTTACACACTGTCGACAAACCACTCTCAAATTTAATAGCCAATTGCTTACAAAATATTTGCATGCCCATATTTTTTGTAGATGTAATTTCTGTTTCCTCAGAAGGTTGTTGCATCTCACAAATGTGGCTTTGTTTGCGCTTAATGTTTGCCACTGTTAAACTTACTAAAAATTATGATATTTTGTATTTACATGTGTCTAAAGGGAATTTATTTATTTTCAAATACTGAGCGCTTGGCGAATGACCAACAGCTAATCATTAACTTTCAATAACCAACTATTATGAAAGGACACCCAACTTGAAGAAAAAATGTTTTTAAGTCATATAGCATTCTTTTGTACCTTGTATTTCTTTGTAATTTATTCCCAAAAAAGGGAAGACATTGTAGAGTACAGTTGTATAGCATAAGCTCTCGTGGAAGATTGAAATACAGCAATTACATGATAGCATTAGCATAGTAGGACATTAAATTAGGGTGTCACTATTCACAATAAACGTTTAATCACAATATTTACGTGACCTTGTCAACTAGGCCCTCTGATGACACTACCCCCACCACTCGGCAAACGCCACGACCTTTATTGCCGCTGTTCTGCCCACCCTCATCCTCCATCGGCCCCGTACTCCAACCGAAGGCCCACCACCGCCTTTGTTCGGTCAACATGTCCGTCAAAGCACTCCCGACGACCCACCACCCCTCAATCTGCTCTCACCGTGGTCCACTCACACATGCACGCACTCTTCCCGCAGCCATCCATCGACCCGCGAGCGCTCAACCTCTCGGCCATTCTCCAATTGAGCCGAGGGTGGGCCGGGCTCCTTTCTCCAGCCACCCCACTCAAAATCCCTCTCTCTTCACGCAGCTTCAACTACTCCCACAACGCAACCTTTCCGCGCGACCCCTCACCCCACACGAAATACCCCACGAGGATCAGGCAGGTGTATGGTGGCTAGAGCACTAGCTTCCCATCCAGAGGGACGGGGTTCGAATTTCGGAAATGTAGGATATATTTTTCATCGAAATCCCGATACCTACTTAGTTGTCGTGTGGTGATCACTTCAAGTGTAGTACTCCGTAATTGATTAGTAATTCTGGCATGAAAACGTTTGAAATAAGAGAAAGGTTAAAATGAAGCCAATGCCGATTTGAAAAGGATGTCGGAGGAATAATTCCATTCTTTCCATTTTTATCCATAATCAAATTCTTAATGCATAAATGACAACTCGATATGCTCTCGTAATTAGATTTTCAATGAACAAGAAATTTTTCTGATTTTGCAACATACTTTAAAGATATGATGTTTTAATTAGCTATTTTTTTTAAGTTATGCCACTCATTTAATGCAAGTAATGACTCGATTACGTATGGCATGCTTGAGAGAGTTTTGAAATTCCCAACTGTTTAGGTACTCAAACAAATTGCCCGACGGGGTACAAAGCAAAACCTTTCCACTTCAATTGCCGTTATTTTTCCCTACCCTTCATTGCCTCCATATTGGTCGATTATATATGCATCTATCTTTCTTAAGCCACAACATTGTCTTCCTACTCTTTCTACATGAGGGACTCCCGTACGTTTCCACCATTCCATATCCCCGAGACATAGTATTTCTTGAGCTTCTCACTCCCAAATCCTCATACAATTTACATTTAAAAAATTAAATGTAAAGGTAAAGAATTAATTAATTGCATGGCACAAATTTTGTTACAAGGAGTACCTACATAAGAAAGTCCACTGACTGTTTGTGTATTTTGCAAGAGTTAAGGAAAGTTCAGTGAAAGTTTTGAAATACTGTGTTTAAATAACATTTTAACCACGGACCAGTCCCTCTACCCCACTCAATTACCATGTAATTTTCACATATCTTAAGCACCTGAAAGGTAAATAATTGTCATGATTTTAAATGTCATAATTAAATTAGAATTGCGGGATTTCACAACTAAATATGAACTTAAATTTGTCATTTTTATGGTTATGATTTATTACGTGCATGTACACATAAATGCGTTAGCATGTGCCCCCTCGACGACTACCTTTGCAGGTAACGAAACATGGGCCTCCATACTACCTCGGATGGGCACCTGAAAATCCCACCTGTCGTCAATTAATTACTCATTCAAAACTAATGACACACGTGACCTCGGCTGTCATTCAGGCTTCCCCTTGCGATGACTACTTCTCCTCAATGAGACCCTTATCCCATTCATTCTCTCGCTCCCTCCATCCCTCCCTCCCTCTCTCCCTCCATAACCTCTCTCCCTGTTTATCCTGCTCAAATTTTCCCTCACCTCAATTGCTTTTTCCCAGAATGCCACTCTGTAGCGTCTGCTTCGGTCTCTCAGCCAGAATTTCATTAAGATGCGACGGTCAATTTACTAAACTAATTAGCCTTAATTTCTTTCAGGTATTATCAAGAATATTTTTTGAAAGTTTTAGAACTGGATGCCCATATCATTTGAAAACAATATCATTTTTTTCTTTTTCACAATTGATAGCCCTTCTACCGAGATTATTCTTGGCATTTCAAGCAACGGGATTTATGTCACTCAATAGATATGACATGCATCAATTTCATCATGCCTTACAAAATGATTTTTCTAAAGTGCTATTTTTTCGAGTAAACACGAAAATTAACTGTCTTCCCATTAATCAAAAATGGTATTATTTCTACGAAATTTTTCCATATTCATCTTACTCAATGGCAACTCAAAACACACAAAAAGTCAATGAACTTTACAATTAGTATATTTTATCTGACTCCCACAATTCAATAGCATTAATATTTAAGATCGGGAAACAAGACAGCTCTGCTAACAATTATTTACAGATAGCATGACGTAAGGAATGAAGGGAGAATTATGTAGGAGTTATTCTTAAATAGATTTTTTCCCATTACTCCTCACCTTCTTCGCCTACCTTCCTCGTCTCATACTCTTAATATCTCCCAGCCTCTTCTTTTTGCTACCGCCTATACGGCTAAATTCTCTCCAAAATCCTGACTCTATCCTTCAAAGAAACTCTTCATCAACAGACCACAGCCCTATTAACACTGTAGACTGTGATGATCTGTGAATCGTCTCTATGTTCTGCTTCCTCAGAATCCTTGAGATAAGTCCCGCGGTCATAGATCACATATGGAAGACAGGACTTGGTGATGTTTTTTGTCTTCTAGGAAAGAAATCCGACGGAAATGACAAACCAATCTCCAATCCTGTAACATGCCATGATTTTCAAATATAATTTTATGATATAAATAAACTTAATTGCATTATAAGTATGATGCATATTTGCGCTACAACTATGTTTCATAATTTATGATTCATATTCCAAGGTTTCCTTTGATTACGCATCAGGACATTACTTAGTTCACTTGTAACCACTCCTACGTAAGAATCGGACATCTGATCGGTAATAGATCGATAGAAAAAAATAAAACTGGTAATCATGTATCATAAAATATTTTACACACATATATGATTCTTATAAAATGCATCGATAAATTATGCTGATCCTAAATCATCCGGGAATGGCCTCAAAACTCCACTGCTCTGACGAATATTAGGAATCATGCTCAATGGATCACTGTGTACGATGAGACAGCTATAGAAATTACATGGCAATAGCAATTATTTTATTGTTTTTTAGGAAAAAATATTGGTCAGTATATTGTAAAAATATTTAAAGTGGTCATGAAGAGAAATCATCTAGATTTTAGCATTTAAATATGTTCTAGAGTTACTTCAATAAGACTGAGGAAATTAATACATATTCATTAAGTTGTTTGATGGCGTTCTATCAAATGAAGTGGATTGATGTAGAAATCCGGATTACCGTCCACACGATAAAAGTGACATTGATATGCATGAATACAAAGTTTTAAATATTTTGATAATTGGGAGCGTTTTAACCTTTCTCCTTCCGCCGCCAACGCGTTTGACTAGCGCGTCCTCCAACGGAGAGTGGGCAAACAACACTCGGGAAGAGGCGGAGGGAGGAGCGGCGATCGTCTACTGTCACGGATTAATATACAGGATAGGAATGTCAACAAAGAAATGCGTTCCCTTAGTGTACGGTTTCCTTCCTCCACCACAAGTTGTCACTAGCATCGAGCGCTGCTAGTTTATGAGCATTGCACTGAAAGAATTTAATTTAAAGAGATGTAGAAATGAAAATATGATTCCCAGAAATTTCAAACTCATACAAAGTATACCTTATCAATTAACCTAATTTTTCAATTTCCATCCACCGTGATATAATGAATTTTACTTAAGATAGCGAGGGTGATAACTGCAAACATTATGAAACTATATTTTCATTTTTGGAACATATATGATGATTTTGAAATTATAGCAGCTCCTATCATCATAATTCAGAGAAGCGTTTGGACATTGCTATTTTTGGTTCTTATTCGCTCTACGTTACATATTGATGCGTATAATTAGCCCTTAGTAGGCGCGACAATTTTGGTGATGTTTATAGGTGCATACGGGGGTAAGCGGTATGCCTAAAAATCAAAGAAATTTTAACAACAGAGGATAATACCAACGGAATGACATTTATTTTTTATATTTAATATCACATCATCAGCAAACTTGAGTGAAAAAAGCATTTTTACCTAGTAAATTGTAATTATTTATATTCGATCCTTTACGGAAAAGTTGGCAGAATATTATTGGAATTTAATGTAAACCATAGTTACGCCAAATAGAAGTGTAATATATAATCAGAACATGTGCTTGGTTTTTGTCTTGAACATGTGTGATAAATTAATCACAATACTTTGATAAATAATATCCTTTTATCGATTTTAGAACCTTATACTTTGAAGCATATTCCCTCTACAGTTCGTCTCTACCTTCACAGCACTTTGATAACATTAAAAAACTATTAAAGCATTTTAGCAATATTATGCATTCAGAACTTAAAAACAATGCATACATCATTCAAAATACGTAAAAGCATTAACTCGTTATGCTAATAACTTGCATATTTACTGTTTTAAGCTCAATTAATATATTTCAGATAATTCTTACGGGAATACAGAGAAAAAAAAGATGCATTTTCAGTATTGTCTCTGCCTAATAACAAAAATTCTGCCACCTATGGATTTTCAATGAAGTTTAAGGACACAATAATACTTTGCTATAAGTGTTGCACGACCAATGCATACAGATAGCACGAAAAATATGAATGACAAAAATAACTACCATTGTAAACGTTAGTCAGCTGAATAAGTACACAGTGATTAAATATTAGCATTGAGTTGCTTATTAAGTATGTTTATTGTCATTTTCATTTTGCAGAAAGGTGATAATATGAATTAGGCGTTCATATGATGAGATATAATAAAATTCATGATTTAGAGAATATATTGATTTTATTTTACTGCCGCTCACAAAACACTGAATAGTGCCTTTTCACGAAATTTTTCTGTCATTTGTTGAATTAAAAATATAATACAGCATTTAAATTTCATCACGTTTCATGAAAATGAGAGGATTTTCGGCAGACTGTTTTTTTAAATAAAGTCAGCATTTATTCTTTTGTACTGCTGCCTAAGTCTCATTTAAATTAAACAATGCAAAATTTGTGTTATCATATATAGATATCTGTCCCATACGTTTCACAGTGAAATATAAAATATACTTTGTCCAAACATAATCATAACTCTAATGTTCTTGCATTCCAATCTGAAAACATTATATTGCTCTTCATTAAAACTTTCGCAGCTCATAATGACTAATAAAATATGATACTGGTGTATGCCGCGTGTTGTTTTCGGTTGGCCTGACGTTTCGTGACCCACTGCTGGTCACTTCTTCATGGAAATCCATGGCATTCCCATGAAGAGGTGACCAGCATTGGGTAACGAAACGTCGGGCCAACCGAAAACAACACTCGGCATACAGCCGAATCATATTTTATTAATCACTATATTGCTCATTAGGATATGCTCCGCTTGCCTCAGCATAATGTAAAGGTTATTATGCGCCTACTATGAGACTACATTGCCAGTTTGCTTGCCCATTGCTTCCCATTTATGAATCACAATACTTGATGCGAAGTGATTTACGCGAACTACAGACGTTTTCCTCAACCCTACACGAGGTATCACTCTTTCCCATTTTTTTAACTATTCCTCACCACGTGGCAGTGAAAATAAGGGCACCTTTTTCTTCGCAATTTTGTATCCCGAATCACACCCGGTCACAAAACAAGATCTTGATCTGTAATTCGGTGAATTACCTTCTCGGCGGTCTCGGCCATCAATGCCGGAGATATCTCTGGCTCCATCCATTTCTACATTAATTTACTTGGATGATATGTATTAGAAATACGATGAATCATTATGTATGGTTATATATACGTGAAATTCAACGAAGTAATATGGTTGTAATACGTAATTAAACGAAGATGAAGATGAAGCCTATTGTGACAACACTACATCAACTGGTAATATCCAACTTTCTGTATGTATTATTCTAGTTCTCATTCATAAAAAAGCAATATTGGCAATAGTGCAACAGTCCGAAATGTTTCCTTGTTTATAAACACAAACTAAATCACGCTAACTGGCCACTAAATAAAGAAACAATTCATTACTAACCGATGTTTTAACAAGCAAGCAATGCATCAAGGAAAAAGTCTAGCAGAGCTAGGTAGTAGCGACAATTTGTGGCGAAACACTGAAACCGTACACGAATGGTACGCTTTTGCTAGAAGGCGATAGCAGGGAGCTTCAGGGGGCTGTCTACTGTCTCTCTCTTTCTCTCTCTCTCTCTCTGGCTCACACACACTCACACAGCGCGCTTTCCCACGCTCCCTCCGGGGGGCGAGGGTGGGCGGGGCGGGGCGGGGAAGGGCGGGAGGGAATATATTAAACAGTAGTAGTAGTGTTGGTTGGTCGTTCATGCCTCCATTCATTCCCTCCCCAATCCCCCTTCCCACCTCTTTCCCCCCCCCCGCGCCACTTGCCCTTTCCCTCACTACCACCCACTCACCCCCCTCACAAACACCCCCTCCACCTCCTCCCCTCCTCGTCTCCCCCTGATCATCCCCTCCCTCCACTCGGAACACCCACGCGCGCGAAGCAGACACAGACGCCTCCCTCCACCTCCTCCGCATCCTCCTCCTCTCTTTCTTCCGATCGCCTTTCATCCTCCTCCTCCTTCTTCCTCCCCCAATCCACTTCCCCCCCCCATTCCTCTCATTTATTTCACTTCCTGGAAAACACTAAGTGATCTATACTGTGAAGAATATATTGGGTGCACTGGATGAGATATGCCAACATGATAACGCGACATTATACACATGGAAGTTATGGGACGTCCATTAATTACGTGAGGCAATTTTTGCTATTTTTCGACCCCCCCCCTCCTCCCTTGGTGAGATGTCATGAGATTTCGCTCGACCTCCTCCCCCCCCCCCCCCCCCCCTAATCACGTAAGATTTAAAAAAATGTATTTTTAGTGTAAAGACGTTAATCTGTGCTTGATTGCGTTGGATTTATTTTAAAAAACATAATTAGCTTCATTATTTTTATTTAAGACTAGTTAAGACTAGTATTTTAGACTTACTAAGAACGTAATCTAGAATCACAGAGAGAAAATCGAACAATAAAATACTTAAATAGGAACTACTAAAATTCGTAAAAGAATACTCATTATAATTCAGTCCACGGGGACTCATGTGTGGTCAAAAGAGAGACTACTAGAATCAACATGTCCATGTGATTTGTTTTCACATTTTTTACTTATTTAACTTAGTTTTCTCACAATTTTACACTGTTTCTTTCGGAAAAAAATTACGTGATATACCCACTCTTCCCCACGTGATATTGGGTGAGATTCGGCTCGCCCCCCTCCCCCCTACACACCTCACGTAATTAATGGACGCCCCCTTACTTCTATGATGGTTGACTTGAAAACCCTTGCAAGTGGTACTCTCAATGTCTCAGTAAGGACGTGTTAGTGCGTAGGTTTCCGCGGATTCGATCAGTTGGCGTCTGCATGGCTTCTGGGAATTCACCGCGTTCGTTGGAATTTCTGGAAAGTAGTTTCGCTGACTATAATTTTTACCTGGAATATTCTTCTGTTGTTAGCATTGAATAACAATAAATAACCCATTTGTTGCACTTTATAGATCCACATGGTTATTTGATGTAATTTACACCAATTTTGGAAATCTCCATGTGCCTGTGGTACTCAAATAGTGCGATGTTCTATGGCATTAAATGCTGAAACCATAGTAGGTGATTTTAGTAATAACCATATTCAGTGTTCATATCCGTCATTCATTTATATGGAAAACATTCGGAAGTAGTGTGTAAACCGGACGATGCGCAGCATGTGTCCATACGAATCGAGAAATTGCCACATTTGATACTCCCAATGTATGAATGTAAATTCGTCTCATTATTATTATACACATACTCGAATGTTTTGAATACCAACATAAATTGATGCGTTGTATTGAAATTAATCAACCCGATGTATATGCTTTTCGTACTTACTACCCATATGCGCTGGCCCTTACACTGTGATATGAAGAATAGAGAGTATATATTATATCGGTATTAGAGCTGTACAAGCGATATACGAGGCGTGGAGTACTACGCTTGGTGCGATATTGTGTAATATCGAGGCTACACGTTAATTGGCGTTATTGTGCTACACGATCAAATATGCGACGGAATGCGATAAAATCACGTCCATCAAATTTAATTCATAACCAATTGTGAGTGGCAAGAGCCGATAATGGGATTTGATGAGTGTCGCTATTCAATATTTGCGGACGCATGATAGGACACAGCACTACTCTTGGAGCCTCTCCGAATGCATTCATTCATTCTATGCGCTTCAGATCCTCGTTTCCCTCCTTCAAATTACTTCATACGTTCCTATTTCTCTCCCCTCCCCCTACTCTGTCTCCCTGCTGTAAGGTTGTAAATTTTGTGGGACAAATTACCTGGTCATTTTTGGAAGGTAAACTCGGCGAATTTATTTTACAACTTTTATTATAATACATAATTACAAGTGAAATTTTAAAATAATTGTTCGGTTACATCAAATATTTAAAAATAAACCGTATTTTAATTTCTAAAGATTGATATACTTTTGTCACGTAATTAAAAAAATATTATGCTATGTAATGATAGATTAACAAATAACTTAATAATGTATTGTTTAAGTAGGTTCCTATTTATATCGGTTTCAGTTTGTTAAATTAGGTTCAATTTTGTAATTGTAATGTAATTGCCAATTTATTTCCAATGTTATTTGTGTGTGTTAGCTATTCAAATATTTGTAAACTTAGGCTATTTTAAATGCATTGTATTTCGTTTTCTGTTGTGATCAAATGTAACTACTGTACATGCTTTTCCCATAGTAGGTAAACCTCAAGAGCAATAAATCTTTTTCTAATTTAATACCCTTAACCCTACTTTCCCACCTTGCCTCCTCCCGTTTTCTCGCCACACCGCGACGTCAATGGGTCTAATTTAATTGCTACCCGATATGGTGGACCCCCTCCCCCTTATTTCTACTCCACTCTACTCCTCTCACAACTGCTCGAGGGCACCGTCTGATTATCTGCCTCCCCCCCCCTCCGCCCCTCCTCCCGCTCTCAATCTTCAAAAGGGTCAGTGCTCGAAAATGTCTCCTCATCCTCGGATGCAAAGAAATAACCAATCGGCCCCGACTTTTCCTTTTGCCATTTACCTCGTGTCTATGTATTCCAAGGTTCCAGGAAAGCCTTACTGCGGCACGACAAACTTCCAACAGAAAGAAAACTATTAAAGTCAATGCTGGCTAGCGTTAAGTCGGCTCTTCCTTAGTGAATCCGTCCACTATATATATAGAATAGATTAGATTAGAGTTTATTTCACCCAAAATATATACACAATTTTAACAAATCAAATTTGGCTTAAAAATATGCTCACTTTATTTGTTAATTCAAAGCAGCAATTGAGTTAAATAAGTGGTGTTTAGCTAGACGTTACCTGAATTAACACGAAGATATTAATCGTTGAGTTAAATAAATCCTGTGATAAACTTCTCATATTTTATAATAATTAAGCTATTCATTCCCATAAGTAAAAGGCAAATACCATTTATACCATTGTATTGAAAATCTCAACGTTTTTACTCTAACTACTAATTACGACATGGATAACAAGGAAAGTTTTTTAGAATAGCATATTCACAAGAGAATAATATTCTGTAAACCTTAGGAGATTTCTAAGGCATGGAGCTACAAATAGTCAGAGCAATGCGAGGTTACGGCAGATATATTTAATTTTAGAAGAAAGACTGAGGATCTAAATGGATATGGATGCCCAGGTATTGGCTTACCATCTCGACGGCTGACGTTCAAATACCGGCTTTGGCGGAGATATTTCAGTTCCTCTCCATTCTTCCTCCCTCCCCAAAATTGACCTTCCTTAACCTGCACCTATTCTAATGGCATAAGGGACCTCAGTATTCAGTCGCCCTCCGAAATATCCAACGCAACCAACGTGAGAGCATCTCAGAAAGAAATTCATCGGTCCCTAGCGGACTTATACTCTGGAACAAAAGCGTTGCGTTTGGCTGTGTCGAAGAATGGGACGTGCGTTTTACGTGATTAGCTATTAATATTTAGTGGTTATTGTGATAGCAGTTTGTGCCGTCATTTCTTGCGCGCGCCACGTCAAATTCCCTCCACTCTCGAAGCCATCCTGATTCGTTGCGATGAGGATATATTGGTTCTGATCAATGGACAATTACTTGCCATTTCCAGATGAAATGCGTTCTCTTGTGCCTCGACTTTTCGGTGAGTATTATCTGACATCTAAAATTTTACTTAAAATGTTGTATTTGTTCTTGATTTGTAACCAACAGACATGGTACAAAATCAATGTTTTGCATAAATCGACAGACCTAGAAAATGTTTTTGCAAAAAAGGTCTGCAAAGTTCAAGCACATTGGACTCGCGAGATGGCCATGAAGATGGCCACCAAAACGCTCTCCCACAAACGACGATCGGTAAGCAACGCTGGCTAAAGGTGATGCTTGCACTTTACATCTACATCTACAGAATACCCAGCAAGCCACCTAAAGGGTTTTTGGCAGGGGGTGAGTAGTCACCAACATAACTTTAGTCGTAGATGCAACTGAACGAAATCGTATTTATTTAAATAATGACCATATTCAAGAAGTTATAACGTTGAAATGGATCACACTCCACATATTACATAGTCATCTTTGCCCTGGAAGTCCTTTGTCAGACTGACTTTAAGACGAACACACGCAAAAAATCGAATAATATTACGTTTTACGGCACAAAGTACATGCACAGTTCACGTTGTATTATCCAAAGGAGAATTTTTTGACACACCGGTGTGGAGTGACCCAAAATCCTATTCACCCAACGAATATGTAAGCGCCCAGCCTTTCCCCGACATCCTCTGACATTTGCAAGTTTGCTAACGGAGCTCCCCCATCGGCTCAGCCAACCATTCAATTTACACGATGTCACCGCGTCCATCAAGGCAAACTCTCTCTCTCTCTCTCTCTCTCTCTCTCTCTCTCTCTCTCTCTCTCTCTCTCTCTCTCTCTCTCTCTGTCGGGTGGCTGCCGAGGTGATTCGAGAGATTTTGGTCGGGCAATCGATAATCTTCAAGAAACCTTAACCAGACCGTCCACCCAATATCAGTTAACCCGGCCATGTTTGAAAGAAACACTTGGGTAGCATACCAAACAGTATTTTTAAGCCTCCATTTTCATACTTAGCACATCACCGTTAAATAATAATAAATCTAATAATACTTAAATAAGTTAAGAGTTAAAATATCTATTTTTATAATTTAAAAACATTCAAATGCTGCTTATGATTTTGATATGCTGATTAAAACCTTTTGTTGAATATTACCAAGTGTTTACTTCCGTTAAACATATCTAAAATCCTTCATAAAGTTACTACAGCCACCATCAAAACAAATCCTCATTATTGTACGGAATATTTGCAAATGTCTAATAAAGGCAATGCTAATAAAGTAAAATGATATGACCTGATATAGGTTTCAAAATGGTGGTCACTAATTGCACGAAGTGTGTATGTTATCACGTATTTAGCATCATCATCATAGTTATCATCATATTATCTTCATATCACCATAGTTTGAAATGTCAGACCGAAATCTCCAATCGATAAAATTGTCTCAAAAATATCCTACCTTACACGAATTCATTGAAGCAATCCTGAAATGTAATGACTAAGAACACGAGTAACACAACTCTCCACGTAAAGAAGCTAATAGAATGTGTGTTCCAACAGCACCACCCTCAGTAGAGTGAGTAAAACAGTGACTACGTTTTGGAAAATTTAAAATGAAGTATTATCGATAAACATAATGGTATGCACAACACATGATACCCCATCATTTCATTTTATGTTCTCATTATCCTCAGGAGGAGCCTTGGCAACACGCCCAGTGTCCTCAGTTTCATGCGAACGGAGTTTCCCGCATTTCATCCTCCTCTTATCCTTTCGAGTTCAAGAAACCGTCAAATTGAGCCGCGTATCAGGGTCGGACACGGGTCTTTCCAACTCCAAATACCTCCCTGGGCCGGATCAGTTTCATTTTCAGTTTTCAAAACAACCCCGATAACCGAGGCCAATTTCGTTCCCTTGCAAGTTTTATCCGAGTCTGCCTTTCCTCCTTTCGACCTAATCCTACTCACCTCTCTTTTTTCATCCTTTCAGTATTCGGTTCCTTTCCCTTCCCTATTCCCATAGCCTCCCACCCAGTCCCCCCAATATGCCTTCATCCCTCCTCCTCTTCCTCCCGCCCACCTAACTAGTTCTTCTCTATTTTCCCCCGCGCCGTCTAGCGCAGGGAAAACCGCCCCCGCTGCCTTCACGGTCGGTCCTCAGACACCCACACGACCTGCCATACTCGCTAATGCCCCAAAAATCGCTGTTTCTCCTCCTCCACCTCCCCCTTGCTCCCTACCCCACCTTATCCCCATCCCTCCACTTCACCCCTCCATCTCTATCCCCGCCCCACTGCGGTAGCTCTCTCATCTTGAATGTTTTTGTGTCGCTAAAATAAAACCAGAAATCTTTACCTATTCCAACACGTGTAGAGCTTTCACGCTCGCTACCCTCTGCAAAGGTCTTATCTACCACGCCCGGACTTGACAGAGTATAGGTTAGAATTTTGACCATTGCATCAATGAAAACAGTGGGACAAAACCAACGCAATTTAAGACCAATTTAAGATCTTTTTCTTAAAACTGCAAGTTTTTGAGTAACCAGAAATAATCCGAAATATTTTACATCCCTTTTCATACATTGCAGGCACATAACGAACGATCCGTCAATAATTATTAACCGGTAATACGTGAGAGTTTTATAAGGACTTTAAACCCTAATAACGACGTACGTACGATTGCATCGCACAGAATATCACATCGCACACCATCCCAAAGTATTCAAGTATCGTGTATGACCAGAGCCGTGGCTAATTAGAACAGTAAAAACCAAATGTTACCCAAATATCCACAGATAGAACTCCAGCAGCAATTAATGTCTGTACCAGAAGAGTGATTGTTTTTATCACAATTTTTTTGCATACATATGGTGAAATATTATCATATTCTATACTCGAAAACGAACTTAGAAAAAACCCTCCACATCAATCAGGAGATATATTGATGAAATCAGCTTCAAATATATCGGTCAATCCATTGGAGTCACTTCACTAAGGAAGAATTCCTAGCCCCACATAACATATTATATGACTAATGGCATAGGAAACATTAAAAACATATTACAGCTTGCAAAAGGAATCTTATTTTTATATTTTCAACATATACCACCACAGTACGAAAAGAAAGAAGAGCCGAGATGGTTAAAGAGATGGAGTTACATATCCCATATATTTTTTTTTCGTCTGCTTCCGCTTCATTTCTGTCTATTATACAAACTTTCCCCAGTCGTATTACCTGCGTTGACTTTCAGGGTTATAGACAGATTTCAGCATTGATAATTATTCAGTGTTTCAGTCCCTTTCTGGTATTTCCTTTCCCGTCAAGTGTAGTCTTCCAATGGGGTGTTTATTACGCCATGCGAGGCGTTTGGAGACCACGGTGACTTTCATCGCCACAGTTGCAAGCAAATATATAAACAAAGTCCTCTTTCCATCGTTATACAGCTTAAAATGTTTAATCAATACCTAAGGAAAAAGTTTTTTTTTTAAGTTGATTCTAATCACATCAGAATTAAAGTATTCGATACTTTGGCAAAAATAGACCATTTTTAACGAAAGAGTAATCGATAATTGTGAGTGATACAAATACCATCCAGCGTGTATATGCACTGCAAAACTTGGTGGCACTAGAAATCGTAAAATATGAAATCACTGAGAGTGAATGAAGCGTTGATGAGCAGGCAAAGTTACCGAAGGACTCTTGTGTGGACTTCTTGAGAGGCCTTCGGTTCTTTTGTCCAATATTTCGTAAATGCTTTCCCATCCGTGACGTCAATCACTTCATTGCCATCTTTCCGCCGGGGCCCAACAGTCCACCCGATTCGCCTCCCCTCCACCACCTTCATAGTTCTTTTGCGAAGAAATTTTGTAGTCGGTGGTTTTTCATCCGAATGTAAAAAAACATTTTCATCCTCTAGAAACCATTTTGACTCAAATATATATGTCAACGGATCTTCACAAACACACAAGGCTTATCCAACTTTACCCAGTGTGCTATCCTCATTCGCCTTATCCATTTCCCTCTTTGCTCCTTCTCGCCTTTCTTCCTCCGACCACACTCAACCGACCTTCACTCCCCTCTTCAACTCCCCTTTCCCTTTCTACCGCCCCCGCTCCTGCGCCCTCGCTCGCCCCCCCTGCCCATGCCACCCTCTCCTCCATCCTCCCTGAGTCGTCGCCTTTCACCCCACATACCCCTCATTCGACCTACTCTCCTCTCTCTCCCCCCTCCCACCCTCTCTCTCTCCCCCCACCCACTACTCCACCAAGAACCTCCAAAAGACTTCCACGTGAGCTGATGATGACAATTATTCCGGCCTTAAAAACCCGTCTGCATTTACCTCCAGTCAACATCGCCTGCCTACTCACCTCGCTCCAGCCATACAACTTTGGGGCGAGGCCAACACACTTTCGCCCGCTAGGGAGAATATAAATGTGAAAAAATAGTCTTAAAAACATATAAATGAAATCAGCGGGGGAGGATATATACGGATGGCAAAGGAAAGAGTAGGTTTATGAAATTTGCTTCCATAGATTTTATTCTATCAGTACTTTGAAATTCTTTTCAAAACGCCATAAAACTGCTATTTTCATCATTCGAGAGTTATCCTTCATGCACTTTTTACATAAAATATCATACTATCTAATACGAGCGAATATGCCTCTCTTTCCACAGTAATGTTTTAAGTAAATTTGACAGTGATATGATTGTAAATAAACGGGGGATAAACATATGATACCCTTGTGGGCCGTTGCAATTTGATTTGATTTGTATACATGATTATGATTCATGAAAAAAATAATAAGGCTTGTTTTCTAAATAAGAGGGAGCTTCATTTTTTTCTTATGTTTGCACAGAAATCATGAAGAAAGTGAGACCCAGAAATGGGAAAGGTCCACAATTATAAACCGCTTAATAGAAAGTGGCATTGTACTGTGCTTGTATTGTTACAGCAATGTATTGTGCTGTGCTCATCGCTTGTAAAGGCAGCATTTGTAGAAAAGGTAGAATTAAACGTTATCTTTGTTATCTTCATTTTGGGACTAACAATAAGTTGCATGAAAAACACGGTTTTCACTGCAGGAAACCAAAATATTCACGAGTAAGTAATTATTCATTTATGCAGGTGTTCAATAGCCATTTTGCTGCTTCCAAGAAAATAAGAAACGGAAGAAACACTGGTAGCTCATGCTAGTATATAGTCATTCTCAAAAAATATAACATACAGAGGATGAAAGATTTCAGGTTCTCCCGGCGAATGACACTGATGAACAATTCTCGGGCTTCCCACCAGATTAGGTTCTCCATGTTGGCCGACGTTTTGGATCCTCTGGATAAACAGGGTGGGGCAGAATGGACTACCTAGTTTCAGACAATCACTGTAGAGCGCGCAGGTGGGTTAGCGGGGTTAAAGCTCTGTATTCGGAAAGTACGGTCAACGTTTGATCTCGGCAAATGCCGACAATCGAGGCTTCTAATTGGTTGTTTCCCTACATTTTTGGCCTACGCGAGTGTTTTGTTAGCGTCAGTTGCCCGTTAGAAAGCATTGGGAGTGGTTGTGTTTTTCGTGAAGCAGCGTAGCGTTTTTTGATATTTGGTTGGTTGGTTGTCAATATGCCTCAGTGTTGTGCAGTTGGTTGTTCAACGCAGGCGAAGAAAGGGACGAAGTTATATATTATCCCTTCGGGAGCAGGGAATGAAGTAAGAAGAAGAATATGGCTGCAATTGATATCCGGAGCTCACTGGATTCCAAAGGTTGCCCGTGAGGTAAGTTCCGAATTGTTAACGATGTTATTGTGAACGAAAGCGCTAGAATTTCATGCCTTTTTATAGCTTATATGTTTTTCGTGCAGTGATTTGGATTTATTGATAAATATAATTTCTTCGTAAACGTGCAAATGCAAACCACGTGAGCAATTAATAGGTATTGTTTTATTTTTGCATAGTTGTTGATAGAATTGTGTGCCTTTATTTCTCTCACGCGTGAATCATACAGTGAATGAATGTTACTATTATTAATACACACCATTTGTGGATAAAAGTGAATTTACAAACCGCGTGCTTAATTATGAGGTGTCGTCTATGTGGTGAATGTAATCAATCCATTCCAAATTGGTTTGCTTGCGAAAATATGCCTCCTTATTACACACGAATTCCTACATAATCGGCTCTTTAGTGCGAACCAGGAGTTGAACATTTCCAGAGCATTGTTATTTTTATAGTCTTACACCTTGACATATTTCCTCGTGATAGCCTTAGTTCTGTAACGCCAACTAATCTTATTAAGATCACAATGAGAAACGATTGTCTATGAACGGATGTTGTACTATTACAATAGGCATCAAGGGAGTGGGTTTTTTATCATGTCCACAAAAGCATCTCTTTTCATATGTCTACTGCTGCTTTCATGCAGCTAAGTGCAAATTGATTTTTCCTGGATAATTTGTTTATATCAGTCTCTATATCTGTTTAACTCCTAAAACGTTTCCTCTCTAGATCTTCACAATGATGTAACTGCAGAGGAGTTACTGGGAGAACAAGCTGATGCGAGCATACCAGCTGCAGCAGGAGTGGATACATCCCTGTGATGCAGTGACCCAGGTGATGCACTCTACCCCTGCTAAGGAGAATGTCACAGAGGAAATTGAGGAACTAAGGAGGGAACTTATGTCATTGAAGAGGGATATCGTAAATTTGTGTGCTTGTTGTGTTGTGTGTTGTAAACACATTGTGTGCTTCACTATAAAGGATTGCATGCCATGTTTGCTGTGCTGATGACATTGTGTGCCCCTCACTACATTGCGTCACATATCAAGTGCTATTGAAAACAAGCTCAAACTTAATGAAATTATAGCAATGTTGACTGATTCGTCCAGATGCTGTGATAATGTTCATCTATACCATTCAGGTTCTCAAATTAATACCAAGGCAATTAGAGCTAACTAATGACCATCTTCAAAGGAAGACCATCCGATAACTAGTAAGTGTGCAAACTATTAACCGCATTAACCCTTCTTCACCTACATTCATTTTTGTTGTGTTTACTGATTAGTATGGTATTAAATTATGGAATGGCTTTAAAAGTGTGAAAAATGCGTAGTAAGTGTTGGAGAAGACAACAGCAATCAGTTCATTGTTTCTACTATTGACAAAATTAAAATGTGGAATCTATGTGAATTGAAGTGAAGTTGGTGACTAGTGAATTGCTCTTGACTTGAAAGTGTGGTTGTTTACGTCCCAGTGAAGGGATAGACAGTGTAGTGTTTTATTATTCTTCATTCAGTGAATGTTGCCACCCCAAGTATCATCTTTTTATTTCATTGAATTGTTGTGTCCAATGTGATTTTGTTGAAATAATTAATCTGTATGCGTTTAAGGCAGGTTATGACTAATTAGCAATAGGCAATTGAATTTGTCCTTGGCAGGGATTATTATGTTATTTTATAGTATCATAAATCGTGAGTGTGGAGTCCAAGTGAAAGGGTGATGATTTTTTTCTACTTATGCATTATAAGTTGTTTCATTATGCTTCATTCATTAAATTTTATCACCTCAAAAGTTATCTTTTCATTTACTCAACTTGGTGTCATTACCAAGTACCTATTGTTCCTTTATATTTAGTGCCGCTGTACATGTGTCTCTGGAGATGATTAATCGCTGCCATATATATCTCACGGTACGTAATCATATTATTTTATCTTAGATAATTATATTACATATATTTCATATTATTTGTACTGACGATGTGCCTCATGGTCAGTGCCTCAGTTAAACATGGAGTGCTGATCGTGTAAATCCTGTCAAAATGCTCACTTGACTTGACAATGCAGAACATAAATTAGATAGTAGCATGTTAAATTTAGCCGCCGTTAACAGTCTCAATCCGGTGCGGAGTACGATCCGTAACGAAGCCAAGGTATCTCAAAATTTATTATAGTTAGGAGAGTTATAATACAGAGCTCCAAACAATGTATTTCATTGCCACAACAAATGGTTTCTCAATAGCACTGGTGGACAAAATTGTTAGGGCAAAACAAAAACAGATGGCGATTAAAGAGATAGTTCCCTCTAGCCCTATTTGTGTTTCCGGGGAAAAATGGAGGTCTCTACCCTTCGTGGGTAACCTCTCATATAAATTAAGTAACTTAATGCCAAATAATTTGAGGGCAGCGTTTTATTCCCCCCTTACCTTAGGGAAAATGTTGTATAGTGGGAAGGATAAGGTTGACAGAAATATGAAATCCGGTATTTATAAACTGCAGTGTGATGAATGTATGTCTTGTTATGTTGGGCAAACTGGAAGAGGAGTGTACACCCGTATTAAGGAGCATGAACGCTCCCTCAAAAATGCTGATGGCCATTCCCTATTTTCCCAGCATCTATTAGAGTGTAACCACAGCAGTATTTTAAACCTGAAATCCTACACATGTTACCAAAAGGCCTAAAAATGGACGCTTTGGAACAATTAGAAATTTGTGTGCTAGCGAAAAACCAAAATGTTAATCTATGTAATGACCATGTATTTATGCATTCCTCTCCGCTGTTTTCAATATTTCCATGTTTGCAAAAGTAACTGTCACTCCCCCACATCCTATTCCCTCTCCGGCCCTTCCACTCCTCTTCTCCCTCTCCCCACTTATGGTTGCTAGGAGTCCTTCCCTCCCCTCACAACCCTCCGTCCTTTTTCCATTCATAAACCCACCCGTGGTTCCTCTGGGGTCCTTTCTTTGCAGCTCCTCACTTCGCGGCCTTTTTTGAACCATTGTTTCGGCATATTTTAGCCTACTTTCCTTGCCCTTCAGTTACAGATGTTTGGGCTGGGGCTTTAACCAATCTTCCTTTTTTAAAAATAGAAAACAGTGTAACTTGGTGACCTTCTACTCCTCCCACTCTCTTCCCCCGATTCACTTTCCTTCCTTTCCTCTCGTTTTTTCCACTACCCCTTCTCACTCTGCCATGCCCCAATCGCCCTGCTCCTCTCTCCCCCATTTCAAACCCCCACCATTTTTAACTTTCTCTGGGTATATATTGTATGACCTAAGCTTCAGAATGTGCCAGAAGATGCCATATTATGGTGAAACCGGTCGCAGTTGTGAAATAAAGTGTGGAAAAGTACAAAGTTTTTTATAAAAAATGGACATTAGGAAATGGATTACTAGTGTACGGGCGACAGGATCTGCACTTCCTAGAAAACCAGCTGGGCGACCTAAAAGTACGAGGACACCTGGATACATCGTGGCAGTGAGAGCGTCCATTGAACAGTCTCCATCGCGCTCTGCGCGGAAACATGCAGCTGCCCTCGGAATATCGCCCAGAACGTTAAGGCGAATTTTACACACTGACCTTCACTTACACCCCTACAAGATGATGGTCGTTCAAGAATTGAGTCCACAAGACTGGGTGAAACGTACAGATGCTTGCAAATCAATTTTAACCTCTGTGCAACCCGACGCTATTCTGTGGTCTAGCGATGAAGCGCATTTTCACCTCTCCGGCACAGTTAATAAGCAACATTTTCGGTACTGGGCGACTGAAAATCCTCGTGAACTTCACCAAAGACCTCTTCATAGCCCCAAAGTGACAGTTTTGTGCGCCGTGTCCTCCATAGGCATTATTGGGCCTTACTTTTTTGAATCTCGAGGTTTAACTGTTACTGTTACCTCTGAGCGTTATTGTGACATGCTGGAGAACTTTTTTCAACCTAAAATGGAAGAGTATGGTCAGCAATATGACACACAAGCCTTTTGGTTTCAACAGAACGGTGCCACGGCTCATACCACCCTTCGTTCACGCCAAATCCTGCAAAGACAGTTTCCCGGCCGCCTGATCTCCTTACGAGGCGATGTTCCATGGCCCACTCGCTCCCCGGATTTGAGTCCATGCGATTTTTTTCTTTGGGGATATCTCAAAGCTGAGGTTCACAAAGTACGACCAAGGACCTTGGAAGCTCTTAAGGAGGCAATTACAGATGTCATCGCTGGAATATCAGAAGATATGCTGAGAAGAGTTTTAGAAAACAATTTTGAACGACTCAATATGTGTATCGCTCGCCAAGGTCGTCACCTGGATGAACTAATTTTCAAATCCAAATGAAAATAAAATGGCATTGAATGTAGTGTTGGGAAATAAAAACGTTTTAAAACTATCTTTGTTTGTTTTTTTACAATTCACCCGTCAAATCAAGGAGTCCATTCTGCCCCACCCTGCGTATCCAGGATCCTCGGGAGACATAATATCAAAGCAATCTATGTCCCTCCCAGAAAATTACGGAATCGACTCATGGTACCGCAAATTTACCTCATTGGTGAGACAGGGAGAACTATTGAAACGAGATTGAAATAGCACCTCAGACTCTGCCAGTTACAGAAATCCGCTGTGGCGGATCACAGCATACAAAAGAAACAACCACTCCATACATTGGGAGCAAACGACCAATCTCGGAAGAACCAAAGGTTACTGGGATAGAATAAACTAGTAGGCCATCGAGATCCGGCTCCATCCCAACAATGTCAACAGGGATCTGCCAACTCAGCAGTACCTGGAACCCCATCTTGAAAACGGTGAGAAATCCAATAATTGTTGAAAAACGGATAGCCAATCAGAGAAGACCACGGCGAAGGAGAGAGAGTATACAAACTACTGAGACAGTTTGCATCTTCAGCCTTGAATATGATAGTAAAGTCTCCTGTCGAAACGCCGCCCAACATGGAGAACCTAACCCGGTGGGAAGCCCGAGAAGAATTCATCAAAACATGTAGATGCTCACACTTTCATAATATCACGGCACTATATTTTTTCTACGATGTAAACTAATACCGGGTTCTTATAGTGGGATAGTTAACGATTTTCACCTAAATGCACAGTTAAGTACATAATTGGAAGAAGGGATATTTTACCAGTGCATATGAATCTAGGCATTCTAACCGCTGCTCTCACCTTACTTCCATTTTGCCCATGTCGCCTTTTCTCTCCAAAATAAAGCCCAACTCCCATCCTTACTTCCGCACCCCTAAAACCCCCCCCCCCCCTCTCGCCGCCCATTCCCACTCGACTCAACCACCTTTCTCCCCCAATCCAATTCCCGCTGCCCGCGCCGCGCCGCTTCTATTGGAACGTGCCCCGCGGGTAGTACGAGGGCGACGGCGGCGACTCCACTCAGCTACCCGACCACACTTGCCCCGGTCTCCTCACACAGTCTCGCACCATCCGATGCCCCCTCCCCCACATTTTTAAACCCCCCCCCCCCGCCCCTCTTAGCCCCTCCACGCGCGGATATGTTTGTGAGTGCATGCGAAACTCAACTCTCGTATTACTCCACTACCTCCCACAAATCACCAGACGCTGTCATTCCTCCATCCCAGGCCTCAAACTGCTAGTGCGGTAATTACGACCACCGGTCGAGTACTGCGCGCCTCCGCCGCTCGGAGCCCGCCTGGCGCCACTGTCCCACTGCCTCCTCCCTACCCCCCCCCCTCCCCACACACCCCCCTCCCGCCAGCCCCGCTTATTCTCACCCCCCCCCCGTTCACTCAGGGTCCAAGGATTTGATTTGGCGAATATCAGGACTAGGTGGAGGGCTGATGGGGGGGGGGGGAATATAAGGGGGAAGGGAGACAGGAGGGGAGAGGGGAAGGCTGCCTGTTTGCCGGAATGGAATCACACACACACATTCTCACACAACGCGATTGGAAATTTATGAGCTTTCCTCCGACGTCAGGCCGAGAGGACGCTATAAAGAATAATTAATGCTCCGCGCTCCCATCAACCATCGTCGGATCGATTGGTAATGGATTTATAATAGCAAAGAATTATTATTTGGAAATAGATAGGTACGTTGTCCCGGACAGAAGGGGGGGGGGATGGATTTTAAAATGGGATAGCAAAACAAAAAAATAACGAAATGTACACGGCGGTAGGTTCTCCGAAATTTTTATTTTGTGTCGAGAATATTATACGCCACCAATGAAATGATATTTCATCTCGTTAAGTGCTCTCCCGAGAGCTCCAGGGTGCGAATTTAATGAAAGCGCCATTTAAAATTAATTGGCCACAAAACAAAGCTTAGGTTTTCCATCGTGTAATTCAAAATTGTTAAATAAAAGGTGCAATTCAAAGCTAGATTACGAGAAGACATTCACAGCTGTCCCTTTTGGAAGCAACAAAAAGAAATTGAGTCAATAATTCAAAAAATGTCAATCATGACTTCCGGGTTGAAAGAAAGAAATCTCCTGCTTATGATAGTGATGAAAATGTAGAATATCCTTTTTAAACCATGCCGGTTTCCTGGAAGAGTTTCGCTGGTTATGAAGAGAAATGTTTAAGTTATGATATTCATGAGTATGATGAGTATACTGTAGTGATCCAATTCACATAATGAAGGCCAATTTATGCTAAGAACTTCTTGTAAGTCATTAAATTTAAAAATATTTTATATTATTCTCAACCACCTCAAGTTCTCAAAGCCCTTTGCCTGTTATTTAAGATGTCAAAATTTAAAACGCAATTAGAAATAAGCGCCATTTTTTCACAATTATATAAAGGCATACTTTTACTAAAAATGTTTTTCCAAAATCGAAAATAAAATTACGGAACGAAAAATATTTTGTGCCGATTATACCATGAAATTGAGTGTAATTTTTAAAAATCTGAAAACTTTCTTTCAGACTCACCATTCGATTAAAATTAGGAGTATCTTTATCCCCTGGGGGATGTTTAAGGTTAGCAGTGGCCGATGGTTTGAGCATCGTTGAACAA
Organism: Pyrrhosoma nymphula; assembly: GCA_963573305.1. Classification (NCBI taxonomy): domain Eukaryota; kingdom Metazoa; phylum Arthropoda; class Insecta; order Odonata; family Coenagrionidae; genus Pyrrhosoma; species Pyrrhosoma nymphula. The sequence continues at coordinate 152,333,711 of OY754328.1, forward strand.
GAGACGCCGGAGAAACCTTCGGGATAAAAGGTGTCAAAAGAGATAATATTCACCCAATTATGCCCAGAGACCCGAAATAAAGTCTCTCTCGAAAATCTATTGAAATTTATTCGAATTAATCAATGAGCTTAAGATGTTTCCCGGCTCCTGCCTTTATCCCTTTATCCTTTTCCCCACTCTCTTTCCTCTTCCTCCCTCGTCCACTTCCTCCCCTAGATTACTTCCATCCCACCCCCATCCCCTCTCCGTCCATTTGTATCGGCCTCCCTCCCCATTCCTTCCCCTCCCTCCCTTCATCGCCCACGCCCAGTCCCCCAAACGGCCCACTCAATGTCCTTCGCGATCCAGCTCGGCGATTTCAACGTCGAATGCCTTGCCATGTCTCTCCGATAACAACGAGAGAAAGGGAGACAAACAAAACCAAAAGCCGCCCGAGGGAGAGTTATCGTGGGGCTTGATTGGTCGTTTAAAAATCATAAGAAAGCCATCCGCTCTTTGTAGAGAGAAAGAGAGAGATGGAAATGGTGTCCATCATGTGAAGGATGACCTTCCCGCACGGAAATTTATTATTATTCCCGCCTATGGTCATCGCAAGGCCTGCCCACTGACACTGGTAATAACATATATAATTGTGAGATACCAATTGAGATGCAAGCAACTCAAAATTAAAAATAAAATACTGCCGATAGTGCTATTCACACCAAAATAGCGAATCGTATATTCTCAAGCCAGTTTCAGATCAAATTATTATCTAAGAGCTGCTACTGCTATGCATGAATCAATATTACCTAAATAAAATTTTAAGGACTTCGCAGAAAACACTATTATTTTAAGTTCTTACAAGGTCAATGAAGCTCAAATTACACCAACGGTATTGCTATTAAGGCCACATCAAATTATTGTTTAATTCTGTTTTCCAAGTAAAATCGAAATGTAAGATAAATAATAAATATAGTTTGGCCTGCAATCCTATTGTAAGTTTTTATTGAACCCATGAATCCTAAATCCATTTATGAACAACTTTTACATTTTTGCATTTGTAATGAAAATATAAAATGCCAGGATGCTGTATAACTATCTAGACTGTTTTGGGATTACTAATAATGATAAAATGGTTACGCCACATGTCAACCACACATCCGTGATTAAAACCGGCAACTATGATAGAGAATATGAGCAATGAATTGTGACATGCATAGTTGTATCTACAGAGGCCCCTGTCGGACACATTAAGTACCTCGATGAAAAAGCTAACTAGACCGCATTGATCTTCGGCTGAGTTCACACACTGATTTTGCGAACTTCCAAAGCTACTCAACTCGTGACCAAACAGAAAGAGCCGAAATCCGGTCGAGCATTGAGTTTTAACTACCTCAGAGCGTTTGGAATTGTTCTTATCCTTCAAAATTCATAGGTAAATAATAGCCACAGGCACTTTCGATGTACATATATTGAGGGTTCCTGTGATGATGGAGCTTAGAAAATACCTTCCTAGCTGTAGGATTTTAATGACATGGATTTTGGAAAAAGCACCAATCAAAAGTAATGAGCATTGCATTAGCTAAAGTCAAATTATCATTCACAGTTCTATGAATTTCATAGGAAATGATAGGGAAGGATATGGAGGGCTGCAGTCAACTAATCTTAGAATTGAACTATCAATGAATGAATGAAGAGTTTAATAATTTCTTGGTGGGAGTCTTAAGCAGGTGTTGTACTATAACTCACAGCCATAACACGTTCCTCCTGGCCTTTTTATAAAATTTAATTAACTGCCCTATTACCTAATTTCAATCATTAAAAATTACATCGCGCATCTGTGCGTTACTCTTCCCTTCTCCACATGTTAATCGTAGCCAAAAAATAGGACTAGATGCCTATCCTGTCATTCCAATTATTACTGATCCGTTTAATAAAACGGAATGAACAGATGAAAATAATTTTAAATACTATAACTCTTGCAAGCTAATATCACCAATTTAATATATATTGTGATAGTATTTTACCGGCAAGGATAATCATACCCTTTCTACACTCCTGTTTGCCTCTTTCGCCAGTCTCACCGGAGCGCGGAATGAGTGCAACTTTATCCCTTCCCACGTACCTATCCTATCCTTCTTTCATCTGAAATTTACTGAATTTCTTCAAGTAATTGCAGAGGGCAATATTCCCTTGCCTTTCATGAAACTGAAATAGCATCATTATTTCTGCACAAGATGAAACAAACCAGGACTCCTCTTCTTAAATAAAAGTTACATATGTAAATGAAATTTAGTGGCTATAGAAAGTAAAATGAGGTATTTAATGCAAGACGTACCTTAGAAAATATTTTAGATGAAACATATATACCAGTATCAAGCGATAGAGAGAGACTAAAATTTGGCCATGGATGAAAACAAAGAGAAATTAAAAAACTAGTCTTTCTCATCCAGTACAACCACAGAATATTCCCCAAATCTCTCTTATAAAAAAAGACATACCTACTAAAACGAATAAAGTAACATAAATAGACCCAGTAAAGGAACCTAAGTGGCTGAGGAAAATAGGCTGAGTAAAGATGCATCGTATAATAGATACATTCACCTATGCTTCTGAACGGGGATATTGTGCCAAAATAGGCTCAATACAGACAAAAAGATTTTCTCCTCAAAGGTTACTGGTTTTCATAAACTCTCTAGTAGACCCCAAGTTCCTATTGTTATTTTCTACACTGAACGTATTTCTACATCCTTTGCTCTGCAGAACCTTCCGTGAAAATATTATATTCATAAAAAAGTAGAGCACATTAGCATTTGTTGAAAATACCATCCAAACTTAATATACGTACGCAAATTTTTATAAGACCACCTTAAAAATAAAGGGTGTTTTGATGTATTGTATTTTGACCGTTAAATATCGAGATATTTAACGGTCAAAATACAATACATACACCACTTCAAAGAGGACAAAACATTTACACTTGGACGGCTCTTATTCAAGGACACGCTCACCAGATGGAAAGACTCCGTTAGCAGACAGAAGGAGAAGACATGCAAAGTAGGAAAAGTAGAGAATCTTGAAGCCATAGAGCTTTGGAACAGAAGTGTCGACGTTATGCGGGGAGGACTTCGGCCCTTAATGGACAGTTCACTCGAGAGACGATTCAAAGTGATCCAATGAGAAAAACAGAGGAAAAATAGACTCATGAGAGGAAGGGGAGAATAGGGTTACCATAGGGATGGAGTGAGGGACGCAGAGATGGGAATGTTTCGGAGAGATGAAAGATATAAGAAGTTTCACATCATCAAATAGAGAGTAAAAGAGCTGACGGAAGGTATAGGTTAGTAGCCATTAGAGACTCGCAAACTACGTGATAGTTTTCGATTACTTGATAACTCCAGATCAGGCTAGTTTCAATATGGCAACAAGGATACTATTTTAGCCCCACAACATGCCTATAGAACTGATAAGAGGCCAAAAATAAGAAAGATATACTATGAAAGTGATAAACTTCCTTTTTTCATAGTGAGACACTAAGACACCCAGTAAGTATGCAAATCACTTTTTTCCTCTCCATATTCCTATTCCATAACCATATTCCTTCCATTTCCAGGGGTGGTGTCCTAACACCCCCTGCTACACTCCCCATTTTTCCTACCTCAAAATTTGATGTCATGTAATATGTACTTGTAAAAGTTGATTGCCAAAAACATCACCAAATTTATGGAAATACTAAAAAAGAGGAGTATTAAACAAAAATAAAAGACAATTAAAACATTTCCACTCTGCTAATCACTCATAACAGTTTTACCAATTGTAAGTATAATCAAGTGTCTCTCCAGTTATCAATTAGCACACCGTTTTCAGCCATTCGGGAAAGAATTTCCACAATAAACAGCAGAGAAGAATCGTGTTGAAGGCATGATAGCGGCGAATAGCGGCCAAAGTATGGAAATATTTTGAGCATTTCACAAGGAGACGAAAATTACATCACATGAAATACTACGCAAAAAATCCCTAAAATAATTTTTTTAATTAAGACCAAGATGATGGTACGGAAAATTTAATTGAAACACATTGCCAGGACTATATTCTTACAAGATTTCAGCAAGATGTTGAAACCATTCGCATTCTTATGAAAAGAGCCCGTTTCTCTCTAAAATTGGAAAATTCTTGTGTAGCTATTAGATTTATCAACGAGGTTATAAGAGTACCTACACATTAGGTTTTTAACAGCGTAGGATATTTAACAGCGAACACTTAATAATGCCTCTTAATAATTAAACAGTACGAATACTACTTGAACTATAGCTCTCTCCTTTGCATGAAATTAAAAGAAACTTCCTAAACCGTAAATATAATTTAGTTAGCAATAATAAAACATAAGTTTTCATCTTTTGTGATGCATACTCGGTAAGGTTTGTGGTGCCCACGTAGTGGAATTCAGAGACTTTGTGGTATATGTGCAATGAAATACACTTGGAAATAAGGAATTGTGTTTGTGAAGTTATCTTCAAATACATCTTTATTGTGCAACATTAAATGGTTGAAAACTTACCGGGACACTCACTACTACACAGTCTAAAGCGTCGTCGCAAGTGTTAGTGATGTTCTTTTCCGCGGTATATCCGTGACTGTGTTTCTGATTTGTCTGCTGCGAGCGGATAGTAGAATTGATAAGTACATCTTTTATGGTTTGCAGTCAGGCATGTTTCCGGGATTCGTCCGCGTTGTCAATTTGATGGCGACGTTTCGCCTACTGTACTATAGGCGTCCTCAGGCCAGGCTGAAGTGGAGATTGCTTCGAACGGGGCGGTATTTATGTTGTACAATAGGGGTGTCTTCCCGCCAGTAAACTCTGCTCGGGAAGACCGGTCCTTTTGAAGCATTCTCCACTTCGGCCTGAGGACGCCTACAGTACAGTAGGTGAAACGTCACCACCAAAATGACCACGCGGTCGAATTCCGGAAACCTGCCTGACTGCAAACCTGAACGCCGCGAAAACCTTCGTCAGAAATCTTTTATGGTTCTTTTTCCTGTATTCTTTCCGATGTTTTTAATTCATTGAAGTGACACTTCTATAGCCGCGTATACAGCACTTTAGAGTGTGGAGTAAAACCGATCTAACGAGAATTTGTCGGTCGCCAATTCGGGCTATCGCCGCCGGCTTCGGCCGCACTCGGCTGTCGGGGCGTGCGCGCGCCGCGTCTCTCGCTCTCACGCTGCACAGTGGAACCGATTAAAAAAAAACCTAGGCAAAATTATTTACTCTGGCTTATTATAATTTAAAATGTAATAACTAGAAAACGAATTAGAAATTTTACGGTAAATCACTACCCTCGGCAGTAGTATTAGCAGATAACATTTCTTAAGGATGATACTCTGAACATAATCCGAAATTAGTTTATAAAATTTTTAATATCACTTCAAGGCCACAATTTAGTTCTGGTGTTTTCAGAGCAATAAATCTCCCTAGATGGATGGAATTTATTCGTAAGGAGAAACTGTTCCTCAAGGAGGGTTATTTTAGTAAAAGTAGATTACAAATATATTTTTCTAAAAACCTTTCATGTTGCACAGCTTGGATCAATTTCAGTAGATATTCTCTGGACACGCTCGCAAAGACAACTGATTAATACAACACGCGAACACACCCATAAAATCCCCCAACGAAGTACAGCGAAGGGTTCCGTTAATTTGTGCAAGCGGCAACAAGGGTGGCCAAAAGGAGACAAGAGAGTTATAAAAGAGATCCGTGGAGAGTTACCAGAGGGTTAGAGTCAAAAGAATGGACTGTAGGGCCCAGAAGGGTGGGCAAGTAGACACATCTAGGAGAGTAGATTATTGCCCAGTTGGTCCCTGCCGCTACATGTGTACGACAACGATCTCCCCCTGCCCGCCCCCTCCCCACACTAAAGCGCCATATATGGGACATATATGTAGAGCGATAATTTTCACATATATGTGAAATATGTGGAGATATATATGGATTCTATTAAAAATTGGCCCCAGAGCATATATTTAACATATATGGCGACATATATGGGAAATATATGGACTCCATATATTTCCCATATATGTCTCCATATATGCTCTGGGGCCAATTTTTAATAGAATCCGTATATATCTCCACATATTTCACATATATGTGAAAATTATCGCTCTACATATATTTCCCATATATGGCGCTTTAGTGTGGGTGAGACCTAAGTACGACGACAAACATATACGGATAGAAGTTTCTTCATCTTCCAACCCATGTATTATCACCCAGTATTCCTGCCTGACCACTGGTTAGTTTAAATGTACGACAAACTGGATACCAAAGGCATCTGGTTCGTTCTACACGGCTGCGTCACTTCGAGAGGCAATTTATCATAGTCATTAATCGTTCATTATGAATGATACGATGATAGAAATTGCGCCTCTTGATAATATTGCTGTTGGTCAACTAATAACACGGAGTTAAACTATCTCTTATATCCTGCCAGTTGGCGCGATAACAATCTATAGTTCATATGCGACGTCAACGATGGTCAACGCCATCTATTAACCGACTCTGCAACCCTATATTTACAAATTAATACGTAACTACAAATTTATATGGGTTTAAAGAAACCTATTCATATCTATATAAATCTATCCATTTCCATAGAAGAAAAACTACGAACGTACAGAAATTTTCATCTATAACAGTGAAAAATATGGTTAAAAATGTATTTCAAATGCCATATATAAAACATATATGGAAAACATATTGATCAAACATTGTAGCGCTATCGGGAGAAGGAGCAGATTTTCTCGCCGATAACACTCTTGAAAACACAAACTCTTTCCAAGCTCGGGTGAGAAAAATGAGGAAAACGAACGAAACACAAGTATTATCAATCATAAACTTAACTTATCAATATATTTTACAAATCACAAAATAGAACCAAACCAATTACAATAATTTACCCATAGGTCGAGTGCCAGGCGACCGTAATCAAAGTTACCAGTCGGAAAATAGTTTAAGTTTAACAAGTACGAGAGGTTGAACTTCTCTCTTAAGTACAAAAGTGACTTAGTCAGCAGGCTCACACAACGGTGTTACCCGGTCGGCGTCTCGGAAGCAATAGAGAGCGAGCTTAGACACGAGTCCGCTGAGGAGGGGGTCTGTCGACAAGGACGAAGGTGGAATGGGTAAGGTCAGGAGGTTGGCGATTGGTAGCCTTGGAGGGGAGGAAATAATGGGATGGGTGATAGATAGGGTGGCAGTTTTTAATTGGAGCGCCAGGAACTGTTTTCTGGCGTCGGCCGCAGAATACAGGATCACAGCCTTTTTGCCTTGGTCAGGATGACCGCATTTTTGGTATCCTTCCTCACTTTACTGGCTATAAAAGCGGGGCAGGACCTGGTGAGGGAAAGGTGCGGCGAAAGGTGCGGCGAAAGGTGCGGCGAAAGGTGTGGCAGAAGTCGTGGCAGAAGTCGCTGGCAGTAGTCGCTGCATTTTGTAGTCGTAGGCATTTTGGCCGTCGTTGGCGCACATGTCGTTAGCGCGCATGTCGTTCGGGCAAGTCCTTCGACTAAGTCCGGAGGATAAACAGTCCGCAGAGGAGAAACTGTCCAAAGAGGAGAATTGCCCAAAAAAAACAGGGGGGAAAATGCCACATCCACTGGGGGAACTCAGGCACAGAATTGACTCCCGGATGAGGAATGATGATTGAATCAATGACACCTGTTCTCTTGCTAGAGGGACACTTTCACTGAATTCACAATGCCAGTTTATGGCTTAAGAGGCAATTTACTGAACAATATTGCCAAGATACTGAGCACACACACCCACAGACAAGAACCTCCTCTCCTTTCTGGACCACAAAGGTGGAACAGCTGATCATTCAGTGTAGAAGGATAATCACTAATAAACATGTTGAAGTTAATAACCCAGTGTAGTAACATTTCAGATTCATACAAGCTTTCAGTATGACACTGGTTCACACAGCCATAGCCAACCATAGAGGGAGAGACACTCCTCGAAAGTTGCCAAGTGCAGGAAACATGAGAGCAGTATACCACAGCTGTGATTCCAGGCGACAGGTGAAGATTGCAGATAAACACATTAAACAATAGATTTTAAGTATTCAACAGCCTTCAAACAAATGATGAAAGTATATTCTGACTGTCACAAACATGGACCAGTAGAATGATATGATAGCATCTTTGATATCAATTATCATAAATAATTTGGATGCCCAGCTGGCAACATCCGACATATGAGAAATAAATCTAAGTAACAAAAAACCAACACCCAGTAGACGAAACATCTGACTCGTCAGGTGTAATAAATTAACTAGAAAGAGAATATTGCATAAAACAAAGCAAATATTCTTGAAGGCAGGATTATACAATTGTTCAATGAAAGTAGACTTGTATTCATTGAAAGTAAAGGTATGCAATTGTGTGACACCAGTTAAATATACTTTAGAAAATTATAATAATCATACATATATACCAATATTATTTTATATTCAAAGCTCACCCTAGTAATAATAATATTATAGATAATTAAAGTATAACAATATCATTGTGTATTTCAAGTTCACCCTAGTATTAACAATATTAATGATAATTCAAGTATAACAATAATTCTGTATTCCAAGTTCACCCTAGTATTAACAATATTAATGATAATTCAAAATTTGTGAGTGGATCCCCCATATTCATGAACCTTAAAAACTAATTACATGGTTTTATGCAACCACTTGGGTTGCACTGTTAAGCATAAACACAGTCATTGAAGAAGTTGGGTTGATAGAACGACTCAGGATGAGAGGTCAATCAATTTCATGGACCTTAAAACTAATTAAATTTTTTCGCACAACCAATTGGGTTGTACTGTTAAGCATTGATAACTCAATGAAGGAATTTGGGTTGATAGAAATGACTCAGGATAAGATTGGAGTCATTTTAATGACAAATTAGATTGATATCTCTCCAATGTCACTACCCATATGTAAGAAATTGTTTTCCATGAAAAAACAGCAAAAAATGGAAAATTAATTTGGGTAAGATGAGAGATTCAATCAGTTCTCGGGCCAGGTTAAGTCAAACGTGTTAGAAAAAGCTAATAAATAGAAAAATAATTTAGTGGCCACCGTCATGGATTATTCAATTCAAAATTTGTTGGGGGTTGGAACCCCAGACCAGCTAAGCATGATACAAGAGCTGGGTGCTGTTTGCGACAATCATTATAATTGCCGGGCGATGGGATCGCACCCCCTACGCCAGATACATGACCTAACAACCCAATATTCAACATACATAACCTGACTACAGAAATTAGATAGCCAGGTAGAGACAGAAAATGATAATGTTTGCAATTACACAGTTAATCACCATAAAGAAAGCACTAATCACCCTGGGAGGACAATGATATAATCACTGTCGATGTCACACACATGAATCTTAACAGCCATTGACCCTCCGCAACTTATCTGGAAGCGAGTCACCTCGGGAATGTTCCTGGCTGTTCTCCCCACATCCCATTCCAATCAGACCATTCGTCCTCCAACTGATTTCACAAATTGCACACTTTGAGAGGAAGACAACATTAAGTATGGTGATCACTGTGTTCACATTATTAAGTATTAGTATAATAATATATTAATAGAATAGTACATATTGATCAACTAAAAGGCAACAAATAACAGTGTGTTTAAATAGAATCATAGTATTTCATTGAGTTAATTTGAAAAATGCAATAGTCACACCATATTGAGCCAATGAGAATTCACAGAGTCACGATGATAAATTTTTAACTGAGAGACATGGCATATTTTTTCTTTATCATGTGATAGCTCAAGAACAACTGTTACAGGAGAGACAAATTTTTTAATAATGAAAGGACCTTCCCAAAGAGGCATTAGCTTGGCTGTTCTCTTGTCTGCCTTTGAGCTAATAGGATGATTTTTACAAAGAACTAAATCCCCAGGGGCAAAATTTACTGGAGAGTGGAGTTTGTTAAAAGCCTCCCCATACTTAGCCCTTGCCTTTTTGAGATTGGCGACCACTTGTTGCAAGTAGGCTTTCCTCTGATCATCCTTAATTTTATCCTCGAACAGCTCAATAGGAATTGACCACTGATTTGTAAGAGGATGTGGCAGTTGTCTACCAAACATTATTTTGGCAGGAGATTGGCCAGTGCTACCATGTATAGCAGTATTGAAAGCAAAGTTTAGATCATAGAGGAAAAGGTCCCATGTAGAGTGAACATTGTTACATAAAATGGTCAAGGCAGATTTTAAATTTCGATGAAGTCTTTCGACTTGGTTAGCACAAGGGTAATATGGAGATGTGAAAACTTGTTTTATACCAAGTTGTAAACACATCTCCCTAAGCAGGTGTGACTTAAAAACTGAAGCATTATCAGAGACCAGATATTTTGGAAAACCAAACTTTGAGAAAACTCTTTGAGTGAGAACAGACACAACAGCACCAGCTGTAGCCTTTCGTACAGGCTCCAATATACAAAATTTAGAGAACCCATCAATCAGTGTTAAAATATACTGATTACTACCCTTTGTGGATGGGAATGGGCCGACAAAATCGATATAAATTCTTTCCCAGACATCAGAAGGGATGTTAGAAGATAACATGCCAGGCGAAGAACAATTTCTAGGTTTACATGTCTGACATAAGTGGCAATTTCTGACCATGTCAAAAATTTCCCTTTTCATATCCTTCCACCAATATTCCCTGCTAATTTTCTCATAAGTTTTGGACATTCCCAGGTGAGCGCCAAAACTAGAGCAATGAAAATATTGGAATATCATTGGTCGAAGCACGACAGGTAAAACAACCTTCCCTCTAAGAGTTTTTGAATTGCCAAAACATAGCAGCTGGTTCTTAACAAAATAATTTGCACAAGACAAGGGATCTTTCTGCAATTTCTGGAGAACATCCCTCAAAGTAGGATCTGACCTTTGATGGTCTCTAATATTAACAAATGATAAAGGAACATTATTCAATACACAAGCCATTGGTGGAAATAGATCATCACCAACTTTAGATGAATCAATATCACTAGCAACATTATCACTAGACACAGGAACGACACGAGAAAGGCAATCAGCTACATTATTGGCAGTTCCCCGTACATGATGGATGGTGAACTTATAAGAAGAGAGTTTAAGAACCATTCTACCCAACTTTCCCAGCTGTTTGGGATGTGAAAATAACCAAGACAATGCTCCATTATCAGTATACAAATGAAAAGGTTTTACTTGAAGGTACACATTGAATTTCTCGACACCCCAGCATATAGCCATACATTCCAACTCGTAAGTCGAAAACTTTCTTTCATGGTCCAATAATGCTTTACTAGCGAATGCCACAGGTATGAAATCACCGTTTACTTTATGGTTTAACACTGCAGCTAATGCGAGGCTACTAGCATCAACAAATAAGTGAAATTCATCCTCGAAACGAGGGAAAGACAGCACCGGGGGCTTAATCAAAGCTTGCTTTAACTGAATAAAAGCTTCATTCTCTGCCGTTGACCAGTGAAAGGGAACATTCTTACGTTTAAGGCGATTTAAAGGAATAGAAATTTCAGAATACCTTGGAATGAACTTGGAATAGAAACCACATAACCCCAGAAATCTCGCTACTTCCTTCAAACTCTTTGGAGCAGGGAATTTTTCGATTGGCTTAACTCTATCAGGATCAACTTGAAGTTTTCCATGGGATATCAAGTGGCCCAGGAAGGTGAGAGACGTAGTGCCAAGTTTAACCTTCTCCTCACATACAGTAAGTCCAGCCAAACGAAGTCTCTTAAGGACAGCATCGACGTGATTAATATGATCCCTGGAATTTTTTGAATAGATACACAAATCATCGATATAAGGATACACACAAGAATACTTTAGATCTCCCAGTACCTCGTTAATTAAGCGAGTGAATACTTGGGGAGAATTGGCAAACCCAAATGGCAAACGAGTATATTGATATATCCCGAACGGTGTGACAAAAGCAGTATATTTCTTCGAATTTTCAGACAAAGGAATTTGGTGAAAAGCAGAATTAAGATCAAGTATGGTAAAGTATTTCGCGTCAGCTAAATATTGAAATGCATGTTCGACCGACGGAGTGGGATAACCGTCTATTTGAACCTGCTTATTAAGCTTACGATAATCCACAACTAACCTCTCCGTACCATCCTTCTTGGGAATTAAAAAGGCTGGAGAAGACCAATTTGAGTTAGAATTCTCAATAATTTCCTTGTCGAGCAGCGACTGCACATGTTTTTTCATGATCTGTGCCTTAACGGGAGATAAAGAGAACGGATGACTCCGAATCGGGTTACAGTCAGTTAATTCTATTTCGTAAGTCATAAGCGATGTGGTCCCCAAATCGTGGGTCATGACATCGGGATACTGCGACAACAAATATTTTAACTCACTTATCAAATTATCCGAAGATTTCGATTCATTTTCAATGAGAAAAGGATTGCTGCAAGACTCTGTCGACCGACTGCTGCTTGGCACTTCGGGATACGCACTCGATGCGCAATTGTCAACTGAATAAGCGATAAAATTTAACTTAGTAGCGGGAGACGTTTCAAAAGAGACAGCTTTCGGATGAACAATCATATTGGATTTCCGAATAAAATCAAGGCCTAGAAGAATTGGAAATGGAATATTGGCTACATAAAATGTATGCTGCCAGGAAAATTTGTCGATTTGAACCTTCAGTTGGATCGACATCCTTAATTGAAACGGTTGACCAGAAACTGTTAATAGCTCGATAGAATCGGAAGACTTTTGAGATTTGCCACCGCGAATTTTAAGAGTCTTGAAGAACTTTTCGTCGCAAATAGAAACGGAACAACCAGTATCAATGAGGGCATTGCAAGAAACAGACTGAAGTTTTATCGGAAGAAGGGGCAAATTACTGTTACAATTTTGACGTACGCTCATGAAACTCACGGCTGGTTGGCGTGTTTCACGGGCTTTCTTCCGACATTCCCTTGCATGATGCCCAATTTTACGACAATACGAACAAATTATTTGCCTTGCGGCAACTGGGGAGACATTAGGAGAAATACTATGAAATGTATTGGCGTACTCGGCACAATCCATCAATTGCTTTGACGCCTGGGTTATGACAGAGTCTAGCTCCTCAAAGGTCGTGGGCTGGCGAGCAAACATTACAGCGGATTTCGTGAGAGGATTTAACCCTTGAATAATTAACCGAACGGTTTGGCACTCGGTGAACTCTAACGCCAACACTTGAATCGCGTTACGAACAGAACATACGAAATCATTAGGAGTTTCACGGGGGAACTGAAATCTCTTTACTTTAGTGGTAACAAGACGGTCAAACTCTCGATCACTTACAATTCTTCCCCAAACTCGTTTGGTAATTTCGGCCCACGAAAGATTCTGATTTAACATAGAGAGCCAAAACTGATGAGAACTAGCTGGCAGCTTGGTAATGACTAAATACAACAACGTAGACAAAGGAACTAGCGAAAGAGAGACAATTTCTTTCAGTTTCAACATGAAATTATACCAATTTTCTGTATTGGAAACCTTGAATGGTGGAAAATCAGCGATCAGCTGCTTCACTATGACCAGACCTTCAGACAGCGGCAGAACAGGTTGCATTGGGACTGGCGGTGCGACATGGGTTGGATTCTGCTCGTTCACCTGGCCTCGGGGAACCACGTTGGGTGTGGATTCCGCCGGAACACCAGAAGTTTCAAGTGTAAGCACAGATCCCCCATTAGATCTAGCACGCCTGTCCTCGGCCGTGGTCAAGTAAGCCCTTGCGTACTGATCGACTGAATCACCAGGCATACTGACGAAACTCCACTCAAATTGCCGGAAGATAAGACGAAAAAACTTCGTCACACAAGAATTCACACACTAAACTCCGACAGGAATTTACAATGATCTATTCTAGGGCCTCGAACTGGAAACCAGGAACACGATATAAATTACGAAAAATAAAACCCTTGCCTATTTAGATTGCCGTTAGCGGCAGAGACAAAACTTCCGTGAAGGAAGAAAATGAAATACCAGAAATAATGACGATCACAGATCCTCATACAACACTCACCAACTGCGTTGGAAAGACAGGAAAAGAACAACCACGCTCTGCTACCAGTTTGTAGCGCTATCGGGAGAAGGAGCAGATTTTCTCGCCGATAACACTCTTGAAAACACAAACTCTTTCCAAGCTCGGGTGAGAAAAATGAGGAAAACGAACGAAACACAAGTATTATCAATCATAAACTTAACTTATCAATATATTTTACAAATCACAAAATAGAACCAAACCAATTACAATAATTTACCCATAGGTCGAGTGCCAGGCGACCGTAATCAAAGTTACCAGTCGGAAAATAGTTTAAGTTTAACAAGTACGAGAGGTTGAACTTCTCTCTTAAGTACAAAAGTGACTTAGTCAGCAGGCTCACACAACGGTGTTACCCGGTCGGCGTCTCGGAAGCAATAGAGAGCGAGCTTAGACACGAGTCCGCTGAGGAGGGGGTCTGTCGACAAGGACGAAGGTGGAATGGGTAAGGTCAGGAGGTTGGCGATTGGTAGCCTTGGAGGGGAGGAAATAATGGGATGGGTGATAGATAGGGTGGCAGTTTTTAATTGGAGCGCCAGGAACTGTTTTCTGGCGTCGGCCGCAGAATACAGGATCACAGCCTTTTTGCCTTGGTCAGGATGACCGCATTTTTGGTATCCTTCCTCACTTTGCTGGCTATAAAAGCGGGGCAGGACCTGGTGAGGGAAAGGTGCGGCGAAAGGTGCGGCGAAAGGTGCGGCGAAAGGTGTGGCAGAAGTCGTGGCAGAAGTCGCTGGCAGTAGTCGCTGCATTTTGTAGTCGTAGGCATTTTGGCCGTCGTTGGCGCACATGTCGTTAGCGCCCAAAAATTGCCCAAAAAAAACAGGGGGGAAAATGCCACAACATACATGTCTAACCCACATATTCCCCCATATATGTAACATATATCGGCTCTGCAACATATCATGAGAAAAGATATCCCTTATAACCTGCCAGTTGGTGCGGCAACAATTTATAGTTAATCTGCGATAACGACGGTGATTAACGCCATCTATTAACCAACTCTGTAACCCTATATATGCAATTTTATACGTAACTATAAAAATCTATGCGTTTTTAAAGAAATCTATTCATATCTTTGTATATTAATCCATTCCCATTTCCATTAAAAGAAAATACGTACGTATAGAAATTTTCATCTATTCCAGTGAAAAATATGATTAAAATTTCTTTTAAATGTCATATAAAACATATATGGAAAACATATTGATGAAACATATATGTCAAACCCACATATTCCCCCATATATGTAACATATATTGGCAGTTCAACATATCTTGAGCAAATATATGGGTCATATATGGCGAATATATGTCCATATATATCCATTATATCTCCCATATATGGGGCTTCAGTGTGGGTCTCCTCCCCAGCCACGGCACGCCTTGTGCCTGTGGCGATCTTCAGGTCATAATGGCAGTTTTACACAGCGAATGATCTTGCGCATGATCATTTGAGCACTAATTCGCGAATTAATTTCAATGATGACCTGAAAAGTTCCCGTTTTACACGGCGAATTAAATCAGTGAATTTTCTGTGCAGACTGAATGCGCAGTGGTAGATCTATCGATTGTATATATCGATTACGGGTATTTCCGACCAACACAGCTGTTTCGACGGACGGAGCAGACGGAGTTTTGTTTAGTTTGCTTAGACCATGAATATTATAGATACTTGGATATTCGCTTACATTATTATTAGGTTTAGATATTCGTTTAAATTATTCACTTAAGCACTGGGTAATAGCAAAAGTTTAGTGAGTGGCGTTATACTATTGAAGATGGACCGTGATGAGTCAATTTTAGCGACCGCTGCTGCAGTGTTTATTAAGGCTGTTTTACATGATGAAAGATTTGGTACAAACGTATGTACGTGAGAGTGTACGTTTCTCTCAACGAAATTAGAACAGGTTCTTTTTTCCGTTCAGGCAATGAGACATTCGCACAAGCGTTCATACAATTTGCCATTTTTCACGATACATTTTCCTCATACATGCCTCATGCAAGAGTTTACGGAAGAGTTTGTACCAGTTTGTACAAACAAACGTACCGTGTAAAACGACCTTGCGGCAGTCACAATCTTGTCACAATAAATATTTTATAATAACGGTTTAATTCTGCCAATTGAAGTGAACTCACTATCAAAACAACGAAGATGGTCACCCGATATTAATATCACGGTGACATCTAAATGAAATTAATGCGATATAAAATGACATGTGGTGCTTGCAGCAGGTCTGATTACAATCTGGACAGAATGTTTTAAATTGTTTTAAATTATTTGTAAAAACGCAGTTTTTTTTATTAGAAATTTATAACGATATGTTAAAAAATGTTTGCAAATGAAAGTCGGAAAACGATCCAAAAGTTTTCCCCATTCGGGGGATTCAAAGCGGCTATCGACAATCTCTCTTCCCTATAGGAGTCGGACACACTACCCACTCGTCTATCGGTGCCTAGTTCTATAATATGCATTTTTACAATTATATATATGATATTTTCACTCGGGGGTGAGGAATAACTGACATGCTGTGAATACAAGGATGACTATTTCAATAAACAGGTCCAAAGAGAGATCATTGCACTAAGTTCTGTTCTGCGTTTCTTCATTTGGCAGTATCTCCCATAGTCTTTAGCCTAAAACTTTGATGAAAGCTGTAGTGTAGATATCGTTGATATCATTACGAACATTTTTCTGCCGTCCACCCTGAAGTCAAAATAGGGCCAGATTTGTTGTAATCGTTGTACTGCAGCCCTGAATAAACAATTCAAGGTCTGGTTAGGTCTATTTAGGTGAATACTATGAGATTTCAGTGTTTTCATATTGCAAAATCTCGAAGATAGTTTTAACAAATGACCATTCAACATCTGCCAAAGCGTGTGCATTGCATCCTGCCTACAGAAATATGTATTTCCAAATACAATGATATGGCTTTCCTATCCTTCATTATATGTTATTATGAGTTTGCTTTAACGAAGTGAGGTGTATTCAATATCAAAACAGCCAAGATGGACGCACTGCGCTCGTATCATGCGATCATTCACGGGATCATGCGATCAAATATAGAACATGTTTTAATTTTGATTGCATGACCATGCGTATGACCAAGAATTCGCCGAATTTTCCGCATTGCACGAGGCATAAACGTCATGCGCATGATCATTCGAATGATCACTCGCAAGATCATTCGCCGTGTAAAACGGCCTTAAGAACACCGTGTAGAGAAGTTTAATCATACAATGTCTTCAATATCGTCTCTCCTGTCTCATTATCCTGTAAACGTTAGGGTCAAATGCATAACGAGGACGAAAATATATGAAAAGAGTATTATCGAATTTGCGCCAATTCAGTAACAAATTTTCATAGGTATGGGTGATATAGGCGTAGAACATGTATTTTATTTACTGAAGATGCTAAACTGAAATTTATTTCCGTGTATATTTGGAAATGTCATCATTTCCCCAAATAGAGGAAAATGGCGGCCCGCGCGGTAGTGACGAAGCAACCGGGGCAGTTTCGAAGAAACGTAGTAGGTAAAATGAAAACTGCAAACATGTGCAAGGATTTACTTCTGAAAAATGTTATATACACTTTACCCTATCACACGTATTGATAACTCCGTGTCGGCAGATGTCGATGAAAACGATAATAATGAGGGCCTGAGAGTCTAAGTAATACAAGTGACTAACATCGTCCAGTGTCAATTTCACTCTATCATTTATCAATTTACCCGGGTAAGAAATTACAATTAGCAAAGTAGCTTAAGTGTTCGGCGGCTAGATCACAGCACCATACATTCGAACACTTGTATTCCTTTTCCTGTAGCTAGCTGTCGGTATCAGACGGTATCAACTTAGAAAATGTGCACTTACATCGTTTTTCGTGTTGATGTCGCTTGTATTACTTCGACTCTTAGACCCTCAATTGCCATTTAAACTTAAATTTAACGTAAAAACAGCAATTTTTAATTAAAAAACTAAATTTGTTTTTTAAAAAGCGTTAAACAAAGCGATACTAAACTATCAATTTCTTTTATTTTGTGTAAAATTTATAAAAATCCAAAAATTAGCATAGAAAATTTTTAATGAAGATAAGAACATTCATGTTCTTGACGCGATCGTTACGGCAGCCAAAATCACACTGGCACACTATACTTTGACAGGTCGCACACATTATCTTGACGTATTCTATGCTCCGTGTAGTATAGTATATTAAAGAGCACATAAACAATAATATTTATCATCTATTTTCGGCCGCATTACGCGGACTTAATTTTTCAAGTCCGCCGCTTTGATCTCTCTCTCTCCTTGACCGTCAAGTCAGCTGGATCAGCTACTTCACCGACGATCTGCGACCTTTTGTGCTGCCATGGCAACCGTTGTGATTGGTGCTGTGCTGTGTTAGATATTTATTCTTTTGTATTTTAATAAACAATACAGAACTGAGTGCCATATTTAGTATTTAAATTTTGTGTATCATCAGTGAACTTTTATTAGGAGTTGCGCAGCGAACCAATGCGTCACCTCTTAGTGTATGCCGGGAGGATTATTAATAAAAACAAGGCATGGGCACTTACTAAAAATGTTCCGGTATTTAACCAACGAGTAGTTTATAGAACTACTTGTAACGGTCCGATAGTACCGATGAAATATTATCTTTATTACGGTATTTTTAGCCGTAAATGTTTATAAATTAGTTACAAATTGACCTAAATTTGACCTTATTAGTCCGGTGTTTCCGTAAAATGTTGTAAGTAGATTCCAGTGCAGTAGATAGTTACTCAAAAAACATTACAAGTTATTTTTAATTTAAAAGCATTACAGCATCACTCAACAGCATTTAATTACATCATCGATGTAATTAAGTTCAGTTCAGTTCATCGATGTAACATCACAATTACAGCAATAAATAAAACGTAATGCCGTAGAAAGCTAAATATTTTCAAAATATAATAAATAAAAATCTACATTCCCAAGTTCATCACCATTCATCACCAAGAGTTCCTACAAATGAAGCTAATTGCTCCACCCTGAAGACAACCGGGTCCATTAATCAGTGACGATATTATTAAGTAAGGAGATTAAGAAGGCGTTTCGAGGAGGCTGATGTTCTCAAGAATTTAAAGTATTTTTTTTATTACACACATTTATTTTCCTCAAAAAACTTCATTTTTTCCTCACCGGAAGGTGAGGGTAAAAGACCCCTGTCCTTGAGGTATAGCGTCATCCCAAATGGTACCACACTTTAACTATGAGAGAACATCATATGAGTACATTACATGAGAGTACATTTAATGCAGCAATGTTTTCATGGCATGACCATATTCCAGATGCCCTGGCTGCACTTTCACCAGCTGATGGTAATGGGGAACTACTTTTGTTATGTTCCCTGTGAAATTCCGCTACAAGGCCTCCTTTACCTTAGATGGAAGGAGTGAGGTTTCTAGATGGCCGTTTTCGGCGAAAAAATAATTTCCCTCTCCCGTTACGTACAACACAAATAGAAGCTTAAATGTGGGCATTCAACTCAAGAGACAGCATAAGCGTATTCACTATTTTTGAGGATTTCAACCTTCCATGTATAAACTAGGAAAGCTATAGAGTACATATTTGATCAAGTAACCTAAAAACTATCGAGGCATTATTCAATGAATTATCAAACCCCTCTTTAACTTAAGTAGTTAAGATACTCACCAAAGGAATGACTAGCGTGACATTTACATATGACACCTCATTAAAATATAATTCACCTCTATTCTCTCCCCTCTCCTTTTCCTTATTTTATCTATGTAAGGTCGCTTACATGCAAAAAATCATAGTATGACATAGCTGACATCAAGTGATTTAAAATAGTGATAATGAAACTTATACTTCGAAACTTCTGAAGAAAAGTATAAATTTAGAATACTTAAAATATTGAAATTATTCAAATTTCACAAATGATAAACATGCCAATCAAGGAAGTATTGGCTAAGGATAGTAAATGGAAAAATGTAGCAGAAGTGGGGAGTATGATAAAATCTCTGAATTTAAGCAGAAGTTGTCAAATTTAATCTTAAACCTGCGCCACTGATAGCAGGTTATGCAGGGCCTGCCAATATTAAGAAACGGTCACACCAACACACATTTTATTTACTTTTTTTACACGCTTATTTGGCAGTTGATTCTAACGCTATATAATCCAGGACAGAGAAATTACTATGAAATCGAAACATAATTATTTTGATTCAAAAGAGATATTTTGCTAGCATTGTTATATGAGAAAGTATTTAAACATTTATTTTGTAAGAAGATTAGCCTTTTAATCTTTTTAAAGAGTTACATTTAGACCACTGCGCAAACTTCACTCATATATTCAATCTTAATCACTTAAACATTTTATTTTATTTTAATGACTCCTGACGTATCAGTTTGCGGTTAAGTGACGTTAGTTAAGGTTCGCTGATCGTATAAAATAGTGAGGATCTTGGCTCTGCTGGCGAAGCAGCGACCGTCTTCCCTTTAACATATATGGAACTCGCTTTAACTCGAGGGTACATACATTCGCACCACATCAAACCTTTCACGAAAATAATTATGCACAAATGCTATGTTAATACAATGATGAACATAATATAAGTACAAGCTCAAGCCTAAAATATATTACACTACAAAAATGCAAAAAAACATCGTTGAGTTTTTGCGGTGCGCGGAGGTATGTTTAATGCATACATTAAGTGGATAAAGCTCGTAAGTTAGAACGGTTACCTGGCTTAAACAGGCTCTCCGCAAATGCAACGATGCAGTTATCAATTTACTCTTGCGGCCACTGAGTTGTGGCATGGCTACACGCGTTTACACGCCCATTTACAGCAACATTGCGTCAAGCGTGAGAGAATATCCTGCGGTCCGTTTTTGGCCAAAGCGTATCCGTTAGACCGTGTCTGTATCATTCTTCCCCAACCGACCCCCTTCTCCACCCCACCCCCCCTCTCCTCCGAGAGCAGTACCCTCCCCCTCTTCCGTCCGCGTCACACTCTTCCCCCCACCCCCACACTGCCCCCCATTCTCCTCCCCCTCCAACCCCCTCTCCCCTTCGCCCACAAAAACCCCTTTTTCTTCTCCTTTTCATTCCAAATCCCATTTTCCGGCGCTAAACTCCACACGCGATCCATTTCTCATGCGCCATCGCCACACCCGATCCCCTCACCGCACAGAAATATATATATTTCTCCTCTTCCTTTCTCATCCCCGCCGTCACTCAACCCTCCCCGTTTTCCTACTCTCGCTCTTCCGCATTCTTTCCTTTACCTTCCTTCACCATCCGTTCCTTCATTTCTCCACTTATCCTCTTTCACTGAACCCTCCGTTTCTTCATCTTTGAAGGCCGGTTAACATTGAGCATAAAATGGATATACTTAGATGTTTGTATGCGGAAAATTCCACATACACAAGGAATCGGGCCATGTACTATTGATTAGCAGGGCCAATGCCAAGACCGCAAAGGTGCTCAGTCTTCTTAATTATTTGGGCAATTTTATTAGGACTTATATTTATTCTATACCTCTTGCCTCATTCTTCACCCTCACCAGTTCCACACTTGATGGACCATAAGAGAAAAAATGGACGCATTCAATGAGGCATGAATGCCTTGGCAATTTTGGTGAAATCGTTAAACTTGACCACCGTCTTCCAACTAATCCTAGTCTCAGACGTAGAATAAATTCTACTAGCATTATTAGATGGTTGAAAAGATAAAATAACAAAGAAACTTAGACGGTTGAATTTAAGTATCTAAGTACTTAAGCACAGAGAGGGATTTCTCATTATCCTCTGAGAACACTAAAAAGAAGATGCCTTTCGTTCGTTCAATTACCTAGCTTGAGGTCTTTACACCTTAAAATGAACCAAATGTCATTAGGGTATGCATGCTCTGGGCATATAAAGATAAACATATCCTTTGTTTGACATGAACAACAAAATCATTCCTTCCCAAACTGTTTATCGCAAATTGGAGTTTCTCAGGAACGCTCTGGAAACTACGTGGTGATAGATGACAGACTGGGTGAGAGATTGGTAAAAATAGTATTTTTATATCAAATACACAAGCCGATTACGCGAAAAACAGTTAACAAGAATTGAATCCAATTGAATTTTCCGATGAAATAGAATGATGACAACATTTAGGCACCCGCAACCTCATTTTTATTATTTTCCATTTTTGAAATCCCGCAATAATTGAAGCTATTATGTGTTCATTCAATATACATAGGTCTGAAATCGGATTCTATGACTGGAAAATTGCTGATTGGAAAAATATATTTGACGAGTTATTTACGTATTTTGGACCCTTGTTTTTCTAATATTTAAGTAATAACATCGGTGTCAGTAGTATTTTTCTAAACAATACAAACAAAAGTGGAATTCAGAATATTTTTTTACTCTCGCAGTGGAGCATCACTAAATTTAACCGTTAATCTTTCAATCACGATGAAGAGTAATTTATTGAAGTTCGTCAACCAGAGTCGAACTTCAAGGGTAAAAACTGGCAACCAGCGAAGTGAAGGTGAAAAGCAAAAGAAAGTTACGAATGTGTTGTCGCATCTCATTGAGATGGTTTGAGAGAAGCTTAACTTGTAAAAAAAGGATAGAAGATTTAACATTGTAACTACTTAAACGTTAGTATTCAAAAGAAAAGATCCTTTCAGTCAACAGAAAGAAGAGAGACGAATTCTCATTATATGATTTCTGGACATAGGTAGTTGCAATATTAGCTTCAGTTAGATCATGTTCTTAAGTGTATCGGATAAATTTATTTCGCGAATTTATGTAACATGAAACAACGGTGTCATTACATTAACTAAACGACTTTAGGAAGTAAATTCATCCCCCGCACCATTAGTAATTACAATGTAAGCAGAGCGAGATACTAATCCGTAATACCACACCTCACTTTTCGTCCTCTCCATGCACCAACTCCCGTCCCCGTACACTATTTTTTATGGCTGGCGTTGTAGCACTCCCCGCTACACGCCATCTCGGCAACTAGCGGGGTAGAACGTATAAGCAGTTATGTTCCCACCCCTCAATGTGAACGGGCCTCTTTATTCCTTCCTCCCACCTTCTTTCATCGCACGGATCGCTTTCATCATTTTCACTTTATTTCCTCGCGCTCACTTAACGCCCGACACGCCATTCCACGCCTCTCCCGTCCTTCCCGACACGCCCTCTCGCCTCGGTGAGAGGCGCACGGCGTCTCCCCTCTGCTACCCCTCAAACACTACTCTACCCACCAAGCACCCTCCGTCAACCGTCGCCACATCTCTCTCCTTCTGTCCCCACCCCCTCTATGCCACCGGTTCCTCCCCGTGGCCCGCAAGTCTGGGGAATGCGAGCGACCAGCGAGGCTCGCTTCGATTGGCACCGTGGCCGCAATGAGGGACACACGATCCAGGAGCCTCGTCGCGACGTTCTATGATGTGGCTGAGGAGATATTTGTAGACGCTGTTGAAAGAGAGACAGAAACGTGGAAAGCGCTGCGAGGAGGAAAAAGGCATTAAAAACCCTGAAAAACATAATAATGTCCAGTAATTTCCACCAAAGCCGACTATTTTGCGTCTTAAAAATATTAAAACTATTTAGATATTGTTATTTATATCAAAATGGAGGCGAAAGTATGTTAAGATGGTCTGATTCTACTGGCTTATTTACATAGTCTAGCTTATATTCTCGCCAGTGCAGCATAACTAATCCATCTCTCCATTTATATAAAAATAGCATTCCTTTTCTCCTTCCTTCACGCGTGAATAACTTTATGTTTTCAGTACACACAGCCAACGTCCTTTCCCCGGGCAAAAAAAACAGGACATCCTTTACAGTCTTCTTTTCTGACGTCGAACTTTTTCCATCCTTCTTCAATATATATATTCTCAAATGCCACATACCACAATTTTTTCACTGGCCATGCTTTTGCTACTATTTAAATATTCACATATATATCAACACCTTAATTTTTCAACGTCTTCAACCACAAATACCTGCGGCTGTGTTGGCCACTGGCGTGGGAACAATCTTCCCGTAAACTACCACAGGAGGGTATTCTGGTGGAGAGGCTGAGGTTGGTCTCTGCTGTGGAAGTCCCATCCCGGCAATCCAACACAACAAGGTAAGTGATCTCTGAGGAGTTGTGCCAATTGTTTACGGCTATTGGAGACTCCCTTTAATTTTTGTATTTGTCCAGCCGTAAGAGCTCACCCCATCATTGTGATCGTCAACCACAGTTCCCACAAGCTCTCTCCCTTGAACATACGATTCTTTAGATAGTGCTAGCCTCCTATGAATATGTCGTGCTACTCCTTCTTATTCACCTTAATATCTCCCCAAAATAACTAAATAATCCACCTTAACTTTACACACTCCAGATTTTACAAGACTTTCTCCACCACTCTCAAATTTTTCTCGCCATATCACTCGCAATCATTCCACCGCGTCCAAATACAAACCATTTAACAGGCTGGATAGTTTATACCAAGTCTTTGAAAAAAAATCAAGTTATTGAGACTAAAAAAAGGTTGATGATTGTACGAATAAACTTAATAAGGATATTTGTTAAATACTATATTTTGAAAATGTTTTCTAATAATAAATCATGACAATTTGTTAAAAAATAGTGAGCAAGGTTAAAATTTAATATTTGACCTTTTCTATATAGTTATATTTTTCTCTTTTTTCCGTATTGAATTATAAAATCATAACATTTTATGATTTGATGTTCAATCCTTGCGCTGGAAGTGTTTTCAAATACATTTTTAATGGTAGTGCGGAACCAAAGGGTGTTGCAAAATTAGTGCTGTAAGTGGTTCTGATTTTAGCCATTGCCTCTAATTTAGAGTAACCAGACCTTTTTGGCTTATTGCAGAGCCAGCACTTTTATTCTCATGGTGACCCCTATTTGGTTAAGTTGTATGTTTATCAACATAGGTCGTGTTTCGAAAACCATAGGGTTACAGGTTATTTCATTGGTAGCAGTGGGAAAACTTCCACGAAGAGCATAATATTCGGCTACATCAGATGTTCAATTGTATGATGTAAGACCTCCTACGTTTAAGGTAGCCGTTCATGTGCTTCTATCTAGCTCTTTCTAAAATAAAATCTCAAAATATCTCCGGGTTTCTAAAAACATTTACTCTTCAACGCTCTCTTCCTATGGCCTTCTTCCATGGACAACTGACCTCCGAATTTTCTTCATTAATCTGTTTTCATTTTGAACCCCATTCATGCGTTGAATCCTGGTCCACGGTCTTGCCTTTGTTTTCGTCAAACCATGTCGAGTTTGATTCAAAACCTGCAAGCACAACTCAAAGTACTGTAATACTTCTGAAAGCAATGTCGCTTATTATGTAGTTATTTTTAAGTTAAGGATTGCGTTAGTAATCATTAAGCTGATAGTAGTCCGATAATTCGGACTGTATTATTAAATCACAATTATGATCATTGATGAACTATTGAAAATTTTTATTCAACTGAAGTTTGCGAGAAGAAATGCTTAAGGGACAGAAAAAAAAACATTAGTTGGTTCCAAAAAATAGGAAGATGCGCTATTGGTGGTTAGAATTCAGTTTGACCATTGCCATTTTTCCAAGGTGCGACATATAAACTAGAGTCACTTATATCGGACGAAACACATGGAATATCATTTTACAGCTCAGGTACTGCGTAGAAAATTCCTTTTAACCCCAAAGACAAATATGTGAGAACAGACAAAAGTGGAGTGTATAAACTGAAGGGCGACGATTGTGACATCTGTTATATTGGTCAAACTGGACGCAAATTCAAAGATCGAGTGAAAGAATACAGAACCTGTTATATAAATGGGAATGGTAATTAAAACTTTGCAGAACATTTATGTTTAAACAACCATTTTAGCAATGTTGAATATGAATTTTTACATACAGTTGACAAAGGCTATAAGCTGGAATCTTTAGAGCAATTTGAAATTGCTAACTGCCAAAGTATTTTATACAATGACCAAATGTTCTCCACCTATTCTCCTCTCCTAAAAATCAGTGTCCCCCTTCCTACAACCTCCTGCCCTCGTAGTGACCAACAATCGTCCTTCACCTTGTTGTTCTCACTTCTCCACAAAAAGATCCCCAGATTGACTCAACCCTCCCGCTTCTTTCTTTTCTATTTTCCAGGATTACTCCAACTTCCGGCCTTGCAACTCCATCCCCCTCCCACTCCTTTTATCTCCCCCCCTTCCACCCTATAACGTATATATACTCGGCCACCACACAATCAGGTACCTTGAAAATGGCACTGAGTTTTTGAAACCTGGGTCGGTTTTTTCATTATTAAAGAGTAGATTTTTACCAAGTGATTTTTCAATATGCATAATAAAAATTTCCACTAAGTTATGCCGGAAACGTTTTCTCAAATAAGAATTCTGCCCAGCGTTGAGAGCCAATTATGCATCCTAAGTATTTGATGCCTTGAAGAAAACCGGTTATATATAATTCAACCTACTTTAACTACCCATTTTCGGCTACTCATCGGTAGAAAATACATAAAATATGATACCAATAACAATAAATCATAACACGTACATATACAACATTGAACATGCGCATTTATTCACCAGAACATTAGCAATTTATTCATGCACGTTAACCCTTCGGTTTGTTTAGAATTAATTGGGCCCAATTTAACAACAATAATTAATTACCACAATTGTTTCACAATTTGAATTAATAAATTTTATAACTGATCATTCACCATTGACATATATAAGTCTTTAACTCTGGAGACTTAAAATTGTTAGGACTGCTTTCATTTTTCAAGTTTTATATCAAATGTCTTTGGTCACTGCAAGTATTTTTGTTTTATGAATGTCTGAATTGGAATTCCTCTAAATATTTCTCAATATTAGGTTTCGTAACATCACTTATCCTTCTTCGGGAATACTTTTATCTAAAATAAAACTAATGATATCACGCCTGACCTCGTCGAAATTATGGATATCCATGATGAGAAAACCAACTTTGTTATTTCCCCAAAACTTTATTACGCTGGCGATTTTATAAAGTTTTGTGGAAATAACATAGGTGGTATTCTCATCATGGACGTTTATCTTTGATTCTCTCCCTCTACGTCGTATTTGTTCTCCGTTTCTTCTCCCGTTCGTCCTTTTTCGCACTTCTCGCTTTCTAATTTCTCTCAACACACATGTTTACTTGTTTATTATTATTTTCGTACCTTAGTATCACCATCTTAGTTGTTATTTACCTGTACGCCCTTAAGCCAAGTTCACATGGATCCGGAACGGGTGCGGAATGCGGGACGCGGAAGTGCATCTAGCCAATCAAAAACAACGAAATAGTGGAAAAGCGTAGTGTGATTGGCTAGATGCATTTCCGCGTCCCGCATTCCTCACCCGTTCAGGATCCATGTGAACTCGGCTTAAGTTTTGTATTGTTACCTTCGTATATATTATTAATGACATAGACCCTTGATATTCGCGGAATATTAATGAATTTTTGTGGACGTTGGGTTACACTACAAATCGTTTGAAATCAAATCAAATAATAAAATACATTCAGTCAAGGAAGGAATGTTCATTCGTATACTGATATGAAACTGAGTAATCTGGATCTCTCAACAGGAGAAGGACAAGTGGCCTACCAAGAGTCTAAGAAAGACCAAAAAAAGAGAAATCACGTATGCAAATTGTTCATAAATTTAGTATGAACTCGATATTCTAAAACACAGTTCACAAAAAATACATATTGGCAGTTCAATAAATCTAACCTGCAAGGCGAGATTGATCTAGTGCCACCTTCCTCATTAATTATCTAGTGAGTTATCTACAGTTTGCTGCCTAAATCAGAAAGCTTTAAAAATTCTATTTCACTATACTACCATTAAAAGCAACCAAGAATAAAAATCCGAAACAGAAAAGATAGCATTCCTCTTTTTAAAAAAAGATAATGAAAATGCCCACTGATAATTTAAAATAATGCATTGATTTTATATCAAAGAATTCTGGGTTTAAATTTTTTAAACCACTCTTGTAATCATGAAAATAATGCTCATTTTTTCAAAACTGATTTTCTTTTTAACATTTGAACCCAGAAGTCGTGAAATTGGAATCTATTGACATATCATGGTCATACAATAAAAAAACATTCTTGCAGTGATTCAAAGTGTCTTTCAATTTCGGAAAACAGGTATTTCCAAACCAAAGCATTTCCGAAGGGATCTCCTAGCACTCACCCAACGAACATTTGCATACAGCTGTAAATCTCCGTGTCGGCTTCTACCCCATCCAGGGTTTCCGAAACGTGTAGCATTTAGGTTCCCTGTGGCGTACATTTATCTAGTGGGTGATACATCTTCCTATTTTCATGGCATCACTTTGTAACATTTACTTCTAAAAGAGGTGAAAACATAGTTTTTATCACAGTTTTTATGTGAATTAGTAATCGAGTACAACCACTATACGTTTGATAGCGGAGGATTATCTGTAAATGTTGATTCCGAGGAACATTCGCGAAAGATCCTTATCTTGTTATCTTATAAAATGCCTTCACTTCCCTTTTCACATGCCTTGCTTTAACGATATTATTTGTACCATTATATAATGCACGAAAATATTTTCTGCCCAAAGAAATAGGCAGATTTTTATATATTCAACTAGAAAGCCTTCTCATGACTCTTCTAGACGTACTTCGGGGGGCAGCTTGATGATATAAAAGAATTGCTTTCTCATTATTATAAAAGATCAGTATACATAAAATATGTCATTACTATTATACCTAGAATCTATTCTGCTCCCGTTCTTTCCTATGGGAAGTTGTACTTAGACCTCATAGTCGACCGTGTTGCAAAAAAGTAAATTAAGTTCAACTAGCACCAGAAAATTTTAATAAAGCCTTTAAAAACTTCGGATTCAGATATTCGATAGACACATTGGTAATCGAATTTATGTAATAAATAGTGAAAGCAAGCTCCAGTATAACGCTGGATGCTAGTTATTTTCTAGGACATTTAAAGGGATATCGGTATCATTACGTTACCACCAAAACGAAATAGTTTAATTCGTACACAGCGTTATCATGTATCATCAGAGTTTGTTCTTTCAAGTTTCCATTATTGCTACCGAACCTCTTCAAAATAAAGTTAAAAACATTACAAATGTAATAATCTGTTTTAAAAATTCACTTTAATACAAGGAAGAAACACTGTAATACTTTTTTCGTGTCAAATAATAGCATTCGTTTCCGTACCCATGAGCCTTACGACATTTGAAGGAACAAAATAGGAGGAAAAATATGTGTATGGTACGAGAGAAAGAGTAATCAATGTTATCTACAAAACGCACCCATTTGACAAATCGGGTGCGGGCAAAAAGGAAA
Source organism: Pyrrhosoma nymphula (assembly GCA_963573305.1). Lineage (NCBI taxonomy): Eukaryota > Metazoa > Arthropoda > Insecta > Odonata > Coenagrionidae > Pyrrhosoma > Pyrrhosoma nymphula. The sequence goes on from OY754328.1 coordinate 152,363,199, forward strand.
TAATGTAGATACTTCTGTGAAATTTCTCTCTTGGTTATATTTTCTCCCAAAAGACCACACATCCAAACATCTCAAATCGCGAGTTTGACCAGTATTATGTAGATAAAAGGACTCATAACAGGGAATGTAAAGCGTTTGATTTCATCTTAATCCTTATATAAAATTAACACAAAGCCATCAATAATCAATAATTTCAAAGTGTGCATCAAAACTAAAATGAGAATTAAATACTAATTAAAGACTAAAATTCACTTTTTAGCAGAAGCGCGAAAGAGTTAGAAAGTACCTCAGTAATTAAGACCAAAAATTGAAGTTTTTCAGAAAATTAAGCGTAAATTTATGAAATTTCAGCAAGTAACGTCGCAATAGCATGCACCAAGTTAAATAAGAAAGTTTTGATCTCACAGCAACTTCACATGAGAGGACCAAATATGTTATATTATCTAACCCATTACTGAATTACTGCTTACGTGCCAACGGAAGCAGATCACTTCGGGTACCGAAGAATAAGTGATGTAAGAGAAGAATGATACTTGTCATCGTCAAGAGCTAGAGGTGCAGACGATGATTTTAAGAATGAAAATACAGCAATATTACTCGTGGAGTAAAGATCCGTTTCATTACTGCCACAGAATCTTCAAACCGAAAGCTCATGCAATGAGGGCCTCACAAGAGGTAAAATGGCGAATTCTTACCTGGCTTACTGGGTCAAACTCTCCGCCGCTGCAATTGCTGAATTGGTCGACTCTTTGATCGTCTTCATACCTAAAAAAGGAAGGACGAGTTGATCAACAAAACATCAGCAGTGATTTACAATTTGGCGCATTGTAGATCCGGAGAAGATTTCAATATTAATAGGCCGGATAAGCTTTTGATTAAGCATTCATCAAGATATTGAACGTTAACATGTGTGGATGAATATCACAATGCCATTACGCTACAAATGAAAACAGAATACGAAAAATAACAAAAGAATGAGAACTTCTTATCATAATGTGCACGTCTATGTTAGTGTAAGTACAAATAAGCATTGAGCTCACAAAATATTCATGATGAGAAAAATTCTATCACACAAGAAAATCGTGTCTGATAAATTAACCCTCAGCACACACTTCCCTGTGTCGTATAAAAAAATGCGCTCGTTCTATTTTCACCAGTTCACTGGGCCAACGCTTGCCCCCTACCTCTTGCTCCCCTTCCTCTGTCTCCCCTCTCTCTTGCTCCCCTTGCTCTCTGGACCACCCTCCCCTCCCTTTAACATCGCCCTTCCCATCTCCCTTCCCCACCACTTTCCCACCAACTGGTGTGTTATAGGCTTTATGATCACCTCCCCCCCCCCCACCCCAACTCTATCCTCGATCTTAACTACGTTAAAAACATGTGGCGTCTCGGGAAAATAGGTAAAAATGAACTTCCCCAGGGAATCCAACTACTTAAAGTGCTTTTGGGAACTAAGCTTTCGCTGGGTGCCCGTTTCCATAGAGATCTATCCATTTGGCCCTTAATTGGTATCGCTAGAGTTGTTAATCTCACAGAAGACATTTATTACTTTTGCTAGACATTATTATCCTAAAATAGTAAAGGCTCTGTACATAGTGTAAGGATTATAAGACGATATATATTCGAGTATTTGAACGAGTTTAACCATAATTCATCTAGTGTAATACGTAGCAGAGATAAGATAAAAAGAATTGATAACAACGATAAAATTCAATTACTAAATTCAGGTGAGGCGCGTAGAAATTTCAGAATTATAAGCCACTAGGGCATATTATTAAAATATAATTATTTATTTTCAAAAATCTCTCAAAATTTCAACCAATAAATCATATTCTATAACTGTGAACATACAAGTTATTGACGCGCGAATAGTTACGTTAATACGAAAGTGAACGCTAATGAACTTAGAAGAAAAACTGGAAAAAGGTTTATTCAATGACTATCGCAGGGGCAATTTAATTAGAAAAATTAGGCTAAGTTCCCGGAATCAATCGGGAGTCAATAATATTTCCTTTTTCAATGTTGATCAGTGACATAAAATCTTTGAGATTTTTCTAAATATTTTCACATTGAATCAAATTCTACTATAGCATTAAAACAGATATGTTGAAATTAATAAACTTTCAATGTACCAAAGTTTTACGATCGCAACCCCAACCGGATTCAATCCCCCTCGCGTCATTTTTAAGAAAATTATATCTTTCCCAGAGTTGAGTTGTTACTTATTCTTAGCTGAGCATAAAAAATGGGTGGTTATAAATAAAGTGGTTGGGATGAAGGACAAATAATATAAAGATAAAGATATCTTTAATGAAGAGGAAAAAAATAGACTATAGTTTGAATGAGAAAAAACCTGTCCTGGAGGAAGGACAGGTGCGTGATAAAGAGGTAAGTGAATAGTTGATAATAAGTGATGTGACAACTTCGTTCCTACAACCTTAGCATAAGATATTACATATTTAAATATTTTCCAGGAAAACCAGCTTTGCAGATTGGTCAATAGCATGTAAAACATTATATACTTAAAATCAGATTCGTGGTTAAAAATTGATAAGTGGTTATCATTGACTTTTTGTCACGTTCAAAAAAGTTTTAAAGTGTTCTTTCTTTCTTGTGATAAAACTTGACATGAGAGTTTGGTCACGTTTCCTGAAACAATTAATCCTTATCTGCATACTGTTGTTAAAACATGTCTGTTCTAGTCTCACAGTTTTTACATTTCCCAATTCCTGTATTTTTAGCAATGCTTTGTAGCATCTTATGATTCTCATTAAAATTTTTATCTACTACTTCTTTTCCCAAATTTGACTTCCCGTAAGCCTCATTTCGTTCAAGGCTTTTGAGATTGTATCATCAACTCTTGGAACAGAAATGTATTTAATTCCCTTCTCTATTGATGTCTGTCTCTCCCGCGCGTCTTTGATGTGTTCCCTTTCTAATTTATTTAATTTAATATCTTTAAAGGCTTTTAAACCTCTCATCTTGGACCCATGTAACTTACTTCAGGTAATATATAGGTTATTGTTTTTCCAACAATAATGCCGACGAGTGAATAAAATTCTTACTACCACTGTATATTTTTTCCGGGAGTGACCACGGAAATTTTAGTTCAAAATCCGTAAAAGATGAGTTATGCATCGATTCCACAGCTAAAAATAATGTCTCAGAAGGTAATCACTTGAATAATAGGTAAGAAAAAAGGTGACACTCAATTTAAACATTTGAAACTGGCTATTTAGCAGGAAATATTAATTTAAATTGATATTAATAATTTATTAATTTATTAAATATTAATTAATAAAATAATTAATTGAAATATTAATTGTCGGCCTCGGTGGCGGCGGGGTAACGTCCTCGCCTGCCAACCCAAAGGTCGCAGGTTCGAGTCCCGCTGCAGCTGCATTGATATCTCATGAACTAATTACTCTTATGCGCAACTACAGTTCACATAATTGTGCAACTACAGTTATAGGGCAAGAGTTAACAGTCTACTGGCATACGATATTACTCGATAAATATTTTCCATTACGACCCGGAGGCACTACAATTTGCCCCGCACTTTGCTAAATGCTGCCTTGTTGGTTTTTGTAGGCCAGAGAAGATGAACGTGACACCATACAAATAGGACCACAGGAATGAACGGCCACTCTCCCGAATCCTCGGGAAGGTCACATGTCTCGTAACAACATATATGGTGTTACGAGACATGTCCCCCCCCCACCCTCACCTTCCTTACTACTACCTCCTTCATTGGTCAAGAATCCCCCCCTCCTCTTTCCTTTTGCTTATGTATAAATATTCCCATTGGAGACATAACATGTGCACTGCACATTGTGCAGACCTGATGATGAGCTCTAAGAAACCTCGAAACATATGTAGTGTAATATTTTACATTAAATATTAAGTGGACAGTACAATTACTGCAGTTTTATTTAATTACTAAAATGCTGTTCCACCATATAACGCCAGAGACTGTCGAATTTAGTCCCAGATGAACTATAGATTGTTGCCGCGCCAACTGGCAGGCTATAAGGGGTAGTTTCACCCTGCGTTATTAGGTGACCAACTGCAATATTGTCACGAGGTGCGATTTCTGTCATGGTATCATTCATAATGAACGATTAATGACTATGATAAAATGCCTCTCGAAGTGACGCAGCCACGTAGAACGAACCAGACGCCTTTGGTAACAAGTTCTGCGTATTTTTAGGTTTGGTCCATAAGGAATCTCAGATTACTATGCTCACTCCAATTCCTCGGGTTCCATATACGTTTCCATTGTTTTTCTAAATCTATGGAAACATATTGTGCCCATATAAGGCTAAATATAGTTCAGGTGTATGGCCGCATGTTCCTTGTTTTATTTCATCATTCACATATACGTGCAATATATGGAAATATATAAGAATTCTATTAATAATCGGCCGAATTGAATATATTGACCATATATGGAAAATATATGGAGTCCATATATTTCCCATATATTTCTCCAAATATGTTCAATATATTCTCTCGGGCCAATTTTTAATAGAATCTATATATATCTCAACATATTTCACATATATGTGAAAGTTATCGCTCTAAATATATGGTGCTTTAGTGTGGGAAGTTACATGCTTACGAGATTGTATTAATTTAATTACTGACAATGAGGATTTTTATCATGTACTAGCAGAAGGTACCAGTTGAAGTTCAACGGGTGTGTAAAACATTGAACTCATATTATAAGAAAACCACAAAGTCTAAATAATACTGTCAGCGTGGTGTTTTAGAGGAGTTCGTAACCTATCTTGTATGTTGTGTTCATTGTAGTAGACACGCTGACCATTTTTCTGGTACACGAAAGGATAAATGACTTTTGGTCCTCTTTCATGCACGATAAACCCAAAGCACTACTTAAATACTACTTAAATAACATCCAGGTTGATAGTTGGTTACCTCGTCCCTCCGGTTCTCTTAAGACGTCTTCTGAGTTTAACAGCTTGATCGCTTCCCTTGTGTACAATAACATATTTCCATATATGACTCAATAGAGTTGCGCAAATTCAACGTCGATATGTGCATTGAGTATCTTAATCAGGATTGGAGAATATAGTGCAACCCAGCGGTTGACAACGTCAAAAGGAGCATTTGCTGCAGCAGCCATGTTTATTTGACCTATGAATCCTCCATCACCCGGACTGCACCTTCGGGATAAAGGATAGCCATAATCATTGATTTCTGTTGCTAAATAAAAACTCTGTGGTGATTCCTAAGTGCGATTGTCAATTTTCATAGATGGATGTCGTTCATTGCGCAGAATTTCCATTCTTAATTCGGGTAAGAAACATGTAGTGACATAATTATAATTTACACCATGATAAAACAGATTGAAGTTTCTAAACAGATATTTGAACCAGATGTATGGTTGGTTACCCGTCCGTATGTTGGGTAAGGATGAAATGTGTGCGGTTCTTAGCCTAACCCGAGACACACCACGGGGAGATGCTCATGTGATCGCTAGTGGGCATGTCTTTGAGCATCCAAGTTTAACCTTTGTCGTTTTTCATCCAAGGACTCAATTACTCGCAAAGAAGACATTCCTCTTGTTTTAGAATATTATTTCGAAAAGTTACTCTTTTTTCTATCAGGCATGTTGATAGATATATTTTGAAGTCCAAGATGGGGAAACACAGCGGCGAGTGAAAGTCTAGACTAGGCAACTCGATGATTGAGAGAATGTAAGTTGAGTAAAGTTACGTTTACTGCACTTTAAAACGTTTAAGTATATATAAATAACTCTTAAAGTTTATGATGTGGGATTCGTTCTAAAAAACATTTCGCAATCGTAGTGAGAGGCAGACGGTTCCACTACTTGTAATACATCTGAGTATTAAACGATGATAATCAACGCTGTGTTTGTTGTAGCAACATGCATTATTAACATTAATATTCGATGCACGTAAATATTCTTGCACTTTTAATTTCTTCATGTGTATAATTTACTTGAGTGTTCTCTTATTTACATGCAGTGCTCTCATGACAGCTACTTTGAGAATAGACATTGAAGAGCATACTTGTTGTAAATATGCATTGGATTTATAGATTACTCCCCGAAGCAATTTATCATGGGGCCCTTGGAACTCTGGCCCCTTCTTATACAGGTTTTCTTTCTACGTGCTATCATGGGCCTGCAAGAAAACTTAAATGCCAGAGGAGTGAATATCCATTGAAAATCAAATTTCTGGTTGTCAAGGAAATATGCTATTGTTGATTTCAGAGAAAAATGTGAGATTTTTCAGAAAAAACATGATCCTCAGACAAATACGAATCGTAATAGATAGTTGATTGAAAGAATCAGAAACAACATTTATTCAGCCATCTATCTTGAGTGAAAGTACTTTTTAAAAGCAAAATATTAAATCACTGCACCGAACCCATAGCTTAGCATGTAACACCAAGCCCCTCATGGGTGGGGCTTTGGGGGCCCTCAGGGCTTTTTAATATAGCCTATGTTTCTTCCAGATACATTTTATCTCTACATGCCAAATTTCAGCTCGATCGGTTCAGTAGTTTTTGCGTGATTGAGCAACATACAGACAGAGAAATATACACCATTTAATTTTTATATATTAGTATGATGATGATAAATATATTTGTGCACCATTAATATTAAAATAATTACATCATACTTCTTACAGACATTGAAATTAAAAAATAAAACTCAAATATGATCTTCATTGTGACTAGGGAACTATCTCGCTCAAACTACCTAAAGCTTCCTTCTCGATGAGATGCCTAGTCTCATACTTCCTCCGATCTTATCGATGAGTATGGACCGACATCAATCAACCATTATGCTTCAAATCTCATTTCATTTATTTTAAATTTGTCTACAGTTAATATTTCAGAAGTCAGTTTTAGCTGAAATCGACTGGACTAAAGCTTTTGGTATACACCATAATCAGTGCGCTAGCACATCAAAGTCGCGAGATGCTCAATTGCTCAGGGCGAAAAGTTTCACCCACAATGAAAGTCAGACGTTGCGCGCCCCTACGCGCTTCTCGCGTGGGCACGGCGCCAACTCAAGGTCATGTTTGGATTGTACTAGCATGCACAACCAAACGAGACCATTTCATCCATTGCAACTTTGTGAATAGTCACTAAGTTATAGATTAGACATGGATCACCCTGCAAACGTTACTCCGCCGTTTCAATCCTGTTACCCAAATTTCGGTATGATTTTGAAGGCCGATCCACGTCAAAAACATCTTTCACTGCCGATCGGGATTCTAAAGCGATCCCTCGGTGACTTGTGCTATGTTTAAACATTTTTTTTCGTCAAGAACTATAGCATTCATATTCCTTCTACTTCTTTAATCCGTTTTTTCATGGTTGCTTAATACACTCCCACTCAGCCTTGCGGCCGTCTGCACCAAAATAAATAATTGTAGATTTTGCATTTCCACGGTTGAGCATTGTAATCGGTCAATCGAATTTCTCGAGCCACAACCAGCTACCGCATTCCACTCCTCACCAGCAGTGGGGGGACCCTCACCCCTTTCCCTCCCCCCGTTGGCGCCAGGGATATCGCCCGGGTGCCCTTCGACCCAGTCCCTACCCCCACGTCCCTCTCCCACTCCCCAGAGTCACTCGACACGGGGGGGGGGGGGAATCGGCCCCTTCTCACGCCCCACTGCTGCCCTCCCTTCGCTCTCCGTCTCTATCACTTTCCCGCTAAACCCTTTCGACGACCGTTCGCCCCTCCCGCGCCCACATAATCCCTTTCCCAACACAATCCCCTTTCCCTCAACATCAATCCATCCAACACATCGCTCTCCGCTCTCTCCCTTCCCTCCATCCCGTCTCACGGCCATGTCTTTACACTCCGCGCGGACATTCATCACACTCCCCCTTCGCACAATTCTTAACCACTTCTCACTTTCTGTCGCCTCAGCACCCACTCTTCTTTCGGCACATATCCTCCACGGTTCACATGCCCTTCAGTTATCCCTCTCACAGCATTCATATATCGTTAACGTATTCTTGACGTATCCTTCACATATCCTTCACACAGCCTTCATACATCATTCATACATCCTTCATACATCCTTCATATATCCTTCATACATCCTTTATACATCCTTCATACATCCTTCATACATCCTTCATACATCCTTCATACATCCTTCACACATCCTTCATACATCTTTCATACACCCTTCTAGTAGCCCTAAAATATCCCTCACAAACCCGTTCAATGTCCTTCGCACTCAAGTTACATCTCCTTCACATATCAACCAAATTTCATACGCAAGTATTTTGCACATTCCTCTAGTGCTCTCTTCCACCTCCCTCCTGCACAACGTTCCTCTTTCGTCGATATCCTTATCTTCCTCCGCGAAGTGCTCCGCTGCGTCCCCGTTCTAACTCTCTCCCAATCATATATGCGTTCCACCATATATGCGTATATATTGCAAGTTCAACACGATTAACGCCCTTCCAACATATACATCCCTGAAAAGCGTACGCCAATGACTCAGTCGCAGCATTTAATTAAATCTCGAGCTCCCGAGGCATTAACGGCAACGGGCTACCGATGTGGGATGTAAATACCTACCACTTCCACATGGCATTATCCAAATCTGCGCCAACAATCTCAGAATATCTTCCCATATTCCAAACCCACATTAGAAAACGTTCTATAGCGGTAATTTTCACGAATAACACTGAAGTAAACTGGACTAAAATAATCACGTGCGTATTACCCTTGTCTTACATTAACAAGTCTCACCAAGAGGGTTTTCTTGATATGTTTTCCATCGGTTTTTAAATAATTCAGCTTCTCTTTATAGGAACTTAGAATATCTTTTCAACTGAAACGGAAAGCACAACGTCACTGCATTTCACACCTTTCAAAGGATGCTCATAGCCTACCTTCGAAAAAGGGTACCTGACTTCGGAAAAATAATTTACTTTTCAGACGGTGCGGTGGGCCTATACAAGAACCACTACAATATGTTGAATTTGTAGCATCAGCAAGAAGATTTCGGAGTTGATGCTGAATGGTATTTTATGCCACATCTCACGGAAAGGGTCCAAGTGACGGACTTGTAGGGACGCTGAAGCGATTAGCCACACGTGACAGTCTGCAGAGCCCGTATGAGGAACAAATTCAGACTCCTGAGGAACTTTGCAATTGGGCCAAATCGAACGTGAAAATGATGGACTTCGAGTTTGTAGCTGACGAGCAGGTGAATGAGGATAAGAAGAGGCTGGCGAGAAGATTCTGAGAGGCACCTGCCTTGGAGGGTATCCGTTCCTGCCATGCAGCTATACCCCAATCGAATGAAGATTTACTGTTGAAAAGCCTTTCCAAAGCACCCGAAGGAACAAATTTCCACTTTTGTGGTACAGATTTGGAACATGTGGAGAAAAATATGTTTTCTTTTGAAGTACCAGTAAAAAGTTGAGTGTATTTCCGATGCGCGATTGTTTAGGAAAATATTCTTTTACACGTCTATATTTGACTTCCATATTTTAGATCTGCAGCAAAGAGGCAACCAACCTCGGTAATCAAATCTGCCAGCACAGCAGTAACTAATCAGAGAAAACGTAGGAGAAATTGATTTTTATTAATTTCCTTCAACTAATGCCGTTCTAATTAATATAGTAATTATTTGCGGTCTCCACACTATAAAATATTGACAAAAATTGTACATGAATACGCTTCAATATAAAATATCATAAATTTTATGTATAATTTCGGATACTTCTCGAGTGGACCGTAAAATAAAGGTAAAATTAGTAGCAAAGCAATAAATAATATTTCCAATATATGAAAAATATTAAATGGGAAACTTATTCCATTGCCTTGCTTATCATACTTTTTTGTAACGGATTCCGAAGACTTACATAATTCATGTGTGTGAACTCACGTTGGGGAAATGCTTACATACACTACATATATAACTATTTTGACAGTTAAAATGAAGTAAACGTTTTAAATGATGGGTAAAAGAGGAAAGGAAGGGGATGGCAGGAGTCAATAAGGCCTGAAAGGCTACAGTTTGGGAAGATAAACAAAATTTCCGTTGAGTTGTAATAGGTGGCGCTCTGCATTTCCCGTTGTTTTCCCAAAGAAGATGTGAATGAGTGCGACTGTGTGGCACGATTTCTTTGAAATGAGAAATCTAGAAGAGTTTTCGGAGGACATGCTAAAAAGGTATGCGAGTAAAATAGTTTAGAGGCTGAGAGGAAAGTAGCATTGGAAGCCCATGACGAGACGAGGTTTATCTATTGTTCTCCGAGGCCGACTGCTGTAAGGCCCGGTGCCGCTCCTCGTGGGATGCGGCGGTCACATCTGCGGGAAGCAAATAGCGAATGGCACGGGCAAAGGAGATTTAAGGGTTGGTATACAATTAAAACAGGCGAGAATAAGATGAAAGAGAAAGTGTGCTTAGATCTGTAGAACCTGGGGGGCTATGAATGCCGACATTAATGTGAACGACGGGATTGTCGAAATTCATTCATTGAACGGCTTAATAACCCTATTTTGAGAGCCGTCGGCTCAGTTTTTTGGGCATCGCTACGAGTTGCGTCTTTGTTTTTGCTGCAAATTGGCGCGCGATTTTGGCATGAATGGAAATGCAGAAACCTGGTGAGTTGGTGAATCTTAAAATTATGATATTTGTAGAACATGATTCTAGTAAAACGTGATTGAGGAAGCAAATATGTGAATGATTGAAATTTATGAGTGAACGTCGCTGCTTGCTATTTCTGATACTATCGCTCTTATTCAGTTCCATGGTAGAATTTCTTTTTTTTGCTAATCGGTTTCAGCTAGTCAGTAACTATGAAACAAAATGATAATGGATAGAACTTTGGCACTGGTAAATTCCTGAATTGCCCGACTGACACTTGCTTGACTGAGGCACAGGTTACTATCGCTTCCATTCGACTTTTGATACGAACCTTCTCATGATAAAATGAATGGCATATGAAACTTAAAAAATAGAAAATTTAACATCGGGTGACTATTGGTAATTTGCGTTATTTCTTCACGTTTTTAATCCCACACACAGTCATTACGTTACAGCTCGAAACGGCTCGGGGAAATATGGCCTAATTTCTTCGGTGAGGGCTCTCACCATGTCATTTGACAGACGGGTACATGCCCCGAAAAACGTTATCCGGAATTGCAAATGGATCAACACTGTCTCTTAAAGAGACATCCATTAATTATGTCAACAATGTTTGTCAATTTTCATACCACCCCCCTTGTCAACAGTTGTCAAACTTTCATTGACCCCCTTAGTAAAATTATGTCAAACAATTTCATCCCCCCCACAGATTAATAATATTTTTACGGCTGGCTTCAGATGCTATTTAATAGAAGTCCATGGGTTACAGCTATACTATTGTATGACAATGGCTTAGTGCAGTCTTTGAATTTACTAACAGCTTCCCTTAAAATCAGTCAAATGAATGATATTATAATCTTTAATCTTTCTATCTTTAATCTTTAATTATAATCTTTAGACTAATACCTTATGTGTCTACAGTCAACTATCAAGTACATTGAATAAAAACAAAATAAATATGATGATGCAAGACTATAATGACTTACTTGGTAAGAACTCAACCGGTTTAAGATTAAAAAAAAAATTACTGTAAAAAGTAAAAAATAACAATGACGTTGTCGTAATTTTATCGTGAATTATCCTCTTCCCCATGTCAACAATTGGCAAATTTCTTCAAACCCCCTTCCCCATTTTTAGTTGACATAATTAATGAACGTCCCCTAAGTGTATCATATTTGTTGTGGCTCCTCATTGCATTTTCCCTCAGTCTTTCTTCCTCTTCAACATTCCGAAGCCTCCTTTCGTTTCCCGTCTCCACTCTTCAATCATCCATGGTACTGAAATTAATGTATACCTTATCCAAAAAAATTATGTCAACCGGTTAAATATCATAATCTACGAGTTTTAATAACGCGTAACACTGCATCATGCTTAAATTATTTCCTAGCCAATTACGAAACGCAGATTTTTGTATTGCATTTAAACGAAAGCAATTTATTACCTTATAATAAAAAAGTAGGAATATAGCGAATAAGAAGCAAAAAGTTAAATGTGTAAATCTAATCCACAGACACCAATATAAATCACAGTTTAGAAGAAAACAGGCTTTGCGAGATGAACAAATGTGGTTACGGAAAAATATGAAGAGCTGGGTACATTCAAAGAAGATAGGAAATTTAAACTAATTCATGACATTCTAAAAGTAAAAAATCTATCCGCAATTTGAAAATGTTGACAAAACTAGACAGAACACTAACTACAATGCGCTAAAAAGTAGGGTGAGGGGAATTTCCGACGCTAGTGACGTTCCGACACCACAATAGCGGTCGACGTGGAAGCTTGAACGTGGAATTTTGAGACGTTCAGTGAGCCATGAGCTGGAAAGCGAATTAGTGACGCAGAATTGTCGACATTTGATGACATCAATTCAGATTGTCGACATTCCCGAATAGCCCCCCTCAGTACCGCACGGTCGGCGCGCCAGCCGGTCGGCGCGCGAGCCGGACGCCGCCGCGAGCGGCCAGTGCAGCGTTACGCCTACACTGAAAATGTATCTCTTTCTTAAATGAAATATTACCCCTACCAAACTTTAAACCCTCTGATGGGCCTTTTTCTTGGACGAAGCAAATTATTTCTTCTTGAAAAGTGGGGTTGGGATCATTGGGGACTATGGCATAGGAGAAGGTATTAGAATGCTGTCTGTTAGCTTCAGCAATGTAGTCGGAAGTATCTAGGACCACAACTTTGGAGCCTTTGTCGGCTGAAGTAATGACGAGGTCAGGGTTATGAATTAATTTTTTGAGGGCAATAGATTCAGCTGGAAGAGGTTTGGTTTGGGTTTAAGCGAGTCGAAAAAAGAAGAGCTGGAGATTTTGGACATAAGGGGGTTGATAAAAACGTCGGCCGGATGGTTTGAGACAAGGGGTTTCGATTCATGGGAGGAAGGAGGTTGGAACTTAAGCAAAGCATTATGAATGTTTTTCGGAGGTGACTGAGGTTGGGTTTTAGAATCCCAAAATAATCTCCATCTCATGTTCCGGAAAAGCACAGGTCATCCTTGAGGAGGGAAACGCGGTTTACTATTGGGGTAGGGGAGAAAGAGTGACCCTTATTGAGGAGAAACAATTCTTGCGGGTTCAAGGGAGTAGAAGAGAGATTTACCACCGCGTGCTTGGCTGGGTTGTCCGGGTTGTCCTGACCTTGAGAAGAGGCGGAAGTCTTTCTTTTGAGGCATGAGTGTCGGAAAACTTCGACGCAACGGTGGGGGAGGAAGGTTTAACAGTGAGGCCAGGTCAGGCTTCAAGAGGTGGAGGGGCGGGGGAGGTGAGAAGGGGGTAGTTAGGCGGAGAGGAAGGGATAGACCAGCGTGGAAATGGGAGGCAAATAGGGAGGAAAGCTTTTTGAAAGATTTAACAAGGCGAAGTTCAAGAGAGCGATGGGAAGACTTAAGAATTTGGTTAACGGTGGAAAGCAAATTTGGGGCTGAGGCAGATGTGATGTTGATGAGAGAGTGAATTGATTTTTGATACGTAATGGTAAGCTCATGATATTTATCTCTTACGAAACAACATTCAAGGAAGGATTGTTGGAAAGAGGGGAGGAAAGGGTGTAGTTGGGGAGAAAGGCCCGTAAGTGGTAATTTGACGCGTAGGCCGTTAGGAAAAATGCCCAAGCCGGTGCAAGAAGTGAGGACCTCAGAGTGAAAGATAAATTGGGCAAGCTTAAAAGATAGTTATCTAATTTGGCGCAGCCATGAAACAACGGGATCAATGGCATTCATAATGAGAGAAATGGTTGAGGGAATGGAAAATTTAGAAGGATAACAGAAAAAAGGGAAAGATGAACAGTGGTGAAAGGAGGAGGATAGAACAATAAGGAAGCTGTTGTGACTCACGGCACAGGAACCGAATATGCAACACGTAGACAGAAGAAAACAGGATGATTGCGATGCAACAATATGTTCAATCAAGGAAATTAAAACATGGTGAAAATATATCCAATAAGGAGTCACAGGCGTGACAAGTAAAAATCATAGTGGCACAAACAAAAGAAACTCACACGAACGGTTTAATTTTCGACGACGCTGTCGTCTTCTTCAGAACTGGAGGAAGTACTGGATGAAGAGCTAACTCATGCTAACCTCTACCTTGGCCATATAGAACATTTTTTTTTCGAAATATCCAATAAAACCCCTTTTGTAGCTCCGCTACATAGATGACATTTTTCTACTCTCGCCTCATGGTACTGATTCCCTAAATACGTTCATTTCCGCCCTCAATACCTCTGCCTCCGTCTCCTTTACCTCCACGATTTCTAACTCCCAAATAACCTTCTTGGACGTTAATGTTTCCTTATCAGGCTCAAAATTCCACACCGCCGTTCACATCAAACCTACTAAAAAGCAACAATACCTTCACTACAGTAGCCTCCACCCCTCCCATACCAAACGCTCCCTCCCCTACTCCCTATCTATCCGTGGCCATCGTATTTGTAGCAACCCAGATTTCCTTGACAAATTCCTCACCAACCTTCATCACTCCCTCCATAAGCGCGGTTACCCAGAATCCCTCCTTCATAAAAAAATTCAGAAAAATTACAAATCCACCAAACCTCATCCCACCAAAGACTCCCACATCCTCTTCATTTGTACCACCAATTTCCCAGGCAGACCTTTATTTTATCTTGAAAGACCTCTATCCCATCCTTATGAAAACCACGCTTCCTCTGCCTAAATTTTCTTTAAGCCTCCCTCAATCACCTATAGGCGGCCTGCCAACTTGTCTGATATTTTTAAAATCCACCAAGGCCCTCTCCAAAACCCCTGTTGCTTCCAACCCACATCCTCCCCCTGTAATCGTGCTAGATGCAAACTATGTCCTATCTTTACCTCACCCCATCCTCCCAACACCTCCATCCCCTCTCTCCCTCACCCTCCTCACTCCTCTTGCATCACCAGCAATGTGGTCTACCACTTACAATGCAAACTCTGCCCAGCTTTTTATATTGGTAAATCCTCGACTCCCCTCAAAATACGCATTAATAATCACCACTCTAACTGTAATAACCGTTCCCAATCTGCTTCTCTTCCCGTTGCGACACACCCCTCACTTCACAAAAAATCCTTCAACCACTGCTACAATGTTTCAATTCATTTTTCCCTCCCCCCAACTGCTCCCCCACTTGAACTGAAATATTTTATTTGGTTGTATAAAGCTTTCCAAACTCCGGGCATCAATGTCTTTCATTAAACTCCCTTCCCCTCTTTCTCCTCCATTTCCCTTACTGCCTGCCCCTCCCTCCCTTTCTTCCCTTCTTTCCCCTCCAATCTCTTCCCCGCCTGGCACCGCCTGCCCTTACCTGCCTGTCCCTCCTCTCCTTTCTTCACCTCTAACCCACCTCTTCATCCAGTACTCTATACAGTTCAGAGGAAGAGGACAGCGTCGTCAAAATTTAAACCGTTCGTATTTCTTTTGTTTGTGTTACTACTTGTCTTTTTTTGTTTGTATGTTTGTGTTACTACTTCTTACTTGTCTCGACTGTGACTCCTTATTGGATATATTTCCACGACGTGTGAATTTCCTTGATTAAATAAATAAATAAATAAATGAATAAATAAATAAATAAATATATATATATACAAAAAAATATTTTGGGTGTGTGTAAATTTTAGATGAATTATTCATTTAGTGCTTAACGCAAACATTTCTCCAAGAATATCTTTTTTCGGCATGCTTTATACAAGTCGTATTTATAGCCACAGTGACGAGTGTATTTGGTTTTGGTTCAAGCAAACATTCAATTTAGAGTTACCTCTGACGCTTGAAAAAGTTCTAATTATTTTGGTAACTAATACCACAACGATAAAAAGCTACTAATAAAAGGACATTTAAGAGCAATTATTTTGTTGTTTCCTTTGAATCTGTACACCGTTTAATATATAATATCCGTTCTTTCTAAATAATTAACAAAATAGCTATTCCTTTTTTTGTAAGAAAAGGAAATTAAAAAGACCGCATGGCTTTCACTATCATATATATAGAGAATAAACGGTTGGAATGGAACAAATACGATGATAGCTAAATTGTTTACGACTGGTTCTTAAATAGGCAAATATTAGATAAACTCGGTGAAGGAAGATTATAGAAAATTTTGCAGATTTTTGGTATTAGAGACGCCCGAAAGAGAGATTATGGTAAATGTTTTTAAAGTATTGCTGTAAAACAAAGGAAGTTGTATGAAATAAGGACTTGGTGGAAAATATGGACTTATACGTTTAGTAAAGGAAATTAGAATCGATGATAACACGATGATTATGACAATTCCTAGAATATAACACAACTTATCAAAGCCTATCGCAAGTAAAATAGTATGAGTTTATCGTAAAGATTCTAATGAAGATAATTTGAGACCATTGGAAGTTGAATGTCGCAAGAGTATGCACTCTTCACGTGGTACGCCCTCGAACCTTGACTTGTGCCGGAAAATATCAGTTGTTATACATAAAAAGTCGTTTTAATGCTCAACAAAACAAATTACATTGTTATAAAATGCGCTTTTTCCTTTTCTAAAAACGCTGTATGGATTTTTCTGCATAAGTACTTCTTCTTATGATATAAATACTTTTATTTTTCGGATTAAAATCTAAATAATAACCATTAGAAGATGTATTTACTTACTTTCTAACGTAGACGACAAGGCAGTTGTGATCGGGTTAGTCTTACATCCCAGCTCTACTGAATCTAATCTCCCTGATTTCACCTAGATATTTGTTAGTTTGATAGTGTAGATAGTTTTTCCATAACTATAGGTCATCCATTAGTCCCTCAAAATAAGTAGTTTTCCTAAACTTTCGATATCAATTAGGGCAATTGATTTTTTATCCATTCCTTTTTCATTTCGCTTTGATACAGTAAGTTTATGGTTTAAAAATAGCAGAATCTATACTTTTACAAAAAAGGTTTTCAATATACATACAACTAATGCCCCAATACCCATCTGCGTATTGCTCTTTCGTAAATTTTATTAGATGAACATTTTTACAACTATATTGGTCGCATGGAATCGGTTTTCCTTCCTCTGTGGGAATTAAAACATTAATAATCAAAAGACCAAAGACTGATACTTTCAGCTTATTCAGTCCGCTAAACTTCGGTACTTATTTTGTGGACATGGTTAAGTCTTCCTAGGATATTTAATAAAGAAACTCAAAAATAAATAATCAATGTTCAGTTCCACAACTGTGTGAACCCTAGATTGAGACATCGAACACTCCCTTCCTAATAACCTTTCCTCAACGATATTTTAGCCATTAATCAGTTATTGTCTGATTCCAGAGTTTGATAATAAATATATCCAAGGCATATACATGCAAGCCTCCAAATATGAACTGAACACATTACAGATATGGCAAATCCTTTCAACACTATGCTTGAAATTTCTCACAGCTAGGATTCATCTGTGTGCCATTATTTTTATATGACGGAAAAGTCCGGAAAATATGTTTCACAAATCACGATTAATACAGAGTTTGGACACAGAAAACATGGTATATGTACACATAGAAAGATGTTACAAAAGATCTCCAAATGGTCTTTCTAGGTATTTTGCTATGCCGTAATGAATGTGAATCGGTATCTTTAAAAAATAAAAATGTAACTTATTTATCTAGGTATGTGTGATTTACTTTAGGATGACTAAAACCATTGAAATTTGTCGGGAGGTACTTTAAACAAAGAATAGCATAAATGATGTAAAAGAACACTAAATTACTAAAGAAATACAGTTTTTAACTAATTGTAAGCCCTAAACCATTTTACATTTATGATTGATTAAGTTTTTCTAGGATTGATTGACCAGCCTCCAGTTTTAGCAGATTTGATAAACTTATTCATTATGTGGGAGTAGAATATAATGTTACAGTACATTTCACACTTCCCCTACTTCACTAATGTTTATATAGTTGCAACATTAATTGTCGCTTTGATGGAGTGAAGCGAGCGTAAGGTAAGAGAAGTATTAGCTTCAAGTGACTCTATACCCTGAATAGGAAGTCACTGGAACTTTCATTAGAAATAGTCCGAAAGAGCTGCTTGGATATAAGAATTTGAATAATTAATATTAAAATTCCAATTTCACAAATTTATATCATCTAAAAGTAAAACATGGAATGCATCATCTACGTAAGTTTAAGAGCTGCTGTTTCAAAGTGGAAGGTCTCCTTGAATATATCATTAAAAATTTGAATTTCACGACCCGTAAGGTAATCAATGTTCTCCGGTGCTTTTCTCTCCTCTCATAGCATGCAAATTTAATCCTATGAGTCGGTCGCCTTGAATGTAATGAAATTAACACCACCGCAAAGAGATCCTATCGAAGGGCCACAAAGCTTTCACAAATTCCGGAAATAAAGAAGAGTACTACCCTTAAAAAAGGAGGAGTTCTCATGACGAGAAATGGAGAAACAGAAACGTACACCAGACACCATTCGGATCACTCGGCCATGCATAATGTTGGAGCATGGTTTTATACCCACCCGTTTTTACATAGAGGCAGCCACCCCACGGCAGGAACTGTGTCACAGTGCAGTGTGATCTCGTTCAGAGACACTAGAGGAACGCTAAGATACCGGTAGTGGTGCCTTCACAAAATGTTGGGAACTCGGCGACACCCGCCCCACAAGTGGCAAAAACAACAGTCCCTCGTGTCCACCATTCTCACCTTCTTCGTCTCAGGAGATGAATGTTCGACTCATGGGGAGAAAATTAGTCACGCTTTCAAGAGATGCGTTGGCTAGCTAATATATATATCACCAGCAAAATTTTGAGAGGCCTTGCCAAACCTAGTTGCCAGGGACATATGCATAATTTGCTTTAGATCAGCAAGAAACGCCGTGATATTCCAGATCATCATACTAAATTGTTCGGGAAGAAAATTTACGGAAACACAAATGAGTATTTCCAATTTTTATTTTTCAGTTAGTTAATGCATAACCAATATCGCCATTGTGCTTCGTCTGCCCCCCTACATAGATGGCAAGTGGTAATGTGGCAATGTGAATACATCCTTGCATTTATAATATATTTCCGCAGGACGTAAGTATTATTAACACCTCACATCTGCCTAACGTTTCACTTCAGATTTTTTTTCAGAGGAACGTGGAAAAATATTTGTCATCAGGTTTAATCTCATGCCTTTAAGGTGCTTATTTTTTTAACTTAACAAATTACCTTATCACGTGCAGTTGCTGAAAAAATGGCTAGTGAACCTAATTTTAAATCACTGACGGTTGTACCAGATTACCATTCATGCCTCATGTAGTATTTTATCATCAATCAGAATCAAATGTTTAAACTAAGAAAGGACTCAAACTGAGGAACGTGACCATTCAAAAGGAGCTTAGTTGCACAGCTAACCAACAAATGGCTTCGATAAGCCGTGTTGACATCTTTAAAGTTAAAAAGAGGTTAAGGAGATTTTATTTAGCCATGGTGTTTCGTTTGAATAAGAGAAAATGTTGGTATTCAGCTTTGTGGCGAGTATGACAGCCGTATACAGACACTACCTTGCGAACCGCTGCAAGGGTGTGCCACAGGGTGTATTAAGAGGGAATGAGATATTTTGACGCGGCCGTTTCAGCGCGAGACACTTTGGCGCAGATCCACCTTTATATATTAGCCATGAAGAAGTTAGGGAATTCAATGAAAGAATTTGAATAGGGAAATGTCGAGATTGAATGCTTGTGATTGTGTTTGCTTCTATGATTATGTTTTTGTTTTTATGAACATTTAATGTTAACCGAGTGTGCATTAGTATTTTGGTTGGAACTTGCTCCAATTAATGCTAAGAATACGCCTTTTAACTGGGTTATTAGAACTTGCGCGATAATTTTCTTCGAACAGGTCCAGGAGCATTATGATTTTAGAAGGTTAAGTCGCATGGGCTTCAGTTTAAACTCATCAACTGAGGATTTCGCGCAAATAAACTGCCCCTTGGGTGAGGATTGCGGATGTAGTGTAATTAGGGAAATGACCGGAGAACGAAAGAACGTTGTAAATGCTCCGGGCAGAAAACATGACAAATAATAAAAAAAACATTCTCAACCCACCTCAAATACTCTGGCGATGGCTCAGGAGGCCACTTTTCTGAACGGATTAATTATGGCTTGTAACTAACTCCATTCCGCCTCCCCCTCTTACTCTTCCCAATTCTTCCTGGGCGAGGTGAAGAAAAACATCAAAGTTACCTGAGAGTAGAGAAGGATGGGAAGGAAAAAAAATGCCCTCTCTATATGATTAATAAGAGAGCGGGCAATAAAAGGGACCAAACCCTCATAGCGCACCCCCGCCCCTCCCACTTCAACGGCACCCTCTTTTCCCACGCTCCCCTCAACAATGAGCCCCCCGCGACATTCATTTCCCGCCTTCCGCGACACCCCTACCACAAACCCCTGAAACCTTCATCTGTTTTGCTTCTTCCCCTCTCTTTGTTTCTCACTATCTCTCTCTTTATCCTTTTCTCTTTCCCTTTCCGCTTTCTCCCTTCATCTCATCCTCTCCTCCAACAACTTTTCCCCAAAAAACCACCTCTCTCTCTCTCTCTCTCTCTCCCCTGCATCCTACTCAACCTCGCGTTCAACTCCATCTGGTGGCTGTTCCGGGATATTGATCCGGACTCTGGCGGAGTGGGGGGAAAGGGGAGGGATGGACTGAGGGTGGAGAGGGAGGGGGAGGAGAGGTAGATCTGTGGGTGGGGGAGGGAAGGAAGGTGGTGGAAGGAGGGCGGGAGTTGGGCGGTTGGTTGGAAGGAGTGAGAGAAGGTTGGAAGGAGTGAGTAGGTTGGAGGGGTGTATTGTGGGGAGAGAAGGTGGAAGTTCGGATTGAGTGAGAGGGAGGAAAGGGTGAGAGGGAAGAGGGTGAATACCGTGAGAAAGCGAGAGAGAAGGGAGAAGATGTATAGAGAGGGAGAAAGAGGTCCTTCTCCTAACTCTCTCTACCTTTGAAGACGGAGAGGGAACGGAGACAAGGTACCTACAGCGAATAGTAACCAGGGCCGTGCGTTGTTCAAAATTCAATACTGCATTCCGAAACAGGGCAATTGACTCGATTTATCGCATATCGCAATGCATCCCTCAGTATATGATAAAAACGCTATCCCTCTTGCCGGCCTCGGTGGTGGAGTGGTAAAATCTGCTTGCCCAAAGATCGCGGGTTTGAGTCCCTCCTGGTTGGGTTTTTCTCCAAGGCATGGTTGTTAATGTATGTATGAGTTAAATGAAAGAAAGGACTTTTCGTTCCTAATTTCGCTCAAGTTAAGTCATTATTATTGTTAGTATCGCGCTAAATATCATATCGAACTACATCGCATATTTTATAGCATTACAACACAAAAAACTCATTTTATCGCATTGTATCTTATTTCATCGCATATTGCGTTGCAACCTATATCGTATATCGCCTTACATGCATCGTTTATTCGACTGCATTCTAGGTCTCCGACCCTACATTGAACATCGACTTACATCGAATTACATATCGCATTCATCGCATTGCATACCACTATCTCACTGTGCACTGCATGCATCACGGATCGAATCTCATCGCATATTGTCTCACATCGCTCAACTCCACATATCGCCTAGAATATATCGCATATGAAATAAAATGATATCGCATTGGATCGGATAACATCGCATATAGCCTGGCATACATTGAATATCGTAATGCATCGTACGTCTCCGAGCATACTCAGAACATAGAAATATATCGTTTATCAAATCGGATACATCACATATCGCATTACATAATATTAAACCTGATTGCGTATTCCATATACTACATTTCACCGCATATCATCTAGCATCGCACTACACTGTGTCTCACCTATTTTACAATGCATATCGCATGAAATATACATGCCTATTTCATGAAATTGCATCACATTGTATATCGCCTGCCATTAATCTTATATTGCTCTGCATGGTAAAATGCCGCACATTCCATTGTATGCATCGAAAATCGCCCAGCATTGCCCTAAACTGCGGATCACCTTGCATACTGTATCACATTGCGTACCGTCTTACATCTAAATACACCGATAGCACCTTGCGAGCATCGCATATTACACTGAGTCGTACATGACATTAAACTGGAAGTTAATGTTGCACATTCCCCAGAGGATTAACTTGCTGTAAGATATCTATGTTTTATCACGGCCATATCCAATATCCAATAAATCCAATATCTGCCCATTTATAACAGCAACCGTGGATGCAAAGGCGTGCAATGCATGAAAAATTCTGATAAGCTTCAATGTGACACTGTGCATATATTTTTACCTCCATTTCCGATTTTTTCATTTCAAATTAATTTTCCCCATTTCCTCCCCTTTTCAGCCTATACGGCGGCTCTTAGGGTTGTATATAGATGTTAGCGTAAGTGCTTTAGGCTGAGTGGGTCTTGATGTGGGTAAATGGTTTTTGGTGGCTGCGATTGAACAGAGTAATGAATGGACTGGGGAGAGAGAGAAAGACTACATATATCAAGACTTACCAACTGCCGAGCAAGCCGTTGAAAGGGCGTGTGGTAGGGAGTGTTGACGAAATTAGACATGGAATAGGATAAAATTGCCAAAAATAAGCCGAGTGAGAGAAGCAACGAAATATGAGGTGGGTTTCGACAGATTGGTGCCTCGTACTGCTCACGATTTATCCATGATTGGGCGTGAGGCTAAAGAATTCTTATGCACAATATTCGGCGGCGCATTTTTCTAGTTTTATTGCCTTTGCTTGTCCTTCACATGCAGCGCGTAAATAATGTCACCTCACTCAAACATAAACTCGTGAGACATGAGTTTTTCAACCAACCACGAAACTGAGTGACTATGGGCTACTTCCTATTAAATGATCACATTTTGTGTTTACTCGTAGTAGTGCTTGACGAAGCGCGAGGCTTATCCATTTATTCTGTAGAATTTGCGGATGTACTCTTCCGGTGCCGACTCCCAAACTTCGTACACGGAGGTAAGGGGAATATTCTCAATTGGGAAGAGGGAGGATAGAAATAGCGAGGGAAGGGGAGGGATTTGGCGGGAGGGAGTCATTCCTGTCCACGGGTTGGGAGATCATGCGCGCATGTGTTGGCAACAGACCTCCCGCGGGCGACTTAAGAAGGGAGGGAGAAAAGGAGTGGAGTTCTCTTGCACCGGGGGATGTCACTCTTTCGCTTCATTTGAATTAATACCAGAAGTTCACCCTTATAGTTTACATAGGAATTGCAAGGGAAGATAGAGGATTGTACATAGATTAATACGAATTGCAACGTTGATAATACATTACCACTCCCATAACTGTAACTCTTTCGTAGAAAAAAGGTTTTTATTTACCGATGAACAATGACAATTGTGTATAAAATAAAAATGTAAATTAATGAAAACAATGTATAAAACTTTAATTATATCAAAATAAGTGTATATAAAATAAGTGTATATAAAATATGGAGTCATGTAGACGAATTATTTGCCATCAAGTAAACAGTTAAATGTAGAAATAAATCATTGTTTATTAATATTAGCCTCTTTTGCTTAGTTTATATTTATATGGACCCTTTCCGCATAATTATTCTCGAATTAGAACGCCTACCAACAAACACGTTTTTTGCTCTTCTGACCTAAATATCATGATAACCTCTTATTTCAAGTCATCCTGAATCTTTACATTCTACGCTTGATAAACGGTCACCCTTTCAAAAGCGCTTTCAGCACACCCTCAATTTTTATAACTTCCTTCATCGATCCAGCGCCCTCTGCTCGTACTTTCTTCTAACAGTTTTCGTCACTTCATTACCTCACGAAGCAGTTTTATACGAGAATATGTCCCTAAATCAATTATGAAAAACGGCAACAACGCCATCATGTCGATTTCAAGGCGTAGCACTCCAATTCTTACACTTTTTTACAACTCTATTTAATAAATGTGTATCGTTCGATTGAGATTATGACTACAACGCGAGCATGAATTTTTGTAAGCGTCACGCTTACACGAGGTGCGGGTGACGGCTTGCAGCGAACGGTGTCTATTCTGGGTGTCTAAAATCATTTCAGCGCTGTACATTTCGCGACTCTGATGTGCTAGCGCATTAATTTAGAAAATGCCAAATTAAAACTTTTGTCTTCCTAATATGCCAGACATTTTGCAGAGAACCGTAATTTGTTGGTGAGATCAATAACAAGCATTTTAACACTACATAATAGAATTATAAAATATTAAATAATATTTAGTCAATGCATGGTTTACTAACTTACATTGTCCGATTTACAGATATGAACAAGAGAATTACATTTTTCACAGCAGATAAGTAGAAAGAGAATAATGATTAATAGGTAGTTAAACCTATTCTCTGATTGTGAATTAATGCGTCAACATTTTAACATATTCCTTTCATATTTTCCTTTCGCTCTTTTTATACCACGGTTATAAGGTACACCAAGAAAACTCACCAATTCTACTTAACTTACTGCGATGAAGACTAATGACGACCTCATACTAGCTAAATTAAGGGAAAATATTAGGATCAATTAAATATTCATAAGGAAAAAACTTAATTAATGACAAAAGTAAATTAAGTGTTTGAAAAATACTTCATTATGCAATATCCCATTCATTAGATAAATTTAATAATTGGAATGGATGAAAAACTGTTAACAGTGCAAATAGGTAAGTCAATGACACGAAATATAACTGATTTTCTACTGGAAAATTCTTCATTACCGCCATTCTCGGCGAGGACAGAATATCTTGACACGGACTGCGGTTCGCCATAATTTTATTAATCGATGCTGCAGGATTTCTAATATCCTTGTGATACGTTATGATTAAATAATATTGTTCGACCTAAGAGTAAATACACGCCAAAGCGCAATATTCTTCGACTTTTTCAACAGTACGTAATCTACGCTCTCCTATCGAGTCTACATCGACTCATTTGCATAAACCAAATCCTATGAATTGAATCATCGAAATGAACCGCAATGCCAACTTTTACTACGGAGTAAACGAGAAGATAGGATCCAGGGAATAGTATTTCAATAGTACTCCATTAGCTGAATACAACGATTATGCCTTAGTAACAGCATACAATATTGTTGCATATTACGTAAACCAATTCTACCCGTTCAACCACGAGTTCGACCTATTTTCATATAGGTACTCACAATTAAGTTTGACAGGGTCTTGATTCCCTCACATGCAAATTTAGCTCTCGACGCTTTAACCACGCGGCCAGGCTGCTGCCGACAATCAGACCTGATTTTTAAGGATTTACATTGAATCACAGCTTGTTTACCTCTAAGCAGGCAAAAGATTTGAGCACCATTTTGCATCAAGTGGTAAACTATCAATGTTATAATCTAATGGTTGAATAAGATAAGGATAATAACACGTATTATCGCCAAATTATCCTTCACATGAGTGCAAAAACGTTGGATTCAATAATGACGGAATAGTTCATTTTGCCAGTTTTCTCCTCGCATTAGCAAATAATACTTTCATTAAAAAAACAAACGAACTGAAATGCATAATTTTCCTAAAAATCTCCTTTTTAAGAATTTATATTTTAACATACATTCGCTTTTTCCGGGCAATTTTCATCAAATAGGTTCTTGGTTGGTAAGGAGTGCGACATTGTTGCCTTCGCTAATTTCAGTTGCCTTTTTCTCTGTAGTAACGGAAGTAACCGAGTAATTCCAAAGCAATCCAGGCGAAATTTTCCCGTGATATGTTACCCGCTTCCGACATAAATGTTAACTTATTCGTAGGCACGCATTATTTTTTCACAGAAATTCTAAATCTATGCTCACCGTCCTTACGCGCAGTGAAAAAAGAACCATTTCACCTAAGAGTGGAACACAGCGAATAAAATAGTATCGCTTCCAACTGAAGTGAAACAGCATATCCTCCCTCCCTGTGCTCCCTCGCCCCCGCCGCACTTCACATCTATACGTAAAAAGAGCTTCGCTGCTCAGCAAACTACCATCATTGCTGTTCTCTGAATATGCTACAATGAAACGAAACTAGAGCAAATATTGTGAAATAATGCTCTGTGGAATCACCCAGTTTTTACTTGAAGTTCTCTCAACTTATAATGGAATTTAACAACCTATCGGTCTCAACAATCGCACACCTTCCCTTTTTTAGTTCATATAGTATCCATTAATCACCTTATCTCACGAACACTTCGTAGGAATGCGTCATTGATGATTCTTTGCGTCCAATGAATCCCTATCATGCTTCCATAAAACCTTTCCGTTAAGTTTGCTCTGATGCCATCTACTGGTTTACCCTATAAACTACTCCTGATGATGGTAGTAGGTGATATAAACCAGTTCCTTCTCTCTTACTCACAATCCTATCTTTTACAACTATATAACGGCATTCTTCAAGCACGTGTTAAAACACAAAATTTCCCTACTTCCTAGCTTGTATTTTCAGCTTTCAACAGACTCGCCTTCTGATAGAACGTCTTCTTGTCCTACGATACTCTCCTCCTAATTTATCTATTTCTTCTTCCATCACCACTTGCCAGATAAGTGAATTCTCCAACTTGCTCCAATTTTGCTGCCCAAGACTAATGTTGATTCTCTCTTTTTGATTTCTTCCCAATAACATTACTTATTATATAAAACCTGCATTCTGGATAAATTACAGAAATCAAAATTGAAGAATCGTTTTATGGCACATATATTAGTTGAATTTCGTATCACTATTCATTTAGCCAAGTTCTACTCCGCTGAATATTGCCTACTTATAACGATTGCAATTATTGTTCCTTCCGATATGATTTCAATCACAGAAACGAAAGTTTGCCCCAGTACTCCATCTTTCAAAAACCAATAGAGAAAAATAGGATTTATTTAACTAGCATACTAGCATGGCGGAGAAAACTCCAGCGATTAAAAAAAAACATTTCTCTGGCGTAGTATCCACTCCCAATCTGACATGTTTCCCAATCCCTCGATAGGTTAATGCTCGAGCGTACATACGAATACAAAATGTATATGTGTATGCATTCCTTCCGTAACACATTCCATGACTAATCTCTACCTCCCGCTCTATTTTATCACAAGAAATTTAACTTTGCGATGCGGCCGGAGCGGGGAGGGGGACTGGGGTGTGGACGCCGGCACGCGCTGCAGGAGGGAACAGACACAAATCCGGGGCAAAGGCGAGGATATCTGTTAGGATGGCTGGGAAGGAGGGGAGATAAAAGAAGGGTAGGTATGAAAGCATCGAAAGTATGGAAATGTATCGCATATCACATTATATCGCATAGCTCTATATAGCATGGCAGGCATGGAATATCGCATGATGTGGACATATATTACATATTTTCATAGGAATTGCGCCACTTTTAGGAAATTGACGTCATATTTCATGAGATTATTCAGGAGAATGGCCTTAGAATAAAGAAACATTAAACATTGCAGCCATCCGCGCACTATTAGAGGGTTATTGGAATGCATACGGGCAACCACATATCTGAGTTCATAACTGCAAGCGGATTTCTCCTTTTCGGCAGGGTTTAATAAACGGGAATGATAATTTGCAATGCATAAGATTCTTTCAACTATAGTAATAAATAGGTCTCTTTTAACTACATATATTTTCGTAATTTGGAATATTTCATTCCTCTCCTTTGTTTACTCACGGGAATCTATGTAAATAGTTAACTATATCATAGGAAGTAAATAAAAGTTAGGATAGTATCTTTTAATATGTCTGATATATAAGAAGCGATATCTTTTTCTATTAAACTTGTACGATAAAAAGTAGAGAAATTGTCCACTAAAATTACACAACCATTTTTAAATAATAACCTACGTCAAATATACTGTCACTTCGCATGCATTATTATTTAATGCCACCTTTCATCACCTAAATTTGCATGTCGTACTGATACGCAAAAATAGCTTTATGGTGCAAATCACTTGATCTCGCATCGAATTAGATCGAAGGCTGGATCTTCTAGCGCTTAGGGTTTTCCGCCGCGTCCCTCAATGTTTTCAAGACAATGAATCGCCCGCTTTCCTACAAGCTTCATCAGGAAGAATAGCAAAGATACCTTCTCTGCTCTTCCTGAAGAAGCCTCCTGGACGGTTTCACATCCACTAGTAATCAACCAACTCATAAATGATGCCTCGTAACCTAATTTTCATAAACTGACAGTTCATAACCGTGACTGTTTGTAACCGCGACGCGTTGTAATTGCTACAATTCGCAAACAAACTCCCCGATTCTAGCTATGTCGCAAACGCAAGTTTTAGAAAACGGTGGGAATTAAATTATTCATCACGTAAAAACTAAAATAGGGCGTTGCACGTAAACTTGCGGTAGCGAAGTGGTCTAAGGTGGGTTCCCAATATAGCAAGCAACTAGTTGTCTGGTTAACAGTTGTTACCGTTACAATGTGCCATGACTGTATACCGACCGTTTACGAAAACTTGGTTACGAGACGACGTTCACGAGTTAGTTACGAACGGTCGCGGAATGCTGCGAGACATTCAAAAAATTGTTGCCCAGAAAATGGAACGACTAGGTAGAAAACCCGAAACACTGACAATCCAAACTTCGATTTTAACCCTGCGGGGACCTCCCTATAATAATGAAATTCGATCGAATATCACCAAATAGCATCACATTGCAGTACACATCGCATCAACTTCATTTGAATCGCTATTGTACCTCGTAGGTACCTCGGATATTTTAGCATAAGATTACTACGCATATCGTGATGCCTACAAACATTTACAATACCAAACAATAAAATAAATAATTTGTGTTAACTTTGTGGGAATTTTCTATTTTCTCGAAAAAATAAATAGGTAACCATTTGGATTCATCCGCACTAGAGTTTTATTAAATTTACCGTGTCATTTTAATGGTCGGTTTATCCATGAAATTGACTGTAACCTCAGAAACCTGAGCCGGTTAAATAAATATTGAGTCTGGATAATTACGATTGACAACAACGCCATGCAATATTTAGAGCATTACCAGGATGCTGAATTTTGTGATGCGATACTTCCGGCAGAACGCATATCGAATCATCACAGCATCGTACAGCTTTAGGCGGGAAGGTTATATGGGAGAAGTGACGGAGGCAGTGTTGGTAGGGAAACAGAGAGGGGTGAGGGAATAGAGGTTGTTGCACGGGGAAGGAGGAGGGGGATGGGTTTTGTGCTATTGTGTGGGTGCTTTTGCGAGATAGGGAGGGTGAGGGGTCGATGGGATGGAAGTTTAGTAAAGAAGCGAAGAGAGGGTTGGGAAAGGAAAGGAGGGAAGAGGTGGAAGTAGAGGTAGAAGTAAGGATGAAGGGGTAGAAGAGAGGAGAGTGGATATTGAGGCCGCACCCTTTCTCGGCGCGGAATATAATATTTCGCCAAGATAAGCATGCCACGCGTGTCGCCTTATTTCCGACGACGAGAATTCTCGTCTCTCTCCACCGCCACGACCACCACCAGTTCTCCTCACCTCCCCTTCCCTTACAAAAACCCCCTCTTCCCTCCCCCTTTCTTTCTTCCTCTTCCCTTCTTTGCTTTTCCTTCCCTCCCTTCCCCCGTCTTCCTCAAGAAGGGTCTGAGTCAAGAGCAGAAAATATTATCGCCACTGCCAATTATCGTGCCTCCACTACTATTTCATTTTGAAGTTCCTAATTCGAGGTTTCATTTTCACACATTGAAACGGTTCTAAAACACATTCTTGTCTCTTACTTAGTGGGTATAATAAAAGCATATGGATTGCATAGGAGACAACAATGAAACCCCGTGTCACCTATTAACGACTAGCCTGAATATTAATATGGCTTCATTTGCATTCAATCATGCTACATGTGATTAGTAACACAAAAATAATCTCACAAAACATTAGTGCGGAGTAATTGATGGAAAACGATCACTGACTCACTGAGTTAGGAAGCAGAATGTGGGTTTGATAACTGGCGTGGTAATAGCTGAAATTACATATATAAACACAATTAAAATAAAAAATATGAATAATTGTCTCTCTACATAAATGTTTACCTAAAATGAATTTTATTATTTACTAGTCAGTGCCCTTTGAGGCCCGGAATCCAATGATGTATAGTTTGCATGTCGTTGCCTTCCTTAAGAGAGCTGGCACCAGAAGTGTCGTAACATCCATATTCTATCTGGAATACTGCACTTCTAATTACCAAATTACCAATAAAGTAATACTTCATCCAGTTTTATTTAGGCACACAAGTGGTATTTTGACATGGAATGTATTTCGTTCAAAGGTATTCTAACAGAAGATTAGCGAAAATATAGTGATAAAACAGCCTTTGAGGGATAAATTTATGCCTCCGTTCATCTTAATTTAAAAGTAAACCAAAAACTACTGTGAATAAACTTTGAAATGCTTTAATTAATTTATACGGACATTTAGTAATTTTAAAGTTAACGAGTATGATTTTTAAACTAAGATAATCGTGGGTATTGTTATTTTACATTAATTTTCTCTTGGAATATGTTATATCAAATATACAAATAGTTTTATTTTAATGTGATTTCAAAACAAAACATATAAATTCTTTCACTTTCAACACTAATCAAATCTTCAAGGCAAAAGAATTGATAACCCGTTGACAATTTTATGACAAGCCGATGTAACATTATTTAAATATTTACGCAATTCATAACAAAACATTGGCTGTGAAAGCGGTTGTGTATTCAATGATTGCGTAAAAAATAGAGTCAACTTTAATAGCTTTGCACAATTTAAGTAGGCAGGTCATAGTCAAGCTACGTACCTGAAGTCACACAGGTAATTTAGCTCTACTTCAAACTAAGAACTGATTACAATGCAAAAACTGTGTTAAAGAAGCCCAAACATAAATGTTTTATTCATCCTCAGACATAATTTTTCCAGTGGATATGTGAAGTAATTGAGCTAAAAGGCTTTTGACAAGGGATAAAAAGGGATGAATTTTAGAAGAATCGCTTGGAAATTGCGCAGGTAGGATGACGGTAAAAGTGAAAGTCTGATGTGATTGGAAGAGTGGAGAGCAAGGTTGAGAGGGAAGGATGGGATGGATTTTGCGAGTGAGTATGTAGGGGCGAGGGGGAGGGGAAAGAGTCGGGTGTAGGAGGTGTGGTGAGAGAGTAGAGAGGATAAGTGGAAAATACTGAAAGAAATTGGCAATTTCATTTACCGGAAAGTCTCAGGTGAATTTATTCTATCAATTTCGGCATCAACAAACAAAAAGTCTTCATCTACTTCCTCCAGATTCACGAAAACACGGGAAATCGGAAACACAATTCTTTGTTATGTAAGCAAAAAGGAAGTAGCAATGCAACGCATTATCAACTAAATGTTTAATGACAAACTCGAGTGATGGGACATTTTGACTTGACCCAATACCTACACCCCACAACACTAAACATAAGCATTGTATTATTCAGTACTTCATCAATTTTTACCCAAGCTTAGTATGTTTCATTTACTTTTCCTCGTTAGATTTTTAAATATGCTTGTGCCATATTTGTCCGAATCTTCACCGGTTGAAATACAAACTGACAACAAAAGAATTACACACAGCACTCAAAACAAACTCAACACGCTCACAAGGCTAGGGTATGTAGAATGATATTTCACATAACCTATTTTTCTTCAATTATCCATTCGCTTTTTACAATACTGTGATAAAGTACTCGCTTCTTTCAGTATATATTGTTTGTATTTGTCATTTCATTTTTATATTTGCAGCACGGTATATATTAATTTACGGGAAAAAGGAATATGTAAGACATAATTGCGTAAACGACAAATAAATTTGAAAAAGTTTTACCTCCAGTCTCGTAAAAGAGTCAAGCTGAGGAGGATATAAAAACTTAACAGTGAGCCTCAAGAAAATGAGAACGACGATCTATTTTTAAAATTTTCACTTAACATAATTTTTCCTCAACATTAAGAGAGAGAATGCGGAGAAAATACAGATTTACAATCAGCCATTTTTATTTGGTTAATACCTCCAGATTAAGTATTTTATAAATAATGCATAATTTCTCTGATTCCAGCATATAAAATTTAATAGTACCTACTTCAGATTGAGTTAAAAATATTTGATAATTATATCTGTAAGTTTTCGATATTTAGTCTTACTGTTAGCTCGATATTTTTAATGGAGCAAATAAATATAAGTTTATTTATCATAAACACCTCCATTTATTGCCTAAAATATTTGTAAACATGGTTGAATATCATGTATAAGAGTTGCCAGGAAGGCACTGATAAATCTCCGATGTTAGAGCTGTACTTAACTGATACCGATATTGGACATTGTGAAAAGTTTTTGACCCCAATCTTATGAATTGACATTAACATCCCTGTAAAAAGACACCTTAAAAAGTAAACAAATGATTTCCAGAAGTACACTGCTTACGAGAAACCACTTCCAAAAAAATTGTATTAAAAATGAAAATTAAACTTCATTTGTAGTACGGAATTAAATCATAAAAATTATTTCCTCATTCGATGGAAGAGTTGCAGGAAGAACATATACAAGCTAAGGAGTATTCACCTAATAAACATTTCTGTCACAAAATCCCGAAAGCCAATGCATAGTTCCCTCGTTTTTTGAACTATATTACATTTGCGCGAGGGTTTCCAGGCGAGGCAAGTATTCAACCCCAACCAGCCGCCCTTACATCCCTGAAACAACGCCATCTTTCCGAATCTCAATTTCGAGGCACCCCTGCGAATCGTCCATAAAATGAACCTCAAACCCTGCCCTCCCCTCTCGTCCCTCCCAACCTCCCTCCATCCCCATGCATCCCACTATCGCAGCGCCATCTTCACCCCTCCCGTCACTCCTCTCCTCACCTTTATGCCCTTCAATTCGTGGCCTGAAGCTCATCACCCTCGCCAATTTGCCGAGTACACTCATTACTTCGTAAGGGAGAATGATGAGGACACCTAAGGGGTTTGAGGGCAGGGCTTAACCTGGATTGGGTTGGTGGAAGGGGCGTTGGAGGGGAGGGTAATAAGAAGGTAAAAAGGGCAGAGGCATATGTACATAGTCCTTTTACACATACACACACATTGACTTTTACATACATGCATAGATTTATATCCACGTACGTGGAAGGTTTAGCAGGCGGCATTCAGGAGATGGTGGGACTTCAGTAGTATCGACCACCCTGGTAATCTCCTCCAAAATCCCCGGCACCCTGCTGCATATGGATTAAACGTAAAAGACACCGCCATTTGGTCTCTGGATTTCGGCCCTACGTACGCGATTACCATATACCATCCCCGCCCTCCACAAAACAGTCTGTCCCACTACATCTCCGTTGCCTATTGATAATTTCGCACCCGGCTGCCCGGTTGACGGTCAGCTTATCCGTTCCAACGTCAACGCTTCTGCACTCCTCCCTCGGCGTGCATAGCTGGGTGACATAGAGACGAGGACTGCAGTGTGCAGTCCGTCTGTCCACATTCACCTGCCATCCTCCGATTGAAATAACTACGCGGCCGACTTAAAAATCAAGTATGGGACTGTTATTTTGACTGAGTTGGTTTAATTCATGCAAGAGACTATGGTAAATGCGTGACTTCGTTGAATTTTGATTTGGTTAAAAAGGTGCCAATAATTTGGTTATGAGAGAAAATAAAATTTGGCAATAAGTAGGAGATTGTGCTCTTTGTCCTGTTTTTAAATGTTCCTATCTTAATTATTTAGTAGTGAAACGTAAAGTTCGAGGATGTGAAGATATAATCACAGAAACATTAATACAGTTTTTTTTAGCGCAAAGGCTAGAGTATAGTTGACGTTGTTATAGTAGTATCTTTGAAAAACCATATGGTGATCAGGATCATAATTAAATTATATTAAATAAAGGAATATAAATAACAGGGAATTATAAAAAATAATGAAATAATTCAGCTAAGGCATTAAAGTTAAATGGCATATCTAAAAATATACGTTCATATTCTCAATCTGAGTTTACGTAATATTGGTAAGTTCGCTAACTGCTTTCCGAAAACATATCACCAGTAAAGGTTTATATTAATTAGTTTAAATATTTTGAATAAGAAGTTGAAACTCAAAACACTAATATTGCACGAAAATTAAGAAAACGTATTGAGTCAATAATAAAAACATGGCTAATCGTCTCCGGCTTAACTTTGTGGAAGTTGGTAACATCCATGATAAAAAACAACAGTTTCAATCCACACAATTTATTTTTTGTTTTAAAGCTTCCACTTAATGGAAAATTTGTATCGTTTGATGTAACTAATCTTTTTCCTTCAGTACCAGGCAATGAAGCTTTGAATCTTGCTCTTAACATTGTCTAAAAGATCGGATAAAACTGACACGGATCCAATAGTGGTTAAAGACCTCAATTAACTTTACGATTTATGCTTGACCCAAAATTATTTTATTTTTTACCGTAAATTTTATCAACAGACAACGGGTCTATCTATTGGATCCTCTTTATCACCAATTCTGCCGGAAATTTTTATGGATGACTTCGAATCAAAACTTTTTGATTCTTCACATCAGCTCATTAGCAATGTATTTTACTGGTTTAGATATGTGGGCGACATCCTTTGTATGTGGATGGGCACATCTCACCAATTAGATTCCTTTTTAGCCTCTTATGAACTTGCTGCATGAAAAAATTAAGTTTACGATGGAAGTAGGAGGCCAAAGTATCATTTATTTAGATTTGACGATTGGGATAGGAAATAGAAACCATAATTTTTCTATATTTCGCGAACCCACATTTACAGACGCAGTCATTCCGAGTGATTCCCAATATCATTTTAGCCATAAACTTCCCTCTTTTAGAGCAACAGCTCATGGATTGATGCATGTACCTATGTCCGAATCAAGTTATAATAAATAACTAGCAACGATCTACTTAATAGGCAAAAGGAATGGATTCAATGAGAAGTGTATAAATAAATTGGTGGATAAAGCAGCTAACCAGAAATCCATTAACTCCCTCACATCTCTTTTCTCTTTCTTTGGTGTGTTATTCAGAAACCCCGACTCTCTGTCTAAACTAATTTTTAATGTAAAGGACAGGTACTCATATGCAAACAGAAGTGGGGTGTACAAACTCATATGTGACGACTGTGACTCAGTGTTTATTGGTCAAAGGGGGCGGAAAAAAAGGACAGAGTCAAAGAATATATATATGAATTGCTTTGTTAACTATACTGGTAATTCAAATTTTTCGGAGAATTTATGAAATTATAAACATTTTAGTGATTTAAAATTTTACTTTTTAATGACAAAGGTGCCAAACTGGATTTTTTAGAACAGTTTAAAATTGTTAATAGCCCGCATATGTTATATAATGATCACTTGTTCCCATTTCATTCCCCCATCATTAAAATAGACCTCCCCCAACTACGTAAAAACGTTAATCGTCCCGGTCACCTTATCCGTCCTTCACCGTAATAACGCACGCTCCTTCCTTTAAAAACACTGATTGGCTCAACCTGCCCCCCCTTCCATTCTGCCCAACCCATTTGTTCCTCACTCCCCACCTTCTACCATATATATACCCGGCCACCTGTGAAATTTGTTACCTAAAGATTGCACAAAGTTGCTGAAACCCGGGTCGTATCTAATGAATTGTGTAGATTGTTGTTGTTAAACTAAGTTGTTTTTTATCATGGATAAAAACATGGCAATTAAAATTCCTTTTTAGATTATAGCAAGGAGTTTTTTTGAGTGTGGGAAAGTTTTATGATACTAACAACCACTAGTTTCATGGCCTGATCGAGGAAGAAGTTAGGCTATTAGAGCACATATTATGTCGTTTCTAAATATCTCTCACCATAATTCAAAGTGCCATTAAAATTTATCGGCAGCGGTATCACCACCATATAAATTATTAAATTTGGAGTTTCCAGAGGAACCACATAATTAGAAATGTCATTACAATATTTTAAAAAGAATTTTCAACAAGTAGATGTGATTTAATGAACTAATGAATGAAACTACATGTTGAAATCACGGAAAAAGAAATACCACCACAAACATCTAGTAGTTCTTTAGGCTTAACTGAATGAAAGGCTACATATTTATTTCATTTCTCTGCAACATACGGCATCAGGGCTTGATCTTTTGAGCGGGAACTTATTTTCCGACTTACCGTCTAAAGTCAAAGAGCCCGAGTGTTTCTAAGAGCTGTTGTATTCCGTTTGTCACATCATCGTTCAAAGTCTTTCATCAGCCTCAGTTTCCATCCCCATTTACTTACCCCCCTTTAATAATTAAGGATGATTCCCCCTTCCCGCCTCCACCCACTCTCCTTCTCCACTCCACTCACCACCCTAACCCTCCTCTGCTTTCACTTGCTTTTTCTTGGCCAATATTTCGAACCACTCCCCCCCTCCCTCCGCGCCCGTCGGCTTAACACCCAATTCAATCCTTCTTTCACGCCTCTTCGTCACAATCTCTCCTCCCTCCCTCCCCTTCCCCACCTTCTCATCCTCTCTTCCCCTTCCCTCGCCCGCCCGTCCCGATGAGCAACTCTGTCGTCACATCCACCTTCAAACTCACTACAGATTCCCCAGTTCTTTCTCAGACGCAACACTTCCCATAACCATTCCAGACACGAACGGGTGCAAGAACCTTAAATGAGTGCTTCCTTTTGCGACATAGATCACACTTTGTATAGCTGTGGACAGAACTGTCGTCAATATAATTCAATCAAACTTAATCACGTATAAATTCACAATATCAATAGAACGACGCTTATAAAGTTAATTGATATCGCTTTTAGATTTAATGGCCATTCATGCCACCTTGAGTGCAAAGAAGCATGCTTCAGATATGCTCCCAATGGAGAGTGACCGTTAGTAATTTTGCAACTACACTAATGAATAGAGACTCAAGAGTATTACCGAAAACATGCACGGCGTGCTGTTAGTACTAGGTAACAGATAAGGATTCAAGTATTATCAAGATTCAAGAATATATGTACTATGCAATACATTTGGCAACAGCGGAGTTGTAAAGACTGTTTGTAATAGTTTTTTCAATGAATAAATGCCCTTCGCAATGGTAGTCTTTGGTCCTTTATTACTTTGCTTTTTTTATCTGAAACATTGCTCTCAGAAAGGAAAGAAAATTATTAATGCACGAAGTGTTGCCTAACGTTCACGGGGAATAAATGGATTAGGCGTGTTGCCTATAAACCAGGAGATAAAGTCGTCATAGATTGTCCTTTTATACCTACACAACTATTGTATGGGTAAAATATACTGCTTTTTCGCCTTCTCTACTGGCAATAAACTATATCAAAGTGCAAATAGTAGATGAATACTGATATAAGAATTCCAACGCTGAATTCAGTTTCAAGAAAAAAGCTAATTTCTTAAGGAGGGAACTAGAGCGAAACGTAATTTTGTGTAAAATATTTCGTAGCAGTCATTTTGATTCCAAATTTGACATTATGTATAAAAAATGGAAGAATTATGTCAGATTATTTCTGAAATGTATACTTTGCTAGGGGGGTCATATGGTTGTACCAAATATTTGCCTGCTTTTAAAATTTATTAAACACATCACCTATGAAATATAAGAATTTGTAGATACTTTAAGTGTACATCTCGTTAGCAAAGTACTGTAAAACATTGCCTACAACTTTATGTCTTCTTCCGATCTGGAAATGAAACAGCGACTATTAACGCAGTGAAAGGCAAGCGATGACATATAGTCGTTGAAAATGCAATGGCCCTTATTCATCGTATATTTTCCAAGATAATATGCATTTATATCATTTTAATAAACCTTTACGGATATAGATTCAGCATTTATGTCCAATAAGTGTCTAAATTTATCATATTAAAAAGGCTACTCCTGCATTTATTTGGCAAACTCCTTCACTCCCATAAATGTTCACTTTTTTCAAATTAATACTTAGATACATTGCATCGCCACTATTTCATTTATTTTATTCTTCACTTAAAAATTTAAGATTGACATTGCAAACAGCCCATTCTACTCCTAATTTGACTGTATTTGTTATTAAAATATCGAATATTTATAAGTCTACAAAGTTCTTGGAATATTCTTTAGTGCTTGAAGCAAATATTTACGAATCCTAAGCTACGGGAGAATTTTTCACGAAAGGAAGAATGCATACTGAAAGTAACGCATCCTAATCTCTAAAGGGTCGCACCGAAAAATCACTACCTAAATAATCAGACAGTGCAGTGGAATGCAAAGCAATTCACATTCTTATTCTTTTCAAACTCGATCTTTCGCGTCGGACGCAAGACGGAGGAGAAGAGGAAAATGGATTAAGAGCCGCGGGCAAAGCGATGAGACGGCGACAGGGAGTGACTGGGTTAGGCAGGGGAGGAGAGGGTGGGAGGAGTGCCTGGGGGTGGGGGAGGGCGTGAAGGGAAATAGAGACCATATGTGCGAAAACGACAACATTTCCCGGAGCACAAAGAACGAGTATAAGGTAGGGAAGTGGGAGAGAAAGAAGGTGTTGTGAGAGGGAGAGGCAGAGATACTCGGGAAGGATGAGGAAAGAATAAGAAGACGGAGACGAGGAAGATCTCGGGCGGGGAAATATACAGAGACAGGAAGTTGAAAAGGATAGGTGGGGGAATGGGGAGTTGGGAAATGGGAGGTGCAAACAAGGAAGGGAAGCGTTTAGGGTCCCGGGATGAGAGGAGATGGAGGAGACGCAGGGAATTGAATGGGCAGGAGGAGGAGAAATGTGGGGTGGCGTGTAGAGCATGGGGAGGGAAAATAGAATTGGAGGGAAAAAGAGTAGGAACCTCCCCGCTCCTCTCCAAAGTAATTGCCTCTTTGGAGATGTTGTGAGGGAGGGGTGCAGGAGGGTGCAGCGGGGGGAGCAGGAGAAATCTTTCCCATTCCGACTCCCGTGGTCTCAAACTCCCAGTCCCAACCTCACCCCCCTCTCAATCTTCACCCCTCCCACCTCTCTGCCTTTCCTCCCCACACCCTTGTACGTCGGTCGGTGCCTTCAACTCGGTGCCTGCCGTATCGAATAAGGGCGGTAGAGACTGGGAGAGAGGCCGGTGAGGTAGGGAGGGTTGGATTGGGGGACGCAAGAAGACTCGGGGATTTTTCAGAGGGGTTGGTGGCGGAAGCGAAGAGAAGAGAAGTGGAGGTTGGAAATGTAGCCCACGAGAGGAAGGGGGGGAAGAAAGGGAGAGGAAAAAGGATAGGAGGGTGAAGATATTGTGAATGTGTGCGTGAGGAAGGGGGAGGGAGAGAAAAGGGGAGGGAGAGGAAGGGGGAGGGAGGGGGAGGGAGGGGGAGGGAAATAGGCTGAAGAGGGAGAGATTGAGAGAGCGGTGGATTGGCGCGCGCCTTTCTAACAAGATAAAGTGCCGTCGGCATGAAATTATTTCATTAAATCGCCCGCGAAAGTCTCCTCAATTTTGCCTCTAACTATTTCGCCTCGCAGAAAATTCTTTAAACGAGTTAATTTGCGAATGAATTTCCTCTCTAACTCTACATTTATAAACAAAGCAATACGGCATCTCACCGTTGTATGGTCCCTTCGAACGGTTTAAGCAATTATGATTGTAAAGTCTCGCAAATAGGAGCTAAAGCAGGCTTTCGAAGGAAACAATGAAAAAGCACGACTTGCATGAAGACGAAGATGGAATCATGATCACTTGCTAAATTTAAGTACCACATTAAAGGCATGGCTCAAAGTTGTTCCCCTATCATAATTCTAACAGATGCTGAAACGTATCCCTTGATTTTAAATAATCATATCATAGAAACATATGCCCAATCCGTTGCGGGATATTAGCAGGTAGCCGCGTAGTTGGAAAATATACCAGTTAATTGGTAAGTATACCAATGCCCACTGCGGTTTGAAACTGGGACATACAAGACAATACTTGAGGTTTTATAGTAAACTCATTTTGGTAAATTTGTTTCTTCGATAAATTTTGACGGTG
Source organism: Pyrrhosoma nymphula (assembly GCA_963573305.1). Lineage (NCBI taxonomy): Eukaryota > Metazoa > Arthropoda > Insecta > Odonata > Coenagrionidae > Pyrrhosoma > Pyrrhosoma nymphula. The sequence continues at coordinate 152,403,246 of OY754328.1, forward strand.
TTTAAACTTTTATCATTATTTGCGGTGGTAAATCATTTTTTCTTGGATGGAATATATTAAGGTAATTAGAGCGATATAGATTCCTAGTTATAATGGATACCGTAGTCGAATTTTATTCTTTTTATTTCAGCCTCTTTAAGAAGTGTGAAGTATATATTGTAATATTAATGGTGTCATAATGTACGTAGTTATTTATGGCAAAAATTCTGAACAATGAAATAAGCATATTTAAATAAGTGTCTAACTTGACTCATTTTTTGGCGCAGTATGGTGAAAACGCCTTCACAACTAAAGGTTTTTTGCGTTTCTGTAAACCCTACTGCGGTTAATAATTGATTGTTTTTAATAACTAGCTGATAAAGCATTCAATTACACACCATTAGTTTTTGACAAAATGAAGGTGTTATAAATTCGTAATTTTTTCAATACCACCCTCTGGGGCGCACTTTACGGACCACTTTTTGAGCAATTAGCTTAAAAATATAAGGATAGGTAACCTATCCCATGTAAAACACTTTATATTTTTAGGAAAATTGCTCGAAAAGTAGTTTGTCAAGGGGTGGATATTTTTTTATCATTATAAAGATGGGAAAGACGGGAGCATTGAATGTGATGTGATTTTAAAAAACATCAGGTCATCATTTCATAAAAAAAACGTTTGCTACACTTGACCATCAATTAATTGGCCATTCTTTCTGCATTTATAAGTTGGTGGAGGATTTTTCTTACGACTGGACGACTAACAGAGAAGGAAGGTTAGTTTAAACGTAGAATAAATATTTTTCCTATTAAATATTTTCTAAAAATATGAATATACTTTAGATGGTTGACGGTTAGCATGTTACTGAAATCTGGTTATACCTATAGCCGTTTACTTCGGGTACATATGTCATGTGAAAACCTTCCAATTACATTCCATAACCCTTCTCAGTATTTAACATGCAGATATATGTATATTTGCATTGTGAGACACACATTTATTGTAAATTGTTTCAAGAATTTTCACGAATGATCAATTATAACGATTGAATCATATATTAAGTTCTAAGGATAAAGGTGCGTTAATTATTACTTTCGTCAAAATGAAAATTAAGCATTATATCTCTAACGGTTCGTATTTAAAAGAAATTATAAGTATTTAACAATACAGGGTTTTTTAAAAAGAAAATAAATGATAGGTGAACAAAATGGCGACATTCCTCTTTGAAGTTACCTATCTATATAAGTGTAGGTGAATATCACGAGTTTGAATATTGAATACCTACGAATTCTACATGGTGGTCTGCTATTGCAGAAAATGCTGGAAAATTACAGAAGGGCAACTAGGATATTATTATATTTCCATCAAAAAGCAATTTATAAGGTTATTCAAGATGCTAAATTACAATAATTAATCAACATGCTGAAGCAAAGGTTTTAAGCAAACTGTATATAAATGCAATCCAGTCATTCGTCTATTGTAGTTAACTTTGTGGGAGTATTTTTTCGGTACAACTCAAATATCAGGTCATTTTTATGTTTTTATTTTATTATGACCATTCGTACCATGAAATATGAAGAAGTACTATTTTTATTTGCTAAAACATTAACTTGCGTTGCCTATATCGTCAGTAAAACATAGACAATAGTCATCTTTCAGTTCCATTCCTATGAGTTTTAACGCAAAGTGAGGAATATCTAGTAAGTATTTAAAAGCTTAACATTAGAAGCCCCGGTGTTGACTACCACCCTGCGGAAGTTGACTACCCCCCTGCGATTTTGACTACCCCTGGGGAAGCCCCGCGTGGGTCAAATTGACCCGTGTCATTTTTGCTTATATGTGCGTCATTTAATGCCTTCTTATAGTTATTTGATATTTTTTGTCGTGCAGTGACTTAGTAAAAGAGATAGAGTTGCATATATACAGTGAAATTACTGTCGAAACTTAAAAAAAAATATTATAAAACTTTATATTAATAATTCATTTCAATTTGAAGATAAATCTAACAAGTTAAATTATTATGAGTAAGATTTTGTTGCAGTCAAGGAAAATGAAGAAGAAAAATGAAATAGGTGCGGAACCTTACAGGTGAGTTTTACAACGCAGGTATGTTTTTGCGCTTTTCTTTAAGTGTTATGCTATGTAATCGACAGGAGTTAACAGTCCCGTTTTTCTTACGGATTCTGCTCCATAAATTGTCTCTGGAGTCAAAGAAGAAATCCAATCATAATCCCGAAACTAATCAAAGCTGTAAATACTTGGTCATAAAAAAGCTGCTTGTTTTTTTTACTGGGAAAAATATAAAAATAAGTAACAAATATAAAACAATAAAAACTGTAATTACTTGGTTACACAAAATGGCAGAGCATAAATTGAAAAAACCCAAGCTGGTAATTTAGAGACATGTACACAACTAAGTGGCAGCCCAGTCAACTTCACAGCGTAAGCATATAACATTCTTTTTTTTACAACCAAACACTTCCATGTTGTCTTGTTTGCTTTCTGTGTTGAGTAGCTCATCTTCACATGATGACGCTGTTTCACAACAATTTTACGTGTATCTACTGGTACTGGCTGAAGTGACAGATTCTGTCTTTGCTGCCTCCACGGTTCTTTCAGTTCCCTCTGCAGCATTACATAGTAGCCAATACTAAACTCTGTATTTATCTAGCTTACTCGGCATATACTGTAGGAATGCACGAGTTCGGCAAGAGCAAAGCCTTTCAACTATTTTTGATATTTTCAGTGGGTTTGTAGCTAGAAATGCAATTATAATGTTTTTTTTATCCAACACTCAGAGAGAAGAAAAACGTTGTCAATAGCAATCTTATGTTCCCTCCTTTCCCGTAAATCAAATCTGAAATACTTCATCAACTATTTTAAAAACATGTGCTTTGACGTGGTCCCCGGATATTTTGGCATCAAGTGTTGGTCTCGGTGTCTCACGGAGCTCATTTTGGTTACCACGCCTACTTACAATATTCCCTATAGTGATGCCAGCCTGAAGCGCTCCTTTAGGGCTCTCCTCTTCTGCACGGAAGTCAAGACAGTTGCCTCTACCAGGATTACCAGGACCCACACGACGTTGCCATTAAAAGCACCTACAGCTCGACATCTTTTCAATCCCCATCACGACGCAGTCTGGCCACTATGAAGCTGAACGTCTGACTGCATATGGGGAACACCGTCAGGATTGTTTACTATTTATTCCAAAAATATTCCGAATCATTATACTTGTGGAATAAACTAACATGTGATAATCAATGATGTAGTTATATTGATTGATACACCTGCAGCTGAGTATGGATCTTGCTGAACCACACCGTACCCTCGTTTCCCACGTGTTCATCCTAGCAGGCGATCTACTTGTGCTTGTCCAACTTACGTACCAGGGTTATGCGTAGTTCCTGCATTAGGTGATGAATATACAATTACATGATAGAGCGTACGACGGTGAAATCTTGGGCATTTGACGAATGCACGAGTCAATGAAATAAGAGAATAATAAGACTCCGATCAGGAATAAAATCGCCATATCCTGAATCTTCGATAGATAAATCTTATCTTCACTTGCCGTGCATCGGTGATATGTTGACGAAAACTTCGATTTTAGCCTTAATGAGGCCGCGTCCTTGGGACGACGAAAGTGTTCAAATGGCATTATTCGTACTGAAGAGTATATAACTTCGTAACAATCCTTTTTTGCCAATGCTTTCTGACGCTACGCAAAGCTGCCACTTTTCGCGAGACCGAGCGAGACGCACCTAACCCCATTCCACTCTCTAAGCAGTTTGGTGAGGAAATTAAAACTATTGGTATCCCCTCCATTCCTTCGCGTTGCATTCGCACTGTGCACTACCAAAGCTTGACAGCGAAGTCAGATATTGCTCGTACGTACGGTGTAATCCCTTCAACCCTTGAGTACCAGCCACTCCTATTCCACAGATACAGAGACGCAATTCAGAACAGGTACGAACTTCCTTAAGCCTAACCTAATGTTAAAAATAGTGAGAAGAAAGAAAAAATTAAACTTTATAATTTTAAAGAATTAAAATTAGTTTAGTTAGTGCAATTTTAGCTAAATAAATTTGTCAGCGTTAACAAAACCGAAGTAAATGGCTTCAAAGGCTCTGTGGGTCAAAATGACCCACGCAGGGCTTTTAGGGTACAAGCGTAAAATTAAAAAAAAATAAAGAGGTACACAAATAAAAATATAGGTATATGTTTATCTCTCTAAATAAATAACAGTCACAAAAGTGTTTCTTTCTCCGATGAGTACAACAGGAGCAATGGAAACTTTGAAATTGGTCAAAATGACCCACTCGCGGCTTCTAGTGTTAAACTGTTCATATAAATGAGCGCGGCTCATATCATAGTCCAAATTAACAGATTGAGGGTGAGTATTTGAATAAAATACCCCATGACCAAAATATTAAGTAACCGTTCATGTTACAATGTAGGCTGAAGGAGCTTACATTTTCAAACATTCCGCACTTGACCTAAGAATCCGTCACAGGATAAGTGCTTACCGTCTTAAGGGAGCAACATGCATTTATCGGCAACTCTTGCTCTTCCCTTCAAACATCCCGGTGATTGACTCATCTTCCTAAGAAGCCAACTGGCAAATCTAATCATCTTAACACGGATCCTTCCGCTTGCATTATTTCATGCCTATTGACTCCCACCACTCTTGTGTCAACCTCATAGAGTCCCGGCTTGCCTCCTTGCCTGCTCACTTCCTCTCCTCACTCAATTCCTTCCATTCCAGTCCCCTTCTTCCCCCTTCCTTCTCCTCCCCTCCCTCCCCTCTCAGGCCACTGCTCCCCTTCCCTCCCCTCCACTCATCTTCTCTCGATTATCAAACGACATTATCAACCCCACCGTGCCTTTCTCACTCCCATGCCAAATCTTACCCTCATTACCATCCCCATCCTCAACCCATAATTACCAAATTACTTTCAATGTAGACCCGAACCACCTCATAAAATTATCGTTCCCAACCTATATTGTGCTTACCGGAACTGCAATTGCCATATATGTAACCTCCATCACTGACAACAAAATCTACGTTTCTACTGCCGTAACGCAATATTATACTACTCAGATCATTGCAATGCATTTATATATTTGCATTAGAAAATGCTACCAAAGGTTATATACATTATTAAAACACCATCAAAATTATAACTAGATTTTGCCAATATTTTGATACCCATGTATGTGTTTTTACAAATATGGATGCTAGAAAATAAAAACTGAGCATTAAAAATCTTGAAAACATAAAAAAGTAGTTCAAAAATTCACAACTACAGCTTATTCCATGATCATAATCTCCATCATGAATTTTAAAAACTTATGCTATGCCTTATAGATGTTGGAAGATCAATTTGTTCAATTGGATCAATTGGAAATTCAATTGGATCAATTAGCCTTTTGAATCAATGTGTTCCAGAATTTGTTTTGCATTTTTATGTTTCGTATCATGTGTAGGATGTTTAAGTCCAATGGTTTCGTAAACTGAAAAATGTATGGTCACTTATGTTATTTCACACTTTCTCAGAAAATTAATGTCTGGACGAATTATCGAATATTATCTAATTTGGACTCAATTCATTTCCACCGCTGCTACAAGGTTTCCCAATTATTTTTTTCGCCGACTTCATCATCTCGAGGTTCACACTGAGACCTAATAATCCATTATTTACGGTGACTGTGACTAGATCTGATGGCGAAATTTAATCTTTGCATTATAAGATTCAGCTAAAACATTAAGGCAACATTTAGCTTTGGCAACCTGTAATCCATAGCATCCGAGATTCTCCTTGGGGAAGAACTCTGTGAGCCAATGGGCAAGCATATTACAATACGCGGACAATTATTCATATAGATAGTCTCTCATAATACTCAAGTTAATTTCACTCCTTCCAGTGGACAGAGTGATTAATAAATATATACACTACAATCATGCATTTTCTGAATTTTTGTAGCTTCGTTACATGGTTTGCACAACAGTTGATACAACCATCAAATTCACCAAAAGAGGCAGACCGTTGGAGTCTCTACTAAAAACGTAGCCGGTGTCACTAGTACTATTTTATTCTAACATATACACAAATTTTCCTCGAGATGGTACGGTCTGCACTTCTCATTTATTATCCATCATATCTCCACAAAACTTTAATTCTTGAAATCTTGTTTATCCTTTTCTTAACATTTTCATGAAAGCGCAACTCACTACCGCCTTTCACTTTTTCCTTCTTATCAGTCTTTTCAAAATCATGACATCTCCCAAAGTATTTTTATTATTTTTTTTTCAAATACACTCATCATTCCGAAACCTTAGAGTTTCAAGATTCTCCTCTTCGAAATAAGGGTTTCTCTGATCTTAACATTATTATTTGAGAGTAATATGGCCATTGATTACACAATTTTGGTAAAATTTCAACTTTGAAGATTAATTTTAATACATGTACAAATAAATGCAGATAATACTTGATACATTTTTTAGCCTTTAGGAAAGACACTAACTCCCTATATTTATAAAAGACTGGAGTGCGGTTTATTATTTTCCTCCTCAAGTAAACAACGCCCGCCCCTTTCTGCAATTAACCCCGTCGCCAGCCCCGACCTTCGCCGGTGGTCCTTGCGCATGTTACGTGCGGTGGACCGGATCCGGGATAATGAAACGTGATCCTACTCTACTCTCTCTATCCCTCGCCTGTGTTTTGTCCGTTTCGACGCCTTCCCGACCGTCTCCGCATTCAAGCCTTTCCCATTTGACCCTTCTTCCCCCCCCCCAACACCCAGTCGACCCTACAGGCCTCATTCGATCTCCCTTCTCCCTTTTGACCCTCTCCCTTTCCAAGCGCATGCCCTCCAAACCCCATCCCTCCCACTTAAGGTGACTAATCGCGGCACGGGTTGATTCGACCATTAAGGACGCTCACGGGCGAGATGTCTGGGGAGGCTAACTAATGTCCATAATGGTGGAACGAAACCGCGAATCAAGCGCCGTGAACGAATGGACGGAATTAGAAGACACTTAGGGGAGTCACTCGTGTGTGCCGGGGAAGGATAAGGCGGAAGGGGACGGACGGGCGTTTGATTTAAGCACGATCCAGAGTGAGCAAATACAAACGCATATTTTGACTGCGCGGCCTATTAAGTTCTTGCCGCCCATCAACCCAGTCGGGAAACGTATAGTAGTCTCCGGTCGACGCAGCAAAAAATATTCATTGACTCTATCAAGATTTAAACCAGCCTGCTGAAGCACATACGTATTGAACACAAGGGATGAGGTTGAGATACCGTTTACACTAATGCATCATGAAACTAAATCACTCATGAATCGATTAACTCATCCATAAAGCCAAAATGTAAAAAAATACAGCAGTTTACATCATTAATCGTTAGTGATGATGATGAATTGGCCTGTCAAAACTATTCGCAAGGTTTAGCTCGTCACTTATTCTTTCCCAGCGTTCCTAAGTTCAACGGAGGTTACCCTTCGAGTTACTACACGAAAAATACGCAAGTAAAATAAAGAACAGGATTCTGTGAACATTCGTTTCATCATCTAATAATCCCTCGACATTGACATTAGAATGGGAAGAATTGAGGGCCTGAGAGTCAAAGTAATCCAAGTAATATAAGCGCGAAAAACGATATAAGTGTATATGTTCTTCGTTGATATCATCGGGTACCGTCAGGTAGCTACAGTAAAAGGAATGCAAGTGTTCGAACGTATGGTGCTGCCATCTAGCCGCCGAGCACTTAAGATAGCTGCAGCGATTTTTGTATGTGTACAGATTTGCATGAAAATTTGCATACGTGTCCTTATTCGTAATATCTATCGATAAAAGTGAAAAAAACTGCATGCTACCGGTTTGGTTTCCTGGCAATTCTATGATATTTTAACTAGTACTCTTATGGTACACGGAATATATTTTGAAATAATTCGATTACTTGTGTACAGATTTTATCCTAAATGCGAAATAGTACGTTTCATATTATTATAATAGCTGCTAACAAATATGAAGGTATCATGCCGAGTAAGAAAATCGTATTTAGATATGATTTTCTCGTAAATTTCGAATTTCGCGCCGAAAATCTAAGTCAAAACAATGCTTTAATTAAGGCGAAAATTTGAAATAAAACTCTTGCATCATATACATTACTGCATGGTTGGCGATTTCAATCGTATAAGCAGGTGTACTTGAGTGAAATATGGTCGAAAAATATTTTTTTCGACTTGCTTGAAAAGTTATTAGAATGTGCCTTCAACGACTCACGATTACCGCTCCAGCCACCTTAAGCTACTTTGCTTTTTGTCATTTCTTACCGGAGTAAAGTGGTACTGGTGACACTGGACGATGTTTGTTACTTGTATTACTTTGACTCTCAGGCCCTCAATTGTTATTTCGTCGTTTCCACAACTCAGTAATTAGATGAAGCACGCAGATACGTTCTTACAGTCTCAGTGGCATCTAAAATTATGTATTCCCATGGAACGTACTTATTTAACTTTTGAACTTATAACTACTGGGCCTCAGTGATAAGTGTGACCTAGTCAGCTAATAATTGAATGGACAAAAATTAGGAATTGTTTGTGAAAAAAACGAATTACCTACACTAATCCAAGCAATAAGAATACTATTTCATCCTTTTTGTGCTCGCAATGTGATAATCTGTATGAACAACTCTACTGTACCAAATAACTAAAAGGTTTTATTAATGCTTTCACAAGCTATTTGTTAATTTCATCGCAATGTACCTATAATTTACTGGTTGATAAAAAATGATTACCCTATGTATTACATTGGATACAACGTAATAATCTAACACGGATTTTGCAAAGATGCGATGGTTTATTTGCAATTGACCTCCGAAAATCGAAACAACGGAAGAAGCAGCGAACGAATAGAGAGAAATAAGAACTTAGAAGAAGCAATTTTCCACAGATAAAACTTATTCGACCCGAGTTTCGATGCACTGCATCATCATCATCTTCTAAGTTCTTATTACGTTCATATTCCACAACAACTCACCTGATAACTCCCTTTTTGTACGGATAGAGAGCTAATGTGGCAGTGGAAGTAGCAGAGCCAACATTGAAGTGTCAGCGGAGAGGGGAGGTAGCTGGTTGGTTTACGCTCATCTCCTCACTATCAGCGCTGACACGGCCGCAATCGCAAACTCAAAAACGTTTCTAAGGAAATATCGTCCCCAATTTATATAGATACAATAGTTTATATATAATAGTTGTATTTTTTTATCAACCTGCATAAATGAGACACATATGTCTAACTGTAAATTTATAATGTCTCATTATTCCATTATTTTATCGAGAAAACAATAACTTAGAATCATCGCGTAGTAGATTTCCATTAGATTTAAACATATATGCATGATTGATGAAGTATTTACTTCGTAGAAGTTTCTAGTACTCATAATTAATATAGCTTAGTACTGTTCTACAACATTTTATTATAGAACAACGCGTTTCGCCGCTTTACGGTATCGTCAGGTTTACAAAATATCCCTTTTGGTGCACTAATTTTTCAGCTCTCCCTTCAGCCATTGAAGTTTAGCCACAAGGCACAGCAAGAAATATGGCATCAAAAATTCAATCGAGCTTGCTAACCGCTTAATATATATTATTGTTCCTCGAAACGCAAGGTTGGTTTCGATCGATATTTATAACCTGTTTCCTTGTGTCCCTGTTCTAGAAGTCTTACTAAAGGCCCATGGATTACTTAGTTACCCTTCAATACACAACAAACTTTCTACATAATTAAGTTCTTCGATTAAATTAGCAGTTAATCAAAACTACTTCACTCTCAACAAACAGAAATGGCCTAGATATGGTTTCTCCCCTTTTAGCAGAACTTTTCCTCAACTCTTTGGAAAAAAAGTTATTCAATTCCGGCAACCAACATATTAGTCTTGTTAAATACTGGTATCGGTACGTGGACGACATCCTCTCCCTTTGGACTGGAACTAACCGCCAATTGCAGTCTTTTCTCAACCACCTGAACTCCCTCCATTCAAACATTTCCTTCACGATGGAACGCGATATCAACGGTACTCTGAATTTTCTCAATTTGTCAATCTCCATTTCAGGGCAAAAACATGAATTTTCAATACACAGGAAACCTTCTTACACCGATCACATCATACCAAGCGATTCAGTTCACCATTTTTCCCACAAACATGCAGCTTTTAATTCTATGGTTCATCGCCTCCTACACATCCCCCTAACACTCAAAAATTTTAAATCTATCCTCTTGACTACCATGTCAATAGCCGCAAATAATGGTTACATCCCAAATTTAGTGTAACAAATCCTTCGGAAAAAACAAAAAGCTCTAGCTTAAAAACAAATTTGTCCCACATTTTCAGAAAGACCTATTAAATTCAAGTGGTGCTCTCTCCCATTCATTGGTAATGTTTCTTATAGAATTTCAAACCGCTCTCTTAAAGCACATGTTTACACTCCCCTAACCCTTTCAAAACTTTTAGTCAACGGCAAAGACAGTCAAGATAGACTCCTAAATTCTGGTATTTATAAAATTAAATGCAATAATTGCAATATGACATACATCGGCCTGACTGGTAGGAGTTTTAGTACACGTATCAAAGAACACGCCAGATACTATAGAAATATGGATTCCACATCACCATTTTCCAAACACCTTTTGGATAACAATCATATGAGCGATTTTACACCCGAAATTTACACGTTTTTCCCAAAGGCCTGAAAATGGACGCACTGGAACAATTAGAAATTATCAGAGTGTCAAAACACCTCTGCAACGAATTATTATTTCTGCATCCCTCCCCCCTCCTTTCAGATAAAATTAATCTTTCCCGCCTCACCAGCCCTTAATCATCGTGTGTCACATTTTTCCTCCCCTCAACCCTGCCCCAATATCTGGTTTCCCCCCTCCTCCTCCGTAACTACAACAACAATAACAATCTGCAGTAAAACATTTGTGTATATTATATTTTGTAAACCTGACGATACCGTGTAGCGGCGAAACGCGTGGTGCAATAATAAAAATGCTGTAGAAAAGTACTAAGCTATATTAATTATGAGATTTAAACAGACTTCATTCAGGAGTATATTATTGTAACTTGAAGTAAATGAAGTAAAAATATAATCAATGAAGTTACCCAAAATGACAGCAATGACATTGGAATTTAAAGATAATATCGCGTTCCTACAGTTAATTCACACTAAGGACAATGAAACAGGTAAATATTATTTATGTTTAACTCAGGATTAGGTAGAAAATATGCTAGATTCAAGCTTGTATTGGTAAATAAGGGAACTTCTTTTTAACTAAACCTCTTTTAATTAAACCTCTTTTTATTATTCCTCCGCCCACAGAAACACTATTTGAAAAGTAATTGCGCATTGAAAGGGTTAATAAGTGATCGTTTAAATTACTTACCATATGGCCTGAACAGAAAACAAACCTTGCAGCATATCAAATATTTATGCCAGCACATGTTAGACTAATGATACATTTTACAGTGATTAAAATTTTTATTGAGATATGAATGAACAGAATGAGGAAAGGCATTTAATGCCCTGCTAAACACAATACCTAATTAGAAATCAAAACAGAAGAAAAAATTAATTGAAAGTGGTGAACACCGAAGTTTTGATTGAATTGACCTAAAATCTTTTAACAATTTGTCGAAATTTGAAAAATATTGTTATGACTGCTGAATACTACTCCAGACAATAATATTAAGTTCCAAACCTCCAATGAGATAAGCAAATGAGATATTCTCCAATGCTTTATTAATTTATCTTATAAGGTTAAAGTTTTCTTAAATTAACTGTGCAACATATTTTAAGTGACATTCGAAAACAATGACGTTTTTTTCCCACATGGTTACAATGCGATGAATTCCCGTAAAACTGTAATATCTATCCTGATAAAATATTCAAGAACGTGGAATAATATTTCTACATTACCCCTTCATATGATAACTAAGGATCCTTCTGACTAGCCTGGTGGTATGCGAATAGCTTATTAAGGCCTATTGTGTGCATGCAAATAACGGCATAATATTATAATTTAAAAAGTTATCCTATGCTAATTCTTGATTTACGTAGATGGCGCACGTATTGTCAGCATGGCGTTGCATGAGGATTAACATCGGAATCTGAGCCTTTGGAGACATAAGACCCTTCGATCGCGAAAGCATTTATTCCGGACTCCTTCACGGAGTTTGTTAGGAGAGAGCAAAGGAAGTCCTCAAATTTCATATGTTTTCTTTCTTTTCAACTCTCCTCTCTGCCATCATCCTTCCTATTTGTTCATCGGGAATAAAATGGGGTTTAAAAAGAGTGAGTGAGACACACCCACACCATCTCTCGTCACTCGGCCAAGTTAAAATCAATCGTCGGTTTATCATAAACTCTGCAGCTTATGCTATGAAATAAACTATAAAATTAATTAAAAATTATGAAAATTTAGGCGATCCGTATTAATCCCTCCATCACCTTCTCTGTCTTCAGACTCAAAACCTCTTTCACCCTTCCTCCTTCATCTAAGTGACTTACCCCTTCCCTCCACAATGGAGGTGACCTTCCCTCCACAATGGTGACCTTCTCTACCCTCCCCTCACCCCACACCCCGCTCACCCTCCTTCCCCTGTTCCCTTGAGCCGGCATCTGTTTGCAATAAAACAGGACTTCACTCCACATTGCCCGGTAGGACTCCCAACTCGATATGGCCTTTCGCCCGGTTCCACACATGCAAATTTACATAAACTTAAAGCTCTGTAACGGAGTAAGGCAGAGATTGCAAAGGAAGGGAGCGCGGGAAACCTAACAAAATTTGGAACAAGACCATGCAGCTACCACATATTTATTGCCACGTCACGTATGTTTTGACAGAAAATTACGGAATAATTGCATGGTCTTACTCATATTTGTATATGCGTTGTGATCCCGGAATCTGGTCAGTCTTAATGGCTTTAAAATTGGTTCCCAGCTCTTAGGACTTCAGTTCATAGCCCAGGAAAGGTGAAGGTTCTCTAGAAGAAGCCCTATCTCTACTTCAGTGACGAATGGAGGACATCAACGGAAGTCGACCGTCAGATGGAATGTAAAACTTAGGACCTGCTGGTATCCTTCATCAGGAGTAAGCTTCTGATAATGCCTAGTCACTAACCTTATTCCGATGACTATGACCTTTCAAATAAGTCGTGTCAAATAGCGCCGTTATTCAGAGAAGAGTTTATCAAGATAAAGGTGTTTAGGTCCTATTCTTATGTGCTCAGCAATGACGGAGAGGCAAATTGGTCTTAGTAACTTTATGGTGTTTTTGAAAACGACATGACAGAGCTTGGGATGTCAGACCAATCTATGTAAGGAAAAAGAAGCCTTCACCATTGGTTGCCTAGAGACGCCAACTGCAACGTCGGCGGAACATCGTACCATAAAATGGACTGCCACAGAAGACATTCTGTAAAACAGGATAGCAACACAAAAATTTCCTAAAAATGGTTTACCTACTTTGATAACTACCTCTGAATGTGGATTAGAGTAACCAGTCAATAGGGAAGTCGAGCTTTACGAAAGTTTTTTGGCGAAAAATGTTACGCTCAAAAGAGATCAACACCTTGAAAATTTAAATATGCATAAGATTAGCACTAAGCATAAAGCATAACATTAAGATTTCATTCATCTTTATCATTCTTTTTAAATATAGACTTCTTTTCGATAAACATATTTGCTGCCATCAATATTTTTCAAATACATTTAAAAATTATTAAAACGGCAAATTGTAAACGGAACTTCATGTGACAAAACGCATTGATATGTCATACACTTTCATCTCTTAATTATGTGTTTTAGTCATCGACAACAGTCCTAAAAGTGAAAACTCTCTTTCCTTCTTCAATTTAACAACCAAATGAATTCGTATCTCCTCATATCAAAGCATTCATGGGTCAAAATTAATATTCATCATTCGATTTCCATGTTTTTGGCATTCTTACGTACTTAATAAGCGTAGGGTAGTTTCTCCACCTAGCGATTTGGAGATCACCTATTGCAATACATTATAGTATCTAAATTTCCGTAACTTACTTCCTTCCCTGTTTCAGCAACATTCGGGAATCAGTGTCGGGCAATGATATTTCCCGAGATCATTGGATAATTCTCTAAATCATTATTTTTACATCATTTTCACAGATCATTAGTTGCAATGACTTTAACAGTCCTTTTATTTCAAAGCGAAGCCATGGAGACGAAAACTGTGGCACGGGAAATAGCAAGCACGTTCTTGATAAGGGGCAAAATTATCCGGCTAAAGACTGATACAAAATAACGCAGGACGGATCAGAAATTCGTACATAGAGGTCGACAGGACTTTTATGACGAGTGAATCTCTTGCCAAGGACGGGGAGCAGGGTCATATTAACAGTGATAAACAGCAACATTCGATTTAGTTTATGCTATATTTTAGGTTTCTTAATAATGCAAATATTTTTAATATTTTTAGTCAAGGTTATATTCTCCACACCTCCCAACTATTCCCAACGAATGAAATAAAAAAAATCGTGAAAATTCCGGGAATTGGGCTGGAAAGAATTCTTTCCCGGAAGTAACACAAAAAATATGGCCCTCCAACCATTTTATGCACTTAACTATAAGACCTATGTATCCCTGAAATGTATTTTGTCATATCATTATTTGGTAACACTGAGAACTGAAATATATTTTTTATCCTTGCAAAGGTTTCTTTCTTCTAGCACATGCGTCTCCAAAGTACGGCCGGGGGGCTACCGCTGGCCCAGAAGATGATTTTATCCAGCCCGCAGACAAATAATAAGGAAATTCGCCGCATAATATTTGTTTGAATGTTCGCTATTTGTAAATAATTGACGTTTCCAAATGTAAATCTCAGTTAAATAAGATTTTACATACACAAAATAGCAATAAAAATTACATTAATTTTTGTTGTGAAAGGTTTTATGATGAAAATATGAGAATTTGCTGTTAGTGTTCGTCGTCATCAATATGCGATAGCTTAATATTTTTAAATCTGAAGCTAGTCATTTAACTTTTCAGGTTTCAATAAAAACTCATATCTAGACTTTCCTATATATTTTTTTAACTACGGACCACTAAAAAGTGTTCTAAGTACCATTTGAGGCCCTCATTACGATAAGTTTGGAGACCCCTGTTCTAGCATAAAAGAAATACATCGGGACGGGACTTCAATATTTTAATCTCATTTGGAAAAAATAGCTTCCTTATAGAACACCGGAAAATTTATCAGGCATGGGGTCCCGTGATAAGTTGTTAGTGTGCTGGTCGCACGGCTGACCCTGAACCCCCGGCCCTTTTCCTCTCCACCTCCACCATTATCGCCTCTCCCCTCCTCCCCACTGCTGCCGTTCCTCCCACTACTCCCCCATCGCTCACCGTTAATCTCCTCTTCCTCTTCCATTTCCCGCTCGCCTTTCTCCCAACCTCTCCTCCTGTCTTTCTTCCCTTTTGGCTGACAACTTGTTTCCTGGGAGATCAATCGATATATATACATATATATGGTCGGGAAATGTCCAAGGGGCGAATAGGGTGGGATGGGAGGGAGAGGAGAGGCTTGGGTCGCGAGGGAGATGCGCGTGAGAGAGGAATGGGCAGAGGAGGTCGCAGAGGAGAGTCATATAGAGAAGGGATAGGACGGAGGAGGGGTTGGGCGTAGGGTTGTGACGGAGACAGGGTGCCGGGGGAAGAAGAGGGAATTGATACAAGGGTAAGGGAGAGTGGTTGCCATTGCTCCGTCTCCACTACCGGCGCACGTACCGGAGTAACCAACAGGCATGCATTCCCACTAGTTTGGCGTCACAAGCTTGACTCTGTGCTACACTCTCCAGAAAATGCAGCGGAAGAGTGAAACGTAAACAGTGTATTTCAAACTAAATCAGGATTCCCAATTCATTAGACCATTTGCAATGATCATTGAAATAAACTCACCAATACCACACAAAATAGTTTAATGTTGAGTGAACAGGATCATATTGATGTCCATGCACGGGCGGTGGTGCTCAGGGGCCCGAGCGACTGCACGTCCAGAGGGGCCCGGTTTTTGTGACCCCCCTTCTGAAAAATTTTGTGCGTTAAAAACGCGTTAAACTACAATTTTATACGTATTTATATGCTGTATGACAAAATTGCACTTTCACTCAAAGATGTTTGGTCTGCTGGCTGTTCAATGTTCGGAGCCCAGCCCGCCGGGCCCTTCGGACCCGAGTATGAAACCTAGTGCCTGGCCCGGGGCTCGGGCGGGAATCCCCGCATTCCCGCCCTGGCCACGCTGCCCCTGTGTCCATGAATGGGCGATTCCACCAAGTTTTGCCTCCAACAACGCATTTACAAACAACTCAAAAGAAAATGCCACATTTCAGTGTTTATTGAACGGGAAAACCTTAAGCCCTTCTCTATTTTACTTGCCTTGTTTGATTATCGCACCTACTGCGACGTCATCGCCAATCACTTTAAGTAGACAGCGTTAGGAACTACTTGTTACATCCAATTGGACGTGCATTACCAGGGCGAGTTTTTCAAAAAGACGTAGCTGAACGTCAGTACGTACGTGAGGGGCTTTTAAGGGAGGCGGGGAGAGGGGTTGCTACGTCTCGTGACCCTAGACCACCCCCCTCCCGACCGTCCCTCTCCACACACGCACACGTTCTTCCTACTTGTCCTTCCCGCAGACCCTTGGCCATTCCCTGCCCTCTCCTGACCCCCTCCAAAACCTCACTCCCCCAACTCCCCCACTCCCCCAACGGCTTCCCTTGAATCTTGTTGTCTTAAGAGAGAGGGGAGAGATTATACTTCTTTCCACTTCCCCAATCCATCTCACCCGCCTGGGGTGGCTTTTCGATACTCGCACCGGCGCTAATATCAACACATAAATCAATAGTTACCGGCGGGTTCACGGGGAATAAATGCTGGACTTATTCATTACCAGCTCTTCCTATCACAACATCGGCTGACTGGAGCCTTCCCAAGACTTCGCCATCCTATTTGTAATCCATCATAACCCCATTCTATTTACCACTCTTTATTCTTTCTGCAAATTTTTCATGTGCCTTAGTCTCCTTATCTATGCCTTTAATTTATTTCCTTCGTTCTGTGATGATTACATTTTTTACAATAAATAGTTTTATACGAGTTATCTCTACACTGACTATATTTAGTCAGCAACATATTCAGAAAAAACGGGAGGACGGCAATATAACAACACGAAGAGGAAATAGTCTCTCTAATAGGAACTCTTTTTGGCTTTATCACAAAAAAACTGTGAACGAAAGAAGAATCCAGCGAGATCTTTGGGTCCTATTCCGTTTATGTTACAACGTACCTTGACCTTGTGGGTATATCAAACTTGTTTTCCGAAGACTTAGTTCTATAGATTGATAAAACTGCTTACGTCCCAAGTCACCCCTACTTCCCAAAATGTAAAATAAGCTAGATCTAAGCATTTGTATACCAATCTCAGTGTGGTCCCAAATGAATATTACTATGTATTGGAAAGATAATTATATGTAAAATAGCGTTGTATATTGATAGCGATAACTTCATACCTTTTAGCAAATATGAGTTGAGAAGTAAACGACCTCCCACGTAACAGGGAGTCTATTTATAGTATAATGCTAATAAATAAGAGCATAGAAGTAAGCCTTAGGACTCGATTAATTCAGATTTTAAAACACGGAAAGTGCCCCACTCCAAATAGAAATACAAGCAAAAATAGTCCCTGGTTATATATACATCTACATTTACATACTACCCCGCAAACTGCCTCAATAGGCGTGTGGCGGGGGGTGTATCACACCAGCCGTATACATATAAAAAAGGAAACGCTCTAATGAAATTACGCCTAGCATTTAAAAGTCCCTTAATGTTCGGGGGAAAAACGAATTCCCGTACCTATCCGTTCGGCAAAATATCTCTCTTAATTTATCGTTTCTTTCGGACCTGGAAATATAGTGGGGTTCTAATATGATGTTCTCCGTGTCGTTCTTAAAGATATCTATTCTCAATTGCTTAAGCAATCTAAGCCAAGCGCGCAGCCACCGAGTCTCTAGCGGCTCCCAGCCTAGTTTGTTTAACATCTGTGTAACGCTGTCTGTACGCCCGTAGCAGTTCTTGACGAATCGCGCAGCTTTCCTTTGTATTTTATTAAATTCCCGGATTAAGTCTTTCTGCACTTCATCTGTCGTCTTTATGTTAACACCATCCACAGAATATACATGGGGATAGTTGGACGAACTCCGCAAGAAATGTACCGCCGTGCATTTGCTCAGATTAAGTTCGAGTCCCCACTCTTGGCTCCACAAATGAACGTTGTTTAAATCCGATGGTAGAATTTCAAAGTCAGAGTGATCGCTAATTTCGCGATAGATGACAGCGTCGTCAGCAAATAAACGTATTTTACTGCTAATTCGAGAGCATATGTCATTTATGTATATAACGAACAAAAGGGGGCCTATTACACTTCCTTGTGGGACACCTGATGTCACTTTAACTACATCAGAGCTAATTCTGTCAATAACTACTTTTTGCTTACGATCACTCAGAGAGTCGCGTATCCAGTTTACTACTGTTTCGTTTAGCTCGCATGACTGTAATTTGTATAAAAGGTTGTTGTGAGGTACCGTATCGAAAGCTTTCTAAAAAAATCTAGAAGTAATGCGTCCACTTGTCTTTTCGATTCACCAGATTTGAGAACGTCATCAAGAAAGAGCGCGAGTTGTGTTTCACATGATCTACCTTTCCGGAAGCCGTGCTGACAGCCATGGAGGAAGTTTCCACTGTCCAGGAACGTCATGATATTGCTAAAGACGAAATGTTCGAGTATCTTGCCTATAATCGACGTTAATGAAATTGGTCGATAGTTCCCAGGATCGTGTATGTTTCCCTTTTTGAATATCGGTGTAACGTTTGCAATTTTCCAGTCTATTGGTATCTTTCCTTCAGACAATGACTTCTTGAATATTATGTCTAAGAACGGTGAGATCTGTGGCGCTAACTCCTTGAGGACACGCGCGGGTATTCCCTCCGGACCCGGAAATTTACTATTTTTTATCGACTGTAGCTGTTTAGTAATCATATCTCGTTGAATAGTGATTTCTTTCATCGGTTCCTCAGTGAATGAAATTTCAAAATTACATGCAGTATCGTCTGTAGTGTATACACTTTGGAAGTGGGAATTAAACGTGTTAGCTTTGTCAATATTTTAGGTGAAAAGTTTGTGAAACATAGATTCATAATATTACTTGCACACGTTCAATGTAATAGACAAGTGGCTTTACATTTATGATACCCTAAACCCATGAAAATGAAAATTGTTTAAAGGTAACGAATTACACTGCTCGGAATATAATAAAGAGTGAATTACTCACCATTTAAGATAAATGGGCCAAGTGGTTCATATAGCTGAAACCTAAAATGTGCATAGCATATCAGTTTCTTTAAAGAATCAAACCTAGAATAATATAATATTAAATAACACTGTGCATACTAGATTTAGGCACGTTCACTCATGGAAACGTTAAAATAATTGGACTCATCATCGCATAGACCTTATATTTACAAAAGCGTATACGTTGATTTTACGATTCTACGTGAAAGAAATTAGGCCTTGTGTAAGTTAAGTGAGAAAATTCAGATATAATAGGTGAAATGTTTCCTTTGACATGAGTATTGATAACGAAAGAAAGCTTTCACTACTTCAAAGCTTTTTCTATAATCGTAAAATCATAGAACAAAGCATATCAGGACAAGCCTAAACTCCACTTAATTTTTCGAATATCTCAAATTAAAAGCTCTAGGGGCATGAAAAAACAACGCCAGGTAAAACTTATTGCAGAAATTTAAAACGTCTTATTATATTTATGGCCAGAAAGGGAAGTAAATCTAAGTCACCGCATGCCAGATACGAGCTACAAAATTAAGGACACTCTCGAAAAGAACTTTGTGTATATTTAATATTTCTGTACTCTCACAATTTTACAGGCTGGTGACTTACTACGTCTTGCCAAATAGCTTGGCGGCGGTTTAAGGGGGGAAAGAAAGTAAAAGTGTGGTAAACAATGCCTCATCGTTTTGAAA